>JAVHKZ010000001.1:28015000-29265000 GCA_035079395.1 Aspidiotus destructor | reverse complement strand
ACTGATGAGGTGACTATCCTAGTAACTATGTTTGGTCTACGCTGGTCTGCTTTTCCCCATTTAATGAGCACAGTGATATGAAAAATTCTTCTCTAATCCGCGCACATACTTACAGAGCAGTACAGTAAGTAGAAACCTAAGATACTGTACATGAAGCCCAGTGTAATGAAGGCCGAAAAAACAGGTTCTAGAGGCAAAAAGGTTCGAGGACGATCGTCAAAGTAGGTGAAGGTCATTGATGACGTCATAAAGCGTATACAGTCGGACCTCGGTAAGTCGAACATAGATAAGTCGAAATCATCGATAAGTCGAACAAATTTCTTTGGTCCCAACGCACTCCCATTTAACCCTGTACATTTTTTCCCTCTGTAAGTCGAACATCGCCATAGATAACTCGAACAAAAAATTACAGATTTTTCTCACTTTTTCACCGGTTTCGAGCGTTCACACCTTCTTTGTCGAGAGAATTTGAGCATGTTGCAACAGGTTTCTTGTCCAAACTTCACTCTGATTGATTTGTCTACTGAATTTATACACGCAATTCAGTTGTTAGACGGTGGGTCTTATGCATAAGTTCGTGCGACGATCGTTTTTAATCTTGGCTCCTCGCGCTTTGAAAGCATTAAAACTCGAAGATAAGGTGAAATTAATCCAAGCAGTCGAAAGGGGCGATCGGAAGAAGAGCGACATTGCGAGTGATTTCGGTATCCCGCGCAGTACTTTGTCAACAATCATGAAAAATAAGGTGAAACTTCTAGCTCATACAAGCGAGGGAGTCCATGGAAATAAATTTCGAATAAAAAATCCTGTAATGTACTCCTTTAATTCATGTATACCTGCGTCGCTAAATAGAAATTTTTTTCTTGCTGAGTCGAATTGCAACCGCTTATAAGTGAACTTTAGATAACTCGAACATCCATCAAACCTAACTCGAAACATAGATAACTCGAACAAATTTTTTCAGTCCCTTCAGTTTCGACTTACCGAGGTCCGAATGTATTTTCGACCCATACCAGCGCTGAGGCATATACATCTCAATAGCTATTGACGGATTGACCCCACCCCTGGAAAGTAGACTGCTTCACGTTACCTGTGTTTCACCTTACATCGTTAACACGGCATTTACTAATAGAGGTCCTCGGAGGCCCTCACGGCATTTACTAAATAGAAAATAGAGAGGTAGACAGCTTTTTCTGTTCATGTAACATTAAAAAATTTCATCACTAGATAGAGTTCCCCATTTCATAGATTTGACACGCTCGAAACGGTATCTAGTGATTATTTCACGTTTTAATACTTCATACACCAATTTGCAATATTACAAGCTTTGGCATCATTTACCTTACCTGTCTTACATGAACGATGATAAATCTTCTTTGTGGCAAGATTGGTTGAAATACTATGAAAAATATAGCCACGTTAAAATAATATTATGTTTCTTGTTTCCAACGCTAGAAATTCCATCTTTCTCTTTTTTCCTTCAAATTTTTATCACCATTGCTCAACTTTTTTACAGTACACTGTATAGTACTTCAATTTTTTACCGTCCTTTTAGCGAAAACATCGTCGGGCAAAATTTTCTTGGCTGGTATCCTGTTTCTCTTTCTTTCGCCTCCGTCTTATTGAGAGGGAGGAAGCTCCTTGAGTTATTATTCGTTATAATAATTCAGCGTATCGGCTTCATTAAGGTGAGGTCGATTCGTGTAATTAGCTCGACTTTCGCCAGTTGCGTTTCCGCGTATAATCCTCGGAAATCTTGTGTTCTCATTTTTCATTTTTTCCTCCTCCTCTACCTTTTTGTATAATACTGAAAGAGGATAAATGGAAGCGAACAAAGTTAGAAGAAAGGAAAAGAAAGAAAGAGAAAAAAATTGTAGCGCGTTTCACGTTACGAGTTCGTTTTTGCTAGTCTTTTAAGAATTATATAAGCGCTTTTTCTGAGTCATTAAAAATGGGCTTTTTCGACAGACTGCAAACGCAGTCACTACTCAATAAAGAGGAACGAGAAAGGGTATACGCGAGCATCTCGCAATCAGTTACATTTTTAGGATCACAAACGAAAGTAAACTACAGAGACGGCAGCGTTTCGCTTTAAGGAAATCACCTTTTCGTTTCTAATCCTTTTTTCGAACGGTTAGTGAAAATATACGATATGAGTGAGTGTACATTATAATGACTATAGGCTATACACTACACAGTATATGGTGATGTACAAAGGTAAAAGAGGTCTAAAATTTCCTCTTCCGGCCTTCGCGTCGGAAGTGCGGAGTTGCGTCCCGCGCGCCATTTCCATAAAAAACCGAAATGAAAAGCGCTGACGTTTGTTATTTGACATTTTACAAATGCCAATCTGTACTCGCTTAAAATATTTGCTGTCGGTAATTGCGAGACGGAAATCTGCACGAAGAAAAGACTTTGGCAATTTTTCCGCGTTCTTCCGATATTAGAAAATTTCGAGGCAACCTTCCTCGCTTTACACGCGGGGTGAGAGAGAAATGAGAACGTTTTAAGAAGATTTTCTGGATAAAATTATGTAGAATTCCGGCAATATACCGGTAGTTTTGTGCGTCATCCTTTCTTGAGCTCGATTTCGTTGTCTGAATGAACAAACAATAGGTACTACACACCTGCAATATAGGACGAAAGAGGAAAGCGCACATCAATTTGAGTTCCGCGAGTAAGTAATAAGTGGTCCGTTACATTAACGGTACAAAATAGCCTCGTATTATCGAGCAAAGTTGTATTTTCTAGTATACGCTTTTTCCGCATTATTTATTTTTTTCTGCGCTCTTTCCGCTCCGTCCATGACGCCGACGATTCGAAGTTTTAAATTAATTTCGACGAGTGAGATATAAGAAAAGCTAATTACAAAACAGTAGAACGCGCAGAAAAGTTGAGCACCGTGTATTGTGGAATTAATTTCTTTGGACAGCGAGTCTGAAACTTCAAAATTAATGAGTTTTCATGTGATCTTGTCTATTAAATTCCTGAACAAAGAAAAAATGACTACCTATCAGATCGACAGGAAGTGTACAAAATACAAAAATAAAGCATCAATCAAAAATAAAGTAATGAACAAACCACTCCGATACAACCACTAACCCGCGGCTTTAATGCTCAAGGTGGTGATGTATTTCTTGAAAACGAGATCTTAATATCCAAGTTCTTCAATTTTCAACACTTTGACTACCAGACTAAAAACTGAACAACGTCGCAACGAGCTAGATCTTTTTTTGAGGCTCCAAGTGTCAGTCCCGAGTCTCAGTCTCGATTCTCAAACCCGATTCTAAAGCTCGAGTCTTAGTCTCAAGTCTCAGTCTCGGGTCTCAAGCTCAAGTCTCAGTTTCGAGTCTTGAGTCTCAGTCTCAAGCTCGACCCACAATCTCGAATCTTGAGTCCCAGTTCCAGTCCCAAGCTCAAGTCTCAGACTCGAGTTTCAGTATCAAATCTTGAGTCCCAGTCTCAAGCTCACGTCTCAGCTTTAAAAGTTGAACTCGAATGTCAGTCCAGAGTTTCATTCTTGAGTCTCAGTCTCAAGCTCGACTCTCAGTCTCGAATCTTGAGTCCCAGTCCCAAGCTCAAGTCTCAGACTCGACTGTCAAACTCGAGTGTCAGTCTGAAGTTTCAGTCTTGACACTCATTCTCAAGTATCAAGTATCCACTTTCAGTCTCAAGTGTCATTCTCAAGTCTCAGTCTCGAGCGTCAGTCTCGACTTTCAGCCTTGAGTCTCATTCTTGAGTCTCAGTCTCGAGTTTCAATCTTCAGTCTGAGTCTCAAGTCACGAGTCTCAGCATCAAGTGTCAGTCCCAAGTGTCAGTCTCAGTCTCGATTCTCAAACTCGAGTCTCAAATCTTGAGTCCCAGTACCAAGCTCAAGTCTCAAGCTCGAGTGTCAAACTCGAGTGTCAGGAAACGACGACAACGCAACATACTCCAAATGAGTAAAATAGTCTCAAGTCTCAGTCTTCAGTCTTCAGTCTCAGTCTTAGGTTTTAAGTCTCCAGCTCCAGTCTTTGTCTCGAGTCTCAAGCTCAAGTGTCAGTCTCGAGTCTTGAGTCTCAGTCTCGAGTCTCAGCCTTGATTCTGAAACTCAAGTCTCAGTCTAGATTCTCATTCTTGAATCTTGAGTCTCAGTCTCGAGTGTCAGTCCGGAGTCTCAGTTTTGAGTCTCAGTCTCGAGTCACAGCCTCGATTCTCAAACTTGCTTCCCAAGCTCGAGTCTCAGTCTCAAGTCTTAGTCTTCAGTCTCAAGCTCCAGTCTCAAACTCAAGTGTCAGTTTCAAAAGTTAAACTCGGGTATCAGTCTGCAGTTTCATTCTTGAGTCTCGGTCTCGAATCTTGAGTCCCAGTCCCAGCCTTGAGTCTCATTCTTGAGTCTCATTCTTGAGTCTCAGTCTCGAGTCTCAATCTCGAGTCTCAATCTTGATTCTGAGTCTCAAGTCACGAGTCTCAGCATCAAGTGTCAGTCCCAAGTGTCAGTCTCAGCCTCGATTTTTAAACTCAATTCTCAAGCTCGAGTGTCAAACTCGAGTGTCAGAAAACGACGACAACATACTCCAAATGAGTAAAATAGTCTCAAGTCTCGAGTGTCAGTCACAAGTCTCAGTCTCGAGTATCAGTCTTGAGTCTCAGTCTCAAGTATCAGTCTTGGGTTTCAAGTCTCCAGCTCCAGTCTTTTTCTCGGGTCTCAAGCTGAAGTGTCAGTTTGAGTCTTGAGTCTCAGTCTCGAGTCTCAGCCTTAAGTCTCTGCCTTGATTCTCATTCTGAATCTTGAGTCTCAGTCTCAAGTGTCAGTCCGGAGTCTCAGTTTTGAGTCTAAGTCTCGATTCTCAAACTCGCTTCTCAAGCTTGAGTCTCAGTCTCAAGTCTTAGTCTTCAGTCACAAGCTCCAGTCTCAAACTCAAGTGTCAGTTTCAAAAGTTGAACTCGGGTGTCAGTCTGCAGTTTCATTCTTGAGTCTCGGTCTCGAATCTTGAGTCCCAGTCCCAGTCTCAAGCTCAAGTCTCAGTCTCGAGTGTAAGTCTCGAGTTTCAGCCTTGAGTCTCAAGTCACGAGTCTCAGCATCAAGTGTCAGTCCCGAGTGTCAGTCTCAGCCTCGATTTTTAAACTCAATTCTCAAGCTCGAGTCTCAAATCTTGAGTCCCAGTACCAAGCTCAAGTCTCAAGCTCGAGTGTCAGAAAACGACAACAACATACGCCAAATGAGTAAAACAGTCTCAAGTCTCAGTCTTCAGTCTCAGTCTCAAGTCTCGAGTGTCAGTCTCAAGTCTCAGTCTCAAGCATCAGTCTTGGGTTTCAAGTCTCCAGCGCCAGTCTTTTTCTCGAGTCTCAAGCTCAAGTGTCAGTCTCGAGTCTTGAGTCTCAGCCTCGAGTCTCAGCCTCAACTCTCTGCCTCGATTCTGAAACTCAAGTCTCAGTCTAGATTCTCATTCTTGAATCTTGAGTCTCAGTCTCGAGTCACAGTCCTGATTCTCAAACTCGCTTCTCAAGCTCGAGTTTCAGTCTCAAGTCTCAGTCTTCAGTCTCAAGCTCAAATCACAGTCTCGAGTGTCAACCTCAAGTCTCAGCCTCGATTCTCAACTCAAACTTGATTCTCAAGCTTGAGTCTCAGTCTCAAGTCTCAGGCTCGAGTCTTAGTTTTGAATCTTGAGTCCCAGTCTCGAGCTCACGTCTCAGTTTTAAAAGTTGAACCCGAATGTCAGTCTAGAGTTTCATTCTTGAGTCTCAGTCTCAAGCTCGACTCTCAGTCTCGAATCTTGAGTCCCAGTCCCAAGCTCAAGTCTCAGATTCGAGTGTCAAGCTCGAGTGTCAGTCTCAAGTTGCAGTCTCAAGTCTCAATCTTAAGTCTCAAGTATCCACTGAAACTCAAGTCTCAGTCTAGATTCTCAGTCTTGAATCTTGAGTCTCAGTCTCAAGTGTCAAACTCGAGTGTCTGTATGGAGTTTCAGTCTTGAGTCTCATTCTCGCTTCTCACACTCAAGTCTCCGTCTTGAGTCTTAATCCCAAGTCTCAAGCTCAAATCTCAGTCTAGAGTTTCAGTTACAAATCTTGAGTCCTAATCTCAAGCTCAAGTCTCAGTCTTGAGGGTCAAACTCGAGTGTCAGTCCCCAAGTCTCCGTTTTGAGTCTCAGTCTCAGTCTTGAGTGTCAAACTCAAGTGTCAGTCTGGAGTCTCAGTCTCAATTGTCAACCTTGAGTCTCCAGCTCTAGTCTCAAGCTCAAGTGTCAGTCATGAGTCTCAAGTTGGAGCCTCAGTCTCAAGTTTCAGTCTTGAGACTTGATCTTGAGTCTCAGTCTCAAGTGTCAGTCTTGGGTCTCAGCCTCAATTCTCCAGCTCGAGTCTCAGACTTGAGTCTCAGTCCCAAGTGTCAGTCACAAGTCTCTAGCTTCAGTCTCAGCCTCAGCCTCGATTCTGAAGCGCAAGTCTCAGACCGGAGTCTCAGCCTCAATTTTCAAACTCAATTCTAAAGCTCGAGTTTCAAGCTCAAGTCTCAGTCTAGATTCTCAGTCTTGAGTGTCAAACTTGAGTGTCAGTCTGGAGTTTGAGTCTTGAGTCTCAGACTCAAGTATCAGTCTCAAGTCTCATTCTCAATTCTCAAACTCGATTCTCAAGCTCGAGTCTCAGTCTAGAGTTTCAGTTTTGAATCCTGAGTCCCAGTCTCAGGCTCAAGACTCAGTCTCGAGTGTGAAACTCGAGTCTGAGTCTCGAGTGTGTCTCGGGTTTCAGTCTCGAGTCTCAGTCTCAAGTCTCAGGCTTGAGTCTCAGTGTCAAGTCTCCAGCTCCAGTCTTTGTCTCGAGTCTCAAGCTCAAGTGTCAGTCTCGAGTCTCAGTCTGGAGTTTCAGTCTTGAGTCTCATTCTCGAGTCTCAGTCTCACGTCTCGAGTCTCAGTCTGGAGTTTCAGTCTTGAGTCTCATTCTCGAGTCTCAGTCTCACGTCTCGAGTCTCAGTCTTGAGCGTCATTCTCAAGTCTCAGCCTCGATTCTCGAACTCGATTCTCAAGATTGAGTCCGAGACTCAAGCTCAATTCTCAGTTTTAAAAGTTGAACTCGAATGTCAGTCTGGAGTTTCATTCTTGAGTCTCAGTCTCGAGTCTCAATCTCAAATGTCAGTCTTAAGTCTCAATCTTGAGTCTCGGCCCCAATTATCGAGCTCGATTCTCAAGCTCAAGTCTTAGTCTAGAATCTTGAGTCCCAATCCCAGTCTCAAGCTCGAGTCTCAGTCTCGTGTGTCAGTCTGGAGTCTTAGTCTTGGGTCTCAGTTTCAAGTCTCGAGTCCCCGTCTCAAGTAGATGAACAGACCAACAGGTGGGCCGAACCCAGGGTGCTATAGTGGGTTTTGCCTTCATCATGCAGGCCTAATATACAGTATACTAAACCAAGGAGGGGGAAAAGAGCGGAGCGAGTGAGCTCTTGGGAGCCAGTAGCCTAAAATATTGTAAACTAGACTTCAACAGACCGTGAGTGAAGCCCAAAATGCTATTAGCTTGAAATATTCTAAAGGAGATCCATACTAAACCACTGAGCTCATCAAAAGCTATCATTTTGGAATATTCTAAACTAGATCTAAAGTAGACCTATACTATACCAAGGTGAGTGAGCTCCTTAAAAGTCACTACTTCAAGATAACATTGTAACCTAGACTAATACTTGACCATGAAGGATGCGAATAGCTATTATCTTGAAATATTCTCTTTAAATTTTCTGATACTAGACCAAGGAGGGGGTCAAACGTACAGAGCGAATGATGAAGCCTATATTAGTCCAAGAACGCGTACGCCTCTAAGAAATAAATCCACAAGCTAGGCCATAATTTCATCACAAAGGAAGCATGGCCTTGAAATATGAATGAGGTCACATGTACTAGTAAACATAAAACGTGATCTCTATCTGGCTCTGCCATGAAATTTCACTTTTCTGGGCCTGGTCAAGGATTCTTCGCAAATTTTCGGGGGAGGGAGGGGGAGAAAAGATCAATTCTAAAAAGCGGCTAAGATATTGAAAAGAGGAAACACAGTCTCAAACTTGCGAATCTTCAAATCAAGTTTGTGACGTCATCAACATTTCTCTCTTTTGACAGAGACCTAGCATGAGCGGGTATTAGCATACCGTAGCATAGGATATGCTGGGCTTAAATTAAAGCTAGTAGAGCCTCATACACTATATGCTAGGACAGGGGAACTGAGACTCAGACTCGTACGTACGGCTCTGGATCAAATCGAGGTTAAGCTAGTCTAATAATATTGTATGCTAGGCTTACTCAAGAGCTACTATAATCAATTAAGGCTACTTTGCAGCTACATATAGTATAGCCTAATTTACTGGACGATAACTGGTTAACTCTATCATGGATCGCACAGATTCCTGGATCGAGTCGAGGGTTCGTCTTAATTGCTTCGTTCGAGAAAGATACTTGCACATCGATATTGACTACAGAATCGGATAACTGTGATAATGCTTTCTATTTCGTCAATTGAATCGCCATTCTCCAATTGCGAAGAAGTCGAGTGAGTACGAACAAGAATACGTGAATTCTTTCTGGTGGAAGATCGAGCGCTGATAGGAGTAACCCGCTGTAAGTCGCATGCGTTGCATGTTCCTTTTTATGAAGCAACCCCTATCAAAGATTACGTTGATCGGGATTTGTAGGGGAAACGAGAGCTAGAAAACGGGAAAAAAAGAAGGCACTAATGACGGTGTATCTTGTTTTCCTTTTCTCACAGTCGTCTCAGTTCAGAGAATAATAGTCGAATTTAAGAGATAGAAGAATCCTTTTAACGATCAACATTTCAACAAATTGCAAAGCTCCAGTATTAAGGGTAAAAAGAGCTTAGACCTACTGTACATATAGAGTACACGATACGTATTTTGTAATCGCGTTGTGCTGTACACGAGACAATAAATTTTTCCCAGGTTAACGCATCCTCGATGTACGTAGAACAATAAACGTACTGCTTCTATACGAAGTTATAGGTACCTATAATGGCCGGAGGATACGCTTAATCACCGACAATTATTCATAATTAAGAAAATCTCTCCTACGTATATACGTTAACCTTGCAGCTGTAAATTGAAATCAAATTCGTACGCTATGTTGAACGTTCTCACCGTAGAACTATAAATTTCAATCAGACCGAATCAATTTTACCGTATGCTTGAAATTTGCTGCGCACTCGGTGAACACGAGATGAAAAATCGAATTCGTTATTGAGCCACCTACGGTCAAAGTAGCTCGAAAAAGCGTCGTCGCTATTATTATTTAGAAAGCAAAACTCGAAAATTACGCTCTTGTGATTAAAACAAACTCTAACTTGAACAGACGAAGAAGTCTGAAACCGACTGTGACCACTCTTCACCATCTTCGAAAACCAATACCGCATAGTAACGAGTATTTAAATCGCCACTGGATATTTGCTTAATGAGGAATTAACCATCCTATGTAAATGAACTCGCACAAATTTACCCCTTTTCATTTATACCGTAATTAGACGCCACAAAAGCGACGGCGCGACATTGTGTCTGAATTTTGAATGGCAAAACTAGGAGATTTTACAAAGAAATCTAAACGGTAGATTTGTCAATATAAAATGATCGGACGTCTCCCAGTTATCAAAAGAAGTACTTCCACCATTCGCGATTCACATTTTAGACTTGCTCTAATAAGCCTTTAGAAGTACCGACTGGTACGTTGAGATGTGGAATCTAAAATCGATCAGATAACGGGATGTCGTAGTTTTGGCGAAAGACCAAACACGAGAAAAAAGGATTCATACAATCTTGTGAAGGGAAGTGAATGGCGAGGACTTTTCAACATGCTTCATGTCTTTGGGCTGTGTTGAGAGTGAAAAAATCCTCGAAATGGTGTCCGAGAGCCTCCCTGTCAAAGATTAGAGAACAACAAAGGTGCTATTAGTGTAACTTAAGCCTTTTGATTGCAGCGTCCTCGGTGAACTCAGTCGATCCTCCAACATGATACTAGCTGGAATGCGCGCTTGTCGGACAAACGAGGAAGAGAGAGGATGTGGTCCATTGGATTGGAAATTTGGACAGTGGTTCTACGAAGCTTTCAAAATTTTGACTGCTGTAACATGACATGAGATAAGTTGGATAATGACATTACAGAAAATATTCCGACTGTAAAATGAATAGAGATCCTTTTCAATGTCTCTTTTTGTAGTTGTTGAGACTAAATAAGTTTTGATGGCACAATAAAGACATCAACCAGCACAAACCTATTTGTGACATCATCAATATTTGTGACATTTAGTATATTGCCGTACAAATAATGTTTGAGAACCTCAAAACATGAGTGATAAAAGACCATTTTTCCTAATCCTACGGCACAGCACGTTCACCAAACATTATTTGTACGGAAGTATACATATTTCTAGCTTTCAAGGACTCCCTCGCTACGCTCCCTTCTATCCATTCTTGGTCTGGTAAGATAAGCCAGTTTTTATTGATCAATTCCAGAGGGGATCAAATCGAACTTGGACTGGCAGACTTGCAATGTATGGCTGAGTAACCGATAACGATGAAGAGATTGAGGAAAGAAAACCCAGTTCAAAATTTTCAAATTTCCGACAGCCACCAGTTTGAACCTCGTTGTGATGTCAGCATCAACCACTGAATCTGCTTGTGACGTCACTAGTTCGAGAGGTCATCAACATTTCACTCTTTCAACAGGGAACCTGTTTTATCAGGGGTGGGGGGAAGAAGGGTTGAGGAAGAACCGTCCGCCGTCCGGCCGGCCAGCAAAGCTCAGAGGTCGAAACTTCTTCAAGTCATATATATAGCTGGGAGGTCGGTATAGCCCCTTCAGTCAACTAGATAATTATGTAATTCTTCAAACACCAATTGGCTTAGCCCCTTCAATGAGCCAGATATGCGACGCTTCAAGCATCATAAGACTCAGGACGCTCTTCTAAGGTGACCCATAAAACAGATTCCCTGCCTCCCCTCGTTCAGCTCCATGAATGAAGGAGGCAGGGTACTTGTTTTATGGGGTATTTGGGAAAAGCTTCTTATTGATTCTTATGGTGTTTGAAGCGTTGCATATATGGCTCATTGAAGGGGCCGTGTTTGCCACATTATAGCTGGCTCATTGAATGGGCTTAGCAAATTGGGTGGCAAATCTAGTTACTTGGAAGAGCTATTTTAATCAAGCTATAAACACCGACCTCCAAGCTGTAGATACGATAGGAAAAAAATTAAAGCTCATTGTAGGTTTGCAAAGGCAGAGGGGAACCCGCAACCTTCCGCGCTCGATGCCCCCTCAGAAAATGAGTTGGCTGGGCTCTTCTCAGTATACTGCTTGCTAGGCTTGATATAATGAAGGCTGGAAATTGAAACTTTCCCAAGTCCCTAAAGTAGGTCAAGGTCATTGATGACGTCATAAAGCATCCTGGCTGGAAGTTGAAAATTTTCCAAGTCCCTAAAGTAGGTCAAGGTCATTAATGATGTCATAAAGCATTACACGTCACGTCACGTAACGTCAGGCAGTTCACAGAAACTCCCTGACGCGGATGTTTTCTGAGGATGTAATCCCCTTAACAAGATGGATAGTGGGTTCCCCGCTAAAAATGTACAGAATTTTTATCTCAATTTTATCTTTAATTGGAGCCATATCTCAAGTTTCTACAACTTTTCTGAGCCAAGTTATGGACCGAAATATGCCAAAAACTGACTAGTTTTCAAGATTTTTCAAAATAGGACATTGAGAAATTCTCCACCTTTAATCTTCGTAGGGTTATTTAGGTATTTGTTTCGGAATAAGTGTTGAATTTCACTTCAAAATCTGATGAAATATGGAAAATGAAACAATTTTTGATTATTGAGAATTTTCATAAATTGATCCATCTTTGGCACATGGAGCCATAACTCGGCACAGAGAAGTTGTAGAAAGCTGGGTAGGAGCGCAAATTTTAGATGAAAATGATATTCAAATGTTGTACATTTGAGGTATAAATCTAAAGTTTCGCGTTTTTGTGCTACAACAGATTTAGTGCAAACTCCCATTCAACTAATTACATCATTTTGCCTCACCCTATGTATAATAGGAGAAGGACTTGAAAAATTTTCGATTTCTGAGCTTTGCCGGTTGGCCGAACGCCGCTAGCGGACGTTTTTTCCGGAAAGGCCGCCCGATAAAACAGGTTCCCTGTTAAAATTTCAAATTTTTCTGTCAGGTCTATGATGCCATCAGTAACCTTTACCTACTTTAGGGACTCCGGAAAAATTGAATTTGTCACAGTTGATGACGTCATCTGTGAATTTGAAATCCTTAAGAGACTTGAATTCATGACTTCATCAGTGACCTTGACCTACTTTGGAGACTTTGGACATTAATTTGACTTTATCACAGTTTATGACGTCGTCAATGACCTTGGACTACTCTGAAGACTTGGGAAATTTTAACTTTGTCTGAGTTGATCAAAGACCTTGAGTTTCTTTGTGTATTTACTTTGTTACAGTTTATAATGTCATTAGTAACCTCGACCTACTTTGTAGACTCTAGACATTTTCACTTTATCACAGTTTATGACGTCATCAGTGACCTTGAACTACTTTAAGGACTCAGGAAATTTCGACTTTGTCAGAGTTGATCAGTGACCTTGAACTACTTCAAGGACTTGGGCAATTTTACCTCTGTCTGAGTTGATTAGTGACCTTGGGCTTCTTTGTGGACTCTGTGAATTTCTACTTTGTTACAGTTTATAATGTCATTAGTAACTTTGACCTACTTTGGAGACACCAGGCATTTTCACTTTATCACAGTTTATGACGTCATCAGTGACCTTGAACTACTTCAAGGACTTGAGAAATTTTGACTTTTTCTGAGTTGATCAGTGACCTTGAACTACTTTAAGGACTTGGGGAATTTTATTAACTTTGTCTGAGTTGATAAGTGACCTTGGGCTTCTTTGTGAACTTCGAGAATTTCTACTCTGTTACAGTTCATAACGTCATCAGTGACTTCGACCTACTTTGGAGACTTCAGATATTTTGACTGTATCATAGTTTATGACGTCATCAGTCACTTTGAACTACTCTATGGGAAATTTTAACTTTGTCTGAGTTGATCAGTGACCTTGGGCTTCTTTGTGGACTTCGAGAATTTCTACTTTGTAACAGTTTATGATGTCATCAGTAATCTTGACCTACTTTGGGGACTTGGAAAGATTATGACATCATTAGAGTTGGTAACGTCATCAGAAAAAAGGGCTCAGCCCTGAACTCCTGAGCTACTTAGCGTAACATACTTGTAGAGTATACTACATCTGTATAGGCCCAAGAATTGGCCCGGCAGCTGGGTAGCCTGACATTATGGAGGTGTTCATACTAAACCAAGAAATACTGGTCCTAATGTCATCATGACCATTTGATGTAAGAAATTGAAATCAATTCAATATGATTGATGAATGCGATATAATCGATATAGGAGGCAAGCGCACAAAATGCTATTCTATTTGTCTTTGGAGGAGAAATGTTATCCTGGGAGGTATTGATGACTTGATTTTGGTTGTTGATTTCTATCCCGAAGAAAAAATTTTCCAAATCTTCCCTCGTTCGTTCGTTGAGACTCCTTCAAGTGTTTCTCTTTCAGAGCATTGCATATCTAGTCAACTGAAGGAGCTACACCGACCCTCGAGCTAAGTATGTCGCAGTCAGATAGCGTAGTTCGTCATTACGCGAAAAGATTAGGTATTACGTGAAACGGAGCCAGATAGTGAAATAAAATATTTTCTACCGTGAATGGCCAACTTTTTTAGGCACTACGTGTAATGCCAACCCTTGTTGGGCAGATATTGACTACTTTGTAGCAGGCATTTCATGTTCTGACTGCATGCGGTAGACAGCTACAATAGACGATCAGCAGGAATCAGTATTGTGTTTGACTTCGAAGTTGCCGAATCTTTTGCTATGACGAGTAAAATTGAATCCTATTCGAAGGTTGATGAGTATTATAGCGACAAAACGGCGCCATCCACAGAGCCAAAGTTCGGTTGAGAGGAGCAATCAAGATGTAGAGAATATGATTCGGGCTTGGATGGCGGATAAGCGTACTTCAAAGTGGTGGTAGAAAAACAGTTCGTTCCATCGCATCATCAATCGCTCACTTCATCAGGCCCATTGCATATTCGTTTACAGTAGCTGCCTAACGGCTGATGACAATACATGGAATTACTAGAAAGTGGTGGTCACGTGGCGGAAAAAATTTGCACTACAGAATGTGTCCAATAGGTGTTGACACTTCCCCTTCCCGTAATGACTAGAAGATTTGGTCATTTACGGTAGAAAATATTATTTTATTTCACTATCTGGCTCCGTTTCACGTAATGCCTAGTCTTTTCGCGGAATGACAAACTACACTATCTGACTGCGACATATATATATATATATATATATGTTACGCCTAATTCGCGCAATTGAAAACTGCGCGCATTAGGCTAAAATTTTGTAGAATGCGCGCAATAGTCATTATTTTGCCAAATGCGCGCATTGTGTAAATGTTTTTGATTTTGTGACACGGACTATGCAGGTTTCTTCTAGCGAAAGCGCGCAATAGGCAAGACATTAGCGGTGGGTGACGCGACGTGCCGGAAATTCCATATTCATTGCGGAAATTAGTCCGCCTCGATTTTGTGGGGAAAGGTTAAGGGTACAGGAAATGCAACTGCCATCAAAAATGTGATTTGCAGAAGTGCTCTTGCAAAAAGCAGGACTATTATGTAACTCAGCTTGCCATGCAGGGCGCACTTGCACAAATAATGAGTAAATAGATACCTGATAAATTCAAGTAATTTTATTCAATGTTTAGAACTACAATTTTTAAATTTATAATGTTGACCTTATTTGATTATTGTGACAATGTCATTCAGTTTATACAGAAACGCGGATTTTCAGAACGAATGTATTCGTATTTTTAGTACGGTATTTTTACTTGTACCATGTACTGATAGCAGAATTGATGATACGTTTTCATCAAAATGAATTAAACTGAAATAATACTTACTTTTCAATTAATCTAGGTACGACCACCCCTAAACAAGATCAGATTTCCTTACCTCCTCTGCACTCATTAGGCAACTGCACAAAATCACGGTTCCTGCATAAACTGTTGTTTGGTAAATGCGTGCAATCTGCTTAAAAAGTTTGTTGATTGCGCGCAGTCAGCTTACTTACGCGTATATTTGGTAAAACTGTTGAAAAATGCGCGCATTTGGCAAAATACTGACTATTGCGCGCATTCTACAAAATTTTAGCCTAATGCGCGCAGTCTTCAATTGCGCGAATTAGGCGTAACATATATAATATGATAGGAGTAAAACTTGAAAAATTTTCGACCTCCAAACTTTGTCGGCCGGCTGGACGGTGGATGGCACACGTTTTTTCCGGAAACCCCCCCCCCCCCATAAAACCCCTGTCAAAGGTGTGCTTCATCCGTTAGCGAACTCCGAAAGGGTGTGCGATAAGTTGCATACACATCCTCGGATACCCTGCATAAGGTTCGGCATACCACCGGTCCCTACGCGACGCTTGTCGGGCGTGCGTGGGTAGTCCCTTTTGAGAAATGATTTTACGAGACTTCGCAAAACGTTTCTCAAAGCTCCATTTTTTGACCCTCAGAAATATTGTTCAGAAAGGTTATTACACCGCTATGAATCAACACATACCATGAAAATATTGACGCGCTGAAGTACGCCAAAGCAGTAGAAGAGATCGTTGGCCGGAAATACCGCCGATTCAATAATGAATTCTACAACCAGAGAGAAGGACTAGCGATGGGATCATCGATGCTGTCATAGATACTGGCGGATACGGAAAACGAAACATTGAAACGCAGAAAGTTCAGAAACTCGATCAATCACGAGGGTAGATACATACGTACATGATATCCTAATTGGATGGTCAGGTACGCATAGACAGGTGGACCGATCCTCTCTGGAAACGAATGCGATGAATGAAAGCATCGAAAGACAACGAGGCTATCAACTATTTGAACTCAATTCACACACTGGTAAACAACATCGTCAGGATACTGTCACCATCCCGCCAAATGACTCATGTCACCTCCCTAGTCTGCTACCGAGAAATTTCTGTCCTAAAGAACTTACAATTCTGAGCCTTTACATCTGATTACGGTGATTTCCTCCTTTTTCTCGTCTAGAAAGTCGAATAGTAAAGGAATACTAAACTCGCCCCTCCACACCTGTGTATCTGTTGAATTTTTTGTCTTTCCCTCATCTAGCAAAGTGTAAACGGGCTTTATCTGCAATAAACGTGGGTTTTTATTAAATAATGTTGGGCAAAATAAAGACTTTCTCGTTCCGACTGTGCTCTTTTCGAGCTACGTAATTTACATAAAAGCGCGAACGGTAAGCTTTATACTTTTGCAAAGAGAGAAAGAGAGAAAAAAAAAGATAATTTAATATTAATTGAATTTTTTGTTTGTTTTAATTTAATTTAAGCAGAAACTCGTATTCTTGTGTTAATATACACAATGCGGTGACGATGGTGGTTTCCGGGTGCCGTTGCCGGTGAGTATTTTGTGCGGGCAAATTTGAATAGGACACGCCGCCATACACGAGAACTACACGCTCGTTGATTACTTTCTTGGCCATATACCTATCTAATACAGTATTCTTCCAAGGCTGTATAATACCACGTAATAAAGGCAACTATTGGGTCAGATGCTGCGAACGCAACATTGTTCCTAGTATTTGTGTGCGCCTCGTCGACTATATCCTCAGTGAATAAGACATATTAGAAACAAATCACGTGAGCGGATTCCAAGAGCAGGAGGGTGATACAATTCATTAATAAAATTGCCTACTTTGAATGCTGCACCAGACCTAAACCATGCCGTACGTAATTATAAAATTGTGACAATGATTTCTGATAAAAAGGATAAACAAGAGGCATCGTTGTATGCTGAAATGAAGTGTACTTCCTGTCAACACACGCGGAAATATCTGCCGCAACGTTTATTTTTATTCTAGTGCCTATATTTAACTTTCTCATCACATCCTCCAGTTAATTTGTCAACATTGTTTGGATGGTCAATGGTTGGTCTAAATCGTTCGAGGTGATTACAGTTTTTTCTATCTTGAGAAAGCGGCTTCTAAAGTGTTGAAAAATTAACAGTGGAAGAGACACTGATAGACCAGAGTGTTTGAAAATTTTTGAAAAAAGGAGTTTAAACTGACCTATTAAAATACTTCAGAAGAGGCGTATATATAGAAATGAACGAAGACACGACAATCCCAGATTCATTTACCGTCAATTTTGAAAATGAAGTATACCGCATACTCGTGAATGAACCCGAACTAAAATGAGACAATTGCCAAAGTTCTGATCATACTTCCAGAACCTAACACCTTCAGAGAGCCTCCATCAATTTCAACCACAGCTCCAATCACGTTACTGCCCACGCCAATAGCAAATGACCTTTCCTTCCAAGCTTGCCTCGAACAAGCTAGAAAAATTCGTCAGCTTTTCATGTGAGAAAAATCTCAACACCCTACTATCGTCTGAATTGAATCTTGACGAAGAACATACTAATGCAGAAATTGCCAACAGCCAACCTATTTTTATGGAAAATTTCACTACGACCGAAGTCCCAGTCGAATGTTGAGAATCAACCGTTGAATCGTCTACTTCCACTGAAACCACCCCAACAAGAGATAATACTAACGACTCAATCTCTCAATCGAGTTTCAGCGTCACTCCAGCAAATGTCCCCATCAACCATGATTTCAACTGTAGTAACAACATCGATACTGACCCCCTCCTCGCACAAAAAAGACGCTCTTCAAACGGGAGATCAACCATCAGCGCATCCACCACAAAAAAACCTAAAGCTGACAATCACAGCCTTCCAAATGGTATTCACGACTGGGCAGCAAGGCTGAGAACCAGAACCAAATACGGCTACAGGAAGCGGTTCTCCTCCTGTATTTGGAACCAGAACCCAAAGGAACTGGACCCCAGATTTGACTTCTGAAACCGGATCTCGGACTTGGGTGCTAGATTCAATACTTGGAGGAAAGATAAAAAAAGCGCCAAAATTTCAAAAAGTATTCTAAGTTTGCTTTTGGCTGTAGCGGCAGTACCAAGAAACGCCCTATACCTAGAGACATCTGTATTTTTGGTTGGTGGGAATTGGACTGTCGGATCTTCCACCTCAGACGTGCGCCCTTCCTTCTACTGGGCTGAGAACCAATAACAAGTGCTACAGGAAGCGGTTCTCCTCCTGCATTTTCAGACCCCTAGGACCGGAATTCAAAAGAACCGGATCTTGGATTTGGGTTCTGAAACCGAAACTGAAAGGAACCGGATCTGGCAATTGTGGTTCTAGAACCAGAAGTAAAAGGAACCAAATACCGGATTCATGTTCTGGAGCCGGAACCAAAATGGACCGGATCCCAGATTTGGATTCTGGAACTGGAAGCAAAAGGAACCAGATCCCAGATTCTGAAACCGCAACCAAAAGGAACCAAATCCCACAATTCAGTCCAAGAACCTTTATAACCGGAACCGCTAAAAAAAATTAGAGGCAATTGCAGGTTTGCAATGGCAGCGGGGAACTCGCAACCTCCAGCGCTCGCGATCACGTTGGCACAAAGATGCCCCCTCAAAAAATGAGTTGGCTGGGCTCTTCTCAGTATACTGCATGCTAGGCCTGAAATAATGAAGGCTGGAAGTTGAAATTTTTCCGTCCCTGAAGTAGGTCAAGGTCAAGGTCATTGACGACGTCATAAAGCATCTCGGCTGGAGGTTGAAATTTTTTCGAATCCTTAAAGTAGGTCAAGGTCATTGATGACGTCATGAAGCGCCCCACGTCACGTCACATCACGTCACGTAGTTCACAGAAACTCTCCGACGCGGACGTTTTCTCAGGATGTAATCCCCCTAACAAAATGGAAAATTGAAATTGTTTCAAGTCCCTGAAGTAGGTCAAGGTCATTGATGACGTCATAAAGCGCCACACGTCATGTCACGCAGTTCACAGAAACTCTCGGACGCGGACGTTTTCTCAAGATGTAATCCCCCTAACAAAATGGAAAGTTGAAATTGTTCCAAGTCCCTGAAGTAGGTCAAGGTAATTGATGACGTCATAAAGCGCCACACGTCACGTCACGCAGTTCACAGAAACTACCAGACGCGGACGTTTTCTCAGGATGCAATGCACCTAACAAAATGGAAAGTTAAAATTGTTCCAATTTCCTAAAGTAGGTCAAGGTCATTGATGATGTCATGAAGCGCCACACGTCACGTCACGCAGTTCACAGAAACTTTTGGACGCGGACATTTTCTCAGGATGTAATCCCCCTAACAAAATGGAAAGTTGAAATTGTTCCAAGTCCCTGAAGCAGGTTAAGGTCATTGACAACGTCATAAAGCGCCACACGTCACGTCACGCAGTTCACAGAAACTACCAGACGCGGACGTTTCTGCAACCAGACAGAAGATGGTGGGTATACTGACGACGATCCAATCCAGATCGATGAGTCCCAGTTTGCTGGGCATCAGAAGTATCACCGAGGCCGGTTGCTGGCCGTTGACGCGCCCCCCGGTTCTGAATATAAGGAGGCTCAGGTACAGAACAAGCGCAATCATAGCGCACAAGTTGATGAACCCTGGGTGTTTGGTCTCCGGCAGGGACGTGATTGCCGCTACTTCATCGTAGAACGCCGGGATAAAGCCACTCTCATTCCGTTAATCAAGCGGGGAGTGTGAAAAAGGTTCACTCTAATACATTCGGACGAGTTGCCTGCGTACAAATGCTTGCCTGCTGAAGGTTTTTGACACGAGACGGTCATTCATCAAGTCAATTACGTTGGTCCGACAAGTGGGGCTCATACCCAGGGCAATGAACGCTCGTAGCTTGATGCGAAAGTGGAAATTCTGAGGGAGAAGAGGGGAGTGCCACTGTATTTACTTCAAGGTCATTTGGACTTCTATTGTTGGCAACACAAGCGGAAGAGCGACGGTGACCTATTTCTCTCATTTTTAGACACTATTAGAGCGACATCCATCTGATTGCAGACATACTATATTCTCGACGACGTTTCCTGACAACCGATATTTTCATATTACAACAAAACCTTCCTCAGGGTCACTTTTTTGGAAGACATGCGAGCTGACCTCCCCGTGGTGTCTTCTGGGTAAGGCTAACAAGCTTACAATGATAGTAGAACCACGGCCGTGGTAGAACGCATACGCTATAGCTGTGGTTGTTCACTTTGTAGATCACATGAATGTAGTAGAGCGCAAACGCTTGGAGTGACACAACGGGTAGAGCGCAAATGCTTGCGGCACCGAAATTTGATTTGGGGAAAAATTTTTCCGGAAAACGGCATTCGGGAAATTGACTATTCGGGAACATGGCTTCGGGAATGTGACCGATAATCGTGCTTTTAATGTATCATAATGCCTTGGGGAATCACCAACCTAATAATTTTTCATTGAATGTCAAGGCAATAACACTTAGTTATTTCACCGAAGTATTAAATTACGAACAACTGTTTGATCGATCAGATCTTATCCGCGAAGTAAACCCGTTGGTGGTCGGTCACTATCGAGCCAAAGCAGATATGAACAGAGTTGTCAATACTACTGGGTACTAAACCAAGACGAGACATGTCTTTCATAGTGTGCTCCACTCGTTCACTCCAACCCCCCCCCCCTTCATGATCCAGTATAAGTCTACTTTAGAATATTTCAGGCTAATGACTTTACGGGAGCTCACTAGTATAAGTCTACTTTAGAATATTTTAGGATGAAGACTTCAAGGGTACTCGCAGATTTCTGAATCACCTACCAGGTATAAATATTTTTCTCGAAAATGTTCAAGTCCATAATTTAAGAGTAGGTGGTGGTACTCGCAGGGGAGGGGTGGTTCAAGGTGTGACTAAAGACATGAAACATGTCAACATGAATTGGAAATAAATTCCAATTAAGGGAGGGAAAAGGTATCAGAATTTTTGCTCTTTCCTTGCTCACAAGGCGGTCGCCAAGACCAATCTCAAGTTCTGCGCAAGATGAACTGTTTGTAACACAGACTCTGTAAACTCTCATGGACTCCACCAAAAATCTTATCATATGAATTCTATTTTGTCCTCGAGAGTACGAGCCATCGTAGATAAGGATAATGAGGTCAAACTACATAAAGATGGAAACCCGCTCCGACCAGTAGCTGCTTACTACAGTGATCCTTCTTTTCTTTTAGCCAAGTACCTAACTCAATGGTTTAAAACCTTCTCTGAATTCAACCCACTCTACAGTATCAAAAACTCTATGGAATTAGCCGAAAATCTTCAAAATCGCGAGTTTCCTTCTTCTTCAAAACTTATTTCCTTCGACGTAAAGGCGATGTACCCAAAGATTCCAATCGCTCCGGCAATCAATCTAATGATAGAACACTTACAAGCCAATCATCTAGAATCAAATATCATATCCGAATTCCGCCACCTCCTCGAAAGCTGCCTCAACGAAAACATCTGTAAATTTAACGGTACCATCTACCAATTTCCAGATGGCCTTCCTATGGGAGGACCTCTATCCTCCCTAGTAGCCGAAGTTTACATGGACAAAATGGAACAGCAGATCCTCTCCTTGTCCCCTCACACTAATAAAGTGTTATTCTGGCGTCGCTTTGTCGACGACATTTTGTGCGTTTGGAACGGCTCCGATGACGACCTCCAAGAATTCCACAACGAGCTCAACTCCTACCATCCTTTAATAGAATTAACCATCGAAATCGGAGGTATGTCTATAAACTATCTTGACCTAAAAATATCACTCAAAAAAGTGGAGCATAATGTCATCCCTCAATTTGATATATTTCGAAAGCCTACGTTCTCAGGAGTATCCATCCACAAATCCTCGTACCATACATGGCCTCATAAACTCGCCTCCACAATGTCGTCGATCCACAGACTAGTATCTATTCCACTCTCTAAAACCTCATTTAACAACGAAATAGTGCAAATTCAAGAAGTCGCCAAAATAAATGGACTAAACATCAACGTTCATCAACTGGCTAAGAGAAAAATGGTAAAAAGACTCCTTACTGAACGTAATCCTCTCCCTCCCCCTTCCACTGAAAGAATCAAGTGGTTAAGGCTGCCTTACCTTGGGCGACCTTCTGAAATGTTGGCACGTGACCTGCGAAGATTTGGATACAAACCGGCATTTTATCCAGTCACCACCTTGAAGAGCCTTTCAACCCTCAAGGATAGGATCCCACCTGAAGAGAAAGCTGGTGTATACAAAATCACCAGTGGAGAATGCCCAGCATTTTATGTCGGCCAGACGGGAAGAGAACTGAGTACCCGAATCCAAGAACACAAATCGGCCTTTTATTCGAAAAATCCAAGCAAATCAGCCGTCGGTTTTCATTGCCTCACCTTCAATCACGACCCTGAGAAAATTAATACAAAGCTTCTCCACTCTCAAGGAAAAGGCCAGCGCAGCGTCTCAATCGTCTGGAAGAAATAGAAACCGTCAAACACCATCATATCGACCAACATCATTCTTAAAACGATATAGAAGCAACGTACTTCAATCCAATAATCCGTTACGTATTAAATTACTCATCTGACATTAATTCATGACTATTCTTGACTTTTTTCAATCTTAATTTTTCTTTTCTTCTCATACAATTCTCCGCTTCTCATTGTAGTTCGCCTGATGATGATACGCCAGACGTATCGAAACCGGTCGCCCTTGTTGAATTACCAAGTATAACTTCATTAATTTTGTTTATTTTATTATTTACTTACATTCAAAATTAATTCTACTTTTCGACCCTCCAAATTTATTTGTTTTTTCAACCACCCAATTTTGACTCCGTTTATCCAAAATTTGACTTCATTTTATTCAAAACTTTCGACCTGTGAAAAAATTTTATTGTGCCGTGCCGTACTCGGTAATTTAATAAATTCCACTGTTACGTGCCTATGTGCTCCTCATTATACTTATCTTGTCATATTCTTCACCTTTCAAAGTTTAAGACATTATAGATAACCAGAAAAGTAGATGGTGACCCAAATTTCAGACGTTGATATCTTATTGGAAGGTATTATAGATATCAGTCAGCAAAGCTCTTCGAAAGATTGATTAGATCTAGTAAAACCTGTATCAAGTTGAATATTCATCATCCAAATAAAAAGAAGCAGTTAATTAGATAATTGGTTATTATCAAAATGAAACGAATACTCGTCTACCGGCAAACTGATGCAAGCTTATCACCATTATCACCGACGATTATTATTATTAAACCGGAGTGAGGGACCGGTATAATTAATTTGCAGCCGTTGGTAGGGAAGGCGTTAAGCGCTGCGGCGAAGCTTGTAAAATAAATAGAAATGACGCGCACCTGTTACTATTTGATAAATAAAATTACACCTCGAAAACTTTTAACTTATAAACTTGTCGGTTTGAAAATATTTTGTGGCAGTCCCTTAAAATAATGCTACGCCACTAAAGATGGTACTGTATACAGTCGCTGATGTTCTTGCCGGCTGCTCGTCGCTAAACTCGCGTTTATTTGTCAAGAAAATTCCAAGTCGCACGTTTCACGACTTGTCACACCTTTACGAGTAGTAGGTGGCAAATGCAAATTTGCAGATTAAAATTACTCCTCGAGAAGCTCATCTACGTACCCCAGCCCCGTCACGTGAGCGAAGTGCTCACCGATTTGACTTAGCTGCCGGCGGTGGTAGCGGTGGCGCTGAGTACACCTTTTTGTAGTGGCAGATTTCACCGACGCTTTTCTTTTCTCATTCGTTTTACTACTTTTCTATTACACTGATGATAGTACTCTTTTTCTCGTAGTCGGACCATTATATCCTATGAAACTGAGTTTTAATTACGACGAATGAATTCAATCTCGCGAATCGAGCGCATTCAATATGATCCGGCTTTTTTTTCCTTCTGTCGTATAATAATTTTACTATCGAACGCGTGAATTTACGATTCATAAAAAATTTTAAATAATAACAATAATGGACTCATAAAAGTACGTGTTAACCCCTTCTCCTCTAGTTGAGGATAATGTTTACCGACGATACTCGCGATAGACGGTGTTTAGAAAGTGCAATATCGACTTTAACGCTTGTAGGGGACCATTCGAATTTTTCTCAGGGTAATGAAAAATTTTTACTAGAAATTTAGCCTCGCTGGAATATTGTGTTTTGCGTTTTTGATGCTAATAATAAATTTTATCTTTATTCTCAAATTCAAGGATTTTCCGAGTATCATCGAACAAAATTTTTCCAATGAGTATGTTTTTGAGGGAGGCTCTTACCACCGCGAATCGAACGCTCCCATGCAACCGCAAAAGAAAACTTTCCTACTTAACGGTACGTTGTGACTTCACTATTCGAGATACATGATGAGGCGATTCATCAGTCAAAAAGGTACCTAATAAATTCAATTCTTATGGAACAGGTGCCCTTTGACTGATAAGTCCTCAAATTCTGTATCACATTAGATTTTATTTTTGCTTAACTTTTGGGACCATCCCTTCGGAAAAAGGCCCTCAGGATTATTGGAAAAAAAACATGTTTTCTGGCATCGAATTAACGAACAAAGAACAACAAAGAACGAGGAGTGTGGTGACGAGAAACCCTCATTTTCGAGGTGAAGTGGTCCGTATCGAGAATGTGCCGGGCAAAGGCCGCTTTTTGCGGTTGATCATTCGGAATAGCAGAGTTATGCTTACCATCTGTAAAGGCCTGTTTACACGGTACGTTTTACTTGACAAGTCTGGCATGTTTAGCCGACTGCTCATGCCCGGCATGACGTGTAGACATGTTCTCAAGTTTCAAAATTGATGAACAATTTGATGGAAGTTCAACTATAAGTGAACGTTCGTTTTTCGGCGCGACGAAAACCGGAGAAAGCACTCTACACTGAGTTCTTATCAAACCATTCGAACCTCATTTTTCTTGGTTTCTCGTTCGCCCGTTCGGTTTCTCGTTCGCCCGTTCGGTTTGATTTCCTATTTCTTGCCTTCTTGGTAATGAAAATATATTCAATAATACTATAATAGTGCGTATTTTTAATTTGTTGTGTTGACGATATTTTCTCGTACAAAATGGTAACACCACGAACCCTGAGTCAAGATGCGTTGGCGGACATAATAGAAACTTATAAACAGTTACCTGCTTTATGGAAAGTAACATCGAAAGATTATAAAGACAGACAAAAGAAGAATGGCTCTTACGAAATATTACTGGCTAAATTCAAAGAATATGATCCTACAATCACTGTAGCTCAAGTGAAGAAGAAAATCGATAGTATGAGGACAACGCGCAATAAAGAGAAGAAGAAAGTTGATGCTAGTGAAGTTTCAGGCACAGGAACAGATCAAGTTTATGTACCCACCTTATCCTATCCTCCTTTATTATCCTCCTCCTCCTATTTTTTTTATTATTGTTATTATTATTTTTTTATTATATATATATATATATATATATATATTTTTTTTTTTTTTATATATATTTTTTATATTATAAAGCACATCTGCAAAATTTTCGTCCAAGTAACCTCCTCCCCTAATGTATCGATTTAGTTGAAATTTCGTATATAACATTGTCAGACCTCC
This sequence comes from Aspidiotus destructor, assembly GCA_035079395.1. Taxonomy (NCBI): domain Eukaryota; kingdom Metazoa; phylum Arthropoda; class Insecta; order Hemiptera; family Diaspididae; genus Aspidiotus; species Aspidiotus destructor. Next base: position 29,239,385 of record JAVHKZ010000001.1, on the reverse strand, counting down.
GAAATCAACCTTTTTGAAAAAAATTTAGAAAATCATTGTTGGGAAAGTTGTAATAAAGCTTTAAAGTTAAGCTTATATTGGCTGCTATCTCATCCCTATTCCTGTACATATGTTTACTGCTGCGATTATAAAGTTTTATTTCAACGTTCACAATGCTAAGCAAGAGGAGAAAATTTAAAAACCGGCCGAGTAATTCTGACAGGGAACACGTTGAGTTGTGTTCACTAATTTCCGTGGAAAAATATCACGACTTTTGTACGGAGCTACTTTTACGATTTTTTGACCGAGCCAAAAATAAACTTATAGTTGAAGAGATGAGAGGGTCTACGGAGTAAATTTTCGTTTTATAATGTGGGTAGAGTTACAGAGTGAGTTAGTTGGTTCCATTCACATTGAAGTCATGGTCGGTAAAGTTGAGAGTTAAGGGTGAGAGATATGGAAAAGATTGGGTTTGGCAAAGTAGTTTAAGCTTTTTGTGAGATATGTTATTTCATTTCTAGAGTATAGACAAGCTGGCGTTGAGTATTTCTACGAGTGCCGAGCGAGTTGCTGGATGAAATTGGTGTGCCTTAATGCCGGCAGCAAGAGCGCAAGAGTTATAGAGTATGTACGAGTGAATTATTTGTTGGTTAATATCAATATTCATTCAAATTGAAATGATGGTTTGTGGAATTGTGGGTCAGAGATTCAGAAAAGTTTCGGTTTGGTGAAATAGTTCAGGCTTTTTGTGAGACGCGCTATTACAATTTCAGAGTACATACGACTTAGCAGATGACGACTTGAGAAGTTTTTGTTATTTTATACTGCAAAGTGAAGGGAAGAGAGTCGCGTGTACAAAAAAAAAGGTGAGTAAGTGCTGGAAGGATTATGAAGTTCCACAAATATGAATTATTCTTAATTATGAAGACAAGTCAATCGTTGTTGGTGGTTGATTGAGGAATGATCAGAGTGTATTTATAGCGGGGGTTGAGGATAATTAGTTGAGCAGGTGAAGAGATGGGCAATAGATAAAATTTTTGTAAAGGCTGGAATGGGTGGAACGCGTATGACCAGTTGTGTGGTGGGAGAGAACGATTTCTTTATGACGCTTACACAAGTCGAAGGGACTGCTTCACTTACGATTCCTCTTAGTTTGTTTGAATGTTTATTTTTCCGGGCTTTATGTTCAGGGAATGATCCGTATCCACAGGACGTAGACAGATGTATAATTAACGGATGATAGAGATTGCAGGAATAAATGAATGCGTCGATTTGGGAAATTAGTTGAATAAAAGTCGTGTCGAAATTTGAGCTAAAGGTAGAGATGGAGATAAGAAAGACAAGAGTGTAAGGCTTATCCTACAATTTTTTCAATCAATGACTGATTATCATTTCTTGAATCAAGTAAACGTTGCCTGTTTCGAGTCCAGACTAGATCCGTCGGTAAAGTAGGGCTGGTGGGTCATAAAATTTGCATAGAGACAATGTTTATAATGAGTTGTCGGTATACAGTGTTGTGATCCTGGAGATTATTAGCTAGATCAAGTCGGACACATGGGGGAGGCTATGGAGAAGTGGATGATAAGATAAGGGGTAGATGGTTCAATTCGAGGTGTTTAAATAGTTCAGATTCTATAGGGAGGAGGAGAGAATTGAGTCAGCAGATTGCGGGTGCGTAGATTGGAAGATGCGTGAATTGAGCTGCATGGATGCAAAAAAATCAATAGTAAGAGTTAGGAAGCGGCGTTTGAGGGAGGAAGGTTTCAATTCCAGCGCAGAGGCTGAGAGTGGGTCTAGATCGTTGTGGCCAAGACCTTGATTTATTGACCAGCAAAAAAGAGTTGTCTGCTTTATTATTAAAGAAGAACAGATGATAAATTTGTTGAACTTTTGATTTGTATTATGAATAGTGGATGTGAGCGAGAAGAGTCGTATGGGTACAAGAGTATTGAGTGGGTCGTTAAGGTTTAATATCGAGTAGGAATATGATCAATAACGGAATGTAATCTTCTGCGGGTAGTTTCCTTCCTTGGTGAGTGAGGTGTTACAAGGGCAAGTCGGACAATGACGATTGTGAATAAGTTTACAGTGAACAATTCCTTGCTCAATATTGTTCCGTGTTACAATACGGGCAGTAAGGTCACAAGTGAACGACGGTATATGTGGGTGAGTGTGGAAGTGCTTGATTTTTGTAGATCCAGTGAGTTGGGAAAGTTTTTCATGACGTGGTATCAATCAGAAAACATACAGACTAATCGTTGAGGATGGAAAAAAGTTTTGACGTGCTGGAGAGGAAGGAGCCCAGAGATCAGAGAATAGATGGGATAATAATTGAGAAAGAGTAGTTGCACAAGTAGAGGGGCATTGTGAAACTTTTGGAAATTACGGGCTCGGGCTAAGCACTATAAGGGTTAGATTTGTTCTTCACGGTGTCGATCGTGATTGGAAGATGACCACTCATGAAGAAATAAAATTAGGAAACAAAATTCCTTCTGATTTGAGTATTATCATGGCGTTTTCGGAGTAATTTGAAGTTTTCATAGATATTAATTAGGGTCCACGGATGTTTCGATGCGAGTAATGAGGGTACAAAGGTCATAGAGTACAATCAGGAGAGTAAGTTAGGCGGTTAAAACCGAGCTCTATACAAATTAGGGTGATGGTCTGTGGCGTTAAGAATTGCAGGTGACAAATTCAGAGACGAAATAGTTAGGAGGAGTGGTTCAAGTTTATCGATCATAGGGCGTATTATTTTACTTTGGGTATCATTCATATAAATATTAGAATTTTTCAAGGTCAGTGATGAGTGAGAAGGAAAATCAAATAATTTTGCAAGGACGTGGGAAGCTAGAATGACAGACCTCAAAGAAACGCTTGCCATATCTCCCCCTTTACATGAAAAGAAAATATCCGAACATTCACCAACACATCGAGAAGGAGTTGTTGGATATAGATGAGGAGATTGGGAAATTAGAAGAAAAGAAATACCGACTGATTCTCGAAATTCAAAGTTTAAAAAATGGGTAGTTATAAGTATGTTGAATGTGTGATTATTGAAATAAAAATTGATTTTTTGTCCTCGACGTCATAGACTATTGAATGAGCGACAAAGTCGCGGGTTTTTCAGCTTGTGGTATTATAATCTCTTCGATTTTCTGTCGGACGTAGATAACATCGAAAATGCATACTCTACCATGGATGAAGTAAGTTCCTTAAAAGCAGCACTACTTAAATGTAATATGCAATCAAAGTATAGTAACGAGTACCTTCGTTTTATTCAATTCTAGAATGCTACATTTCATTTAGATAACCGTCCTGATGAACTTTTTGACGACAATATAGAAAATTTTATTATGGAAGAAGAAGAAGATTCAATACTGGGAAACGTCAGAGATGCTGAGGAAAACGAGACAGTGGAAGATGAAGACGTAATGATAAACGGCGGAAACGGCCCTGCATACAGCAAAATTGCGAGCTCGAGAAAGCGCAGATCAGGATCTTCTTCCTCTGGTGATGTTCGCGATCTTGTATTGACAAAGATTGCAAAAAGGTTAGATGAACCTCGCAGTACTCCACTACCTGTTCTCGGCTCCGTTTTGCCTCCCTCTCCTTGGTCCAGCACAAGTCTAGTTTAGGACTAGTAAAATCCTAGGGAGGCAGAGGTCTTCTACATCTATTATAATTCTAGTTTAAGACTGCTAAAATCCTAGTAAAACTACACTTTGAAGTCAAGTAGCCCAAGGCTCAGACTTACCACCTTTTTGGTCTAGTTTAGGCCTATATAAAGAAGGCTAAACCTATTATAGTGGCTAGTTAAGGTCCAGTTCAATAGAGAGTCTAGCTTAAGACTGGTAAAATCGTAAAGGGGTTCTTCTCCGTTCTGTTATAGGTCTAGTTTAGGACTGGTAAAATCCTAGCATAAAGCTAGTATAAAGCTATGCATTCTAGTATGAAGCCATCGAAACGAGTGCAACCGTCAGCGCCAGGTATACCAGCGTAGTAGAGACCGCGAAGAGGCGCGGGCGGTTGCACCTGAATACCAGCTGGCTCGCAAAAGGCTGAAGAAGGCCATCAAAGACAGCAAGAGTGCTGCATGGCAAGCGCTTTGTGAGATGGCAGAAGACGACCCGTTTGAAGAGCCTTAGAAGATAGTCTTGAAGAAGCTAAAGGGCCTCGCAACAATGAGCCAAATGAAGCCGGATGTTGTGGGTCAAATCATTGATGGAAATCCAGTCTGGAGCGCCATACACTCAGTTGACCCAGCTCTGCTTGTTGATATATTCAATGCGGCAGTTGTTGGGACTGTTCCCTGTGCGATGGAAAAAAGCCAGGCTAGTGCTGATCGATAAGAAGGATAAACCACCTCGTCTACCATTCTCTTACCGTCCACTTGTCTGCTGGACTTCCCGCCAAAAATTAAAATCATGGTTAGTATACATTTCGAATTCAGCCCAGATGCTGCTATATTACATAACCGCACCAAGAAATCAGGGAAAATTACACTAGAACGTCTTGCTGGTGCCTTGACGTTGTATCATCAATCCACCAAAGAAATAAATCATGATAAAAATCCGGAAACCATCGTTTTAAACGATACAGAATGGAATCTCGACTCATGAACTGGTTAAAGAAGCAGTAAAGTTAGCACTGAAAACCGCAGATGTTTCGGAACTCGGTAGGTAATTCAATAAATCAATCGAAGTAGTTGTTACTGTAATTGATCCCTCATGGACGCAGAAGTGCCCGCATACCTGCTCAAGACATTGTGGGATGCCGCAGGGGTCGGTCCATGGGCCGCTGTCGCATTTAACGGGATATTTAAGGTGAAACTGCCGCCGGGTGTTGAACTTATCTGCTATGCGGATGACACAGTGGTGGTATGCACTGCCGAGAGAATTGTAGCGGTGGAGAATTTCATTCACGACCCGTCGGAAGTTCAGTCTACCCACCTTTCGCCTGCAAAGTGTGGAAATTGAGACTAAGAAGAAGATGAAGTACCTGGGCATCTGGTTTGACTCGACGTTGAGTTTTAGGGACCATTTCCTGATGGCAGCGGAAAAGGCAGGCCGGGTAGTTGGATATCTAAGCCACCTGATGAGGAACCTAGGAGGACCGAGAGAAGCGAGAAGAGGGGTCATGATGGGCACCGCCTTATCGATCCTCCTATATGGTGCATCAATATGGGCCGACTCCATAAAGACACCATACAGAAGACGAGAGATGGTAAAGAACCAACGAAGAGCTGCGTTGAGGTGTGTTAGTGCCTACCGCACTGTCTCGACTAAGGCCCTTTGCGTATTAGCACGTTCACCACCAAACGAGCTCCTTGTTGAGGAGAGAGCGGTGGTGTTCAGAGCAAAAAAGACGACAACGACCAACCGTGAGACTCTACGGGTTAAGCAGGAGGCCAGGCACTCCTTGCTTGAGAAATGGAAAGTAAGAATTGCCCAGAATGAGCTGGGCAAGTGGACAATCCGAGTGTTAATACGCGACCTTGATGAGTGGATGAACCGACACCATGGCCAACTAAACTTCAATCTGACGCAGGTGTTAGGCGGCCATAGCTGCTCCGTCAAGTACCTTCATGATGTTGTACACACGAATTAAAATATTTATTCGAATCTTCGAATAACTATTTTTCTCGCGCGTCAACCGTTTTTCTCATTTTATTTTCATCTTCGTTCGTAGCGAACGCGAGCTGTACGCGAACTACCCCCAAATATCAGAAATGCTCCTACCACCGTCATCACGTGATCGCACCGATTTCTCTCCTCCAAACATTCTATAAAATAGCCTCCGCGAGACGATTTTGTCACTTCTCTGGCAGCTTCGCCTACCGGCTTCTCCTGCTTTCTACTGGCTTCTCCAGCTTTTTCTCCAGCTTTCCTCTCTTGCTTTGACCTCTCGCTATCTCCCGCTATCTCTCTCTCTCTCTCTCTCACTTACCTTCCTCACTTCTTCCTCTTAGCTTTTCGGACTGTTCTCCGCGGTGCCCGCGGGTGTAGTCTTTCCTTATCTCGCTAAGGCTCTTTCCTCCTGTTGCTCGCCGCGGTGTCCGCGGGTACAACAGCGTATCCTCAAGCCAAGCCTCCGCGGTGACCGCGGGACTGGTTTCTCTTCGTCTTCAATCGCTCCCCCTGTTGCTCGCCGCGGTGTCCGCGGGTACAACAGCGTATCCTCTCGATTAGCCTCCGCGGTGTCCACGGGACTGATCTTCTCTACCTCCTCGACACTTCCTCCTGTTGCTCGCCGCGGTGTCCACGGGTACAACAGCGTATCCGCGAGCCAAGCCTCCGCGGTGACCGCGGGACTGGTTCACTCTCTCGACAGTCTTCCCCCTGTCGCTCTCCGCGGTGCCCGCGGGTACGACAGAGTATCCTCTCAGGCTAAGTCTCCGCGGTGTCCGCGGGACTAGTCTCCCTATCGATCGAACCTCTCTTTCTTTCTTTTTCACTCTCTCACCCTCTCACACACACACCTACACACGCATCTCTTTATTAAGGCGAAGCAAAATAAAAAATACAGTTCTTTTTCTGCAACCCTTGCGTTGTTATTTACTATATTCGATGTCGCGTATTGCCGATCCACCTCCCGAAGCTTTTAGGAGCCTACGCAGTCGACAGGTGCCCCTAACACCGTCGTGGCGTGCGGACCGCCGTGCACAACAATGAGAAGATAAAGAAAGTTGAGCAGGCAACGTGTTTGCACTGCGATCAAGGGCGGGATGATGGCCCAGAGCACATCTTATCTGAGCGCGAGGCGTGGAGGCGTGAGCGGGACAAGCTTAGCCGGTCTCTGCAAGAGATCTGGGTAGATGAAGCGCTTGACCCAAGTGGCCTGGTACCGACCATACTAGGTTACAAAGAAGCATGGAACCAGGTGTCTGCATTTGCGGCCACCGTCATGAAGAGGAGGATGGACCAGGAATGGAATAGGCAAATGCAGAACCACGCTATGGTCTACTCGACACCTGTGTACCATCAACACTCAGATTTGCAGGAAGAAGACGACGATCTTCCCTGAAAATGTAAGAAGATGAAGAAACAAGAAAGTTGGAGGTACAAGCACGTAACGATCACGCCATCTTGGCTGCCGTATTGTTTCCATTTATTTCATCGACATAACCTCATAATTTTAATAGTTTTGTCGTTTAGGATTTGGCGAAGAACAGAGCGAAGAAATCTTGCTATATAGAAGTATTCACTAGGTACTGAAAAAAAATGAGCGACATCCTAAAAGACCTTGAGAAAAAATTGAAGCAAGACTTAGAGAAAACCTTGGCTGAAGCCTTGTCTCTTTACAATGAAACTAGCGAAAAGCTGATCTATCGCTCAGGCTTTCGAGATGCGATAACCGTTTTAATGCCAGTTATCGCAACAGTTCAAAAAGATATCGAAATGGTAGAAAGAGATTTTCATAAGATTTGGAAACAGAATGACATACGTTCACACGCACTCGTTTCTCTTCGTCTGTATTTGGAACAATTGAAACGGGAGTTTCGGGAGGGAAGTCGAGCACCGTCTAAAGAAATAATGATGAATGAATTAGAAGCAAAAAAAGAAAAAATTGCGTTCACAGGCGTTTCCACGCACTATATCGAATGGCTTTGGTTCCTGAGATGTGCGGATTATACTCCCGCGCGGGATCTTTACAAAATGGTTTGTGAAAGTTTTGACAATCTTAATGACTTCCTGGAACAATTCTCACGTGCGTGGGGAAAGATTAGCGAGGATATTCATCATCCGTTAGAACCTCTATCAGTAGAAGAAATCAAACTAGGACTAAAACTCATAGGATTGTATTCTGTTTGAATGAACTTGGCTGTAGATATTCTATTCAAGTTAAAAAAATCCAGCCCCCGAAAAAAACGCACACATTCAAGAATAAGGTCTTCTCATCCGGACGTATATTCTTCGTCAAGTTCTGATGCGACGGTACAAAAACCTTTTAAACTAAACCGATCATCGAAATTTTCAGTAGCTACAGAATCTTCCGCACCCGATCAGCTATCAACTGTAACGTACAGTGTGTTTTTCCCTAGCTATACAGTTTTGTTCCTTCATACTATTGCAACCAACTTAGATTTACCGGCCTTAGTAGGGCTGTGACGCAAATCGTCTCGCCTATTTCTCTTCAACCAAACATGTCTACAAGTACGTATGCCAATATCACTCAAAATCACCCTTTTTACGCTAGAGTCACCAAACCTCTACCCACCAAGAAACAAGCAATCCTCGTCTCAACAGAAGAAGACATTCCATTACTTGATTATTTAGTTTCCATAGGTCGAATGATCGGGCCGAAAAATATATTATCTGCGTCGAAAATTTTGAAGCAACGATTGCGTTTACCTCGCTAATGAAGAAATAGTTGATACATTCGTACAAAAATTCAAATATATAACTATCAACGATAAGCAGACTCAGGTAAGAAGACTTGTCTCTCCATCGAAGAAACTTGTACTTTCAAACGTCCAACCCTGCATACCGAACTCGCTCATCTTAGAAGCTCTGCGCGAATTAAACCTCAAAATCACGTCATCTATCCATGACCTTCACATAGGTCTCAATTCTCAACAGTCAACACTTTACCGCTGAAGAACTTCGGGAATTTTCCCATATCACAAGTTTTCGCCGTGGCGTTTATGTAGAAATTGACGACGAAATCGAAATTCCAGAATCACTACTAATAAACTTTAACAACGAAACCTTCCGTATATATATCAACGAAAAAGAACATGAATAAAAATGCCACCTATGCAAAGAATCAAACCACCATGCAAACCAATGCCCCAACCTCAAAGAAATACCTCTCACTGAACAACCCTTCACCGATCGATTAAAAGAAGCCCGGAAAATACGCGACGCTCAAGTTATCTCTAACACAGAAACTCACGACAACGTAGACAATACTTCAACTACGGAATCATCTTCAGAGACAACTCTGCCAAGCGTCGATTTACCATCTACCAGCGCAAACAGTGTATCAACGGAAGCGAATATTCAGTGTATTTCACCCGAAGTGATCACTACAGAAGAAGATATGGAAATTACAGCATCATCTACCTTAATCAAACCAACCAACGAATCATCTCAACAGGATAAGATACCCGACCACCTCTTAATCCCTACTCCAAACGATAACTCGCTACCAACAAAGAGGCCAACCAGGAAACTTTCCAAGGATTCCACTACATCAGACACAATAGCTAAGAAAATCCAAAAGACTGATGATGAAACAACGTTTTCCCATACTGAACTACAACTCCATCAAGAAGATTTCAATGTGATCTGTCAATCATCCGAATCCAAGTCTAATTCCACCGAAAAACCACAAATAATCTCTCAAGATTTACCCTCCAAGTCTTGTAAAATTGAACCCAAAATCAAGAAACCAATCCTCTCCGATGAAGATTTAGCCACAATAAATAATATAGCCCCAGAAGATGACATATTTGCCGAGCTAAATAAAGACGACATCATCGAATTCCTAACCGATATACTAAATACAAAAGTTGATGACATCCACTCAATTCTACAAACCTATACTTCAGATGAAGAAAACTTTCTCAAAACTATCCATCCTATTGTCAAACAACCCAAGAACAAATCTATCAAGAACCGTCTCACCCGATGTATAAAGAAGAAGACCCAAGCCACCAACAATGAAGAACAAGTTTAGTCTCTGATACCAATCTCCTCCATAAGTTTTTGCAATTTACAATGGTAGTACTTCAATTTATGTGCCCCAAATTCTCGTGACATTTCTTAATAATATCATAGTACTCCTCCATGGGTAGGACAGTTTTTTTATCTTTTTTCCTGAGAAGCCTGTAACCGTCGTCAATAGATTGCAGAAGATATTTGGCATACTCACAAGCTCTACTCTCATCCTCATCGGAAGTTAGCAAAAAAAAATAATAATAACCGTTGAGTGCTTATACCTCCGACTTCCTTATTCAATGGCTCGTACCCAAGAGGACCTTATCCAAAAGATGAAGAAACCCCAGCAGCAATCTACTATAGGTATCTTAAGGTGATGCCGTTATTGTGTGTTCTTGTGTTTTATGCGTGCCAGGGCACGGCCTACTTTATATAAGGCCGTAATGCAGCAATGTCACAACGTCGCACTCGAAAAGTAGTGGATACAGATTTACACGTAAGCTTATGGGAAAAAGTGAGAAAAAACCAAAGTTTTGATTCGTACGCAAATAAAACGCCGTTTTTGAAAAAAATGAAGAGAATATAACTTGAAGAGCAAACAATTTTCTATTTTTAGAGCCCTATTTCAGTAAAATTGGTGCAGTACAAGAGAAGTTATCATCGTTTTAAAATTAAAAATCGGATAGGGGACGAAGTGCGGTACAGTTTCATCATTGTTACACCGCACCGATGAACGTGAACCGCCCCAAAACGTAACTGATAACAATCCACTGCGCGCTGTTGTCATTTTCTACATTACGGCCTTATATAAAGTAGGCCGTGGCCAGGGAGGCACTGCAGCTTGGCAGTTGCCAAGCAGAAGAAGGGATTCGCCGAGGAGATTCTTCCAACACTGAAGTTGTACCAGAAAGAGTCGACTCCGGTACTGGAAGAAACAAAATCAAATGCATAAGCAACCCGCACCCACTTCCACCATGGAGGACGAGGCGGCGCTGCACATGCGACATAAAAACCGTGAAGGTAAAAAATAATAAAATAAAATTGAGTACTGTGTTTCCACCAACGCTCTGACCGGAGTTGTTGAGGATTCTGCTTGTTGTTAATTTTAGATTAGCTGTTTATCAATAAAGATGGGAGGAGTGTTCGACCACTTCAACTGTACAGGGGTCGTTTATGATGTTATGAACCAATCAGCAGTCGTCATCTCAGGTAATTAAAATTCAAGGTACAGTAAGATAATTCAGACTAGGTGTTAGATATCCTTGCCGTTCTCTCCGTACGTTTACACAGGCATCAGTGGACCCAGATATTTTTCGAGAAGCATTATGCATTCATTATTCGAACGAAGAAAGGAGTTAGAAATAATAATCACATTTTCCTATTACACTATCTAATAACAGGAAAGTTCTCGAGGGGATCTTACTATTCACCCGCTCCCGCGCAGAATCTCCCTCGCCAAAATATTTCGGTTCTACCGGTTAAATGAAGATGCATATCTCTCTCTCCCGAGAGAAAGACGAATACTTTTTCTTCTTTTCGCACGCTCCCCGACCAATCCTTTCTCATTAACACTTCTCACGATTTAAATTATTCCATTTCCGTCTCGCTCGTGTCCGACAGCTCGGCAACCGTTTGCGACGCATAGATAAGACAATTAAAAAATAATGGTATCGTTTGATAATTTACCAGGGGGGATATTTGGAAGCGAACGATTTCTAGCTAGACTAATCATGTATCGGTATTGAGATAAAATAACGACGTCGTCGTTGGCGAATCGTTGGTAAATATTTACGCGTTAATTTCGTACTGTACATAATTAATGATGCACCGGATAAGGGGTCGTATATAGTGTTCCGCATTCTTGTCCGCACCTTTTTTTTTTCTCTCCTATTCCATTTGATTCGACTGGTATACACGTACACTATTTCATTCTATTATTCGGCGAATATACGATCGGCTTATTCGTTTTACTTGGATAAAATTTATCGTAGCTAATATTCGTAGGCTATATTGTTATCATTAGGGAAATGTTGTCCTAGGTGCGGCGTGGGTTTTGCGCTTCCAGTGGTAGACGCATCAGCATAATCGAGAAAATGTATTTGCGCTGGTACACTTTTCGCTGTACAGACGACCGACGTTTCCATTTACATAAATTATCATCTCTCACTTAACCCTTATGCGCGCTGCAAAATTGATACAAACTTTCAATAATTTCGATGAATACGCTCAGATGTTGTACGACGTGCTAGTTACTGCGCGGCGCGTCCCGAAAAAGCCGCGTTGAATACTCGGCATTTTTCCCCAGTCAAAAGGCAACATTTCAGAAATCATAATATCCTAAATATTACAGTTTAAACTGCCGGAGCGTGTTCCCATTCTCCGATGGAAAGAATCGATTAATTAAAAAAGATACCTTTTAACGTACTGCGTACGCAGGTACGAATGTACGAGTAAGGCCTGCTAAAAAATATTACCTTCTCTGGATGTAGGTATTTATAGCCAAGTACGAAGTAAATAATCAGAAAATGCTTTTGGATTTGTGGTAGTCAGCTGGCGAGGCTTGGTATACACAGCTACACACGTAGATATACCCAGTCCACAATGTAGAGAATCACCCTTTTTAGACTGTGCGGTTTTATTGAAATTTTACACTCGAAATATCGTCGGTACGTACACAAATATACGTGCGTAATCCTCGTCAATATTACCTCGAAAAATTTGCCTCATTTTTGAAGCGATTCGTCTCGTGAGAGAAGGCTAATAACGTGGATTGAAAATCACTTACGAAGATTGAAATCTACCCCAAATGTTGAATCAACTTTTGCTCGCCAAACGATTCGGTCGAAAATAACGAACCTCTTCATCATCGTTGAACAAGTAACTTACTAATGGATGGAAATCATTTTTTCGGAATCCATCGACAGTACCCACAAATTGAAACGTGGTCAAATAAACATTCTTTCCGCTTATTGATATTAAAAGCTCGAGTAGGGGCATTTCAACGCCATCGTAAAATTCTTTGGCTGAAGGAGGACGGGTGTGGTCCTAAATCAGGCGTAGGTAAGCTGCGGCTCGCATCAACATTTCAAGAAACAGGGAAAAATCAGCGAAATTAGGCAGTTTCTTTGTAAAATAGCAAAATTCAAGCAATAAAAACGTGAGTTAAAACTCAGCCTACAAACGATTTGAAAAGAAGCGTAAATTAATGAAACAAATTGAAAGAGAGAAACGCAGCTACAATTGTACGGAGGCATGATAACAGTGCCGTTCTGAGCCGCCGGGAAACCGGGAGAGTTCCCGGGGCCCTAGCATTTTGGGGGCACCAAGTAAGTGGGAGAAGAAGTAAATTCAAGAAATTAAAAATATTAGAAAGCAATAAAATTACGATAATTTGAAAAAAAAACAAAAAAAAAACAGATCTTGGCTAATGGCTTTAGGGATATTGGATTTCTTGACGCAGCCAAAAAAATTGAGATCATGTTTCATGTTTTTTCAAAATTTTGCCCGATCAGATATGTTGTGGATCACGCAAGACAAGAATATTTTAAAATTCTAGGCTAAGGCTTTAAAGGGGCACACTCGCTTGATCTGTCTCTCTTCTTGGTCTAGTATAAGTCTACTTTAGTATATTTCAGGCTAATGAGCCTTGTTGTTCTAGTGTAAGTCTACTTAAGTATATTTCAGGCTGATGAAATTAGGAGGCCTCACTCGCTCCGCTCGTTCACCCCGCTTCTTGGCCTAGTGTAAGTCCACTTTAGTATATTTCAGGTGTTGTAAGCGGACCAGGATAGACGACTTATGACGTCACCAACTTATGACGTCACCAACATATGACGTCATCAACTGATGACATCATTGACTTATGACGTCACCGACTGATGATGTTATTGGTCATTGACTTTTGACTTCACCAACTTATGACTTCACTAACTTATGACGTCATTGTAATTGATTTATGACGTCACCGACTCATGACGTTATTGGTCATTGACTTATGACGTCACTAAGTATGACGTCATTGACTTATGATGTCATTAACTTATGACGTTACCGACTTACAACGTCATTGACTTATGACGTCACAAAACTTATGACGTCACCAACTCATGATGTTATTGGTCATTGACTTATAATGTCATTGACTTATAACGTCACAAAACTTATGACGTCTTCAACTTATGGCGTCATTGACTTGTGACGTTATTGACTTATAATGTCATTGACTTACGACGTCAACAAACCTATGACGTCACCGACTCATGATGTTATTGGTCATTGACTTATGATGTCACTATTTTACGACGTCATTGACTTATGACGTCTTTAACTTATGACGTAATTGACTTGCGACGTTGTTAACTTATAATGTGATCGACTTATGATGTCACTATTTCATGACGTCATTGACTTATAATGTCATTGACTTATTACATCTTTAACTTATGACGTCATTGACTTATAATGTGATCGACTTATAATCTCATTGACTTATGATGTCACTATTTCATGACGTCATTGACTTATTACATCTTTAACTTATGACGTCATTGACTTTTAATGTGATCGACTTATAATCTCATTGACTTATGATGTCACCAAACCTATGACGTCACACACTCAAGATGTTATTGGTCATTGACTTATGATGTCACTATTTTATGACGTAATTACTTTTGACGTCTTTAACTTATGACGTAATTGACTTGCAACGTTGTTGACTTATAATGTGATCGACTCATAATTTCATTGACTTATGACGTCACCAAACCTATGACGTCACCGACTCATGATGTTATTGGTCATTGACTTATGATGTCACTATTTTATGACGTCATTGACTCATGACGTCTTTAACTTATGACGTAATTAACTAGCAACGTTGTTGACTTATAATGTGATCGACTTATAATGTCACTATTTCATGACGTCATTGACTTATAATGTCATTGACTTATTACATCTTCAACTTATGACGTCATTGACTTATAATGTGACTGACTTATAATATCATTGACTTATGATGTCACTATTTCATGACGTCATTGACTTATAATGTCATTGACTTATTACATCTCTAACTTATGACGTCATTGACTTATAATGTGATCAACTTATAATCTCATTGACTTATGATGTCACTATTTCATGACATCACTGACTTATCATGTCATTGACTTATAACGTCACAAAACTTATGACGTCTTTAACTTATGGCGTCATTGACTTATAATGTCATTGACTTATGACGTCACCGACTCATGATGGTATTGGTCATTGACTTATGATGTCACTATTTTATGACGTCATTGACTTATAATGTCATTGACTTATTACGTCTTTAACTTATGACGTCATTGACTTGTAACGTCGTTGACTTATAATGTGATCGCCTTATAATGTGATCGACTTATAATGTCATTGACTTATGACGTCACAAAACTCATGATGTCTTTAACTTACAACGCCAGTGACATGTGACGTCATTGACATAATGTGATTGACGTATAATGTCATTGACTTATGACATCACAAAACCTATGTGCTGTCACCAACTCATGATGTTATTGGTCATTGACTTATGATGTCACTATTTCATGACGTCACTGACTTTCAAAGTCATTGACTTATGACGACTTTAACTTATGACGTCATTGACTTATTGTGATCAACTTATAATGTCATTGACTTATGACGTCACAAAACTTATGGCGCCACAAAACTTATGGTGTCACAAAACTTATGACGTCACAAGCTAATAGCTTCATAATGGCTCTCGGAGTTTTCTTAGCCTAGTATGAATTTAACCTACGCCTTTGCATTATATTAGGATAAGCCAGAAAGTACAGAGGGGAGGGGGGAGCTCGGACTCGCAGATTTGAGCATCAAAATTCCCATAAGGATGAGCCCAGAGCAAAGACATGAAACATGTCAAAAATGGAGGTAAATTTTTCAAGGGCCCATGACGAGCAACATTAAATTTACTCTCGGAACGCCTCTGCATGATAAGAAGTTTTCAAATCTCTACAAACCTACTATCTAAAACAGCGAAGTTCCTGCCAACAACAAGTGTTCAAGGAATACAACAGACACACAAGTTCTAAATGAGGTATAAAGAGTACTACGACTGGGTCCCAAATTAGCCGTCCAAGCACCCTAACTTCCTCTCCAAAAAATTGTAACGAGTGTCGAGTACGCCATAAACAGAGCCAAAGGGTCAGAGGAGGAAAAGTCTGACGTCAGACAAAAAGTAGTCCACCACCTCAAAAGGATGTGCAACGTTAAGAAAAAATGGGAATCTGATAAAGGTGCCAATCTGATAGGGGGTGTCAAAAAGACTAGATCGTTCCTGAACAACAATGGGCATCTGTTACTACTTCCTTATCAACAGCTTCTAACGTTTTTGGATACGTTTTGCAACATGCTCGTCAGAAAACATTTCCAGTTAATTTCGAGACAGAAGTTCATGATTTTTGTTAGTTTTCGCCAATCTTTTCTACTCATGATTTTATGCGCTACTTGTAGAACGAATTGACAGCCTAACACGAACTCTTGTTTGGATTATAGACGTACCCATCATATCCTCATATTGCTGTAATATACTTCTTGCAAGTATCAACGCCACATTTCATTTCCAAATCTGTTCTCAATTACACGCTCGAACAACAATAGAGATCACTATGAACACTATTAATATTAGCTTTCGTCATTTTTCTAGCCAATCACAGCAGGTTTGATCCATTTGTCAGTAAAGTAAATGTCTTTTTCTCCTATTTGTACCAATCCGTGGAGGCCTGTTTACACAATTATATTCGACAGTAAGGATGAATAATGCCGCGTATATATCGTCGGTACATAATTCTGTATCGAATTAACTCGCCTGTATTATTGTTCCAGAAGTCGCAGTTGGTTTTGCCATTGTCAACGATGACACGAGTGATACAATTGTCGAGATAACGAATAAAATTAAAAGGATATGTTTCGTTTCCACTCGAGCTACCGTTTTAATATTTCGAATGAAAATTTAATTGAAATCTATCGCAAAATTGTGCGCAACTTTTCCAGCAGCGAGACATTACGGCGAGTTACAGGTTCCCACGTTGACAGCCGTGTTGTCGACGACAAGTAGACTGTCTCTCGTCGCTATTCGAGAATAAAGTATGATAGCGGGAAAATTGCCGGATAAAAATCATCCTGGATGATTTATCAAACGAGAAATGAGACCGCGGAAAAGTTGAATATAGGTATCTAAACCATTGACCAGATATAACGTTGACGTCATCGTACGCAGAGGTAATGCGTGCAATTCATTGTGTTGCCTTGTCACTTGAAAAATTTCAATAAAATTGAGAAGAAAGAAATTGGGACTCAGAGACATTAACTCTATTCTCAGGTTCCAGAAAATCCACAGGTCGAGACCCAAAGACGAAATATCGGGATTGGGTCCACAAAATTAGAGGACTGCAATGGCAGTGGGGAACCCGCAACCTCCCGCGCTCGCGATCACGTTGGCGCGAAAATGCCCCCTCAGCAAATGAGTTAGTTGGGCTCTTCTCACTATACTGCAGTGCAGTGTAAAAGTAAGATGAGATATCGCGACTCGAATCACTAGCTACTCGCGTTTATTACAATTATTTATTTTCATTTGTAAAGCGGAAATATACCGGAAACTCACAAAAAAATTTATATTGCCGTATTCAGGAGGACAAAATCTAAGAATAGATCGCCTCCTTATATAGATGGCGATGGTGCCGTGTATTAGGATACACCCCAAATGTTAAGAAGACGCTCTACCCTCGGGGTTTGAAGTTAAGGTCCAGAAACAAATCTATTGTAACGTTCTGCGGCAAAGCCACAAACAGCAAGCTTGCACGTACCACAAAACTTTTAGTAATGACGGACGCTACTAGAAAGCGCACCTGTAACTGCCTAACTCACAGAATATTCCTGAAATGTCCAGAGCACAAGCAATCAAATTTGCCTAACTCATTTGCCGTTCTAGAAGATATCTCGAAGAATCCGGAAATAGGAGGAAGACTAATGACTATAAATGGCCGGCAGTAACCTGCAAGGATGGTTCAGTTGGAATACTGAAGCGATAGTTGAATTGCTCTCGTGTTCTTCAACGCGATTGTGAAGTGATTGAAGGTGTATTTTACAGTTAACGTGCTCTTGTGTTTTTTTAACGCGAATACCTTGTGATTAACTGTGCGTTTACAGTGTTTAGACTGTGTAGTGTATTTGCGGTACCAGTAATAAAGTTCGGTTTTTATTGGCATCGGCGGAAACTCGATGACTGGTAGAACGTCACACTATTAACAGGTTCTCACAAATTTCCAGCTCGGTGGATTCCTAAAGATCCAGTTATTAAGACTTGGAAAAGAATATAGGTAGTAGAATAGATTCCCTGAGACAACATTCCTTTGGCAATATTCTCGAACTTTCACAACGTTAAATTCTTATCTAGAGAACATCTAGATTCACAACTTGGGGTGCTCTTGAGAATCCAAACATCGAGACTCAGCAGAGAATCCAATAGATTCTGGGAGACAACATCCCTTCAGCAATACTCTTGCACTCTACAATTTGAGGCCCAGTACAACTTTTAAATTCTGATCTACAGAGCATCTCATGTCATACTTGTCATAGTGGGGCTTGGTCCTCAAGAACTACAAACCTTAGGAAGGTTAAGGGTATTCAAGCCTTTCCTCTGGACAACTGAGATACTCTAAATTCCTTGTCCAAGTAATTGCTAGGGAAAGTAACAAAGTTGCGATGCAGGCATCAAATACCCTTGGATTCTCCAAATTGGGACTCAGAAACAACTCTAATCTCAGGTTCCACAAATCCACAGCTTGAGACCCAAAAACGAATTCGTGATTGGGTTCGAAAAATCCCTTGTGAGAGCGAATAGCTCTAAAGTTCAGGCGCTGGGACGTATCACCCACAAGGTTCGAAGTTGAGATTCAGAAACAAATCTACTCTCAGATTCTGGAAAATTCACAGCTTGGTGCATTCTTAAGGATCCAAATATCGAAACTCAGCAGAGAATCCAATGGATTCTGTGAAACAAGATTTCGTCAGCAATATTCTTGATTGTCTACTACTTGAGACCCAGCACAACTTTTAAATTCTGATATACAGAGCATCTCATGGCATACTTGTCCTAGTGGGGCTTAGTACCTTAGGAAGGCTAAGGGTATTCAAGCCTTTTCTCTGGATAACTGAGGGACCACACATTTCTTGTCCAAATTGCTAAAGAAAGTTCAAAAGTTACGATGTAGGCATAAAATACCCTTGGATTCTCCAAATTCAGACTCAGAAACAACTCCATTCCCAGGTTCTTAAAAATCCACTGCTCGAGACCCAAAGACAAATTTGTGATTGGGTCCAAAAAACACAATCACTCCCTCGTCAGCGCAAATTGCTCAAAAGTTCAGATAAGAGCTGCTGTCACCCTTGAGGTTTGAAGGTGAGACTCAGAAAAAAATCTATTTTCAAATTCTAAAGAATTCACAGCTTTGTGAGTTCTTGAGAATTCAAATATCGAGACTCGGCCGAGAATCCAATAGATTCTGCGAAACATGATTTCTTCAGCAATATTCTTGATTATCTACAACTTTACACTCAGCACAACTCTTAAATTCTGATCTATAGAGCTTCTCGTGTCATTTTTGTCCCAGTGGAGCTCAGTCCATAAGAACTGCGAACCTTCGGCAGAGTATTCATACCTTTTCCTGAATAAGTGCTTCAGACAAAATTAGAAGAGAGAATTTAAAAGTTTAGAAACACATACAAAATACTCTCTGGTTCTCAAACTTGAGACTCAGTATGAATTGAATTCTCAGGTTTCCAATGATCCATAGCTCGGGACCCAAAGACGAATTCGTGATTGGGTCAAAAAAATACAATAATTCCCTTGCCATACCAAATTGCATCAGAATATGCCAAAGCTGAGACGCAGACACTCTCTACCCTTGGGGTTTGAAGTTGAGGCCTAGAAACAAATCTATTCGCAGATTGTCAAGAATTTATAGCTCGGTGGATTCTTGAGGATCCAAATATCGAGACTCGGTGAAACCAGATTTCTTCGGAGTTCAGCAAAATTCTTGATTATCTACAACTCGACACGCGGTACAACTTTCCAATTCCGATTGCTTAACATGTCATTTTTGTCCTAGTGGGACTCCATAATGAACTGTAAACCTTAGAGAGGTTTGGAGTATTCAAACTTTTTTCTGGATAACTGAGAGACTAGAAATTTTTTGTACAGCCAAATTGCTAGAGACAGTTCAAAAGTTACATGCAGGCATGCAATACCCCTGGGTTCTCTAAATTGACACTCAGAAACCACTCTATTCTCAGGATAATTCGTTCCTGGGTCTGATCTCGAATATTGTTTTAGAAACAGGTGTCAGCTTTTTTGAAAACTAAAGACTGACGTCGATAAGAATAATGTTTCACGGACTTCAATGTTATCTCTATGCTGTGCTCATTAGTACGTTCTCGAGACTGTTGACGATACGATGTACCGATATGCGTCTCACAATTACAAACTTCTTCCGCGTTTGAAGATTTTAACTTTGTTTTTTGCATGCCATAAATATGAATCACCAGTTCGACTCACTCTCCCCCTTCCCCCTCCGCCCAAAAAAATCACCAATATGTGAATTCTGAAGTCGGCCCTTACGTGACTGTTCTCCTTTCACTGTCAAAACGTAAAGCGAAAGTCAGTATTGTAATTTTGTCGGACCAAAACGAAACCATGATAATACACCTCATCTATCTTCTCCACTCGGAAGTTTCTTCAAAATAACTTCTGCGAAACTTCGAGCCCTCTAATTATGTTTTTTTCTTTTCTCAGGTATCACAGAAACTCGTTAATTTTCCTAACTCCATTTAAACCACGCGAAAAGGTAAGCAAATGAACAACTGCAAGAAATGAAAATGGATTACAAAATGCTACAGTTTCACTCTCTAAAACGACTTGTTTGAATCTCGATGATAATCTGAGGGAGTCTTCCGAACAGATGAAATATTTAAAAGTAGGAGTGGCAAATATACAAATAGAACGTAGAACACATACGGTGCTTAGTAATTCATTTCGAGAGACAAGAAGAAGCTCGAAGAAGTTTTGCTTCCAGAAAATTTACTTAAATCTTATCTTCGGGAAAGTTTTTGTACAGCGTAGCCCGCATTCGAATTCGCGAGACGTGGAAGGGGCCTTCATTAATACATTAGACCGAGCGTACAACGATTCTGATGTTTTTTGTCGATTTCTAAAATTTCTCAATAATATACCGAATGACCCGAACACAAAAAGCTAGCATTAAGTTTTTCCTTTGTTCAAATTTTTTCTTTTCTCTCTCTCTTTTGTTTCTAGAACATGGCGGATGCGAGTGTGAGCATTACTCAACCGACAAACGCAGTCGTAGAAAGGAACATAAGGAATGCGGCAGAAATAACGAAGTGAAGAAAAACTTTTGACGTGCATTAAAGTAAGTCGATGTTAGGAAGAAGATGGGAAAATAGCGAAAAGGATGTTGGAACGATGAAATATTTCTGAATAATATATAAATTCGAGTCCGGGTCTCGTCGAAAAGGGAGCAACAATCTCGCTGTCGGTAGTCGAGAGTTTAAATATTTTGCTCTCGCATAAGTTGCTCTAGCTGCGAAACGAAACAATATCTTATTATGTCGACGAAACTTCCCCAGAGAATGACACCGACGCTGTTCTCGCGAACACTAGGCCATATTTGAGCACATGTTATTGCTGGCCTAATTAAAATCTGCCGAATTTCGTTTAACGACCAGTAAACGCGCATTGCGAATACGTTCTCTCGCAACCTAATCAGGTTTTATCCAACAAGAAGGAACCTTAAGGCGAATATGCGTATTCTCATTTGTAAAGTCTAATGGAAAAACCGAATAATACAATTTTTTTCGCTTTTCTCTTACAGGCTTTTGCCGTATTTTTCTTCGTTTTCCTTCGTGTTTTTCAAAGAACACTCAATTTGTCCGCAACTTTTAATAGTTATCGTTCATCTAGAATTTCCTATTACAATTTAAAACTTTTCCCAAAAACTCTTATCTAATAATACAAATTCCGGGAGAAAACGTTTCAATTACATTCTTTTTGTTTTTGTTTTGTTCTTCTTTTTTTCCCTTTTCTCTGAAAGAAATTCACGCCAACTTTTTCAATAAATATTATTATTTTTTTTTTTTAGGGTGCACGGTATCGTTCTTATTTTCTTAATAAACGAAATACACGATCCGCAGCCACTTTCAAGATGGATTTGTTTTTTTCATTCAACTGTGGAGCGCGAATGTTGCCGAAGGCTTGTTAAAGGAATGCTAGCCGAAATAATTAAATAATTTAGAAATACGATACTTTTTCTCATCTCTTTATCTATTCCGAAGGAGATTTTCTTTGTTTCAGCGAATCGTAGGCGAGAGTTGAACTTTTTAACCGTTTATAGAGCGTCTTTGACGTCGTGAAAAATTTCAGGAATTCCAAAATGTACACAAATAAGTACACGAGTACGGTATATATTGGGAAAAAAAGAAGCGTCGAGTGTTAAAGAAAATAGTATTGTGTATCTCATTTAATGTTCTCTCATATCGCACGCATCCCGTTTGAATGTATCATAAAAACGACGAATATTTTTATGGCTAAGATAAACATTTTCTATGTTGATTGAGTTTTCATTGGTAGAAGATTTCGAATACACAGTTAAGACCGTAAGATTTCGTACGTGTAAGAAAATCTTTTTTTTGGAGAAAAAAATATGGTAGATTACGCGATCCAATAACTATTCAGCTATTTTTGTTTGCGTTACATGCATGCGAGATATTTGAAGAATTTTTCGCAACAACCGATAAATGTCGATCAAACTTTATGGAAGACGCCTATCAAATATTGACGATCTTAAACCTGCTCGAATTTACAACTATTGGGAGTGAATTTCACGATCGTCGAGACAGAAATAGGGATGAAAAATAACTGTAGGTACTGAGAACAATCTTATTGAATTCCCTTTTCACGTACTGTAGGTGCTTTGAAAGGGTTTCATGATGGTAATTGTACGTAGGCACCATAAAAATTATACCAGATTGTATTTTTCATCGCGAAAACTCAACACACAATGATATTGATAAAAAAACTGATCATGAGCGTATTTGTGTTAATGTAAATTACTTTTGGTGATTCTCAAGATTTATGCAGGTTGCATGCTTCATATTGTTTTCACGTCACCGAGATGTGTAATTCAAGGCGTGCACTGTCATCATATAGGATTATGATGACGCACCAACAAAGAGGTCTATGAATCTGCTCCTCAGGTAAAGATTACGAGAAGGACACAGCACCAAAATCTTGTCCGCAGGTTTGTCGCGCGGAGTTCAACCGACTCAACACGGTAGTCTCCAGAAAGATCAAGGAATTCAAGAATAAGTCATTTTCTGACTTCGTCTCCAGTCTCTCGCACAACGGGAGAAACAACACTCATCATGGAAAGCAGCCAAGCGCATTCGCAGACTCGCTCCTATCATTAGCCCACTCATGACGGCAGACAACAGTTTAATGGTCACTGATGACGGTAAAGCTAAACACTTTGCCTTCCATCTGAAAAAAAATTATGTCGTCCTGGTCCATATGATACAGTAAAACCTCCCTTAACGGCCACCTCTGAAAAGCGGTCACCTCCGAATAACGGTCAAAATCCTCGGTCCCTTCGAGTGTTATGGGGAAAATACATTAGACCTCTAAATAGCGGCCCCTCGCAATAGCGGTCACATTTAGAAGGAAAAAGTAGTATTTTAACGAAAATTGGTAGTCGGAAGGAGTGAATATTATAGTCAATACATTGTATGTACTGTAGTACACACTTCGACAAGTAAAAAAACTTATGGAAGAAAATGAAAAATCATTCTTATCGAGTTTTACCTCAGTTTTTATTCTCCTCTGTAACAAGACATCGCATTTTATGCGTCTAATCACGAGTTTGAAACGTAATTACCTCTCATTAAGCAAAAAAGTCAAAATTGTACAATTAGTACCATATTAACTCATATTTCATGTACGCTTGTATTGATTTTCATGAATATTGATTTTTTTAAAGCTTCCCTGGGCTTTTCTCGAAATAGCGGCCACCTCCGAATAACGGCCAATTTGCTCGGTCCCTTGGGTGACCGTTACTGAGAGGTTTTACTGTATATAGTCGGATGTCCAAATCAACAACATTTCTTCTTACAACAAGCTGGAGCTGTCACCCATCAAATTTGTTAGTCTACTGGGAGACAGGGAAATTGATTGACAGACTCAATCTGAGAAAAACGCCAGGGCTTGACCTCATAAATGCAGATATGTTTCGGGAACTGCCTCGCAAGGGCATTCTCCATTTTACTAAATTAATGAACGTTGTTACCCGTCTGAAATACTTTCCTTACAAATGGAAAACAGCTAAAATCATATTAGGTAATTCTGAAACCAGGGGAAGACCCACTCATCTCGACTCATACAGCCCCATTAAAAAATTTCTGAAATGGCCATCTTAACCAGAATAAATGGAACAACTCAGAAGAAGAATCTGTGTAACCTAAGT
Source organism: Aspidiotus destructor (assembly GCA_035079395.1). Classification (NCBI taxonomy): domain Eukaryota; kingdom Metazoa; phylum Arthropoda; class Insecta; order Hemiptera; family Diaspididae; genus Aspidiotus; species Aspidiotus destructor. The sequence continues at coordinate 29,215,144 of JAVHKZ010000001.1, read as the reverse complement.
AATTGACCTAATGAACAATTGCACGAAAAACAGTGTACCTCGTCGACAACAGGCGGTAATAAATTATAAGTTGTTGCACTACCTAATATAAGTCTACTATGAAATATTTTAAGCTGATAACTTTTAGGTAGCTCACTCGGTCTGCTCGTTCGCCCCCGTCCTTGGTCTGGTATAAGCCTACTTTGAAGTTCGAATTATTCCAAGCTATTAGCTTTCAAGGACTACTTACTTGCTACGCTCCTTCGCTCACCTCCTTGGTCTAGTATAAGTCTAGTTTAGGACTAGTGAAATCCTAGACGAGGGTCTTCTACTCATACATCTATTATAATTCTAGTTTAAGACTGAATCTCCGTCGGCACCGGTACCAATGCCGGTATTCAGATCGATTTTGAAGAAAAATACATTGCATGATTCTACTTCTGATTTAGGTTCTCCTTTCCCTCCATCCTCCAATCCTACTTCACTTCCTACTTTCCGTAACGGTAAACCTCTAAAAAAGACGGTTCGATTCCAGGCAGGCTAGTCAAAGAATTTTATTTTGCCTAGCCCATAGAAGGTCACGAATTTTTTTTCAAGTCCAGCGTTACGCCAAAAAGCGTTACGCTTTCCGACGTTTTGCTCCTTCAGTTAAATCCTAGTATAAAGCCACCAGAAAGCTAGTATTATAAGCACTACGCTCGCTAGCTATTTTTACCCTCAAGCCACTTTGTAAATACAAGGAAGAGATGGAACCGTTTATGAATAGTAAAGCAATGAGCGTAGCAGAAATCCGAATTTTTGTTTCAAAAAAATTTCACAAGAGAAAATGGACGAATTTTTAATGATTTTGAAGTGAAGTAAAAAGCGTATGGAAAAAAAATGATAACTCTGGCTTCCATACAGCCTTCAGTTGAACCTCTCTGAAAATAATATCAAGAAACTAGAAAAATCCATTGAAAACTTGAGCGTTGAGAAACTTTTTACGGTACCATATTTTTGAAGCACGATTTCACACGCAAATCTCACCCTGAAGGAACAAGAGTTTGTAGAACAAAGGTATGCCTGTGTCCATAACTCCATTTTGTACCGTGATCATGGCCATGCCATGATGCAATTAGTAACAACCGTTGACTATATATACCTCTTATGGACTGAGCTTTGCCCACATACTGCATTGTTAAAAGAGCGTGAAAACATGATTGTATAGCGTGCGGAGGACTCCAACGTAGGCAGTACGGGTGAACGCGCGGAGATGTAACAGCTTCTCCTCCATCCGCGATCAACCACGTCGCCTATTTTGAGTCTTCCACATTTTATCTTCTTGTCATATCTTTCCACGGTAAACGTTGTCAACGTCGTCTTAGCTCAGTTCATAAGAGAAAGGTAACAACATATCAAACCAGGGTGCTGCATCCAGTCGAAAGCCAAAAGCCGTAATTAGCCGTATTCGGCTTTAGATTTTTCAAAGATGTATGTTTATGGCTGTCAGCCAAAAGCTGAATTAAGCAATTGTCCATGATTTTCACGGAAATTTCAATTTATTGTCCTTTTGATTTGCTAACGCATATTTTTAATGTGATTATTAAAACTTCCGTCATACCTCGCCCTTGGGTTGTGTCAAAGGTGACCCCAGTCCCAAAAGGAATCGAAACTCACGACATAGACAAAAACAGACCTGTGGCTGGTATTCCTACTCCCATGAAAGTATTTGAATCAGCCTTATTCAATAAATTGTATGAGCAAACGCAGACAATAATCCCAAACTCACAACATGGCTTCACGCGGAAAAAATCTGTTTGCACCAATCTTCTTGAGTTCACTCATCATGTAGCCGCAGTCTTGGATTAGCGAGTCACGGCTCAGGTAGATATTGTCTATACGGATTTTACGAAAGCTTTCGATAAAGTGGATCATAACCTGCTATTAAGAAAATTGAAGGGAATAGGCTTCTCTCAAAGAACTCTACGACTTTTCAAGTCATACTTGGGGGGAAGGAAGCAATATGTCTATTTTAGGGGTTATGAATCGTGTATGTTCAAGTGTCCTTCGGGTGTACCTCAGGGTTCCAATTTAGGTCCGTATTTGTTTTTACTGTACATATTAGAAATCGGAAAAAGCTTGGAGGGTGCTCGATACCTTTTGTATGCGGACGATCTGAAATTATTTAGGGAGATAAGGCATGAGGAGGACACCAGCCTGCTACAGAGAGATTTAGATGCCCTAGTACAGTGGAGTGGAGAGAACAGATTGCCCCTGAATGTCGGGAAATGCAATGTGATTACAATAAGTCGACGTAGACATCCAATTCACGCAAAGTACAACATCGATAATGAAGTATTAAAACGAGTGGATGACCTGAGAGACCTGGGTGTTCGGATTCAAGCTGACTTCCATTACAATAAACATCTACAGAAAATTATATCAACAGCGAATCGTAATATGGGAGTCATAATGAGGCACTCGAAGTTTTTTGCTTATACCTCCACTTTGAAAATCTTGTACTTTGCTCTGGTCAGATCTCATCTAGACTTTGCTGATGTAATCTGGCATTCAATGACAAGTCAGCAGATTGAGATGTTGGAGCGAGTGCAAAAACGGTTCCTAAAATTCTTGTACTACAAAGATTTTAGTTGCTACAACTCGGCCATAACATATGGTGAGTTGGTTCTGGGGTACGAAACAACTACTCTAAGAGTTCGACGGGACTTAGCTCTGGTAATGATGCTCCGAAATTTGCTCTGCGCGCGACTGGATTCGCCTTCTCTTCTGGAGGGAATCAACTCGTACGCCCCCGTGAGAAGATATCGTACGCATACCCTCTTTCAGACTTCCCGGTGCCGGACACTATGTTATGAATCCCCCCTAAATCGAGCTATGACCCCGTGTAACGAAATAATAAATATAAACTTCGATATAGACGTATTTTTTTGGGGAAAAAAAGAATTTAAGGAAAAAACAATACAAGCACTAATACAATTGCACAACGGGGGTGGTTAGGCAATGCCGGGGAGGACCACACGTACACAATTTTAAGAGGAGGGATGGGAGAGGGACTGGTGGTGGGACGTAGGGCAGGATTATAGTTTAACAATTAAGATTATTAATAATTTTTATTATTCAGAATTATTATTATTATTATTATTATTTATTATTTTTATTTTATTTTACTCATTTATTTTATTATTATCTTTTTATTTTTATTTTTATTTTACTTTTTCATTTGTTTTATTTTTAAAAATTTTTTTTTTTTTTTGGAGTGGTGTCACTTGTAATTGGTTTTTTTAAACTGTTGGTGGTACCACTATAAAATAAATTACTCTTAAATAAATAAATAATATTTCTGATCGGGTTTTCACAGTGTCTTTGACGTTTCTTGCAGGGGTACTCATGATGAACAATTTTCAGACTACCCTCCACGACATATTACCTTGTTGCGTTTAATCCAAGGGTCATAGATGAATTACTCCCAACCTCCTTCATTTGAAATTAAATGGATGATTTAAAAAATAGGCTAATTATTTCAATTTTCAGAATTCTCTGATTGCGAGCGCTCAAAAATAGCAGACTCTTTTTCGCTCGTCCTTTGTGACAAAATTCAATTAGAAACTTCTGTGAGAACAGAGAGGGATTTAAAAACAGAAGAAGATCACGTGCGTCATGTTTCAGAAGTTCTCAGAAGGATCCAAAACAGCGGTATGACACTGAGACGAGATAAGTGCCGATTTGGTGTCACCGATGTTAAATTTCTGGGCTATAAGGTGTCTGCGCATGGCATCGGAAGCGAATGATAAGGGTATTGAAAATATATAGCTAGTATTGAGGAAGAAATTTTCTGGCGTAGCCAAATTAATAAAGATCATGTTTCATGTCTTCTATAAGGTAGCATGCTCCGCTCGTTCGCACCCAGTATATAAACTGGGAAAGAGAGGGGGGGGGTCTTTTATGTCTATTATGTCTAGTTCAAAGGCAGAGTAACTATCATAAAGCTACTATAAACCAATTTCTTTGGATTCTATTCTAATAGACTTGTACTAGATCAAGAAGGGGGCCTAATTACTTTGATACAGTATACAGGATTCCTAAACCTAGTATAAAGCATGTCTAGTTCGAAACTAGTATAATCCTAGTTTAAAGCTAGTAGAAAACTAGTAAAATACAAGGGGTCCTCATCTAGTTCACCTCCAGTATACTGTATATATCTTTATAATAGTATAATACCATTTACAAACTGTTTAATACTATTTATTATATTATACAAGAGAATTGTACAGACGCCCGGACGCAAATTCCGGAATCAGGGGTAGGGCTGAGATTCGACGTTGGAAATTTTCCAAGTCCCAAGGTCATGGCCGGACGCCCGTACGCATTTTAGAGATTTAGGGGGTAGAGAAAAGACATGAAACATGTCAAAAATAATTATTGGTACAAAGTTCATCTAGATATTGATATCCTTCTCAAAAATAGGTGTGAAATCAAACTGCCAAGAAACTGATGAACACAACAAAATGATCATTCTGATGGCGAATTGTCGTCGAACAGAGCATCAACCTTGTATCAAACAACTTGGTGAAGGATCTACCCATAAAGGCACTGTGGACTATCGTTCCGTAACGCGTTACACGTCAGTATGACTGATATGGAATAAAAATAGGAAGTGATTTCAATAGGTCAGCCTTTACGTCGCGCACCGTCCCTAAAAAGCAGTTAGCCCTTTCAGGAGATATACGAATCGTACATGAAAGACCATAGATATCCTTCCATCAAGTGTGACAATAAAACTTCTGTAATCTAAACATGGTCCGTTTCCGCAAATATTCCAGCGTGCAGGAAATGATAAAGCCAATTACATCAGAGCAACGTTCAAAAGAAAACGTTAGAAAGTCGTTTCAAGACTTCTGATTCGCTTGATTTTTACGACCCGAACGTTATTTCCTCGCCGTACTTAGCCGAATGAATTTTGAATTTTACAATCTCTTCTGTGGAAACAATAAGAAACGTAGTCGATTGTTCGCGCAAACAATTATCCCACATAAGAATACATTATTCATCGCACAAGAAAAGTTTTATTTCGGCTTTTCTGTCGACGCGACGCGACGGAGCGCTTTTCTGAAGCGTATTATCATTCGGTAAACAAGTAATCAACAAAAATGACGCTACCGTCGTATATTTTGAATACGCTGATAAGGAAAAGAGCGGGCAAACGTATTCGTCATACCTTTATTCGTGTGTTACTTTTACGGTGCACCGTCATCGGCATTAATAATCCAGACAATTTTCTCTCAATTTTCAGTATAACTCGTAAAAAACTTCCTATATCATCCTCTTCGGCGGTAAAGTAATTTCTTTTGTATCGTTCCATTTATTTTCGCAGGTTTACGTATTTAGATAAATTCTTAGCTTTTGTTTTCTAAGAGCACTACAGTCGCAGTCTACATAATATTCCGCTTTTTTGAAAGAACCGTTTAGAAGCGAAATGCAAGAAGAAAATAATGACGCTTTTCTACCCGTTAGAATAGCGCGAGCTCTATTTACAGAAAATAAAGGAAAACCGCGTTCGAACTTTTTACTTCATTCTTTTTTTTTCTTCTCTCAAATGCTACATTCATATACTGTATTGCGTGTACTTTACTCTCAGAAGCGGAAAAATCATTTCAATATCGAGAAACGATTTACTTCAAAAACTCGTAATGTGTATACCGTACATACCGTGTGTACATGCTACAAAATATTTCTAACGCCGGTGTGTAATTGTCTCGATGATACAAGGCTAAGGGGGTTGTTTTCAATTAAAATATTACAAGATCTCGATGAGATATTACAGCTGTTACTGCACCAGCGTGGCGGATAACGCGCTTGTCGTTTTTGTATTTCACAACTTTTTATTACCCCGAGTTGCGGAAAGAACGAATGTTTGGGCGATGATTAATGATTGCGGTACATTGTGCAGCATTTACGACATTAAACGTTTTGGGAAAATAAGAAGCATATACGTATACTGCACGATGCTCGAGAATTGAAAATACTGACCCCGAGTATTCGTATCCGAACAAATTATGAAACTTATTTTCTTTACTCTGTATAAAAGCCCATCGCTATTGCTCTGCAGCAGTATAGTAACTTTAAAATCGTTCAGAAAACCATTTTCTTCGTTTTACACGTGTCGTGAGTACAAAAGTCTCAGCGTCATCGCGTGCACGAAAAATAAACGACGATTAAACCGTTCCACGCCAGAATACGAAGATCGTATTTTCCAGCTTAGCTGGAAGAACGGCGGGGAAGCACCGAAAGAGGACTCGAAAATAGTCGAGGTGGAGGAAGTTGACGACGCGACACTTGCCGTGCAAAATTTACGGTAAAGTAAAAAAAAGAAAAAAAGGGGAAAGAAAGAAAAAGTGGAACGTATCACTGGTTATATACAGGGGTTGAGAAAAAGTGAGAATGTGTTACTTCATTCCTGGAATATTAAGCGTAAAACCTCAAATGTGACGAAAAAAAAAAAATCAATGTTAAATTTTGAATTCTTTCCCTTTCTTTTTCGTCGCTTTTTGTCCGGAGACGTTAGCTAAATCGACCCTTCTCTCGGTGAGAGAGGAGGAAAGAAAAAAAAAAAACTTTTATGCAACAAAATTCAAAGCGGAAGCTGAGTATTTCATTTAGACGCTTCAATTTGTATTTTCCGGCATATTGTTGTTCATAATATAGGCAATAGGCGATGCGATACAGAACAATAAATTTAAGTAACATTTGGTATAATAAATATGAATCGTTTTGGCTGCGTTGGTAACTTAATAAGTCCAATTTTCTGAAAACTCTCTTCGGATTGTAAAATAAGAACGACGTTCAAGTATCGAAAGGAAAAAAAAAATAGAACTAGCTTACGTAGTACGGTAATCTTAATTGCTTTCTCATAGGGGAAAAATTATCATAAGTACGTGCACCAATTGAGGAGAGCAGGGAACCTGTCGTCCAAGTGATGCGAATGGTGAAAGTCCAGCTTGAAAGATTAAACCAAGTCCAAAGGTTAAGAGCTTGAAATTTTTCCAAAATCTTCCTCCATTAGGATTCGAATCTTGAAGGAAAATTAATTTGAATTTCGATTCCTAACAAAATTGAGATTTGAAATGAAAAACCCACGGGTTCTTTAACGGAGTTGAATGAGAGGAGACAGGGAACCTGTTTTATGAATCTTACGATGTTTGAAACGTTGTATATCTGGCTCATTGAAGGGGCTGGGTTGCATATCTAGTTACTTGAAAGAGCTATTTTAATCAGGCTATCAGTGCTCCCAGATTTACGAATTTTCAATATCTGAAAAAACAGAAAAATTTCATCCTCTAAGCTATAAGCGATAGGCCAAAAACAAAAATTTCTTCAAGTCCCATGGCCATGGTTAGGTAGGTTAGGTTAGGTTTGCACAGTTAGTGCTTACTTAGATCTGAAGAAGCACAAATCTTCATAGAAGCTGCTGATCTCAGAATAGAAAATAACAAAGAACCAACGTGTATACATCAAGGGTACAAGTCCATAAATGACTACACCCTGAGTCGCGCAGTTACAATAGAGAACTGGAAAGTACACAAAACATATACTGGTTCAGACCACAGGCATATTTCATACTCTATAATATTAAAAAATGTAGAAGAAAGAAAAATACATATAAAAAAGAGTACCAACCTGGAAAAATTGGAAGAACAGATGAAAACTGTCCCCAAAATTGAAAGATATGACTCTAAAGAAAGCACAGATAGAAACGCAGCCACCATTACTAAGTGGATGACTCAAATTATTGAAAATAGCACAGTTGATATTAAATGTAACAGTATAACCTCTGCAGACTGGTGGACATCTACCTTAACAGACATGAAGACAAATTTAGCCAAATTGACTGCATTAATGAGAAGAAAGAAGAACAAAGAAGAGAGAATTGAAATTAGCACGCAGCTAGAAGAAGCGAAGAAAATATATAAAAAAGAAATGAAGAATGCTAAGGAAAGAGCTTGGAGAAGCTTCATAACAAAAAGCCAAGCATGGGGCAAGCCCTATAAATACATTGTCAAAACCCGTGAGAAATCAGAGTTAACAATGGGAATGAAGAAGGACGATGGCAGTTTGACAAAAAGCAGAGAAGAAACAATGAAGTATCTCCTAGAAAAGAAATTCCCAGAAACTTCAATACAAAGAGCAGTATACAAAGAACACGATTGCGATGAAGTGTGCGAAATGGTACAAACCAGCAAAGCCCAAATAGCCAATATCCTGAAGAAGTGCAATAACAGGTCTGCCCCTGGGAAGGACAACATCAGGTGGAAACACATGAAAATGTTGAACAAAAATCAGCCTGTTTTAGTCCTTGAACTAATGAATAGCTGCTTAAAGTTTTCAACCTTTCCTCAAGAATGGAAAGAAGCCAAAGTCATATTCATAAAGAAACCTGGGAAGAAGAATAACGAACCTGACTCATACCGACCACTTTCCCTACTATCATGCTTAGGAAAACTGCTGGAGAAAATTATCTCCACCCAGCTTCCACAAGCTCTAAGCAACAGGCAGTTTGGATTCAGAGAGAAACGGAGTGCGGAAGAATGTATCATGAAAATGCTAGAAGAAGTGAAGAGAATAAACGAAAATGAAGATATATATTACATAGCGTTAATATCATTAGACATCAAAGGTGCATTTGATCACCTTGAATGGGAGAGAATTCTGCAAGCGCTAATAAGCAAGCGTGCCAAGAAGCATACAATTGAGATAATAAGGTCGTATCTAAGCAAGAGAACACTAGAAGCTGAAGGAAATATTAGACAAGCAACAAGAGGCTGTCCGCAGAGAGGAGTTCTAAGCGCCTCCCTATGGAATATTGCGTATGATATAATTCCTGACTACCTGACAAGCGAAGAAATCAGCAGCTACTTATATGCGGATGATACATTACTAGTGATTCCAGCAACGTTCAAAGATGAACTAGAGAACAAAATTAAAGATGTAATGAAAAACCTTATAGTACTGCAGGAATGGCTAGGTCTAATCCTAAACAAAAAGAAAACTGAGATAATAATCATAGAAAGTTACCCAAAATACTTGATTGGGGAAGACGACTGGATGATACAAGAAATTGAAATATCTGTGGAGTAACAACTGAAATCTTGGATCATCTGAAATACCTAGGCGTGATAATTGACAAGAGACTACTATTCAAGAAACATGTTGACTACATAAATGAAAAAGCTGGAAAAGTAATCGATAAACTATATCACGTATTCAAAAACAAATACGGATACGGCAATAGAGCACGCAGAATAATGGTTCAGGGCTGCATAGACAGCATATACAAATACGCAGCAAATGTTTATTATGAATCCATAAAACATAGGGATGTAGTAGCAAAATTGGAGAAGAGCCAAAGAAAAGTAAATATCCGAGTAGCGCGAGCATATAAGACAATAAGTTAGGTATATTAAATCAACAGTGGTAGCTAATGCCCCACTCCTGAAATACAGAATTGAACAATCAGGAATAGAAAAAAGAATGAAATATCGAAGAAACGCAGCATTCATAAATCTTCGAAGTCCTACAGAAATTCTATACAACAAGAAAGAAATGCTGGAATTCCTCAAAAATGAGGTGTACATCCAATGGCAAGAGGATTGGAAAGAAGCTATAGCAGATGACAGATGGCTACAAAAATTGGTCCCTACAGTCCCGCAAGAAAAAGAAATGATTAGTCAAAATTTTTACTTAGCACAAGCCATCAGTGGACATGGCTGTTTCGGAGCATATTTACATCCTAAGAAGAAACGCGACACCAATCTCTGTGCATGTGGAAGAGGAATTGAGAACCCCTTACACGTCTTCACAGAATGTGCGTTGTATCAAGAGAACAGACCAGCAACTTGGAATATTTATGATGAAGAATCCAAGAGGTATCTCATAGACGTAATGAAGAAGCTATGGGAAAGAGAAAAGGAACTCGAGAAAGGAACCACACAGTAAAGAATTTTGGCGAAGTAGAAGATAAAAATTATGTAAACTAAAAATTATGTAAACTACTCCCCCGCAACTATGAAGGCTTTGTAAACAGGAATGTATAAGTGGCCTTCAGGATGCAGGGAAATATGTGATAAGCCTGTTTATATGGCGTTTTCATAAACACAATATTAAACATAAGCTGTATTAATTATATAAGTAGTTAGAATCTCTCATCCACCATTGAGCACTGATAATGTAAACTCACTGGTGGACAATAGGTAATACAATTCCCCCACCGCGAAAGTGCGGGATGGGCGGCCCTGAAAAAAAAAAAAAAAAAAAAAGTTGGTGCTTACTACGGATACGCTTCAACTGTTCATAGTTCTACATTGACAAAAAAAGTGCAGAAAGAGAGTATCAACAAAGTTCATCGACAAATGGTGATATGTATTGGCCGATTATAAATCAGCACCTGCGCCATAATAGGGCAGCCACCTATGGTAGTCGTCATCATGGCAAGGGCGATCTTGACTGCAACAAAGAAAGGATGGCCTGTATCCTGGGGATATTTCAAGAGGCCACTGCAGGATCCCCCTTCTATGGCTGGATACCTTGACGCAGAGATGCTAAAGATCTGGCAAAGTTGGTGGGATAAGGCTCCAGTGGGAGCAATGACCGGGATTTGGAGCAGATGCTGCATCCCTCGGGTAAAGTACACTACGCCTGAGGTGGACTTTTACTGGGCTCAAACCCTCTCCGGCCACGGTTGTTTCCGGCAGTATCTCAAGAAACAAAACAAGCTTACGGATAGCAGGTGCCCGGCCTGCCCCTTGGAAGATGAGTCTGCCAGACATGTTCTGGTGGAATGTCCCAGGCTCAGCAGTGGTCGCCCAGACGTGCTGGACTGGGAAAAACTAGGAGTGCGTGAATATCTGCGCAACACAGTACTCGCTCTGTGGGAAATTGAGCGGAAGGAAACTCGAGAGGGAAGAAGAGGAGTGATTCACTCTATCCACCCCTCACCTAGAAGACCTTAGTAAGTCGGCGGGCTGACCGTTAAGACAGAGCACCAGGCAGGGCATGGTGAGGGGTTTAGTGCAAGAAACCATGAAGGAATTCAAGAAGTGCCACCATTAAATTCTTCAAGCATCAAACCAGATTCATATTGACCTGTTCCTCCTTCTCCCCCTAATGTTGGCTGAGAAATCCTCGCGATGTATGCAGCGTATAATGGGTGAAGAGTAAGAAGTTGCAGAAGCAGAGGTAGAACTTCCAGTCTCCAGGAAGCTATAGTAACAAATTTTTACAACTGTATTTTTATAAATATAAGGTGTATAACATAGAGTTAGAGATTTTCTATGGATGATGAAATCTAAAGAACAAAATGTATGAAATATTTAGGAGTCTGGATCGATGATGAAATGACATGGCAACCGCACTGCAATGAAGCTTGTTGGAAAGATCACCTCGGTATGCCGGAACACATTCGGTTACAGTGCGGCTGCTGGAAAAATTATGCTAGAAGGAACAACTGGAGCGATGATGAAATACGCCTCTGTAGTATTTGCTCACCGCATGAAAGTCAAAAATGTACATGAACACTTCGACGCCGCTCACCAGAGCATGGTCCTCTGCTATGGAAGACTCTACAGCTCCGTCTCATACATCCCTGCGACGGTTACATGCGGCGTACGCTTTATGAAGCTCGACATTCAGGTACGCGCGATAATTTATGCAAAGAGGAAGAACATATTGAGCATAAAGCCACCAGCAGAGGACGCAATGAGAAGAATGAAGACAAAAGAACTGAGAGCAGTACTTGAAAGAAAAGCAAACGATATATTATGGCAATCAGAATGGTCAAATTCTGATAAAGGTAAATGGACCAAAACTTTACCTCCAGAAATAGACCCACAACGTCCCCCGCCAAACTTCTGGTTGGGCCAGGGCCTTAGTGGACATGACACGTTTGGCGAATATTTAAGAAGAGACAACCCTCTATGTCGATGTCGGAGAGACAATGAAAACCCGGTACATGTTCTCACTGAATGCAACCTTTATGCGGAAAAGCGTCCAGCAATACTGGATGGAACAAATAAAGAAACGCAATTGAGTAGTAGGTATTATACCACTTCTGGAACAATTGCGGACCCCCTGGCCCGCAGCCGGTGTATACCAGGCCCCTCCCGGTGTGCGACAAGTATGTATTTAGGGCGAGGGTGTCGGAAGTCGTAGGTGGAAGTCCTAAGAGCAGTTGAAGAGTAAGGATAAATGAACTTCTTTATAGCATCTAAGGCAAAGCCATCAAAGTTTGCCAAAATATTGACTGGTGTGCCAGAGATAGATGCTGTGGGTACATCCGTTTCAGGAATATTTGCATTTGCTGAATACAATTTTGATACTCCATCAGTTACATGAGCACCATCTCCATCACTAAAATCTTGACTCTTTACACATATTGCAAAAATTAGGAGTGAGACAATGTGAAGTATGGATTTAAGAGCCATCTTTCAGAGCAAACACACACATCAACCGATCAATATTCAAAAGAATGATGAATGAGAGTAAAAGGACAATAGCAGAATTATTTATACCTCATTAGAATATGATATGAACGATGAAAATTGTGGCTACAAGATTCCTTCTCTTTGCTAGGTTGATGTAAACAATGAAACTTAGGCTATGAGAGTATTTCTTCTCCAAGTTGAGCCCAACTTGTCGTGACTTGCCCTTTGTAGATGGCTACATGACTTTCTCTAGATCCCCTGCTATTTTATAACAGAGACGGTAAATCTCTTCTTCCGGCCGCATGATCAAAAATATATATTCTTCTACAATCTTTAAATTCCGGTAGGTATCCAACGTCCCGCGGCGTTATATTCAAGGTGAGAAAATAAATCCTACACCCTCCAGCATTACAGCGTGTGAGCGGTATATACGAGGATCTTCATTCAGTGAGCAAGGTACCGTTTCTTGACTCTAAAAAAAGAAAAAATTCTTCTTTCTTCTTCATTCTTTTTCCCTTGCAGCCTGAATCTTCAAATTGGAACATATCGTATACCACCTCCCTTTATCTGGACACAATAATTCGACTTCTCATTTGCTAGATTTTAAAAGGATGTCATCACGACCAACGCCCTCTTTTAGAGATAGGAAGTGACTTTGTGAGCTAAACTCTGTGGATTTTTAGTATAGTTCTCAGCATTCGAAAGAAGCACTCTTCTTGAATTCACTGTTTGAAACGTGTAATTTCTCATTTTGATTCAACAAAGTTCATTTCATTTTGTAAAGCAATTCAAATTTTTCCGCTCAAAGAAGCACTCTTCTAGTGTTTGAAACGTGCAATTTTTCATTTTGATTCAACAAAGTTCTTTTCATTTTGTAAAGCAATTTAAATTTTTCCGCTCAATCTCCAATTTCGCTACTAATACAACACACATGTAAGTACAAAATAAGAGTCACATCGATAAAGAAACGGAAGAACTGGCAAGTAAATTGATGAAAAATGCCCTCTTTTTTGCTTCATCTACAGTGGGTTAGGTCTACAAGTTGATTAAAAATATTTTTTTCTTTTCATTTAATAGAATGTCTTCATCCGATATTGAAATGGTACAAGATTCGGGAATGGCACCGATCCAATCAACGTCAACAAGGCGACCGGTAATCCCACAAATAAGCGTTCGCAGAAATTTGAGGGCCGCGCTGGGCCCTTATGATCGACCCTCGACTGTAAGTACTTGAAAAAGTTTTCTAGAAAATATCTATTATAAATCGAGTGATAACGCGTCTGTTTTTCATTATGTAGAGTCGGAATAGTACAAGTAGGACGATGAGAGCACCAGCGGCGGCGGCGAGGGCTGATCTAGTTGCTCAATTCAATTTTATTGGTGAGAATGAGGGCACGGAAACGAAAAAAATGCAAGACCTCTTAACTAACGTACCATATTGTATCGAAGCGATACAAATAGTAGAAACACGTTTTGGTAAGTAATCAATAAGAAAAACAAAATAATAGAATTTCCGCTCCTTCTTCAAAATTCTAAGTCATTGTGTTTTTTTCAACAGGCCAGTCACTTGTTGCGACATTGCGCCAAAGCGGCGAAGCCGCTAGATTTCGTACATTCCTACCGAAGCGACTTTTGTCAAAAATGTCAAACGACGCGGAAATCGCGCAATTTTTGGGGGTCGTGTCGGCTCTCAGGATCACCGGGTTCTCTGCTCAAATGAGCCCATTGTTGACTTTTATACCTCATCCTGAGCCGGCAGAGGCTCTAATCGAGACAAGTGAGCAGAGCCGCAACCAATGCGGCGTATGTTTTGATGCGCAGAGGGCAGTAGTTTTCAATTGCGGCCACACCGCTTGCGCGATTTCCGCGGATGCACTCACAGCATCTATCTCTGGCACACCAGTCAATATTTCGGCAAACTTTGATGGCTTTGCCTTAGATGCTATAAAGAAGCTCATTTATCCTTACTCTTCAAATTTTAATTTTATAAGCAGGTATTTGTACACTATGCATGACAACATTACTCTGCTCCATTATAACCTCGGAACGCGAGCATGTGAAAGAGGGGTAAATTTGAAAATTATAGTATCTTATGAGAACTGCAAACTTGATCTATTTGAAAAATTCTTTGAGCGAAATAGCTCATACGTTTGTACTGCGGATAGGTAGATGTAATTTTAGCTATACATTTAAAACTAGTACAAGCAATAAAACAGGTTGGGCTTGGAAACTTGGTGCCAAATTGTTGACGTCAATTTCAGCAAAGGTTATGATACCGTTTATAGCGGAGGCTGAACTTGGCAGTGGTGTTGAAATATCCGGAGAATACAGCGAGAATTATGAAAGCACAAAGACTCTTGAAAATACATTTGAGACGTCCACGTATATGTCGAGAAATCAGATCGCTATACCAACCAGAGTGACAGCTGGGCTTCGATGCGATGTTTCCATTCGCATTTCTGATAGGAAATTTAAAACTGGAGTAAGCGAAAAGCTAGTTCCATGTCAAGATAATAGTTAAAAATTGAACAGAACTTTACAGAAACGCATTACTTTATTTGAAAAACGAGTAGACCGGTTTCGCAACGCGCGGTAACGCTGCATCATCAGTAAAACTAAAAAATATCAAGAGATTGTTAGAAAAGCTAGGACAGTGCTGAATCATTATTCACGTACAATCTTGTAATTAGATTAGTAGAATTTGCGAATTGTAGGTCATTCACAAGGTGGAAAGTAATCTTATAATTATGGTTCTTAATTTCAATTTCTTCTAATCACGGTACATTATAGAGGTATTGACACAAGGCAAAATTTCTGTCGCCCGAGTTGTGCTAATTCATACAGAATTCCGCTACGCTCGCGGCGATCGTTCAAATACCTTCCACACCCCACCTGTGACGGAAGCTTACCGGAGGTACCCTAATGTTGCCAAAATTTCCGAGGGTTGTAAGAGAGGTGAAGAAATTCAGATAGGCAGATTTTTTTTTCTTAATTATGAAGAGCATAGTAAATAGTCCATTCGTACCAAGTTTCAGATTTTTAGGTCAATACCTGACTCTTGTACAAATTTCTGAAAATTGGTGAATTTACACTACGTAGTATTTGTGTAGTTTTCCTGTTTAGTTTTACCTTGCAACGATCCTAGCGTAGATTGTATCAACTGACACAACTCAGGCGACAGTAACAAACACGGCTACTATACGTTCGTGTCAATACCTCTATAATGTACCGTGCTTCTAATTTATCTAGCTTATAACTTTTGTTACAACGGTGCAGTAGAGTGACATTTTTCTCACGATTGAAGGTGTGGGAGGTGTTGGCAAGATGTTCCGCAAAAGAGCTCTTCTTGAGTACATCATTAGTTGCGAAACCGGTCTACTCGTTTTTCAAATAAAGTAATGCGTTTCTGTAAAGTTCTGTTCAATTTTTAACATGATGAATCGCAACGTTCACTATTTCAATCTTATCAATACGGCTACTACAGCCAAATTAAAGTGGAAATATCAAGAGTTTCGTAAAAAAGTGTTTAGGTGCTCTTCTCACATCTCATTCTTGCGTACTTGCCTGAGAGAACAATTACGACCGAAGTTTATCAATTTTCGACTCAAGTCACAATCTGCAACCATCCAAACCCGTATCGAAAAATGGTTAGTACAAAAATGGATCGACTGCGAAATTCGAAGATGGTACAGCGAAAAAGATTTTTATACTCGTTTGTCCTACAAATGCCACCTCAAACTCTGCCAGGATTTATCCTTCACCAAGCTGAACGAATTCTTGGACGACACTTCTCAAATCTGCTACAAACATCACCGGTTTCTCTCTGACCAAAAGACTGAAAAGCTCGACGCTCTACGGCGCTCTCACAACTGCAGAACCACTTCAGATGTGGACACACCTAAACCAACCTTCTATAATAGTGTCATCAACCTCTCACAAACCATTCTCAATGAACAAGAATTTAAGATCTCTTTCACGTCTAAAAAACCCCACTCCAAAATCGTGTCAGAGTGGTGTGTATCGTCTGTCTTGTGATGATTGCAATGCTGTGTACATTGGGCAAACCGGTAGAGCT
Source organism: Aspidiotus destructor (assembly GCA_035079395.1). Classification (NCBI taxonomy): domain Eukaryota; kingdom Metazoa; phylum Arthropoda; class Insecta; order Hemiptera; family Diaspididae; genus Aspidiotus; species Aspidiotus destructor. Next base: position 29,198,617 of record JAVHKZ010000001.1, on the reverse strand, counting down.
TTGCATTACAGAATTCAAGAGCATGTAAGCGCCTTAAAAACCATCCTCAAATATCGTATGGCTGAAACACCTTCAATCCCTCCTCATGATGTACTCAAGAAGAGCTCTTTTGCGGAACATCTTGCCAACACCTCCCACACCTTCAATCGTGAGAAAAATGTCACTCTACTGCACCGTTGTAACAAAAGTTAAAAGCTAGATAAATTAGAAGAAATTGAAATTAAGAACCATAATTATAAGATTACTTTCCACCTTGTGAATGACCTACAATTCGCAAATTCTACTAATCTAATTACAAGATTGTACGTGAATAATGATTCAGCACTGTCCTAGCTTTTCTAACAATCTCTTGATATTTTTTAGTTTAGTACTGATGATGCAGCGTTACCGCGCGTTGCGAAACCGGTCTACTCGTTTTTCAAATAAAGTAATGCGTTTCTGTAAAGTTCTGTTCAATTTTTAACATGATGAATCGCAACGTTCACTATTTCAATCTTAAGATAATAGTTATTATAGATGGGGATATGGACCTTTTCCATTTGATAAAGATGAGATAACATTAGCTCTATATGATGAAAATGGAAAACTTGTTCAATTCAAATTTATGCATATTCATAATATATATTGATATTGAAAATGAAGTTGATTGTTATTGCATCAGGTATAATTATTAAAAATGAGTATCGAATATCGTGACATCCGAATAGACATTCGAATATCGCGACATCCCTTTTGCGAGCAAAACGTCTGCCGCTCATTCTTCAAGGTTGATTATCAATATTGGGGTTGAAGAGGAAAAACACAAGCAAAAAAATGGATGAATAATTGTAAAACGGCTTTTATTATCACATGTGGATGCGAGAGTATTGTCCACCGAGTGTTCATTCTTTAAAAGTACAGTATGTTCATTCAAAAGTCTGAGAAAAAGAAATAATTCTTTACATTTTAAACTCTACGAGATCGATTCAAAGTAACAATACAATGTCAACTCTGTGGGCACGTGAAATATCGGAAGGGTAAAAAGATGGTCAATTACACAGTTCATTTCTAAAGGTAAAGAATAACAAGTACACGATGAAGAAAAAAGAGAATTCTGTGCAGATTTTAAATCGGACACGGCGAGTATTTATTACCGCTACCGCGAGGTGAGTATTCATCTATTTACCGTACAGGTATTTTTTTTTAATCACACCCCAAAAGTCGCCCACCGGACATGAAAGAAAAAAGGTAACGCACCTGATTTTACGACTTCCACCTACGACTTCCGACACCCTCGCCCTAAATACATACTTGTCGCACACCGGGAGGGGCCTGGTATACACCGGCTGCGGGCCAGGGAGTCCGCTATTGTTCCAGAAGTGGTATAATACCTACTACTAAAGATCTATGGACTAAAGAGGTAGAAGATCAACGCAAGGCAATACTAAGAGTAACTTGAGTCAAAATCAAGAAGAAGATGAAGAAACAATAAAAATCTTCTGGCGGAGCCAAATAGAAAAAGATCATGTTTCATGTCTCCTATAAGGTAGCATGCTCCGATCAATCGCCCCCATCTTGGTCTAGTACAAGTCTACCTAGGTATATTCCAGGCTGATGAGATTAGGGGGTCTCACTCACTCCGCTCGTTCACCCCGCTTCTTGGTCTAGTATAAGTCTACTTTAGTATTTCAATAAGGTATTCCTTCTACTTCAGGCTCAGTATAATGAAAGCTTCCGACGCACGGATGTACGCAAGCAAATTTCAAATTCAGGATAGGAATCTGGCTTGATATAGTATTAATCTAGTTTACATTTCAAGCTAAAATATTGCACCCTATTCCCAAGGGTACGCAGCCCCTTGGTACATTGCACATTGTTCATTTGGGACCATTTCCCAAGTCTCGAAAATTGCGTAATGAGCATGCCATTGTTGTTGTTGATGGGTTCACTAAGTTCACCTACATACGTGCGGTCCGATCCACAAAAACTCAACCTGTGATTGAGTATCTGCGAGACCTTTTCGCTACATACGATACTCCGAAGGTCCTTATTTCTGACCGTGGGTCGGCATTTACCTCCAAGGCGTTTGAAGATTTTCTCAAACAGAACAGCATCATCCATATTAAAGTCGCAACGGTGACACCTAGGGCTAATGGTCAGGTGAAGAGGCTAAATGAAGTTGTAATTAATGCCTTACTGACCACCCCAGAAGAAGATTGTTGGGATGAAGCAGTCCGGCAGGTCCAGTTTGCGATTAATAATACCGTCAACTCGAGCACAGGCAAGACACCAAGTCAGTTGTTGTTAGGGTACACACCGCGAGGTGGTGACAATGCAGTGTTGAGAGATGAGGTAAAGCTGGTCACAGAAGAACTGAACAATTTAGTTAACCATCGCAATGAGGCCGCGGCTCAGATTGAGAAGTCTCAAGAGAAACAAACGCGAGCGTATAACCTACGCAGGAGACCTGCGACGAAATATGCGGTGGGTGGTCTAGTACTGATCAAACAACCCAAGAAGGCCGCAGTAGATGGCAAAAAAGCGCCATGGGAAGAGTCTGCAGGAAAGAGTAAGAAAATGTCGAAACGGTACCGTGGGCCACTACAAGTTAAGACAGTTCTGCCTAATGATAGGTACGTGGTTAGGGACTTGGCTGGGAGAACGACTGGTAAGAGATGTTACGAGGCTCCAGTGGCAGTTGACTCCATGAAGCGGTGGCGGATACCAGGAGGAGTATCCGAGGAATCGTCCAGCGAGGAGGAGGACGGAGCGGCCACCTCGGGGGCGAGGTAATGGTCAGGAAAGGCCGAATGTAAATACTGTATATTTTTGGTGAGTAGTAATCTGACGATATAGAGTATTGCATGCATTCGAAAGTATCGAACATTAACTAAACGACGAAAGAATAGCCAGATGTACAACAGAGCTGTGTTGTCAATTGTTGATACGATTTCACCCTCGTGTGATTAGCATATTAGGAGTACACAATAGAAGCGAAGATGTAACATTATTAGAAACTGATACGCCAGGTCTACGCGACGAGCTGTCTGCAGTTCTAACATTTACTATTGTAATTGCGTGGGGTATGTGTCTTTCTACAGCTAAGGAATTTTAACTTATGTAGAAAAAACGGATATTGGAACGCAGTGGAAGACACGTGCAGTGAACTGGTTTCAAGGGACAGCATGCACTTGCTCGGCTCGTGCGACGAAGTTGAGAAGAACTCAACTACCCTTACAGTATCTAAATCAATCTCGCGTAATCGGGTGTCGATGTTTGTGTGCTGTACGAGTGTTACATTTACGAGTATATCGCGTCGAGTATAACGCGTTGTATAGTTTCCATTCAAAGTGCTATTCGAACTTATTAAACTTTGACTTATTGCATTTCGGTGTTTATTCGGGTAGCGTTAGTAAGAGCTGTTAAGACTGTGTTGGTGAGTGGTTCACTGAGTATATTTGTAATTTACATTCGTCTGCTTTTAGCTAGGGATGATTTAAATATAAGTATCGTAGTATTATGTCTTGCGGCACGCGCGGTAGAACAAAGGCAAAGGCGGGTTAAGGTGAATGCTGAGTGGAGCTTGGTGTCACTAATCCGTATGACTCAAGGTAGCCTACTGTTGTTACGTATGCTGACGTCTGTGGTCCTAGGGAATGGCAATGTTGTATTCATCGTTGTCGCAGGGTGGTCCTGGCGGGAATACAAAGGTAGGACCTGGATAATTAGCTGAGGCCCAGGGCAGCCGAAGGACTGTGCTGACCCATGGGTATGTTGAGTAATGCGAGTCTTGTCGTCGTGGTCAAGTAGAGTCGAGGACTCTTTTGGCGAGTGGCCCTTAGCTAAGACCTGGACCTGTGTGGTCACGACCTGTGTGGTCAACCCCCTGAGACGGACTTCAGGGTAAGGAGGGGCGTCGTCATTTGAGGAGCCCAATGAGGGCGAGGCCCAAGAGGTGGGACTTCCGTGACGATCGGCACCGGCTAGTCGGGCAGAGGAGGTGCCGGCTGAGTCGGGGGCCGGGGGTTCTGTCGCACAAATCCGAGGCCGGGGCTTGGCCTCCCCGGATAAGGTGGTAGTGGACTGACCCTGCTCAAGTTGACACTGCGGGGCAACCGTTTGTTGCCGAACCCGTAGCCATCAGGCCGCCGTCGGGCAGCTGATGGGGACTCGACATTACGTGGATAGTTAAGGGGAGGCGACCAGAACGTTCTACGAGTGTGACAACCGGGGCAAGGCCCAGGGTTGGTCTCAAGTTGAGAGAACAAGCGATTGTCTGGTCAAATCCCAATAACGGGTGAAGGAATTGTCTGAGACTGGTGCGTGTTGCCGCCAGCTAGGTAGGATAAATAGGAGTAAATTGCAGGTGTGCTCAAACGCGACTTGAAAACTTTTACAGGAACTTCAATGGAACGGCGGAGTTGGCTCAACATTGAGAAGTGTCAAGATTCAAACTTATGTAAGTGGCTCTTAGCGTACGTTAGGTGGTATTTCGAACGGTTCAGGCGCTTCGCGCGTTTTATTAGGGTTACAGTATAATGAAAGGTGAACTATGAAGCTTCTCTAGGAGTCAGAAGATTCAAGCCTTCATAAAGTGTATATTAGGTTTAGTATAATCAGGGTTTCGCTAAGAGTCAGACGACTTAAGAAATCTTAGTATAAAGCTAGTATAAAGGCACCATAAAGCTAGTATAATGAGGCAAACTATGAAGTTTCTCTAGGAGTCAGAAGACTTAAGCCTTCATAAAGTGTATATTAGGTTTAGTATAATGAGGGTTTCGCCAAAGGTCAAACGACTTGAGAAATCTTAGTATAAAGCCACCATAAATCTAGTATAATGCTCGAATATAAACTAAGCAAGGTGAACTCGCGGGGTGAATTCGCAAATTTTCAAATCACCCACGGAGTAATCAGGGGGGAGGGTAAAGGGGGGCACTCGCGAACTCGCAAAATTTCAAATTAGGGGTCAGGGGTAAGGTCAGCGTAAAGACATGAAACATGTCAAAAATTGGCCCTAAGCATAAGTTCCCTTTATCCATTTAGCTTTAAAAGCATAAGAGAGAATCCGATTTAACAGTGAACAAACAATAATAGTTTTCCACCATCCACCTAAACAATAGGCATTAATAACTTAGCCTTAAGCATAAGAAAACCCCACCTTCCCTTCGATATGTACACCATCATAGGTACGCAGGGGAGTGATGGCTAGCTGCAATAGTATAGAATAAATGTCCTCCATTCCCTGTACAATGCATCCCCTTGGGTAAGGGGCGGGTACAACGTCCGAAAGGGCTAGTGCCTGAGGGATGCCGGAGGGCATCGAAAAAAAAGGTCAGGTTGCAGCCTGAAGATGGTGCCAAATTCCCTAGTAAGTATATAGAATCAGTTATCAGATCACTTAGGAAACGAGAACGAGAAGGAAAAGCGGAAAAAGATAATGACAACACTACTACAGAACAAGAGGATGATCTATGGGAGTCCAGATAGCAGTAACCAGTCATTGTAGACACCAATTTAGCAGACACATACATTGTACCCTGTGGGAGTAATGATGATGGACAAGTGTGCCAGTAGGCAAAACCATCAACAACCTCCCCATATTAGTGAGAAGACAAGAAGATATAAAATAGAATAATAGCTAGAGCAAATGGTGAACTAGGTCACTACACCAGAAGGCCACTGTTCGGCGCAGTTTTTGTGTGTAGGGGACCAATGTAAAATAAATGTAAGATGAAATAAGTATAAGATATTCATGAATAAGCCTCCCTCGCTGGAGAAAGTTCCAGAATGAGCGGCCAGGAGAAAAAAAAAAAAGTTGCCTCCTGGACGGCGGACACCGGACGTTTTTTCAGGAAAGATCCCCCCCCCCCCATAAACCAGGTTTCCTGCTAAAATTGAATGTTGATTGAGAACAATATCAATCATAAAAGCTACTGCAGCTTCAAAATTTCTGCCTGTCATCATAAAGCAACCGATTGGTCAAATATGATGTTTTTTTAAGTAGGTGACTAGCGTTCTATCTGCAAGTAGCAAAGTCACCAAATAGACAAAATACTAGCACTAGAAAGAAATCAACGTAACAAATGAATCAAAATGGTGTTATCAATAAATCAAAATTGACCTACACTTAATTCAGAGTTTGAATAAAAGATCTTGATATCAATTTGAGTTTGATTAAAATTTAAGCAGCTAACATTCGAGCAAAAATCACCAGTATTCACACTGACTAGCATTGGATTTCAAGTCCTTTATTGTCCAATTGTAGAATATAATGACTCAAACGTTCATCAGTTTTCTACTAGAATATAAAAAAGGCGTCCAGAGCTTTCTGGTAAGGTGCCTAAGCATTTTTTAAAAGCTTCCTGACTATTCTCATTGTTAGAGGATAAAGAAAAAGTATTACCAATTGAAGGCGGCCAAGGAGTTGAAGAATTTTATTTATTTTTATTTTTTATTTTTTCAAGTTTTATTCATTTTTTTTTTTGTTGTTGTTTTGTTTCATTTCTATCATTTTTATCTTATATGATAAAGAAAAAGTATTACCAATTGAAGGCGGCCAAGGAGTTATAGGATTTTATTTATTTTTATTTTTTATTTTTTCAAGTTTTATTAATTTTTTTTTTGTTGTTGTTTTGTTTCATTTTTATCTTATATATTCTAAGTATTTTATCTTTTATTTTATAGGTTTTAACTTTTCGTTGTTTTTTTTTTATTTGGTTTCCTTTCTTTCTTCAGTTCCTTTTTTTAGTTCGGTCTTTCATTCATTTTATTTAGATTTATAAGTTTTATTAGAGTTTTATTCCGTTCCTTGTTTTTACGTAGTTCATAAGCTTGTAGTTCATAAGTTTTACAATGTCGATTTTATTTTTTGTTTTCCGGAGATGCCGCATTTTGCAAATTTTTTTTATTTTTTCTTTCAAGTTTTATCGGTTCCCTTTCTCATTTTATTTTATTCTGTAAGTTTTATCTATGTTGTGAATTTTGTGTGTTCTAGTCATCTGTATGTTTTGTCTTTTGATTTTTTTTGTTGTTTTCGCTCCTTTTTTTTCTCCCCTTCGTTCATTTATTTGTTTCACTTTTTTCTTTTTCTTCTTTTTTTCGGGGAGTATCGCCGAATGCGATCAACTTCTCTACATTCAACTTTACATTACACCATTTGTAGTTCATGTTGCGGGCCTAGGTACTCGCAGACAAGATTCGGGGTCGTCCTTTTTTATACTGAATCTTGTCTGCAGTAGGCCAAGAAAAGAAAACATATACAATACATTTTTGATCTCTTTCTCTTTCATTTGTGCGTTTGTATTTTTAATGGGTGTGTGTAAAACCCAAAAAAATAGGCTCATTGTCCAGCAAACGCAGAGAGCGCCACAAGCTAAACTCATTGGCACATGATTTGAAGCGTTTGGAGGAGTTGACCATGAAAATTGACCACAGATTGATACGACTATTCAGTCAATGTGACCTCACGTTGAGTTGCAATTGACGTTGGGGTAGAAACATAGTTAATTTCAAGTGAAAATTAAGGATTTCAACATCAATTCAAGGTCCGTTCAAAGTTGTACCATTTACATGAGAGTAGGCTGCAAATTGACTGTTAATCAAAGCAATAAATTAACCAATTCCCTGTGACGTCCACACCTTCAATTTCGGTTGGATGCTTGTTGTCTGCAGCTAGCTTTGGGGCATGCAGCCATGTTAGAATTGCATAAGAATACAAAGGGGACGTTTTGATCATTGAATAGTATTCAAAAACAAGAAGTTCAACAGCAATCAGAGCTATATCATTTAAATTCCGCAGAACTTCTAGATTCTGAATAGAGATTTCCAATCACAGAGTAAACAGAGCTTGTCCAACAGAGCCCTTGATACAGGCATCATCCAAATTTGTAGTCTAGGGTTTGCCTAACGCAGTTAATTAACCAAGCAGTGAATCTGTAACACTTGACAAATCACTTGGTGTGTGTCACTAATTAATGAAGAACACCTTTTTTTTGAATATCTGTATGTGATTGAATTGTTCCTCGTGTAATCTTATGCGAAAATTGATATGTACTATGATTGACCCAATAATTAAGAAGAAAAGATTTTTTTGTGGTAGGTAGAACTATTCAAATAAAATTTTTTGGCATTACTGCCACACTGAAAAACTTGTATATTTTTATAAAAGCCCGACGTTTCGCAGTGAGCGCAGTCTGGGCACAGCGAAACGTCGAGCTTTTATAATAGTATACAAGTTTTGCAGTGTGGTAGTAATGCCAAAAAATTTTATTTGACCCAATAGGTAATTGTAATATCGATTACAAATGTGGGTACTAATTCTTAGGCAGTACATGGACACCCAGTGGTCCGTTCAACAGCGGGTCAACATTTTCAAGGTGACAGTATCGATCACGCGATATTAGATACCTACTTTCCAATTATCAATTCAGAAAGTGGCAATGCAACAATAATTTTGATTATTTACTCTTGATAACAGGGTGATAACAGCAGTGTTCATGTTCACAATGATGTTGAAATTTATTTAGTAATTCATTCAGTAATAGTCTTGAAAGATTTAGGTAAATCATTTGTACAGCCACACTTTCAGAGACAATTTGGTAAAGAAAATTGTGGCAGCACATTGTGAAACTTTTTCTAAACAAATAATGTTCATAGCCTATTTCCAAGATGAGAAACATTGCTTCGAATTCATAAATGCGATTGCGAAGAAGTACGCAAGGGTACAAATATTCCATGAATTGAAACATCTCTCCGAACAAAAAAGAAAGACATACGACGCGTATACTCTAAACTAATTCATTTTAAACATTTTTAATAATTCAACCTAATATTCCTTGTTTCTTAAGGGTGTGTTGTACACAGAAGAAATAACATAAATACTTATACAAATACACAGATTTGCAGGCGATTATTTAAGCCATCATTAGGAACTGTTTTGTCTTTGGAGCAAGAGCGGGAATAGAATGGGAACTTTGAGAATTTCTTGTTTTAACATTCTTTTCAATAGAAATTTTGGCCTTGAGAACAGTATTGCCAGGTTGGGCTTCAAAGTGCCAATTGGGCTCCTCGAAAAAGGGTCGGCTCTTCAAAGAAGGCTGTTTCTTAAAATTAATAATTATAAGTTAAATCTGAAAACCAAATTGAAATGAAAATGAGAATTCATAATTAAAACTTTCAAAGACTATACCTGATGTACAGCAAATCCCCTGGTACATGATTGACTTTTAGTACCTATTCTGTTGGTTTGGTGACTTTACTACTTGCAGACAGAATTCTCAATCATAATTTTACTACGAGGCCAATTAAAAATCACCATCATATTCAATTTGACATTGAATACCTGTCGATATCTGGTGCTTGTGCTTCTAAATCAACTTTAAATTGATGTCAGAATCCTCAGCTCACAGGTACTTTGAATCATTTGTCCGCCAACGTCTTTGACCCAGGGTGTGAAGCCTTTTGTGATTATCTTGAACTTTCTAGTTGGCTTGAAAACGTTCAGAAAATTGATAGCTTTTCCCTAATTTTATCGGCTATTCACAATCGTTTATGCTGATTGGCTACACTGGGCCAATTTTGAAGTTCTATGTGAATTTAGTGGGTATAGAATCAACCATTGCTTTACAATAATACATCTCAGGGGTGTTGTGATCCTCCCCCCCCCAAATTTTAATTTCTTGTAACTAAAAAAAACAACATATAAAACCTGTGCAAATGCCCCCCTAGAACGACAAATACAAAGAATCGTCTTCATCTAAATGGCTTCACAACACTCCTGAATCTAATTATCAAGATCTCTAGAAGCCAACAATTTTAGTTCTATTGATTGTCTAAACAACTCATCTTTTTTCTTATGGGAATTCACGTGTAAAGTCTTTTGTTTACATTTTGCTTGGCTTGGAGCAAGAGCAAAGAAGAACTGCAGCAACAGCAAGCCAGCAGTACTACGTGACATCGCGTCATCGGAAAAAAAGTCTATAGAACGAAATTATAGGTCCACTCGATTACTTTTGGTCAGCGTGCAAAAGGCCACTCGGCGAAAAATCCTCGTCGATTTTGAGTTCACTTTGGTCCAAGAGTCGACATGGTTCATCAGGTAGGTACTCAATGTATCCCAAATGTGGAAATTTTGAATAATGTCTAATGTCATTGTCATAACAATTATTATGTTTTATTCATTTACTTTGTTTCAGGTCTTACCTACCTCCATTGCTGATCATCATTCATGGTTTTTATTTTTATTTTTTTTCCGTTTTTCTACCTTCAAGTTGTGCATCGTGGTCTTTGTAAAATGAATATATTCAAATGCGTAATGCATCTTCAACTTTAATTTTGTTTCAGTCATCGAGCCCCAACAAATGAACTTATCAAAAAAAAAAAAAAAATACTAAAACGTTTGTAACATTTTTGAATGTGTTCATATTCAAACCATTCAAATCAATTCAACTTAAGTACTTCACAAATTCATTCTTTCAAACATGATTTTTTTTTAAATATAGACTGGAGACAAGGAATTCTTCCGGAAAACAGTTAAACTTTCGAAATAATATTCCCCAAAACGTTTAAGGTACCGTAACGTCTCTCCAGGGTGGATATTATTAAACTTATTGGATTAAAGCGTTTGCGGCGATCGACTCCCCTTCACAGAAGAACATCAAACTAAACGCGTTTGTTCGAGACGAGCAAATCTTCGTCGCTTCTTCACCTTGTTGTCACGAATTTTCTTGACTAGAATAATAATTTTCTCGACCTCGGTAAACTCACACTTGTAAACAAATAAAAAAACTTTCCGTATCACCCCTCGCCCGTATCATTGATGCGAACATATTTTTCCATTCAAACGGAACGAAACATTATGCGCGAAGGGCGTCGACGTGTAATCGCGCTTAATAAATCATGATGACGTTTCGAATTCCTCAACGAGAAGGCATTTAACTGTAAATATTTATGTAATAAACGAACGAAACAGTTTTAATAAAAATATAAAAGGGGTGTTCGACACGGGGCCGGCTATGAGTCACAAGCGAGCGTGCCTTAATACTGACTCATATTAGCTTCTTTTTTCTTCCTGGGTATGCACATTTGTTTCCGTCCGCACACAGTAGGACGCGACTGTTGAGGAATTAAACCCATGTTCGGCGAACCACAACATAAGATGTCCGAATGCCACGCGGAGAGGAATGATTTTGTGTAACGAAGTCGGTCCTCCTCGTGTCAGTTCTCACCCTTTTCTATAATACTTATGCTCGATTGTATCCCCTAAAGATTATACGATCGCGAATGCCGCGAATGCCGCGTAAGCCCCAAAAGTAAGTCAGAATGTAAAGCACATGTTGTAGGGGAAATAATATTGTAATGTGATCTATCATAAAGAAAAGGCGTACGGCGACCAAAATTCCTACACGGTGTAGCGCTTTTCTTAATTCTTATATTTTCCGAATTCACCATTTTCATCTTTTCATCTAACGTACACCATATCGACGCGGTTTTACGGAGCCTATATATAAAAGAATTTTTGATTAGGCTGCGCTTCGCTCGTCTCTTTTATGTATTAACCTACTCTGCACAGATTATGATACACGCTGAGTAAACACAGGTCGCTTGATCAAATATTCTGTTTCACGAGGAGCTAATAATTGCGATTATAAATTTAAAAGCGAGGCGGTGAGCCACCGTCCTCGTTGCACTCGAAGACCTTCTGCAGCATTGTGGGTCGACCATAATCTCATATTTTATACAATTAGTTTGAGCCAGGTTTTTGTTTTGTGCCGTTTTAATACCTCAGCTCTGGAATTACGGTCCTGTTTTCTCTAAGTATCAGTCGTGCTACAGGCGGAATAGATTCATTGCACTTGAAATGAAGGATCAAAGACAACAAAAAAACGACGAAAAGAAATTTGTCCTCCACGAATTTTTTACAGGTCAAATTTCTTTTCAACAGAATTATTTCTGGAGTGAAGAAGTGATTCAAAGAGTTTGTGAATTATGCAAACAAGTGATGGGAATCTCTTTTATGCGGTTGATCATAGGATTGGTTTCTTCTACGGATAGGTTGTATGAATGAAAGACACGGAGACGAAAACAGTTTCTAGGAGAAGATTGGCATCATTATTTTAACCATAGCTTCTCTAGCTGTTGCATCATCAGCCTCGTGAGGAACAAATTCTGGCAGATCTGTAAAGAAATGTGACTGAAAAGCCACAGCGCTGTGATGGAAAGATTCAGCAGTAAATGAAGGGCAGACAGTGAATCTGAAAGTAGCAGGTGTTTTCCGACTGGGTGACCCACACAAACGTGACAGGTCTTCCATGAAATTTTTGCTAGGAGACTAGACACCCTCAGACACAGTTTGCAATTTCAGTAAAGACAATCATTGAGACAGCCATAAACTTTTGCGATTTTCCAATAGTGTTTGGGGTGTCAGAAAAGACATGAAACATGTCAAAAGGCAATTTAAGAAAATCCAAGACTCAAGAATAAAAGAAATGGACAGATTAGGTCAGTAAACTTGAGAAGATTGGATGACTTTCTCCCGCATGAATTAAACTATAAATTATGTTACTTTCAATCAACAAAAAAACATTTACCAGAGTTCTGTTCGGTTCATTACTTCCTCAGGGGTTTTCTCTCAAAATCATCGTAGACCCACTTCAAGTTCCAAGTTTCGTTCCAACCATCGCTAGAAAGGAACCAGAAAATGGATTAGCTTCAAAGACATACACGTTAGTTTTTGATATAAATATTTATTGGCTAGATATTAAAATCAAGACATGGTGATGGTATGCTATGTCATTACGTGATAAGAAATTAGAGCCTTCCAAATTGTGGGTCAGGGAATGCTTTCGCAAAGTTGTTCCTATGATATTATCAAAGAGGCTGGTACACGAGGTGAACACGAAGACAGTTGATAAACTAGATGAAGCGCGGAATACAGAAAATTAACCTATCCTCTTGATACGCGAGCAAAAACCTTGCTTGCAATAAAATAAATAATTGAAGACGTGGAAGGAGGCGGAAAATCTCCCATTTCAAATTTTATTTTCAAATTATAAAATACTCCATTTCTTTAGTCGTTTAGTTTAGAGTTTCACGGGGATAAGTTTTCGTAATCGTCAAAATCTCTCAATTATACTTGGCTGAATGAGCTCGCAAAGAAATCTTTAAGAAACTTGCGGTCTGAATCGATAAACATTTATTCTCTTCTACGCTCACCGGCTGCGCTCACGATATGTATTTCAGTCCCTTAAAGTCGATCACAGACGAAAATTGACCGCTTATGTACTTTATACGCGCTGAACAAAGAGAGAATTTGTACACAGATACTCTTCTTTTGTTCGCGAAAAAATACCTTGGGTTCGAATTGAAAAAAAAAAAAGAAAAGAAAAAACATATCAATGATAGTTGTAGAGCATGAGCTTGAGCGAGATAATTTATTTAGTAGATGGGTAATTCGAGAGAAACACACGACCAAAATTCAAGGAGAGAAGAAATAATCTACTCGAATTTCCAGTGTGTCGCTATAGTGCGGTCCGCGCAAAGAGCGAGATGGAACAGAGAACGAGGAGAGAAGGAAATTTCGTCGAAAATGTAAAGAACGTGACAGCAGAGGCGAAGTAAGGAAGGTAAGGAAGAATTATAACCCCATCTGTTGCGTTTACGTCTTTTAGTATATTTCCCCGAAGAGCAACAAAAAACCGAGAAAAATAGTGCACTGGAATCGCGTAAGAGTTTTATTTTTACATACCGGTACTCATCATCTTTTTTCTTCTTCAGACTTTAGTTATTTCTGCCAAAATAAGAAAAAAAAATTCGTTCTATTTCAAATATTTTGTCAGCTCCTCCACAGCACCTGGAAGATTTCCTTTCTTACTTTTTCCTCGCTCTCTCTTGCTCATTTTCTCATCCATTTCGTTTCTACGCTGAGGATACGGGTTTGTAATGTTTTCCATTAATTTTGTCGTTAAAGTCTTCGGTAATAGGTAGTGTTCGTCGGATATAAGCAGAAAATCCCGTGGACTGTAATTATTATAAACGAATACTGAAAATTATTAATGCATGTATCGTCATAAATATTAATATTAATTTTAGAAGTAATTCGCTGTAATAAAGATCTCTTGAGAGCATTAAGCTATCATTGTATAATCTTCAACAGGGTATTCATGGTACATTGGAAATTACTCTCTATACTTGGATACCTGCGCGAGGAAACAGCCAAAGGAGCGCTAGAAAGCATTCAATAGGTTGGAACTAAATTCGACTACATAATTTGATTTCTTAATGTGTGAAAGAGAGGAGAGCTGACGTATAAAAGAGTATAGTTTTGAGAACAAGACAAGATAAAAAATCTTCTCATTTACCTACATGAAGTCAAACCCACTTGAAAATTTCCTATAACTCTTCTCAGGCCTCCTTTGCAGAGATCATGATGCTAATCATGTTAGCGGTCAATAGGCCTATACCCAAGTCAAGAGGGATGAGCATTAAAACAGGATGGTACTTTTCTCTTTTTTTAGTTGTATCTGGTCTCATCAGAACAAAATTATTGTTTCGTCGAGTTTTGGAATTCGTAATTGTAGTATCAGAACATACGCCAAAATTTTTCAAATCACCTATTTTTTATTCAGCATCAGTAACTCTTCTTCTGATTCCAATACCATCAAAATTGAATTAATACGAGACTCTAAGTTACGGCTATTCATCGCCCTTTTTGAAATCATCAAAATTCTTCCGTTTCATACATCCTGCAAAGAGAAAAAAATAATACCTATATTTCACATCTCATATTGTCTAGAACGTTAGGTCAGTACAGTATCAATACTTTTGAGAAATAAATATGAAATAGCTTCATAAACTCAGTAGAAGACCCCGCTTCTTTCCTCTTAGTATTTTGTTTTTGCCAGTTTACAGGCTTCACAATCCTGTGGTGCTCAATTGCATACAAGATTGTCAACTCCATCCATAACGGGTTCCAGTCTGTTACAGCATACCTACAAGATGCACGCTCATTCTTGAACTTTGCTCAGATCTAAAAACTTCCCCCGCGGAACCGAGGGCTTTTTGCAATTTTTGACTTTTTTTCACAATTCGATGTTTGCTGGTATCCACTTTCAAGAAACAAACAAATTGATACCTATACAGACTCAGATTTGTAGACATTGGAAATTCAGATTTACTCTCATTCAACAAGACACCATTAATCAATATTGGTTGCCCAGAGCTATTTCTAGACAGATACAAATTAGGTATACCGTACCTACTTACTCAAATCAGTATTCTAAATGACGCTTGCATAGAACTGCATGGTGAATACAATCTTCAAATCTAGGAGACACAGGTTCAAACGAGTCATGATTTCTCTTTGGATTCTGTAAAAAATGGAGCCTGCATTATAGTGCGTTTTTAACTGTTCATTGAAAGCACTAATCAACGTGTTAGCTCAGAACACCCCAAACACCTCTAGAGCACAGAACTGTTGATTTACCTGTATTTTAGTGGGAAATGACAATATAGCTTTTACCATACAAAATTTTTATATCAGTAGGATTTATGAAGGTAACTTGATTTGGAACAGAATGTTGGGTGCTTCATATCATTCAAGAGAAACAATTTATCAAACATTGCGCAGGGGTCATTCCGAGTCAAGTATTAAGTCTACAACATCAAATTGATACTCACATTTATACATTTGCAAAACTTGATTCTTGGTTTGTAGACACTTGATACTGTAATCTCAATACCATCTCGAACATTCCTGGTTGTTTTTCAACGTTTTGGGTGTCAGGAACAGAATCTTTTGATTTGAAATAGCGACTGCGAGAGGTCTAACAAATCTCGAGTTGGTTTCTTTTCAGGCCTCTCATATGGGCATTGTTTCAAAGCCATAGCCTATCTACAGTAAAAAAATTAAAATGAATATCCTTCGATGAATCTTACACCAACAAAACAAAAAATAACTAACTATATCTTCAGGATGTACGTACATATAATTCTTAGCTAGGTACTATAAGTAGGATAGCTAAAAGATCTGGCATAACTCTCTAGACTTACCATACATTATCCATGAGATTGATGGTATAAGCAATATCATTTTGTAACTTGTTTTTCTTTCAATAACCCATTTGCATTCCAAATGTACGCGTACAGACAGAATTAATTACAGCTGCAATATTGTTACTTTTTGCTAGAAAGATGACTTGACAGAATTCGTCACTGAAATCTCAACGTTAAGCGTTAAATTTACAAATAAGTTGGTCAAAATGAGTAAGTTACATACTCTCAGTGGATTGATTGAATTCTGCGTCTCAAATCTCAATTCATGGATTTGAACACTTTTGGAATCAAGCGTTTGGGCATGACGCAACGTACGCGACAAGAAAACACAACAGTAAGAGAAAGAAAATATCAGCGTGACGCCGTGCGTGACGTCATTCATGGAAGGACTATGAAATGCAGACCGCAGAGATCAGTGATTTCAGGCGGACTGGACTGATTTCCTGTGATGTCATCAATTATATCTCGTTCAGCAAAATGGTATCTGTATTAGATATCATTATATCTGTAGGTGCTATATTTTATACAATTTGAGGGTACATGCCCTGCTGTTCATTTTACCCAGATGCTTCACCACGCAAATGTTTATCGTTCATTCTGGTTCGTTTAAAAATATTGCAAAAGCTTAACATTTAAAGGGTTTGTATACTAGGTATTTATCAAAGTCTGCAAAATCCCGTTCAAACAAGCACTATGAAGGAACTGCAGAGTAGCAGATTGAGGGTCAAAACTCAAGCTCACAATTGGAAAATAGGCTTATACCTTGAAATATAAGCTGTAATCGAAATACGAGGATTCGAGTTATACTCGACACAAGTCAAAATATCCTACTCTACGAACTAAAAAATAAGAATCTGTTATACCAATCCATTTCCTACCCGTGTAAAGTGATCTTTCAGTTAACAAAGTTTCCCGGCCGGCTCGGCTGCAATATGTAATTTCGCCCACTCGTTTCTGTCATAACGAAGATAACGACTGGTTTTATAAAATCGGGATAAAATGGAATTACGCGCGACAACAATTTTCTAATATAAGGTATTTATAAAACGTTGGAGCGCGTTAGTGGATGGTACGATGCCAGTTTAAGCCTGGCTTAAAGTCAAATACATATCTCGCAACTACTCTACATTCAAGCGCATTACAATCCTCTCGCTGGCGTTTCCAATTTTCAGTTTCTGCGTTTTGATAATACAAGAGTGCTGTAACGATATGTCATCTTAAAACAAACTTTGCGTTAATCGAGCTATGCCCAATAATTTCATGTAGACATTACCAACTCGAAGAAACGCACGTGACCTCATTCGCTTCTCAGAATGGTCTTAATTCTGCGGGAGTTACGGATTTTCATTTCGAAAATGAGGGATTGGCGAAAAGTAAAACAAGTATTTAGGCTAAGTACCTATCTACAGTAGTTCACCGTTCCAAAATAATGTGACATTATCTTGAATCTGTTTGCCATTAGAAATTGATCCGAATGCATTAAAATGAGAGAAAATTCCCGATGGATTCTAAAGCTAGAAAGTAGGTAATCTATTGTTAGTTCCTTAATCACCGTACGACGATTCAGTCGGGTGACAGCTGAATATTGTTACTCATGCTTAAATTATCTTGTTCTATCTTTCTAGACTATTTTCCGCGAGTGCCACAAACCCACCTCTGAGAAGAGAGATCATCAGGACAGTAGCGGGGATATAACGGACGAAAAGTTCACATTTTCCGTTTATGAATACGATTGTTGAATAAACATGGTAGCAAGGAGCGAATGCTTGATGTCGAAGTTGTGCGAGATTGATCCGGGCTGTTTTGAGCTGTAAAATTAAGGCACGGGGTGAAGCCTCCTACTTTGATATCATCACGATTTCATATATGAGCGTTGCATGATTATTTTGTCGAAGTTCTTTGCGTCAGAGGGGAGATGAGTCGTTTATTTTAGAATACCTATGTCGAAAATACCCTCCACTCTGTTCCACTATTAATTTTCCCACAAACGACCCACCTACTCTTATAACATAGGTACCTTGATTAAACTAAAGTTTAATCATGAGAGAGAGCTGAAGTAAAGATTTCAAAGTACAAATAATACAACAGCAGAGACCAAAGTTTACGAGTAGGTTTCATTCGCGTTGGAATAACATTACTTTTATTTTTAATTTTCCCCTCGAAAATCCCACAATTATTGTGATAATCAGTAGGTTGACTTGTACGCCTAATGGGCAGTTCAAAATGAAATCTTTCCGTTACTAATGGAAAAATCTTTGAAAAAAAATTCACGTTTAATGTTGCTTGTACGACAACTTCTTTGTTTTTGTTTTCTCGTACGTGTGCGGTCTGAATAGAAATGGAAAACTTGCGCGACTAATTCGCAAATAATTTGACTTTTTTTCTTCATCGTTTGCGTATTTACGGATGAGGGTGCTTTGTGCCATTAACCAACAAGTCCGCGAATTCGCAGTCGAAACACGACAGTCATTTGCAGTCGTACAAAAAACTTTCTCCCACTTGACGTTGCGTTGTTTTTTCAACTTTATTTTTCATTTCTTCGTCAAATGAGATGTACAAAGAAGAAGAAAAAAAGAACTGAGAAATGCAAAAGGGAAAGCGGAAAGTGGACGAGACGAAAAAATTACAGTGTAAAAATAAATTAAACTTGAAAGCGAAGGATCGTGAGTGTTAGGTGGAAGAATCTTCTTTCATAAATTAAAATCAAACTGACACACACAGGGTTCGTCGTTTTAATCCGACCATCTTTTGTAAAAATTGTGATTACCGAAAACTTTACTCTAAAAAATCTTACAGTTGACGCGAAAAGTAGATTAACCGATCGACTTAACTATACGGAGTTTTGAGAGTTTAATTGTTGTAAAAAGTTTGAGGGAAAGACGGACCTTACGTCCCCCTGATGCGTACTTTTAGGTTAATAGGATCGACCCTTCGCGACTGCACGTCGAAGTTGGATCCCTACTGTCGTCCGTCGAATCGAAAAAGTTGTTTTCTAACATTCGATTCGACAAGCACGGATTCATTTCATTCATTAACAAAATGAACTCGGTCTCGTGTTACTTGCACAACAACATCACCATCACCTCTGACCTGTGCCGTACGCTTTTATGCGTTGTACAACACTTCAGCTCTACAGATATAAACTTTTGCGGAGATTTGAAAACTACCGAAAGTTTTTCATTACCAGTATGCGGAACCATATACACGGTACACACGATAATGCTGTGCCTTTCGCTTGTATCAACAAGTAAAAACCTTTCAAACGTGACGTAAACCATAAATAATCCACACGTGAATGGAAAAAGTCTACAAATGAAAAAACGAGTAAAGTTGTTTTTTCCGTTTTCCATTGTTAACGTATTCGCTCTTCTTTTTAATATATACCTACCTTTTTCGCGCTCTTTTGTTGACGAAGAAATTAGGTAATTTAATTAATGGAGTATCGAGTACAGAAAGTATGTACATGTATGGAGTATAATTACCAAGAAGAATTTCACCATCTACGATACTGTCTTTTAAAGATACCCTAGGATAGAACTTTCCCTCTTCCTCCTCCCATTTGGTGACCATTGCCATGAGATTGATCTTGGAGGGCGAGGAAACATACTATATTATTTAGGAAAGCATTATGTGTTACAGCATACGAAAAGAAGTCAAATATACACTGAGAAAAACTTGGTAAAAAAAGGACGAATGCCACTTTGCAGTAATTTTTACTATAATTGAAACAAAAGTATTCAGAAGAATTCAGCAAAACGCTCAGCAATCTGTATCAACTATTTTATACCTCAATACCTACATAGTTACATACCAGGGTGGTTGTTCTTCTCTGTCTAATTTGCAATATTTCAAGCTAATAGCTTTTGTGGGCTCGGTCTAGTATAAGTCTAGTTTATAATATTTCAAGCTTGTGGCATTTGAGGGCTCATTCACTACGCTTGTCCACTCCTTTCCTTGGTCTAGTATAAGCTCAGTTTAAAATATTCTGAGCTAATAGCTTTTGGGGAGCTCACTCGCTCCGCTCGTCCGCTCCCTTTTTGGTCTAGTATAAGTGCGGTGACGAGAATTTTTTTTCAAAAAAGTAGTACCTTTGGTGAACATCTATAATTTGCAATATGGGAAAAATGATAAATGACAACAGTTACATCGTAAATATATAGACACAGCAAATTTAAGTACAAATTTCTTTCAGAAGGTCTTCTCTCGAAAGCAAGAAGGCCTGCATCCCTCCACAGGCGTAATCAAAATTTACATAAACTTGCATTGCGTCCCTCAAGTTTTCCATCCGTAACGCTGACTTCTCCGAGCCCTAATAGTTGGTAATGACCGAAAAGAGTCGCTCCACTGGAGCACTCGTCGCTGCTGATAATTTGAATAAGTTCGACAACCAGATTTTTTTCAATAAAATGACTTTGGAATTTTCAAGTTTGTATTCTTCAAAAGTAGTACACTTGGTAGTACAAATTTCATGGTAGTACAGTAGGCTAAAAAGAAGTACTGTACTACCAAAAGTAGTACGTCTGGTCACCGTAAGTATAAGTCCACTATACAATTTTTGAGCAAATAGCTTTTAGAGAGTTCACTCCTTGGTCAAGTATAAGTCTTCACATGCTATATACTAGACTTGGGAGAGAAGGGTTGAACTCGTTGGTTACATAATTAACGTAGATTGAAGAAAATATTAGACATACTCTTAATATATCGGGGTGTACCAGACGGTAAAGGGGGAGGGGCACATTTCAAGATTGAAAAAAAAATTAGAGGCCATTGCAGGTTTGGAATGGCAGCGGGGAACCCGCAACCTCCCGCGCTCGCGATGACGTTGGTGCGAAAATGCCCCCTCAGAAAATGAGTTGGCTGAGCTCTTTGTATACTACATGCTAGACCTGATGTAATGAAGGCTGGAAATTGACATTTTCCCCAAGAAAGTAGGTCAAGGTCAATGTCATTGTTGACGTCATAAAGCATTCCGGCTGGAAGTTGAAATTTTTCCAAGTCCCTAAAGTAGGTCAAGGTCAAAGTCATTGATGGCGTCATAAAGCGTTAAACGTCACGTCACGTGACGTCACGCAGTTCACAGAAACTCCCGGACGCGGACGTTTTCTGAGGATGTAATACGCCTAACAAAATGGATAGCGGGTTCCCCGCTAAAAATGTAGAGGCCATGGCAGATTTGCCTCCCTGGTCCTCCTTCTATCATATATAGTCTCCGAGTCTTGAAAATGTTGACGTAATAAGTTGAACGCGCTCGTGATCACGTTGACGCGAAAATGCCCCCTCAGCAAATGAGTTAGCGGGGCTCTTTTCAGTATACTGTATACTAGGCCTGATATAATGAAGGCTGGAAGTTGAAATTTTTCTGTCCCTAAAGTAGGTCAAGGTCATTGATGACGTCATAAAGCGTCACATGTCACGTCACGTCACGCAGTTCACAGAAACTCCCGGACGCGAACTTTTTCCGAGGATGTAAACCCCCAACAAAATAGATAGCGGGTTCCCCGCTAATACAAACCTCCCCTAATGCACTGCTGCCAGATGATATTTTCAAAAATTCGTAACCGCTATTTTTTCTGAGACCCAAAAACGGATTTCTACTGACTTTCACTGATCCAAGAATAACGATCAGGAGAAAAGTATCTTTCATACTTGTGACTGAAGTACTTTTTCCTCGATCGGCTCAATGTAACGGAAGACTGCGATATCAGCTCATAACGACCAAGAAAAAAGTATGTTTTATAGGAGTGACTAAGATACTTTTCCCTTGAGCACGAAAAATCTGTAGGAAAATCCGCATTGTTTTTCAAACATTTGATTTAATATATTTCAATTTATTCATGTATGGTTATTGCAAATATCCGTAGATCTGACAGCACTGCCCTAATATACGTACACTATGTGTACAAGATTCAAAATGTAATGTACCAGTCCTTACATCCTCTATACTAAGCTAGGGTAGTAGAGTACGCTGTATACTGAATTAACAGATATTTCAGTCTTATTTTCTAGGTTTTTGGGCTCATTGCGTCCGCTCGTTCGCTCCACTTCTTTGTCTAGATAGATCTAGTTCAAGACTAGTATAATCCTAGTGTAAAATACAAAAGGAGGTCTTAGCCTAGTTCAAATCCCGTAAACTGTATTTTAGATGATTAGCCTACGCTCTGACACATGGGTAGGGTTGAGGTTCGACCTTATTTCGTCCCTCTTGTTGGTCTAGTATAAGTCCAGTTTGGAATAACTAAAGCTGATGGCTTTCGGAGGGCGACTACTTTGGGCTCAGTTCGATGAAGGCTAATCTACTGAATAACGAAGGAATAACCAAAACCCGAAACTATACAAGTTGTACTCGCAGATTTCTGAATCAGTTCATCTTCGTCCCCTTCTTCGTCTAGTAATAGACTAGTATAATCCTAGTATAAAGCTAGTACAAAACAAGAAATGGTCCTCGCTTAGTTCAACTCCAGTATACTGTATATGTTTATGCCAGTATAATACTATTTTATACGCTAGAGAACTGTACAGACGCAGACGCCCGGACGCAAATTCCAAAATCAGGGATAGAGCTGAGGTTCGACGTTAAAAACTTTCCAAGTCCCAAGGTCATGGTCGTGCGAACGTTTGGACGCATATTTTGAGATTGAGTTACGGGTAGAGAAAACTCATGAAACATGTCAAAAAAGGCACATGAATTAGAGCCAATGTTGAAATCGTGATCTACACCCTCTGAAACGTCTAGAAAACATACCCCACTCCAAAAACTTCCCCACGTGCATAAATACAATACCTCATGTAGTCGGTAAAACAGAATCTCATTTTTTTAGTCTTCGTTGCGTGTAATTGATGAGAAGGTGGAGCGTACTCCTGAAGGGGAAACTTTAATTAAATACGTACATTAAAATAAAGTGCAGAGTGAATGATGAGAGCACAACAATGAACTCGAGTGTAGGAGCGATATAAACGATAAAAAATTTACGAAGTAGTACTACAATTATTTGCACAATTTTCTACTTTAATGGAATAACATTAACTCAAGATGAGTCGTTTTTGCCGTTCTTAAAGTCCAGTCAGACTGCTCGTTATTTTGTGAGTGCGAGAATTCACGTTAATACAGGATCAAAATGACCGATAAGAGAAGACTAATAAGAAACAAACTTTACGTGCTCCAACATCAACCAGTTGTGACTTACGATAGGATTATCTTGTGAATTTGTGGTGTCCTTGTTGTGATAAGAGACAGCTTCGACGACAGCTATATTCATCTCCCATCGGCGATATTCTTTTGCGCATCAAATATTTTTCTGCTTTCCAATCGTCAAAGGTAGGCTACCTACCCACTTGTTTACATATTTTGTTGTACCGTTCAAGTAATATCTAATTTTCTATTCATTGATCAGATGGAAAGTAATGAAAGGAGACTAGACGAACAGGACGGGCATTTGAAAGAAACTATTACCGTGTTACAAGCCCTCGCAGAGTTGGAAGCAAAATACGCCGCTCTTATGAAGAGAAATGATGAATTAGAAAAAGAACTAGCTGAATTGAAGAATAGCCAGAAAAAAAAACTTCGCGTCATTGCTGATCGAAATTCAAATGAGCCGAGGTGTGAAGAGGAAAGCGGCCGTCAACTGACTATGAATTATTTTTCGGCACCAAAGCTCCAAAATAATCAAGATGTATTTTTCTAGGAAAGTAAAAAAAAGGTTCGTGTTTAACATTTTTCATTATTAGAACCGAGTGTAGGCCAATTATTAAATTCATCCATACTCCTTAAGGCACCAACCGCTTCCAAAGAAATTGCGATTAACAAAAACGCCCGGCAACGAGTGAATTTTTAAGCCTCTTCATTCACATTATAACTCTGCCATAAGACTTAGTTCAAAATTGGGAATTAGGGTTTTCTATTCATTCAATTTTTTGAAATAGTCCAATCGGAATTTTACTGTAATTTATTTATTTATTCTTGAGCTGAGAAAAAAATGTTTCCCTAAATCTCAGTCATTAAAATGCTCAAGTTTTGCTTGACAACGTCACACCTGCCTTTAGCTGCAACTTCTATACCTTCAGATCGAACATTGACTCAACCTTCGGAGGTTGGTCAAAGCTTTCTCTTCGGAAGGAGGCGGGAAAGTGAGCTTCAAGCCTTTCTCTAGCAAATCCTCTTCATCTTCCTGACAAAGCCTAGTTCTTGAGAGTCGACCTCGCGAGGATCGAGTTACTGTTGAGGAACTGTTGCAGGAGGGATGAGTATGTCAGGAGCACCCTTCCCATTGAATATACGTAATCTCACTTTTCTTCTCCTTCTTAGCACCAAGCTCCTTTCTGAGTTAGGAGCTTTCCTCTTCTACCTCGTTTGACCACTGAAAGAACTTCAAGTCCCTATTTGGATATAATACGACTCGATGATTACCTAAAATAATTCTATTTGTTTACCGAGAGTCATCGAGGGGGGCAGACGATCAGAGCAGACGATGGATAGAACGATGATGAGTATCGAATAATATTTTTATTTCAAAGTGACGATAGTTCATCATTGCTCAGAGATGAATTAACCGAAAGGGAGCTCGCGACGCAGACGCTAAAACAAAGTTTAGTATATGGAAAACTATACCAATCCCCAAACGCTTCTACAGGTCTTGCCCGATTTCCATCTGCAACCTCATTTCCCCTTCTCGTCACTCCATTTAGATATTTCGCCCTTTAGAGACGCAACTTTTCTTGGCAGACGCTGTCGATGACCAGAAAATTGATCGCACAATTGGTCGAAAAGAAATTGTTCGATGTAAAAGTTTTTCGAAGAAAATTCATAAAAGAAATCACTTTAAAATGGATCGCGGATGAAATTGATCGAAAAGAATTTTGTCATGAAAAAATTGCAAAGTTGATTGATTGAAAAATTGGTTGGAAAATTTATTGCTTGAAAAAACATTAATTATTACTAAATAGGAAAAAATTATTGGTCAAATACTGATAAGTCTCAATCGTCACACCTTCTAAGGATCTTTAAGTAGGAAAAAAAAAAACAAAAGGAGCAATAGCTAAAAGCCAAAGTATTCAAGAGTCTTCGTCATAAGCAGCGACTGCAAGTTGTTGAAACCATATACTTTCGGTCGAGCTCATTCATGAATCGTCATGTTCAGTTATTACTTATTGTGACCAAATTGAGAGCCAAGATTGAGGTCGCACAGACGGGCGATTCGAGTCTAAAAGCATCAAGTTCTCTAAAGAATTACTCCAGCTTATTGGGAAACCATGCTTTAGCTTCTCTAGACTACAATGTATGGGCATCAGAATGGCTTTTGTCGAACCCATGGGCCACAATATAGGTACATCACCAGTAGGTCATACCAAGGTCAAAATTTCAGGAAGAATGTAAACTCCTCGACCTGCTCGTCCTTGGTGCTCAAATGGATTCTAACCCTCTTCTCTCAGCATCATTTGCAACCATATACACCGACATGAAGCATATTTTCTCGCTTAAACTCATGAAAACCTGTAGGTACAGCGTAAAATACGAAGGAATTCAGAGCTATTCGTCGCTGCACTCATAACAAATCACACGCGTACACGATGAAAATATCTCCAAATCTTGCAAGCTCACACTGATATGATGCGCGATACCTAGTCTATACGAGCATTCTTCTTCGCAGAGTCTCAGCTTGATCAGAAGCCTTTTACCTCCATGGAAAGTAATAAAGTACCTACCTACCCATAACAATGAGAACCTAGGAGGTGATGAACTTCACTAGAACATGGATCAAAGTTATAAATCTATTACCGAGGTTTCTCGCTGATCCCTTTCTATTACATCGTGTGGCACGGTATTCGACAACATGCGGAAACAACAAAATTTAATTCTCTCTTAGTAGGTATACGGGTTGAAGGGGCTCGCCGCAAATAAGCTTTTCTTCGGTAATCCAACTGTTGGCGTTAGTAAAAATTTATGAATCTGACGAAGACTATATACAGAAACCGCTGTTACTGTAAGCTTGCATCGCTCCCTCCGAACATATAGGCAAAATTCAACGATAAGTGTTACCGCAGTCGCGCTATACCAAAGGCACCTAGCGTTGATAAATTAACGCGGGATCTGTTGCGACATTCGAGAATGTAGCAGCCTGTCTTTTGGCGCAGCGACTACATCCTCAGAAAAAGTATATAAGTTTACTCAACAGCCATTAGAAACTGGTAGTTTGTAAGTTACATTTTTCTATATGATCTTGTACAGAAGAAATGCAATGAAAGACCGGAGCGGAGTTGGTAGGGTATCTCATTTATAAATTCGTTTCGATATAATTCGATATACGCCGGGTAAATACCCTGGTATACACTTTACCTATTTCTTGTTGGACGCGTAAACTGTAATTAGCCGACCATACTTTATACGCTCCGCGACTGTCTAAGGGCAATAAAAGCCAGAAACAACTCGCATTCTCCTGCGAGTAATTTCATTTAACGGAGAGAAACAATTTCGCTGTCGAGCGACGAGAAAAAGTTATTAAATCGCCTAAGACACGAAACAGTGCGCGTTATAAATTTTTAAATATCCTACCTACCTTTTTACTCGTATTTATATAAACTTTAACGGAGAAAATCGTCGTTGGCTCGTGTAAAGCAGATTTACGGTGGGTTAATTTTGCGGGGAAGCTACGAGGAAAATGTTCGCAGTTACTCGAACAAAAGGTCAGCGACTACAACTCTTCTAAGTATCTATATTTTTGCCTTCTTTTAATGGTTCTTTTGTATTTGTCGTAACCATATTCAAGGAGTTACCAAATAATTTGCATGTTCACGCTATTGTTTCCTGAGTTCTAATGAATGAATATAGTGAGTACCTTATGAAAGACAGAGGGGAAAGAAATGATTCTTCCCGGGGACCAGATTTGTTAGGAAGTAAAAAACTGATACGGGTTCGCCCTTATGGAAAATTTTCGCGAAAGTGGCCTTGATCATATTAATGTCTCTAATAATGTAGCTTAGGTTATGCTTTATTTACACCTCACTTACATGAAAAGTTTTACGACCAAAACGATTCTAGGTACAGAAATTTATTACCTCAGTTGAGCATCTTGATCGGACCCTGATTCTCTCATCGATATATCAGAATTCTTTGAATTCATGCTTCCTTCAAATGCCATACTTGATATTCCTCGACAAGTCTGTTACAAACAAAACTCATTTCGTGAGCTGGAAGTTTCTAAATTGATCCGCGAGAGTCACGGAAAACATTCGTGAAGCTTATTACGAGCAGCTCTTCATTAAACTGAATAATACGATTCTTTTGAATTGATTCATAATAGACTTCACGAATATCAAACACTTTTCCTTTCATTTTTATCGAATTTGAGAACTAGAATGGAGGTAAGTAGACGTCCACAGGCAAGGTAGACTGCGAACTAAACAACAATCTAATACATTTCTCTTCTTTTTACCAGAAAACGCATATCTTCTTCTTTTCGCTCCACCATCTCATAGATCTAGAATTCAACAGTTGGTATTCGTTCTTTTTTCGAAAAATTAATCCTGAACATTATGAAAGAACTGTCTTTTCTACGGCTAAACTTTATTTATAATGAAAGTTCCATGATTGATTTTCGAGTTAATCTAACAGTACATCACCTTTGATTTCTAACGCACTGCACAATACTCGTACGTATGTTTCTTACCCAAAAGATCTAGATTTGAATTCCCTCTTTCAAGCATTCTTAATGATAAAGAAGAATTCGTAAGCAAATTTGTGAACGTTCACAACGCTCTATTCTCACGAAAGCTTGGAAGAAAAAGTTTTAAAATATTTCTCTAAAATATCTTTAAAAATGATAGATTAATTTCACAGCCACGTATTCAATCTTCCTCGCCTAGCAAAGCAAATTTATTACTGGCGGTAATTTCAGTTTCGGATTTTTCATCGTCGTCGTCGTCAAATTCATTATCCGAGTCATCTCCACTCTCAGAACTATCAGTCTCTTCTTTCCTTTCCTCCATATTGTCTTCTTCATCTGAAGAAACTTGTACGAGCGCGCTTTCGCCGCTGGCATCTGATTTATTTCGAGCCTGAATCGATAGAATCTCATTTACCTCCGGATGATTCTTCCATAAATCTACCGAAAAAGAAAGGATTAGAACTTTCAGTTCGACCAACAATCCTTACAAAAGCTAAATGAACGCACTTTTTTTCTCCGAGTAACCTGGAGGTCTCAAAGACAAGCAAATTTTACCATCTAAAGCTAATCTCAATAAATGATTAGCTGCTCTACTTGTATCGAGTCGAGCTGCTCTCGCTGTGTAGAATCCTCTCAATTTAGCCCAACCTGAAAGAAAAAAGAACAGAAAGATCATTTTGCGAAAGGTTCAGATAAAAAAGTTATCACGAGAAAAAACTTCTAGATAATTGAAGGAACATTGAAACACACTGAATTCCTAAGTTCTAAAACAAGGTTATGTGTACCTACGAAATTTTGTTGTGCTCTACCTAAATCTCAAGACACAATTTAAAATACGAGAACATGACGAACGAGTAACAGAATGTCGTCAGTATCATTGTTTTCGTCAATTTTCTAGTTGAACAAAACAGGGTGAAAAATCACAAAAAATCTGATTGATAAGTAGCTTGAAAATTACCATCACAAATATCCATAGCGGACCACTCTTCATCATCGTCCGGGTGTTGGATACGTAACATACGAACGAGAGGCAATCTTTCAGCCAAATATTTTACGGTAGTATATGGTTCCCGTAATTGAGCAATAGGAAAACTACCCATCAGAACCTGAAGATGGAATCAATCGAATAAGAAAGAAATACTTCTAGTTTGAAAAGACAGAATTTAAAGAACCAAAATAGAGCATATAAATCTCCAAAAACTACGCGATTCCGAAGCAAACAATAATCGCGTACTTTTTAAGCTCAAGGCTCTCGAAAATAAACGGGAAAATTGCTCGCGAAAAAGAATTATCCTCACTTACTTGAAGAACTTTCGGTACTTTTGAAGGGAAGACCAAGCCGGGACAGTCACATAACCTTACATTTTGAGTGATAAAAATAGTCTGAAAATGTTTCGTATGTCCAGGTGTTTTCGAAACGCTCACAACCTAAAATTACAACAATTCCGTCAGATTAATAATGCATTTTTCCTTTCAAAATCATCTTCGCACGAACCTACCTTTTTCCCCATTAGTGCATTGATAACAGAAGACTTTCCAGCATTAGGTTGCCCCACACAACCTATGGTTAAAATACCATCTCTGAATTTCACATGTTCGTGGTAACTTGTATCAACGGACTTGGTTTCGTGAGTCTCGCTGATTTCAATAGTGTCATCGTATTCAGTCATCTTCTCTTCGTTAATCTTCTTCTTCCATGAACTCAAATCCACTAAAACAATTGAATTACGTAAAATTGATAAATTGAAAGAAAGATATTCCATGATATGGAATCTGAATGAATTATTACCTTGATCTTTAACTATTTCATGGCACTTTTCTTGAAGTTTTTCAGCTCCTTCTACAGCCATCCTCATGCGTCCTCGACGTTTGGCATTTCTCATTCCTGTCAAACATATTTCTCGATAGAAACGATAAAAACAATACAAGTTGGAGAAATAAAAAAAAAAATTCATACCACTTGAGCTTTCCAGATTTCCATGTAAATTATACGAAGGATAGGATGTAAATATAACTATGTGAATTGATGGAAACTTAGAAAGGAAATAATGTTTCCACGCGACTACTACTTCAGCGGGAACCAAATCAGCTTTATTCAGCACTAATATCATTTCTTTTTCTAAGGAATCGACGACGTACGTGTACAATGATGGCGGAAACATCAATGCCTATATAGAAATCGATAATATAATGGTGTTCATTGCAGATGGATAGAAAACAGTCGTTCAGTATGCTACACTTACTGGGAATCTTAGATCCACAACAAATAATATCACATCCGACATTTCGATAACCCTCCAAAGTTGACGCCAAGTCTCCAAATTCAATTCAAAGTAGCTCAATTCTTCCCATTTGAAATTACGTTTCAGAGAACTTACATATTCCTGAGAATAAAATGAGTAAAAATTAATAATATTTCGAACAGGGTGAGTGATTTTTCAGCATATTTGAATACTGACAGTGAAATATCGATTTTCCCGAGCATCTAATTCTTCTTTGCTCATAGCGTAGTCCCATGGTGGTCGTTTGGGGAAGTCCAATTCAGGAAGGAAAAAATTGTCCACGTTCACTTCTAATGCCTCTTCCGACACCGGAACAATAGTTTGTCTCGCCAATTCTTTACGTTTCTGCAATTCTTCCTTCGTTTCGTTGAAAAATTGAAGGGCATACCTACAAATGAAGGTCTTATGAGTGGTTGAACGTAGAGTGAGTTTTGGACTGGTTCACGAGATTATATACCTATTTGCTCGAGACCTTCCATCACCTTGTGGCTGTCGATTGATTTTACAAATTTCAGATTCCTCGCTGTTATCTAAGAAGCAAATGAAAAATAATTAAAAGAGGATAGATCAGTGTACAGTTCAACGATTAAATAGCCCAGTAAATATACCAGATGTGAGGGTCCCAATCTTCCTTCGTCGTTTGTTCTGCAACTGCAATTTTTTCTGCTTGGCGCTAAACGGAACTTTCCTTCTTCCTTGAGGCATATTTATCTCAACTGCAGCACTAGCAGAATGTTGAAAAAAAGGAAGGCAACCAACGACGCAATAAAATTCTGTAACGGATAAAATCGATATTACTTTTTTGAAAGAATACGATTGTTAATAATTTGAAAGGCTAAAATTCACCTCGAAACAACTTACAGTTCTTCAAAATTCGTTATATATTCTCGATGTCGGTTAAAGATGATGGAAAACAGTTTCACAGAAACTGACACCTTTTGACTAAAATTTGAATTTGAACAGCATGAAAATCTGGTGATAATTGATGATAAGAGCAAAGGCGAAAAAAGAAAAAAAATTTCAAGCCAAGAATGACGTCATTCATAAAGAGCGCGTTGTTGCGCTGTATTCGCTTAGCATCTGTCTGCTGCATATTACGTTGATTCGGGATAAAATCATAAAAATTTACGAAGCCGAAGCTCTCAATGAGAATTGGATCACGTCATCGAAAAAGTTTTTGAACGAGTTCGTCACTAACAAGTAAACAGTGATCGCCAATGCTTGAATCAAAACTCAAACGTATTACAATTTGCAATAACGACTGATGATATGTGTACGATGTAAAAACTCATTAGATATAGGAGGTCAATTGTCATTCATCACTTGGTGAACCACTCTTCGAAAACGGTTCATAATTAGAGGAAATATGGTAGAAATATGGCGTATTGCCATGATACTAATTGCTAACCTTGGAGGCGCTTACTTGTGAAAAACGAATAAACCAATTCTGATGATCAAATTAGGCGAACAAGAACAACGAACAAAAAACCCTCTCAATTTCTTGTTTTTACAATCACTTTCAAAAAGAAAAGAGAATCATCATTTTGAATAATCGATAATTTAAAATGATATTTTTGTGAATATTTCATCTTTAACCAATAAATCGTTGTCTCGAACAGAACAAAAAGGATTAAAAATTTCTAACAGAATGACAGTCAACTTCATAACTCCGATTTTATTTCCATCCAGGTAATCAATGAGCAGCCTATCTTCTCATGAGATCGGAGATTTCTTGATCTTCGAAATGAAATTTATACAATTTATACAGTACATCATGGAACTCATCGTTGATCACGAGATAAGATATTTCAAGTTTACTTTTGCCTGTTGAGT
Organism: Aspidiotus destructor; assembly: GCA_035079395.1. Lineage (NCBI taxonomy): Eukaryota > Metazoa > Arthropoda > Insecta > Hemiptera > Diaspididae > Aspidiotus > Aspidiotus destructor. The sequence continues at coordinate 29,166,816 of JAVHKZ010000001.1, read as the reverse complement.
ATTAGAAATAAGGACTATTATACATTCCAATTCATCAAATCGATTCAAAGACGACAGAATGGACACAGATAATTTCATACACGGTTTCAAACCAGAAGTGCAACGTTATTATTCCATTTTTTTTTTTTTTTTCGAAATCACGATGACACAAATCGCAGATAATCTTATGTTTTCCTCCAAAGCAAAAACCATTTTACAGAAGAACAGTCTTCTTTATTTTACTAAATAGAATCAGGACATCTAATTGCAAAGTTCTATCATTGGAATTTCAGCTTGAGCAGTGAATTCATTTTCAGTAACAGCTTCCGAATTAGAATCGTTTTCAATTTCCAAGATACAAGAAAGAAGAAAAAACGAGAATTGATAAAATAGCATTAATTTAATGGAATACGCGATTACTGAGTACGATTGCTAATGAATAATGGAATAAAATTATAAAAAGTAAAAGTCGTAACCTATCTAAAAGCACGGCCAATAGGTATTACACGTCTGTAACGTAATTTGATGCGAAATATACACATTTTTGGTTAAAGAATATTTTATAAAATTTTCATTTCCAACTTGGAACTGCCGGTTACATACAAGGTTCGACATAGTTACCAGGAAATAAACCCGTCAGTCCCTCCATCACTCCTTCCCACCAACCATCGTCATTCTTCTTCAGCACGTAGATGACCGCGTTTTCTTGAAAGCTGAGCTCGTCATCTTTGTCCGCATAATAGTCGTATATTGCTATGACTGTGAAAAACATGAATGCCATAGATTAGAATAGTCGAAATACACATTTAGATTCATTCGTGGCCTCATTTCGTCTGAGAAACTTTCAAAAAAAAAAGGATGAGGATTCAAGAACTAGATAACAGAACAATCTTAAAAGTTGCAGAGAAGAAGACCAAAATTTTCCCAAAATTTCAGCAATAATAATGAATATCTCTCAGTTTAATTTGTTCAGTAATGTTTACTTGCATTGGATCAGAGTATGATTTTTTACTACGTATGAGTGTATCGCTCAAAAAACGAGAGAAAAAGAAGATACTCAAGAATTAAAACTACAATTCTACTCCTACACAGTTTTCGTGTGTCCGAATCAAAATTTCATATCTGTACAAGTATTGACCAAGTCAAACAAGTAATGTCAAGAAACGAACCCTTTTCGATATAATTTTTGGGTACCCAACCGGGCAAATCCATCTCATCCGGCACGATCGGGACGTGGGCCTGATTACCGGGTTGACCAAATCGCGCGTGTTCGTCTTCAATACTTGGAGGAGGTGGTAATGGTGGCGAAGCACTACCTTGCCGATGCGGCAACGTATGATGCAATTGATTCGACGAATTCATCGACAAAACATGATGCATACTGTTCGTCTGATAAATTGACTGTCCACCCATCACCGACGATCCTCCACTCAAACTATGATCACCATAATCATTTACAGCGCTTAAAACGCTGCTACTTAACGTGAGCGGAGATGGCGGAGCTATAACAAAAGCGTTCAGCATTACAAATCACGATTTCTTGAATTCAAGCTTTAGCTACAATGAATGAGCCAAACTTACGCGGCATACTCAAATCGTTGCCGTTCGTCATCGATGATATCGGCGATGAACTAGACAGTGGAGGAGTCTGGTGCGTATGTTGTGGAATTGGATGTACCATACCAATCTGCGGCGACCCAGAATTAGGGTGTGGCAATGTATGATGTCCAGATTGTGGCATTGGAAGAGTACTATACCCGGCACCGCGTTCGCGTCTTACGTGACCCATCGGGTAGTTCGGAGCATAGTGGCTAGGTACCTGACACACGATTATGCACGGATATAATCTCAAGAACTGTTAACATAGGTGTGATATCACTCGAATATGATACCTGGGGAGGAGCAACAGCGGGCGGAGTTCTATACTCTCGAGAATTCTTGCCCAGCGATCCGGTTCCACGAACTGCTGCCGGAGGAGTTGGTGGTTTCGTAGTCGGAGCTGGACCCACAATACTCGGAGGACTCGCTACGCTATTATTCAACGACTGAACGCTACTTTGACTAATTCCTCTTTGTCGCAAACGGGGGGTTACACTGCGAGTACCGTGACCAATTTCATCTAAAACTGATGATCGAATAATCGTAAGAACAGCAGATTCGAGAAAAGGAAAGAAAGAACATCATGGAAGAGAAAATTATGTCGAAACGGAAATTTAGATAGATCGAGAAAACTCGTGTATTCAGATACAAAAACTTCATGTTCTAGAACACTTATTTACCATTATAGTCAATAGATCGTCGCACGTATTTGATCGGTTTTTCTGGATTCGCCGGCGCGATTATCTTATATTGCCTGCTGATCGTTTTGTTAGCGGTGAGAACGCCGATTTCTCGTCTGGCGACCTTTTCTTTATGAATCATGACGGTCTGAATTCAAGATTCACTATCGTTACTGGCAAATGCAATGAATGAGACTTCAACCGATTTCTTTCAGACTCACCTGAGAAATGTGGTTCATCTGACTCTCCATCTCGGACAGTTGAGTCGCTTGCAAGTCGAGTAACTGTAAAAAATTATACGCCAAAGTATTTATTTGATACGCTACGCTCGCCAGCGACTGCGTGGTGTAGTTTTTGGTTTCTTCAAGAGCAAGTCTTTTATTATCGCACTATAAAACAAGAACGTTTGTTTCTTGGATATAAAGGCAAACTTCAAACACAAACATAGAACAGTTGGGTATTAAATTTACCTGAAGATAGTTTGATTCGCAATAGTCAGCAACTCTATCAAGATTTATGTGACTTTCGGACAAATTATTTCTACCTTCCGGTATTTCATTCGTCAGTAGAACGGCTAACTCAGCCATGTTATCGGAATCACTCCCTAGACCAGATTCACAACCAGGATCTGTAAGTGATGGTTAATATTTGTGATAATAAGTCACTGTTAACAAATACGACTATTCAATATTCGTAAACGACTGATGATAACGTTGAAAGTACTTCAGAGGTACTTACCACCAGGAACGTGAGAATTCCACATAATTTAGTTAACGAGCATAACTCGAACTGTATAGAAGGCTATCGGAGGGAATGATTCAATTGAGGCAATTACAGGAATTACTTAATCAAATAAATTCTGACGTGATATCGGGAACGTAGAATGACAGAGAAGGGAATAATTAGAGTCACAAATCAAAACCTGCTCGACGCTCGCTTCGATCGGCCACGGAAATTAATCGATAGTCTAGCGTCGATAGTTTCGATTCAATCGATTATAAGAAGCGTACACGTGACGTCATTCACAAATCGATTTTGAAACAATTTCGAAAAAAGGTGTTTTCTTTCACGATTGTAAAAGATCCGATTATCCAGATCGTTTTGTTTCTAATTGTTTCGTTCAGACATTACAGAGAATTTTTGATGAATGTCACCCATTTTCACATTTTTTGGATTCAAAGAAAATAAGTTACATGGAAATCTCTTTTTTCCGATGAAATATAGCACGATGAAGATGAAATATTTTCAGAAACTGTTCTATTTTTGACGAACAATTCAATAATGAGATCAGTTGTTTGTAGGATAACGATGTACATAATTATTCGTTTTTTGGGAAACTTGATGAAAGACAGAACGTGCAAATGATTTACCCTTGATCTTGATATACGTTGATTTTTTTTTTCGTACGGCGGCAAAAATGCTTCAGTAATTGTTTCCGTCAGCTTTTTTTGATTTTTTCTTTCTGGCACGAGGTATAAAGATAAGTCAAAAATCGTTTTCCCTTCTCCTTTTTTTTATTTTTTTTTAAATTTTATTTCAACGAGCATTTTAACAACAGCAATTAATTACTCGGAGATACAAAGTTTGTATGGATGAAATGTAGGAGGTAATGCTTACAGTACCGAAAGTCAGTGAACTTACTTTCTTTCGACTGAAAACTATTTCAATTCTATTCGTAGGACTAAACTCTCAATCAATTCTATAAAGGTTCCGTCAAAAAGATGTTAACAGTTAAAATAATGGGGATTAGGACTAAATCCGTCCTAGCGCAAAAACGCAAAATGTCAGATGTACAGCTTGAACGTACAAAATTTTTATCTCAATTTTATCTTTAATTTGCGCCAAATATAAAGTTTCTACGTCTTCTCTGGGCCGAATATAGACCAAAATGTGTTAAAAATTGACCAATTTGCCATACTTAATTTAAAATCGTTCGTACTTCTTCAGTTTACAGTAAACTTTAACGCTGATTTCGAAAAAAACCTGATGATCCCATGAAGCTTGAAAGTGGGAGAATTTTCAATTTCTATTACGGAAATATTAAGCAAAATGGTCAATTTTTAGCACAGTTTGGTCTTTAACTCGGCACTGAGAAAACGTAGAAACTTCATATTTGGCACAAATTAAATAAGAAATTGAGCTAAAAATTTAGTACAATTGAACTATACATTTAACATCGCGAGTGTCGAGCTGCAACAAATTTAGTCCAAATCCCCACCCTATTCAACTTTCAACATTCTTTCAGCGGACCCGATGTAGTACAGATTTTGACGAACGCGTTCTCTCTTCTCTAGTTTTAGTGATTCAAAAGAAATGAAAAAAAAAAAAAAGGAGGAAAACCTCGAGAGGACACAGCTGCTTTAATAAAGCGCGCAACGTGAAGTTTATTTTTATCAATATTGTTTCCTGTACGACAACGTAGACGAGAAGGACAAATAATAACAAAGTAATTTACGAAAATTTTGCACAGATGGAACCCATGGCGGGTCTCGTTTGAATCACCTCTCGAAAATTTTTCTTCCAACGTGAGCTACCTATAAAAAGCCTGAATGATTTTGATTTAAATTCAACTCACCAAGTAATATCTTGCAAACGATGAAAGAAAAACTTTCATACGGAAGAAGCAAAACTTTAAATTGTCTATAGAAAATGGTGCCAAGTTAAACTCATGAGTCTTGTGAAAAGTCAAATCTAAAAAGCCTGTACCTTAATAATGTACAGTAGATAAGTTAGAGAGCGATGACTGCTGCACACCTGCCCATGTAGCCATATAAGTATACATCTCTGGTGTGCGGGTAGCTACGCTGAAAGTTTCAAGGTATTCTAAGAAAATTACAATAGAAAATGAAGAATTACATCCTCGAATGTATTGGTCTCATCATTATCATCAGAGAAGAGTCGCACCGCAGCCAATATACAATATACATTTAATAAAAACTATAGAAACTAGATACAGCACGGTTTAGTTTCACTCTTCATCATCCCAGTTTATTTGGTCTGATAACCTTTTCTTGGCAAGTTTTTCAAACGAAAAAAGTGACTTCTACGTAATTAACTACAAAATATATGGTGGATTATATATAAACGTAAGAATTGAAGTAATAAAGGAAAATGATAGTAGGCGCAGGAATAGAGGTAGTCATGGGAGTTAGATACTGGACAAATGAGAAAGGTTGAGAGACTAGATGGTGAATGTCAAGACAGTGGAACACAGATATTTGAAAAAGTCAGTGACCTTGTAAGGCGTTTGCAGTGAAGAATTTAAACTTTGGAAAATTTCGAATTTTGAGCCAAAATATATAATGGGAGAACTTAGAAAACGACTTCCTTCACGAAGTTAAGCGAGAAACCCAAGAAACTTGTTCTATGGATCAAATTGAAATCTTGAAGAATCCCAAAGTTCCTGAGTCCCTTGTATCATGGTGTACATAGCCTAAAAGTAGAAATTCTTCTAAATCTCATTCCTATCATATATTGTCGGTCGAGAGTTGAAAATTTTCCCAGTCCAAATTTTTCATTAGGGTAGGTAAGTTCTTGTCGGATGCCGTAGGCTAATTTTTCGAAATACCCCCCTCATGGAACAGATTACCTGTTAAAATTTCGACATTACAGCAATAGTATATGATTGAAAGCGTACTTGGAAAATTTTCACTCTTCGGTTATATATATCACAATACAAGGGGGTAGGAAAAACCTAAGACTCTTCAGTAAAATGTTGTTTTCTATGTCAGGCGGACTAGCTCATCTTGACCCCTGGGACCTAACATATAGTATGTAGAATGGAATAGGTCTGACTCACAATGTACCAAGTGGTCTGGCGGCCAAAGGCGTAAGAGTACTGTTCCTTCCTGATGGTCTTCTCCGCGTCCAATGTCGATCTTATTCTGTTAGGCAATAAACTTATTGGTCATAGTGGCTGCAGCGTGAAAGAACGCTTTCTATATAGGTCAAAGGTGAACCTTTCATAGTCGCTGTAGCCAGGAGTCTCAAGACTAACTTTTAGGTCCATGTAATTTATAGTTCCTCCTCCAATTTCTCAGGTGGATGGTATGCAATGAGATATTCAAAGAAGGAGTCGAAGGTAGGTATGCCGCCAACCCAGATACAAAATGCATTATCAACATAACTGCTCCAGAGGAAAACGTGTTGAGTGAGTGGGTTCTTGCTAGAGATGTCATCTTCATATTGACACCCCAATGGGGAAGGGGGCAAGCCAAGGCCGTGGGCGAGCCCATCTGTAGACCATTTAGAAGCTTGTAGACCTGGTTCCAAAAAGTGCACATGTTAGAAATATGAGGTTGGACAATTTGTTTATGACGTCCTCTGCAACATGGGGATTCCATAAAAATGAGCTCTGTATATTATCGCTTGTGTCGGATTTGCAGAACGCCGCCCCTTCCTCCATAGTGGAGTGGGTACGGGTTGCGTATGCATTTAATTTTGTTTCCTCCAACCTGTAATCGACCCTTTTGGGTATGAATCTCCTACGCGAACCTCCTCTTCTACTTGGCAACCGCCAAGTTGCTTTGGCAATCGCCTAGCTGCAGTGCCCCCCCTGGCACGCAAAATACACTAGGAACACTCACATAACAACCACAGACACTATCACATCATCCAGCTGGATAGTGTCCTTCTTCGTCATCTTCCTGCAGATCCGGATGTTGATGGTACACAGGTGTCGAGTAGGGTTGTCTATTCCATTCCTGGTCCATCTTCTTCTTCATAACGGTGGCCGCAAATGCAGACACCTAGTTCTATGCTTCTTCAAAGCCTAGCATGATGGGTACCAGGCTACTCGGAACAAGCGCTTCTTCTACCCCGATCTCTTGAAGACACCGACTAAGCTTGTCCCAACTAAGCTTGTCGAGCTCTGTATATTAGCTCTATCCTTCCCTCTACTTCCAATACTTAATTGCGTCCACTTTATGTTCATCCGTGTCGTGTGCTGCAATAAATTTCTTTGGTGCGGTAAAAAGTCCCTCTCCTATCTTATATATTTATATACCGCACACTAGTATAGCTAGTATAATGCAAGGAGGGGTTCTATAGCCTAGTTTGAGTCCAGCAGACTGTATTTCAAGCCATAGCCTGATCAAAACAGCTCCTCCAAGTGACTAGATGTGCAATGCTTGTGCACCAATTTGCTTAGCCCCTTCAATAAGCCAGATATTCAATGCTTCAAACACCACCCATTCAATGAATTCCAAGTCCTCTTGGCAGCCAGACGCTAGGAGTATTCTTGTACTCCACTTCATTTTTCGGATGGCTATATCCCGCGATGTTTGTTTACATTGAGTGAGAATACCTCTAGCGCCTTACTGATAGTCTGATTAAAATAGCTCCTTCAAGTAACTAGATATGCAATACTCCATACACCAATTGGCCTAGTCGCTTCAATGAGCCAAATACACAGCGTTTAAAACACCACAAGACTCATAAAACAGGTTTTCTGCCTTCCCTCATTCAATTCCGTTAAAGAACGCGTGAGTTTTTTTGAAGGAAGTCGATGTCTTCAAGTAGCTTGCCCACTCTAACGGTTGATGTCGACTGTATGGTTTGGAAAAAAATTACCACCAATGCTTTGGCCTCCACTATCATCACTTCTCACCCTCGGAGTACGACTCCTCTCCAAAGAAAATGAAATGGGTCTGTTTATACCCTACTGTAGGAATCATTTCTTTTTCATTTAAAATCAGATCACCTTTGTTCATGAAATCAAAATTCTTAATTGTTTCTTAAAATATTAACAATTATACCATTCTGTTCCCATAATTTTTTGAAAATCGGACATTTTAATTGCCCAGTCAGAGCCCTTGCCGTTTGACCGGTCAGAGAGACTAATTACCGGATTGACCGGTCAAATACCGGACGGTTGGCAACGCTGTTTCCCAAGCTGAAAGATCCCATCCCTATTAAGGAGAGAAGAGGTGTCTATAAGCTATGATTTTCCGACTATCCGGCTGTCTACAGTATAGGGGAGACAAGCCGGCAGCTTTGTCCTAAGGTTCAAGAGCTTCTTGATGAAGTTACTTCTACCCACCTTCAAAAACGCTCAGCCTTTGCGGTTTGCAGAGCACCTCTTGGCCTCTGATCATAAATTTGATCTTCATCAAATTGTCTCGCTCCATTCCGAGAAATCTTTCCGTCGAAGGTTGGCTCTCGAGCACTTTGAGATCATTTCCATTTAAATTGTAGGTAATGATTTCATACTTTTAAATCGTATTCTTCTTGCGAGAATGATTCAATCGACAAGTTATTCAGTCTCTCTCCTTCTTCTAACGACTCTCATTCTAATTTTCCAGTCACCACTAATCTATTTTAGTTTTCGCCTCCTCTATCTTTCATTTCTTTTTTTCTGTGGCCCAGTTCTATTTTCTACGTCTGTTAGTATAATGGTTATTCAGCCGAAAATTTTTGCATTTTTCGATTCTGAAGAATTTTTTCAATCTATAGGCCTATACCTAATAATTTCTCGATTCTACAATTTTCGATTTTGAAATTTTGTTGGTTTTTTGTTTGTAAAATAAACTCTCGAATTTTCGAATTTTGACATGTTTCATGTCTTTTTTGACACCTGGTGCACTATTGAGAATTTGCGAGTACCACCCCCCTCTCCCCCCTCCCCCTATAATGGACTTGGAAAATTTTTGAGAATTACCTGGGAGGTTATCCAGTAATCAAAAAAAATTAAATAAAAATCAAATTAAATTGAATTAAATCAAATTGAATTAAATTGAAATTAAATTAAATTAAATTAAATTAAAAATGCCGTGCGCGTGCGCGTGCAAATTTATACCCTGGACTGATTCAGAAATCTGCGAGTACCACTTTTTGAGTAAAAATAAAATAAAAATTATATAAAAATTAAATTAAATTAAATTAAATTAAAATTAAATTAAATTAAATTACATTAAAATAAAATTAAATTAAAAATAAAATTAAATTAAATTAAAAATGCCGTGCGCGTGCAAATTTATACCCTGGACTGATTCAGAAATCTGCGAGTACCACTTTTTGAGTAAAAAAAAAAAAAAAAAAATTAAATAAAAATTAAATTAAATAAAATTAAAATTAAATTAAAATTAAATTAAATTAAATTAAATTAAAATTGAATTAAATTAAAATGAAAATGAAAATAAAATGAAATAAAAATAAAATGAAATAAAAATAAAATAAAATAAAATAAAAATTAAATTAAATTAAAAATACTTTTCCCGTGCGCGTGCAAATTTATACCCGCGACTGATTCAGAAATATGCGCCGTGAGTAAGTCCCAGTATCCTCTTTAGCTTGAAATATACTAAAGTGGACTTGTACTGGACCAAGAAGCGGGACGAACGAGCGGAGCGAGTGAGTCCCAGTATCCTCATCAGCTTGAAATATATTAAAGTGGACTTGTACTGGACCAAGCGCGAGTGAGTTCCAGTAATCTCATCCAAAGTTGACTCATACTAGAACAAGAAGTTGGAAATTTTGGATATTTTTGAACGATGAAGAGCCTAAGACGACTGGCGAAAAGACATGAAAAATCATCTTTATATTTTTGGCAACGCCAAGAAATCCTTCTTTTAAATTTTGATTTAATGAGAGCCGTAATATTGCTTTCTGTATCTTTCAAATCTAGTCATCGCGGTCACGCTTAAGATTAATCTTGTCAATTATATAATCATGGCGATCATGATTATCGGTTACGGTTACAAGCCTTTTTTCGTTTTTTTTTTCAAGCTAACTCTCAACAACGAAGAAAAATTTCTCACGTTGAAGATCAAAACTACGAATATTGTTTATAGTAAGAAAAAATTTCAACTCTTCAAGTCCCCTCTACAGTCACTGACTCACCGTTGTTGAGCGATCTAGCGTTCCATTAGTCATACCATTTGTGCAGGTTGTAACCTGTCTCCCTAAGCTGAAGGTTAATTTAAACTCACGCAACGCAAGAAAAGCGGGCGAACTAAATTCACAATGGTCCCGCGGCATCGATGTAATCGAAAGAGGGGAAAAAGTAATTATAATTCAAACGGAATGAAACAACAGCAGATCACAAAAGTATTAATTCTCGAAGCGAACTGTTTATAATTTCTCATTCTTTAATCTGGTCATACTGATTTTAATGCATTTTTTTTTCCAGTCATGAAACACAGATGTTCCAGCAGCGTTTACGTTATACACCACACCGCCAAGGTTTCCATCGGGTAGACGTACAGGGAAGTTGCACCACACCACAACACACGCTAGACAGACAAGGCATCAGTTGTATGTAAACAACGTAGTCTCTCCTGTTCGTGTTCGTGTCGAAATACCGGTACGCGGTGTTGTTCATTTTCATTTACATTATTGTTACTTTCGTCCTGTGTGAATATGTATTACAGCTGTAGTGCTCTTCTTTTGTTTGCTCCGAAGAGCGTTAATTTCGACGAATTAACTTCTTAATTAATTGTCTAAATGACGAGATTATCCGTTGTTGACGTCGTTCTGTGAATAAATCGAATATATTAGAGATGTATTTTTTCCGTCCCTCTATCCTGTTTCTCGTGTATCTTGGTAAGTAAAATGTATTCTATCTGTATTGTGACTATTGTTGGTATGTACCTATTTTGTACGTGCCAAAGCGCAATTTCGTTAGATTACGCGATCGCCGATTGTGGAAGGGACTTCATCACCTTTATTTCGAATTTTACAAATATTCATCGTATTCTTTCCGAGTTCTTGATTATTGCTCGGACAGCCAAATGTAAAGTATACTTTACAATTCGAGTACAGAAAACTAATCAAAAAAATATCTAGTAAGAAATTCGCGGCAGAATTCTCACTTCTTCGAGTTCCAATCCATATCTCGCGCTAGCTCCTCTATAATTTCAATCTTGTTTATGAGGAAAAACTCGACTTGTTCCAGGTATAGCGAGAGGAGCCGAAAATTCATTTCGTTTCATCGACACACCGTCCGATATCTTCGCCAGCAAAGGGGACACGATCTTATTGAAATGCAAAATATTCGGAAACACCGAGAATGCACGTTATCGTTGGACGCACAATGGCAAACCGATACAGTTGAATCATCGAAAGACCTTATCAAATGGGAATCTGTTGATCAAACGAGCCGACCATGCTACGGATGACGGAGAATATCGCTGCGAAGTGGAGAACGTATTAAACGGAGACCGATTATACGCGAATCCTTGCACCGTTCGCATCTCCTGTGAGTATCGCGCAAATTGGATTCGATTCCCTAATCGAATTCAATCGACGGCTAACTTCCTCTAGAAATTCGAAAATGAATTTAAATGGTACATTTTCGTCGCTTCCGAGTCATTTGCGCTCTTTGTCGCGCGACATCCTTTCGTGTTGCCTTTCACCGATTTTTCTCTACTCGAGTAAATGCGATTTTTCGCAAATGTACCAGATTTCCGCGATGTTTTCGCGTCGATACAAACGAGAAAGAATAATAGAAAAATGCTACGACGAGTGCGATAAAGAGATTCCCAATTACACCGCTCAGTCGTCGCGTTCTTTGATACTCGCATTTAGGAGTCGTTGCTCCGCGTAATCATTTTCGCAACCCTCCGCATTGTATTATGTCTCCTTAGCCTATAAAATTTTATGACCTTAGTATGTACGCTCGTCGCCATGGTTACGCACCATAACCGTTCTTGAACAGAGTTAGCCCCAACTTTTATTGCTTATCACGAATGCGAGGTAGCACTTTTCGTCGGTGAAGAGTTCCGTTTTCCGAGAGCTGTCGAGCCACGACAAATCCGCAGTGGTGGTGAAGAGGGTGTCGAGTCAAGAATTCTAGCGCATTTCTTTTGTACAAATTCGCATTGACGACCTAACGACATTTTTGCTAAAATAATACATTAGCAGATCTGCCGCGAAAACGTCGTTGCGGTTTTGGTAAAGGCTACTGTAATACACCTTACGACTCGCTAGCCTTGTTCTCTCAACAGCTACTTCTCGACTTAATTAAATTTCTAACTTCTATCGTTTTATAGGGTTGGATAACAATATTGCTGTGGCGTTAGCGCACCCGGAAAAAATATCACCCGCTGGAACCATTCAAGAAATTACTCTGCAATGTAGAGTGAACGGAACTTCTGATTTGAAAATCAGTTGGTTAAGGTGGGTGTGGGGGATTGGAACAGGCCTACTTAATGTTGATGAAACACGCTTGATTTCATGAATCAAATTTACAGGAATGGAGAGCGCATTTTGGCTTCGCAAAGAATATCGTTGGAAAAGGATCTGCTGCGAATCAGAGATCTAACTCCGGTGGATAATGGTGTTTACCGGTGTGAAGCTTTCAATCGAGCCGGGTCGATACAAAGTTTGAAAAACTATGTGTTGTCCATACCAAGTATGTAGAAACTTTATCATCATTTTTAAGGAAGGGTGCAGGGTGGGGGGATCTGCCAGTTCTTGTGTAATTTGAAAGGAACAAGATTGAGTCGTCATGCATCTAACTCACTAAGTATTTGGCTCTTTTACCCTCTTATATTTTTTTCTTCCTTTACTGTAAGATAAAGGTCTATTTTATTCAATAACCAAAACCAAAGAGATCTGGAGCTTTCTGAGATTAAGTGCCATGCAAGATCCAAATTTTTTTCCAAGTCAACATCTGAAAGCCTGAAGATCCACATCGGAACCTGAAACCTTATTGTCTTTCAAGATCCAGAATTTGTAGGTATCTCCACAAATAATAGTAATATCACAGATCTCAGGCCTGTATTTCATAATTGAGACCTAATGGAAATAAAGTTCAATTATAGAAATTATGATAGACGATTGAAGAAATTGAAATATATAATGAAAGAGTATAATATTGAAAGTCCTCAATGTCGAAGAATGCCTGCAGTAGGTATATTACCATTATTGAGGTATCAATAAGGAGAACCTCTCCAAAGACTACAAAAATTTATGCGAGAATGAAACTTGCCAGGACTGCACAGAAATTCAATAATGCCTAAATCCTGAGCAACAGAATGTGCAAATTTTCAGACTGACGTCACAAACAATCTTTTAGTTAGGCGTTTTTTTTTTATTTTTTTTTTTTATTTATTTTTTTTGTGGAGGCATGAGGGATTTTGGCTTACCGAGGCAAGAACTTCAAAAAGAGAGAAAAGTGAGACTGAGTCGCCAGCGCCATGGGCCTCAGTAGTCTCTTTCTCTTTTTTAGCGGGGAACCCGCTATCCATTTTGTTAGGGAAATTAAACGTCCGCGTCCGGGAGTTTTTGTGAACTGCGTGACGTGATGTGACGCTTTATGACATCATCAATCACCTTAACCTACTTTAGGGACTACTTGTAAAAATTTCAACCTCCAGTCTTCGTTATATCAGGCCTAGTGTACAGTCTACTGAGGAGAGCCCCGCCAACTTATTCGCTGAGGGGGCATTTTCGCGCCAATGTGATCGCGAGCGCGTTCAACTTATTACGTCATCATTTTCAAGACTTGGAAACTAGGCTATACTGTATGATAGGAGGAGGACTTGGACAAATTTCACTCTCGAGCTATATATTGTATGAGAAGAGAAGGGAAGGAAGCCTAGAGCTAAGTTTTGACATTGAGGTCGCGGGTTCCCCGTTGCCATTGTAAATCTGCTATGGCCTCTAAATTTCTCATTGACTGTTTTATTGCAACTGATTCCTTCCTTTTTTTGATAAGTTCTGAAGCTTTTCTTCCTACCAAAATGTAGAGCTTCAGAAACACAAATCTTTTCTATGTCAACATTTTTGTGACCTGTCACAAGAAAACGTACGTTAAGTCTCTGATCCAATCAGCGGAAGGGCGTTGGCGTCTTGTGCTTGTGACAGGTCACATTTGAAAACAAGAATAGTTGCATTTTCGTTGCACTCAGATCTGGAACCTGAGAGATTTTGTCCCTTTGTATGAGGATTTATCTATCAAAAAGGCACCTGTTCCCTGAGAATTGAATTGATCGGGTGCTTTTATGACAGATGACTTCTCATATGTTTCTTGTGTGACGTCACAACGAACCGGTTGGTAGGAAACTTTTTTTTTTTCGCGGATGTATAGGGCTCTTAGCTCGCCCAGGCAAGAGCCATGAAAATTGCCCCTATCTCCTCTAAATTTTGTAGGAATGATGAGCGCTTTACTATAGGCTTTTCTTGAAGATAGAAATTATCATCCTAAATAAGCAGTTAGTACGTTCTTGTTTACAGTTTCCTTGCCTCTCATCTAATTTTGATAAGTTCGACTCCAAATATAGGATGTTGTTTATTTAATGGGCGAAGTATGTCATGCTTGTCCAACACAACACATAATCTTACGTGCTTTTGAGTAATTTGTCTCTGAGTTTAAGGTGCCATTATTTTACAAAAAATGGTTAAAGAAGGTTATAGAGGGTAAAATTTTATGCTCGATGTTTATTTAACTCAGTTATGTTACACACGATAACGGTTTGCTCGTGAATTTATGAATCAGCGGAAACTCGTGTGATCAAAAAGATGATTTGTAAAAATTTACTCGCATTGGCTGTTTTAATCATTTAGTGATGTAAGGAGATACTCGTGTATCCGGACTGAAGTGATTCATAATTATACAAAGCAGTTGATATTATTAGAAAGTACAACAATAGGCGCTGCGTTCTGTTTAGCGCTTCCTGTTCTCTGAATACATGCAGATGCAGCAATAAATCATCATTTTTCAATTTCACTCTCGCGCCTATCATTTTCTAAAGCAAAAATATAGGATTTCAATCGCTTTTTGAGGAATTTTATTTTCGTATCAATTTTAAATGACGTTTGAAAATAATTACGAATTTTTCTTGGCGATTTGTGCATTATTTTTAAATTTCGTGGGGATTTTGAGGCACAAATCTCAATCATACTTACCTAATTGCTTTCTCTCAATTAAAAAGTAAATATTAAGGCGTGCCTGTATGAAACTAAGATATGATGACTTTAAAAGTACCTTCCTCCATCAAACACTACCTCAAACGGCGCATTTCTGGAATCCCTTACTTCTCCAAGATGATTCTATTCAATGTTGCTTTACTTCAATGTAAATAAATGGATTTTTGAAAAGAAAGTTGGAAAATTTTAGGTCTTCCAAGAGACCTCTAGTCATCTTCAAGTAGAAAATTAGGACGTCTAGGACATGAGAAGACACTTCTCGTTGGTTTGAGGCTAGGGCCTGCTGGACTCACTCATTCCTACACCTTCCGCGCATCAACTTTTCTCCTGCCTTTAACTTTCAAAATCTTGGCGACCGCTTTAAAGTATCTTGAAATCTCTCTTCATTCTAATTAAAGGATGTACGAGTACCGTAATTTGGAAGTGAATATCAATTCGACCACTCATCATCTTTGGCAGAAACACCTCTACCTGTATGTCAGTATTTAGCGAGGCGGAAGGGGGGGGGTACATAGTCTGTGCTACGGATTGTGTGAACTCTTGCTAGTGTTCTGAAGGTATCATGTGCGTCGGATGGGCATTTTACACGGATAAATTAGCCTCCAAAACATAATCACTTACCTCTTTTGCAAGAGTCATAAAACTCCAAAAAGTTGTTAGAAGACCCGTAGTCCCCATTTTGAAACTCCTTTGATACAAATGGTATTTTCGGACGATTCAAGAGTCAGAATAAACTACCTACATTCTTTTTTAGATTCAAAACCCATTACAGATTTTCTTTACCGCGTATAAGAGGACTGACGATTATTAAAGCTCTCGTTTTTCATTTGTTTCAGACGAAAATTGGGCTAACATCCAAGTGGTTCCAGAAGATCAGATCGTCAAAGAAGGAACATCTGCGAGGATCGACTGCGTCTACCAAAACGCCAATGTAATGGAGTGGTATTTTCAGGAGACAGGACCACTCGATAATTCGACGAGGTACGAGTATTTCGACTCGCTGCTGTCGCGTGTAAATACATCAAACGTCTGTCGACGTTCACGATGATGAAAACTACAAACGTTTATACATTTCTAGGTTTACTGTCTTGGCAAATGGATCGCTCGTAGTAAATAGCATGTCGAAGATAAACGAAGGTATTTACGCGTGCGTCGGCATCAAAGCGGACTCAGCAGCTGTACCTCAAAAGTACACCGCTCGTCTTTACGTCGCCGGTTCGTAAATAAATACTATTAACTAATTACTTTCACTTCAAAGTCCGCATCTTGAAAACATCGTAATATACCGTCGCATTTTGAAAACGTTCGCCCGTTTTTTTTTCCTGTAGCATTGGCTGGCATGAATTCAACGTATTTAGACCCGTCCGATATGGTATCGCATATCGTTCCGGAAGGTAGACATTTCGAAATCGCGTGTCATCCTCCGTTTGGTAAACCACCGCCCATGATGAAATGGATTAGGCCAACAGGTGACGTTGTATCCGTGATAGGACGCGTACGAGTTGAGGGTAACAAGTTAGTTATTAACAAAGCGAACGCGAAAACGGACTCCGGACGGTACACATGCAGAGCTGAAAATCTGGCTGGTTTCCAGCAAATATTTTTCAATCTAACTGTTGCCGGTCAGTACAGCATGTGAGAGGATATGGTATTGGGTAACAGAAATTCTTATCAAGTGATTGAATATTTTTAGTGCCACCCGTCATCGTGAAGGAACCCTTTTCGCAAGCAGTGAACGAAAGCTCCTCAGTTTGGTTGCATTGTGAATATTCCGGTACCCCGTATCCCTTCACCAAAGTCATGTGGATTAAAGATAAGTTGCCTATATCGGTCAACACGAGTAGAGCTTACGTGAATATGTCCAATGGGACCCTGTATCTGAAGCAGGTTGAATTAAATGATGCGGGAGGCTATTCCTGTATTGTGAATACCACTTCTTTTGAACCAGTGAGATCTCAGTCCGCTAATCTGTGGATTGAACGTAAGTTTCAAAGTTGGATGGAAATTGTGTTCTTCTTTGCCGCTGGTTTCATTCTATACTTTTTATTGATATATTTGACAGAGAAATTGAAATTCCATCCGTTACCGATCGGCAAGAAAATGGAACTTGGTATGTCGAATAAAATTCCGTGTAAAGCTGAAGGCAAAGATGTTCCTGTTGTCAGATGGATCAAGGTTAGTCTTGAGCGTACAAAACTATGCTAACCAACACGAAAATAAGACACAAAGCATAATAATACCAAACCAGTGGCGCATTTAGAAAATTTTTCTGGGGAGTGGGTCTGAAAATTTTTAAAGACGAAGTACGACTAAGAAAAAAGTTTAATAATTTTTCAGACTTGGTAAATATGTCCCAATGTATCGCTCTGGGGGAAGAGGTGTTCGGACGACCCCCTAGAAATACGTCACTGTACCAAACTAAATCATAACAAAACTAACCACACTCAACAAAACGTGGTCAGAGATCACTTTACTCATTTTGTAAACAATCCTGTTCCAGGGTAACTCGACAGAAAATTCTCAACCTTTTCCGAAGCACGTTCAAGACGTGAACGGAACATTACATTTTGGGAATGTCCAAAAAGAAGACGAAGGACAGTACACTTGCATTGCTTTCAATTCGCAGGGAGAAATAAAAGTTGTCATTGATGTGGATGTAGTAGGTACGACGAACTCCGCATTGTTCTCGTTCTTGCATATTAAAATTACGTTTTCTAAATTCTATCTATTGTCTGTTTATAGTTACACCAAAGTTTATTACCTTACCAAAAGATCCGACTGAAGGTTACGAAGGGTATCCAATTTTGCTGAACTGTTCTGCTGAAGGCGATCCCGTGCCAACCATACAATGGGATAACAAGAACGTTGACATGTCTCAAAAACGGTTGGATTACGTTTTTTTTTTTTTTTATGTCCTGCGATTCAACGCTACCATAATTGGATGATTTTTTGTTGCAGTTTTCATGTTCTAGCGAATGGATCGTTGTTGATTGATGCCTTACATTATAGCGACGAGGGTGAATTTGGTTGCACGGCTGGAAATAGTGGAGGTTTCAATCGCACGCAAGTGATGTTGTATGTGCGAAGTGAGTTCTAGTTCTCTCCTTGAATCTGAAAAATGATCATAAGATATTTTATTAATATTCTTGACGCAAGTAATGATGCGGATTTAAACTGACACAATCACAAAACTATTATTTTGTAGGTCTACAGACGAGAAATTTTGTGGCTCTTTCAATATGTTATAAATTTGAAATGAGTTTCGAAGCTCGGGCCCTTAATACGTAATTTTTACGTATAAATACACGTAATACTCTTCTTGCTCAAACTTTTCACTTTGTGAACACCAGATGTTGCTAAATTTCTAACATCTTGCAAAAATTTTCCATCGGTTCTCTTTAAGAATTGAATATACAGGGTGGGGCAGAAAGATGTTACCAGTTGAATGGAGTTTGCGCTAAATCTCTCGTAACACGAAAACGCAAAACGTTAGAAGTAAACTTTGAACGTAGGAAATTTGTATCTCAATTTTATCTTTAATTTGAGACGTATCTCAAGTTTCCACGACTTTTTTGAGCCGTGCTATGAATCAAAATGTGCCAAAAATTGACTAATTTGCTAAAATTTTCCTAAATGAAAAATTGTTTAAACTCTCATATTTTATCTGAATTGAAAGTGAAATTCAACGATAGTTTCGAGAAAAAAAAACCTAAATAACCCCATATAGCTTGAAAAAGGGGTATTTTTTAATTTCTCCTATAAAGAATCTTTGCAAATTAGGTAGTCAATTTTTGGCACATTTTGGTCCATCACTCGGCTCAGAAAAGTTGTAGAAACTTCGGGCATGGCTTTAATTAAAGATAAAATTGAGATACAAGTTTTGTACCTTGAAACTATACTTCTAACGTTTTGCGTTTTCAAAACGCGAAACGTTAGACGTATAGTTTAAACGTACAAAATTTGTATTTAAATTTTATCTTTAATTTGACCCATATCCAAAGTTCCTACAACTTTTCTGAGCCGAGTGATGGACCAAAATGTGCCAAAAATTCGTCAAGTAGCCAAAATTAACAATTGTTCCAACTTCCATATTTCATCTGATTTTGAAGTGAAATTTAACGCTGATTCCAAAAAAAAAAATACCTGAATTGTTACGAGAGATTTAGCGCAAACTCCCATTCAACTAGTAACATCTTTCTGCCCCACCCTGTATACTGGATGAACCAGAAAGATGTTACCAGTTGAATGGAAGTTGGCACAAAATCTGTTGTAGCGTAAAATCGCAAAATTTTAGATGTATCAGGTGGTTCAAAATGATGTTACCAGTTGAATGAGAATTTCAGCTAAATCTGTTGTAGCTCAAAAACACAAAATGTTGTATGTGTTGTTCAAATGTACAAAATATGGATATCATTTTCATCTACAATTTGCACCCCTGCTCATTTTTCTGCAATTTTTCTGAGCCAAATTATGGACCAAAATGTGCCAAAAATTGACCAATTTACCAAAATTCTCACAAATCGAAACTTTTATATTTTATTTGATTTAGAAGCGGAATTTAAGGGTGATTCCAAAAAAATACCTGAGTAACCTTATAGAGCTTGAGAGTGGGGCAACTTTCAATTTTTTATTTTGGGAATTTTGACAAAATAATAAGTCAATTTTTGACACATTTTGGTCCATAACTCGGCTCAGAAGAGTTGTAGAAAGTTCAGTAGAAGCGCAAATTGAACATAAAAATGAGATACAATACAAATTTTCTTGATTTGAAGTATGCGTCTAACGTTTAGCTACGCTAGCCCACGCTCTAAAAAGTAGGGGCGCAAATTAAACATAAAATTGAGGTACAAACTCCGTAGATTTAAGATATACTTTCAACATTTTGTATTTTTGGCGCAAACTCACATTTGAGTAGTAAATCTTTCTGGTGCACTCGGTATACGTATAAAACAATTTGATTTTGGTCGGATACAAGCCGTCAATATAAATTGATTTTTATGATCAATTCAAAATTATCAAAGTCTATCGATTGTGAGTACGACTATAGTCGGCTCTTTCAAATTTCAGCTTACTTATTCACGATTGTATTTTGATCTTCATGATTTGAAAAAATTGAAACTAAGGAAGAAAAAATGATGAATCTCATTGGGACCAGTGCTGTGCCATGTGGCCCAGTCTATCATTGTTGTGAAGGTCCAGTGCCAGGTTCATGGCCCCTCAGGGTGATTTTTTTCAAGTCTGTTTATTACCTCCTACTATGTTAGTCTGACCAGTTGCCTACTTTTTTTGAAGTAAGACGGTATCTCAATTTTCACCTTTCCTCACTCTTCTCTCAACCTTTTTTCACAATGAATAAAGATACAAGCGCACAACTTACAATTTTCCTTTATAACTTGCGCAATCCAAGCAGGGACAGCATTCATGTGTCTCACACATATATTGGCACTTCCCCTCTCTCTCGTCCCTCCCTTCCTCACTTTTCTCCCAACCTCTCTTCCCAAGAAATAAAGATAAGAGTGCACAACTTACAATTTTTGTTCATTTTATAATACTAATTTCCCCAATCCAAGCAGGGACAGCATTCATGTGTCTCGCACGTATGTTGGTACTACCCCTCTCCCTCCTATCACTCTTACTCACCTTTCTCTCGATCTTTTTTCCCAAGAAATAAAGATAAAGTGCACAACTTCCAATTTTCATTTTCCATTTTATGTACAATATTTATTTGTACAATCCCGGTAGAAGCGGCGGCGTTGGTGTGTCTTGCCCACGTGTTGACGTTTTCCCTCTCCCTTATCTCTCCCTTCCTCACTCCTCTCTCAACCTTTTTTCTCATAAAATAATGATGCCTCATAACAAATGGTCAGGTGGGCATGAGTTAATAAGTTCAGGTTGATTAATTAAAGGTGCTGAGAATTCTTGTAGAAAGTTGATTGGCTCATCAAATGTTATTGTGCTCAGCGACTAGCCCATTCAGGACTCGTTGATTCAATAAAATAAAATAAAAATCGAGAATTTTTTGGTGATGAGCTGATGTATTTTTGAAATTCCCATTCGTGCAATCCATTTGTACTAGTTCAGTGCCACAATATCTGTTCGAAGCTAAGAGTTTTCTCCCACTCTTGATCCTACGAATATGCTTGCAATAATTTCTTTGTCTCCCTCTTCATTTATTTTTACTCATATTAATCCAACCCTTATTTTTATGAACTTATTACAGCTTCTGATAATTCTAAATCTGATGGCGATGGAATAGAAGGTGATACTGTCACCAAAACTGTAATCATCACTTTGGGAGCGGCTTGTGCGTACATTCTACTGGTAATCATTTTAATGGCATGGTGTCGTTATCGTCGGAGGAAGAAGAAACAATCCTATATGAACGCCAATACTGACAGTGCACTCGCCGATGATGGTAAATTAGGAAGAAAGAAAATGAGATAATTGAAGTTTTTGAATTTGAAGAATATTTAATGAATAAATCCGAAAAATTGCAGATACAAATGTTGGAAAGTATAGCTCAAGAAATCCAGTGGAAATGAAAGAAACCGTGTTGCTTCAAAATGGACAATCTGTGTGCACCGTTCGTGACGAAAGTCATACCAATGGTCACTCATTGAACCGACTGAAGCGTTTGAACGCTTACGAACATCTCAGTATCCCTCGGAAGAATATTCACAATCTTATGCTTCTTGGTACTTATGCGCCGAACGTTTCAAAATGCTGTTTTCGTATTCAACATTTTCTAACTTCGTGTGGTATATTTCAGGTATTGGAGAATTTGGAAACGTGTATCTAGCGCAAAACAGTCAAAATGCGGATTCCGTCGTTATGATCAAAGTGTTGGAGAATATCGAGGAGGAATTTGAACGACAGATGGATATCTTCACGCATGTGGAACACGATCATCTCGTTAAGTTGGTGGGTCTATGTCAAGAAACTCAACCACTTTACATGGTTTTGGAATATACGGACTGGGTGAGTTGTTGTGCGAGAAACAACGACGGTAAAATTACTCCATATTATTTATCTAATTGAATTATTCCGTTTGTAGGGAGATTTCAAACAGTTTTTGATCGCCACTCGCAAGAGTAGCGTTGGACTTATGGGAAATAAAGAAAGACCCGCGCCGTTGACTCTCAAGCAAATTGGAAAGATTCTAAAGCAGATAGTCGACGCTTTGGAGTGCATTACGAGCAAAAATTATACGCACCGCGACGTTGCGACGCGAAATTGTTTGATCACCTCCGCTTTAGACGTTAAAATTACTTTCGTTTCTCTTTGCAAAACTACCTACGCTGCAGATTATTACTTGAAACGTCAACATGAGGTACTGCAAGTATAAGTTACATTCTAAAAATTGATTTCGTATGTAAAATCGATGAAACTGATCTCCTTAAATTGTTTTATTCAATAGTTATTACCTCTGAGATGGCTTCCGTTAGAGGCGGTCAAGGACAATCACTTTACCGCTGCCACAGACGTGTATTCTTTCGCCACTTTGGTATGGGAAGTATTCACAAAAGCGGAATTGCCTTTTCCGAAGTTGTCGAACAAAGAATTTCTCGCTCTACTGGAGAAGAAACAAGTGCAATGGAAACTACCAAAAACTATGCCCTCTCAACTGAGTCAGCTTTTAGGTGAATGTTGGTCACTGTCACCGGTTGAGAGACCGTCCTTCGCTCAAATCAGAGACAAATTGAATCTAGTCGACTTTACCTAATGGAATCTCGATCCAGCCAATTTCTTCCCATCACGTACCGAGTGCGTTCCTTGTACCATTTTTCCTTCCACAAGTTGGTTATATAGTCAGTAATATAATTTTAATCGGTATTTCTCAAATGGGCGTTCGGTCCCCAATAGTACATATTTAGTGTTTGCTCACGTTATTTGAGACAAAACATACCATAAGTCTTTCGGTTGTTGAGAATCTCTCGCGTTAAACGCTTCCTTTTTCTATTCGAGCTTCCAGTTTATCAAAACTTGCTCACTGTCGAATAATTTATGTCATCGGAAGACGAAAAAAAATCGCTCAAACAGTTAATTCCATAGTTCCGCTAATATTTTTGGTAGAAATTTCTACCTCCTGTGTATTATATGTCTCGCCCTAATCTAACAAAATCTAGTCGTTGATAGCATTTTTTTTTTTTTTTCAATTAATTTACGAACGCTCTCTGCTCGTGAATGTCGATCTCCGTGCTTCTTATTTTTATATTGCGATAGGCACTCGCTATTTTGTACAATTTTTATTTTTTCAATTACTTTTATCAATTGCTCGTCATCATTTGAAAACGCTACAAGCGAATATTTTGGTATTTTTGTTCATCGAGACGCCGATTTCCATGTAGGTGCTAGGGATTGATTGACGGTTGTGCGACTTACAACTAAGATATGTAAACTTTCTTCTTCAATTCTTAGCTGTCAGAAATCAATTCCTTAGGTTTAAAATGTGTGAGTGTCGACCGATCAATTGACTACAATCCTTACAAAATTTGTTCATCAGTACTTTTTCGAAATTAAACTTCATACACCCCAGTGTATCGCATGATGGACTTATTAAGTACGTATCAATAAATGGTGATCACAAAATTATTAATGATAACGGTACATATTATTAAGGATAGAATATGACACTGAGATCCATTTCGGAACGTTAGGGAAATGAATTTCTCTGTATATGTGTGATAAGATCGTCATTTTGAGATTCATTTTCTGGATACTCGCTTCCTTCAGTCTTTTTGTAATCTTAACGTAAAATGAAAGAAACAAAAGGTATTCAAGTGTTTTCATTGTATTATCTGTAGCTTTAAATCAGTTCCAGTTGAATGAAAAATTACCTAGTTTACTTTTTGTCAAGGTACTTATTATTAAAGATAGAACATGATATTGGGATTCAATTCTTTTGATGTCTAAACGTTAGGAAAATTTATTACTTTGTATGTCTATAATAAGATCGTCATTTCGAGATTATTTTCTGGATACTCGCTTCCTTCAGTCTTTTTGTGATCTCAACGTAACAAAGAAACAAAAGGTATTCAGTAGAAGTGATTTTATTGTATTTCCTTTAGCTTTTAAATCAGTTCCAGTTGAGTGAAAAATTATCCAGTTCACTTTTTGTTGAAATTCAATCGCGTTGTATGTTGTCTTTCTCTCTGAATAAGTTCGGAATTCTCCTTTTTCAGCCTTATTTTTTTATAATACAAAATGTAGACTACACCTACGAAAATCGTTTATTTGCAAGAGAAAAATCCTGGTGGAGGCATTTTGACTGAGTTCAATCTTCTAATTCTATTTCTTTCCCATGTCTTAGTATTGGTACTGAGAAAGTATCTACCAACTTATCACTTCTCGCGAAAGTAACCGTTCTAAAAATACTATATCGCCTTCGTTATCACAAAAATTTCATAATCTCAGTTGTTGAAGTAAAACCGTCGTATTCAATTTTGTTACAATTTGCCTCGATTTGTTCATTGACAGGTATGGAAATTGGCGTCACTGATCGTAAATTTGTCATTTTTTCCTCGCTGTAATCATTATTAATATTTGTTTTTACACTGTTGACAATTTTGTAAAATCATTGAACTTCCTGTAGATTATTAAGTTTTATTATTTATTTATTTTTTTATTGTATGGATGAATGGAGATGTTTTTTAAGCAATCATCGTTGTGAAAATAGAAATTTATAACTCGACGTATCATCTTATTTGTGACCTTATGAATTGTATGTACCAATGATTTATATTTGTCTAGTTTACATTTGTATATTATGATCAATTTCCATAAGTTGTTTGTGTCAGATGTTTTACTCGTAGTAGGTATCTTTATTATTTTTAAATCTCGTAAATTCATTCCTCTGTTCGTTGTTTGAAACTTTCATGTTAAATACAGGAGTACATGAAAATTTTGTTTCATTATTGAAGGTGTGTTGTTCAATTGATATGACAACGCTAGAGTGGTCTGGGTAATGTTTTAATGTAGACACTTGTTCCACACCTTGTACACATGTCTTACAGCAAATCTCCCTTCAAACTCTCGAGTTCATTAATTATCCACGATCTTGCAATGGGGTAACTTGAAAGAATGACGGATTTAGTAGGTTTAATTATTCATTGATTAATCAATTATGAACATTAAGGATATACTGAATTTCGAGGCAGTGAGGGGTAGCGCATCTCTTATCGCAGTTCTTTGAAAGGTTCTTTTTTTTCTGCATAGTCATAAGAACCTTGTTAGTAATTATCAACTTCCTGTTACTTTTTCAAGTGAAGGAAAATAATGCAGGGAATGAAAGTGGAAAAGAAGATCCGAAGTTTGAACCGCAGAAAACCCTTCGTTCAATTGATAGGATCAAGATAAGATACACTTTTTGCGTTCAGGAAAATCAGGAACGTATGGTCATTCATAACTTTTTCGTACCCAATTCGCCCAACCAGGAGAGAGTTCTTTCATACGATTAAATACACGATGATGGGATGCAACTTGGAATGCCTGCAACAAATACTATACGCAACACTATTGACACGTGCATTATGATTTCAGTATCCTTCCAGCTTTTTAGGAATGAGACGCTATGTTTCCGTTTTAGGCAGTAGATTTTTTCTTTGGTCTCATTTTATTCAATTACCGCGGCTTGTAAGTCTTTTTAGGGTTATTGGCTAGAGGACATAGAGGACCAGAAACCATACCCGGAGAGGATGAGGGAGCATTTAGGATTTGAGATCATGCAAGGCTAACGCAGTATGACTGCTTTGTGGCACGATCCACGGAGTTATGTTCCATACAGGCGATGGATCCCGGTATTTATTGGAAATAGACAATGAGGAAGGTCTTAACGAAAGAATAAGAAGAAATTGGTAGACCAAGTAACTGAACTCTAGGCCTTTACATCAACATGCTCTAATCCAATGTAGTTTACTAAGAAGTACCTACGACGCTATTTTCGACTGCTTGAGGTTAATCCAACCTTTCTCGAGACTATACAGGTGCACTTCTGTCTCGTGTTCGTCAGACTTTCATAGTCGTCTTGCTCCGTAAATTTTCTTTCCTTCAAAAGCGTGGTTGAGCCCGTCATGTTGCACGATATGCCAGAAAGGTTAGATCAAGATGTAGAAAACATAGGTGTAGAGCTCCGTGCTCGATTTTTTCACTCGCGTGTTGGATAACGTTTTCCAACATTTTCCACTTCTTGATCATGAAGCAGAGTATGTTAGATATCAAAAAATCTAGCGAACTGCCATATAAAAACAACCATTTTATCAAGCAAAACCCACGATACGAACATGTAAATTAGCACGCGAGGATTACTGCGGGTTACAATTCTAATTTCAATCAATGTGCAAGGTGTTAAATTATTTTTTTACGAATTCTTCCTGATTAATCTAAAATGATATGGTGACGAGTATAATCTGTATAGTATGCTGCTTATGACCAATTTATGCAATGGGTTCAAGCGCCACTGTTTATAGGCCTACTCACGAAACATTGTCATATTTTAGCGGAGACGACATTATCTCGATTATATCATGTAAACAATTCGTTCTCCACACAAATTTACGGACTTATTCAGATTTAATTTATCCTTATACTAATTTGTAAATCAATTCCGTATCTATAGGTACCTTTGAAACCCACATGGCTTTTTTCCGTCTGAAATCAATTTTTATCCCAATTCCAGCAGATAACATAAACTTATTTTATATGCAAGATATAAAAAATATATGAATATTTTTTTTACATAAGTACGAAATTGACAGATGCGCACGTTTCTCATTAAAAATTCTCAATGGGCTTGTAGATCTAGCTGATGTGGAGGCATCAGAAATCATGTAGGCTGTTGATTTTTTTGACGCGGTAGATAAATACACGCTAGTATACCGTATAATTTCATGTTGTACACTGTGGATAAAAGTGACAGGCGAAAGTGATGCCTATACTGTAGACTCAACGTGGGCGAAAGGCGTGACAATAGAGGATATCGGGTGACTCTGAATGACATCGCATCAAAAGAAGATTACCTACGCATGATATTGGGTGTAACATGGACGAGTGTGGCGAATTACTTTCAAACTAGAACCATAGTACTGCATCATATTTAGCGGTATAATTGAATACTTTATTGTTTTTCCATTCACAAAGATCGTAGAAAAGAAAAAAAAACTGTGTCTACACCCTGAGCATATCAGCTTTTGCCTCCTCTATCGCTTCTAGTAGGCCTAATTTGATTATTAAAATTTTATAATTCTCATGTTTATAGCTGTTGGACCTAAAATGTACTGCATTCTGATGGTGTTTTTATTTTCTATATACTATATTCGTCATCAGTGCTTTCTTCTGATCGTACGTTGTCTCAATTTTTAGATAAGTACCTAAGTTGCTCTTCGAAAGCCAGTTTCACCAAACACGTTAACGTAATCCTAGCCACCCGAAATCGGGCGGTCATGGTAACAAAAAATTGAGTCCAGTCGAGAGCTGACAAAGGCAATGCTGTTGTGGTGATGGAGAAATCCACCTATACTTCTAAGGTGCATGAGATGCTCCAGCAATGTGGTGCTAAAGAGAGTAAGGATTTCAGTTTTCCTAATCAAGTTAAAGAAGTTAAGAGAGTCATCAACAAGTGTGAGGCTGTTATCAAAACTCCAGCGATGAAAAACGCCCTCCTTGTTCCCATCCCCACACCTCCCTTCCTTTAGGTGTTGCCTAAAGTGCATGAGAACAATACCCCGATGTGACCTGTGGTCTCATTCATTTCTTCTCCTACCTACCTCTTCGCTAAATTCTTGGACCGTTGGTTCAAATCTCCTCCTTCAGTCTTAAACTCGGCATCTTTGATGGATGTTCTGAAGGATGAAAGTCTTCCCCCCGGCACGACCTTCTGTTCGTTTGATGTCGTTGGTCTTTTCTCGAATATTCCTAAATCTACTACTATGCAGCGCATGGGTGAGGTCAAGGCTTCACAATCAACTTCGAATGTTATGATCAGATGAATATCTGTTGGTGCCCTAACTATTGTAAATTCGAAGGGTTAGGTTCTTTGAATTCTTTGATGAAGTAGGGATCCCTATTGGTCACCTCTAGGCTCTCCCATCTCCAAAATTTTCATGTCCAAGTTTGAACTTGATCTCTTTTCCTCAAACCAGGTGTTACTGAGTCATATTTACTATTGGCACAGGTACGTGGATGATGTTCTGAGTACTTGAACTGGTCCTCCAGATCTCTTTGGTGAGTTTTTGAGGAATCTCAATTCCTGCTACCCTTACATAAAATTTACCTTGGAAATGGGGGAAACCTCCCATTAAATAATCTTGGTAGAAGCCAGAATTCAAAATTTTCACATCCAAATAAAGTCAGTCGATTATCGAGACTAGCTTGACAACGAGGAATTAACCAATCTCTCAACTACAGAACTCGAGAGTTCTAATTTTCAATAATACACCAGAAATTCAAGAAATTTCACGCTCAAAAATTCGAAAAAAGAATCCAAGGTCGAGTCGACCAACATACATTAATAGAGCACCAAATATCGAAGTTAATTTGACGTCGATTAGCGACTAATTTTAAATTTCCCAAGTCCTCCTCCAAACGTATACTCATGTATAGCTCGGAGGTCGGTGTAGCCCCTTCAGTTAACTAGATATGCAATGCTTCATACAACAATTGGCTTAGCCCCTTCAATAGGCCGGATATGCAACGCTTCAAACAGGTTCCCTACCTTCCCACGTTGAACTCCGTTACCCGCGATTTTTGTATAGCCCACTGCCACTGTGACCTGATTGGCTACAATAAATACTGCGTCGTGATGGTGTCATTCTGTAGCCAATGTGCTGCGCTTCCATTGACTACCAAGTTTGCTGTCATTCCATTGGTCGGTTTTGTTTTTCCTGTCTCATTCAATAACGAACCCAAATGATTTTTTACTGCATCAAAAGTTACATTACTGGCTTTTCTCCTTTTCGCCTTAGCTATTTCCATCTATTCCCAGAGTTTTTAGAAGAGAACTTCGTTGGGTATCATTTGCAGGAAATACCCGCGAGCGCATACGCGTCCGACTTTGATGACGACATTAACCTTAAATAATAACTCTCTAACTATATAATAGAAGGAGGGAAACGTCTCGTGCCCAACTTTAATGTTATCATCATTTAGTGACATCATCAACCATAGTTATGGTGGGTTATGTCGCTTAAGAGAATAAGTCTGAGCTAGATTACAAGAAAACTTGGGTTTGCCAAAAAATTGTAATCTATTTCACCTCTTAGAATATTCTTGTAAGCTCAGTAAAAACGTGAACAATTTCAGACAAACTGTTATTCAGGGCACGAATTCAATATGCATGACTTTGAATATTTATTCATTGTTGTGCTAATGTTCTCCATTGCAGTGTTTGCTAAACAGTGACCTGATGTCAAGCTTTCTCCCAGTCTTATCAATGTAGATGCCATTGCACTGTTTGTAAGTGAGCTTGAACACTCCGTTCACGCTTTCCTTTCCATTTCTCTCCATCTGGTCGTTGTTCATTTCCTAACGATTGGTGAGTTGTTATGGATACATTTACATCATGACCACTGAACGTCTTCATCGCCCATGGCCTTGATCCGGCGTAATTTCTCACTGAGCTGTCAGAGGTTCATTCTTCTGCTTCTCTATTCCACAGAGCTCCCTCAACCAGGCCTCTAGAGTAGGACCGGTGGCTGCTTCGATTTGCTTTACTATCTCAATTTCTTTCGTCTTTTCTTCATTGTCTTCAAGACGAAAATTGCTCGATAGGTAACTTAAAAGTAGTGACGCGTTGGATCCTGTCAGTTAGACTAGAACTTACGGTAGATAAGACGGAGGCTATATTATCAACAACCCATTGAAAGTTCAGTCCATCAAACTTTTGCCTGCACGGTACAAAATTGAGACCAAGACGCGGATGAAATACCTAGGCATCTGGTTTGACTCTACGCTGCTGAGCTTCAGGCACTATTTCTTGATGATAGCGGAAGAGACAGGTAGGGTCTAAGCAGTCTGATGAGGAACCCAGGAGCGCTACAAGAAGTAAGAAGACGGGTCATGTAGAGCACTGTCTGGTCGATCCTCCTACATGGTGCTCCGGTATAGGCCGATTCAAAGATAATACCTTAAAGAAGGAGAGAGATGGCCAACATCCAGCAAAGAGCTGCGCTGAGGTGTGTTAGTGCCGATTGCATGTCTCGACAAAGGCTCTTCGCGTATTAGGACGTTCATCACCAATCGAGCTTCTCTTGCTGAGGAGAGACAGGTGGCGTTCAAAGCAAAAAAGAAGATAACGACCAATCAAGAGGCTTTACCGGTCAAGTAGGAGGCCAGCCGCTCCTTACTTGAGAAATAGAAAGCAAGTATCACCCAGAAACGGCTGGGCAAATATATGTGACCTCGACGAGTAGATGAACCGCGACTATGATCAGCTGAACTTTTTCCTGACACAGGTGTTAGACGGCCATGGGCACTTCAAGAAATACCTCCACGAGAAGTTGAAGAAAGTTGGAACAAGCGACGCGTTCGCACTGCAATCAAGTACAGGATGATGGACCGCAGCACACCTTATTCGAGTGTAAAGCGTAGAGGCTTGAGCAGGGCAAGGTCAGTTGGTCTTTTCAAGAGACTCGAGTAGATTGAGCGTTTGCTCCGAGAAGCCTGGTACCAATTATGCTGGGTTCTGAAAATGCATAAAACCAGGTGTCTGCATTTGCAGCCATCGTCATGAAGAAGAAGATGAACCAGGAATGGAATAAGCAAATGCAGAACCACGCTATGGCCTTCTCGATATCTGTTTACCATCCACATACAGACGTGCAAGAAGGCGAAGAAAACCATCCTTGTAAATAGAAAAAAAGAGACTCCAACAGCAATCTACTACATGTAAGGTGGTGTTGTTGTAATGTATTCTTATGTTTAGCGTGCCTAAGACACAGCAACTTAGCGGTTGCCGAGGAGAGGAGGGGTTCGCCGAGGATATTTTTCCAACCCTGAGGGTCGATTCCGGTGTTGAAGGAAACAAAATTAAATGCATACGCAATCCGCACCCACTCCACCATGGAGGAAGAGCGGCGTTGCACATGCGACGAAAATGAATGGTATCTAGCCTATGTTTGATCGAGTTCTTCAACTTGCTGCTTTTCAATAGCTTGCTTTCTATGTCACTCACGACTATCTTTATCAGTATTGATGATTACGGTGATCCTATCGCTCGTCCTTCTTCCTGGCTGTAGAACTTGTTATTGAATCGGCAGTAGTTCTGGCTAACGATCTCTTCCAATATTTTGGCACTTTTCAGGTCTTTAGGATTTCCAATCTCGTAAGCTAATTAACACAGGACAACAGTATACTTGAAATCTTCTTTAATTCAGGCTAGTTATTAGAAATTCGAAGAGTCGATTATAAATCAATGTATAACGCATGAATTTAAATGAAGACGACATCATTTGATGATCCTTTGTCAATTAACCTGATACAGAATTCGACGTAATTTGAACCAAGACTTACCGAGGGAGGAGCGAGGGGGGGGGAATTGACTTCACATTGGTTCAACGAAACAAATTAAGCCCGAGTCCACAAGTGTTGCGACTCATCAATCAATGAACGTTGATTTAAAGTTTAAATTGGAAATTCTGACATCAATTTAAGGTCGATTCGAAGTCGACCAGCATACGGTCCCAGAGTACTACAAATCGACTGTTAATAGAGGCGTAATGAAGCTTTTGGTTACGTTCCTGTGAACTCCCAAACACACCCTGATACCATGGCTCGTACTTACGAAGAAAATGTTCTACCACTAAAGGAGTTGATTTCAGGTTGATCAAAAGTTTGGAGAGGTATAAACTTGAAGTCACCTCGAAATTAGCGAGAGAGGATGGAGCCGACATAATTATTTCGACTTCATGTCGACCTGCTATACCAATGTCAGCATACTGTCAATTTTAACGACATATCCGCAGGCGCGGATCCAGACCGTTATTTTAGGAGAGAAAATTTAGTTGCATTATATATGCTAGGTATCTGAAACTGAAAAATTTCTTCCACCAACCATCAATCATTTATTTTTCTCATTTTTAGGGGGAAATCCCCCCCCCCTCGTATATCCGCGTCTGATATCGACGCAGTTTCGACCGCAGGACTTGAGCAGAAGTCATTTTTTAGTTGGAATTCGTGCCGATTTCTGGTCGATTCTGATGCTCTTTAGTTGGAATCGACCATCGATAGTCGATATAGTTCATTTGGAACGAACTTCTCATCACTGAAGAAGGATGTAGATAAGAAGTTGAATTTTGACTTGAAAAGTTATGGCACAAAATAGTAAAATAGGACTCACTTTCGCTGCTATAATCATAGAAGCCTTGCTATCTAAATTTTGCAAATTTCGACGCTATATACATGAATATGCTCATGAATACTGAGGCTATACATTTCGAGAAATTTTTCAAACATGTACCTAATTATTTTCACCAAGAAATTGAAAATCATTCAAACGAGCTAGGGTAGGAGTACCGCGACAGCCTACCGTTCACATAATTATTTTCTTATTTAATACGAATTCTTCGTATCCGAGACACGTGAAGTGATATTTAATTTGAATTTGAAACGTGAAAATCAATGCAACATTCTTTTTTAAAAGTATATATACATTTTTTTTTTTTCAATTTTTGAAACGACTGTCAGAATAAAGTTTCTTTCAAGTTTCTCCACAATATAATATACGCGTTTAGAATGGATCTGCTCGTCCAAAAGTCAGAAAAATAAGAAGGATACGAAGAAAACTGGAAATTAGCTTTACATAGAACGTGACTAATAATAAAAACGGCTACAGCTCGTTCTTTCTTCTTTTCATTCGTCACGAAGATTGGCATTTCAGATTAGACGGTAGCTATTTACAGATAACTATATAACCTAACTACCGCGACACGTTCACGATATATGAATAAAACTATAGGGTTACATGAAAACGCCTTTTTCTCGCGGCTACACTCCTATAATATAAATAAGTTAGTCCGTACTATTGCAACTGGTGTTGACAGGGCACGGAGTGAGACGTGTACCTATGTACCTATAATACAAGAATTTTTCTACCGAAATATGTCGCTTTTACCATATTTTTTGACAAGTTCTCCACTCTCGTGATGCGCGGTAGCTATAAAGATATATGTATAAGATAAGTAAAACACTTTTATAATAGAGGGCTGCTGTACACCAAAAAATACCCAGTAAGCAGAAAGGCGCAGAAGTAGAAGAACAGAATAGGCTATACCTTAACCCCCGATCTACAATAGCGTACAATGCGTGCTAGTTTACAATACTGTCAAGAAGACAAACAGACATATCTCAAAACTCAACCGGAAAACATATCAATTCGAAGACACGATCTAAAAACGCAAGACGTGTTAGTAAACTGAAGAATAAAAATGCCCTAACATCGTCGCCCCAATCGTCAGCTATATTACAAATATTAGAAAAATACCCATTTATTCTTATATATTTGTATAAAAACTCTGTTTATTGATTCGTTTCTCCGCGGTAGCTTACGATTTTTTTCCTCTCTTTGGAAACTTCAATTTTTTTCCTCCTTTCACGTTCGACTATTTATTTAATTTGCAATTTGGTCCGTCCGCACTATACCTGCTGATGTACGATAAATACGCCGACGATGCTTCATAATACTTTACCGCTGCGCCTTTGTGTACATGGGCTTGTATAGGTTTGTACTCTCAATCGTAATGAAAATAAACTTCTGTTTACACATTCGCCTCCGAACACGGTATCTAAATAAAAAGTATTCGTTTTTCGCGGTCTTTGATATTGTACACGCAGACATAGCGTTTATATCCGAAGTCAAAAAATAATAACGATGCTGAGGAGGAGGAAGATCAAAGGGCCCAGATTTTGCAAAACCTGCCCTAAAGAACGAGAAAATGAGAAACATTTTACCTTCATATATACGAAAGTTCGCGAAAGAAAGTTCGTCCATCCTTATGGATTTTGGTTCAAGATTGCCCGGGCATGCAGAGTTAAGGGTGAAAAGCCTACCGTAACGACCAACTCACCCTTCATCCATTTAGCCGTTGGCCATGTTGTTAATTTGAATAAGTTGAATGGAATAAAAACAACAATCGCTATCGCATACTTCGGAGTATTTCTTGGGCCAACGCGCCGCGCAACATTATTTGTTTTCTAATAATCCTTCTACATGTATATAATAATATCAATTGCAAATGGTATTTGACGGCAAATTTTATATATTTATGCGAGGTGTTAAATAGCGGATGCGGTCAGTGCGTTGTTTATCGCGTACTGATACGATGTAATGAATGGGGTTCTCTTTCTCTCGCCGTGCCGTTTTCTTCTTATTAAATTATCACGGAAACAGTATCGAAGCAAAAGGGGAATCGTATAATTTCGTTAGGGTCGTACGATCAGCGCCTGTAGCCAAACAGAAATCTATACAGCAATCAAAATATCATCTAGTGACAAATTTCACACCCTCGTCTTTATACCAGTATTATCAATAAAATATTCAACCTTTTCTTCCCACCGACATATTTCCTGCTAAAATTAGTCACGAGGGGATATCCAGCACTACCGCGATGAAAACGGAACCAATAGTGTGCTAGGACCTTTGTTGAAAAAAAAAAAAGAAAAAAAAAATCATAAATTGGAACGTCAACTCGAACATAAATGATATCAACGCTCGGCGAGGACATCTGCAATAGGAGACCGCAGTTTACCCTCGCTTATTTGACGCGTACCAATCCGAGAATAAGGGGTACGATCGGGACGCTATAATAGTCAAAATGAAAACAACTGAATTACGGATGTGACCAAGGCGAGTCGAATCATTGTGGCTCCATCATAGCGATTCGTTATTTGTTCAAAACTGCAATGTTCTTCTCTCTTTCATTATTTCTATAGGGTAATGGCAATGGCGTGTGCAAAAACATGGATGTCGGCGTAATTTACTCGCAAGCAAGGACGACTCCAGAAACCCTGCGTCTCGAGAACTTCAAAATTTTTGAACTATCAAGAATGTTCAAGAAATTTTTGAAAACTTGACTCTTTTTTCCCTTAAAAGTTGTATGAATTGAAACGAAAAAAAGCTGATCTTTCGGCCAAGATGAAATATCGGAAACTCTACAACTAGACGATGCAACGACAGGCTCTCTTTCCGTCACATTTTCCTTCTCAAATTATGTTTAAAATCCCAGAAAAATCAACAATGACATTACTAATAAGTCGTCCTAGCCAGATCATTAACAAAGTTTTTTAAGTGAGTATTGTCACCCTTTTTATCAGCCTCGCAGTCGTCATCAACCAAGTGGGGGGGGGGGAAGAGGTGTGATCTTACGTGGTCTGCTGCACCATAACTTCTTCTTCTTCTTTAAGATCGACCCTTTCTCCGCATAGCTGATTAGGAAGCAGCACAAAATGGGTAGGGATAAGCAATACTCAGGAAGGACTCCATCGAGAACGTAATCTCCGTGCTCAGTCAAATGATGGCAAATCTGAAAGTCTTCAAGTGACCTTAGTTCAAACCGAATAGGGTGGCATTGGTTGAGGTCAAACTGTTGACCAGCCTGTATCGAAGAGGAAATCTCTGTCCTACGTTCGACCTACATGGACTTTGTAGTTTTTAGGTTCGTACATAAAATGCCTTCCTATGCTCATTGAAGCCGAAGGAGAAGTTTCGCTCAGTCTC
This sequence comes from Aspidiotus destructor, assembly GCA_035079395.1. Taxonomy (NCBI): domain Eukaryota; kingdom Metazoa; phylum Arthropoda; class Insecta; order Hemiptera; family Diaspididae; genus Aspidiotus; species Aspidiotus destructor. The sequence goes on along the minus strand of JAVHKZ010000001.1, from coordinate 29,130,984 downwards.
CCCAGTTCAGAGCGCCGGGCATTCAGGTCACGATAATTTATAAATCCTACACTTATCTAAGGCGGGGTGGACCTTCGAACGAACCCAAGTGAGCAACTGAAGAGCGGAGTTCATAATAGACAGGTTTAGGACAATGAGACTTGATGGTCTAAGCCTTTCGAAAATTTGCTCAAATAGGGGAAGGTGAATCCACTTGAAATAGTTTTTGAGGTAGAGGGGGAACTGCCTCAACAAAGAGTCAACTGGCTCAAGTTCTTGACAGCAAGTTTCTTCTTTACTTTAATGATATAACGATTGACATTACGTCCTTCTGGAAGCGTCTGCATCTTCCAGTAGGATTTTGGACGCGTCCTACCAGCAGTACTGTCCAAACGACTCCCTAAAGGACAAAATTATCACACTAATGTTCGCATTATACACACATGTTTGAAAACCAGCGTCCTCTTGCGGAAGGACAAAAGTGTTCTAAAAAGTTGCGTTAGCCAAAATCGACGAATTTTCTTCTTTTTTTTTGCGCTGCATCTACCGACAACACTGAGTCCAATAAAAATATTCTTGTCCTTACGGTAGTACATTATATAGCAGTTATTCGCATTTAAATCTTGTAGGACCGGTAGGACGCGGGGTTCTGGCGGCAGTAGGCCGGTCGTTGTATCATAAAGGTCAAAATCAAAAGAGATGGAATTTCACCGGGCCGAGGTCTTCTCAGACACAATTCAAGGCGGAACGAGTCGCCGTTGAGAGCAAGAGACACAAGGCAGTGAATCATAGGAATATTAGGAGATTCTCTACGTCTTGGGTGACAATAGGACCTAGAATCGACGCACGAGTCAGTGGAAGTGGGCTTTCGGTAAATGTTATACTCGTGTCCGTCATATCAGGAAGAACTGACATACCGAGATCTAGAAAATTAATAGTCACTCTTTTGTTTCTAAATTCTTTTGTGAAGTTCATTTAGGTATAAGAAGAACTCATGCTAGGCATCCTTAGGACCTTCCCTAAGACGCAATAGGTCATCAACCTATCAACACCAATAAAGGAAGATGGTAAACGCGGATGTTCACAAGGAATCATATAGATAAAATCATCTTCCTTCAATCACCTGTCCCCTCCAGGGATTCCCGGTCCTTTTTTATAGGACTTGGTGAGCGTTTGCAACAGCCTAATGTATTGTGGTCTCTGGACCCTCTCCTTCACAAGGTGGAACGTCCATCTGACGATCTAATCTTGGGGCCTGGTAGCGTAGTGGTTATCGCACTCGTCCTGAAAACGAGAGGTCGCGGGTTCATTCCCGCTCGGGCTAGAAGATTTTTTTGTCATAATTTCTCTTCCATCCTTATTGATACCAATAAGTGACGTGCCTCATGAAGCGAAACCCAATAATGCGGACCAGTTCCTCCAGAAGATCTATGAAAAGATCACCCATTGAGGAACCCAGAAGAAACCCAATCGGAACTCATATATCCTCAGGAAACTCAGAAAGTTCACCGTTAAAAGTACAGAAGTTGGACAAGGGAGATTTGAATTTTTTTCCATGAAACCAGGGTCGACATTTACCTCAGAAATATGTAGGAACTCGAAGACACAATAAATATAGTCATATAATTTGAATTTTTATAATTTTATGTATTACATGAAAGTTGAAGAATTTAAGAGGGAGAAAGAGTCAGGCTTTTCTACCACTTGAAAACATCCGCTTGATAATGGTATCTACGCATATAACGAAAGCTCGCTGGAAATAAATGTGTTTTCAAGGGGTCAAAAAGCCTGAATTTCTTTCTTTCATATATTAGTCTTACAATTACATGACGAGGCCCATTTTAAGAGTCCCAATTATATTGGACTAATGCTGCAACGATCTATACGTCAATCTTGATATAAAATACTTAGGTAGATTTAAAATCAATGCAGATTTTCAGTTGATATTAGAATACCAAAATCAGTTGATCAAAGTCAAAGCGAGTCGCAACTCATTTGACGATATAACTCCGCGTCGATTGTGAGTTTTTTCATGGTCAAGAAGGTGAGTCAATTAGGATTCGACGTCAATCCAGACTCCAGAGTCCATGTGGCTCTAAATTGGAACTTTCCAATTTTCGGGAGAGAAACTGCAGCGGCACTGGACACATATTCTTCACTGTCTTTCTCTTATTCCAGAGCATTATTTACTACTTTGAGCCGTGAGGGAAAATCATTGTCCCAAACACGTCGATCATCGTTCCGTACCTTGGTACCGTCTCCATAACTAAAAGAAGACTTCCGGACCTTATTTTACGCGTTAAGTCAAGTCGATCTGCAGTCGATTCCGAATCACTATTTCCAAATGCTTGACGGCCTTCACATCAATCGCTGATCGACGTCAATATTTAGCCAACTTTGAATCGACCTCGTCAGATTGATATTAGAATCATCAATTCAAGATTTTAAAATGGACTTCGTTGACTTAAGTTTGTTTGCGATAACCCGTCAATCTTTCCCTCTCTGCTCTTTGTACAATTCATGAAGATGGCTGTAGAAATGAAATGTATTTCAAACCTGCACAAAACTCACAATTGTAAAGCTTTTTTCAAATTTCAAGATATATGATAAAGGTGAGACTTCTTGAACTTCTAAAAACGACGAAGACGTAAATTAAGATGTCCGAAGGAAGGCCTACCCAAAAAGAGTAAGACGATGAGTAAATTGCTTGAAAGACATCGTCTTAATTCTAAAAAAGGAAACCTGGTTCAGGGGAGGTTATTTCGTGAAAAACGTTCATTGCCATTATCTAGCATCCATGTGAAAGCCTGAAATTATCTACAATATTTCTCAGTGAAGCTGGTATGTTTTTGGGTGAGACTTGGTGAAGATCAAACATTCTGGGAAGGGATTTGGTCTGAGCCGATTCCTTCAAAGAAACGGTATTCTATTGAAGAATTTGTTTTTGCCCAATTCCTCCAATAAACTTTAACATACTAATCCATTGTTTCCCGGTACTTCTAATATAATTGCTAGTGAAATTTTTTGAAAAAATTTCTATCATCTTGAAAGAGGATTCGGTCTGACGGCCCTATTATCGATTCTTCTGTTGACGCGAATTTAGTCTTCCCCGAGTTCTCTGTTAAGCTAAGCTTAAGTAGTCTAGAAAGGGATCCAGCCAGGTCCGATTCCTCAGTCAAACTTGAAAAGAATTCGGTCTGATTTTGGCATCAAAATTGAACATTCTAGGGGATGATTCGGTGGGGCCCAATTTTCTATTATATATTAAATTTGAACATTCTCTTTGTTCGAGAGCCTTTAGATGGTAGTATATTTTTCAAAATTTGAACTTTGGTGCTTGTAGATGGAGCGAGGTTGGAATGTTTTTCGTCATGAAGTCAGTATCAATATGGCCGACAATTTTAAAACTCGAATTCCTCCAAGGATTTTTGGAAAAACGAGCTCTAGGACTGAATACAAACATGTCCTCATCACTATGTTAGTTGTTTTCCATCAAACAGCTTAGATACAGGTCACCACCCTGCCCACCGTTTTCTCTAGCATCAGGAAATAGTGTCTGAAGTTCAGCTTCAAATCAGAACTAATCGAGTATCATTCTAAATTGTAAAACCATGAATGTATTTGGTCTAAAGAAAAAAATTGCTGTTTCTGAGTATTTCTTACAAAGCTCGTGGAACCATGAAATTTGGGCTATTCCTTGCGGTTGGGTTTCAGAAGTGATGAAAATATCCGTTTCCACGAGAGTCAACAAGTATAGGAAATCGACCCAATGAACGCTGGTATTCCTCAAATTCCCCCCACCCTCATCCCCGGGGCAATATTTCAGGGGCTCTCCATCTCTAACATTTTCGCCATACCAATTTCAAACTTCTTTTGTCCATCGCAGTAGCCTTCCACAATTTGTCGCTATACATAACAATGTCCAAAATATGACGTCATTATGAACTATACACAAAATCTTTCACCTCATCAGAAATCTTCGCAATCTCAGTGACATCGTGGAATATCAAGTCTAGTGAGAAAACGAACGCGCATAAGAAATCTCTGCCATCAAGTTTTCTTCCATTTTCGCATAATACTGCATAATATAAACTCGGAATAGATACACATGACAGGCGTGTACAAGATTGTTTGTGACGCTTCTACAGAAAGAGAGGTGTCGGGATAAAAAGTTGGAAACTTTGAGAGCGACGGGAAAACTTGCAAATGTAAGGCGAAAGCTTCCGCATTGAAATTGCTGCTCGACTGCTGCTGATGTATAATTTTAATATTCAGAAAAACAGAGAGATAACGATGTATACCCTCTATAATATACGCTCACCTCTTACAAACAGACCCATTTCGCATTTTACGGGCACCAGAACAGTAAAAACGTCATACAACTTCTTGTTCGCCTCAATCGTTTGCGTATACGAGCGAGCGCGCAAGGGGTAGCCGGGCAGCAGGCGAATATCATCAGCGTATCTCTACCGGTCCCCGAGCGAATGTAAAATATTTCGTACTCGTGCGCTTTTTCCTATAACAGGTAAGAAATAAATATTCCTCATACATATCGGGCAGGTACGACTCCGCCTCTCGCACGAGCCAGCGGACCAACCAGCTGCCATCATCTTCCATATTGTACTAGCGAACCGAAAACCAAAATACGGCCTGACATCTGGCGGTTTAAACAGGTATTACACGATTCTATACTTGTATCTACTCTTTCCCGCTGGTTGCTATAACGAATAAAATTTTTTTTTTCTTTTGTAAACTAATAGATCTATTGCTTCGATGTGAATTATTTATTTTATTAAATATTTAATTACCGATTGTTCGCGTCGTCCGGCTGATTTTTGGTGGAAATATTTTTTCAAGTTTTTCGCCGTCGAAATTTGTATATCAGGGTGTCCGTTATTCTTATCTCGTATATATTTAAATTAGTTATGAAAATACAAAATATTAAATTCGCGTGAATGTCACACCTATATAATCTGGAAACGATCCGCTCGCGTTATTTGATAGTTATTTAATAAGCGAAAGTTATAAAATTGCGAGAACTTTTTCGCGCGAGTTTCTGCGACGAGGTGTTGACCTATAATGACAAATTTATTTGATCGATTTAGTTTCGTGATGTGAGCTAATTACAGCTATTGTGAGGCGTTGATCAAATTACGTAATACAAGAGGAATTCGTTATCTGACTTGGATTTAAGATCGTTTTGAACGAGGTAAGAAACATACTTTGTGATACTCGGTCTAGTTTCTACATAGCCAGCACTCATTAGCACAAGATCCGTACTTGAATCCAAAATATTTATCAATGAATGTAGGTTTGCTCCAGAGCATCGACTAGATCCTTCATGGATGAAATCGTTGAAGAACGCCGTATCTGTCTGTCTGTATGATGATGCTGGTTGTCTTCGGAAGACATTATAGGTGCCTAGATGGCTACAAGACCAAAATTACTGAGTATAGACCTTCTCCGATGAGTAATGACAGCCATGGAACGATACCCACTGTCCCAAACACAGTCTTGAACGCTCAGCTTACGGAGATAGGCCACTTTTTGTTACCTGATGGGCTCTCCTTCGTCGATAAATGCTAAGAGCCAGTACTGCCACGTAAGGTAAAGCAGAGGTGTGATCAGGAATAGCGAGATGAATCAGCAGAGTAAGTACTTATCGAGGTTCAAATACGCACCGGGTCTCATGAACCATAAATCGACGGCCAGTTTGTGGTCATTTTCGAGTATCTTGTACATGCATGGACCGAAAATCGAATCAAAATCAATGATAGTCACTTTTTTTCAAGACTCAGTAGGAATTACGACCATCTATTGTTAAAATTGACGGTATGCTCACATCGGCATTGAATCAAGACGACTGTATTTCAACTTTAATTTTTCATAGATCTGAAATCGACAACTCCGCGGCGTCGATTAACAGTCAATTTGTGAGCGGTGCTGTGGGAATGTACGCAGGTCTATACTTTGAATCATTGTTGAAATCCTCAATTTCTCGTTCGCAATCAGAAGTTGACCCAATTCTGACTGTGATTACAGGAGTCTATTTGACTGTTGCGTGTTCTTAGGAGAAGGGTTGTGAATGTGCAGTGTACAGCGTCGTGCTCGTGGCAGGGATATGAATCCGGTTTCTAAGAAGAAGGGTGGCAAAGGTGGTGAAAGAGACTTCGAGAAAGTAGAGAGAGTACGAGACATCTTCGTCCTAACCTTTTTGTTAACGTGAAATATTGTGACCGATACGTTTTTGATGAACGATTCTGGTTGTTTAAACTGCTACACTGACCAAGTCGGATTAACATCGATATCTAGTGCTCTGAAGGCGTGAGATAATAGTTGAGTTTAAACCGACCTCAACTTGATGTCAAAATTCTTGAATCAAAATTTGAATGAAGGAGCGATGACACTGCTACTCTTCGACTCAATTTGGATACGTCGATAAGTCCCCCCTCTCCCCACCCAGTGCTCAATAAACATTCAGTATTCTTTCCATTTAGGGACTTGGTTAAGAATATTTTGCATAAAAACCTCGTAGTCTTAATTATCGTTCAAAATATGACAAGGTACCTCGGCTTGACCAACGTGACGATAGTCGGATGGTGATGAGCCGAAGCTCGATTGATTTGTAAGGCCAGAACTCGACTGGCAATTTCAATTCTGAATCCTTTTCAACATATTGTACGATACAATTTCAACGTGGATCAAAACGTAAAACAGATTCCAATATTAGATATCAATTTTCAGTTGACATTAAATTTTATCATCACAGAGGTTCACTTAAACTTGACATCAACATAATGAAGTAAAATTAGCAGTCGATTAGGAGTCATTTGGATTTCAGATCATGAAGTCGAAATTGGCCGAAATTCATACAACTAAAAGCGAAAGTCGATTTTGGATTCATTTATGGTCACAACGATGAGTAGAATTGATTTGACGTCGATCTAGAGTCGTCAAGGTCCATCGGGAGACTTTCTAATGATGAGTCTAAAGGCAGCGCTCAGGAACTTGAGAAATACAGACATGGGTACTCAAGAAAAAATGATAAGGGAATAGGATTCGACTTCAGGCTTGCAAGACGTGCCACGCCGGCCGGGCCCCGCAAAAGAATATTTACCTTCAAGGTTTGGTGGAAAAGTCGCTTCAGGTATATCTGAGAATAATAATCACCCAGAAAGAATTTCTGAGTCGTCTCAGAAGAACCTCACATCTCACAATCGTAAGGAGGCATTCTTCCTTCCATTCTTCTTCCAACTTGACGTTATTTGTAGCTCACTCATTATAGTATACTTTGCCTATCTTAATTCATCCTCATCTTCAAGTGTAACAACATTTTGGTCAAGATAACAGCAAGCTGATGTGTTTTCCCGACTATACTAATTTTCAATGATTGAATTTTACTTCCTAGCTGTTTCCTCCTTCTTGAATGTAAAATAGGTAACAACCCATACGGTGGTCTACATTTGAATTTAGCTGCTTTTTATAGTTTGTTCATGAATGACGATGGTCGCGGTCGTTGGATGAAAAAAATTTTCCGATACATTAGTTGTGAAAAAAGCAAAATCGAGATGTCATACAGCAAAGAGATGAGTCAAATTCCATCTCCGTTGGAAATGGGGGCGAAGTTATTATAGGATGAAATCATCATAGGTCTGCTCACTCAAGTAGTTCTATTCCAATTTCACGAATACCTACAATTCAATTTTTTTGGCTTAGTAATGCTTCTAAACGAAGAAAACCAGAGAATGACCCAAATAATTCCTTCCGAAGGTGCATGTGCATTTATTCGATTTAAACTGTTTTCACTTGATTATATTATTGTGAAATATAGAAATGTCTGCAGTTTTGCGACGCAAAAATTGGTACGGAACAAATCCGAATTCCAAACGACAAGACTCGAGATGAAAGTTATTAATATTACAGCATATCAAGCACTATATACAGGGATAGAAACGCGAGTACATTTCTGCGTCGTAACGAGATTTAGAAAGGATTACAACTGCTGAGATGGAGTAAGCCTACCATTGATTTGTTTTGTTATGCTAACAGCCTTCGAATATTGATTCGATGAAGTATATTTCGTACAGCCGCGGTAGGTACCTCCGTATCTCGTACGATTCGAACTATCTTACATGTCCTTCCTCTTTTGCAATCTCATTCGCTTTCCCTTTCTCATCTAATCATGCCTTACAAGGAAAAGTTCTTATGCGGAAATTATTTCTCAATGCTGAAGCCGTCGAGTTTTAATTACTTGCTATATGCAATGGGCTATCTAAATACTTTTTAAAAGGGGATGATATGTTTTGGATGGATTTTTCTCGGAGTTACTCAAAATTTCATGAAGGGGTATAAATCGAAAAACTTGCTAAAAGAATGTTGAACGAGAAATGTTTTCAAAAACTTGTCAGAAATTAATTTTTCTGAAAGGAATGGTCCTCTGTTTGCGATATTGTCTACGTAAAGTTCATTAAAGGTTTCTTTTCAATATATGTTTAGTTGCCGAGGATAAAGGTTGTCCAAAATGTTTCATTGAATTGTCTCATGATAGGGGTAAGAAAGTTTAAGATAGATTTTTGAAGAAAGTATAGTTCTGCGCTGGACTATGGGTAAGATCACAATTACGCGCTTTGAGAAGATAGGGATTAAGATCGAGGAAGGACCCCTCTCATGACAATTAGAGCACTTGTTGGAAGCTGCATTCCAAGTCCCATCAAAATCGGGTCAATAGTTGCCGAGCCTATTCGACAGGAAAATCCGTTCAAATCCTCTATAACATAGATAAAGAAAATCACTCAAAAATGAAAAAGACCTGTAGCTCAAGATAAAATGTGCCACAAAAATTTAAGAATGTCTCTGTTGAAAAGGGAGGAGCGGTAGAATACTAGAGGGCGTATCTAAGAATTTTGTACCTAGATTCTCAACGCATTTGAAGTATTGTACATGACAGTGACGTAGCTAAGGGGGGAAGGGGATCCAACACTCTATAGAACTGAAGAATTTCTTTCAAAATATAATAAAATTTTGTTCGAATACGTCATGATCAATTTTAGTATCGCCGCTATAGGCAATTTTGGGATAAGTATAAAAAGATTTTGAGTGCTTTATTCTGATCCATTGGTTAGCTTACAAGAGTACTTACAAGTGCTACCATATCATCAGTTTTTTCGCAACTGAAGAACAAGACTTTACGTCAAACGTGATTACCTAGTTCAAGAGGCTAACCTTTATCCTCTTGGCCTTCGCAATCTCCATCTGTTTCCAGGGTTTTCTCCTCTTCATGTGGCTTTTCACACGTATGACATACCATTGGCTGATGTTCATTACTACAAGGTATGTGAAATAGTGACTTTGCCATCTTCTTCCTCCCTCGACGATTCGTTCTCTTTTCTCCTGATGTCGAATTTTTTCCCAGTCCCACCAATATAGATGCCTTTGCAATTGAGCTGGTACACACCGCTTGAGCTTTCACTGTCCATTTCCTCGGTCGAGTCATTGCTTACTCTCCTAACCACGGGCAAATTGTTATGGATACCCACATTCAAACACTACTATACGCCTTCATCATCTTCTTTGTGCACTTCCCTACATATGGTACCGACCCAGAGTACATCTTCTCAGTACTGTCTTGAGTCCCCTTCTTTACATCCATTTCTTCAAGGACTCCCTCAACCACGCTAGCTACTGCAATCGACTTTACAATATAAGTTTCTTTCCTTATTTCTTCACCGTTCTTCAGGACAAAATTTGCTCGGTAGCAGTAGTTCCACTAACTCACGCCTGGGGTGGTGGTAAGATTCGTCCAGTCTAACGGTATCGTATGCGTTGGCTTCTTGTAGATTTTGTCATCTATCCTTTTGTTCTTCACTTTGAATGTTTGATGGCTTCATGGCCTGTTTCCAATTCGAATTTGATGCTCTCATTCATCGATAGAGTTTCCAGAAGGAATTGCACCAGCTGTTCCTTACTGCCTGATAACAAGATTAAGAAATCAATAACGTATCTAGCTCACTGTTTGATCAAGTTTCTGAACCGACGGCTTTTCAATATTATTTCGCGTGATTCATGCATATCTCCGTCCGTGATTCCAACGCTGGTCTTTCTTCCTGACTGTATAGAACTTTTCATTGAAACGGCAGTAATTCTGGTCTACCATCTCTCCCACCATTTTTGCGTACTCCAGCCTGTCAGGGTTCCCATGGTATTTCTTGTTTTGCAAGAGGATGAGAAGTTCCTTCTCCAGTATGGCTTACCAAAAATGTTTGTCAAGTTCAAGAACATCAGTTTATCTTTGCTTTTGATTTCCACCTTGTCCAATCCCTCCATCAGCTCCCTGTCGTTTCCAAGGCTTTCTTTAGCTGCAAGTTATGCGTTCATTTGTAGTGGTAGTACTTGCAATATCATGGGTTCTTTAGCACTTGGCGGCCATCCTGAAAGAGAACTACAACTTTCTACAAGTAACAAGTAAACATCATATTCGTCTCATGTTTCCGTAGTCGAGAAAGTTGAATCAATAGCGTTACAACACAACTAGCAAAGATATGAAGCAGGTTAAACTAGTTTGGGGAAGGGTGTAGGGTATACCATACTAGTATATTGACAAACTAGTTTGAGCAGCCTCTCCCAAGATTTCTTAGGACAGCAGATACTAAAAGTTGTTCAACCTATGACGTCATCAAGGAAGTTCATACGAAGGTTGTAGTCAATCGGGATCAGGGGCGTATTGTCAGTGAGGCTACACCTCTTCAAAAGTCTCAAAATAGCACCGAGTTGATGCTTCTAGTCCAGAGTACACAATCAATTAAGACATGAAACATCACAAACTAGCCCGTGTAAGGGAACGGGGCATACCATAGTTGCATCTCAACTAACTGACCTGGGTAGGGGAAGTGAACACTGATGCCAGATGATATTTCTAAAAATCCGTACCCGCCATTTTTTCCTAAGACCTGAAAACGGATTCCTATGGACTTTCACCGACCCGAGAACAACAATCAGGAGGAACGTATCTTTTGTACCGTTAACTGGGGTACTCTTCCTTGAATCGACTCAATCCTAAACATGAGACTGCGATAACAGCCAACGACCAAGAGAAAAGTATCTCTCATACGAGTGACTGAGGTACTTTTCCCCTGAGCGCAAAAAATCCTTGGTGAACTCCGTATTTTTTTCGAGGACCGAAAATCCGTAGATCTGGCAGCCCTGGGAGTGAAACACGATCCCTACAAGGGTTCAATGAAGGTTTGGGTAGCTGATACTGGGACGTCATCAGGGTAGTTCGTAAAAAGACCACGGTTAGCTAGGTTCAGAAGCGCTTTAAAAGTCTCAAAATAGCACGAGATTGAAAGAAACTTTACCCCACATGCACCAAGTTCAAAATTTCAACAAACCAGGGATGCAGATTTGATGCTGCGGGCCCAGCTTGGCTAGTTCACTAGTGACTGAGTTGAACGTTTCTTTCATTGGTAGATAGACAATTGAATCAAGTTTTGAAAAGTACAAATCATGTTATGCATTGAAAGTACGTAGGTATCTAAACATCAAAACTGCATAAATAATGACCTAATAAAGAAGATACAACTCTTTATGCTTTTAGATATATAATTGTGTTCTAAGAAGTTCCCAATTTTCTATTTCACGCTCTTCTTCCTACAAGTCGACTATCTTTTCTCCCATTACTTTTTGCTTATCGCTGGCTCTCAGCAAGTCTGTATTTTTCTCACTATTTTCTTTTCCGGCGTAAAATTCTCCAGTAATGTCCAGTCATTATGATTTTGCGAGAACCCTTTCATCTAAACATCCCATTTTTACTCAATTCCTTCTTCCTTCGGACTCCCCGAGGACAAGAACAGGTTTCATACGTACTTACTGTCATAACTAATTGGGTGCTCTACGTACATACCAACACTCAATACATTTTTCGTCTTTATTTATCCCAACAGAATATAAATGAATAGGACGAATTTCGAAAAACTAACTACCCGCGAAAGAATAATTTCAAAAAACCAATCTAGCGGCGTCACGCAGGCCACTGCCGGGATTCACGACGTGAAGGACTCTCCTTAAAACCTTCGAAGAATGTTCATCCTCAAGGTCGTTATCGCATACTTCATCAATTTTTGCGAAATGAAAAAACGAAACAGAAAATCCGAAAACGCGCAGGAGGAGACAGTTTTAAAATAATGGACTGTCAATTCACGGTACATTTCCTCTTAACAGCTCGCATTCTCTCTCGCTCGAAGTAAAATGTAGACAAAAATATTTCAATAATGATAATCAGGCCCGCGGACTGACCGTGCAGTAGCCGCACAGTCTCTAGATACAATTCCACGTTCCTGCGTAATTTATTAAAAAATGATGGAACGAGTGCACAGGAGTGGACGCGAAGAGTGAGAGAAGAGAAAGAAGAGAGAAAACGCGTCTTTGCTGAACCAAATAGATGGGTTGTTAAGGTACGTAATAAAATAAACCCTGAAATATGGAATGTGAAGAAAAATACAGCAAGAAGAAGCAGTCCAGCGCGCGTATCTCGGTAGCAACATTCCGTATTTTATTCCATATTAAAAGCAGCAGTCAGAAAAACGACGTCCGTACCGACTGGAAGTGTTCGTTGCCAGTTGTAGTTCGATTCGAATTATAACGTCGGTCTTATTCTTTGATCATCGCCAACATGAAGTTATGGGTTGCTCATTAGAATATCTTTCGGAAGAAAAAGAAGACGATAGTCTATGATGGTGTACGTACACAGAAAACGACGATGACTAGGGACGAAGACGACGGCGATGGAGCAGAAGTGGCATATAGGGAAACGAGCAAAAGCTGAAAAGAGAACGCGAATAGCATTCGCCTAGTAAGAGGGAACGAGAGAGGAATAAAATAAATATGTGTCCGGTCCACTTCATAAATCATAGCTCGTGTAAAATGATGACGTTTATGTAGATGTAGTATGGTCAGTAGCTCTTTACATTAAACTTGCTAGTAATAGTGTGTAGTGCATTTCTATTCCTCTAATAGTACGCTTATAATAACGCTAATAATGATAATCATATCGAAGAAGAAGAATCGTGATGCTGAACCACGAATGCCCCGTTTGGCCATTACCTATACCGTCGAAATCGGCGGCCGCTCACTCTCGTCCTTCGACCTTGCCATTACGGAGGCAGCTTTTCAGATTGAAGAGGATTTTCGCAAAAGATCTCGAGGTACCAATAGCACCATGTTCTCCCACTATCATTTTTATCTAAACGTATAATGCAATTATTATATCCTCAGGCAAGACCGCGCACATAGTCATGAAAAGTGAAATTCGAAAAGTTTGCTGTACGGAAGGAGCGAGGAGCGGAAAATATAGGTGGCAAACGTAATCCAACATAAAGAAGTCGTGGATTGAGTAATGATGCTTGTCTAGGTCAGAGTGATTGAAATAGGGAAACAAAAATTAATAATACAGGAATATAAATTAGTGCTTCAATAGCAATTTTCGATGAAAAATCAAATGAAGACTATATTTTTTGGGAACCAGCAATTTACGAGGGGAAAAGAAACAGAATGAAATAAGTTCGAGATCGGTGAGATACTACGCAATTTTGCAGCAAGATTCATCAGCGCACGAAATTTAAATCGTCTGAAAGGATCCGTTTTTCTTCTCCAACACTACTGAACAGCATTTCATGAACATGAACTATCTAAGCCATTTCTAGAGGTGTTTTTCACGCTGAACACGATGCCGTTGGCCGTTTTTATCTATCAGATCGAAGTTCCGAGTAGCCTAATTTGCGTTTGAACATTCGAAAGTCGCCAAAAACCGTACTTTCAAAACGCGATTGCAGAGCAAAAACAGAATACTGAGGTATGTTCAACCACACAAAAATGTAGTTCAAACCTTGCTTTATAACATATTTACGATCAAGAATAATCGCACAATTCTTTGAGCAGTTATGAACAATATTGTAGAAGACTATTATCAGCTTCAAACGCGGGGCAATGTACGCCCTCGCGTCGCCATGCAGAATCGCGTGTTTCCCCGCATTTGAAGCTGAAAAATAGTCTTCTACAATATTGTTCATAACTGCTCAAAGAATTGTGCGATTATTCTTGATCGTAAATATGTTATAGAGCAAGGTTTGAACTACATTTTTGTGGGGTTGAACATACCTCAGTATTCTGTTTTTGCTCTGCAATCGCGTTTTGAAAGTACGGTTTTTGGCGACTTTCGAATTTTCAAACGCAAATTAGGCTACTCGGAACTCCGATCTGATAGATAAAAACGGCCAACGGCATCGTGTTCAGCGTGAAAAACACTTCTAGGAACGTCCTTGATAGTTCTTGTTCATTAAAAAAATTTGAAATTTGTTCAGTAGTGCAATTGATAGTGTTCCAAGGGAAGAGAGTACGTTCTTTTTATCTCTCGGGACGGCGCCTCTCAAATGAGGATGGAACTCTCAGTCATAAGTGTGCACTGAACTAAGGAGTCTTCTAAAGCACACAAGCTGCGTTAAGATTTCAATCCTTGATGACGGGGATAAGGGATGCGTAGCCTTGACCTACTTTCGGAACAACACCATGAGACATGAAAAATTACATTCAGTTTCTTATTCATGTTCTCATGAAAAATGTCAATGTAATTTCGTAGTATTTTAATTGCCCATTCACACTATGACAGGCTCAACCAATCGTCCTGATCTTCTTTCATGGATCCCATGTACATCACTTATCCATCCAGAAGACACAATCATTTTCATGATTTCATTGATTTATTAATTAGAGAGTGCTATTCTGTTTAGGTATACAGTATACCCATGACGAAAATAAATTCAAAGATTATTGGCTGCTATATGAGCTAGTTTTGAGAGAGAGATGGTGTAAATATCAGCAAAAAGGCAAAACGAGAAACATGAGGTGATGTCGTTGATAGCTGCTTTAGAAAAGAAAAGACACTTCCGACTCCTCTTCGCAAGACGTCACTACGGTAAGAGGAGGAACGGACTTGAATTCTGACCGTTAAGGATGAGTAATTTTGAAAGGTTACCTCTGAGTTGTAATTTCAACATATCTGATAGCACCAATCGCGGGGAAAAGCTTGTGAGAGGTTAAAAAAATAATGTAGAAACAAAAGTTACCGTTCTTGGCGTCATTAATTTGCTGCTGTTGCTTTTATGGAATTCATATTGAACGTTAAGAAGTATTTATTATTAGATTCAAGGTACCACAAAAATCTTGTGTTATGTATTTTTTGAAATAGTCTTCCTGATACGCTATTCAGTGCTATAGTACGATATAAATCGGAGAGAGAGGGGTCTTCTTCACGAGGTTTAAGGGTAGATTTGATGATCGTAAGTTTCCACGATTGTTCCCAGGAGTGATATTAAGAGATATTTGGGAGAGTTGGAGAGCAGTTTTTTAAACGTAGAAGCCTAAATAAGATCTGGGAGGTATGTTTTCACGATTTTTATGGATATAGTTGATAGAACTTGAATTCTTACATACACAATGCTACAGCTCTTCAGATAACGCCTGATAAGTGGACATTATTACCACATATATGCATATACACAAACAGATACCATTTTATTTGATATTTTTAATGTCTTTACCGGCATTCAACCCCCCCCCCCCCCTATTGGTGGACTCGGAATCCTCGAGCCCTCGACCTAACCCAGAAATCTGCGAGATCGAGTTTCTCAATTCTAGCTCCTAGCATACAGTATATTAGGCTATACAAGCTATAAATTAGGTTTAAACTAGCTCTAATTCAATTATACTAGCTCTAAAGTATACGCCTAGCATGTGCCTGTGCAACACTTTACTAATATTAGCCTATAGGCCGCTAGATTTAAATTAGATCTATCATACAGTATACTATAGCCCTGTACTACGCTATACTTTTTCGAGTTTCCCAGTCCCAGCATACAGTATTTCAGGCTAGGGTGCCAGATCTATACGGATTTTTGGTCCTCGAGAAAGATACGGGTTTTTCTTTTCCTATAGATTTTACGACAATACGGATTTCTTGCAATCAAGAGAAAGGTACCTTAGACACTAAGACGAGAGGTACCTTTCTCCTGCTCGTTACTGGCTGATACAGTGTTCCGTGATATTGGGTCAATCAAGGGAAAAGTACCTAACCTCGTCTTATGAAGGCTACCTTTCTCCTGAATGTTATTAGATCAATCACCCTGTTCTTAGGTATTTCAAGAAATGACGGACACGGAATTTTGAGACTATCATCTGGCAGCACTATTATACTGCAGTCTCGGTTAACATCGAGTAGATCGTATCTCAGTTGCTCTTATGAGAGATACCTTTCTCCTGATCGGTATTGATAAATCTGTCGAAGTCTGCCAGAACCTGTTTTCAGGTCTCTCAATAAATGAAGGATACGAATTTTTGAAAATATCATCTAACAGCACTGCTGATGACGTCATGAGCTGACATCATAAGCAGATTTGACAGATGAGGACCGATAACTCCTCAGATTATGAAGTTATGACTTATATGAGGTTCAAACTGGTTGATGTCTTTATTGGTGCTTTTGCAAGTTTGGGATTGCGTATCCTCTTCTTTATCGGCACGCCAGCTGTTGATCTCCCCCCCCCCCTATCCCTGGAAAATTTGTGGGGAATTCTTGACTTGATCCACAGACTAAACCAAAAGTGAGCCTCAAAAATACTTGGCTCAACATACAGTATACTAGACTAAGAATGGGAACAAACGAACGGAAGCAGCCCGAGTATACAATTGATGTATCGATACGATCAAGATTGATGTATTAATAAACCGTCCAAAGACTTATACATGATTTAATAATTTTCCTTGCAGCGGAGAAATTTACTCTTTTTTGCTGTGTACTAGGCTTCATCGAGGTATACTAGCTTCAAACTAGACCCAACAAATGCTTATGGTACGCTATACCAAAACTGGGCTACTTTTGGCTTAGCACACAATGAACTAGATTATACTAGGCTTCTGCCTCCTTCCGGTTGGTGGACTTGAAATCTTTGATCTAATCCAGAAATCTACGAATCCGAGAGAGAGAAAGAAGGAATAGTAAGTTACTAATTTGATTAAGTCAGATGGCATTACAAACAAATGACGTCATAGATGTTGATGACGTCATGAAGAGATTCAATTTGGTTGATGTCTTTACTGTGGCAATTCATACGCTACCGAGAATTATTTTGTCTCGAGTGGTAAATGGATCGAGCAACTATAAAAAGACATTAAAAATGATCTTCATCAATTTGGCTCACCCAAAACATTTTTTTGCACTCATATATTACCTTTTTGGAGCAAAAAGTTTCCGTTAAAACGATACACGGCCGCGATCTGAATGATCTACCCGTATCTCACAATAATATGCTATTGAAGAACGAGCCACACATACACGCAGTCAATATCTTCGCACTTATTCTCCTTAGGAATTGTCACTAATTACCAAATTTCATAGAGTTGTGTAGAACAAAACAGAAGAATGAAGTTTCAAAACACTTCCAGCATACTTGATCCTCATTCATCCTTAAACTATAGGTTTTTTTCTTGAAAAAAGTCACGAACAGTTTCGTATCAACCTGACAGGGGTAAACCAGGCGTTGTCAATTACGAACATTCCTAAACGCTATAACAATATCTGTCACGCGGGTGGTGGCCCAGCTGTACGTCGATTCGAGAAGTCAAACTGTTACTTCCTGAAATCTATAGCTCACCAAAAGAATTGTTACCACTCTCAATGATTCCATGTGCCATCGATAAAAATAATGTGCAAATAAACTCCCGTTATTTTTACTGACGTAAAATGACATTTCAGCTGTGCCTATTGCAGCGTGCGTTATCGTGCGTACATACACGTACTTCTTTTTCCGAAAACCATAAACTATAAATTTGTCGAACAATTCGCGCGCGTGAACACGACGCTTTAGCGTATTTTATCACTGATGCGGTCTCTTTGAAATCAAAGCTTGTAGTTTTGCCCGTAATGGACGGTCATTTGTTATTACACGCGGAGAAAAGTTCAATGCATTCTAGGAACATGAATTGCAACAATTCATACTTCGTACAGACGCGGAGAACTACTCGTTATGTTATATAGGTACAGGACAAATTTTAATAACGCGTAAAACAGTTTAAATATTGATTCGCTAGCCAAGACGTAATCGTCCGATAGATGATGGCCCTTATGTACCCGCACGTTGAAGGTGTGGTGTCGCCACAAATTGGCGACATTTCAAGTAGGAGTAAAAAGGTAATTAATTAGTTTCGCAATCTGCGAGCGGTGACAACAAATTTATATTCGATTAATCGAACCATCGAGGAGAAGCTATATTATAGACCTCGAGCTTATGGAGCGATATATCTTGTGTCGGGAGGGGCGACTCATGCACGCGTGCTCCGAATGAGTCAATCGGATTGAGAACTTTTGCCAAAAATTCTCCTGTACCTCGTAATAATTCTCGGTAATTTAATTACCCCGTCAGAGTACAACGAACGCAAAAAATTTGTATTTACAAAAGTGACTGCGGAAACGCACGGGTGGTTTTCGTGCTCCGCGCACTTCGATTTATGGTTCATTATTTATGGTGACCAGCGAGCTTCGATTACTACCGCGCCGCCTGCCTTTTATTTACGATCACCCGAAAAAAAATCGAACAGTAGCCGATAATCGCGTACAGTAGCCGAGATTAACGTGAACTGGCTTCACCATTGGCGGCTCGGACGCCTTTAAGAAAAACGCAACAAAGCGAATACTCTCGCTCGGCAGGATTCCGCGAATTAGCGAGGCCAGAATAATCGTATATTCGAAAATTAGAATAAATAATGAAATTGCGAGAACGAGTGTTACTAAGACGAAATTAATAATTGAAGTGTATAGGATAACCTCGATGTCGCGCGAACGCGAAGTTTATGCTCAGGTATACGACATACTCGAATGAAAACGAAGCTGGTCGAATAACTATCAGTTTGTAATTTGCCTGTATATCTTCTATACGTACTGCACCAAAAAATATCCAACTGCTAGTGTAATAGTAAAAGTGTCTGTAGGTGATCTCTAGAATATTCGCTATTTATACCTGAGGAACCAGATTTTTCGTACAGACAAACTGAATTGAGTCGGAGCGACGGGCGATGTAATCAAAAACCTCGAGAATTTCCGTTCTTTCCTATAAGGGTTGAACATGCGACTTTTGTATACTATTTTCATATCGTTACAACCCTGTAAATTGACACCTCTGCAAATTAGGGAAACAAAGCTTCTGGTATTGCCTAATGAAGGCTTACAGAAGTCTCATTTCACTAATCGTCTTTTGCAAACGGCAGAACTCTTACAGGAACCCAACCCTCCAATTGAAGTTCTCAGTCTTTAACGATGACCTCCGATCACTCTTTGAAATTGTGTCGCTGAGAATATTTGGTAATTTCAATATTCTCGAGCGCTTTCCGGCGCCGGTAACTGTTTTCGAATTGGAGGATCTTTTCTTCATCTCCAGTATGCCCCTCTTCCAAAAGGTGTTTCGAGAACTCAGATTTGGAAGGTTTTTCGTTCTCGTATGCCTTGACATGGTCAGTAATCCTTGTCTCGAACGATCTTCCCGTTTCCCCTACATAAGCAGAAGGACACTCACGGCAAGACAGTAAGTACACTCCACTTCTTGATAAGGAGGGGGTCGAATCTTTACCTTTGGGGAACAGCCTCCCAAGCTGTAGGTAGGGTAGGGGTAAAATATGGGTGTGACATTGATGGCTCTCAGCTCACTTGCAATATGAGAAGTTAGATTGGGGAGGTAAGGAAGTCGAGCGAGTATCCTCTTCTTAGTACTACGGAGGGAAGGCTCGAGAGTAGTCGTCGACATAAGTGCCTTTCTAATCAACTTTCTCCGGATCATACCATCAATGTCTATGTTGATCATGTTCACCTCTGCAAGGTACTTAAGGATCGTAGTTTCCTTAGCAAAGGCTTGGGGAGTCAGAGGGGTCATGACCAACCGGTGGATGAAGTAATTGAAGGCGGCAATTTTATGCTGAAAGGGACAATTAGAAGAACCATGGATTAAAAGATCAGTGGTGGTAGGTTTCCGGTAAATGCCGAAGGAGTACCCGTCAGTGAGGGCAGTTATCGACAGGTCCAAAAAGTTAAGGTGGTCACCACCGATCTCCTTGGTGAACTTGATAGAAGGATAGAAGGTGTTAAGGAATTCTAAGAATTCTTGAAGTAGTGAAGGAGGTCCAGTCCATACACAGATGACGTCGTCAACATAACGTCTCCAAAAAGCAATATGGGTGAGAAGAGGGTGGCCTGACTGAAAAACTTGATTTTCTAGTCCGGTCATGAAGACCTCAGAGATGAGGGACCCCAGAGGTGATCCAATAGGGATACCAATGTCAGGAGGGAGCCGGTAGATGGTCTGATTAAACTGACATATATTGGGGGCGAGGCAAACTTGAAGAAGGGAGGTAAATTCAGAAATGAACGATTGGGGGACTTCTGCCTCGTGTAATATCTTCTCAATGCGCTCACAAGTGGGTTCAAGGGGAACGTGGGGAAAGAGACCCACCACGTCAAAAGAAACTAGAGTACTTCCATGAAGAGGGGGGTTGTTGATAAGATCCTTGTCTTGTACTTCTCTTGTACCTTTTCTTGTATCTGCTTGTAGTACCTACCTCTGTACTCTGTTTATTGAGATGTGTGATTTTCAGTTAGACGTCGTTGTTTGTGTTTTGTTTTGAAATACGGGCTTTGCAAGTATTAATATACTCAAATTGAAAATGTCCCGTAAGACAATAGAAACAATTAAAAGAACTAAAGCTAGATGTCCAGGATGGAAAGTGGTTGCCTATTCTTTTCACCTGTATAGTACGGTATAACCTGGTACATACATTTCTCCCTGAATTTTCCAAATTTTGAACAGATCGACTGTGTATAAATTTCCAATCTTATAGACACCTTGTCTGAGGATCAGTCTGTTTTCAGTGGACTACTTATTATTCTTATTTAGCCGCAGAGTCTCAAAAAAGTGAGAAGAAAGACTCGGCGATATGTGATTATAATAGTATGTTGCGAGACAAGTCAATTATTACTTTACAGTATCACTTGAAAAATATCAAAATAACGTGAAACGATCCTAAGAGTTTCGTCCCTCATTGTGCACACCTGTGTACATCTTTATCAGAATGTCACAATTAGGGCAGAAAAGGAAAACAAACAATAAATCCATCGAAAAGCACCACATTCAGTGATTCTGTTTCATTTCATTCTTCAGTACTCTTCGAGTATATTCGCGAAATCTTGGAGAAGGGGAATGCACGAGTACACTAGATCTTACATTGTGTACAATACTTCATATTATGTACAATTTTAATATACTGTATTCATAATAGTCATACCGATATCGCGTATAGCTGACACAATGGAAGCATTGGTTCCAGAAATTGGATACAAATATATAATAAAATGGGAAGGACACACATCTGAACGACCCACGCAGTCTGGGGATGTCGCGTAACAGTAAAATAATCAAAATAAAAAAGAAGATGAAAAGGGAATAGAAATAGCGTCGAGGGAAATGCAAAATTTATAGGGTACGTGGCGGACACAATAGAAATATTTGGAAAATACGTGATACAGAGAATGGCATTTTAACTATTGTAACCAATACAGTATACGTATTAATTGTCACTATTCGCCTGTGTACGCGATAGTCGTTGCGGCAACGAACAAAAAAAAGTAACCTCTTTTATATAATAAGGGCGGTGATATACGCGCCTCTTATAGTGGAAAATAGAAAAAAGGTATTGTGCGTGTTTGCGGAGCGTCGAAGGGTGCACTCGGTGCTCTCGCCGAAAGTGGCAACCGGAGCTTCGTACGCGTCGACGAGGACGGGCGAGAGAGGTCGCGGTTATTGAGGTAACATGGTTCACTCTTATTGTAAGTTGTCTCAACTGGAACGGAATAATCGAAATATTCTGGCGGCAAATGAGTCTTTTCACACTTTGTTATCTGCGAACTATCAGGCCTCCAGGAAACCTCGCGTGTGTGTGCGTTTATATATACGCGTTCCTGCCTCTAAAATATTTTCGAGGTTTTAGCGGTTCTCCGTGCGTCCCGGACCTTCTGGATGTTTTACGTTTTCGCTCATAAATAGAATCAACCATGCGGATGATTATTCTCTTTTCGTGATGTGTATTCGCCTATCCGCGCCGTATATTTCGCATTAAAAGCGAACGAACAACGTATATACGTGTACGTACACATGTGCGACTCCCCATACACCCCCTTGTCCCCCTCGTACAAACAAAACTCCTCGGTTGTTACTTTTCCCGAGTGATTATTATGTGAATGTATATATTCGCGGCCTTCGCGGCGAGAATATAATAATTGAATTGTAGATTAAAATGATGAGATGATACGGTGCGGGGACGAAAATGCTGTCGCTCGCTTGCGAAAATTTTCTCGAATTTGAAAAGCTACCTCCGTACTAGCGATGTTGAAGAATATAAAAGTGATTGGTAGCTTATGGTGAGAGTATTGCTCATCCTAGTATCCGCAGATTGTACGCAGTGTTTGTAATTTCTGTACTTTCTGATTCAAGCAACACATTTGTACCGGATGGGCCTCCTTTTTAATGATTTGATGAAGTGTAGGTCTGCAACTAGTGAAACGAACTTGCAAAGAAAAAAAAGAAGCAAATATGATTTTTTTGGGTGTAATCCAAAGATATCAAACTGAAGCCACTATTAGGCAGTCAATAATTTTCTATTCAGTCAAAAGCTATATTATTCATCAATTCCTTTCTGACCATGGCCGGCACCGGGTGTGTTTCCGTGGACAAAATGCACCACACAACAAAGCAGCCTTTTAAAGCGATGGGGAACGGAGGTGAGGCCTGGGGATGGGGGTTAACTGAAAGACAGCTCTGCACCACATGGGGAATCTCTCCTCAATGCTAGTTTATATCAAGAAGTTATGAATCATTCAGCCCCGATGAGAGGGGGGGCATAGGTGACAAAATACCCCGGGCCCGGACTTTCTGGAGGGCCCGATATCTGTTAAAGGCATGCTTCTTCCCCCATTTGACAGTAGGGGAAAAAATAAATTGGAAGGAATTCTACCCGGGCTCGCTTATTCTCTCTACGGGGCTGGAGTCATTCCAAAAACATTTATCTAGGATTCTAAAAACTTTGACGTCATCTATGCCGCAAAGTAAGAATTCGTCGACAAAAATTATCGTGACGGTGGAAGGGGTTCATTCATTTTAGGGGACAAGGGGGAAGGAACATTACATTGATAAAGAATTCTCGGTCAACTCCAGTTTTTTAAAGGATATACATCGTCTCGTAAATTCGCGTGTGGATTGTCCACCAAACAATAGTTCTATGCGGTATTTGTAACGCGGAGCTGTTTATCGAATGTAAGATCATTAAAGTTTTGTTGTTCGTAGTTATCAAAGCACTGTTCACCTTCATTATCATAATATTCATAATTTAGAAATGTAACGAGAATAGGTAACCTATAAAAGTGTATCTGTGACCAACACCGACCGTGAATACCTCGTGTACACAAATTACGTATAAATCAGTTCGCTAAAGTCCGAATAGTAGAGATTTTTTAAATATAGTCGACGCACTGTATCGCTTGTTACTTTTCCTCATTGCCGACCGGCCGTGCATAAATACCGTATGCATTTTTCTTCTCTTGCATGGTCAAGTAATTGAAAAATATGAAATTATGTTACCGTGCGGTGATGATGATTCTTTCACTGTTAGTTTACGTATGTGTGTATACGCTTTTTTAAGAATATAACAATGGGTACTACAATACGTTATGCTAGGAATGTTGATATAGGAACTATGACTATTGCCACCCTCTCAATAATTTATGTAGGTAGTCGTATACCAATGCGCAAGGGCAATTCAATTTTTGTCTCTATTCCAGTGTATCAAAAGCTGCTCTTTAAGGAAGACATGTCTCTAAACAAATGACAAGAAGAATGAAACAAATACAGAAAATCATAAGGTGTTAAAAAGTTTAAGACAAAAACGGTATTCTAGGTACGAAAGAATAGAATAGATTGAAAATTGACCAGAAAGCTTCTGCCCATGACTAAAAACTTCGACACAGAAGTACAAACTATTTCTGCTTGGTGCTTCTCTGCAGTAGGAGCGCTAGTGGCGATATCTAGAATTTTGCAAAGGAATCCAGCAGGAACGCTAGTGGCAAAATTTTAAACGTACTGAAAGATGAACATAGTGTTTTTGTGTCGGCACATTTGGATTTGCCCCTTTTCAAGTAAATGCATCTGTATCAAGTTGACAGTTTACCATATTTGTTGGGGAGGGGGGAGTCATAAGACACAACAGGGCGCATCGGAGTATCCTTTTCATATATCTTAGGCAATCCATAGAGGAGGGGAGGTACAGGATTCGGTTCGAGCGGATATTTTTTGGTCGCTTTCTCCCCCGTTTACTCTCTCGCTAAATATTTGGATGTATGGTTTCAATCTCGTATTGAGTATGAGTCGACAAATTCCATTTCCTCAGCTGATAAACTTAAGGACCGTTCGCTTCCTCCGGGCACCACTCTGTGCTCCTTCGACGTGGTCGGCCTATTTCCTAACATACCGACAGTCGTTGCCATGCTGCATATGGAGGACCTCCTTGTCCGTTCTAATACTACTGACAAAGAGTTGCGGCAGTTCTTTAATTTACTCAATGTATACTGGTCCCCTAACTTTTGTAATTTTTCGAGTTCCCAGAGGAGGTCGGCACTTCCATTGGGTCTCCATTAGGTTCCCGTCCAAATTTGAGACTGACCTCTTCTCCTCGGGCTAAGTATTCCTGGATTACGTTCACTATTGGTACAGGTATGTAGATGACGTCCCCAAGATCTCCTTAGTGAATTTCTTAAGTATCTCAATGCTCAATATCCCTCCATCAAATTCACTTTAGAAATTGGAGGCTCTAACATTAACTTCTTGGATCTCACCATCTCAATTAGAGATGGAGTCCATGAGTTCTCAATATACAGAAAAGATACTTCGACCGATATTAGCGTCCACGGTTCGTCTTTCTGCCCTGTTGCCCACAAGTTCGCGGCGTTCAATAGTTTTATTCATCGTCTAACCCGCATCCCGTTAAACCAGACAGCTTTCTAAAAAGAACTTCATATTATAAAACACTTGGCCAAGAGTGAATGAGGTCAACCTGGACATCGACCTTATGGTCCGTAGGAAGATCACGCGGCATTTCCTTGATTCAACCACCTTCCTCTCCAGCAATTCTAGCGGAGACAGTCGATTTATAAGACTCCCCTTCTTGGGAAAATTTTCCTCAAAATTAAGTCGTACTCTTCGCCCCTTTGGCTTCCAGCCGGTCTTTTACAACCCTACGACTTTAAAAGGCTTACTTGTCAAGCTAAAGGACCCCATATCGCCTCTTGAGAAGAGCGGCGTTTATAGCGTAGCTTGTAAGGACTAATGGTATCTATGTAGGTGAGACCAGTCGTCAAGTTAAAATCAAAGGGGCTGAGCATCTAAAAGATTGGGAAAAAAGAAATTTGGGCGATTCAGCTTTTGCTGACCACCATATAACCAGTGGTCATAGTTTCAGGAAGGGATCCGAAGCCCCCCTCCACAGAGAGAAGACTACTTCAAACGCCGTGCTTTGGAAAATATTGAAATTATTTGCCACCTTAATAGCGACAATATAACATTACTCAACAGGTACATTCCAGATGAAGGGTTGGTTGAACTAGTTTATGAGTATGACTTACAATCTCATACTTCGCTAGTTGAATTATTTCTTTTCTGGTGTCGTTGTGTCTGTACTTCTTTTCCACCTCGTTGAGACGCTTTTCATCTTCGCTTGATAATGGTTGTTTAACAGAAAGCGCGCTCGCGGCTTCTTGTGTATTTTTTCTGCGGTTCTTGTAAATTGCCCTCCAGTTTACTCACTGAGTATTGTGGAGCTTTTCCTGAAGACGAAAGTAGCTCACATTCTCCCAAGTCCCGAAGTCAAGAGTGTACAAAAACCCGTAAGTCCGGACAAAAATCTGTATAAAGTAAGGCAGGGTTTGTGGAAATGCTCAGATTTCGTCCAACGACAAGAAACACGGGCAAAGTTAGAACTAGAAGTATCTCCAAAAAGCGTACTGTATAAAACTTATTATTGTATAATTTCAATTCAATTAATTAATTAATGATTTCTTGAAATGAAATTTCAATAACAGCTTTACATACCTACTATATTTTGAAAAGTAAAAAAGGAACTGCTGACAATTATCTCAATGAAAAAATATTACATGTTTTGATTCTCTTTTGGGATACTTTGCCGACGCATGTGCACCGGTACTATAGAATGTACACATATACACTACAATGATACACTTTTTTTTTTTTTTTTTACAAAATTCAATCTGCTGATTCCGCCTGCAGCAGATTACACGCATAGTCATATGATGAAGAACTAATTACTTAGCGGGCTAACCTTTCAAAAGGCGCACCTACTATCCTAAAAACGAATTTGGCTAATTTAAAGATACACATGAACGCAAAATACTACAAAAGCATAAATCGTGCGTTTACAACGTCAAAAGAGGAATTATCTTCGAAAATCTCTTTTCTTTTTAAGGTTTTAAGAACCCTCGCGAGTTATGCGCACCGTACGCGATGCAATATTCGACGTTCACTTTCTGGGTGATGTGCATCGATGGAAAAATGAAAACTAAATCAACGCCGCCCCGGCGGGGACTCCGAGTGTATACATAATCTGACTGATGGAGAGCTTAACAAGACCTTCCAGAGTATACCTATGCAGAAAAAAAAACTCCCTTCTGGCAACCCGCACAAAGTAATTATTGTTTTTTACAGAACCTCGCGTGATTCTTTCATTTTTTAAAAAAAGAGTCGAGAGGAGTTCGGGTGTTCATCGTTGAAATTTTCCGACAATAAAGAGTTACTTGTACTGGAAAAAGAAGCACTGCACTGCCGGCGAAAAGTGCAAATTATAATCAGGAATTGTGAAAATACCCTGGAGTAAAATTATGGCCACAGCAGACAGAACAAATTCTACGTACAACGTGAGGAATCCGGAATAATATGTGACGTTGAAATTGAAAATTCCTTAATTCTCTATAGGTTTGGTTAGAGCGATATCGTCAGTGTTATTTGAAACGACAAAATTCCAATTCATATAGCTCGAGAATTGTAACGATGTGTAACGGGATTGGAACCTATACTAGCGCTTTTGTTTAATTTTTCGAGAATTTTCAGAATGCAAAAAGTTTCTTAGAGTAAGTGTTGTTTGTGTGGTCTGGTATAACACTACCGCAGGGATTCTTAAATTCCACGCATTGCACTCTCAACATGACGTCTTCGGCACGCGGAAGGCGTTGGGAGGCAATGTCCGTAATCCTTTCATCAACATTACTTCTCTAATGTTGTCTCATTGCTTTTCAGAGAACAAAAGGAAAAAAAGTTGGAAGGTCTCTTTCGCTGCAGACTACGTCAACTTTGGCGATTAGGAAACCGTTATTCACGGTATTCTTCAATTCTGATCTTGCGATAATCGGTTTCAAATGATCGATTTGATTTTAACTAATTAATGCCGTTCATGAATTTTGAAATTACATATTATTCCTCACAGATAATTCTAAATCAGAATCAAGACCTCTCTTTTAACAGACTCTTTCATTATGCATACTCCAACTCTAATCTTTACTCCGCCCGAATTCGATTAATTCAAATAATTCCTCTAATACCCTTGTAGAGACCCCGAGACATATCGGATTCCCGGACCACAATCTCGTCGATCAGGCCGACAAACCAGCTAACTGCTTTCCGCACCCTATGGATAGAAACCCTTCCACCTCATGAAACCTTGAAACTTATTTCCGCTCCCTCATTCTTCATTTTTAGTACACTCTTTCGAAAAATCAATCATCCAATAAATGTGGAGCAGTAAAAAATAAACCCATCCCTTGGTCATATTCAAACAGAAAGTCTAGACGTGAAGAATCTCAAACCAGCATACATTCGACTCACTCATTCCCACGTCTTCTTGTGTCTCTTCCCTCCCTCGAAAAATTATCCGTTCATCATCTCTCCTTCTACCTTTATCTTCAAGACTTACGCGACCTCAATAGTCTCCTCAAATTTTTCCAACTTTGATACAGTGATACGATCTCTCCAATATCACCGATCAACGACATTCTATCCTCTATCATGAGTTCTATTCTTCAAAACAAAAAGACTCTAGACTTGTCAATATGCATTACTAACTATACCAAGCTTTATCTTCTTTGTACGATTATATAGTTAATAGCTCGTTAATGGAAGAGAGAAAGCAAACGAGTTGACCCGAACTTAGATTTGTAGACCCTATTTTCATTCATCAGTCGCGTTAATCTGCACTCGATTTCGAAGCAATCACTGCAAATGCTTCATAGACTTCATATCAGTTGAAGATCGATATCAAAATTCAATGCTTAGAAAATGTAAGCTGTAGTTGCTCAAAATACAAGTCGAAATTTTCAATTCAAAATCGTATGCCGACGAGTCCATTTTGCCAGACTGTAGAAAGCTTAATGGACTTGGTTAGTTTAGCGACTACGCTATTTGTAGACAGAATACGCGGATAGATGTAACAGGAAAATCACAATTATCCTTGGAACAAGCGAAATGGTCAGGTGTTGTTCGCTACGATCCAAAGTCAACCTATTTTCAAGCTCAATTTGAACCCGCTTCAGATTCTCCAATTAAAATCTACACAATTTTGATATCGATCGCATTGGTGACTGGACTTCTGTGGTTGATTTGAAATTGGATCGATGTTGACCTAGAGTCAACATGGTTTATAGAAAGATGCTTCCTACCGTGTGAAATAGCAAGGAAACAAGATAACGAAAATAAAGTGAATATGATAAATATCCACTTCAAATCGACTCGCCATTTCAGTTGAAAGTCGCCTGAGAATCGAAAAATTGACATCGATTTTGAGTCGATTCTGTCCGATATCGACTGCAAATTGACTTGGAATCGATACAAAAGAGCCGTCGATTTCAGGTTGATGAGAAATTTGCAGAGGTCGACTCGCAATCGACTTGAAATCGATGGTCGACATGGTTCACCCAGACGTCAGTAGTGCGCTCTCGTTCAAGATGGTGAGTCGATGATCCCTAGGGCTCAGGAGGGAACTTCGGTTCTTGATGCCTGGTTTCTGAGTTGCTATCACTTGTTGTCTCTCGTGATTCCCTGTAGCCAAGCACTTGGCGTCACGAGATGCAAGCGTATCCTATCTGTGAAAAAGATTTCATGGAAATTAATTCTACTTCCTATCCTCCCTCCTTGCAAGGAGTGAAGCACAACTTAGTGATGACTTCCGGCGAAAGATTCGGCAAGAGTATACGTGATCTCCACGCAAATTGTTCTCATACCCGTTTTCTTGCGTTCCTCGTCCTGGAAGTATAAGTAATGTAGCTTGTATACTCAAATAATTTTCCAATTTTTCCTCATTAGGGCACAAATTTCTAAAACTGTTCGTGTTCACTCGCGTACTATGTAGACGAATAGCTCTATACTCTACTCACACCGAATTCCGACATCATTCACGCTTCTTATCGATCAAAAGATCGTCAAGCACACATCACTTAGCAGATGGGCGAGGATGATAAATCAATTACAATCGCTCTATATTAATGTAATGAGTAGCGGCTGTTGATTGTTAACATGAAAGAGCTCGATCGAAAGAGCGTAAATTCGTGATACGCTCGCTTTGGCTCGTAAATTTTGTGTATACGGCGCAAAATAAATTTTTTGTATTTCGTTATAGGGAACAGTGACTGAAAAGAGGCGACCACGAGATAGAGCGAAGCGTATAAAGAGTGGAACATGAATTTCGGTCGACTTCGTCATCTATCATCTATCACTGATTCGGTGGAGCTGTCGGGTTTTCGAGCCTGCTTTATGTTCAGTCACGCGCGCTCTGCTCGTAAATACTGGCTCTATTCGTTGCGAGCAGCATTTCACATTATACTGTGAAAAGTGGAGTATCACCGCGGTAGCGAAATGCACACGATTATGCCACCGCATTCGAGCGACATCGGCTTCTGTTAAATCGCTTCGAGATATCCTTTGCATCCTGCGATATAGATGCGGACACCAAGAATATAACGAAATAAAAAAAGAAAAGAGCTCGTAAAAGTTCCAATCATTTTATCCGCAGAACGTGCTCTCCTGACGTCGGAAATTGTCGACAGTAAGGCGAGTCATTATATATTTTTGACAAATTTTTGTTTTCATTAACATATTACTGTATTCTGATTTTGACATTTGGAAAGAAGAAATATTCAGTACATAATATTAATTTTGAGTATCACATCGTAAATTGAGTGAGATAAAAAAACTCATCTATAATAATATATTATAGAGGAAAAAAATATGATACATCCGAGATCTTTTCGGGTTAAAATCGTTGCACAAGGTATAGGAAATATGTATGTACTTTCAATTTCGATTGAATGAATTCTAGAAGATGCGGCGCCAGTTTTGTGAACGCATTTATAATTTCTTGAATTCCATACATAGTTGATTTTTCTTCGGAATCGTCCGCGACAACGAATGGTAGAAAGTAAAAGTACGTATTATGAAGGTTATTTTGATTATTTCGGAGACTTGCAGTTGAGTGAAACTTCTCCTTTCATGTTTTTGACAAAGTTTCGTACAAGATGAGAGATAAGCGTTTTCTGCCTAAAATAGAGAGAACGTGCAGATTCCGGGAAACTGTGCAGTATTCCATACATTACCATCATGAAGAAAGGAAAGGATTATGAAACCGATATCTATGAAGATATGCGAGATGGAAAATTACCAGTCATTGTACTAAGCGTAATCAAAGCGAAGAACTCGCGATGTAAGTTCCCAGGTTTTGGGTCCAGCGGCTCAATAAACCAGCCCTTTCGTACTCGAGTTGGAATTTCCTCAAGTTCATTTCCTGTGTAGTGCTCACGGCTGAAAGTTTTTTTGAATCTCTCAAAAAGGCCAGCTTGAAGTGAGAAAGTTGAAATAATGGATATTTTCTGCCTTGCCAGGAACAAGGTTTGAACCACACACTTCTGAATTGTCAGTTCGCGACTCAACTACCTCTGCCACTGATTTTGCTATTCGAAAAATCTTCTTAGCATTAGAGCAAGTTTGCAACAGCTCACTACGGCCTTTGTGCCTTTCATCGCAAGGAGGAAGTCTCCTATTCAAGTTGAAATGGCCCATATTTCTTGCAGCGCTGGCGGTTGAGTGATTAAGTCGCAGACTTCTGATTGAGAGATGCGTGGTTCGAACCTTGTAATTGATTCGGCAGACTATATTCTCAATTTTCTTATTTCTAGTCATCCTTGTGATATTGTCCACTCAAAAAGCGCTTCTCAAGGTCAGCTGATTCTCACCATCATTTCTGGGATTGAAATTTTTCCGAATTCCCTCGCTCTATTATAGCTTGGGCGTCGAGTTTCATTATATCCTTCAAAGAGACTAGCTTCCCTCCCGTTGCACTCAAGCCAAAATTATTTTACGTTCTGCTGATAACGTCACGCCCTATTTTTAAGCCAATCATCAACTCCTTCTGCTATCTCCAGTCGAAATTTCAACGGGAAACCTGATCTATGGGACTATTTCATGGAAAATTCGGCGTTTTTCCATCTGATGAAACCTAGTTCACCCTGATCTAACTAAGCGCTAGGAGGGAATTTTTTCCTTCTTCTTTCTCTTTTCCCGTTTCTTTGATACTTGAAAAAATTCCGACCATCGAGCTGCCATAATAGGGATGAGGGTTTCACTCTCAAGCTGCGAGGAGAAAAACTTGTAATTTCAATTGTCGAGCTATTTATGATAAGAGGAGAACTGGGAAAAATTTCAATCATCAAAGGAAGTGGATCTTTAAAGACTATGGAAAAATTCCAAAGTATCACAATCGGCCATCACGCTACGTACGGTCAAAGGGAGACTAGATTGGACTAAACCGAATTCGTTTACTTCAAATTCGATGTGCAGTACAAATTCCTCCCATAAAACAGGTTCCCCGAATTCCTCGTTCAACTTCGTCAAGGAAATTGTAATTTTTGATATGGAACCTGTTTCATTGAGGCTTATTTGGGAAGATGAGAGTTTGCGCTAAATCTGTTGTAGTGCGAAAACGCAAAGCGTTAGTCATCTTTAGTTTGAGCCATATCCGAAGTTTCTGCGACTTTTCTGAGCCGTGTTATGGACCAAAATTGACCAGAAATTGACCAATTTGCCTAGATTTCCGAGATGAGAAATTGAAAATTCTCACCGTTTCAAGCTCCCTAGAGTTATTTAGGTATTTTTCCCCCTCGGAATCAGCGTTAAATTTTACTTTTAAATCAAGTGAAATTTGGAAGTTGAAACAATTTTCAATTTTTGAGAATTTTGGCGAATTTGTCATTTTTTTACTCATTTTGGTCCATAACTCGGCTCAAAGAAATTGTAGAAAGTTGAGTAGGGGCGCAAATTGAAATACAAATTTTGCGTGCCCGTTCAACTCGCCGCGCACGATTCGCCGCGACGGGAGACCCTGATATTCGCCGCGGAGCCAACTCGCCGCGGGTAACAATTAGTTGCGAGTAACAAGTAGCCGCAAAGTGAATTACCACGAGTATAGAAATTTTAATGGCGAAGTTACAAATTGTATTTAAAAATAAAAATTTTTTACAAATTATGAGCAATGCCGCGTACGTAGGATAAAATTTCACAATTTTCAAAATCTAAAACAACGGCGCAAATCCGACTGTCTGAGGCGACTTTTTTTTTTTTTTTTTTTTGCAGGGGGAGGGAGATCGGTCTCTTCTTGGGTGTACTCCACGTCTCTTGTCTTTTGGCATTTCTTCAGAGGGTTGATAAACGCCCATATCGACGGATGAGCGCAGTTAAACTCCCCTTGTATCTTATGGTGACCCGCTTCAGCACGATTATTGGTCCGTGCGTCACCATCGACCGTTCTTTGGAAGACGTTCCACCACTCTTGTTTAAAACGCGGCTCTTTCCTGGATCTTCGAGTCCGTCGACCTACGTAATAATCTTCGAGGTAGTCGAGGAGTCCCTCCAAACGTGGGTCGAGGTACTCTTGCAGCTCTTCAAATGCAGTGGCTACATCATCGACTGGCACAAAAGCGAGGGCTACAATCATTCTAACATGCAAATAGATTCTTGCGTCGTTTTTGTACAGCGTTTGCAGGTGGAACCCCACGGCGTATTTTCGCGGCGTATTGCTACGGTGGCGAGTTGTGGCCGGCGGCGAGTCGTCTGCGGCAAATTGTCCGCGGCGAATCGTGCGCGGCAAGTTGTATGGGCACCCAAATTTTGTAGATCTGAAGTACACGTTCAACGTTTCGCGTTTTGGCGCTGGAATGGGATTAGCGCAAACTCCCATTCAACTGGTAACATCTTTCTGGTCCTCCTGGTATAACTCCGTAGGCTAAATTTCTGTAAATTCCTCTGGCTCCCATTTCATCATATATTATTGTAAAAAATAGTCGAAATTTTTTCAAGTCCAAGTGTAGCTTGAGAATCTAAATTTTTCAAGTGCCCCACCCCTGCACTACTCTTCAACTCCGTGTTCAAGAACCTAGTCGTTTTTAGCGAAGAACCCGCTATCCATTTTGTTAGGGGGAATACACCCTCGGAAAACGTCCGCGTCCGGGAGTTTCTTTGATCTGCGTCACGTCATGTGTGACGCTTTATGACGTCATCAATGACCTTGACCTACTTTAGGGACTTCGAAAATTTTCAATTTCCAGCCGCGATGCTCTATGACGTCATCAATGACATTGACCTGGACCTACTCTAGGGACGTGGGGAAATTTCAACTTTCAGCCGGGATGCTCTATGACGTCACCAATGAACTTGACCTGGACTTGAAAAAATTTCAATTTCCAGCCTTCATTATATCAGGCATAGCAGGCAGTATACTGAGAAGAGCCCAGCCAACTCATTTTCTGAGGGGAAATTTTCGCGCCAGCGTCATCGCGAGCGCGCGAGGTTTCGGGTTCCCCCGCTGCCCTTGCAAACCTGCAATGGCCTCTAATTTTTTTTTGTATATCCTTGTGATGAAGTTACGGCGTCAACTTTCTCCTCCCTCTGCACTCCAGCCAAACTTTCTCCAACTTTTCATAATAACGTCAAGCTCTTCTTTAGAATTGATATTGACCAAAAAAACGCTTTAAATATCCAGGTTAGGTTAATTTTTTCGATGGTCGCAGAATTTTTTTCAAAATGAATCTTCAACAAAAGTAATAGGGCGTTCCCCCCCCAAAAAAAAAATGCAAGAAATTTCTTCACTTCTTGGGAAAACATTAAATTATGTGATGGCTTTTGGCGCTTGTAAACAAACCCACACATGTTGCAAAGAGTTTCAGCCACTAATATACATGATTCCCAAGTTCATCAAGTAGGTCAAGGTTATACATGAAATCATAAACAAGGCTCTTTCATTCTGCTCGTTTCCCCCCATTCTTCGCGCCTAGCTCATACTGCATGATAAGCCTAGCACAACGAAGGCTCACCTACAAAAGGTCAAGCTCATTGATACAGCCCAAAGATATATACATAAATGTCAAGGAATCATTTCTGAAGAAGTCATATGGTTTCGGAGGCAGAAGGTGCATTGAAGAGATGATGGTTTTCAACATTCCACGAAAAGACCCGACCAAGAGTACTGCCCAGTCTTTCCAAGGGCAAGTTCCCCCCTAAAATCATTGCGCTATTCTAGAGAGAAATTTTTAAACAGAAGAATATCTTCGTTTTTCCGGTAAATTGTGGTTCTGAAGGGATGGATCTCTGACCTACTTTCATCACGTCAGGCTGAATCGCTCGCATCTTCTCTCCACTCACCCTTATGTATTTGTGTCCCTCTGGTTATCTATTCTCCGTTACAACACCGTTTGTACAGTTTGTGAAGGGTTTGATAGTTTCCTCAAAGTCTGCCCTTCGTGTTCAGTATTTCTAGGGAGGCCAAGCGATATTTCTCAGAGTACTCAATTTAGAAAGTGCTTCGTGAGTACAAAGCGCTGTTAAGTGAAATTACTGTGACTGGGTATTTTTGACCAAGACAATTTTTTGCCCACGATTGATTTTCAATAAATTGGCCACGGCTCAAGTCTTTTGGCTTTAACATAAGAAAAACTCTTCATTCCGTCAATTTTTTCAAGGCAGAGCTTTCACTCGTCGTTGTCAACGCAGAAGTACAAGCTTCAATTAAATCGATAAATGCCAACCGGATGAACGGTAAATATAATAAGTAAATGTTGACCGGGATTTTTGTCCTTTCAAAAAAATTACGATATATACGCTATTAGAAGGATGCAAAAAATACGATCTTGACATTTTAATAAACCTGCACTTGACTATCTCTATCTAGCCTTCATCCCCGTATACCGCGCGCGTAATAGGGAATATCAAATTAATTTTTTGATTTGGTTCGACAGAAAACTCACGAGAAAATGATTAATAAAGAAACAAAGTGTCATGATTTATTATATTTTTTCAACTGAAATGCCGCGAGTCATTTGAACAACAAATATATGTATAGCCTACTTGATTACATCATTATCATATTAGTATATTTCTACGAGGCCTTATAACGAATGACGAAAGAAACGAATGTACTCGAGGAAAAAGAAAGACATCACGAATGATCAATGATGCATTGCTCTTATAATTACAGTAGATTTATTCGCGTAGACTTCATTGACGCGGGGTAAAAAGAAGCTAAAATTTGCATTCAAAATTATACCAAAAATTATTACACTTTATAACCGCGAACGCCAATATCGAGTATAGATTTTTCTCCTTTTTCTACTCTTTCTCTCTCGCGCTTATTTTGTGGTCGAAGACCACCCCGTAAACACGTTGAAGTTGACAAATAAAGAATTGTCAAGCAGCGTACTGTAAAAATAAATTAGTGGCAAACGCGGGTGTTAATCGTTTGATACCGAAGTCCAAATGTATGGCAAACGATGCGCGATGTATAATTTAAATTTTTCTGTGAAGGTACACAACAGAGTGCGCGCGCTATTCTTTGAATCGAACACATCAGGTCTCTTTTAAAAAGGCATTTTTCAATAGATGAAAGTAACCGAACGTAAACACCCGGGCAGATAAAAATTTTACCTTTCAAATAATTTATTTCGTCCTGCGAGAATGGTGTTCGGCATAGTTTCAAAGTTGCAGCGGAAATAGTATAACGAACACGTACCTTACCCTTTTTTCTTCCTCAATCTTTTCCTCGCGTTTGTCGTAGAACGTGTGGGCCGAACCAATTTATCAAAACGATTTTTTCTTCCTAACGACGAACCACGTTATCGAGTGTAATTATTTCATTATACGCTCGCGACAGTAGAAGAAAAAGAAAAAGAATTGTCGCGGATAAACCGCGAACGCGTCCGTACAGAGCTAGTTAAAAAGTTCTTTATGCCTCAACCAACGCAAAGAGCATTCTTCAAGTCGTCGCTGCTCTGTGGACCTCTTCACTTTTATTTATAGCTTTCTCCATGGTGAAACTCACGCTGGGATCCGTTTGCCATGCTGTACAAATACTTCATATAGAGATATTGGGACTGCGATGGAGTGGACTTGGAAATAATTAACTCAGAATGTGCGATGCGAATGAGAAATTTGGTTTTAAAAGTTCACAGATGTTAACAGAAACAGCGAGGAATTCAGAAGGTCTGGCACGGCAGGAGAAGGGATGGCAATTGTTAAAACGATGACAAGTATAATTAAACTCTGATCCTTTCAAGATTCTTGGAAACATGTCTGTAGTCTGTTCTACGAGGTACCTCTACAGGAAGAAAGGAAATTGAGAAATTCATACCACGAGTGCGAGGCATGACAAAGACAAATCAATTGTAGTGAGAAAAAATGACAATGTAATAATCCTGTCAATTTTGAGTGATTTAGAGACGTAGTGCAGGCCGTGGCTCTTCTGTCTCTATTCGACCGTAAGATGATTTCGACTCTCAGTACTAAGAGGAATTACTCGTTCCAACGAAGTGCCGTTTTTTCTCTGAAATTTGGAGGTCAGAGAGGTGGACCTTGGGCTTTTAAAACGTGTTAAGTCTCTACAAACCGGGAACAGCAAAATACACTTCGCACACATTTTGTATCCTTCTGCGACAGAATGGCAGAGATAAAAAAAGTGTTTAATTCCAGTTAAAACTATAATTCCACCCGCACCTACTCAAGTTTGAAGCGTTTTTTCTACAGAGATCCATTTCTGTGAATGATTTACATAGTTGAACAGGTAGATCAAATGACACATGCCTTCAACTTCCGTCATAGGTCGGAAAAGGCTACACAAATGTATAGCCATACTACAAAGTTGATGAAGGCCAAAAAGATGACTAATGAATTCATGATTACTGAGTGCAATGCCAAGTAAAATTAGTACATTGCAGCCATAGGAATCAA
The DNA here is from genome assembly GCA_035079395.1 of Aspidiotus destructor. Classification (NCBI taxonomy): domain Eukaryota; kingdom Metazoa; phylum Arthropoda; class Insecta; order Hemiptera; family Diaspididae; genus Aspidiotus; species Aspidiotus destructor. Next base: position 29,093,548 of record JAVHKZ010000001.1, on the reverse strand, counting down.
TTTGCCCTTAAAATAAGGCAAAATTCCGACACAATATGAAAAAATATTTCCACATTCTTTGTGTGCTTCATACACGCTAGGATACAAACCCAAAAAATCGAGCAGAATGCGTTCTATTTTAGGATTACCACAACGCGACCGCAATGCATTGCGACAAAAGCAAATGTGTCCCAACACGGAATTTACTATGTGATCAATCAGGCAAGAAAGAGAACCGATGATTGCAAAACAATAATGACAACTGCTACCGGCAGAGGTCAGCTAATCTTTGGAATTAGCGTGACACCGACAAATTTATATGGTTTCTTCGACTATAGGAGTAGGGAGATGAAACTTCAATCTCTCTTCTTTCCTCTGTCTCACACACAAATAAGGCGTAAACACCTTCCACGTGTACAACATTGGCGTGTTCACTTTTTTTTTTGGAAGGGAACGAGGCTGAATTAGCTAGGACTTTGGCAAAATCTTATTAGGTCATCACTCTCTGGGGCATTCTGACCATTCTAAATAACTGAACAGACTTACATCAAAATGACGACGTACAGGAATGAATTGGCCCCCTTTGTGAGGGAGTCGACGATCAACATTCCCGGACTGGCCGGACTGGATATATTCCATGCCAAGATGGATTTTTTTGGAGTACAACCCTCAACCTCTCGTGTTAAATAAAAAATAGGGATGGAAGTAGAAAGAAAGTAATTGAAAAACACAGAACGAAGCCATCACTCAAGTCTAGCTTCCCTTGTTCTTCCCTCTTGTCTGGTCATTACTCATTTTCTTTACCAAAACAGAGTTGTTATGGATTCCTAAATTCATATTATAACTCATAACCTCTTTACGCTTTTATCACCTTATTCATGCTTTGCCATGTATGGTACTGATCCGGAATACTTTTCATTGTGTTAACATGGGTTCCCTTCATAATTGCTTCCATCATCCAATACGCCTCTAGACTAACTTCCATCTGGGGCGGCGGTAGGAGTGATCCTGGATGATGGTGTCGATGTGCATTTGTATTCTGTCCAATTTCTCTCCTGTGTGAGTGTTAGGCCCAAATAGTTGATGGTCTAATGGCCTGTTTCCTTCGTGTATTTGATAGTTTCATTTATCCCATTCGTTTATGGTAGGAATTAGGCCACCAGTTCATTAGTGTTTGACCACATAATTAGAATATCATCTACGTATCCAGCCAAGTATTTGATCGAGTTTTCAAACTTGCTGCTTTTCGATATCTTGTTTTCCGAGTTATTCATGAATATCTCCACCAGTATCAGTGACAGTGGTGCTCTCATTGCTAGCCCTTTTTTCTGGCAGGTCTGATCTACCATAAATTCCACTATTTTTGCCAAGGTTCCCATGGTATCTGTTGTTTTGGAGCAGTAAGAGAGATTCCTCCTTTGAAATAGCACTAAGAATGTTTGTCAGTCTGAGAACACCGATTCATTGTTCCTCTAGATCCTCTCTGCAGCTTCTGATGCTTTGTTTAGTCGCAAACTGACGGTTTTCTTCCAAGGATCTAGCGGCAATCTTTGCTATCTTGTAAGATGATGGTTGAATGCTTTTAGGCAGTGGTCTTATTGTGAGAATCCTTTTGTGGAGTTTGACAAGCCCCTGGAATTTTGATGCTATTGGGTTAATCTCAAGTGTACTTTCACTTCCGAGTACATTCAGTCTGCTCTGGTAGTTCAATGTCGAGCCCTCCTTCAGCTCTTGGTATCCATTCTCAGCAATGCCCCTCTCTACTTTTTGTGTGCAGTCACTCTTCTTCATTACCACTTCCGTGTTGTTACCGTCTGCCTTTGTCAAAATCAAGTCATTCTGTCGGTGACCTTCCTCTACACACTTTCTCCTCAGTGGCGTTGATATGATATCAGGGTAGGCACTTTTTTCAAATATGAAACTCTCGAACTTTTCCAGGTATTTTCAATATTTTTCCACGGCTTTTTTGGAAATAAAAATGAGTCACTGACTAAACGAAGATTTTTCAATTTTGACATGTTTCATGTCTTTTCTCTACCCCCTAATTCTTGAAAATTGTCCGGGCGTCCGGCAGTGACCTTGGGACTTGGAGGAATTTTGGAAAAAAAAAAGAAAATGATAAAAGAAAAATAAAATAAAAATGAAAATAAAAATGAAAACTAAATAAAAAAAGAAATAAATAAATAAAATAAAGTAAAATAAAAATAAATAAATGATGAATAAAAAAAAAAAATAGAATAAAAAAATTAATAATACATAAAAAATAAATAAAATAAAATAGAATAAAAATAAAATTGAAAATAAAATAAAATAAAATTAAATTAAATTAAATTAAATTGAAAATAAAAATAAATGTCTGGGCGGTCATTGAGAAATTTGCGAGTATCATCCTTTCTCTCTCAAAAAAAATGATAGAAAAAAAATTGAATCAAAAAATAAAAGAAAGTAAAATATAAATAAAATCCAAAATAATTATGAAAAATCTCATCAGCCTGAAATATACTAAAGTAGACTTATACTGGACCAAGAGGCGGGACGAACGAGCGGAGCGAGTGAGTCCCAGAAAACAGTCAGCCTAAAATACTCTAAAGTAGACTTATACTAGAACAAGAAGCTGGAAATTTCGGAAATTTTTGAACTATGAAGAGCTTAAGACGACTGGCAAAAGGACATGAAACATGATCTTTATATTTTTGGCAACGCCCAGAAATCCTTTATCTTTTTACCTCAATTTCTCAATTTCCACACCTACTAATTCACAGTACTATTTTCCTTTCAAAAACTAATTACCTCTCAACACCTGCTGAGAAGACGAATCCATCTCCGTCTCGAAGAATCCTCTAAGAAACGCTTTTCAATCTGTCCTTTGCAACCTATGTACACTCCCCACCCCCTTGGACTTACAATGAACCTTCCATTCGACTCGATTCCAAAAATGTTCTAATCACATCATCTCTACTATGACGGAGCAAGGTGTGGAACTGGAGCTGCCTGCGCTTATTCTGTAGACGGTGTTTTATTCTCCCATCGAGTCCGCAACAAAGCCTCTGTACATACCACTGAAGTCATGGCCATCCTGGCGTGTTGTTTAATCGCGCGGAGACTGAATCAGATGCAAGGATTTCGCTAACTTTTGAGAAATTTCTCAAAATTCCCTGACTTTTTCCAGACAAGTCGAATTCCCTGACTTTTCCAGAAGTGGCAACCTTGAATTTTCCCATAGGGAGGGGGATGGGGGATTTCCTAAAGTTTTTCCGAGTTTACGCAACAAGTAGACAAAATCAGCCTTGAACGGAAAAAAGATACAAAAAATTGCGATGAGCATATATCCCCCTTATCCCTCCCCCCTATATACGCCACCCCTGATTCCCCTGGATGTCCAGCAGTATTTTTCCAATCATATTTCGGGCTTCTGGTCTCACGTCCAATTCCATGTTTTAGATTACTCATTTGTAGCTAATTGCCTCGTTTTCGAGCTTGCACTTGGTCAATTTCTCTAGTTTACTGTACTTGATACGTTATTCGAGCAGTCTTTCCTCTACTTCCGTGGAAATGACGTTTGATAGGTTCTCGGTTCTGGGAACAAAGTTGTGCTTCGATGTCACTGTCTTTTCTTTTATTTCTTCTTAGTTTTGTGTCAATTTAGCAAATTTTTCCTTAATCCGTTTTGTTTGGGCTTCTACTCGGTTTCTCAAGTATTCTTTTCCTGCAATTCTTTAAATTCTCGGTGGTCCAGTTTCATTCGCTTCATGCTAGCATAGTTTTTGTTGTTTGTTTTCGAGTAACTCAGTCTGGTTTTCGTAAATAATTATGGTCCGTAAAATCAGTGACCTGATCCGCCCAATCAACGGGGATTGTCAAAAGAAGACGCGGACGAGTAAGGAAAAATTTAACAGTTCTTAATTCCACTTAAACAATTTCATTGTCTGGTAAATAATGTGGGACTGTTTCTAATATTTTTCAAGAACGTATCCATTCCAAAAATTGTTGTCCTTTCCTTCCTCTTCTGCGGTTGTCTCCCGTCGATGAGCATTATCATGCTCTACAACACATCTGGTGTCACATTTGGTGGTGCTAATTCAAATCGAGACATCATGAGACGACAATTTGCAACACAGTATGTCTCTCTTTGTATTGTCCGTTTTCTGAATTTGTAAATTAGATTATTGAAATCTCCAAGGTCCCTTCAGAATCTATCAATCATTCTCTCACAACAGGTATCAAGTATGAAACAAAAATTAGGAAAAAAATTCATGGGAGAAAAAAATATTGATCCTTAGTTCTACGAAATATTATTGTCACTCGTGATATTTCCAACATTATTAATCAATCAGTTATTCTGAGCAAACATCTTTACCCCATTTGTACAGCAAATCATTTAATGGGTGGTCTTCATCACAATGAGTGTCATGCCGAACACTCTTTTTGACGACGACACGTCCAACAAGTTTCTAATTGAAACGGGTAAAGGATCTAAATACAAAGTAGGTCACAGAACCGTTAATAGTTTTTTTTTTTTCATTCTTTTCACAATCCTTTTCCGTTTGTCCATCTATTCTTACAAAGCGGTACGACGACTCGATGTCCCAGTCCGAATTATAGATTGACCATATCACACTCGTGGGTCGGGCTAGTGCAGTACGTCTGCGCTGCCGGATGTGTCTGCCTCTGCGTGATATAGCGAGCGACGTCCTGTCTCCGCAACAAAAAGTGAAAGGATGACAACGAACGACGAATACATTTTCGGTCCGCGTCTAAAACGCAGGAAGGACGAAGTTCGCTAATGAAATTGGCTCGAGACGAAATAGCAACACGTCTCCGATTACGGTTTGGCTCGACGTTTAATTGGCAATTGTTGACATTCGCCGTTGAAATTTTTACTCGCGAACACGTACATTTTACCCATCATCCACGCTAGTTTTCCATGAACCGGCGTGCACTTCGGGTAATAAAATCCCGCGCATAAAAAAAATAAAATCGATACTATACGTAAATTCTCAGCTCACCGTTTCAGTACAAGCACCTTGCAGTTTCTAGGTCGCAAACTGGATATAAAAAATAATTGGAAAAATTAGACGAGCGCATCGTCGTCTAACTAGCATATCATACTTCGAGCTCGTAATGAAAATTAGCGATGCTCTTTTTATGCTTGCCTGACCTTTCGGATGGAATTATTTGTGTTTTGTTTCGGCGGCCGGAGCGCGGACGCCGCGCCGATCTCATTCTTCGTATTCTTTTCTTTCGCTTTGATATTGAATTTAAATTATACCGCTCTGTCATATCGGTAAACGCTTTAATATTTTCAAGAAAGAACGTATTGATATACCACACATTGACGGGAACGAACGTTTTCATTCAGTTGACACGAAATTCGTATCCACAGGTGTTCGTCGCAACCTCTACTCGCACACAAGTGCATAGTGGTCAAATCACGGCATATACGGCGGGCGCGTTAGAACCCCGCGGGGAAAACGAATCACCTTTTTTATTATATATATATTTATAATGTAATATTGATAGTTTACATATAGAGTACCTTATTATAAAGTAACCAGTAGGCTTCCGAAACGAATTCTGGAAACGCGTCCTTCTCTTTCTATCCAACGCGGGCCCACTCCTAATTCGCTATCTCTGTTCGATTTTCTTTCTTGATTTGAAAAACGTCACTCCGCTACATGCACAGATATAGCGATATTCAACAGGAAACACGTAAAATTCTTTTACACATACCAAAAATACTGAATTAAGAAAGGGGGAAAAAAAGTAGAAGTATATTATAGCACCATTGCACCGTAATGAAACGAGGAAAAGGAAGATAACGTAATAATGTGGACATTACTCATATGTTGACGTCACGGCTCGTACTACGAACGGAATCTCAACTGATGGGTTCGGTATTCGAAAGGTGGCAAGTAATTAGATATCAAGCGGCAGTCATCTGTTCTAACGCTTCTTGTCGTAACAATGAGCTCTTCATCTCTTAGTTTTTCCTTCTCCTCGATAATGAAATAATACGTTCTGCATGTGAGAAACCTGTTTCGACGCCTAGGCGTGAGAGAACGATGCTTCGAATTATAAGGAAGTCAAAATATTCTAATTTTTGGAATAACTTATTAGAAAATAATATTTGACTTGTTAGCGCTCTCGTAAAAACGCCGAATAAATTAATTCCTTAATTATTCGAGCCGTCCGAATCTCGTAGTCTTTCGACTGAAAAGAAACTAACGGCAGAGAGTAGAAAGAATACCCCTCACTGTCCGTAGATGGACTTTTTGAGGAGTAGTAATACAAAATGATTACATCACAACTGCAAAAGACGTATTAATTACAAATTCGTGCACGAGCTTTCGATTTTGATCTAAGGATGTATGTACGTAGCTGGAACAAACTCCTATGATACGAAGATTCGCGAATCTATCCGAAATACTCGTTATCAGGATATTTTGTTATACGTTGTTCTCCCTTGAATTAATAATCCTTATGCGCACATCACATAATCGGAAAAACTTCTCACTCACCCGCTCACATTCGATTATCGATTTACCCTTCGATTGTAGCCAGTCTCAATTGGTATCCACTTTTCGCAAATTTTTCAAGATCGTTGAAAATTATCTCTGTCACTTCTCCTGCACTTCTTATGTTAGGTTCATAAACCTTCATCATCCCTTATTGTTGAGTGCTAGGACTCGGTAATGCGATGAGTTGCAAGTTGTTGTAAAAAGAACGCAGTTGATTTTGGGAAAATACTTCGTGATTTGGTTGAATTTTCATGAACCGATATTCTTACGCAATGGTGGATTTGAACTGGAATTGGTCAGCAAAGGGGTGAATGACAAGAAGCAACAATAAAATTTCTTCACTTTTGGCTGTATCAATGAAATATTTGGTCCGATTCCATCGCAATTACACGCAATCCAAAATTTGAAATAATGATTAAATTGTCAATCCCCCCCCCCCCCCGGAGTAGCTGTTTGGTAACGATTCTTATTTTTACAAAAAACAAAATCTTGACCACAGATTCTCAGTATCTGCGGCAGATTTGCGTGAAGAGGGAGGGGGAGGGCTCGGATGCAGTCCACTCCCTTAAGAAAGAACCAAGATTCAAAACTGTCCGAAATTAAGGAAAATTCGGTCAAATTTCTCTCCGAAATTCGTAAAATCGTCGTAAAAATTCCAACATAGAAAGGCAGATTAAGGCGATTATTTTTCGAAAATGGACAATCTCCTACTTCGTCCAAGAGTTCGCAGAAATCATGAAACAAAAAATTATTTTTCTATTGAAAAATTTCTCGGAACATCGGTGTGGGTGTCTCACAAATCCAAAAATTGAAAGTATTCGACTCCTATAGGGCTTGTGCTGCCAGATCTACGGAGTTTTGCTCCTTAAAAAGATACATTTTGAGTAAAATACGGATTTCTTGTGCTCAGGAGAAAAGTACCTTAGTCACTGAGATGAAAGATACTTTTCTCCTGATCATTATGAGTTGATACTGGAATTTTCGCAACATTAAGACGATCAAGAGAAAAGTATCTCAGTTCATTGTATGAGAGATACCTTTCTCCTGATTGTTATCGATGAATCGGTTGAAATGTGTAGAAACAGTAGACGGAAAAAACGGCGGATACGGATTTTTGATAATGTCATCTGGCAGCAATGGACTGGGACCTCTCATTTCAATGACCGATCAAAGAAATTCATAAGTCTGTTAATTTAAACATTAATTAAAAAATTCAATTTAGGTACCTACACACAGTAGGACATTTGAAAAAAAAGTGAAGTCCAAAAAATAATGCAAACTTGGAAGAATTTTCAAATATTATACTCGGGCCTTTTTATTCGTGATTTTCAATGGACGTGCATCAAAATTAGAGGACTATTATTGACTTATTGGACCATTTTTGGAATAGTGACCTTTTATTGGAGTTGTTGGCCCGGTAGACACCCTGCAGAGGTATAACAGAGAGAACGGTGTCATGAGGTCCGGACCTCCTCTGAACTTGAAAATTCGCCTTAAATTAACATCAAGATTTAAAAAAAAGAAGTTCTACTCGACCTAGGAATTAAATTTTTTTATTTGGTCAGAAATAAAAACAATAGACTTCTATTGGGTTCATTGGACCATTTTCAAAAGCTTGGACTTTTACAGGGTTTTTGGATTTATAGGGGTGGTCGACACCCTGAACAACCCGTCGACCTCAACAAAGAAGAAGACAATCTTTCTGAACGTGACAGGAGAGGCAGAGGTGACGGAAAAGATTGATGGAAGATGCATCATAGAATATGCAAACCAAAAGAAATACATTTTTATTTTCCTACTAATAAAACTGATATTTTTATAATCCAGTGATGAGGAGATAGTTCGAATTCCCTACCCTGCCCTCTCATGGCTGTATTAAAGATTTTGAAACGATGAACAAATTTTTTACCTCAAATTTTGATTTCAACAGAAAACAATCTTCCTTTATTTACGACAAGAACTTTACTGGAGAAAGTTTTGGAATTGGAACCACTAGAGTTCTAATAGGGTAATATAGAGGAGTGTATGGGGATACGCCATTTTATCAGTGAAAACAAGGATCCAAAGCACGAACGCGTTCCACGCAGGGTCGCGGAAAAACGGAGGTGACCTGTATAAAAATGCAAAAACTCTACATACCTTCCGCGATACTGCGCGAAACGCGTTCGTATCTTGGATCCTTTTTTTTTTTTTGCAATTAAAATGACGTACTACCCCCTCTATATGGGATCCTAGTTCCCATGAGAAACTCTACAAGGTAGGTATGCGCCAGTGATAAGAATCGGTCCGTCATCATGCTGATAAAGTCAATAGAGAAGCACCAATCCAAGTAGCATCCTGAGAGAATTTTCATCATCAAACGTCGAATACAAGAATTCCAACTCCAAAAATAAAGTAAAACTCTTTCATTTCTTTGCTTCTATCGATACAATCCATCCAATCAACCATAGTTCGATGTTTAAGATTCAAATTTTTCACTCGGCACTCCCGAAACCTCTTGAAAAACTGCTCCTCCTTCAATTTCATTAGCATGGTGAAGGATCTATTCTTATTACTAGCGCATATCTAGTTTCTTAGTTCCAAAGGGAACCACCGGGTACTCTTCAAAGTCAGTTTCTCGCCAAAATATCAATTAGAATTCTCCGATTTACAAATCAAGTTTATTTCATGACGACTTGTTTTCGATGAGGACAGCACAAAGAATATTTTCAAATAAATAACTACGTAGCTTTCTAAATCCGGTGCAAACTGTTCAGAAAATTGTAAAATACTTCGTTAAAATTCTGTAAGAAGCGCGATTTTAGCATATTATGAGACTGAAACTACTCTTGAAAAAACCGTCACTTTTTTTCAACTGGGATCACTCATCCAAAAGTTTTTACATAAAACCAGCAGGGTATATTTTAACTGGGACTACTTCCAGAAAAACCGACGCGGTTTTGTTACTATAATGTCATCAATGACTTTGTCCTAATTACGGAAATAGGAAAATTTTACCCATGGTGTAAAATGACGTCATCAGCGACTTTGATGATGGACCACTTGAAAGCTGTGCCATTTTAATCATTATTTGGACTCCAAGATGGAGCCTGTGCAAGGTGAGCTATTTTGCCCAACGAGTGCACCTGTCGGTTGGTCAGCAACACTGTATACAGTTTATTAGGTATATAGCAGGCTAAGAAATACTGTTGGAGGGACGGAGGAGCCTGCTAGCTGGTTAGCCAAAAGTGCTCCCAATGAAAGAAGAAACTAGGCTGCACTAGACTAAGATATACAGCATTTTAGATTTTTACTAGACTGATAAATAGTGGCTGGAGTGAGAAGGCCAGTCAGCCAATTAGCCCAATATACTGACTACTGGGCTCACAATAATACTTGTGGAGGGCCGTTACTGGGACGTCATCATGACCGAAATAGATACATAATGGGGCTTGCTCTTCCAAAAAATCACCAATAATTTCCGATAAAACCTCACGTCTTTTTATGCGTCGTTAGCTAAAATAGCTATCTCCGTAGTTTTCATATTTTGAACAACTCATTCTCGGCCTCCTTCTTCTCGTTTACCACCTGGATCAATATCTTCTTTTATACCAAAATATCAATAAAAATACGATACAGAAAACACTTCACCAGGATTGCCGAAGACACGACTCTCAACGCGCACACTTTCCTGAAAAGGCGTAACACAATCCTATTATACAGTATATTAAACGATGACCAACAATAAATTTCGCCTTCGTGTACATGTGTATGTCGTACACCTTGAACAACATTTTAATGACAGTCAATACTCGTAAATAAAATGAGGTAGACGTACAGGAGATGCAATATAGTTACGCAAAGTTTACTATTTTTGTGACTAATTTATTTATGTTTACAACTTCGAGTACGATAAATACCACGATGATTGATTATGTTACTCGGTATTTCTCGCGGATTTTTCTTTATCCATTCTTTTGAACACTTATAACCAAAAAATGTGAATATCGACGTAGCAGATACAAAGTACGAACCATTATAACGCAAATTTTGGAATTATAACCTTGACTAAATTTTACCATAATGAACTTTCAACGAGTTCGGGATCAGGACTGACGCAGAGAGATGATCTCACAGATGGTCCGTGTCGTATTTACGGCGTTGACGTAGGCAAAATAATGTGCGCTGAATAACTTTGTACGTTCGAAAACAATACATTAATTATTCCACTTTCTTCTTCCATCGGTTGCACACGATTGCGAACGAATCAATAAATAAATATGGTTTTTCTCGGAAGTTTCGTTGTAGAGGGGTTTATACAATATGAAGTTGTTCAACTTAATAATCGTATGAGTAAGCATGAGTTTACTCGAGTGTTAGTCTATTCATTATGATCTCGTGATCAACCAAAAATATTGTATAACAAAACGTACCTCACGGACTGAATGCGTTCGTAAGTCATACTTTCGGATCTAGAGATTGAACTTTTTATGAAAATTGAACTTCAATGTTACGGTCTATCAAATTACTATTTAACACACGAAATTTATCAGAGCAGACAGTCTGTTAATGTTGCATTCAAATGAGGTGACGCAGAATTACGAATTTTATACCTCTCACAATGATTGCAAAACATTGTAAATGCGATAAATTTTAAATATTGCCATTCGCCAATAAATTTTCCCATCGGGACCGGTTCTTTCGCACAACCAACAGTCAAAATTCAATTTTTTAATTTTTTGTATAATTTTTTCGTTTATTTAAAAGAATATTACCGGGAGAAGAATCAGTATGCGTTTCTACTGAAGAAAAAAATTATAATAATTCGAAACATCATTATTTTTTTCATAATTGTGAATCATGAGGCCACTTAGTATCTTCTAAAATTTTATTCAGAGTGAATTTTTTCGTTGGAATTTTACAGAACATTCTTACAACTTTTCCATTACTAGACTAACTCGATAAGATCGCGCAATATATCCAGTGTACCAGAGAAAAGTCTTCCAGGTCTGACGGAAATGAAATTGGCCATACATAATTTACACAGGAAGTATTTATTTCCCCGATTTTTGATTTGGAGGTATTTAGATCATTTGAAGAATGGTATCCCACTGCAGTGCAGGTGTTCGAGAAATACTTTATGGCAGGACCATCATTATTAGTATCCAGATTTTTGATTGTAATAGATGAGAGAGTACTCCTCATTTTACAGAAACAACAAAGAGCGATTACCGGACAGCGTTCTCGTGAGGTTATTCAAGAGTTGTGTGACCATATAGGCAAAAGTATTTTGATCCTAGGTATGCAACAGTATCCGTTATTGATGATTCTTTCCTTTGTACGCAGTTCAGTTGAAGGTCTTGACGTTCTCTTCCTCAACTACGAAGCATCGCAATTTTTCTTAACATTATACGCTCTGGTTTTTAAAAGTCCACTTTCTATAAAGATGAAACCCGAAAATCATACTTTGACGACGTCAAACTCTTCTAGTTGTACTTGTATGAGCATATAACTCTTTTGTATTATGAATATCCCTGAATCAGGTCAAGGTCACTGATAATATTGTACTATACACCCTGGACGAAACTTTTTTGTATGACAAAAACTAAATAGTTGAGTATAGCCTAGTGTGCCCGAGGTTGTGCGCCTATTACAATAGAAGCCAAGGACACAGATCCCAAAATAGTAGAAGTCAAAATTTCTTCATGTTCCTCTGAAGCAGGTCAAGGTTACTCAGGACGTCAGCGGTCCTATTTGATTTTGAACGAAGACTAAAGGAGTAAAACCTATTATATTACAGGTTAGGCCAATATAGCCTAGTACACTGTATGTCCTCCTTCACTTTAATTAGGCGAGTTCTTCAGTTCTGTACAATGGAAATCATTGAATCATGTACATGTCTTTGAAATTCAAATGTGAATACAGCATATAATAGCAGTAACTATGCGCTGAGTTGACGAGGTTAGCTGACGATCTCACTCGCTCCATTTGTTCGCCTCTCCATCGATATATTTTAGCCTGGTATAGGCTTCAGCCGATGGTATTACACCAGTTTTTCTCAACCCTTCTTACACCGAGACAAATTTTTCCATGGGGAGATTTTCCTGCGGCACAGCATTTCTAAAACTCCAAATTGTGTCCACATTTTTTCTGAGTATTGATTCTTTCATATATCCTCCCCCTAATTTCAGGATTTGGGGTCGTACAAGATTGCCATATGAGGCTTCAGCCTTCTTTCCCTACACTGCGGTTCTGGGAAATGGAAGCTTGACCTTTCAGCCGAAACTCGAAAAAATGTTGAGTTCTGCCACCAATGTATAGGTAGAAAGGTCAGAATGATTCATGCATCTAGTGGAAACCTCTTGGCCTCTCCTAATTCTGAATTTTGCGGAGAAATATGAAATATGATCTGCATTTTCTGCCACATTGCGGAAAGTTTCTGATTTTTATGACAACGCAGGTTTAAGAAATTATAACTGAAATTGACATTATTCTAAAGCTGAAACACATCAGTCAAATGGTGCTTGTGATGAATTTTTTGAGTAAATAGAAAAAACTTTTTCTGGTTCGCGCCAATTCATGTTTTTGATCAAAATCTCACGACGCACTGATAGAAAAACACTGTACCATACAAATACTCTAGAAGAATAAAAAGGGAAATACGATTGATCAAGCTGTGTCCTTAGGTGAGTAAATCTCTCTTAGAGGGAGGGAGGAATCGTGAAAATGTGTCACTTGAAAGGAAATTACAGAAGGGCTTCTACTTTGTTACTTGTTGCTTCTTTTCATACTCTTTCTAGTGATTTTACTATAAGAGAAGATATCAAACTGCTAGCAAATTGATAAGAAGTCAAGCGAAAAACCAGGTAACTTATTGACATTCAAAATTAAAAAATTGATAAAAAATTAGAAACCATTCCAGGTTTGCAACGGCAACGGGGAACCCGCAACCTCGACCCGCGCTAGCGATCACGTTGGCGCAAAAATGCCCCCTCAGAAAATGAGTTGGCTAGGCTCTTCTCAGTATACTAGGCTTGATAAAATGTAGGCTGGAAGTTGAAATTTTTCCAAGTCCCTAAAGTAGGTCAAGGTCATTGATGATGTCATAAAAAGCCACACGTCACGTCACGTCACGCAGTTCACAGAAACTCCTGGACATCACGGACGCGAACGTTTCCTGAGGATGTAATCCCCAAACACAATAGATAGCGGGTACCCCACTAAAAATCAAAAATTGGTATTTATTCATAGTCTGGAACTCTCCCAGTAATTAGAAAAGTATCTCTAATTTTTTGCTGATAATCTTCTCTCTAAATATTAGTAGAGGGTCAAATTCCTGTTTCTTTCTAATGGTAAAATCCATCATTTATTGTTTACTTCCGTTGAAAGCAGCACCATTTAATACAAATATCAAAACATATTTTGTTTTTGACGTCATCATCATCGTCTAGGACAAGGAGGACACCTACTAGAATAATTTGTTTCAAAAATCTTCTGACGCTTCTGTTGACAGGAATTCAACTCAACCATCAATCCATTATACTAATACGCAAATGATGAGAATAATGAAACATAACGAATGAATCGTACCTTCACATCCGCTCTACATAAGCTTATCAAATTCATTCTCTGCGTCGATTGAGAACGCACTCATGAACCAAAACATAGTGATTTCTGGAAATGCGCCATTTTGAAAGCGACCCTTTCTTCGGGTATGTCTTGACACAAAGAATTGCTGCTCTACCACTATTGCACTCATATAGGATATCAGCACATAGAAAACACATGCATCCTTTAGACTGTGAACAGGTTTGTACCTGGGTCCGTAGAGAGAGCCACTGCATTACAGTCAGTAATTGAGTGTCTTGAAAATGACGCCGATGCCGTGACGTTAATATACAGTAAGCGTCTTTAAAATCGTACTGTAACGTGAGCGTTGCAAAGATAAAACCAAAAGCTCGCGAGTCGCGCGCCGACCCTAAAAATGAGTTTTCACTTTCTCATGCCACCGATCGTCCGATATGAATTTTTAACTCATTAGACAGCACTTCGCAACCCATTTTCAAGCGTTTGACGTGCTTGGACCATTTTCGAACCTATTTTCACAAAGCACGTTTTCAATTACGAGAACGTCTTCTCTTTCTCTATAGGATCCTCGTTTTGACGTTATTAGATTCGAATTACCTTATTATTTTTCAATACTGTATGAAGAAGTAGGCGTCCGCGACATTAATTGTTTACTCTCCTCCGTTAGCACTCGAAAATTGGTAACAATATTATACAGTAAAATGCCGACCATATCTAAAGACGTGAGAGAGAGAAAAAAAAAACACTTCATTGTACGCGTACCGCGGCCCACGAAATAGATTTATTCTCATTTATATGCTGTCGCCGCTGCCGCCTCTGCTCCACAATGCATTCTGTTTTCGTTCAATGATTAGCGCGACACGTGCAGAGCGCGTGTCAATTGGCTTCGAATTACCGGCGTGCGTGAAATTTGAGGCGGCTATGTGCACATCCCAAATGAATGTTGTGCTTGACTTTTCCCGTTGGATGAGCGGCAAACCGCGCCACGCCGGACTTACACAATTCTTTCACCGTGTCAATTCCTGACGGTAGCACTTTTTAAACAAATAAATGACGCGTAATTTATACGGAAGATATAATAGTACCTGTTCGTCGTAATAGGCTTTGTGGTCTAGCCCCTTAATGAAGACACGTGAGACATAATCATGTTGTAGTGCAGCTCGAACGGAATGTTGAAAATCTTGTTTTGCGAAAAATTTCGGCTTACGAAGTGTCTTCGCGAGTGCAGTTAAATACCTCGAGCAGCGACGATGAAAAAAAAAGCTGAAAAATATAAAAACTCTTCGGGTTTGTCGTAGAAAAAAATTGTATACCTATAGTCTGAATATCGCAAAAATCGCAATTTCTTTACGCGCCAGTGGAACGAGTAAAGGTTACGTTGATTTGCTTTTTAATTAAATGAAAATACATTATTTTACTGAGTACCGTGAAACCACTTAAACGTGTGAACGTTTTTTTTCTCTCTCTCTCTTTCTTTCCTTACTGCGAACCGGCATCACATCAGTTGAAAATGTTGGAAATATTATTGTAAAATAGACATCGTATACGCACTGAAACCATTAGAGACATTGGAGAACACGATTTTGTTCGCATTAAAAGAAGTTATCCGAAGTTTCCACCCATCACCAGTGTGTTATAATTACAAATGATTTTTTAATGAAAATGACATCTAACCAAAAATGTAAATTTAATGTCATTCGTAGCATTCGGATAGAAATACTGATAATAAAGAAGATTGAATATTATATTTATATATACACACGAATACCTATATATACGTGAAACAGTCTACATTTATTTCACAGTAGCGGAGATCCAGGTGCTACTTGTTTCTTTCTATTGACATCACCATGTATATTCCCTTCGCCGCGCTCTGTTACCGAGAATTGCAACCCTTCCTAGAAAACAGGTTTGTTGATGAGCTATAAAATGCTTTATGAATACATAAATGCGAGTACTCGATGAAGAAAAAAATTGCAATGAGACCTGTTGATTCTGATTACTTTTAATATCTGTAGCAACATTATAGATTCAAGTTTTGAAAAAAATATTACAGCGATCCAGATTCTTCCTTTTTTTTTTCAATATCGAAGATGACATTTTCAGAAACTGTATAAATATTGTATTCCTATTAGTTGAGCTCAACGTAATATCTTATTTTTCTCGGCGAGTAGTTTATGAACCGCGAGCAATTCAGAAAGAAAAGAAATTTAAAATCATAAACGAATATAATAAATTTTACTTTCTAATCAGTAAAATGAAAGTAATACGATGTATATTCTAATGGATAACGTAGGCATGAAACCAATAAAATCGCGGAAAATACCAGAGGCCGGTAGTTTTTTTCTTCTTTCAAGAGGGGGTCACTGGTACTTAGAGAAATATGAGAGTAAATATGAAAAATTAGAGGAGAGGAAGGGAAACTAAGTCCCTGGGATTTCCATCGAGAAGAGTGTGATTCAATGCTCTTTAAAATAAAAGATCGAAACGACTGGAGTCGATACAACCACTAAATGAATCTAGCGACAAGTACTTTAATTAACGAGAAAAAATTAATGGTAGTCGACAAAATAAAAATAAGGGCGACAGGAAAAATGAATGAAATAAAGCAAAGAGCGACAGGTTGGTTACTCTCAACTACAATCACATTTTTACACCAAGTCTTCTTTCATTTATCCCCCCCCCCCTCCTTCATCCTATATATGTTACGCCTAATTCGTGTACTCAACTTGTTTCCATGTCTCCTGAAAAATAAGAAGTTACAGTAGTACATTGTAAAGTAAATTAAAGTACTCCTTGATTATTGAAATCGTGTTAGGAGGTTTCGAATCCGAATTCACGTTTAAAGTTTCAGTTTTTCAAAAATAGCTGGAACGAAAAATTTTCGGAGCAAAAGTTACGAATTTTGCTATAATTGATTCCTGCGGAATGGGTAAGGAGCAAAAGTTATTCTTTTGTTCAATGTCACACATTTGGCCAGACTACGAAGGAGGAACGCCTCTACTTAGGAAGAATAGTAAAATTTAGTTGAATGTATTATTTTACATACACTTATCGGAGTGATCAGCTCCACACGCCTTGATTCCAAGTCCATGGAAAATATCACGCACAAAAAAAATGCTCAACTACTTCAGCTCAAGTAATGATCAGCGACGGATCAAAACGACGGCTACTAAAAAATCAAGTAATTTACTCATTGAAAGAGTTTATTGAGAAACGAAATTAGGGCACTGACCCGAGAATTTTGCATCTTTGGAATTATTTCACTAAATACCCAACGAATTGAAATTTATTGTAATTCTCCGGCTCGAGAATAATAAATTGATTTCTGAAGAACTTTTCATGCTGAAAATGATACCGTTTTCCGCATCTTCAGATTGGCTCAATTTTTGTGTATTACGTCTACGCTTACGCGCACCGGGTCGTTGCGGAACGCATTGTAGAAGGCAGTACTCTAGTATGTGAACTTGCTTGCGTTCCGCGACGACCCGCCGCGCGTAGACGTAGACATAATACAAAAAAATCGAGCCAATCTGAAGAAACGGAAAACGGTATCATTTTCAGCGTGAAAAATACTTCAACAATCAAAACCTCCCAAGCCGTAGAATTAAAAAAAATTCCAAATTATTGGGTAGTTATATTTTTGTTTTGAATTTTGAAATAATGTAATCTTTACTAGGTTATTTATTATTATCACCTATTTTTCTTTGGGGTGGGGGGAGCTTTTCCTGGGCAAGCCAAGAGCTTTCATGCATATGCAAAAAGAATAATAAAATGAAGTTTCTCTATGAACGACTCAAGATTCACATTATTTTCGTTTTAGTTGAGACTTTATTTTTGTGTGACAATTTTTGGATTTCTCTACAATCCTAGTGAATTTTATTTGGGTACGATATTTTCTAAACTCTCGCACAGTCTTCGGAACAGTTTCTTCCTCTCGATATCTCAGTAATGGTGAAATGAGAGAGCGTTAAAATCTTACGTGACATTATACAAGACATTTTGTGGTAGGCAATTCTTTTTCTTTCTGAAAATTGTACACGGGCTTTTGTTTCGTTAAAACAGCAGTGTCTAAAAATAAGAACAAATAAAATGAGCGTTGACTGTCAAATCCTCGCGTTTCTGTAAAAAAAAGAAGAATGAAGGTGAATGACTGTATAGTATACCTCTTTTCATCAATTATGTTACAATCGAACATCTGATTTTGATGACCTTATCCCGTCATCATAGATCATCGAAATTTAATCGAGTTTATCTCTCTCTTAAAGAGCTTAAATTCCAGGTTGAGTTTTTTTCAACTTTTATAGACGATAGGGAAACTTTGCAGCTCATAATCCAATAAAAACAATAGCAAGAGAATCAATTATAAAAATGTGCAAACTTTCTAACCTGCCTAAATTTCAGAATTTTGCGTCTCGTAGACAACAGTTTTCTTCTTTACAACAAACAAAAGAGAGATGAGAATGAAAGTCGGTTCTTCTAAGGCAGCGGTGGCCAACCGGGAGTTCGCGATCGACCGGTCGATCGCGGTGTCTTTGAAATTTTCAGGAAAATACAAAAGAAAAGGTGAAATTATTGATGAAAATTATAATTTCGAGATTATAGTTTCGTTTTAGCCAGGTTTTACTGGAATTTTGTACCTGTAGGTGCAAGTAAATCAGTCAAATTAGCCTTAATACATTGTAAAATTACATTCGATTCATTAATTGCACGTTTATTATTTTTAGCGAGAACCCGCTATCCATTTTGTTAGGGGGATTACATCCTCAGAAAACGTCCGCGTCCGGGAATTTCTGCGAACTGCGTGACGTGAAGTGTGGCGCTTCATGACGTCATCAATGACCTTGACCTACTTGAGGGACTTGGAAAAATTTCAACTTCCAGATCAATGACCTTGACCTACTTTAGGGACTTGAAAAAATTTCAATTTCCAGCCTTCATTATATCAGGCCTAGCATGCTTACTGAGAAGAGCCCAGCCAACTCATTTTCTGAGGGCGCACTTTCGCGCCAACGTGATCGCGAGCGCGGGAAGTTGCGGGTTCCCCGCTGCCCTTGCAAACCTGCAATGGCCTCTAATTTCTGTTTTGCTGCGTTCCACAAATGAGTCGATCGCGCAATGATTTGAAATTGTCAAAGTAGACCAAGCAAGAAAAATGTTGGCCATCGCTGTTCTAAGGTTTTAAGGGGGAGGATTACAAAAGCGACATTTACTTACAATTCATTTTCATCTTCATTCTCCTCATTTAGAGAAGAGCGTCCTAAACATTTTGACTGGTTACATGTCTTCACTTTGACTTCCTCCATAATATTGAGTTTTCCATACGACAATGACCATGGAATTTTATAAAATTGAAACCTGGAAGGTATACTCTTCAACCCTATTTCTAATTTCGGGATGGACAAGCACATGTGCCCTGTAGGACTAGTATAATTACGGTGACCAGATTTTTTTTTCAAAAAGTAGTACCTTTGGTGAATATCTATACTTTGCAACATGGGAGAAATGATAAATGACAACATCAACATCGCAAATTTATAGATACAGCAAATTTAAGTATATTTTCCGGAGCCGTGAATTTATTTCAGAAGGTCTTCTCTCAAAAGCAAGAAGGCCTGCATCTCTCCACAGACGTAGTCAAAATTTACATAAACTTGCATCGCGTCTCTCAAGTTTTCCACCCGCAACGCTGACTTCTCCGAGCTCCAATAGTTGGTAATAACCGAAAAGAGTCGCTCCACTGGAGCACATGTCACTGGCCGACACAGCACAAACTGAAGTTCATGCGTGTGCAAGCTGATTATTTGAATAAGTTCGACAACCAGATTTTTTTCAGTCGTTGTAGGCCGATAAAATGATGTTATTGGAATTTTCAAGTTTGTATTCTTCAAAAGTTTAGTACACTTGGTAGTACAAATTTCATGGTAGTACAGTGGGCTAAAATGAAGTACCGCACTACCAAAAGTAGTACGTCTGGTCACCGTAAGTATAATGCCTGACAAACAGTATTATTGTATGATGTCTCATTGTCTCCTATACATTATTCAGAACTCATATTTTTCCAAGCCTTACAGTCATTGGATGTCGAGATTTCTCCAAGGCTCAAAAAGATCGAAGGTCGAAATTTTTCATAAGTCCTTAGAATAGGTCAGAATTAGTGATACTTTCACGGTTGAAATTTTTTCGAGTCACAGAAGTAGGTCGACCTCCTCGAGAACCAAAATTTAGCCGGGCGAGTGTAGGTCTTCCTGAGAAAAACAACCTAGGGACAAGACGTTGATGTCGGCGCCACGGTGGATATGTTTGCAAAAACGAGTTCCGTCTTCCTATGAAACAGGCTTTCTACCAGGAAGCCACCGATTTTTATAAATAACATTTTTCCAAGTTCCTCAAGTAGGTCAGAGACCCTATCTCCGCAGAGCCTCAATTTTAAGGGAAGACTGCGAAATTTTTCTTCAAATAATCTCTCATGAAACTGGTCATATTATGGCACAAAGTAGACAGCAGGCAACTTGCTCTAGAAGATATTCTCCGTTTCTAGAAAATAGGAAGAAGAAGAGAAAATACCTCTGGTTAACTCTTGGGAATACTTTCAAGTGTCCAAAGTAGATTAGAGCCCCACCCAGGAAATTTTTCAAATACCACTCGCTTTGCTGACTCATTATCATCTATCAAAGTTGACTCCAATTTCCTCTAAAAATTTCAAAAGTTCTTTAAAAGCTCAATTACAAAAAATGAGTGACCTTTTCTTAAGCCAGCAGTGCATGTGTTCCGGCCTCATTTTCGTGTCAGAAATTTCGTTCAATACAGCATAGTTATCGAAGGCTCATAAAACTAATTTTCATAGTAACTTGTAGTTGGAGAAAAGGGTAGATCAAAAGAATAGGCTTATTGTAAATCGTTTATTCTTCTTTGATATAGTCGTCGTGGCCACCCAATATCCACAAAGCACCGACAATTCAGTGAAGGGGGGGGGGGGGGAGGAGGAGGAGGGCAATGGATAAGATTTTCAAAAAAAGTCACCATTCAAAGAAAATTTTTCTATTCAAAAATTTTACGTATAGCCTCTCTATTTGACCGAATTATTGGGAGGGGGGAGCGAGCCAAAATCGGTGCTTGTAAATATTTAGGAGACGAAATTATTATTGTAGTTAAACCGTTTTGCCTATCGTACCGTTAAATATTCTCGCTCGACCCTCTAGCGTGACTACACATCACCTTAATATATGAGTCTCATAAACTTTTTTACTGTCTTATCATAAATTTCTACAGATTTTTACATTCGTTCACCAAGATTATAGTGTCCTTTAGTAAGTATCACCGAGTGATACGAGAACATAATTTTCAAAACAGTGAATTCAGGATGCTGGCTTACGAAGAGCCTATAATTAAAATACATTGGATCAACTTTAAAAGGGCGCTTCCGATAGAATTTTGAGCGAGAAAACATACAGAGATAATGAATGTTTAAAACGAGGTCTACGCGAAGTGTTTATGTACTATAAAACCTTCCCACCCAGTAGATAATTATGTAATTACCGAAAACTTAAAACGCGCTTTTCTCTCGTTTTTAAACAGAAAACCCACCCAGGGGTACGTTTTCTATATAATTTTAAAATTTCTATTTCTGTTCACTGAACCGCGCATACCGAACACCCGCATATTTTATTCATCTTCTTGCCCACCAAAATGAACAATCAAAGTACTGGAAAAAATCCCTTAAACTCTTCTTGAGTTACGTCAAACAATGGCCTTAAAATCGTTAACGGCTACAAGCGTAAAGAGAATTAGGTTCAATAAAAGTGAATTATTTCTCCATTTTTCGATAAAATTCGAAATTGAGTAGCCTTTCTCACTCTAGTGAGCAGCCAACCTCGAAAAAAACATAGTAATCACGGTTTTACATAGTTTTGGCCAAGATTCTCAGATAAACCTCGATCCCTTCCTTTTTATCGATTTTCGAGTCATATCAATGCTCAATGTCAAATTGAAGATGCTCTTCCCGAACGTCTCGTCCACTTCCTTACTATTAATTGCGTAGACTAGACTCTCGAATCGATACGCGTCCATATGAAATTTCCTCTTAATTAACATTATTTTAAAACCGCCTGGAAAGTAGAGAAGAATTCTTTTAAGTGATACGTCAAAATAAAATGTCCAACCCATCGTTCCACATTTTATCTACAGACTAAATTACGTATCGTAACGATAAAATCAGCATTAGCATTTACAAACTACAAGAAGGAATAAGAAAAAAAAAAATACTCCGCTGGCTACTGTTTCAAAAATGTCTGACGTTGACTGACGTTATCTACATCTCAGGCACATATAAACTAATAATCAAATTTAGCTGTACACTGGTATCTCGTTCCCGCAACAATGAGTCTACCATTTATAAAATGTTGTATCGTATAAACTGCGCCAGTCCGAGCAAAGAGAAAAGAAGACGTAGGTGTAGTTTGGAATTCCTACATCTTTATTGGGACACTTTCCTATCTATACGCAGGAATAAAATTTACACAATAATGCTTTCTCGTTACGTATACGGGTATAGGGCCTATTTTATGGATGCAGAACTCGCTTGTGTATAAGAATACCGGTATATATATCGGATGATGAAATGAGCACGAGAACTTTTTGTCCCCGGAGTAGGCTGCGGCAATTCGATGAAGTTAAAAAAATTGCTTCATTGTTAAAAATGCGCATCAAAATGGGAAACTGTCAGCTGCTTGGCGAGTCTATCACGGCTCGAGTTTGAAAGCTCTTTGTATCAACGTACAACAGTCCGAAGTCGAACTTTTTTCTTCTTTCTCTCTGCATCAACAAGGAGAAATTACCAGAAGAAAAAAAAATAAAAGATAGAAAGGAAAAAAAGCTATACTACACGCTATGTTTATATATACCAGCTATACACAATGTACTGTATAGTAAAATATCGCAGCCCGTTTTCCAAATCAATAACGATTTACAGAGAATAAAGCCGAAACGCAGTCCGGGTTCTCGTTCGCGTGTTTTTCTCATGCCGAATGCACGGTACTTCGGAAGTAAACAAGCAAGTACCGACGTAAACAAGAAGGCGGTCCTCGTAGCCGCCCATTCCACGCCTATCTAATATTTTAGCCTCTCTCCAACCTGTTGAGTATACACAAATATTCCCTGTACCCTTCGCTGCACCAGAACAGGGGTCCAGACTGATATGAAACGCGCATCGCGGTACAACGAGCTTCGACATCTTTCAAATTGTTTTTCGAGCAATCGGCACAGAATCCTGTGTATAGTAGAAAATGTTGTTTTTGAACACGCAAAAGCTAAACATGTACGGTATGTATTGTACAGTCAACAATCGATCGACGAGATCGCAGGTACATCTGTTGAAGAAGGGTGTGTACGAGAATTCTTTTCAATATTTTGAGAGATGACGGTATGCGTTTTATGTTCGCGTGTCAAAAAAATATCGTGCGTGAAAGGATTCGTACGTAGGGTAAAAAAGTATACGTCCTAAGATATGAGGGGAAGAAATACCATTCAGGTAACGATACACAATTCCAAAATAAGACATATGATAATATTATCTGATGGACTTTGTCAACATTGTACTACCTACTTAAAAATTTGAAGTCTTTATTTATAATTACCTTCTTATGTGAATTTCTCTCCCCTTCTTCTGTGAGATCTTGCTTCGAGTATTCGTAAATCTTGCCTGTCCCTGAAAAATAAGGAAATATCTGGTGTCATTTTCGCAGCTTAATTCTTCTCCAAATATCAATACGTATAGATTTAATTTATTGCTTTCTAATCTTCTTATATTAAATTAAAATTTGTTGTTTACTCTTACAATACGCTGACATAAGCTGTATTACCTTGCAAAGTAAAAACAAGGATAGGTTTTCATATGAAACCAAGATCCGTGATATTTAAATAGAAAGAGTATACCCTTGCAATTTTGGAAAGGACGCGACAAATATGTATGAAAAAATACTCGATAATTCCTTTTAAGCAGTCATAGGTACAAAAGTTGGGTATAAGGTAAACTGCGATGAAGTCAAGTACACATAAAAAAATCTTTCATTATCGACAGTTTCTCATTCTGACGCCTATCTCGCCCGTTGCAATCTAAATTATGAAAAATAAGAAGCATACATCAAAACCTTTCAAAGTGTCAACATCTTCTATCAGAAACAACTTCTCACTCTGATGCAATCTGAATTATCTGAATCTTGAGACATACTATCATATATTGGTGCCATCGTGTCTATTAACAAAATAATATGTTTTCATCCCAAAGCCATTCTAATTCAATTGCAATCTGAATTATCTGAATCTTGAGACATAGAATCATACATTGGTGCCATGCCATTGAGTCTCTTTACAAAGATGTTTTTATCCCGAAACCATTCTACTTCAATTTTTTGATTTCATCAATATTTCTACTACCTACATTACGAGTATTTCATATCATTTTCTTCCTCTTTAAATTAAAACGAGCCTCGCAACTGCTTTTGAGAATATGAATTTGATGGTGCTGCAGAAATGGGTGGTTCATTGTGCTAATGATTTTTTCATGTTTGAGAGAGGGGATGCAAGGAGAGACAGAATAGTGAAGCCGGATGTTTTCGAGAGGTAACTAAGAGCAGAAATATTGAACAGATAGATTGATAGCACTGCAGTATGAAATTTCAAACATGATGTACTTACAAAAACATTCGAGTGTATAGAAAAATAAGAATTTTCCTCCCTTGTCTGAATCTTCAATCTCTGCGTAGTCTAGATAATTGTCTGAAACGGGAAAGATACTTTTTCACGCACGGAAAACAAGGTTTCATCGAATATTTTGAATAAAAACCGGCATCTGTGCGAAAAAGTGTGCTAAGATGTACATCCGATTTTCAAGAGGAGTGCAACAGAATCTACCCTGTATTATAAAATCGTAAGACGACCTCTATCAGACCACTAGAAAACATTATTAAAAACTCTAATATCTACATTTCTAAATAGGAGACCAAGATGATCCAACGCGCAGGTTACTCTGTAATAAATATTATTGATCAGATGTACTTTTAATCATCAAATTCCGTCTATGAGGAAAGGCGCTACAGGGGCACAACGCAAAAATTTCTTCAATCCCACCAAAAAAAAGAAACAATAAAAATTATGATATCTTCAGTTAGAATTAGTATATAGAAATTACCAAACGCGCAGATTATTCAGGAAAGAATTGTCAATCAGGTGAGGTCTTTACCCATCAAGTTTCGTCCATCAATTCTTCAATTTTCATCCGACGACGAAAACTGAATAAAATTATTGTAATAACTTTGGGTCCAATTAAGATGCAGAAATGATCATACGCCCAAGTTACCCAGCAGACTATTCTCAATTGGATGTACTATCACAAGTTGAATTTGGTCTACTTAGGGAGGCTCTACAGAGGAAAATCGCGCAAATTTCTTTAATTCCAATGAATAATTTACACACGAATTTTGAAATAGAACAATATTCTCTCTCACAATAGTTTTTATTATTTGTTTTTGTTCTATTTGTTCTACGCTGTACATTGTTACAAAGACTACCTGCCCTGACCGTGCCCGTAATCAATGAGGATTCAACAACAAAAAAATAGAAGCAAAAAAAAAAACAAAAGGTTTTTTCTTGGCAAGGCACTGAGTACCTACGCATGATTCTATTTTTGATGCATTGTTTTTTTTTTATATCACTGTTCTTGTTTTATGCCCGATGAGGATTCAACAAATCGACAATATTTTTTAAGTATCAAAGAAAAGTCTTTCAATGAACCCCTTCTTCTTCTTCCAACACCTTGATATATGTGACACCTCTACTGCTAATGGCCAAACGGGCGCCATAGGTGGCCGGCGAAGCCGTTAGTATTTGAAAAAATTACATTAGTTTGAAAAAACATATCATTCAGACGATCTCCAAATGAGAATCTTCTCGAGATGACCGTAAAGAGGTGGATACGGTAGAAAATCACTAATCAGTTTTTCCGCGTTGAGCAGTATCAGGAACTAATTTTGATCGTTTATCAACTCCATAAAGGTGTGACGCTACAAAATTCGCTCATACAGTATTTACACCTATTACAATAACCACAGCAGCATAGCCAAAGAAGACAGAATAGATAGTATCGAGAAGAAATACTCAAAAGGGAGAATATTTCTTCTCGATATTATGGAGAGTTCGTGTCGTAACTCAGAATGACGCAGCCGTAGATTGAAACCTACCTTCTCTGAGCATTGAGAATAGTCCATCAAATTCTTATTCTAGAAGACGAAACGAAAAATTAGTAAACATTGTGATATTTTCAAATTTTGTATTGATGTTTCATCATTCCCTTTCAATTTCCCCTCCCATCTTGTCGCAACATCGACCAAACGCAATTCATTTGTTAAAAATTGAAATCAATTCAAATATGTACCTTCCATTTCACGCTGCAGAGTCATCATTGCGACTCCTAAAAGTTCCCCTAATATTATTGAATTCGACGCAGAGTAACAGATTAGGACGCTGATCTTTTATTTTAACCCTTGGGAGAGGATTTCAGCATTCGATAATAATATTCTAAAAATCAGAACGTGCGGCAAATTTCTTGGGCATTTTCAGTGGTATATAGGAATTATTTATTAGTGTGCGTATTCTCGGGGTGGTTTAAAAAAAAGGTGGATCTTCTGAAAAAACGCGGAAGTCTGTAGTTGATCGATTTAACATCGAAAGGCGTTTTTCAATCTTTGATGGCCTCAGACAAGTATTTTTCCCGTCACTGAACTTTGTACGAATAAAAAAATACGATTTCTAAAAATTTCAAACATGAAAGAAGACAGCAAAATACAAGTCAGCTAAAAACAGTAGTCATATACCCTCTTCCAATATTTTACATTGTATAGGTATTATGTATTTACCTGTATGATAAGTCATAATTATAACTCGAACTCGTCATGAGAGGGGTGAGGAAAAACCAAGGTAAAACTCACCTAACTCTCATGAAATTGTTGTCAAATAAATAAATAAAGTCAGAAACGGGAAGGAGTGTAACCAGTCTCAAAAAAATGGTTTAAATTATGATACTACCTCAGTCACGAACGTTCCCCGTCACTTACGCTTTGCTAACGACGGAAACGCAACGAGTTGAAACGCTACTTGACCGGCAAATTCAATAAGACATTTTATTCCCTAGTTGATAAGACTCCGCTGTCGAATAGGAAGTGGGATATTCGTATACGCAGCAAAATATTTTCAAAACCATTCAATTGGTAAGGTATCTCAAGATATTTGAAATTTCTCTAAATCTATAAAATTCATTATTGTGTTTCGCAACTTCTGAGATAACTTGACCCTAATTCTCATCTACGTTTATTGTCGATTTTGAAGCCGAATCCTGCATTTCATCCTCGTCTAGCACCATGAATCGGGCCTGTAAGGTCTGTCAAAACTGATTGATTTTATAATTTGACGCGAATTTTAGGTATTGATCTTTCTGGTTGGATAGCTAACAGTATATTTGGTCAATTGTACCGCTCGCCATTTCCATCTCCACTCGATCAGCGCTTGAAAGACGTCATTCTACAAAAAATAAGTCCTCTGTTGTTTTAGATCCCTTCGATTGAAAAACCTGCAATGAGCTCCAGGTTCGCTCTTTTCTATACTATACAAATACACGTAGTACATATCCTGTTGGTTTTGTGCGCGTTGATATTTTATCAAATAAAAGAATACAACCCGTCCGCGCAAAAATGTTCGAATAGTTCTCAGAAATAAAAATGAAAAGGCGCCGAACTGACCGTTATCTTCCCTCCTAATCGTCCGAACAACCACTATTCCGATGGTCAAGTAATTTTACTATACATATTCCTAATGGTATTCTATATTTACAGACGAATCACTCAAGCTTGTCGAAGAAACCAACCTTTCAAAACAGTAGCTCTGTATGTATAAGATAGACAGGTATTCGACGAAGGTCTAACATTTTAGAGGAGTCGAGCACGCCTGGTGTTAGAAATACAAGGGAATGAAATTATTACACAGTATACTTTTTGACACTCGCGACACTTTGACGCAGTGCGAAGATTATAGTATTGGTTGTATGGGTTTACATCTCAAATTACAACACACGGAAACTAGTATAAATTTACTCAACAGCTCACGTATCAAATTCTGAAAACACATTATCTTGCTCACAAAAATGTGATACCTTGATGGTCAATACACAGATACACGCGCGGGGTTCCACTTTGTACGCGCAATCGACTATTTAACAATTTAAAATAAAGAAAGGTGTTACAAATCTTCCCTCCGTTCTTTGCTACCATCAATCAATTTCAAATGAAGTAAGAAAAACGATTTTACTCGGACTAGGATTCATCCGCGAAAAGCGCCAGCGGTCAGATCGATCACATTTGGGATTCAAAATGAGTAGCGCTAGCAGTGTATCTAGAAGATGAGCCCGTAAGGTGTATCCTACAATGAACGAAAGTTGGTCTGGTGGCCGATGTATACCTATACGGACGACTTCGAGGAGAATCTATTCACACACCCTAATCTCGCTGAGATGATGTTTTTTATGTTTGGGATGGACTGGACACCTTGGGGGAGGATTTGACTGGCAGAATTCTCTAGAATCTTAACCTCAAACCTGCCTATTATCTAGTTCACACTTTCAAACATCTCTCTCCTTCAAAGGACTCAACTTCTCCTCTCAAGAAAACATGTGTCTCAAAAATGACCTACAAGCGATGCCAATCCTTCTAAATTGGTCAAACGGAAACTTCGATACGTCTATGTTTTGAAGAGGAACCTGAAGTGTTTCGCAAACCTGAGCTAGAAAATTCTTCCATTGTCAAACATCTGATCAAAGGAGGTGCTAAACTATCAGTTGCTTTATCCAACTTCCAAAGAAGATCTTCTGAATTCTATAAGGCTTTTTTAGTATTACGAGTACATATTGCATCACGTGTTATCAATGTGGTAGAGTTTTCCCCGAAATGAAAATAAATATGCAACCGAACAACACCAAGAAGATCAGATTGATACCACGTAGGAGAACGAGTATGCAACATGGAACACTGGAAAAGTCTTATACTCGCCTAGAAGAATCATGTTCCACAGTTAGGAATTTTTCAAGTTCATGTATTCTATTTCAGCATTCTTGTACATTCCCCAATCGACGCTGTCGTTGAATTTCATACTTGACAATGCAAAGTGGTTTTTCAGTTTTCACAAACGCAGATGCAGTCGCTATTTTTAAATAACAATCTTACACTTTGCTCAGCCAACTTTTTATGTGATATCAGCATCTTCCTCGCATTGCACTTAACGTTCATAGAGTATTATTTTCTATTTATTTATCTTTTTTTTTTTTTTGAACTACAATAAAAGAAAAGTGAGAAAAGTCACGCTTTACTCGGACGCTTTTTCATCTATTATTGTATTTATATTTACAGTAGTAGGGACGAGAGAAAAATAAAACGAACGTTCGTTTATTTACGCTAGTTACGTTTTCGGCGGATAAATGTGCGCTTTTTCACGCCCCCAAGCACCCCTCTATTTTTGAAAATGTTTATGTTGATGTTTTAAGGGTAGGAATCACTTTACAAAATAAACAACATCACGTTTTACCGCTCGAATTGCGGAATTTGAGGTTACGTTTAATCAAACGCCTTCGTTGGTGAGGAAACAAAAAAACCAAATTGATGATGCAAAACTGATGAGCCTTTGGAGAGGTGAAGAATCATCTCATTCGAAATTATAAACAATGCATTTGGCCGCGTCTATGATGTCATTTCAAATTTTTACACTAGTGAACTATGACACCGTGTTTTTTTCTCGGGCCTTTATTGACTTTACGCCGACACGAACAACCTTTTAACGCCAGCTATATCGATGTGCATGAAACGACGAAGAAGTCAGTCGACGTGAAATGAACGTCATCAGAGGATGAGTTCTAATAGGCCTCGTCAGAAAGAAGGGTGACTGAGTGTGTAAGAATGAGAAAGTGAATCTGTCTAGTTCAAGTTGACAGTCATTTGATTTTGTTAGTAAATTGTAACTAGCGAAACAGTAGTTTGCACTCACGCTTGTGTCGCGTAAATAACACGTGTCTACGAGCCCACGAACCCCTCCTGCTCCAGATGAGATTTTTTGTTTTTCTAGAGGGTTAATGTCATTTTCGGCGAGCTTCGCGTTTTCTCGACCCGGGCTCGCGCACGTTTTCCTCGTAGCGATTTTGGTTTGTGCGAAGTACCGCACACCACGCGTACGTGGCGTGGTGCGGTCCGGACATCGAGAGGTACAGCAGCACGAGGGTGGTATGATTTAAATAATTGATCGTTAGATTTAATGCAAACATTTTCATAAGGAGGAAAATCTATCCGGTTTAATTGGGCAGATTTTATTCGTTACGTTGACCCTATATACGAAACTTGTGGATGGTGAGAACGAATGGTACACAAATATGGGACCAATTCGTGATGAATATTTTAGGCGTATATTTATGAACTATTTTTATCTGACATAATCTTTAGTGCACGGTGCAGGCACTCGAATCGAATGTTTTATTTTCTAAAGAACCTAATAATGTTCAACAGCTTATGACTGACTGCTTGCTCGAAAATTGAAAAAACAGGGGCGTATTAAGGAGGGGAGGGGGGAGGTTCCGGGGATAAACTTCCTTCCAAAAAACTTTCTCATACCCGTAGACTATAGAGAAGAATTTTAATACGACGATTTTTGGTAATCTACAGATCTTCATCAGGTCTTTTGAGTAACTTTTCAACAAATGATAAAATTTTTGTACAGTACTTGAAAATTTTTGACCCCTGCCCAAACGAATTTCTCAGGATCTGCAAAAGAATCATTTGCGAATTTCAAAATAATAGAGGACAAATTCTGTGAGGAATTCAGTTGCTTCAATAGATGGTTTGCTTTGACATGTATAACTCAAGTCGCATGGGCAGTCGCCCGTCCTCGATTGCGGTGAGGGTGCGGGTTTGTACACCGATATCGACTCTTCTAGGGATAACTTCAGAGCTGGAAGAATCTCAGCAGAACCCCTCTTGCACAGCGCCTCCAGACAAGCAAACTAATACACACACATACACACAACAGGCACAACCTAGAGCTAAGTCGTTGTGGCAGTCTCTTCTTTTTTATCCATATCCTAGACTTCATCTTCTTTTTACAGGCTGTCTTCTGGACAGGTTTTGAGCGTCATAGCGTGGTTCTCCACTTGCCAAGTCTATTCCGCGTCCATCTTCTTCCACATAAGAGTAGAAAAAACGCAGACACGTGGTTCCATGCTACTTGATAACTGAACACTGTAGCTATGAGACTATTCTTGGACCAGACGCTTCATCAACTCGAATCTCTCGGAGAGACTGACTAAGCTTGCCCCGCTCACGCCTTTACGCTGCACACTCGAATAAGGTGCGCTGTCGTCCACAATCCCAATGTGCAGACTTTTACATGCTCAACTTCCATTAATTTCTCATGAAGGTACTTAATTGTTGAAATAGCCGTGGATGCTCAACACCTGCGCCAGGTGAAAGTTCAGCGAACTATGGATACGGTTCATCCTCTCATCAAGGTCGCGTATTAACAAATAAACGACCATCAATATACCTAGCTCGCTTTGGGCAATACTCTCTTCCTATATCTCAAGCAAAGAACGCCTGGCCTCTGACTTGACCAGTAAAGGCTCTTGATCAGTCGTTCTCCTCTTCTATTGCTTTCAATACTATTCTTCTCCTTCTCTTCAGCCAGGACCTTGATTGGTGGTTAATGAGCTAATATGCATCCAGGGCGGTAAGGACTAACACACCTCAATGCAACTCTTCGTTGGATCTTTTCCATCTCTTTCCTTCTGTACGCTACCTTCATATAAACGGTCCATACTGGGACACCATATACGAGAGGATCGACAATGCGGTGCTCATCATAATCTTTCTCCTTGCTTCCTCCGGTCCCCCTAGGTTCACCATCAGGCAGTTCATGTGAATCACGACCTTGCCTTGACTGATACATGGGGGAAAAAATTCGATCCACTGCCTCTGATTCAAAACTCAGAAGTAATCAATTGCACACAGTTTTTCAGTTACATTTTCTGGACCATACGCCATTTCCCAGGAATGGCCCGTACGCTGCACGATTTGGACTCCAGAACAGAGTCACTTAATGGGAAGGAGAGGGTATCTCTTAGATCGAATTAGAATTTTCTGAGGAAACCTTAACATAACCTCGATGACGAAGGTGAAAGGCTTTATTAACGAAGGAGGATCATTTTGTTTTCGTGAAAAATTCAACTCCATACGGGAGATCTTTCTATAACAGCTGACCAATTGATTTCAGAGACGAGCGAATTTGACTTTTCGAACGAAGTTTCTCCTCCAAATGTAGAGAATTTTTCCTCACTTTTCTTTCATAAATCTTTCCCTCAACTCCTGCCCGCGCCCGATACGAACATTCGTTTACCATTCTCAAAAGATACAATCGAAAACGGGAATATAAAGTTCTCTCCAACAAGAAGAAAATCTTTAAGCTACTTTAAAAAACTTTTGTCCAACTTTCATGAGTTACATTGATTCAGCTTAGTCGGGAACTTCACCTCTTCGTCGTAAACTAACTTTCTCATACTTTCTAAAGTTCAATTTTATGAACACTCGCACTGTATACAAAAATTTTCTTTTTCGCAAAGTTATAAAAGAAATTTCAATGTTTTTAAAACCACTTATAGAGTGGCCATCACTTCATCGGTCTCTCTGTATATAGGAGTTCCATGAACATTTCATTCAATTTGAATACTATCGACGCTCTTACTTTGAATACAATACAGCCATTTAACGTGGAAATCAAAAAACGAAAGGAACGACGCAAAAAAAAACTTCTGAGTCGTTTCTCTCGCATCGCGACAAAATTGTGAATGTAGGCGCACAAAAAGAATCACACGCCTATGATAATACAATAAATTGTACGAACTCGTATAATAATTCACAACAACGGCGTCGATATTTTTCAAGCAGATTTCGTCCCATTTATTGCGGATTAAAATGCTTCATCGCGTTGTCTGCTGCGTTAAAACGATTAAATGTAAACCACTGCCATAAGAACTTGCGAAGAAAGCAGCTGGCATCATTCTCAGTGTAGTCTGATTTTCGCTGAAAAAATAACACAGAGGGTTAGTTCGTCGTCGATGGTGATAAAAAAATACGCGGAGGAGGGAAGAACGACAAGAATGAGAATGCGACACACACAAAAAAAGAGTAATATTTTTATGCGCGATATTTAGTTAATACGTTCGAATACTCTTACATGAGATTTTTACGCGATCAGAAGAACTGAAGTACAAAGTATACCGATGACAATACAGAAAATCGAACGCGGAAAGAAAAAAATTCTCGTCTTATTTTTTCTTTTCACGCTGCATTGCTACATTTTTTGTTCATTGAGCATTCAGCGAGTCGAGAGATGTTCGAATTTGATGAGGCTCATTTTTTCGAATCATTCCATAGTAGTCTTGTATAAAGTACGTATTTACATATACCCTTCTATAGAACAATTTATATTCCTATCAACGCGATTATTTTATTCGTATAAACCCTTTAATTCACAAAGAAGGAAGATTAATGTTTTGTCACAAAATTATCTCATCACTAAAGCTTCAACTTGAAGATTTGAGCCGAGACCGAATAAAGTTCGACAGTAATTGCTTTCAAAGCTGCACTTTCTGCAGAGCCAGAGTCAACATGCAATCAATCATCGAAAATTGGTTTTACATACTATTTCGGATCTCAATTACAAAGTTTTCTTGCTCTCCCTCGCTAGTTGGAAGAGTTAAGTGTACGAAACTCTTGTAATTTTGAGCAGATCAGAACATTAATCCCTCGCTGCTACTTTTCTTGCATCCGCAGCTAATTTACTCAGCCTCCAATCTAAACACCCGCACTATACCGACATGATTCTGTCCTCTTACCTCTTGAATCTCAACTACGGTCAGGCTTCAAATTATCATCCACACCTCCACCCTTCCTCCGAATACCCGATTCGATTTAACTAATATTCCCAAAACTCGCAACACTACCGACAACTCATTAAACATATTATCTTTACTGAAGTTCCAGCTCACCAACTCCACCGACAAATCCAAATCTGGACCCAAAACTGAGTGCGCATACTCGATCTAAAGCTTCATAGTTGCCTAATTTTTACCGCCAGATTCAACGCCATGCTCCTGATCCTTCACCTCACTCTTCTCACCTCTCAGCTCAAATTCCTACTGATAACTGAATTCACTTCCATCTCTTCTGACCATGAAGGATCCTCACTCAGATAGTCCCTTAATTCAACGCATTCATATACTTCTGCGAACTCCACCATCCACCTCGACAGCGACCGGGGCACATCAACTTCCTGAAACATGACCTTGGCCCAGAGATTCCTTTCTCTCTCATTAGCGTATGACTTCCGAAATTACAACCAATCGCTGATACTCAACTCCTGGCGTGACTCACGGAATACCCAGTATTTAAACGATTCAGAGCAAACTAAAACAAGCTGTATCCCGCCACTTTCCCTGATCGAACTATCCGTCATGAAGGAAGAATTCTACCCGCCTTAGAGTCGGTCACACACGTCTCACCCTTACCGTCTTTTTCTAGGTTTATTTCCTACTCTTCTTGTCAACACTGCACTGCCAACAAGGTGATACATAATATATCTTTTCGACATCTCTTTTCGTGTTCCGTTTTTAAAAATATTCAACTTCCTCCCTCTGTGACAATTCCGACACGGTCACTAACTCTCTGAAATATCCGCGCTCCACTCATTTATGGCTTATACGGTAGTGATTGATCCTTCTACACTATCTATCTCAATTTTCACAAACTGTTCACAGTGATCAACCTCTAGCTGATGACCCTTATGAAAAAATTAGTCATTTTTTTACCCAAATTCCGGACATCTATGCGATTAAAGATTGTAAGATGATTACAAATCTTTTTTTCAACTCCAGGGGCGCTCCGGAATGGGGAAGAGGCTCATTTTCTTTAGTCTTCAAACTTCAAACATTAGGGAAGATAGGGGAGATTTGGAAAACTTCACCAACGTTGTCACTATATAGCTGATTCGGAAGAATACACTTTTTATTCTCCCTCTTCATAGCACTCCTGTTCAATTGGTAGTTCTCAAAATCAGTCCTTCTCGAAAGAAATAAAGCCTAATATTGATATTATTTTCAGATTTCTCCGGAAGGAACACGGGGAGCCGTGGAGTGACAAAGCCCTCGTCGAAATTCGATGCAGGGAAGTTTTCCTCTGAGGTACAAGATGAATGAAAAAT
Source organism: Aspidiotus destructor (assembly GCA_035079395.1). Classification (NCBI taxonomy): domain Eukaryota; kingdom Metazoa; phylum Arthropoda; class Insecta; order Hemiptera; family Diaspididae; genus Aspidiotus; species Aspidiotus destructor. Next base: position 29,058,149 of record JAVHKZ010000001.1, on the reverse strand, counting down.
TTTTGTCTGAGAACCTGTCTCAAATATCTTACGAGGGAGGATACTTTTTTTTTGTTTTGACATAACATGAATGTAACACAGTGATGACGTCACGGGTTGATGACATCACAAACAAATATAGTCTTGGGGTTAGGGGTGATGACGTCACAAGTTGATGATGCTACTAAGATTGAAGTTGAAGACGTCACAGGTTGATCGTAAGATTAGGGATGATGAAGGCATCAAATTTTGCATACAAATAGACTACAACGCTTAGCCTGATATATACAGTGTACTAGAAACTGTTAGAGAGGGAGCTGAACTAGACTGGCTCACTGTATATTGTGTATTATTATCGAGATAATGTTGACGGAAGGCTAAACTAACTAAAATCGTTAAACTGAACTGGCCCACATTGTATTAGAATAGAAATACAGTTAGAGGTGCTAAACTAGGGTAGAAACGCAGCTCAAGTAACTGTTTGAAGATCCTCAAATAAGGACTGCCGGAGAGAGCTAAGCTAAGCGAGATGGGTTGAGACAACCGGATAGCCGAATACTAGAGGAGTGGGTTATCAACTTACTGTATCGACTTATTAGGCTGAATGCGTAGTCTTATATGAGGTTTGGGTAACTAATTTACGTTAGGAATGCACGCTAATATCAATAGAGATGTAAGGTGATGAATTCCCCTTCTACTACAGATTTTGAAAGTAAAGGCGATTAGTTCCAGCAATTACCTAAGAGTGAGCCTTTGATATGACTCCCCATACAAACCTCAATGTAGATTCAGGGACTTGAGTTGCTACACTTCGATAATCAGAATGAAAGCGAGATTTAACCATGATATAATGTTTGTATTTTTTTTTTTGCTGCACGATATTTTCTAACCCAACATGACGTAACTAAAAGAATTTGAGATGTACTTCAGTGGATGCGCAAAATATTCAAACTTTGATAACATTGTCACCTAATTTTATAAAACAAGAGCTCAAAAATTAGATAAATATCCTTACAGCATGAAAATATATTTAAAATACAGCAAGTTAAAGGCAAACCATTTCTTTATATATGATCCAAAACGAGTTGAGAAATACGAGGAAAAGAGCACTCATTGTTTCTTTCACATCCTGCAGTCAACGACGTGCACGCAGGGTCGAATTCCAAACGTTCGATACACGGTCTAAGGCACACGTCATTCATCGGAAAAATTACACCAAAATTAGAACGATTAACACGCCTTTTGTCATCAGACACACACACACACACACCAAACTTCACCAATATTTTCAAAATCAACAAAGGAACCCTCGTCAATGACAGAATTTTGGACCTTCATTATCTTCTCTTTATTGTGTCGAGGAAATTTCGAAGAATGATGCCACAAAATTGATGAACCGTAAAAATAAAATCCTTCCCCGACGACACGAATAAAAACATCATGAGTCATTTAAAAACGTGTGAAAGAAACGATGTTGTAAATCGTTGTTCCACGATGTTTGAAAGCAATACCAGAAAATGAACAGAATTCACAATTTTTTCAGCGACTCATTTAAAAGTTTTCCAGGGGGTTAATTTTCAAGTCAGATGCCGTTCGATACCGCCTACAATTCCTAATCCACCTATGCTACGGCGGTGCCATGTCAGATTGAGTCCAAAATCTCCATGATAGGTCTCGCGAAGGAAAGAAAGTGGCAAAATATGTAGGTTAAAGTAGAGCGAAAAATCCATCACTAACGAACAGCTGTCTCCATTGCATTGTAAACTTTGGAGAATGAGAGAAGGAAAAAAACTTCATCTTTATTAATGCCGACATATCTCAATAAAGTAGGAATTTGATTTACGAAGTATACGAGTTTGAAGGAGTAACATGCCATAGTGTACATAATGTGCTACAGCACATCATAAACGCAGCATCCGTACGAACATGACAGTACCGGCGTTCGTAAACGTTTTCCGAGTTAATTATCTTCTATTGAAAACACAGTAGGTGGTTACGATTACCCGGAACCACTATTATACTGTCATATCTTGTCTCGTCACTACAGGCTTCCGATTATCAATAAAGCAATACAGTATATACCCAATCAAAACATTCTAACATAACGTATTCTGCGGGTAGTAAAATATACAGTCATCCTTGTACCATACTAGGTACCTATAATACAGCCCCATCATTTGTCACATTGCAAACCGAAATAATCTGGCATGATATGTTTTTATTTTCAGAATTCATTCGCCAGAATACTGGAGTCCGTCCTGACTGATGTCGGCCTATGATACTAAGTAAGTCAACTTTTAATTAATTAGCATTATCACCTTTTTAGAGTGCAGATGTATGCGTCACAACATCTTTATTGTTTTCACTTAAATGGCAGCAATCGCACGAAAGCAATTCTACGAAGGAGATAACATTGTATCATACAATTAAAAAAAAGTCACGATTTTCTAGTTCCGTGAATTTCATTACGATGGCGCATATTTTCATTGTCTACGTACAATGTATATAAGTTGGAATTTTTTTTCTCTCTTTTCGCATTTATAAAAAATTATTTTCGGTACGACGAAGATATACGGACGAAAGCCGGGTGGAAGAAAAAAAAAAAGGAAAAGAGATGAAGTATAGGGTAAAAAAGCCTTTTTGATTCGCCCCTCGGGGCACCACACAACATCCATTCAAGTTTCGCATCTTCGTAATCCGGCTTATAGTCCGTCTGTTCGTCATATATTCTGTTCACTCTTTCCAGTTCTATTTTTCTCTTCTCTCTCCCTCGTTCGCCATTCTCCTTTGCTCCTGTATATATGAGTTTCAAATGCTGGCACGACTGTGCTTTTCCATGGACAGTCTCTGACAAAATGTATAGTCTGATGTACATAAGAGGTATACACAGAGTACACAATTTACATCTGCGGGTACAGTCTAACGTATATACTCGTATAAAGTATTTTCCGACTCGTGTGCGAAGGAATATACCGTGAAGGAGTACGTATACCGATCGGTACCTATACCACCGCCTCCTCGGTATGTTGAATTTTTTACGCCAAAGTATTCTTGTTTACATTAGGGATAAAATCAATGTCAATAAATGTACCGCAGTGAATGTGGTATAGAAACGAATGTTTGGAGGTGGCAAAAATTGTCGCGAAGAAGGAAACATTGTCGCCCGCCTTATCCTTTTCGAGCATTTCGAATGAATAGCCTACTACCAGAGAAATGGCAGAACAGTGATTGAGTCATTTATGTTTGATTTCTGCTCTTCCGTATCCGTTAAAAATAAAAATGTAGAGCTTTCCAGCGAATTGTACAGTATTATGTATGATACTTTTACGTTATTTGTATTGTTATATACATTAAGTGATCATTTCATAGAATTGAGAGGAGAAAAGCTTTCACCGCGGCGAAAGCAGAATCGACGTCTTTTTTCGATTTTGGTTGCTCACATTACAAAATTGGCCAGATTCGCCATTCTTGAATCTACCTTCTCGGCTTCTTCTCACTTACTTTGGCCTTGAATTGAGTTAAGATTAAAAATTGAATGAAATTTCGGTTTACCTATATTTTCTGACTTTTCCGGTCTCAAATTTTGTTTTCAAATCACACGAATCGTAAGAACTATTCAAGTGATCTTTACAAAATTAAGATTATAGTTTTAATAAAATCATACCTCCAGATATACAGTATACTTCTGAATCGATGGGTTCAATACTTTCTGAAATCCGTGCGAAACGAACTTGGAAAGGCGTCCGCCTCATGAGTAATACATTGAAGGAACGCCTTTTTTACAGATATTCTTCATTTAAAATACTACCGTATTTGGCTCAATACTAGCCGTTGGTATCGCACCGTCAGCGTGTTTGACGACAAGCGTTGTGTTCGGTTTATAGGTACTTTTGACGATTTTCAAAATTTATATGAAACAGACACTTATTTGTATAGTAGCAGCTTAAAAGGAAAAATTATTTTCGTATCACGCGACGTCGGAATCGACATAATTCACCTTTCCTTATTTTAAATTGAAATGTAATATTGCGATCGCATCAGGTATTGATTGAAAGAGGACCATAACGGTATAGCATAGCGTGTGTGTATATATGGTGTGCGTACGCCAGGAAGTTAAAATCGAGAGTTTGTGCTAATAGACAAAAATATATATATAATAAGGTAACATTTTACGTACTCCATCTAAAAAGAATTAAAACCGGATCAAAAGGAATGTATAGTTCTTTTAAAAATGTTTGACAGTTACATTGTTTATTGTCCTATGAAGAGATAGATCGTAAAAAAAAATTACCCTGTACGTCTGATACCCTCGTTCAATATATCCTCATCCTCCTTATAATCCAGTTTCGTCTAAATCAAAATTGTCTTCTAAACTCCATCTTGCTCTTTTCAATTCATTTTGTCACAACTCTTTAGATCGTCTAAATCAAAATTGTCTCTTCTCTTGTTCATTCAAAGATTTTTTTATAATATACTCTCCATACGTCTCCTTTGTGACGATACACGAGTACGAAGCAGCGTAGGATACCACGCACTCCAGCGTGCAGACCGTCATCATATAGATTCAAGGAATATAACAGATCAGCCTGTGGTTGTGTCACTCTGTCGCAGCTGTGAAAAGGATGGAACATAAAGCAATTTTGAATGAGGTAAGGGAATATCCTATCTATCTCATTGACCTCCACAGCCAGAAAATCAAAATATTGCTAAGCGTCAGATGTAACACTAACTACGGGCTAGGTGTGGGTCCCTGACTAGCTCAAATCTAAGAACACGGGGTTAGAGACTGCTTATAGCTCAGGGAAGGGGAGAAAGAATCCCATATGGAGTTCACTCCGAAGCCGAAACCATTAGATGAGGGAAAAGACAATCACCTCATCCTCACACACTCCTCCCCAGGTTGAAGTGAATCCGGACTCAGCCCCATGGCTCACCCCCTCCTTCAAGGATGGAAAACTAAATCACGCCATCATATTTGACAGGCCAAGGATAAAGAAGTGCGATAAACAACAAAATAAACGAACGTTCTTCGAACGTGTAGAAAAACGAAGTGAAGGGACACGAGGTAGATATATAGACAGGAAGGGAAGACCGAGAACAGTGAGAAAGATAAGGAATAAGATAACGGTGAAAGAGAAAGGAAAAGGAAAAATAAAAGAGAGAGAAAGAGAGAAGAGCCGAGAGAAAAATAAATAAACGAAAATTGTAGTGCCTCACTCCGTTCTGCGACGTATCAATGCATCACCACACCTTGTAAGAACAATGTCCACCCAGTGGAGTAGATAAGGGGGGGGGGATTTGGGGGATATATCCCCTATCACGATTTTTTTAGTATCTTTTTTAGCGGGGAACCCGCTATCCCTTTTGTTGGGGGTACTTCCCGGAATTTTTTGCAAGCGCGTCCGCGTCACGGAAAATTCGATGACGTCACGGAAAATTTGATGACGTCACGGAAAGATTGATGACGTCACGGAGAGGTCGTTGACGTTATGGATAGGTTGATGACGTCATGGAGAGGGACTTAGAAAATTCCAACCCTTAGGCATATATGATAGGAAGTGGACTTAGAAGAAGCGCGAGCGCGTCCGCGTCACGGAAAATTTGATGACGTCACGGAGAGGTCGTTGACGTTATGGATAGGTTGATGACGTCATGGAGAGGGACTTAGAGAAATTTCGATACCCTAGCCCTATTGTCCGCGAGCGGGGTTGATGACGTCACGGAGGGGGACTAAGAAAAATTCCAACCCTTAGGCATATATGATAGGAAGTGGACTTAGAAGAATTCCTACCTCCGAGCCATACATGATAGAAGAGGGACTTGAAAATATTCCTACTTCTGAGCTATATAAGATAGAAGGTGGACGTTGAATTTTTTTCGAGTTATTATTCTTAGGAGAGGCACTTCCAAAAATTGACCTCGTAGTTATATATGATAGGAGGGGGTCTTAGAAGAATATGTTCTTTCCCTCTCCCCGACCAAAGTTGATGACGTCACAGTGGGGGACGTTGAAAAATTTCGACCTTTTCAGGTTCATGGAAGTGGATCTATAACCTGTCAAATGTGTACAGATTGTATGACATGTGAAAATGAAATTTCATATAACTTCACAACTGTAATTCGTTTCGGCAATCCGGAACAATATTTCCTATCACTTATTTTGGCAATAAAACCTACTCCGGGGATGATTTAAAACAGACGTTTACGTGAATTTTGAGTTCAAGTGTTAGCCGTTTTTGGTTGCTGACATTTGTTCAAACCCTGAGATTGTTGCTGTCAGTTTGTAGGAAAAGTATGGGTGACGAGAACCCTTCCCTACAGGTACGTGAAAATCGTATATTAGCCTCTCAGTGAATTTTTCTCGAACGAACGGAACTTCTCTCGTATGCGTCTGCGTTCTCCACGGGATGGAAATTGTGGATAGGCCTGACTAGCGTCTGCGAACGCTCTTTTAACTTTACGGTAGAAAGTTACTCGAGAATACCTTTATTTACTGTGATCTAAAGAGATACCACTGGTTTGCAAAGGTTGGAAACTTTAAATACATCAGGTGCCATTGCAATTGTGCAATGGCATCTAATTTTTTCGTTAAATAAAGTAATGTTGTCCATTTTTTGCGTGGATTAGGAAAAATTTTAGGAAATATCCCCCCCCCCCCCCTCCCATGAGAAAATCGTATCTACGACACTGTGTCTACCTGTTTGAATTACACACACACAAACTCTATCTAAAACCTTTATCAAACCCCTCACTCATATTTTCCTTCAATTAGAACTTGAATAATTTATGTAGATTCATCAAAATGGAATCAATTAAAACCGGCTCCATTTCAGCTCCTTTGTGACGTTGATTTCAAGCCATTTTCGAGCTAAACTCTTGAACCTTTTGATCAATTTGAGATCAACTGCCCTGTTGCGTCGATCAGTAGTCAATTTATAGCGCTCTGGAATTGTACTCTAGTCGACTTCGAATCAACCTCAAATTCACATCGATATCTTTTTACACAAACTCAAATTTGGCTTAGGTTCTCAAAAATGACAAATCGCTAGAACTTTCAAAATTGTACTCGATTTTACTCGAATGATCTTGCAAAGTTTCAAAACTAGTAATTTTTTTGTAGATATTCTTATTTTAAGAATCTCCCCGATGGTCAACTTTTGGCACATTTTGGTTCATAACTCAATTCAAAAAAGACGGAGAAAGCGTAAGATTGTAGATAAAATTGAGATGAAAATTCTGTACTTTTAAAGTAAACATTGGACGCATCGCGTTTTTGCGCTAAAGCAAATTTAACCCAAAAATCCATTTGAATGTCAACATTATTTTAGTGCACCCTGTAGAATGCGTCATCATAGAATTTATTCGAGAATTTAGTCCGCACAAAAATTTCAGAAATTGAGATTTGCAGCGCATCAAATTTTCTAGAGCCAAGAAATTCTATTATGTTGTCATCAATTTTGCACCCAACCCACAGAAACCGCACCTGAAAATTAAAGACTACGATTTTTCGGAATTTCGATGCAGGTTTTGCGTCCTTAGCCTTCATCACTGTAGTTCTTAGTAAAACATTACTATAGGCTCTTCCTTTAATAGTTAACAACGAAAAACCAACTGTCATGATTCCTTTCCTCGCAGAGGCAAGATATACAGACATACTCAATATTTCTGAAATCATGATTCAGCTGAGAATCGTTGAATAAGAAAATTTGAACGATTTTGTAACCCGAATAACACAGAAAACCATATTATTTTCGATGCTAACAAAAACGATCTCGCGATAGGATCTCTCGTATGAACCAAGGTAGTCAATTCCCCTGACCAACTTCACCTCCAAGAACTTTCTCAAAAGTATCACTTGACTTTGTTCCAAAGTCTTCAACGGGCCCACTTCTCCCTACTTATTCAAGAATCATGGACTAAATCTACATCACTACAAGTGCAATGAACAAGTCGCTTCTTGGCAAAAAATAACAAGCTATTTTATTCTTTAGGCCATACTTCATTCATAAAACTATACATATCTTTGTTTTTTCTCATCCACAGACCACCCTAGTAGATGTCGATATCAAGCTTTTGTTTTACATTGCAATGGAATTCATTAAACCAAACACCTACAGTCGGACCTCTTCCCTTTCATCGTATAAATGACTAGTTAAAAGATTTTCCACGACTAGTTCTATTTGAGTACATTATAAATTACCCACCGAGGTTTACCTACGCTTATCTTAACGAGTCCTCAAAATCCTAAACAGACAATCTTATATAACAGATCAAATTTCTCCAGCTTACAGCCTCCGTACGAAGAAGAAGAAAAAAACTTCCGAAATCTCGCTACTGTATACAGATAAACGCTTACTAAATTAATTCAAGCTTACCCGAAATATTCTAAAGCGTAAGAATTCTTTCGTTAATGGGGATTAAAAATATTACCGGGCTAGCCGGAAAAATGATCGCTACTTCAGCGTGCTAGGTCTATTTAGGGAGCTATAATAATGGAAACGCATTTACCAGGTAATCCTCAAAGCCCCTGTGAACGACTTTGAACGGAAAGAGGTATAACAGTAACGATGCCGTCGACGTCGACGACGTTCGTATACGAAAATCAATGGACGAATGTTTTATTAGATAAATGAAAAGCGTTGACTAAATTAACCAGCTCGAATCCTTTCTAATCTACTCACCCTTTAATTTAATGATTGCCTACAACCGATTATCTTGGAAAATGTGGTTTCGTTTCCGGAACAGGGCCACCCTTTCAGCGACTTCATCCACTTATAACTATTTTAAGCTACAGCACACGTTCTTTTGGTTCCAATTAATAGACAAGTTAAAGTATGGTAAACTTTTGATTTCGAACTGAACAATCGTCAAAAATGATTATGATGTTCGTTCTGGTAATGATCGTGCCAGTGCATACACATAGACTTAACGGTACGTGGACGGTCAATGAAAGTATTATAGAAGTTTTACCTATTTAGAGGAATCAAGCGCGATTACACAGATAAGGGTGAGTATTGTTCGCGTCCCTCACGGATTGAATATATTTAGCGCGGGGTAGATTGGGCGTACATTATGCTGAGAATAAAAATAATTGGCGCACGCGGCTCAATACTACACAGGTGCGTTATAATATCACAAGGAAGAGGGCGAGTGTATAAGTGATAATCGTAGATTTCATCTTGGCTTATTGTATCATTGAACGGGAAAAAAAGAGTGAGGCATAATAAAATCTCTAATCTGCCAATTAATCCGGCTAAAGAATATGAATTCAAAATTACAGTCGATTTGTCTTCATTGCGGGATCCCTTTTTTCGGATCTAGAATTTCATAAATGATATAGAAATCCGTCTCTTACCCGAGTGCAGATGCTTTTGGTAGAATAGTGCGGTCAAGATTTTTGCGGAAACTTCTTCAATCTTTCAGTAGACCTGACTCTGGAACATTTTTTCCCTTCTTAGAACGATCTTCTCGTCACGGGACCAATCAGCTACAATGAAGCAGATGGAGGATCTCTGAAACGAAATTTGAACAATGATATTGGAAAATTTATCAGCAAAAATATAGCCAAGATTCCTTATTGGAAGCAGTCGATGGTACAAAGATGCTTCGGATGAAAGATTAATCATACTCGTAGATTTTTTTGCACTAATTATAACAAATCTATTATAACTTCAATTCTCAAAATCGTGCGGGATTCAATTGAAATTTTGTAAAGGTTCGAAGAAAGCGCCCTGGCATTTCCTCGGATTCAACTCTCTTAGACAATGTGCCCGCCCCTTACCTCCACCGGAGATACATAGGTATAAGAAGAAAGGACGGTATTACGACTGTGTCAGTGCAACACTCCGAAAAAATACCTGAATATCTTTCAAGTTGCGATCTGATGACGTCATGGAAGAATCCCTAGCTCGAAAAATTCTAACAAAAAACCTTCTAGGAGGGGTGGAGGGATTCCGAAAAATTTGCCGCGCGCCGTGTTGGGTCCAGCAAAAAATCCAAATCGGCAAAAATGGCTCAAGTGCCAAGTTTTAGCGGTAAAAATAGTCCAAGTCCAAAAAAGATCGAAATTGTGCCAAGTTCCTCTCTGCTTTCAACATTATTTCATTCTTCCGAAACAGATGACAGCGCAAAAGTAGGACGCGGATGCGCTCGCGCCTGTTTTCTAAGGATGCTTCGCCCCACAGCAATCAAAACGGATAGCGAGTTCCCGCTAAAAGATAGGGACGGATGAGACGTGTGGGGCCGATCTTGAAGTGGATGAGGATAATTTCCTCATGACGGGTAGTTTGATTGAAGGAAGTCTAGGAGACCGGCTTATTTTTGATTGAACTTAGTTTCTTCAGGAACTGTGTTTTCTAGCTGAATCAAGCATAAGAAATCATAAGTAGGAGTGAATACAGGATCAGAAATTCTATGAGAGGGAAGAGTGTCTCTTTCGCGCCAAGGTCAACTGCGTCATGTGGTCCGGAATCAGGGTTCAGAGGTAAATGAATGCGAGAGTCCTGCGTAGCCAGGAGAAATGAAAGAGGGTCACCGTACAGAAATTTCCTTTGGGGGAGCTATTCTCAGGTTAGGTTAGGTTACATTATTCAGAGCATTCTATTTTTCTTCAGTATTCTTCACTACCTTTTTTTTTTTTTTTGGAACTTTTTCCTCGTAGGTACGATGAAGTTTAGAAAATCGTTGCGATTCATTACAGTAAATTAAAGAAAAAACTTTACAGAAACGCATAAAAGTTTATTGTTTATATGTGACCGCGACGAACCATTATTAGAAATACCTAAGATAAGAAATTGTTACGTGCCTATGTGTTTCTAATCTTATTTGTTCACTAACTTCTTGAGCAATGAGACGTCCATAGAAATTGAAGTAAATATGGAGCTCCTCCTTCAATAGCATCAACTTCCGTGTTTGGATGATAACATTTAAGCCTATTTGATGTATTTGTACTCAAAGTGGAGAAATCGTCTTCCTGATCAGAACGTTCAGTAGTTTCAGATTCACTCCCAATATCTATTCCAGGTCTTTTGGCCCGTAAAAAATTTCAAAAGAGAGATACTTAACGCTCAGCAGTAAGACAGTTTTAAAACAAGCTATGTCGCTGCCGACATAGTAGCAGGGTCGGCTTGAATCTATTCCACTTCATTCACAGCCTAAATATTTTCCACTTATTCACTTTCCGTCGATATGAGAAAACTCAATACCGACTGCAAGTTTAATTCCGGATACCCACTCAACAATCATTCATTCATTCAGTCATAATGCTTTACCGCTTCAATACTCCAATAATTTAATTCATAGCTCCCACTAATTAATCGATCAAGAATTCTTTCTATCACTTTTCTTCTATATTTGATAAAAACAAACACCCAACAATCAATAATTTCGTTGATTTGGAATAACCTCAAGTAAGGACTGTCGATAGTCGACAGCAACTAGACGTGATAACGTTCTCTCAAGGCTGTCATTATTCCTTTCCAACATCTACCTCAACATTTTCATCGAAGGAACGAGCCATGATTCACTTATTTCTACAAAAACTCTCAGCACAAGACACGTAACTATAACTAACTTCCCACGTTTGTCTTTCTCGTCTTGAGATAAGGATAGACCGTACCCATACAATTGCCGCAATGTCATGATAATAATTGTCCTCCAGTTTATGACGTGTCCTATGTTGAAGAAGGAAGGAAATAGGAGAATTGCGAACTCAGATAATAGAAACTAGAATGAAAACACCAACTGCGATGTACACTAAATACAATCATGGTAGCTCGATACTGATTATATCATGTTTAGATCACGGTACTCAACGATCATTTATTCATTTCTGCTATATGGCTTCAATACTCTACTTTCATTCAAATTGTTCGGACCGATTTCAAGAATTCATCTCTTATCACTTTTCTTCTATTCTGTAATAAAGCGAACTAAGTATCTGGGTACCAAAACTTTATGAGCAATTACCTATTCATCGATAGAAATAGAAAATAAATTTACAATTTGAACATTCAATCAAATTTATTACTACGCAAACGTTACTCATGATAACAGACACTTTTCACGTGGTCGCGTTCCCACCTCATTCCTCAATAATTGTTTCATTTTATTCCCGCAATAATATTAATACCACTACGACGATAACGCAAATTTTCAAAGCCGCCATTGAATCATCGAATGATGAATCAAACACGATTAAAAGGCAAAACAAATAAAAGAGTCAAAGACACAAGACAAAACAGCTCACGGCTCGTTCGAACATGACGTCAGAGAGACTGAAATGAGCCAAAGAAGAAGAAGAAGAAAAATAGTGATTGCAATACGGTCGGCCTTCGCGCCGCGGGCCGACCCTAAAGATGTTTTCAACTTACGTTGATACTCGGTGCTACACTAGCGCCCTTCGCTCTCCGGTCCGCTCACTCTTTCATGCGTTACTACTCTTCGACAACCTGGAACATGGCCGCCTCGAAGGAAGGCCGGAACATGCAGATCTGGCAACAGCTAAGTAGACCGACCGTTACATGTAAATTAATGCAAAGTTTTGTAAATCGAGTTTAATGCATTATCTGATAGAGAATTTAATGGCCTACAATTTTTGTTCTCTTCAATTTTTCACCAATAATTCAACATGTACTCACTGATTCTCAAAAAAACACTTCTTATCACTTTTCCCCCATAAGAGCACATGTAAGAGTCAGCCTACTTTCACAGCGTTGCCATTATGTGCATGTTCCGGTCTTCCTTTGAGGCGGCCATGCCTGGAAGCCAAATACGAACTACGATGACAACGTGCGTCTATGTTCGGGTTTCGTAAATAGGCGACAACTAATCGACCGTTTAAGTCTCTCGATATTCATTATAATTAATTAGAAATTAGCATTTTTTCGATTCGATTTTAGTAAACATTTCTTTTCTTTTTTTGTCTTTCGTTTCGGGTTTCATTTTTCGTTTGCGCTTTGCCATAGTCAGAGGAAAGAAAACGACGGGAAAAAATGTAACTGAGGTTCACGAAGAGCACGTGGACTCAGAGGCAGAAGAAGATCTCTTAGCAGAAGACAACCACCCAAATAATCGACAAGAAGCTAGTACCGGTAACGTAAATAATGCTGCATCTATACCGAATTTCTCGTAAGAACTGCTGGACAAGATGTTGGACAAATCAGCCGCATCACTGGTTGAACGATAATCATTGCTGTACGAATTAGGGATCGTTTCGTGAACGAAAATTGTCACTTTGATTGGTGTACAAATCCGAACATTGGAACAAATTATCGTCTCGTGCGCGAGAACGATTGTCATCGTATCGTTTACATCGGATTTTACTGAGCAATTTTCTGGAAAGACTCATATACTACAGATTCATAATACTTTCGTTTTGACACACCATTTTTTACGTTGAACGAATTTTGTTGATTATTTGTGCTTAATCGCATGCATTGAGAAGGAGACCGGTAATCCAGACTGTGATGAGGATACCAGTAGGTGTAAATTAGCCCGCACAATGATGTACTTCACTGCCGCAGTTTCAACGAACATTGCGAACTCTATTTCCGAGGGCAATACTCCATTCCAAGCCCTAAAACTCATTAACCAATCATATGGAGAAATGAAACACTTGACTGTGCTGATTCGGTTGATAGAATGTTTAATATAACATTCAAACCCGGATATTCAATGAATTCGAAGACTTGATGACTGATATGGAAGAAAGAGAGCTTGGTTTTTCACAGATACAGTACTTTTAAACGTATTCTACTTATGAAGGGAATCCAAGGTATGAAAGATCAACGCCCCCTATACGCAACGTTCTACGTGCAACGAAAAGAACTCCTTCCGTACGTATGATGCAGTCAGGCAGACGTTCTTGAACCTTGATTTGTCAAAAATTAATAATCAACAAAATTCGTTCAACGTCAGAAATGGCGAGTCAAAACGAAAGTATTATGAATCTGTAGTATATGAGTCTTCTAACTCTTTATCTTAACCAGAAAATTGCTCGGTAAAATCCGATGTAAACAATATAATGACAATCGTACACGAGACGATAATTTGTACCAATATTCGAATTTGTACAGCAATCAAAGTCACAATTTTTGTTCACGAAACGATCCCTAATTCATACAGCAACGATTATCTTTCAACCAGTGATGCGACTGATTCTCGCAAACGCCAGTCTTCAAATCCTCGTGATCATGGACCGATCAAGAGAGGAAATTATTCGTATTCGAAACCCGACTATCGTGGTATAAATAATGAGTTTCGTCGGATACTAATGCACCTTTCCCTGAACCCCATAAGTACAAAGATGGACGGTTCTTGAAGAAAGTTATTCTGGTGGTGAAGAACCGACGTATTCGAAGGAATTTGCTGGAAAACTTTCAGTGATGTCGAAAGAAAAGCGCCGGCAAAATCAGCGCGCAAAATGTGGGCAAAAGTGGCATTCTGAGTCCATGTGTCCTAACCCAGGGATGCAATGGTTTCAAATGTAAAAATTTTGGACATGCTGGTAAATGTTGCCCGTTCATGAAGAGTGAAAATTGTGTGTGTCGATTAGCTAGGTAATCAGTGACTGGTCACGATGCCTTGGATAGAAAATGTGCACCTGGTTTTGGATTCAAACATAAATACCGTTGTCGGTGCGTTCAACGACGGTCTGCAAACAACATTCTTTTACGAAAAATCTCAACTTACGGGGGGTGGAAATACAAAAAATGGTATTGAGCTCCGTTTCAAGTCACTTGAATTATATCTTGTAGAACATTGGCTGTACCATAGTGATAATTACTTCCACAATATTGTTCAATACCATTCAAAACATGGTAGTAAGCAGTACAGTTGCCCCAGACGAATGAAATTTAGCTTCCGTACACGAACACGCTCCTACAATTCGAAATGTATTCAAAAAATTTCTACGGTCACGCGGATTACCGTAACCGATCTGTTGAAAAAAATAATTTATCTTACAACCTTTCTTTAAAACTGACAATACATCATCTTCGCGCATGACCACCGAAAATCTACTGTATTCCCCTCGAAAAAAAAACTTCGGTATTTGTCCCAACGGTGTTACTCCATAATCTACCTGGCACGCGATCCCTTCACAGAAGCGTCATTAATAATCTTGTAATTATAATCTGAAAAAATATTTGAAATTTTTCTCAAAAAGACATCACCCCGTCACAGACGTACAGCCCGACATGAAAAATATTGATGCGCGCATTCCTCTATCCGAAGGTGTTAAGAAGATTGTTTACAACGTGCGAGTACATCCTCATCCCAGGGGACAGAAGCGCCACTTCTTTCACGTCATGTTTGAATGATTTTCAACTTTCACGTTGTCATCCCGGCATACAACGTTATATTATACAAATGACACATTAACCATCACGCCTCGAGTATTCAGTGATGAAAAATATGTCATGAAAACGGTGCGCATAATAAGTCGTGTATAGACCTCGGGTTTTAAAAAGCTATTTTTTCATTCGTTCTCGATTGGATTTTGAAAGTGGCAATTTGTAAACGATTTTACAAGAGATTCATTCGACCATGATAGTTGTAAGTGGCTTTTTATTTCGGCGTTATCGAGCGAGCGTGAAACAATCCTATATTGATCGAGTTGCACGCAGCGAAGGACGTAAGTCGACGGCGCGTCGTTCGCATTCAACTGATTGGAACAACGCCCGCGTAAATTTTCCGGCGCGCTTTTCTTTGTTGGGAGAAAATTTGACGTTCCTCGCTCCTTTTTTCGCATCCTACACGGTTGGGTGGGAAGTACAATAATTCCAATAGACGAAATCTTTTGTTTCAAAATAGAAAAATAATGATACGATGTACCTAGGATATTATGGCGCAGTGTAAAACACAAATAATACAGAGAAATTTACATTTTACCGCGTCGAGAGTATAGATTGTATATTAGATAGAGTGTGAAGGTGTAGTTGACGAATTAAAAGCCGTCGTGTCATCGCCGTTTCATTATTTATCGGATCAGAAAAGCTGGAGTTGTGTTGCAACGTCGCGTACGTCCTAATTCAAAACGGACGAAGACCTCCAGTGATTATAATAAGATTGTTAATACGTGTCGTAGTTGCGCTACTCACTTATCTGAAATCTTTCATATTATAAGTTCTGTCAATTCGAATGCTGATGTTAGCATTTGAGCAGTTCACAAAATGGTCGTACGTATACTTTGTAGAAATGCGGACAACTTGTACAGCCTGTCGCAGTACAGTACATGATATCATCTGGTCGAGTCAAAGCGATTTCGTCAATCATACTATAATGTCTGTACCACTCTCAAGTTCTAAGTTTCTGTAGTCCTTTGATCACAGATGAGTACGTATACCTTCTCACAAATAGCAGTTCCACGTAAATAAGGAAGTAGGTATTGCGACTCATACCAAATAAAGAAAGAAAGATTAAAAATTGAACAAATAGTCACTATTAAACGTATACCATAACTGAACTCAGCTACTGCGTAATGAGGAAAAAGAAACGAAGAGGTAGACCAGTACTGACCAAAAAATTAGGATGATTCAGAGTCGTTGGGGGGAGAGAGGATGATTATAAGAGTTCTTAATCATTCTCAGGAAGGAAATGATTCAAGGCCACAACATCGTTAATAATCGAATAGCGAAAAATCTTAATATGTTTGAGGGCCAACAATCGGCGGAAAGCATTCTTCCAATGAAGTAGGACGGCTTGTTCAAGGTCAAATATATATGGTTGAAAACCGAAAAATGTTCAGCAAAAGCCGAGTTTTTCCGGAAAAAGGGTGGCATTGACCTCATTAACATGTTCTTGAAATTTAGTAGAAAGCTGCCCACTAATCTCCCTTATATAGACAGCCAGGGAGTCGGAGCATTGGAGTTTCTAGACTTCATTTTTCATAAAAATAGGTAGAGAAATTAGAAATAAGAGATAAACACAAAGGCACGTAACAATTATAATTATGTAAATATAATTAGAAAACGAACGGTTTCGAAACGGTGAACGTAACATCATCAGGTGTGTACAGAGAATGAAAAGCGTAAGGCGATGATAAATTTTTCCAGGTTCAATCAGGTTGAGTCATCTTGGTTTCTGTAGTTCAGAACGTACCTTATTAGTGGGTTGAAGAGTGTCGATTCTACATCATTTAAAGAATTGTGTTGGTCTGACTTGTAAGACTTGATGGTTTCAATTTCTTCGAGTCTATTTAATCTCTGACCCTTGGTGCAGGAGTGAAGGAGTTTTGCACTGATTCTTTCGGGATCGTGTCCAAATGCAATGCAATGAAGGCTTACGGCCGATTTAGAGGGATTTTGTGAGAAGGTAGCAGATATGTGTTCTTGAAGACGTATATTAAGAGCTCTTCCAGTCTGCCCGATGTAAGTGGCAGTAAAGCCGTCAACAAAGCCAAATCTATAATTACGTGCAAACCTGAAACACTTCTTGTAATGTGCCCTAGTGTCCTTCGTTTGTATGGTCAAATAAAGCTTCATAAAACCGGCTACCCTCTTAGACCAGTAATCGCTTTCTATACTGATCCATCCTTCCTCTTAGCTAAATATTTGGCTCTATGGTTTAGAACGATTTCCGGATTTTCTGCGCATTACGGTATTCGAAACTCTGTAGAATTGACTGATAACCTCAAGGATCGCTCCTTCCCAATTTCATCTAGACTCGTTTCATTCGACGTAGCTTCTATGTACTCCAGCATCCCTGTCAAAACTACCATCGACCTTATGATTAAACACTTACAAAATAACCAACTGGCACCCAATGTAATAACAGAATTTAAACAGCTCATAGAATGTTGCCTCATCAATAATACCTGCAGTTTCAACGGCCAGATTTATAAATTTCCAGACGGCCTTCCGATGGGAGGACCCCTCTCCTCCCTCGTTGCCGAAGTTTTCATCGACGAGATGGAAAGAACCATTTTGAACTCATCCTTGTATTCTGATAACGTATTATACTGGAAACGATATGTGGACGATATTTTATGTGTTTGGGATGGTTCGGATACAGACATTCAATCCTTCCTCGGTGAACTTAATTCGTACCATTCTTCCATTTCTCTCACTATAGAAATTGGAGGAGGCATAATCAACTTCTTAGACTTAAAAATAACTCTCCAAAAAACACACTCCAATGTCATTCCGGCTTTTGACATCTACAGAAAACCGACGTTCTCTGGAGTGTCCATACACGCTTCCTCGTATCACACCTGGCCTCATAAGCTAGCATCCACTATGTCTGCCATACACAGACTCATCTCTATTCCATTATCTAAGAGCTCTTTTGAACGTGAGGTCTCTCAAATTGAAAGAATTGCTGCGCTGAATGGTCTGAATCCTAATGTTAAACAACTTGTGAAAAGAAAAAGACTGAAGAAATTACTCACAGAACGAAATCTTCAACCCTCCCACTCACAAAGCAAGAAGAAATGGATACGTCTCCCGTTCCTCGGTAGACCTTCGCAAATGTTGGGCCGAGACTTGCGTCGTTTAGGTTACACACCTGCCTTCTACCCTATCACAACTTTGGGAAAACTTTCCTCGCTTAAGGATAAAATTCCTGTTGCTGATAAATCAGGTGTGTATAAAATAACTTGTGGCGAGTGCCCTGCCACTTACATCGGGCAGACTGGAAGAGCTCTTAATTAAAGTACGTCTTCAAGAACACATATCTGCTACCTTCTCACAAAATCCCTCTAAATCGGCCGTAAGCCTTCATTGCATTGCATTTGGACACGATCCCGAAAGAATCAGTGCAAAACTCCTTCACTCCTGCACCAAGGGTCAGAGATTAAATAGACTCGAAGAAATTGAAACCATCAAGTCTTACAAGTCAGACCAACACAATTCTTTAAATGATGTAGAATCGACACTCTTCAACCCGCTAATAAGGTACGTGCTGAACTACAGAAACCAAGATGACTCAACCTGATTGAACCTGGAAAAATTTATCATCGCCTTACGCTTTTCATTCTCTGTACACACCTGATGATGTTACGTTCACCGTTTCGAAACCGTTCGTGTTCTAATTATATTTACATAATTATATTGTTACGTGCCTTTGTGTTTATCTCGTATTTCTAATAATAATGGTTCGTACCTTTGAGGAAAAAGTTCAAATTAGGTAGAGAAAATCTGTCTTCACAAGCTGTAAGATTTTCCTTCTCCGCGGGAATTTTCGAACCGGAAAATTGTCCATCCGACATACTCGGTCACGATATTATTTTCAACAATGTAATTATAAAAGAATTTTTTCTAAATACCGAACCTATACACTACATCCCAAAGCAATTACCAAAAGTAGTATCAAGTGTTACGCAATTTGTAGAGAAGATTACGACCCAAAGAGGATAGCGTATGTTGCGGTATTGCGAACTTCCCGAAATGAAACACATTATACGGTTATGACAGAGAGAGCGGAAAAAAGACGACATTGATTAGTTTTTTTCCGCTGGTATTAAATGAATATCATCAGTTAATATACGATATCCCCTGTGGATATGTTTGCACTCATCATGCTGGGTCGCCGGTTGAGGGAGTAGGAAGCCTTACTGGGATTAGACCTACGAGTACCAACAAGAAGTACAAAAGAGGGCTTGCTGCAGCGTTTTCGCTACACTACGAGACTGTATAGCTGTAACCCGAAACGCCTTATCACTGCCGCAAAAGAGCTGTATTATTAAAAACTTATTTAGACGCTAAAGAGGGTGATTTTGATTATCGGAAGGAGGCTTCGATGCGTTACGTTGCCGCCGCTATTGCGGTCTAATCTCGACCCCCAAGTCTGCACACATATATTCAAAATAGACAAGCCGTAAAATCGCGTAAAACCCACGCGTTTAATCATCGTTATTATCAGTTTAGTAAACTATTTACTTGTTTTTTTTTTTCACGTGCGCCGATTTTATCCAGATGGTCAATACAGGGAAGTCAAATTATCTTTTGTACACGCAAGTTAAATTGTTATAGCGCCACAACCGTCTCTTAACTATGCATACCTTTATATGTATCAAAAAAGTACGCAAAAATTTCTAATTAATAATCGACGAGAAATGTCTTTTCGAGCGAGAGAAAACGCGTTTTTCTCATTTTCCTAGCCGGTGGATTTGAACTTCGAAAATTTCCTTTAGCTACCACCTGCCGGTATAACTTGGCTACTGGACAGCATTCAGAACACTCCGTGCTAACGAGATTAACTTGTCATGCGTGTGAGTTCATTCGCTAATCAAGAGTTCACGACGATAGAACAAAATGAATACAGAAATCGAATGGTAGGAAGATAGTTTGAAATCACGTCGGCATTTTAATTTCGTTCTGTCATTTCAGGCTGTAAAAAATACAAATTTCGAAATAATTAATTGAAAAAAAAAAAAAGTAACCGACGGTATGGCGCGGATGACCGGTGTGCATGGGAGTAGAGCAACGCCATTATTCTATTTCTTTGTTCAAAGTATTTTACACCGAGTAGATAACCAACCAAAGGAGAAGAAAGAGTTGGTTTATTGTTAATTATCGATATTTTTTTGCTTTTGGTCGTTGGAACCGGATTTCCCTACGATCGTCGTACCCTTCATTTTCTCACTTTCGTTACACCCTATTAGGATAAAGAGTGCAAATATCTCGCGAACATCTTCTTGCGAAGGTATTCTCAAAGTACATGTATCGCTGCCAAACCTGATTTCTTCGAGTTCAGTGTTTCATTAAAATATCATTATTACTATACTCTCATTGCCCGAAAACCCATTAACGTCTAATCTTCAATAAAAACATCTGGCAAAGATGACACATTAACTCACATTAATCAACTTAAGTCTAAACGAGTAAGTAAATAATTCATAAATATAATGACTATAGTATACGTTAATTCTCATTATACGAATAGTGATGTAGAATCAATGCATTCTAAGAAAAATGGAGATTTTTGTATAATCAGCATTGAAAATGTACGAGGGATGTTGGGAGCAAGATTAGGATAGTTATATTTGGCGGGAATGGTCGAAAGGATGTAAAAACAATAGTCTATGGGCGAGTTGCTTTTGAAGTTTCCTTCGGAAGACTGCAGTAACCTAGAGCAGCCGTTCTCAAACTTTTTTGGTTCACGGCACCCTGAATAGAGAATAAGAAGTTGGCGGCATCTTCTCAAGAAAAAATTATTTTAAACGTACTGTGTAGGTATATTACATATTTTTATCTTAATTATTTCCTATACCATTCTTGTATTCTATCAAAAATACCGCGGCACCCTTGAAAACTTTCGCGGCATCCTTAGGTGCCGCAAAATCGAGTTTGAGAATGGCTGATCTGGAGAGACGCTGTGTATTTTTGGAAGCAATACGAAAATTAGACGTGTCTTCGTTTCATTCTCATCTTGACCATTAGCCAGGACAATGCCAACATGAATGAAACGTATAATTTCGTATAGTTTAGGAAAACGATACGTACGTAAAAAACCACACTGAGTGAAGGCATCGATACCTATAATAGAGAAATTCTAACATTTGATGATTCATTTCCCAAAAACATGATGAAATCGAAGGATGATGATCCTGGACGGGTTGACGAACGGAAGAAACGACAGGGAGAGAAACCGAGAAATTGAAAAACTGACTATAATAAATTGAAGGTCAAATTAGATCACAAGGGAAGCGTGCAGGATTTAAAAAAATGGCCGAACAAGAGAGGGACCAGGAGAGCCAAGAGGAAAAAATGTCGGAAAAGAAAATAGGTCAGAATAAGGAACGAGAAGGAATTTCAAATAAAACACTAGGTGACTTTGTTTACACTGCAGTGGCGGTTCCAGTGGGTAGGCCGGGTGGGTCAGGCCTACCCAAAATTATGTTGGCCTACCCACTGGCCTACCCAAAAAATTTGGGAGAAAAAAGGAGGGGTTAAATCTCGTTTTTGGTTTTTCAATAATTACTATAATTAGCTTGCTGGCAGAAAAAAATCTAGAATATGATTTAATAACATTAATTTTCAGAATAATAAATCTGCAAAACTAGAACTGCCTCTTTACAGGGTGTCTACCAGACTCAAAAATGAAAAATATTGAACTTTTATAGGAGCTCCAACAACCTTTTTTTTTCTTTTTTTTTCCTTCATTAGTGCATAGAAGTAGTTAGTACTTTGGGGATATAAAAAATATCCACAAAATGAACTGGGAGAGTGTTGCCAGATCTACGGAGTTTTGCTCCTCAAAAAAGATATGTACATGTAAAATAAGGATTTTTTGTGCTCAAGGGAAAAGTACCTTATCCACTGAGATCAGAGATACTTTTCTCCTGATCATTATGGGCTGATACTGGAATTCTCGCAACATTGAGACGATCAAGGGAAAAGTATCTCAGTTTATTGTATGAGAGATACCTTTCTCCTGATCATTCTGAGCTGATACTGAAATTTTTGCAACATTGAGACGATCAAGGGAAAAGTATCTCAGTTTCTTGTATGAGAGATACCTTTCTCTTAATCGTCATTGATGAATCGGTTGAAGTGCGTAGAAATTCTTTTCAGGTCTTGGGAAAAATAGCAGATACGGCTTTTTGATAACATCATCTGGCAGCAATGGACTGGGATCTTTCATTTCAAGGACTGATCAAATAAATGCATAAGCCTGTTAATTTAAACATTAGAAAAAATTCAATTTAGGTACCCACACAAAGTAGAGCATTTGAGAATAAAGCGAAGTCCAAAAAATAATACAAACTTGGGAAGAATTTTCAAATTTTACACTCAGGCATTTTTTTGTGATTTTTAATGGACGTGCATCAAAATTGATGGACTATTATTGACTGATTGGACTATTTTTGAAATAGTGACCTAGTGACCTTTTATTGGACTTATTGGACTTATTGACCTGGTAGACACCCTGGTTTACAAATTTCTCGAGTTTTTTTGAAGAATTGACGCTTGTTTTGATGATTCTTTCTAGCTTTGCCTCCGTCACTTTTATGAGCATCAATTCTTTTTTCTTCCAGAAGACTGCAATAAATGATTTTTGGATTCTTTCCTCACCAAAAATCGAATCCTCGTTCTACTTTTAGCTTTCTGTCCAAATTACGTTGACATTTCTCTGAAATTTGAATTTGGGTAAACTTAGTCTTTTGAATTTTCTCTAGTCTCTAAATCGTGTTTTTATTTTCAACTTTTTGGAAGTAGAGGAGATATTGCTTTTTGTAGCATTTCAGAAAGAAAAAATGATGAAAAAAGTATGAGGACTGAAAAATGACTACTTCGAATGAATAAATTTAAAATCAGTTGAGCAACTTTAGAGGGATTCCTTATTCTAGGTTAGGTAGTAATAAAGCAAAAGATTGATTCATTAATGAATTGTCCTGAGATTGTAGCTTTATATAATGCATTTGACGAAAAAATTTTCAAAATTTTCTACATGAACCATGCCATGCGCTAAAAGTCATTTTCTTAGTCCTCATACATTGGAAGGTCGAATAAATTCACTCGTGATCCCTTCTTCTCCGGCTACGGAAGAAATATCTGCAGTATTTTTGAAAAGGAGGTAAACATGAAGCAGCCCCAAGAGTGATTGCATGTGAGCATCGGCCTGTTTATAGTGCGAAATTATTTTACCGCTCTCCTCTTTATAATAGGCATACATTTAATCGCAAGCCTCAATAAATGCAATGCCCGCCTATCGAACAAAATTTACACGCCTATGAAATGTATTGCACGGATTAAAAAAATTATAGAGCCTACAAAATACATACACTACAGAAGAGACGGTGACACTTCTGTTTTAGTTCCAAAAAACTCACAGGTTCTTTAACAGAGTTAAATGAGAGGAGGCACGGAACTTGTTTCATGAGTCTCATGGTGTTTGAAACGTTGTATATCTGGCTCATTGAAAGGGCTAGGCCAATTGGTCTATGGAGTATTGCATAACATGAACCAAATGTACACAGAACCAAATGTATACATGAACCAAACACCCTGTAACCACAATAGTGACACACCAGCGTCCCTAGTTCGTCAGAATTTAAGTGAGTAACGCCTTGAAATGGAAAGCAGTTGAGTGCTTCAGTGACAAACCGAGAAAAATTGGACGGCAATCGCCACTCTTATGACTCGGTTCGATCTTTGTGAACTTGACTCGGAGTCCCCGAGCCAAATAGATGAAGATCATGTTTCATGTCTGTGATGGCATGCTCCGCTCGTTCACCCCCCCCCCCCTTCCCTTCACGTTCTATTATAAGTCTACTTTGGAATATTTTAGGCTAATGGCAAACGAGCGGAGCAAGTGAGACCCCGTCCTTGGTCGAGCCTCCTCCTTGGTCTGCTATTAGTCTACTTTGGGATCGAACTCCGCTGAACCAGCCCGAGTGAATTTCTTTTGAAAGATTGAATTTTAAGCGCTCGGGATTGTGAATATTGTTTCGGATGTTGCGCAGAGGCCATGTTGACGGTCTGAAAACTATATTTCAAGTCAGTAAAAATAGTTGCGTTGCGCGGATAGTGTAATGAATATAATTTACAAGGAAAGTTTAAATTGAAGGCAGATAAAAGATTATTTTCATTACAAATTATCAGAATTTGTTGACCACTTGGAAATAAAAATTAGAACCTAACCTAACCTCACCAAAAAAGTTTCTGGATCACCTACCAGGTATAAAGATTTTTCTCGAAATCAGAAAATGAGTTGGCTGGGCTCTTCTCAGTGTACTGCATGCTAAGCCTGATATAATGAGAGCTGGAAATTGAAATTTTTCGAAGCCCCTAAATTAGGTCAAGGTCAAGGTCATTGATGACGTCATTAAAGCATCTCGGCTAGAAGTTGAAATTTTTTCAAGTCCCTAACGTAGATCAAGGTCATTGATTACATCATAAGGCGCCACACGTCACGTTACGTTACGTCACGTCGCGCAGTTTACAGAAACTCCTGGACGCGGACGTTTTCTGGGGATGTACTCCCCCTAACAAAATGGATAGCGGGTTCCCCGCTAAAATAGAATGAACGGTTGGAGTAGAGGATGGCTTCTAGGCCTTAACCTCGTCTTATACTGAAATTTCTGAGTGAAAAATTTGAATAGTTTGTATGGCTAATGCTGAAGGGAGGTCAGATATAAATTGTGTAAGGTGAGGGAATATTGCTAGGTTTTCAACAGATAAAAGATTGATAGCAGTGACGGGTGCGGGAATATGAAGATTCAAAATTTGTGAGTGTAATATTGGTCCTATAATTTCTATAATTGGTTTCTGATTATTCTACTAATCTCACTTCCACAATTACAAATTTCACTACTCTACTGTAACTGGTAGCGACTGACTTCTACTTTCGCAATCCTTTGTGGAATGAATTATCTCCCAAATCCAAGAAGTGGATCAATAGATCTGCTCTTCTACTTCTTACTGAACTTGTTTTCCAAAATTCTTACTTTACCGTCCTTTAATACATGCTTATCATCATCTGGTCCGCAAACAATGCGCCACCCCGAGCCTTTGTCAGGGGTGCCGCGAGCTTTTCATCGAAATACTGAAGAGTTGCAATATAATTATCACAAATAGAGCCACAATTTGACACTCTTATTGGTACTAAAGAAGCGCAGCCGTCTCCCTAATTTTATTTCTATCGTTCCACTTTGTGCTCCTGCCCTAATTATATCTATATTTGTATTTATCATTACTTAAATTGGATCGTATCATGGACTAATTTTGTCGCGGCAATGAAATTTTGAAAAATGTCAAGTCAGGTTACGCCGTGAAAATTTCTTCGACTGTTGAAGGCGCCGTGAGCTATAGAAGATTGCGGACCACTGATCTAGACCCATGTTTTGGAAGATCTCCCTTTCCAAAATCCACGTATAACATTTTATTCACTCAAAGCTATTATATCTTCCAGGCAATTATAACTTTGCTTAGTAAGGATTTTACTGAAAAGATTGCGGACAACAAATCATATAAAGGCTATCAAATTAACTGATATAACCGCATCAAAACAAAAGTCAGGCATCTCGGTTGTCGCGCGCGTGATTTAAAATTCCTTTTTTGAAGCCTTACTGTCCACCAAGGACCCATCAACATCCGCGTACATCGTTATACTCAATCGGAACAATGAATTTAGTCGACGACTTCGGATGATTAAGTATCAAACGAGAATTAAATGCGTTAGGGCTTATACATAGGATAAAAAATGGAATAACGACGCTGTTGAAAGTTTCAGAGAGAGGAAAAGACGCAAAACAGCAGACGGGACCAGAGCGAGTACAGAAAGACCGAAGGGTGAATATCGCTTATCAATTTTCATCAGTTTCGCTTGTTAGAACACGCTAATGAATTGTATTAGTTTTAAGGGTTGCAAAATAAAAGTACACGAGCGAACCCTAACTAATACACCCTCTATACTGGCTTTTATCTCATGTCGAGGTTGCTTCTCGAACGTCTGATGGAATCAGTATGCTCGCAAATTGAATCAGCATTATCGAATCATCAGACTAATATAGTTGTTCTTATCGGGCGTTTTACGAATATATAACGTGGGCTACTTTTTTCTTTCCTCCTCATCTGCGACGAACTTTATATAGATATGCTTGCCTTTCAAATGTGCTGAGAAGTTAAACGATTTGTCGTCTCGTCGATCGCAAACCTTACATACGCGCGCTTTCTCTTATTTTTTCCCCTTTTTTTCCTCTATTCTCTCCTACGCACGAATGACAAATGAGCGCGGGTAAACTGCCAAATGGACCAGACATTCACCTGTACGCGTTAAATGGTTTTCCGGTTCTCACGACCTTACGGTATACAGTACACGTTAAACGGTTTCTTCCCCTATAATTTAAGAAAGTAAATACTATATTCCTATTGTGGTCAAGTGTATTATCGGGGTAAATGAATAAAAAAGAAAATTTAATTTGTGTCAGTTATAGCGAAATCTTTTCGATATGGAATATGAAATATTGTTTCCGGATTCGGAGAGGTCGTGCACTGGTAAGTGAAGGAAAAAAATGAAACCTGTTTCTGTCGTAATATCGTGGGTGCGACGCCGCTGCGCAATAAAAACGCGTGATCGACAATAAATCGTGCGTTCTTTATATTCAACCCCCTACCCCCTCGTAAGTCTATCGTCGATTTCGTTTTATTATTTATTTGTTGCCGAGAACATAACATAAAATTAAGGGTTAGCGTTCGTGTATACGTTGATATGTCCCGTTTGGGATACGACGTTGAGGATTAGCCGTCGTTACAATACACATTTAGTGCGACGACAAATTCTGGATTAATTGCTTGAATCCGTAACCACGAGAAACGTAAAAAGATTATAGAAGAACCGAGTGACAATGATACTGACCGGAAGTTTATGACCGTTTCTTCTTGCCTTACGTATAATTCGACTAATCTGTCGGCCTATGGATTTGACTGGAGGTAGAAAATATTACCACTGTTTAAGGAATTATAAACGAAGGATATTTGGTAAATGAATTATTTACGAGTTCCTTATCGTCCTTTGTACTAATGGACCCGAACCGTCTAGACAATTCCATTTTACGTTCTCTTTCTTCAGTTTTTTACCACTTTTTTGGTCCAGTATTACGCAATTGGGGTTTTGATAAGTTTGGTCTCATTCAGACGGCGTATTCCTCCTCTCGTTCCGCAAAAATCGAAGTCATAAATTCTTGTCTGTTTTTGTTTGCTCGAACTAGTAATACAGCACAACGATGGATAATTTCGTTTCGCCCGCTTCCGTCTTCAATCGAATCAGGGTAGTAATACACTATTGTGTTGGTGAATTCTCACGCCACCGTCGCCTCTATTACGCATAAAAAGAACCCGGAAAAGATAAATAATATTCAAAGGCCGACGAAGACGTTCATTCACCCTGTAAGACTAGACACGCACGATGTACAGAAGCCAATATGAGTCGTATGTATGCAGCGAAGGGAGTCAAACGCAAATCCAGATTAAGTGATAAATAAATTCACAAAAAAATCATTGTTACAGGAGCGTGTGTAATCATATACGCTCGTACACGAACAGTTAGCACTGACGACCGCAATACAATCGAAAACCACATTAGTGTCCATATTAGTGGGGTAGGAGAATTCTATTATCACTTGTACGTGTACACATTCTGTGTAAACTTTGTATTTATTTTAGGAAATCGCGATATGTGCGTATACGGGTTGAAATATTCAGGCAGATGTAGCGTTATTTACTTTTTTTTGTCTGATACACTAAAAAAGAGAACGAAAAGATTAAAATTGATAAAGCTTTCGTCGGATGTGGAAAGAAAGATTTTCTTAACGCAGCGACATATGGAATTCTGAACTATATAGGCCTATATAACCAATAAAGTATAAAATTATCACCAAGCGGTTTGAAATTGTACAGAAAATACAAATTTGACTATATGATAAAGGAGGGAAGAAGAAAGATATAACAATGATTCTGATACAGAAAATGGTTTAACTATATTCTTTCGTGAGCGAGCAAACGAACAAAAGAAACGAGTTGTTAGCTAGTGACTTCGTCCCTAGAAACTGAAATCTCAGACATGAAAATTATTCTTATACAGAAAATGATGAAGATAAAATTCTTCCATACTTCCATCGTTCGAATTTCATGAGCATAGCGTTTTGAATGTGTCAATTTTACAACACCCTGGCTCTTACCCCCCCTCGCCCAAGCGATCTCAATAATTTTAACAGGGAACCTGTTTAATGGGGGGGGGGGGGTCCGGAAAAAACGTCAAAGCTCGGGGGTCGAAAATTTTCCAAATTTCCCTCCTATCATATATAGCTCGGAATTCGGAGTATGCAGTCTGAAAATTAAAATAGCCCCTACCTTTATTAGGGTAGATCAGTTTTTGATGGAAGTAGGAACGTCAAAATCTTCAAATAGAACAGCTCTCAATTCTTCGAAGCAATAAAACTTGGCTGATGCAGTCTCAAATTGATAACGTTATCAAAATCGTACGCTGAAGTTTTCTAAGAATGCTCACCCCATATAAAACAGATAGCTAACGATCAAAGTTATTTTTGGTTGAAGTAAATACGATGTCAAGATTCATGATTCGAAAATTTTAACGAAGTGATTATTCGAAGGTACAGTACCGACGGATAAAACGTTATTCGAAGGTATACAGCAAAGTAATATAGAATGCCAAGTTTGTCGTAGGTATCAATGTTGATATACAGTAGCGGCAAATAAGACAAAGATTGTGTATGTACTGACTGGTTAAAATTTCTTCTGAGGTATGCGCAAGAGAAGGGTATGAACGGAAAAAATTTGCTTAATTTCTAATCAATTCGTATGTACACTGACTGATTGAACTTCCTTCTGAGGTATGCACAGGAGGTGGGTATGAACGGACTATTCAACAACGGCGTGAAACCATGAGTATTGAGGAGGGTTGCGTGCGGGAACTCTTCGGCGATAGAGAAAGTACATACAAATGCACAGCGCTCACCTGCTTTTGCACTTTTTATTGCCAGCATCCATGTCCCTGTCGACATGTTCTCCGAAAAAGAGAGAGGGTAAACGGTGATCCATGTACGATACCATCAAAGTAGCTCAATCCCCAGTTCCTCAATCATGTCTGATCCAACTACAAATGGCGTATCTGGAGGTTACCATTTTGTACACGAAGATTACCTTATTGAAGAGCAGTTCAATGCAGAAGAGGAAATGGAGTCATTAATTACCCACGAGAAAAATAAGAAAATTCTGCCTGTAATGCTCAATAGAGGCACCCTAGCCGCCAGTTACGGCACTTCTCAATTTCAGCACTACTTAGAAGTCATGCGCCAGATCGAGAAGGTCATTAGGGTTGTTTGTCACCTAAACGTCAATGCACCAGGAAGTCATGAGAAAACGCAAGAAACAAGTATAGCGAATAAAGAACCAACTGAGGAGCCGTATGAAGTTGCTTTAATTCCTTCTGCGAGCAGAGGGAGCCCAGTACCTTCGAATAACGTTTCAACCGTCGGTACTGTACCTTCGAATAACGTCATCCAAATTTTAAAAGCGGATGATGTCCCAAGAGTAGAATTTCTACAGTCGAAGAACTTTCCTAATATCATTTAACTGTATTGCGAATTTAAGTATTGGTATATGATTTCAAGATGTGAACCTTCATAGAGGTGAGACTTGGAAAACTTTGAACTCTAAACTTTTGCAGAAGTGAAACTTGAGAGAATTTGCATTGTTAAGCAATACATTTATATTATAAAGAGGAGAGCGGTAAAGTCATTCCGAACTGTAAACATAGTAGGGTCCTAATGATAAATCCGCTCGATTTCGCTGTTAAAAGCAATTTTATGATTGATTATTGTTCTACACACTCAGACGAACAGATTTAGCCTGTACGCCCATTTTTCCCCCTCCCTGTTTTCCAAGGTTCCACCCCCCAAATCTGAAAAGCTCGTTTATCTCGAGAAATATTGACTTTTTGAAAAAAGTTTTCAAACAAAAGTTGTTCCATTATGTCTCTTCTACAATTTTATTTCTTATAAAAATTTCATTTGGAGCACCCCTCGCGCTTCAAATTTGAAAAAAACATGAAAAAAACAAAATATCATGTTTTTCACATTTTTGATAAGAAATTTCAAACATTCACAAGTATATACAATCACAAACAATGTTTAGAATTCAATTTTGTTCAAAATGAGTATCAAGACCACTCCACCCCACCCCTCCTTCATTCCGAAAGGTCCACCTTCCCCCCCTCCCCAACTAATTGTCAATTTAAAAAAAAAAAAAAAAAAGGTTTGCCTTGAAAACTGCTGTATTTTAATTTTAGAGAACAATTTACAAAATATGTATTTTATAAAATTACTAGCAAAGGCGACGCCTTCACAAAATTATACCGTACACTTATTTTGTCAAGATATCTCTAAACCTCTCGCAGAATTTATCCTTTTCTATTTTCTTTCTTTTATTTTATCAACTAACTCATATAAATCAGGGTTCAATAGGGAACCTGTTCTATGAGGGGTGGGATTTTGAGAATTTTGGTATTCCACCATTTGCCTAGAATGACGGTTGAGGTTTTTCCAAGTCTTCCTCCCGTCATATATATTTCAAATGTTGCAATTTTATCATGTTCCTCCTTTATATTCATTCTTCATACTCTATCTACTATCTACTATTAGAAACTTCTTTCTGGGTATTGGTTCACATCAATCACCCTCAACATTATGAAACTGATCGCACAATGAAATACTTCCCCCTCTCTCTAACGTTACAAGCTCCACCTCCTAATTACTTACAACCATAAAAACTTAATCCCAGCTTCTTGGAACATCTCTCACGTTAAAAGAACAACCCTGCAACTAACTTGGAATCATTAAAAATGAGTTCATCCCTGGTGCTTCTAATACAGGAATACTCACCATGAAGAGCTTATCTTTGCTCGACTTAGAATTGGTCACTGTCGACTCACTCATTCTCATCCCCTTCTGCAGGTTTTCATGACTACCGTCATGACCCGGGGCATCTCCAATCATATTAATGCAGATAATCTGACAATCTATCTTTGCACGTAGAGCCTTCCAAAATGAACATATACTTCTTACAATGTAGCCCAAGGCATATCCTCTACCCTATGTAATCACTCCAAAACAGTTTTCAACGCTGTCTCTTTCAACTACCAGCGTTACTCAACTACAACTCGTACATAATTATGCAGGCTTTTCTACTTTCTAAAAATTTGAGTACCACCACCTGACTCAACTCCTCTCCTGCCTATCTTCCCTATCCTCACTTTCTTGTTGTAATTATTTCAAAAGCCTCTCAAGGCTTCTGTCAATTGAATGACTGGGGAGCTCCTTCCATTGTTTAATTTGTATAGCAATTTGTGAATTTTAGAAGTTTCTCCAGTTTAATAGACCTACGTCAATCTGTGCCCTACTGACAAGATTTATTTTTGCATAGCATTTTTGAGATTTTTGAACAGTCTTTGGCTAAAAGTAATCAAGACAGTCTACAGAGGTTTTTCTTGTAACATATTCTTTGACCGGTTTATCTCTCGTATACTTCTTACAATCAGAGTAATGGATTCAAACAGTTGACACTGGAAAGGGATCATTGTATTGAGTACCTATTCTAATGACTACTATTTTCTATTTTCCTCGTGAGGATTGAACCGTTTTTTTCTTCTAATCTTCTAGGCTATACCTATTCACTGTACGCATAATAATAAAGTACAGCCAATAATATTTGGTTTCAGCTATTTTTGGCTAAATTGTATCGGGTAAATTAGGTATGAGGTAGGCCTATAGTTACAATTGATACAAAAAATTTTAAAACTAGACTGAGCACAGACAATTTTTGCGCGAGCCCTCCTGTTTAATCAACCATAGTAATTTTACAAAATACGACATTTTTAAACTTCTTTGTAATTAAAATGAGTTGTAAGATCAAAAATGGTCTCGATGCTACTTCAATTCATTATGTCGACTTCAACTTTTTGCCTAAGACTTCAAAGTTACCTGCATAGATGAATTTTGAGAAGAGAATTTTACGGGAAATGAGGTGAAAATAATCGTAAGGTAAAAATAATTGTGATATTTTTGGAAATATTTTATAATTAATCAGATGTTTGTGGCCTAGGGAAGGAGGGAGCCTTCGGAATGAGGGAGGACTCATTTGGAAGAAAATTAAATTCTAAACGTTGTTTGTAATTGTATATACTTGTAAATGTTTGAAATTTCTCATCAAAAATGTAGAAGACATGATATTTTGTTTTTTTCATCATGTTTTTTCAAATTTGAAGCGCGAGGGGTGCTCCAAATGAAATTTTTATAGGAAGTAAAGTTGTAGAAGAGACATAATGGAACAACTTTTGTTTGAAAACTTTTTTCAAAAAGTCAATATTTCTCGAGATAAACGAGCTTTTCAGATTTGGGGGTGGGACCTTGGAAAACAGGAAGGGGGAAAAATGAACATACAGGCTAAATTTGTTCGTCTGAGTGTTTAGAACAATAATCAATCATAAAATTGCTTTTAACAGCGAAATCGAGCGGACGGGTTTTTTTGTGCAATTGGGACCCTACTAACAGGCCGATGCTCACATACAATGACTCTTGGGTTTGCTTCATGTTTACCTTATTTTCAAAAAAAGTGCAGATATTCCTTCCAGAGCCGGAGAAGAAGGGATCACGAGTGAATATTTTCGACCTTTCAATGTATAAGGACTAAAAAAATGACTTTTAGCGCATGATTCACGTAGAAAATTTTTTCGTCAAATGCATTATGTAAAACTACAATCTCAGAGCAAGAAAGTTGGCCTTCTACAAAAGGCCATACGCCACTAGAACTCTAAAATCACATAATCCAAAAGTATTGCAGACAATTTTTTCAGTCAGTCAATCTAATCTTCAACCAAATCAGCAAATTTGGTAACCTTATACTGTATTCGATTATTGAACGCACTCACGGTGCAGCATCCGTCTTTCACAGCCATACGACCACGTACCATCATTCATTCGTCACAACTAATCTTGCCAGAAACTTTTTCGAAAAACGAAGTTTTGCATTGTTCTCTTTTGTATTCAAAATTAAAATATAGATCTCAAGAAGGGCCCTCCGTCGATGTTTATATTTTATCAAACCAGTTAACGAGAACGGGATATAAAACAATAAAAACTGTATAGGCCTAATGCAGCACGCAACCGATATCGTATTTTAAGCGCACGTATTATGTAGAGAAAACGGTAGCGATATTTATACAGTATTTCACTTATTTAGTTTCGTGTCATGGATACCTGTTAACAGTGTTATATTTAAACTATAGTGACAACGCTGTTTTAATCTTACCTTAAATTCCTTTTTTATCCTCTTATAGAAAGTCCGAGTATCGTACAGTCTATAGAATGGGCGCCCGTAAGCGCCCTGCGCGCAGCAACCCCCTTAATCTGCTCTATCTCTTCATTGACATTCGCTGCGGGCTAATTTCACGAAATTATCGCGCACGAGTCGCACTTATTTAGTTTTTACTTCGCGTATATGAACAACGTTTATATTCCGTATAAAGTATACATCAGGGATCGTTTTCTATTTCCTCAATTTTGATCCGATTTGCAGCCATTTGATGTTTTGATCTCATCGTAATCCGTCCGCATATACAGTAGTTATATCCACCTGTTAGGCGTTTGTTTATTGCTAAATTGACGTATATATACTTATCAGGTTGACTTTATTTTTCTGTGTATACGCTCGTATAGATTGAGTGTCAAACGATTTTTAATTCGTTGTAAGCTATTTTTTGGATAAGGGAATTAATTCTGGTAATTATTCATACATGAAAAAAAGTGAGGAACAATTGTCATATCGAGTAGCTCTAACCAAAAGGGATCTCTTAATTCACTGTAAACTTGTTAGTTTCGGTCATTGAACAACATGGCTCAGGAGAGGGACCACAGGAGGAAGATAACTACTCCTGAGCTATATGTATAAATTTGAAACTGTTGAGGAAACCTACAAACGCCATGTCGACTCCTACATTCACCGACTACATCGTCACCCAAATACTGAAGCTATTCAGCTATTGGACACGACGGACCACACGCAAGAAACTCTTCAATGAAAGATGCGAAAATGAGCAAAACTGAGTGAATTGCATAAATTGAACCTATAGAGTCTTGCACCAAGATGAACCAAAAAGACTCTACAAAAATCTATCGTTCACCACTGGAAAAAAAAATTTGTCCCGCTGTCCCGAGTCCATTAGACCAGCAGATTTCTCAATCACCACGAAGGTATAGAAATTTTTCTTAAAAACTTTCCAAGTCCATTATCAAGGGGAGAACTCGAGATTCGAAATTCTTCCAAGTTCCCCTTCCACCATATATAGCTCGGAGGTAGGAATTTTTCCAAGTCCACTTCATATCATATAATAGCTAGAGTGTCAAAATTTTTCCAAGTCCCTCTCCGTGACGTCATCAACTTCTCCGTGACGTCATCAACCTTTGCGGACGCGCTCGCGTTCAAGTCCACTTCATATCATATATATGGCTAGAGTGTCGAAATTTTCTAAGTTCCTCTCCGTGACGTCATCAACCTTTGCGGACACGCTCGCGCTCGCAAAAAAATTCCTGGGAGTACCCCCAACAAAAGGGATAGCGGGTTCCCCGCTAAAAAAAAGTCAAGAAAATAGAGCTAAAATTATAATTCAACCTGAAATTTTCAACTTTCTGACGGCTTCTTTGAGTAGGCGAAACCTCGACCCACTTGAGGGACTAGCAAAAATTTTGAGTTCTGAGCCGACTTATGACCAAGTATACCACAATACGGGTATATAGAGAAAGCTAGTCTACTGCACAGATGCAATACGCTAAGGAGCTATACATTTCAAGTTGAGACTGTGGAAGCTCCGACCATTCACTAGTAGATGAGATAGATTGCTGGGTTAAAAGTTTACATTCGTATTATATGATAATTAACGTCATAGCATCATCAGAGGAACTTCGACCACATCATAAGGTGGGAGTGGCCCAGACCGATTTTGAGAGGCTTGAAAACATTTTGAGCTCTGACCCAAGCGACTTGAACTAGAGGAGTGAACAAAGGATGCTTAGTGTCATTCGCTTCAAACAACAGATCAAAAGCTTTCCTTTTTCTTAGATCCAATGCTACTTCACACACCCTTAAAAAATTACAGATATGAGGTGTTGCTATAGAGGAGACAGCTCGTGGAGGGTATGATGTGATCAAGCCCTAGAGGTAGACGTTTTCATAATCTTCAATTTAGGGCCAGAGACCCTACGACTATCTATTTTGTTTCACTTGACTCATGAGTATGTTGTCAAATTTGATTGCCTCGGATGATTACACTTTGTTTGTGAACCCTAGTCACTGATCATCATCTTGGATATTTCAAATCCTTTTCTCGACATACGAGTGTCGAAAATTGTTTTTGAATAAGTAAATACGAGCAGAGACAACCTCTCCCCCTCTCCCCCCGCCTGACACAAAATTACAATCCATTTTTTTCAAGTTAAGATACAAACACCCTGACCGAAACAACATCCAGTAATGCGCTATCATAAATAACAAATACATTTAATTTGACAACCTTAAATAACAAGAGTAGCTTGATAATTTGAAGGATCCAGAGGTAAACTAACCAAAATATAGTTTCCTTATAATCTATGACCTACAGAAATTTCTAAAGTCCAACCTAGACAAATTCTTTAACTTAGATTGGGTGCGCTACAAGTTGTTGACCTGATCAAAGTTGGACGCAGAAGTCTTCTATACATGAAGTAACCTAACTTGGGTTGATGAAGTCATCATAGTCGGACCTGGGCGTTTTTTGAAGTCGTGTCTGCCCCAAACAAAACAGATAGCGGATTCCCTAATTACTTTGTATACAAAGCAAATAGTTGTCAGAGAAGTGATGGATTTTTCTCATTCGGGAAATTTTTTCAATTTATTTATTTTTACCAACAATGAAGCTATACCACAAAGGTTTTTTTGAGCGATAATGATTTCATAAAGGTTAGAAAAATGAAGTAATTTGCGAGAAAGGTTTCAAAAATTAGATTGTAGAAGTGCAGATTCCAAGATTTGTTCGAAGATGAGTATGGTGATGTTGTGATAGCGCGCGGATTATCATGTAATTTGTTTTATTTAGAAGATTAGAATTGGGTGAAGCGTATGCGTATTCAAGGGAGAGAGTTATCGTATCTAAATTATTTATTGGTATAGTCGGAAGAGGGAGTAGGGATCATCTAAAGGAGAGCGGAGAGGCACGGGAAAAGAAATGTTCGACTGTTAAAATTCTTTCTTCGCCGAGAGAACAAAATATGGAGTTAAAAGTTCAGGGTTGGTGAAGTAGGAATGTGTGATTCGTGTAATGACCAATTCTAAAACGGGTAAGAACAACTTTTTTCCCGTCCAGAGCATCTAATTAAGGTGTACCAGGGAACTAGGGTTCGTTCAAAACTGAGACGTTTGTTGGGCTAGGTTTTTCAGAATGATTTCCATTTTTGAAGAATTAGAGAAAGGTAGTTTTTTTTTTTGTGTAATCAGTCATGTCAGCGAAAGAGGTGGCGTTTTTGGCGGCCCTGTCGAAGGCATCATGTTCAGATATGACCCGTGATCCATATAGATATGATTTGAGTGTTGAGTAAATGCGTTGGACTGCGCGGGTTGAGAGGAAAGTGAATCAGTGAAGAGAAAAGACTTGTCATTAGGAGGGAGTTGGGAGGAATGAGAAAGGCAGGAGAATACAGTCATCAGTTCGGCTATGAATATGGACGCAATATTATACATACGGTATAGGAAATTAGGCATCCGTAAAAATTGTTTGCATTGAAGTCGATATTTTCACGACGTCAAGTATAATATTCGTGTCCCAATGATGATACACCATTTCGATATACTCTAGTGCTGTCCCAATTACACAATTCGAGCTCATTTCTCGCACACGAACGCTTTATATACTTTTCTCGCGACGCAACAATAGCTTATGCTTATACACTCGTCGACTGATCCGCTCTCGAATCGAGACTGTTGCGCTTTTTCCTTTTTCAGACAGAAAATATACAGAACGCGATAATCGTGTTAGTCGTAATTTGTTTTATAAAAACAGACGATAATCGCGACTAAAGTCATTTGGAATTATCGCAAAAGCCAAACGGCGTGTAATTCGAACTCGCGATGGAGGGGGCAGAGAGAGAAAAAAGAATATCGAAGCGTGATCTTCTATTTTTATATATATTTGTCATAGGCTTACAAAAGTCAATCTTTAAAAGATGATACTTTTTGAATAAGCGCACGAGAATTTCTAGTCGATAGGAGGAAGAAACGAGAGGAGAAAGAAGACCGAAGAAAAAAATGAAGATACGTACATCATAAGGCACGATGACGAGGTAAGATCAGTTGAAATAAGAAAAAGTAAAAACGTTGTATATAGGAAGAAGGGAAAGAAAAAAAAAGTAGGCGTGGCTCTGAATGTGCGTCGTTTCCATTTGATTACGCGAAGGCGGTCGCATAACGCACGCGCGTCAAGGGTCGAAAACTGGGAAATCATTTTCCTACTTCACGTCTTCGCCAGCGCCGATGCATTTTGTATTGTCTCATCCCTCCATAACCCCTGGTATACTATCAAGAAGAATCCGTTTCGCTTGTTAATTTGAACGCGCGCGTTCCCGCATCGACAGTGCGGTGAAGTGAAGGGTGTATAGCAGGACGTATAGAGGGGCGATAGCCGTATAGGTGCCCGCTCTATGTAGTAGTAGTACCCTGCGACATGGGGGATCAATAGTTGATTTGGGTGGTATTCTTTTTTAATACCGTTTTCACTACATTTAGATCCTTTAAGCTTCCACGGTAACAGGCTTAAGTCTTGTTTTATCTACGTTTGGCAGCGTCGAATGTAAAAGCGCGCCCTAGGATTTATTAAAGAAAGTGCTCCCCCCTCCGCGTAATATCTTCGCGTTCCTTTTTTTTTTTTTTTCTAATCATAGTCCGTGCAAAGATGGAAAATAACTCGGTGAAAATATAGACAGATAATTTTTTTTTTTTTTTCTAAATCGTTTTGTGTTTTTATTCTTTTTCTTTTCTGTCTCTCTCACACAATTTCTTTTCTTATTTTTGATTTTGCGTTTTGAAACTTTAAAGTGAACATCATAAGGTAAGTTTTGGTGAAAAACGTTTAATTATTTTTTCGGTTTTTGCCATCAGATTTATACCATCGAAAGAGCGTGCATTTATTGTTTGGCTCGTGTATCTTAAAATCGAATAAGCTCGTTCTCCTTAAAGTCGCGTCTCTCTTTTAACGTCCTGAGTTAATCTACTTGAAATCGGCTTTACTCGACGATAAGACGATTATACCGTTATTCGATAGTGTACCACAGTCTAATGCTGTTGATATTTAACATCTTCCCCGCCATTCTTCCTTCTAAGCTGTAATGTTACATTCGCCGCTGCATTCAAATTCGACTGTTAACGTTTTAAATAGATATACAGACTATAAACGACAAAATGCCATTTATATAGACGGTACCCTGTCCTCGCCCCCGTTTTAAAAACACTGAAAATCTTCTTATATACCTTTCGTTAATGCATCACGCGGTGTATAGGTGTACGGGTGAAAGATTATTTTCGTGCTGGCTGATAACAAAGCTATTATCTATCGACTGATACGGATTACTGTTTTCTAAATAATTTGAGCAAACAAAATCCCTCAATTGTCACGCACTGCAGTTACACGATAGGCTGAAACCGCGCGCGTCAAAATATTTCTCAATTTTTATCATCATCAGTAGTCGCTCGCTTTCCATCCATCAGTCGTTCACGCGAAATGCTGCTGTTGAGAGAAATGGTGTGCTTTTGATCGAAAATCATAGTTCGCTGATTGATCGTGAGTGATTAATGGTGACTCGGTGACGTGACGTTTTGAATGATGAGTTTTAGTGAATATTTGTGGTTGACGCGTATACATCGCTACAAATTAATCCTTTCGATTATGCGGATCAACTTGGGTAATTTTATAGAATAATCGTTTAATTAGCATCCGTGAAAACAAGCTGCTGATAATTATAAATAGTCGCGAGTGGAGGAAGACGCATCGGCTCTTTGATACGTATACGCGGAAGTTATCTCATGAAAGGGAGTGATTTATGTAGGGAAGAACTAGCGAATCGAAGTTTTTAAAGCCACCTGCGCGATCAAAGAAAATATTAGCCTAGAACAGAAACCTATTTTCCACACTTTTGGTCGGATATTTTTTCACAATTGAAATCTCGGTAGCCATACTTAGTTTTGAAAGCCACCTGCGATCAAAGTAAACATTAACCTAGTACAGAAACCTCTTTTTCACACTTTGGTATTGTTTCACAATTAAAAGCTCGGTAGCCATACCTATCATAAAAAAATGAATTATGTAGGTAGGAAAGAGGGAATAAAATAAAGTCTGAGAAACATGTGGCCAAAATACTCGGTAAGAAATACAGGACATGGGTAGGATAATAAAATTTCATTACAGACCATAGAACAATAAGAACATCTCTTCCGCTTTTTTATGAGCAGATATGATCAGATTTTTTCTATAGAAATCGTTTTACAGTCGAAAACTCGGTAGTCAACTCATGACGAGGTGGGAGAGAGGGAATAGAATAAAGTCTTGAAATCTAGGTACGCATGGCCAGAATACTCAAAACAAAAATCAAGATTTAGTTTTGATCAACATTCACCCACAGTGTTGAACAAAAATATATTTTCCATCGCACTATTACGATCCGATACTAGCAGATTTTTCCCAAAACTTGTTTCACAATCAGAAGTTCTGTAATTTTGATCGAATACGAAAAATAGATAACAGCGCACGCGATAATTAAAACTTCATTTCTCATTTCGTTTTTGTAAATACTGAGCAGCTGTTTTCTCACCCAATTTTTAGTGAACGCGTTTCTAGAATCGTACCACGTGGTAGTGCTGATTAAATGGAGGTCTCGGGGCTTCTCACAGGAAAGCGGTTGGCAAAATTCTGATGTCTATAAATAAAACAAAAAAATAGCCTGTAGCGTAAAGAAAGATAACGCGGTCCTAATTGCCTTTCTGCCCACCTTAGTTTTCATCAATTTGATGTCGGCAGTTTAACATTGGCTCTCAAGAAGAAAACACAAGGTTCAAAAGAAAATAATGAGGAACAAAGTTGGAGCTCTGGTAATTTCTTTCTATACACAATCTCTTCTTCTTTTTCGCATAATGTTGGGTGTAAATTTCATCAATTTAAAGCAAAAATTACGGCAAACCATTCGGATCTAACAATGGATTGGCTGACACCTCGCGGCAGTTCTTAGAACTTGGGTTTAGACACACCACTACAAACATACGCACGCACGATGCTCTATCAACAATGGTTAGGATAAAATTCCTGATTTTGCATGGGAATTCTGTATAATTGCTTCATATAACATTATTCAAATTCTTTAAATTCTCATGAAAAATAACTCAATTGAAAGAAAATTTTGGACATCACAAACATATCCCTGAAGTTCTTCTCATACGTGCAATATTTTCCGAGAAAAAAGTATCTAACGTGTTTCTTCGTAGTATTCTTGATTTTCATCCTAACGTTGGTCTGCTGGGTCCGAATAGGCAACCGCCTTTCAGTAAAAAAACTTCATACAAATTGTGGCCGTCTACTTGAGAAAAGAGGAAGTCAAAATGCGGTCCAAAAATTGAAGGCCTTAAAGAAACAGCCATATTGCGGCTAATTGAAGTTACCTATACGATAATATAAATTAGAGAAGGGGTTATCGATTTACATTCCAGGTGATTGATTGAAAGGTGAAATCATTCCCGTCCACTAGGTTTTCTTTTTCATAATCGATGCTCTAGACTACACTTTAGATGATGATCACATGACTACGATATTCAATCTATGACTTCAGTTCTAAATTATTCAGTGAGTATGGTGGAAGGATTCAAAATCCGACGTATTTGTAAAGGAATATAACAGTGAAACGTGGAAAAGCTCTTATTTCAAATTCATTCGAACACTTCATCAATTCTTGCATATAAAATTAAACATTCACTTGAACATATTTTTCATACTGTGAGGTAAAAAAATGTCAACAGAATGTCTTCTTAAAATCTCAATTACCAATTTTTATTGCCTTCTCTCCCAAATAAATTGATTTCATTCTTTTTGAAATCCGGTGGTAGGAGCCTCCCTGGGAAGTTCCTCATACCAGTGAACTCTTAGATTTCCAAGCGACTATTGAAGCTTTTAATTTATTTCTTTTCGCGTTTGGTGAAATTTTTGTTCTTGAAAATTTTCGGCTCCTCATCCTCTCACAGGAGAACTGTTTTGTTCAAGTCGCAATCTGTCTTCCAGACTGAGATGCAGCAAACTTGTTGAATGAGATATCCTAGGTAACGCCACGAATGAATGTGGCTTCAGCCGCAATTCGATATCCGAGGACTAATTATAGCCCACAGCGATCTTACTTTTAAACTTTCTCACAAAGCGAAAATGTACGCGACATAGTTTTGCGGCTTAACAATTTTCTTTTCATTAGTCCATGCGAGAGGGTATACATCAGATTAATTTGATGAGCCGAAGCTGCCTTACGAAGCGTGACTTTCTTATCTAGCCACTCAAAATAGTTGATCGATACTACCACTGTCTCGCAAAATTCTTGTGCGCTAAAACAATTTTGTTACTCTCTTTTTTTTATGGAGTGGTGTAGGCCGGACAAAAATGAATAATAAAATTTCGAACTCTATTTACAACAATTTATGCAGGTGACTTAATTTTTATACTTTCGAGAGGAGTTCATTCAAGATCCAGACAGTCTATATCAAGAAACGATCAAATGATTTCTAGAATCTCCTCCTTGTACAGCCGGAATGAAATTGAGAGATTATTCTACACTTTATACTTCGGGAACTTTTTCGAAACAGTTTTGCCCAATTTTTTTCCTTTCCCCCTTCAGTGATTCACCTTTAGATCTAAAATTCTGGCAATTTTCTGCACTCATTCTGTCACACATAAAATGATTGATAAAATCAGTGAATGTCAGTAGGTATCGTGGTTTATCAATAAAAAAGAAATTTAGATTCTGAAACTTCAACCAATCGATGCTCAAGTTCTGGGCGGCTTTATTATAAACCCAATTATTTTACTCTCATGACCAAATGTTTCTTAAATTTTTATTACATTAGTAAGCTAATTGTTTTACCATCATAAATCAAGAGCTTTTCAACTTGCATTTTCATTGAGGGCACTACCGTCATTGAAATTTGTTCAATTTTTCAATTATGAGTCCTTGAAAGTGCGCCTACACTCCGCCGATATTTAAAAATAGCCGGGGGTCGTCTCAACAATTTTCTCAATATTCTTTGAATAATTTCTAATAGCAGTTCTGGAATTGTGATCACCTATCAACCAGTTCACGTGGTCATAAACTAGGTAAAATCTGAAATGAGAATAATTTCAACTTATACACTGTTATGACTTTTTTCCGTCTCCTTCATTCGCTTGCATTTTTTCAAATTTTTCCTCTCATCCTATTTTTACAATTCAATGAAGAGGTAAAAATATCTCTTCGGGCCCTGTCTGAATATAGTGAGTGATATGCTCTAGTCTACAAGTTCGTTATACATGATGAATTGATCATCGAAAATTTTCATCTATTTTTATTGGGTGCTTGAAGAGTGTTGC
Source organism: Aspidiotus destructor (assembly GCA_035079395.1). Taxonomy (NCBI): domain Eukaryota; kingdom Metazoa; phylum Arthropoda; class Insecta; order Hemiptera; family Diaspididae; genus Aspidiotus; species Aspidiotus destructor. Next base: position 29,015,042 of record JAVHKZ010000001.1, on the reverse strand, counting down.
AAGACCAACGTTAGATTTTAGGTCATCAAATGGTTAAGGGTAAAATATGGCAACTCACCCAGCCAAGGAGAATGCGAATCAAATTATATTCTACAGCATCGCTCTTTACCGCGCAACTCTTGTAGAAGCTTCCAGGAAGTTTTACAAGTCCTGAAAAAAATTTTATTCGTAAGCGTTATTTAGTTGATTGTATAAATTCAACAATACATTATTTTGAGGAGTTTCGCACCACATTTCCTCTTCAAAGAGAGCTTCGTCAATAAACCTAATTTAAAAGCGCTGCATTATAGCATTCAGATGACGTAAGAAAAATACATGAGAATGCCCGACTGCAAGCCTCATCATCAGAATTTCCCTAAAAAGTACAAAATTTTACGAAAGATTTACAGATAGATAAGTGAGGAAACACATTCGTAGAAAATCTTGAATAACGTATTTCGCAGAAACATAAAGTTTGAATTTTGTTCCTACAACCATCAGTCGATAACCACGAAGGTAAAATTTGTCCCCAGACATTTTTCCAAGTGCCTTTTCTTCGAACAGAGAAATTTCCAAAGAACGAATTTCCTGGTACCACTTTTTCCAGAAACTCCCATGGTCAAATTTCCGACCAAGTTGCCTACGGTTTTAAAAGGAATTTCTAGTCAACTACTGAAGCAAAGTGGATACATGCAAAAAGTATCGGCGATGAAACTGTCCACCTAAATCGCCGAAATTACTTCCTTGATAGATATCGCAAAATTCTGCTCGGGGTAGCTCCTCTCTCGCTTGATTCTGAAGTCGCTGAGTCGGACGAAGAGAGTGGTGGCGAGGATGAAGTTGTCAGTCGTGTTCCGGAAGTTTTAAAATGTCACCTTCAAAATTCATGCTCAATCCTCACCATTCTTTGCCGAAGTTGTAGACTACCTGCGTAGTATCCGGCCTGACAATGACTCGCGAATTACCAATACATTCCAATGAAATTATTCGAAAACAAGACAAGGAATTTGATATTTCGTCCTTTAGAGATTCCTTCGTTCCTTTTGTTTGGAAAAACGTTATTCGTAAAAATTTCTAAGAATCACACAGTGATGCTCGAGAAATATAGTGCGTCTATGTACATAACTCGGAATTTCTTTATACCCATACGGTTCGATACATTCTTTCATGACAACACATTAGGCGAGTTACAAATTACAATTTTTCAGTAGTCTGCAACGTCTGAATAAATCTTGAAAATTGAAACCAAAAACGAAGTCATAGGTCGCACTTCGAAGGCTTCATCACCTCGATAATATCGTCCTGCGTGTATTTTTGGATGTTCTGAAAATTCTTGTCATACTTCCTTCAAAGGTGCCATTCTCCTATATAAAGTCAAAATGTTTCCAAGTTTCCTTTTTCCTGATAAGGAGCTACAAACCCACTATAAACTAAATTCCTATCTAAGTCAAATTCCTTAAAAAGGATGAATTTATTATAAAGGAAAAATCCTTCCGAGATTGAATAACTCGGTCGATATTCGTTATCGCGTTCCATATTTTCGATAATTAAATCCTGATCACGAAGTTCCTTCGCGATGTTGAAATACCAGTATAAGTTTATCATTTTCCTTCGTACCTCCATTATCATAGATTTAATACGATTGACAATGATTATAAAATACTTCATAGTATAGTAAAAAGATACTAGAATTAGCAGTGCCCTTCTTCAGAAATTGAGAGGAGATATATGGTCAGAAGAGAGAGTGATTTATCCCCAGTATTTCTGGACTTTCGGCTCTACTTTCCTACCTTATGAATACGAATGTTATTCGTTTGTACAGTACTTCTCTAATTCTTTCGATTGGAAGGGTGAAAAGCGGAGTTGAGATTTCAATTTTAATCATTGAGAGTGAATATTTCCCCGAGCTTTGCTTTGATTCTCTTTTTGTTTGTTTTTTCGTCCGAAGAATATTGAAGGGGAGCACAAGACTGGTGATAGGAAGATTGGAGAATTCCTGTTTGAGGTCTTGGAATGTACTTCGGCTGAGCTTCACGTTATGAAAATACTACTCTTCACCTACCCTTCGAAAAGTTATATTCTTTCGGAATCTAGGCCTAAACCTAATTCTGCCGAGAATTCGTCATGGGAAATGAACTGGGGGAAAAAGATTTACACAACCGATCCATGGAATATTTGACGACAAGTGAGGCAAAAAAGAGTCACTACCATCCCGAGTGAGCCACTAGTGTTACATCAACCTATATATTGAAAATCTTCGAAAATTAAGGTAAAATAATAGTTTAAAGAGAGTTTTGATTAATGCACAGGGCAGTGAAAAGAATGTAAAGAATTGAAATTCCTCTCATAACTAGGGTTTTTGTAAATTATTAACCTCAAACAGAGTTTAAATGTCTTGTTATTCACAACACAGATATCCAATAAGAGGAAGGGCTGCAAGAATTTCTTCTAAAACAATGTGGCTGTCATCGAGACAAAACTTGATTCTAACGAATAGAACGTTTACTATACTATAAAAGAAAAGATGTCGAGGTTAATGATAATAAACAATTCGCCTCTATGATGCATTTTTGCATAATATCTGTAAATTAAGAACAACATCATAAAAGACCGGTTTCATATCTACTAAAATAGTTTTCAAGTGTGCAATTTTTGACTTCATATTTTACATTTTTACACGAGAATACAGTCATAAAATTTGAACTCGATAAACTAGTTCTCAAAATTCATCGAATACAATCGCATAAAAAACTTGGTAAAACGAGTTGAGGAGAAGGCAATGAATCGCCGAGTACGCAGATTTTCCTCAATTGAGTTTTCTACCCTAATAATTTTTTCTTCTCTATAAATCGATGACAGACAAATCTATACAATTTTCCTCCCAATTAATCTCGCGAATAGTCAAACAATATTTGAATTATCGTATCATTCCACTCGCACGAATTTACGTTCATTTCGCGTATACGCTCGAGTATTTCTTTCGAAATATGGCGGAAGATGAGCAACTTCATTCGAGCGTGATATCGGGCTTTTATTGCCGCTATTTAGATCGAGGAAAAGAATTATATTATGTAGAGAAAAAAGAAGAAAAAAAAAAATGCAGATATCTTAACTTTGGGTATCGACGCGTATACGAGCGAATACCAGATTTAAATTGCTTGCGAACTTCGCGGAGATTGGAAAAATGAACGTAACGATTCATCCCCAAATATATAAGCGCGCGTTTACTGGCGAAGATCTAATTTTAATCTTTCAGAAGATACCGCGCGCGTTGTGCGTGAAAACGAAAAAAAGGTGAATTTAACGCGGACCCCTGCGCGTACACGGCGAAGGCAAAGGTCGCGATCGTGTTAAAAATAGCGTTCCACATTATTAGTCAATTTTTTAGTTTGATAGAAATACGTATACGAATGGATACCCCCACACATCAATGCTGTTGATCGCGAAATTTCACAACGATATGAAACTGAAGACGATCAGGTGTAACTCATACGTGCGCCACAAAATCAGATTTTCGTTTTAAAAGACTTCGTAGCGGCGTACGGGTATATACCTTTCACGCGACAAAATAGTAATGTATCGTGTTCTGTGTAAGGCTTCAGTCGTCTGCGTGAAAGGTTATTAAGAGGTTTCAACTCGTCATATATGTTACGTTTTTATTTTCGACGTTGAAGTACACTAGGCACATATTTTCCTTTACTGGACACAACAGCGTTGTTTTCTAAAAAGTAATTTGCACTCATGTTGAGGACAAGCCACGAGCACAGACCTTTTCACTTGTTATATGAAATGATTTTTCAAGCAAATGAATGCAATTCGAGTTTTACCCGCACCATGACACATTAGTGGCGGGAAGATGGGGATAGAGTTTGAAGAATTTTGGAAAGGGGAAACGGATTCAAGGTCGAGGAGAAGTGAACTGAGAGGGTGTGAAAGAATGTTTTTGATTAGGTTATTACAGCAGACAAGGAAGAGTATGAAGAATGGATTATCCCTATGAGTTGTGCATAACCAAGAAGGGATTATGTCGGAGATTTTCAAGCATAAAGTGTGTGAGAACGAAGAGTTCATTCCAATCAGCGATGACCCCGCATGGATGGTTTTTGTCGACTAGAGTAAAGAATTACATATGACGTTTACGCCAAGTACATAAGTATATGTAAAATAGGGAAAATTTTGTCCATGACCTAAAGAAATGTACTGAGAGGTGGGTTCCGAAAAATTCTGGTAATGAGCTATGTAAGATAAGAAGAAATTTCCATAATGGACTATTTGACCCCGAGACTGTAAAAAATTCCAACTACTGTCCTTTTATCCTTTCGGCCGCGATCTGAACGTCCTCTCATTTCAACACACTTCATATGTTTTATGAACCCTCTCACATTTATCTCAAAATTTGCCTCCGAAGGTCCATATAATAGGCTCATCCCCTAAAAATACAGTATACTGAACTTGAACTAGGCTAGTATTGAACTGGCCAATAAAAGTAGGCTAGCTTCAACCCCCCCCCCCCCCCCATCTTAGACTATAAAGCTAGTATAAAAGTAGGTAGCAAAGGACAACTTATACAAGACAATAATGGCCGAGATTTGGAAGACCTTGTACCAACTTTGTACTAGGCTGCTAGTAAGCCAAAATTAGCTTGAGATAGTCAGCCTAGACTCATACTAAGACACCGCAAGTATATTAGGGTTCGTACGGCTCTGACCTCTCCTTGTACACTAGCTTTATACTAGGCTTCTACTGGACTTTGAACTAAGCTCCGAGAGCCACTCATTCTTCAAAGACAAGACTACTAAGCTCTCTCAACAATAATAAACGTTGGTTACCTTCCGTAAATCAAAAGTGTAATGAGCTCCATGTCTGTGCTCTCTCCTCTGCCTCTACTTTTAATATTTGCGCCCACTTCATGTTCATCCTTACAAGGCTTGAAAAGGGAGACAGATATGAAACATAATGACATCGATGGCGGTATCAGCAACTCCAAGTTACGGGTTGGAGCATCCTCCGTCATTTAGAAAATTGGATTAATTCTATGATAGTAATATTCATGATTCAAATCATTCTAATTTATATTCTTCATCAGTTTCTATACAATTACGGAGAAGGCTTCAGAATTTTTTTTTTTTTTCATTCAACCAAAAATTTCAATTTAGTATAGGTGCACAACTTACATACAACGGGAGATACTACAAATTGATTTTTACCTAGTTAGCCGATAGTAAAAGTCAATAAATTTGTAGGATTAGTTTTTAGCCAAGTTTAGCTAATGCGATTGGGCTAAGCAGGGCTAAGTTAGGGTAGGTCGTCAACTTTTTTCGAAAGAAAATTCCATAGAACAGATTTTCTGTTAGGAAGTCTGTTTGTGTGTAGAAAGAGGAGGAAATTTTTCAACAATAAAAATATTAATGAACTAGCGGCTGACGGCCCCTGAATAGCATTACATCGAGACGCACTCAGTCGTTCTCTGTACGAGAAACCGGATGTAATTTTCACATCCCTCGAACTTACTCTTAGGTGGTTCCGAAATCTGAAGACAATCATATTCATCTGAAGCACAATCACTCGCATCATAAATGGAGAGCAAATTTTCAAGAAATTATTTCACATTTATAACTTTTGAAATCGAAGATTCAATTCGTTCCAAAGGAAATTACAGATCTGGAAATTCTTATTTACTTGAATTTTTTGTAAAGATAAGTAATACTTCATTTTTAGATTCATCGAGAACAACTGGTTTAATTATTATTCTCTCTCTCTCTCTGTAAACAAAATGATGTTGAATACGCCCAGGCCAAAATACAATTAGTTCCTAAACTTGAAGTTGGATATGTTCGAAAGGAAATTAAAAAAATGAGTAAAATTCTAATAATCGTGATGACAAAATTTTTAGAACTGCAACTTCAAACGCGTTTGAACATTTGGACAGTGAGTAGCACTTTTACTATACGTTGATAAACCTCGTTTTTTCCCAATGTTTTCGCCCATCACTCCACCCTGTGGGAGCCGGACCGTTGAGATTTTCTTTCCAATAGAAAAAAAAACAAATGCAGAAACAATTCCATGTTGGTATAGGTGAATGCGTTCAAAAGTTATGGAATTTTATTGTACAAACGTACATCACAATATTATAGGTATAGAGATCCATATTCTGTGCATACATACGCACAGACAGAAAAATATTCTACGGGGGGGGGGGGGGGGTAATATTATAGAAAACTTCCGGACAATAAAAGGAGCACGTCTAACGGGTTACAATGCGCTAGATGGCGACAACCATGCAATTTCTTCAATTTCGATCAAATTAATTGTGAACACAATGATGGTTTTAAATGGAATAACATTTTTCTCTATCATTGGTTTCTAAATCAAGAATACGACAATGAGAAATATAGTGTAGAAGTGCAGGTACTGTCATTCTCTATGTATTAACAAAGTAATAAATCATAGGAAATGGTACTGTTGTTGAAGTCAGGTAAGTCTATACCACCCTTCTTTTGCCATAGTTTTTATGCATTTTTTTAATCGATTCGATACGTAGTACGTTGCTTTTTGAAGGAGATATAAAGAACAGTATTTAATGAGGATTTGACCGGCAAAAAAATATGAAAAGAGAAGGCGAGAGAGGATACATTGCGATGACGCCACCATTTTGTCCTGCCCTAATGTGCAGTTCACGACAGACAACTCGAACATAATTCTTTTTTTTTGTTCCTTAGTTCGTTTTTCCTTCTCTTCAATTCTTTTCTTTTGAAGAATATGGATTTCATTTATTTTTGAATATCGCTTATATTCCATGTATTGGATGAGGACTTGACAAATGGATATTGGTTGATAGAATATTTTAAAAAAATCATTTTTCATCAGTCTTTCTCTCTCTCCTTTCATATGCGGGAGGCGGCCAGCACGGATTTTAGATATTTGTTTTGGTTTCTTGTCGGGTGCTCGGAAAAAAGGTACCCAATTCCACACACGATACGTTATTAACTTCACCAATATACAGGTTTAGAAATTGCAACCACGAAGGCAATATAAAACGTTACTCATTCTTATTACAACTTCCTGGGCAACTATATGCCAAATCTTAACAGGGTGGTCATCTATACACGATATCGCTGAAAGAATGATGGGCGTATGTTTTCTGAAAAAATGTACTCTGATTAGAATGTAAAAACAGGAACAAGTCACGTTTCAAAAGACGAAGTTATGCAGCAAATGTGCAAGAGTAGGTTCGCATTAATTCAGTTCTCCGTGATAATGAACCTAAAAAGGATGAAGAGAAGATAACAGATACCGTCATTTACGAAAAAGTATTGCGAATAGATTGAAAAATTCACAAGGTACACACTTTATAAACAGAACATTTTCAATTCGTTGAGAAATCTAAAAACAGGAAATAGATAGACGTTTTTAGAACAACAAATCCTGCAGGAGATAACATTCTTTCGAATTCTTCTCTTTTCTCCTCACGATGTTTGTCAGATGTATACAATTTTGGGTATTTATCAAGAAAAAGATTCGGACAATGTTTCCGTTAATGTTTTGATAATCTTGATTAATATATAGTCTAAAAAAGGGGAAAAATGCGATTCGTGATAAGAAATTTTGGAATCTGCATTCCAAGATTAGCAAAATCATTTCTTTGTAACATCGTACTTCTCAGTTCCTCATACCAAGTTTTTGAATACGAGATTTACTTCAGAAAAAGAAAAAATTCAAATTCATTGAAACCCGCACGACTCAAGAAATTCATTGAGATTCGTTGCTACTGGGCCTTTGTGAGAAATCGAGGTCTCTTTTTACTTGAGATAGAGCCTCTTTCTCGAGAATTTTCCAAAGCCTCTCATCTCATCTGAGAATCGAGTCAGTTTCCGATTACAAAATTCTACACTTTCATCTACCAATTAATAATAAAGTACACATTCACCCGAAGAAGTACTCGTTGAGTTCGAAACATTGTGTGTTTCAATCGAAAATTGTGCGGGAAAACCTGCATGTACTTTATTATTGACTAGAAGTGCCCGTATTTTCGAGTTCATTCACCAAAAGTACAAAAGCTCAGAGGCAAAGGCTGGATTCCCTCACATTGTGTCTGCTCGAAGAAATTGAATGGAGTTTCCTCGGGTTGGGAAACAAGTCATTTCGCACATGGCACACCGACTCCACAAGAAATCTCTTGTTACAATGCTTCCTTCCAAAAATGAGATTTCCTCAGACCATAAGAGCTCGTCCACCTTTAACAGAGATTTCTAGTAGAAACAAACAAAAAATCAGCTCTACCACTTTCAGAGAAAACACTTGTCGCGCACAAATACCAAACAATACGAAACAATATATCCAATATATCCACCTCTCAAGTGCATTCGTCTATGTGTGCTCATTCGTAAACGAGTCAATAAAAATGTTTTATAAATCGCGACCAAAAACACTCGAAAAGTCAACGAATACAAATGTTAGAGAGGCGTTGTCGGCGTTCTTAATTTGTCGATACAAGTCTTGGCTGAACTTACACTTGTACAAGATGATAATGTTCTTTATGTGGCATATCAATAACACAGAACCTTTAAGCCGATGGAAAGGTGAACCCGACGATGTCGATGGTTCGATACCGCACGATTGTCTACGCGGTACCGCAACAGCGTAAGAGGTATGTAACGACACATCGGTTTCATTTCTCGACTCTCGAAGCCTACATACGCACATCTGTTACTGCATCTGGGTGGAGTATATAATATCGCCGTGGCCACGATCTCTTTATATTAATTCAAAAGGGCGTATATCATTGAAGTACCTTTCTCTTAGTAAATAGAGCGAACGATACACGATGTACGAAACGATTCCGATACCATTTTTACACAAAATCTTGTAAATTATACGGCTGAACGGTTTCTCTACGCATAGTGTATAAGACTTGGCTTCAAGTGGCGAACACACCAACTCTTGACGGTTCGAGTATATTCCAGCGAAATCCCTCACTTTATTATTATCTTACACAATGTACTCGTATTGTGAAGAGTGATTGAAAAGTTTCACTTGTGAACTACCGCCACCGCCTTCAACATACTGTTATGCCATAAGCAATCACATGTAGTGAAGAATGGAATTGCGAGCTCGCTGACAAATTCGTACTACGCGTACGTATAATTGCTTATACACTCACGTTGTGGAAGTCGTTTTTTTTAGGGCCCACGATCTAACGTTTTGAATTTTATAATATTTGTAAACATGCTTATTTCTCCTATTATGAGGAAGTTTACCAACGGCGCAGCCAAAAGTTTTATAGAGGAGTAAATAATGAAGTGCTGCCTTCTCTGATTCAAGAAGCTATACAAAGTCAAAGTGAGGTACTTATGCAGAAAAAAGTATACGTTCGAATAGAGACGCAATCAATTTTAGATCAGCTATTGATCAAATGTAACGAATCCACAAATTTTCTCATTGACTTCAAAAATGTTGGGTAAAAAATATTATGAATTCAAAAATACACAAAAATAATATTGTCAAAAAAAGGTAGAAAAAATCGAAGAAATCGCTGAAACGAAAACTCGTAAAAAATTAGTTAAACAACCATTATCAGACGAAGAGCTAAGCTACACAGAAAACAGAAAGAAGAAATGAGGAGAAGAATATGAGAAAATCATGATGATTGAGAGCTGTTGAAAAAAGGATGACTCGATCAAGTCATTCTCAGGAAAGAAAAGATTTAAGACGACGAGTCTCCTTCTGTTGGAGCGGCGAACAATGGGCCAACAAGGAATTCTCACAATTGAAGCAACACGGCCTGGTCTGAATTAAACTTATGATGAGAATGTGAGAGGTGCTTTGCAAAAGCCGAGCTTTTTCATAAAGGGGGGAGGAGACTTTGTCGAGATGTTCTTGAATCTTGAATTATAAGAAGCGACCGGCTCGTCTCTTCTGTATAGACGGTCGGCAGTCAAAATATCGGACCTTGTGGATGTCATTTCTCTCAAGAATAGGGATAAGTCTTTCAGCATGAAACCAAAAAATTTGAAGAGGTGAGTGATGTTGTCGGGAAGCTCACCAGGATCCCATTAATTCTTCCTCCTAGATGGAGTTAGAAGAAGAGAGGGGGTAGAATCCTAAGCTTTGGAAGAAGGCTTTTTCCGAATCACAAGATCTGCATCGAGTTTCAGGCTATGATATTGGGTGAGGTGTGTGATGACATCAATGTTTTCGACAAAAGAGTGAAGGGTAAGGGGTACCGGCGGATGGAGCTATTGAAGGCGGCGAGCTTGTGAGAAGAGGGGCAGAAAGAAGAGACATGTATCATTAACACCCATATGAGACTGATAACTCACCATCAACGAATTGAACCACTGACCAAGGAACTTCGATAGCTTGACAGAAAGAGAAGTGAATGAAGGGTATCGTGGGTCTTATAGGAATATTCTCCTCGTGGAGTTTGGGAAGACCGACCAGCCGAGGAGACACGGATTGGGGATAAGGATAGCTTTGGGATTTTGTATCAGGGATGTACTCTCATTAACAGTCGATCTTACAGCAATACAGGGGGTTTCTGAGTCTATCTTGAACTTCTTCACATGCTCAAAAGTTAGAAGGAGGAAGGACTGCAACAAGACGACTTCGGAGTACTCGACGTTCTTTGTAACGCACGGTTAAAATGGCCAGTGATCACCTTGACCTTTAATATTGATTGTTAATTCAATAAATTTTATCATAAAAATACTATGTATTTAATTTGAATTTTAAATAATTTAAAATATTTTTACAACTAATCATAACTCAAATTTATTAAATTTTATTTATAATTATAAAAATTTTTACAAAATAATAAATTTCAATTTCAAAATTTTATAAAAATCAATAAATAAAAAAAAATAAAAAAATAATTTAATAAAAATATAAATTTGATTTAAAAATTGATATAAATCGAATAAATAAAATTAATTTTATTTTTAATATTTATTATAATTTATTTTCAAAAAATAATTAATAAAATAATTAAATAAAAATTACTAAAATAAAAATAATAAATAGATAAAAAAAAGTATTTGCTTCCATATAATTTTTATAATTAAATCATGACGGAAACGAATAATAAAAATATTCGCAATCAATTTTTTTTACCAAATTTAAATAAATCAAAAATTTCTACTAATAAATATAATTATTATAATTTGAAAATTTGTTATTTCTATTTTATAGTTATAATTTTAGTTTCTTTTATTGGTTCAAGACCATCAAACCTAAGAAAACATTCAGGACCTTGGCAAACCTACCTACGGATATGTTGAGTCGGAGTGTTGCGTGTTCAAAGCGTGGGCTGGAATAGGCAGGGCTATAAAGCGTTTCTGTCCTCTAATTAAGATACTGGAATTTTAAGATCCACGTCTTATTTCAATTTCTTTTCCAGAACCAAATATCGTACAATCAATGAAAAGGCAAATAATGTAATGAGATTTTCTTTAAATTGGACGACCAAAATTTCTACTTTTCCACGAATTACCGACACACGTTAGACATATACTGTATACTGTAAGAATCATTTTCCACTCGTATCTAACCCACATATAAAGACTAGAGCCATCAGCCAATTGCTGCAGATGATCAGCTAATTGTTATGCAGGAAATGAATGCGCGTGAATGAGGAGATTGCATGAATGAATCAATCGTAACTCGAAGAAAAAGACAATTACACCGTGGGACCAATTCAAATTTAGCGAGTAAACTGAAAAATTGAGTTGTACAAAATCTAACCGGAACCATGTTTTTGATCATCCTTTGTACACCAATTTTAGCAGTCTGATATTTTATTACACGAAAAGAATTTTTCGAACAGTTGTCTAGAACGTGTTACTTATTTTTACGCGAAATTTACTCCTGCAAGTTGGTGTTATGCCTAGCAGCGACATTTCTTCGTGCTTTATTACCTAATCAATGCCTCGCGATTAATTATGGAAGTTATTGACAGTGAAACGTCCCAGCTGAGTAGTGTCTCTGGGAATATGCCATTCCGAGTGTCAACGATTTGGCTTCGTCCTCTTTATTCCATTCTCATTATGTCGCTTAGAAAAATAACCATTTCATGACATGGAATGTCAACCATTCCGAATTATTTTACGGTCTTACCATTGTTAATAAGCTACAGCCTTAGACTGGAATATTGTTTCCGGGATCTTGAGAAGTAATAGTAATTGTTGTACGAGCAAGGGTTGATTATGTTACAATATCTGCCGAGCTTCGGTCATTTGATAAAACAAAATTTCTGTTAGATTAGATTTGTGACTAAATACGTTCAATCAAATGCCTATAGTTCTTTCATATAATTTAGAACTCAGAGTTATTCTCAACGGGTGCGGGTCGCGGCGAAAAGTGGAACCAATAACATGGGCGAGACAGATCTCTCCAGATTCCTTTGCTATACGTAAACAGGGCCTATATAACCGTAATCCATCAACATATACTGTCCTTTGCTACGTAAACAGGGCCTATATAACGGTAGTCCACCAACACATACTGTGCGTACACACTGCAATAATAGAACCCAACTGCGATATTCACTTCCATAGTCACAAAAACTTTTCTTTTTTTTCCTTCTGGGACTCTTTTTGAAAGAATTCAGTTGCTTTTCACGGACCATTACTATTATTTTAATCTTCATTGTGTCCTATTGATCGTCGCATTGTTTCGACAGAGTGTATCATTCATTGTATACTTGATTTAAATGGACTGACGACGAGAAAAATCTTTGGAAATCAAAGATTGTAATCCTTGAAAATATTCCCTGCTAGTTATTTATTACTTTCAATCAGGAAAAGTATGTGGTACACCATTTAACAGCATGGGAATGTTGAGAAATCTATTCAGTAATTTTGACTAAAAGTCGATTAGTGGAATCTACGAATTGTGACAATACGTTGTATCCGTTTTGCTTATTCGCTCTTAGCCCATCGGTAGCTTCCCTCTCGTTCAGGTCTACTATCTCAGAACTGTAATGAGTATTCGTTTGACCATCTCCATATCTCGAGTTTTGAGTCATCATCTTGTTTTCTAGAAGAAAAGCCATATTAGAAATTTAACCTGCTAGAGAAAGCTGAAACTGCACTGCTCAGATCGGTCGTACTCTATTCGAATTCTTGGTCCTCCTTTCTCGACTCCCTTTTTCCAACACAAGTGTTCTAAATCTTATGTGTGCCTCTACTCCCGAGGAAGATCATCTATATTACGAGGAAGAGTTCTAAGAGACCATGAATCAAGTATTGACATTCGTAGAACATACGTATTTAGTCTCGAGTAGGACATCAGAGATAATTCAAGATCCTCAATTATTTTTAAATTACTGTCAAATCATAATCTCACTCTGGGATATATGCATGAAAAGCTCGTTCTAATGAGTATTTTTTCTTCTGTTTCAGTATCAGCGCTGGTCGTTTCATGTGGCCAAACGCTCTCGCTGCAGGGTAAGTACATATTATATTCAATTTTTTAGTTATTTGTATTCAAGACAAGTCACTCAATGTATATTTGTCACGCTCAATTGCCGAATCCGGTCGCTGACCAGAAAAAAAGCTCAAAACGCGTGGTGGAAGTTAAAATTTGCTTAATATGCGTTATGGGCTTTTTTTTTTTTGTTCATTGACCGGAATGGAATGCACACAAGGCGTAGAGAGAATTCTGTTTTGCACAACGCGATGCAACTTTGAAACATCGTGCCGTAAGCTCAGGGTAATGTTCGAAGGCGTACTCAGAAATTTGGCCGGATTGAGATTCAAAAAATTTTCTAATGCTGAGATACCCGGAAACAGGTCAATTCTATGCAGATTCAATTCGCCTTTGACACCATTCACCGCCCTCCTCTTGCTACAAGACGAAAGAAGGTGAAAGTTTTTCAAAATTTAAAATGATGAAAATAGAGAAATGGGATCCTGAAATCGGACAAATTTCGAGTAAAGAGACGTAAACTTCGACTTGAGTTATCTATAAAGGAGGGAATGGATATGCAACGCTTCAAATACCATACGATTCAAGAGGCCTTTCTGAATTGCTCCATAAAAGAGGTTCCCTGCCTCCCTCATTTAACTCCGTTGAAGAACCCGTGAATTTTTTTGTCAGTCGTAGGATAAATATTCTTTGGGAAAATCGCCGAAGGACAATGACAATATATTCTTGTGTATTTTCTCACGCATGTTGCCTGTGTAACATTCGATTATACTCGCCTTGGGCTATACGTTTTATAAAATAAGATCGGTGCTCGTCAAGACGACTTAATCGATACAAATTTCACTGCACTTTCCGTCTATTTCATTTTCAATTCGATTGAACGACGTATCTCGATGATCTTGATGAAACGTCGATCAATCAAATTAAAAATAAAAAAGACGGAAATGCCGTGAATTTTGTTTCTCTTTTTTTCTGCGTTTTATGTACGGAATCGCCCATTGAGCAAAAAGAAAGACCAGAACGCGTTGTCAATTTTCCAATCAACCAAAATATTAAAGTCAGGTTCTGATTAGTGTTCAAGGAAACAGTTAGAACGTGTTGTAAATTCGCAACTTGCCAGTTTTCGTTCTGGTCCACTTTAATTACCTCGAAAAAGAAACACAACGCATTGTGGACTTGTAGGTAAGTTACCAGATCACGTTTGTTCATCTTTGAATGCGAGTAAGACTCGCTGATCGCATGAATAGCTTGGCCGAAGATCTCCCTATTGTGTTGGTAAAATTGAACTAGATCTCTATGAAGTCTTATGTGGTGTACTAAAAAACAGAAGACGCATTTGTTTAGTATGGGAGGAAGGACAATGAGCTCAAATGAAGACCAAAGACTTTGGAAACCAATATGAAACAGGAGAGAGAGAGAGAGAGAGCGCGAAAGAGCAGGAAACGGGGTACATTGTCTTTGGGACAGTCAATGTTCTGTGGCAACACTGTCTCTGTTTATCGATACCTGGAAACGTATAATGTTCGTATATAGCTGTATACAGTATAATCAGTTTTGTCTTCCCACTAAAATATCGGATACATAGTTGTCGTATTTACTGCAGTTCGAAAAGCCCATATCCTAATAATCCTCGTATAAATTTCTTAATCGGCGCAAGCCGCAAGAATTCCATACTTCTGCTTTTCATACCGCGGGTTCGTGTATCCTGCCTCTAAGACAGGGCTCAGGTTATCACATGTCACAATTGCGAGAAAATTAAGAAAATGGCACGTAACGAGAGAGGGGCCCTGGCCAACCGTTCTTCCCATAATTTCGCGATCTGGTAACCTATGAACGATTCCACAAAACATTGTAGTCCTTTACGTGGCGATCAACATAGATCTAAACCCGAACTGATAATTTTCAATTTCAGAACGCGTTCTGGCTGGTTCCATGAATACTCAAAATTATTCGCATTTTGGTAGTTTTGGAAAATTGATACCGCGTTCTGATGCACTGTTTTCACTCGATGAACGATTTCGCATTGTGTAGCAGCAATCCTCATTTCAGTTGGATATTCTACTCTAACCCTCTTTTATCGGATCTAATAGGTACACGTTGTCCGAATGTGCGTATATTACATAATATGTAAGAGGAGGTTAGGGTACAGTAACGACTAGACAGAGATCGTTGTTGTACAGTTGTAACTGCATTGACCAACACTTGTTTCTTAACACGTTTCTACCAACTAGAAGACTTTAAACGTTTAAATGAAAAAAGGCTCCTCCGTAATCTTATATATCCTAGTACAAACTAACTTTGGCACAGTTCTTTGACGATTTTCTGAATTAATATTGACCCTATGACTGAAATAATAAGAGACCATTTTTGTAGGAAATTCTTTGTTCTATAAATTTGATTAATTATTTTCATCTAAACATCAATATTTATAAAGACACTGTCGAAAAATCATTTTTTAGCGACATGTTTGGCTGTGGGACTAGCAGGTTGGTGACAACGGGAAAAGGTTTGTACTTTGAGTGGTGAGTAATCCTCAACAATTGCACCGTGTATACATTCTGCAGCAATTTTGACTACTTAACGTGTACACGTACATTTGTAAATTTCGGACCATTTTTAAGAGTCAGGCTTTCTCTGAATCTTACCGTACGTGCGAACAAACTGATAATATGGGTTTTCAAATTTTTTCTACAAAACGTTCATAAACATTTGGGCTCTTGTTGACGTCGTCAAGCAGCGTACGCCTGGATATGGGCCATGAACGACCAACCTTCAACAATAGAGCTTAGAAACACCTTCATGCGAAAGTAAGGCAAATGACATTTCGGTGTTCGGCAAATTAAATTCCATGTACCGTCTTCATTTGAACGTCTTATACCAGAGCCTACGCTGCACCATTTCCGGTCCTCTGTCGCACCCAACGCTTCCAAAAGGTCGACTCGCGTTGTTTTTCAGAACTCTTTCATTACTGTCTCCAAAGCGAGGAATTAAATCGATAAACGAATAAAATACAGCGAACCCTTTTCATTTTGACAGCTGTCTCGCATCTTCGCGCGACTACAATTGTGAATGTGCCGTTCAAATAAATTATTCAAATTTACTGACACAGAAATAACAGTGAAAAAAAAAAGAGATTTTTTTAAATATGGGGCATGCTACAATATACTTTCGATACAATAGTATATCTATACATGTAGGAGAGTCGTACGTGGCCAATAACGCATGTCTGTAATAAAAAGGCATCAACTTTGTAGTCGACAATGAGCGATTACGTGAATATTTTCTGTATCGAAAAACAGGGTTTTAGATTACCGCGCTCCCCCATCGAGGTCGATGATGCGCCGCAGATTTTCGCCGATTCGCCGGGAACGCGCTTCTTTTTGAACGCGGCGGCCTATACCAAAAAAAAACTTTTTCTTTCCTCCGTTGGACACTCGCCAAAACGAATCGAAAGAGTTGAAAAAGAAAATCTTCGAAAAGATGAAGTACTTATCAGTCCGTGTAAATCACTTATCCTATAAATTATGAATAAGACGAATATAATCCGAACGAACGGAGGGAGAGATGTGTAACATTTTTCACCTACCGAAATATGTATTAAAGCTGATGTTTTTTTTTTCTCCTCCATACTGGTGGTATACCGTTCACCTTCAAATTGGGAGAAGCAATCCCCCAAAATACGAGTAAACGACAAGAAATGGAAATAATACCGAAATAAATTATTTCTCGCTCTAATCGTGCCACTTTTTTTCCCTTTGTTATATTACGGTTTGAGGATTATTTTACTTGTCTAATTTCGTTGACAAATTATGAAATGCGTGGTTAAGATACCGTGGCGAATGAGCGAGATGTTATTCCTATGGATTTGAAAGCTTTCGTAAGGGTGTCGGCGTGTGCTGTGAACGTGGCACTAGTTTTTGAATCTTTTTCTGAAAAAAGTACCTATCGCTACTAGCAGCTAGATGCAGTATTTTTCAAAATGTGCTGTAAAATTCACCTGAAAGGTTACGTGATCGTAGAGTACAACCCGCTTCGAAATTTAAGGAATGCAGTATATAGATCGTACAAATGCGACTGTATAGCTGCGGCGAGTGTAAGAAACGTGAATGAAAAGAAGAAAGTATTGAAAAGAAAAAAATAGTATAAATGCGTGTATAGACAGAACGAGGGAGTAAAATCACAGAAACGTGACCTCACATAATAACGAGTAAATTAGTTGACTGATATTCACGGACTCTCAGGTAGCTGGTCGCCTTTCATGAACGAATATATATCCTGGAAATATTATCCCTTCTGCCATTTTACGGCCTTGATTCAATAAAACATTCTCCGTCGATTTCTCACTCTTAGTATCCTTTCCTACCCCCTACCCTTACCGAGAAGAGAACTAAGAACGACGCAGATCGGAATTAGAACGGTTTCGTTCCGTACAGGTAGCCAGTTTGTCGCCCGTCACCGCGCATACTACAGCATTTTCTCGCGCCGAGATTTACCCTAATGCGGATTATCTTGTTTACTCAATCGCGTAATTTTTCGTTCGTCACTAATCGTTTTGTATATTTTATTTTTCTTCTGTTTTCTGTGATTGCTTTACGGAATTCCGCGCAGTTGTAACCCAGAAGGCGATTTGGGTTTTTCGGCCTTTGGCAGCGGAAGTTGCGGTACCACACCTTCAGGAATGTCTCCCTACCATATTAAGAGTTCACCGTACGGAATTAACGGGCTCGGAATAATGGACTCGTTGCACCACCAATCGATAGTGTATCCACCGAGTAAGTACCGATTTAGTTTTTTAGAATAAGACGATGATTGTGAATTTTGATTCGTTGAATTAGTGAGACAAGTAGTTTCGGTGAACAGTAAAAGACAAAGTTGACGTACATTTGTGCATCCATAATGTCTTAGTAAAGTAGGATCGTGATATTTTTCGAATTGAGAAATGAGACCTCGACTCGGGCCCATGTAAAATTTTTTGAAATATTATTGATTACCATTATTTTACAACTTTCTTTGAACGAGTACGTACTGTCGATGTATCGCAACTTTTGAATTTATCATGAAAATGAGGGGACTGTTTTGATTCAAGAATACTGAGTAGAAATAGTGAATGATTGGGATCAGTACGCGAACGAGAGAACGAACCGGCATGGCCAATGAACGCGGATTTTTTCATCGCTTATCATTATGGATTCTGAGATTAACCTGTCGAACTTTTGTCATAAAAGTCATCATCTATTCTTTTCTCATATTCCGCTCAGTACAGTCTCTTACCTATAATGTAATACAATTCGTAGATGAAATTAGAATTATGTGTGCGGCTAAAATGGAAAAAAAAAATGTGGTTCAAATTGTTGCTATGGAAAATAGGGCATTGCAATCATTTCGTCTGGACTTGAAATCCCTCATAAATACTACAAACATGTTTTAGATAGAAATTTCCGGCTCTACCCGTACAATGATCAAAGACCCAATGGTCGAGAAAACTTTGTTTGTGAGCGACCTTTCGGCCTTCTTCAGGCGAAGAATAGTTGCGAACTGAAAGGAGAAGATCAGACATGAAATGAAATATCTCGAAGTGACTCGTATAGTGTAAGTACATGAATATGCAAGAAAAAGTCAATTCCTAACAGAGTCCTCCGTTCTGCGTTTTTTTCATGCACGAGAATACGCGCTTTTCCGAAATCAAATTTACGTGAGGATACTCTGGAGTATACTGCTAGTGTAGTCTCATCATTGAGATTTTCTCCATCCTTCTGATGCTGTTTTTTCCTTTTGGAAAAATATTGAAGGGTTTCTCCAACATAGCTTAGACGACATGGAGAACATGGGATGATGTAAACCAGTTCCGATCTATCATCTAATCTCGTGGGATCCTTGTGCATGAAAATAGCACTAAAAAAAACGCAACATAAGAGAAACTATTGAAATCATGAAATCAGATACTGATACGGTTAATTATGAGCGTGATAGAAAATGATGTACGGAGGACTCTTTGTTAAGAATCGATTTTTCTTGTATGTTCATGTACTTACACTGTACGAATCACCCTTCTTTTTCACGATATTTCATTTCATCTTCTCCTTTTAGTTCAAGCACAAGAAATATTCATAAGAGAAGTTTGTCGACAATTTTGTTGCAATTATTCAACACTCATCACGATCACACCAGAACATTTAAATTGCATTCGACCGCAATGGACTATACGTGTTACATTTGAGGTCTAGCAAAAAGGCGTTCGCACTTTGCTCATGCATTTCTTATGAAACGGGCGCCCTTCTGCTAGAACCCTCTTCAAATGAAGAACGATAGACACGTCACGTAATTCTTTGTAAATCTTACCGCCTTATTCAGAATCATGAAAAATTCTTTTGAATGTCCTGTCGAACAGGAAATGATTTTTCCGAAGCCTGTGTAAGCTAATTAATCTAACATGACTCTGAAGGTATTTCAAACATCCAAACTGATACCCACGTGTACCATTTTTCGCTATCACGCTCGGTTTTTGCGTAGTCTGTTCGTGTCCACACGAACAGTGTAACTCACTCGAAAGAATGCAGATAATGCTAAGCATTTCTAAAAGCGCCAGTGGCGCATCTGCAGGAGACCTTCGCTCATCTCGTCCTTAGACCATTCAAAGAGATAGACGGCTAGCGCTTCATAAGAGCCCGTGTTACAGAGTGTGGCCAACATCAAATACACGCGCGCTTACGGGAAAATTCCCCTTATGATCAGCTGTTCCCAAGTATTAGGTATGGGATGATGGTCACAGCATTTTGTAAACATTGGCGGTCTATCTCTCTTAATGGTCTAAGATCTCGTCACGAAGAACATTTTATACATCGGGTATGGACGCGGTTCCACGAAACGATTTTTTTGCCAACATTGATTTTTGTCCTTATATCTATGTCCTCTCCTGCCTTGGATTAATTTTGTAGTTGCACCACTAAAAAACCTATAATAACTCAAAATCGCAGTATGGCAACGACAAACACGTAGGTACTCGACGTCAAGATTATAAGATTGAACAAATTTTTTGTTGCGATTGATTGTGCTGCATGTGAAAAACAACCACTTTTCGATATTAACAGAGATTTTTTTCGCAAACCGCGCAACCTACAGTAAAAATACCTTAGTACAAAATTAATTAAGATAAAATTTACAAGAAAAAAGTATTCTAGTGATATTTCGATTAACGCGATAAAACTCAAGCAAATACGCCGTTAGAAAGACGACCACGCTGCAGGTGTACTGAAATGCCGACGTCTAGCGAACCGCGCAGCCTAAGAAGAAAATACTAAGGCATAAAATGATCCACGAGAAATTTTCAATCAACGCGATACGAGGGAAAAAATGACAGAACAACTATTGAGGCAAGGGTGACTACATATATTTCGTTGACATTCCAGTACAATCATGTTGACAGTCCATTTTTACCGACTTCTTGCTGCATCTTCTTTCTCGTATCCCGGTAGTGAAAATTTGCAAGGGTACACCTCCACATGATCATTTTTGAACTGAGATATTTTGCGAGAATTCGGCGTTTAAGCATATTTTCATCGAAGTAGCTGCGACGGGAGCGTCTCTTTCGCGGCGCACTTGCTCGATTTTCATCAGGTTAATCGAAAGTCAATCACAAATTTGTTGACACGTTTTCTCGTCTGTATCCCCCCCCCCTCACTCTACTCCATACAATAATACTAGTACATATACTATTTTGATACTGACCTCATTCTAGGGTTCTATGAGTTTGAACTAGGTGGCTATAGTGGGTCTAAACTAGGTTATTCGAGTAATCATTTATTGGCCCACCACAGTGTTAGACTTATACTAGGGATTTCACTCAGCTTGTTCTGTATTATGCACGGGAGAGAGTCTCGGGGAGCTAGTTGTTCTAACACACAGGGGCGAAGGAGCAAGGGCCGAACTCTGCGAGTGTGACATATACCCTTTTTCAATCGTTTGAAACCCCTCCAAAGGTACAATGCGACTTTCGTAACATTGCAGAGCGGCAGATTTTTAGTTTTTTTGTCATCCGCGGTGTTACGTTCGTGGCGTTACAACTCGGAGGGGTTTTAACGATAGAAAATGGCGTACGTCTTCACTAGTATCGTTGTTGAGTGCTTTAACGGTACAGTATTCTCCATTTCTTTCTGATGTAGCTTAGAAGACATAGAACAAGATCTTTGTGCTCCGCCAGAAAAGAAGGTATTCATCAACCAAGATGATTCTTGACGAGCTCCCGACTGTTCTACGACTTATTAGACCTATGTTGGTGCACTTCCGCGGGAGATATTACTTGGAGCCATGCTGACAAAGCTAACGTCGACGACATTTCTTTCTCTTGATCAATATTTTCTTCCTATTTTGAAGCGTAATCAGCCATTTTCTATTTTGTCTTTCGAAGCAGGACATAAATCATTCGCTTATCAATGACATATCTTGAGGAGCCCACGTGCAAAAGGGTGTTTTTGCGCCACACGTTCTGACAATAGAGTGAAAGCATGCTGGCAAAACATGTCTTATTTGTTCGCAGCATGTATTTCATCTTTTTTTTTCTTGAGCAAAGCTGTGAAACCTCGTCACCTTGGACCTCACGCACACACTTTTGATGTATAGAAGATTGTGTATGGAGTTTTCTCCTTTATAAAAGTCTTAAGATTTATAATTTCCATCGTAGAGAGATAATTTAATCACTATGGACGAATGAAGTACATTTTTCGGTAATTTATACAAGAGGTTTTTCAAATGATTGAAAAACTCATACTTTCGACGTATTATATTAATGTTAATCATTTTATAAACAATGGTTGGTGCAACGCATTTAATTCGTCATTCAATTATTCACATTAATCCACAGAGAGTTCTTCCCTTGTGCAGCGTGATTCACTCCCCTCCTGGCTGCATTTTCAGATTTTTTCAGATCGTCAGCCTTGAACACGAAGATCCACATTGAGGTGTCTCGTGGTACAATCCCATCTCTTTTTGCAACATACTTTCCAATTTTAAAAGCAATACTTTTCCAATTTTATATCGCAACTCTCCTTTTTCGATCAATCTTGTGCTTAATTATTCCCAATGGAAGACGAGAAATCGTCCGTTAGCCCAAAGAAGGACGAAATTCACTTTTACAATTATTTCAAATTACCTTTCGAGAAGAGGAAAAAAATGTAAAAAAAAACTTGGAGAGAATTTTCACTTTCAGTCGGGTAGAAATTAAGGCCACCGCTTCGTAAAGTCGAATTGCAGATGTGACTTTGCGAAAGCGTTGCCGAGTACAGCTGTAGTTGGAATAAGTAGGAAAATTTGACCTCGCGGACCTCCCCTTACGCCTTCGGCAACTTTTACAACGTACGTGTCGGAAAAGCCTCAATCCGCACACGATATACACAAACAAGGGTGCCGACAATTGGCAATAAACAAACAACAAGTTTTTAGTAGGACTACTTCCGCGCAATTTATCTGTACAAATAACGTGATAAAAACAATAACAATGCGGTAATAAAAAAAGGGATGGCTCGAAAAACTGTTACGCGTTATCATCACCCTTTCTTAAAACACAAAAAGCGATTTTAACTGAAGTAAGAGCTCGAACTAATTAATCTCGATGAAAGAGTTTATTTTAACCTTTACCGTAATGTTTATAATTTTTTTTCTTTTGATTTTTTCGTATTAGTGAACCCGCGAAAACAAAGACGAGAAAGGACCACATTCACCAGATCTCAGTTGGACGTATTAGAGGCCCTCTTCAATAAGACACGTTACCCAGATATATTCATGCGAGAAGAAGTAGCCGTTAAAATTAGTTTACCAGAATCCAGAGTCCAGGTGAGTCCTATACATTCCGATAACATTTTTTTGATTATAAATTAATGGTACGAATGTGAAGACGATTTTAAAGTACGCGATTGTACGTGAGTCATTTGATACAGTTTTGCACAATAAATGAATTGTAATTGGTAATAAGAGATGATAACTTTTCTATAAATACAATCTTGCCGTTGGAGACCGGCGGCACGAAGCACCCGAAACGACTGTACACCAAAACACACCACCGCAACGTCATATCGAATGATAACAGCGTAAAAATGCAGTACAGCAGCTTTCAGCAGACATCGATTTCCATAAGAGTAGCATTGGTAACATTCGATCGTGCATCAGTTTTTCAAAATAAAAATGAATAATTAAAAAGGGTTCTTCAACTGAGTTAAATGAGGGGAGGCAGGGAACCCGGTATTTCGAAAAGGTCATTTGTGAGTCTCATGGTGTTCAAAGCGTTGCATATTGGGCTCATTGAAGAGGCGGTGTTAGAACATTGCATATTTGGCTCACTGGTGTTTGAAGCATTGCAAATCCAGTTACACAAAAGAGCTACAGCTACTCAATACCGACCTCTAAGCTGCCTCTGAGCTATTATATACGATAGGAGCGGGAAGAAGATTTGCGACCTCTGAGATTTGCCGGACTACGGAAATTTTTTCCGGAAAATTCTTAATCTTGATATACTGATTTATAATTGATTGAATTAATTCGATTCACTACATTATGGCCAGAAACATCAGACAACGACATACTCAAGAGAGTAAAACGAACGGAGTAATTTACGAATAAAGCCTCAGAGATGTTATAATTTGATTGTTACCAATGCTATTCTTATGGGAATCGATGTATTCACTGGAAGACTTGGGTTTTCAAATCTCGTATCGCAACGTAACTGGTGATGAACTTTCTATCAACTTTTTTTTGTCCAATCTCGATATGTACCGCTCCAGAAAATTCTGCTGTTAGGAGACCAGTAAACCCCGTCCCTCCTTTGAAACCACCCTCTTTGATTTCATATCCAAGCTAGTAAACGTCAAACGTGTGCATTTCAATAAACTGAGTGCCTTATTTCTATCTGAAGTATTTTTATAAAGAATGCTGCGACAAGCTCTTTTTTGCATATGAGAGAATTTTGACAAATTATAAAGGTATATCGAATTAATTCATCTGAAAATATTTCGTTTTAATCTCCACTTCTGATAAGCGTGTGTGCTTCGTGGTCATTCCAAATATTTTCTAGCGAGATGAACCCCGATAGTTGAAATATTAGATGTACATTCGAATTGAGTACAATAGTGTCAAGGTGAGGAAAATACAATAGGAACAAATTTCCGAACTGAGCAAGGATAGTCACCGCAGCGCAGTATATAGATATGTTACACCTCTGGTTACGGGCGGTATCTTTTTCCGAAAATATACTGTACGGAGTCTGTCCGAGAACCGTGGCATGTTTTGCAGAGGAAGATTGGTCACGCTCACGGAAGACGACTTCGGAACCGACTCCCATTTATTTGGCCACAATAGAAGTATTGTTCAGCAGCAAAACGTGTCAACGGGGTATTTTTTCTTCTGATAATTAATGTCTTTTTCGTTTATTACTAACATGAAAAAAATTAAAACTGCAGTTTACTGAACAATAAAATAGTATAGTTCCGAGAATCTACTATTTTTTTTCTTATTCTTTTTTCTATTTTAAAATTTCTCCAGACTCCAAATTTAATTACTGAAACGAAGTTCCATCCTGATGTATAGGTACGAGACCCGAAGACAGTAAATATTTTCGAGTTCCTATAGGGTAAATCCAACAGACAATTCCCCAGCAGCGGTGTTGTGAAGCCATTTTAATGAAGACAATTCTTCGTATTTATCAAAATTTGACGGGGGTTTCTTCACTGAACCAAGGGGAAAATATGGAAATTATGAGAATAATTATTCGGCCTATAATTCCGATAATATCTGAACATGAAAATATGCCTCACATGGACTACGAATGACAAAATTCTTTAGACAAGCTCTCCATAAAACAGGTTCCCCGTCAAATAGGAAGAAAGTAATTTCAAAAATAATATTTTCGAGAAAAATAAAACCTCCGAAGTTCTGCAACAATATCCTGAAGTGCCATCTTTGCGGCTTCTAAACGCACAACAGTCAGCATTCTTGAGAGTCATCAGATTTTGTCATTATACCTCTTACACAGAAAACGTTTTTGAAACATATTTATACTTCCAAATCTCCACTGTTGGTATAGAATAAGTTGGAAATTGTTCAGAAAGAAGTAGTTTCAATGTTTGAAAGAAGCTTTATACCTTTTTCTTGCAAGGAGGAGAAAATTTGGAGAAATTTCTCCAGCAACATCGATGTATGCATTCAACATCAGTGGATAACAATTAGCTTGTGTTGGTCGGAAGTAGTTGCAACAAATTTTCTCTCTCTATTGGCACATTGTGCATCTGAAAACGGATTAGTGATTTGTATGATCAATACAATATTACAGTTTATACAGTAAATCTTGTCAGAAATCATTAGGCACTGCGATTGGCACTCGATGCACTATGTCTAGTCCCATTCTCAGCGGAGAAGTTCCTCTCAAATACCGATTCTTAAATATCATCCACCTGTCCTCGGTTATCTCCTCCCCAGAAATCCTACTTGACCCAGCTAATAATCCCAAAACTCGACAACTTACTAGAAAATTATCCCTACCGATTTCCAACTCACCAGCTCTGCGTCACCGACATTGCCTAGATTTTCACCGCCTAGCTGAACGCCGAATACTCCTTTCTTTTCATCTTTCAACTCAAATTACTATTGGTAACTGATTCACTGCCATCTCTCTCGACTATGCAGGACTCTCACCAAATTGATCCCTTAATTCAACATTCATTTATTTCTGCTAACTGTAGATCATTCCCCTCGATACCACTCTTCGCTCTTTTGATTCCAGGCCACATCAACTTCCGGGAACTAACTCCTGACTATAACATCAAAGATTATTACCGAGCCCTAATCCTCGATTCCTCCGGTACGAGTTCTAGAAAACGCAGTATTGAAACAAACTTTGAGGAATCAAAAACAAGCCGGGGTCCCTTTGACTTCCACTAATTGAACTATCCGTCATCATGAGGAAATCAACTCCACCCTCCTCAAGATCGGACCTATATATCTAACCCATTAGCTTTTCTTTGCCAACACTAATATCTGTTCGACTCCTCTTGTAGTGTCGCTAATCCTCTCTTACTTCCTACCTAAATTTTTACAAAAACTCCGCAGTTACCTACCACCTACCTAACTCGAGCCAATAAATCTTGGAGTAGTTGAGAAGCTCGTAAAAAAGTACTTGTTCTTAAATATCTTCTTTCTGTGATTCAAATAATGACTCAAAATGAGTTTTGCAGCAAAAGAGCGATAATCAAGAGGTGTCGCGAATCAGATCAAAATATTTTGTACATCGGAATTTTCTCTATCTCAAGGTACAGGATTTTTCTCCAAATCTGAGTAAGTTATTGGGACACGGTGCTGTACATCCTATGAGTTATTACCACAACAATAAATCGGTCCAATTGAAGATTTTTCAACGAATTAATAATGATATTTTTGACAATAACGGCAAAAGATCGCAAAACTCCTTTTGACATCTCTCTGATACGAACGTTTACACGAGTAAATCTTTTTGTCTTACCTACATCGGTCTCTTTGACGTCTTTCACCACCATAATTGATGGAAATCTTTCTCCTATTCAAGTCGAACTTCCCTTATAAAGAGTCCGTGTTCAATATTTTTGACCTATACTCATGTCGATATTTAGTCGACTTCATTTCCAGAACAGAGAACTAATCGATTCTTGGAAACCAGATCGGCATATCTTTGTTTGTAGAGGACATAGAAAGAAGAATAGGCTTTTGATTGACCAGGGACAAGAGTTAGAATAAAGAGTTAGAAAAATGATTGATACAAACAGAAATGATGATTTTTCGTAGGCAGATTTTTTTCAAGCTAAGGAGCATTATCACACATTATTTGGACTTGACAGGGCGAACGCGCGCTAGCATCGCGGCTTCCTCTCTTACCGCACCTTGTTATCAAATGTAGGATAGGATTCTCGCTCTATACATATTTTCAAATGGGAAATTTTTCGATGAGCTCTCACTCAAGTAAGAGTTTAATTTACTTATTTGAAACAGTGTTTTTTACATATTAATACGATGGTTCGAAATTACGTATTTTTGTTCTCATTTGCCTTGTGAATGAAGTTCTGGTGAGATGGTGACGAACTGAAAATTTTTCTTCCCTTAACACGTGTGTATTTTATCTTACATTTGAGAAGGTACCTCCGGTGCGTGTGTTTCTAGTGGTGTATGTGTTGTCCAGCAACTCCGTTGTCAAGTCCGAATAGCAGTTAACAGAATAGCGTACAGAATATTTTCTTAGAAACCGTATTCCCACTCGACCTCGTTGTCGAGGAGCCGGAAGAAGCAGATCTTGCACAAACTGTCTCGACATTCTTTGGTCACGGTTACCATACAAACCCCTAAGAGATTAGATCCGCATAGATCACTGTACATAACGACTTACTCCCAGTGAGTATTATTTTATTCACTTTGCGAACCATATCTCATACAAGCGACATCTCCGATTTTTTTCCCTCTTGTTCTGAAAATACGGTTCCAAATTAACACAATAAAGAATAACTGTTATCTTATAGAAACTGAATCTGTGATTTTTTTTCCTCTTCTGATATCGAATCTATATATAATTAATACAATAAAAAATAACGTTCGACTAACCTACGCGAAGACCCCTATAGAATTGTAGAATACTTCTGATTTCCCACTACCCCTTCAATTGTTGAAAAATCGTTTGTCCATGATATACATGCACAACTAGTGATTTCTTTCGTTATTTTTTCATCTTTGAAAAAAATTCTTGATATTCTCTACAGGTAACGAACGACTTTCAAAATCCTACCAGGGTTTATTCTATTTTAAAATCAAAATTACGTAGGTTCCATAAATTGTGAAAACGTCGAACACATGAAAATTTGATGGTATAAGAACAGTCCAGCTCTTGAATAAACTCTCGTGAAAGGAGACTCATTTTCAAATGAAGACATATAGGGCTGTACCCTGGAGGATAACACGGCCCATACAACTCCACGTAGTGGAACCAAAAACGGACAAGACTTTAGATCTCAGAGGGAATGAACAGATGGGCCTCGGGATGCCATCATCAAACAGTACGAACAATATTCCCGGTAAAAGGTACGAGCAGTCTTCGTCATTTCAAGGACCGCTATTTCTCTTTTACTCGCTTTCCAGCAAACTCTAGTATTCTGAGTCGAGAGCGTTTGACACACTTATATTTCGTGGATCCTATTCTAGATTCATACACCTGTACGAATAGAGTAGGGTTATTCCGAACGGCTCTACCGGCATACATCCTGAATATCTAGAACGAAATATTTCGTGATTCATAATTTTCTTGATTGCCGTAAACGCGAAAAGGTGTGAAGTTCGAATTATCTCCTCGACAAAACACAAATAGATTTGACATTTAGCGAATCCTTTCAACAATAAATCATCACGAAGTGATAACGGGCTCGTTCACTCGAGATCTGCTCACCAAACAATCGTACGACCCTTCAACAGAGCATCAACAAGATAGGTACTATGAGTCATTTTTCCAAGAATAAATCGGACAAATAAAGGCATCAACTCTTCACGCCTTGAGATTTTCAAGCAAATCACCGCATGTAATGACATTTCAACCTCTTCTCCTACTAAGCGTACCTGCGACACGCAGCTCGAACGTAAACTCTTGTCAACGCGCCTTTTTTGCGGGTTCGAATCATCACACTGAAAGAGAGTCCGAATGCGACACGAGGTTGCCATCCTTAATAGATGAGGATAATTGGCTATAGGCTGTTGTCTGTATACCCGACTTTAAAAATGGTTTACCGTTTTTATTTTTTCAAGAGCATTTTAACGTGCACTACGGACGAGAATTAAGGGGTGTTAACAACGAATTCTGCTAGATGCAGGCGGATTAATATGGAAGTCATCGACGATGTAACGATTTAACGAGCGCCGTGCTGCCGCGCCGAAGCGAATGGAGCTTGCGCGCGCGACTGTAGCGAACGAACAGAGACCCCCGAATGCAAAATATACACAAGTAATTTATCAAAAGGATACAGATTGCACACACAACCGAACCTGGGAGGGCTTTAAGCTACTGATTGGGACACGTTTCACGCTTTTACATTGTTTGATTTTATACTCCCTCTCCACGTGACCAAACAATAATCTTTAGCTTTTATTTTTTGACTTCGTCGCCTCCTTTCCTGCATCCGCTTCAGCTCATGACTTCGTCTCTGTCCCGTTTTTATTACGCAGATTTGTAAAATATACCGTATATTATCTAAAAGTTATATACGTGGCTGCGTCGTTCGTTGATTTTACGTCTTCGTATACGACATAATTTATTACCCATTCGAATAGTTTATGTTAGCTGCATAGCACGTTCGATAAATTTACGATATCATCGACTGAATATCATGGGTGGAAGTACGGAAAACAAATGATGTGTATATTTACGACGCCCTTGAAGATAATTTTAATCCATACCTATTAATTAACCTGCCCAGATATGAGGAGGTAGCCATATTCTTAGCTTGGACAAATAAGAACCCGATGAACAGCTGACCTCATAGAAGAAGGGTGGAACACGAACAGATATGCTTATTTGTAGGTACTGGTCCTCCGTTTGCATGGGGTACGGATGGTAATGAAAGGGTCGATCCATTTTTGTTCCAACTATAAGAGGTGGAATGTTTCCTACATTTGCTCTTCCACGGTACTTGTAAAAGAATATGATAAGTAGAAAGTTTTCATCGCAAAATTGAAGATAGAGCCTTCATCTTTTCATTATTTTTTAACCCTAGCTTAGTAGAACACTTGATATGTAAACGAGGGTTACTGAAAGCTAAGGACTAGGTCTAGAAATGGGAGGGACTTTCCAATGAAAATTAATATTACTTTCAATATTGCCGTTACTTTCGGTAGTATGTTTAAATTACCAAAAACTGTAGACTTTATGCAAGACTTCGTTTTCTTCTGCTTAGTATCGTCTGAAATCTAAAGTTGTACGTTTCTGAGTTACACTGTTTGACTAATAACAACTACAAAATTGAGAAAAACGCAAAAATTCCAGTAGGAATAGTAAAACAGAAAATATTACCAATAATGTGATCACTGATCATCAAAGTTTACATAATTACAAGTATGTTACGTTTGAAGCAATCAAGGAGAAGAAAAGATTGAAGAAGGAAAAATTTCTCACAAATCATCTTCTCTCATAAAAATTGATGCAAATCGATTCGAGGTTATTAAGTATCGTGATTTTTAAGGTACCTAGCTAATCTTCTACCCGTCCCTCGCTCCGCTTATCAATTTTCCCGTTTTTGTCGAGTGCTATCCGGCCAGAATTCAACATTAGACTAAAGCAAGCTTCGAATTCGTCTTGATTGGTTCAAATGCATTGGTGAGATGAAATTTGTTTCAAAACAAATTGTAATATCACAACAAACTTTGAATTTCTCAATAAAATTGTTCAGTTTAATTTCCCATACTGCTACATTTTTCCTCGATTTCACCTAACAATAACTTTTCAAACTGATAGGCCTAAGGTGAAAACCGATTTTTACAAGGTGCGGAGCTTACCAAACCGTCGAGTATCTATCTTTTAAATTTCAACCCTGCATTATCCTATTTACATCACGAATCAACTCATTAGTCTGTATACTAAAGCTCTATATCAATACGAATCACCGTTTACTGTGCCTTCCCGTTTACAACGTAGAGTCGCGATCACATTTTCAATGATAAACTATTGCGTTGACCAGTGATACGGTAGTCCTGACGTTATTTAAAACACTTTCAGAGAATATAATAACTTATTTGATAGGTTTTTTCATTCTATACCGAGAGTAGAATTATACTCACGCAGAGAATGCTGTGCGAAACGAACACCTGACAATATGATTGTATCCACGGTGCCGATACACCGTAAAGATCTACAAATACGCATTTTGACATTTTCGAACAATGCTAGTCCTTTGTGTTCGTCGCTTGTTTGGGACATTTTCAGCATGTTCGATCTGGCCAATTTGACGGACCAGTTATTTAGTTTTACATTTGTATCACAACGCGTATCAGAGGAAGACATCTGAAACCGCGCTGTTGAAAGACCAAACTACGAGGGAATAAAGGGATCGTATGGAACCTAAGTATTGGTGGAGTGGAACATATATTTTAACCGCTATATGGAACGACTTTCAGTCGAGAATAGGCCATATAGAAGAAATCAATTCACGACTGATGAAAGGCGTATTTATTTGTAAAAATGACTAATGAGATGAGAACTGTAAATAAAGCACGCGGTTCCTAAAGAACCTATTCGAGTAGGCCTAAGTATTAATCACTGAGTAAAGAGTACTATGAACCGTCGTATAAACTGAGGGTTTGTTTACGGAATGAAGCTAAGAAATTCTCATTTGAGTGGCCTACTCCTTTGTACAGAACTGAATGGGCAGATTGAAATTTACTTTCTAGACACTGCAATAACACGAATGAAGGAATACTGACCATAGTCGTTATGAAAGAAACCATATTGATAATTATTTAGAAAAACACTATACGTACGTTATTAGCATTGTCTTGAATTGCCGATTCAGAATCTTTGGTCACTCACCTTCAAAGATACAAAATTCGATAATACTGTAGAGGCAGCCCAAGATTCACAGAAATCGCCTGCCACGAAATCAGACATTGTTATGAGATGTAAGAACTAGTACTTAGTATTATTTTCCAAGTCAGATAGGCGCCCATGGCTATTTCCTACAACAGACATTGAAATAGAGACAGTGTGAGATATTTCTGCGATATATTCTTCATCAACGTATTCATCTCCTATGGAAAACTAAACGCGTACATTACACTGACTGATGATACTCACTAGGATCGCTGCTCCAGAGACTTCCATACGAGGAGTAGCAATAGATATTAGACTAGCCTGGAGAACCCGAATTCAACTTAGTTGAAAGTAAGGAACTGTCACCTGCTTGCAGAGAGTTTATGCTAAATTAAATCCGACGATGTACATACTTGAATGAGACATGCCGGTGAAATCACTTACTTGTTACGAGGCGCGGAGGCTACATCCTCTCAGGTATACTGCGCTCTAACTTTAATGATGTACCTAAATAATTATTTCCAAACAAAGATATAATGAATGATACGCTGCATTCTCTCACAGCAACCATCTTTCTGTAGTAAGAACTGAGAAAAGTTTCGCGCTGTGCTCAGTCACCAACTTGTTCAGTAATTGTTTCCCAAAACCCATGAATCGTCATCAAAGCGCCTTCGGGTATTTTCGCCTAGTCATGTAAACAAACATCGCGAGATGTAAGTTCGTATCCGGGCTGGGTACGGATCGGGTCACGAATCACGGATCACGATTCACGAATCACAAATTTGCAATCCGTGATCCGTACTATCGGATCATTTTCCCCCCGCGCTTTTGCTTCGCGAATTATTCGGATCATTTTGAATGATCCGCGGATCAAAAAAAAAAAAAGAAAAGGTCAACACTCAACTGAGGTGGGATAGCAGATTGAAGAATTGAAATTTAAAAATACAGAGCACGGAGGTATTTTTGCGCGATTGCGGATCACAAATCAGTGATTCCGGGATTTTACAGATCAATGATTCCCTGATCACGGATTAAACATTCTGATCCGCAGATCATAATATAGCAGGTAATTGTCCTGAATGTGAATCCTGATCCGCGATTCGTGATCCGACGGATCGCCAAAATTCTCCCTTTGATCCGTGATCCGTATCCGAATCTTCTTTTCATACAGTATCCGTGATCCGTATTATTGATCCGTTCCTCAAGAGCCTCATTCTGATCCGTGATTTGAATCAAATACTTATTTTCGTGATCTTTGCCCAGCCTCGGATGAGAACCAACATCCCGCGCATCCAGCCCGCGATGTTTGTTTACATTGAGTGAGGATACCTCTAGCGCCTTATTCAGCTGTTGTTTGCCCTTGTCTTGTTCAAGGGAAGAAAAATGAGGACGTATCCGAAATGAATCGAATAGACACTCTTTTTCCAGATACGTCTTCAAATGTTGGCCTAGATGTCATACAAATTTCGACGAACTCACTTAGTACCTACTTCTAGTCGTCTGTAGCTCAAAGATAAGGACATTACTTCAGATGATGGAAATCTATGACTATAAACGAAATCCATAATATCGAACAATTAAGTATAGGTACCTGCCCTTTTTATTGTGTCCTATAGTCAAATTTGTGAAATCGGCAACTTTGGTGCCAAATTTCATGGGCTTAGCAACAGCAGTGCCGAATTTGTGAACTCAAACGATCTTGATTTTGAAGTATTCTTGATCGAAGTTTAATCTTTTGACTGCCAAAAGTTTTTAACCACGGTGGTTTTTACATACACGTATTATAATATTCGATAATCAACGCTTATCAGTTGACGAGGTGTAGGATTAGAGAAGATTGAGGCTTTTGTCTTTTCAAAAAAAAATTCTTTCTGGTTCCAATTCCATGTATAATCTTGGCATCGGTAATCGATTATTCATTCTAATAAATGTGCTCCAAAAATTCTGGAGTACCTACCTTTGTCCTAAGTTATACTTTACGCACCTACTATCCGAATTTTTACCGCAAACTTAATTTTTGCGACTGTTTTTAGCGGCTCTAATTGAAACCTTTCTTGGTTCTTTCTTTTTCTATTCTCTGATATTTTGATCAATGTGTGAAACCTTATTAATAAGGAGTATAGAAGTACTCTAAAATTGAAATAAAAGAAAAGAAGAATGTGTTGTAACACTAATAGGGCAATTACCTACATAACAAGCCATATAAAATCTAAAAAATTAGAAGCGAGTCGCTAGAATTACACATCATATAGTAATAGTCGGGGCTTCGTTTTTACGATTTGAATTACAATACGCGAGTATGCGTAGGCATAAGTATATATTGTATACAGTGTAGCCGTGATTTATTCGGTTTCTTTCCCTATATTAGTTTTCAAAAACAGGCTGGAATAAAAATTTTCCTGGACAAGTTATCTTATTTTGCATATTTTTTCAATTTGCAGGTATGGTTCAAAAATAGAAGAGCAAAATGTCGACAACAAGTCAAACAACATCAGCATAACGGTACTGATAAGTCCGTCGCTAGATCCTCGTCCGGCCAGCCTTCGTCGAAGAACAAGTCAAGTAGCGGGTCTTCAATCACCGTCAGCGGCCAGTCCAATAATAATTTATCAAAAAATGCCATTTCTGCTACGCCTACCACTCTTCCAAATAATGTTCAGCATCATAATTCTAGTTGTAACAGTAATAATAGTAACGCTAGCAATAATACTTCCAACTCTTCCGCAAGTTCGCCGGCTGCCCAGCTTACTTCACACCATAGAGAAATAAAACCACCGATCCTAAGTGCCACACCGCCAGTAGCGCCGGGGTACCCGACTGGTAAATATTATTATTATTTACTTAGATTTTGCTATCTACTTAATATTGAGTAAGGAATGAAGGTCAATATTTTTCTCGTACTTTCCACAATCAAAATACTAGCTTTAGTCCTTCAGTAAAGGATACATGTGTGCTATCGTGAATGTTTTTAAATAATTTTTTTTTTTTTCAATAGCAAATTCGGCAATATGGAGTCCAGCTGAGATAGATTCGTGTTTAGCGGGTCAGCATAGAACGACGACGGTCGCATCTAGTGGATTCTCAAATCAGAACAATACCGGAGTGGCCGGTCCACCATCACATTCTGCAAATTGTTACCCTCCTCCTCATCACCATCATACGCACCACCAGAATTATTCTTCGTACTATTCGAACATGGATTACCTAACGCAATCTTCCGCTATGTCTCACGCTCACCTAACTAATGTGAGTATTTATTGAACGTACCCCTTCAATTCTATATGATACTATTCACATAACACTGTTGCTGTGATGGTTATGGTTCTATAATATTGAGAGTTGTATTCGCATTTTTCCTCTGGAAATTATCATTCTCAAGTCAAAAGAAAGCTTTCAATTCTTTGACCTTTAAATGGGAGACACGAATTTCTGCATAAAATTTGTTTCGTTGAAAGCAAAATTTAGAAAGTTTTTCAGACGTTCTTGTGTCCTAGCGAATTGCTGATTAATGTAGAAAACAAAGTCGCCCTTTCCCTAAAAACATTGCTTAGAAGGTATTTGAAGAGCTTGCGCGACTGAAATATTCTTTTCTTTTTAAAAATTATGGAACCAATAATACAACTGAGAACTACCTGTTGTATTTATCGTCTGATCTATGTAAAACTTTAAAAAAAAGATAACATGATGACTTTTAGAAATTCAAAAATTTGATCGTCAAGTATGTAGAAAAAAAAAGTAGAAACATAAAAGTGATTAGTGGAATACAGAAAGTTGTTTTACTTCTCTTGAATACCTACATTTTCTGTTCATGGTTATTTAAATCATCTCGTATTTCGCGTGAATCAAAATTGCGAACAATTCTCTTTGAAAAAATTGAGGTTGAAAATTTATGAAAAATGTAAGTCTATTTTAGATACTTCTAATCTTTTGAGAAGCTTCAATAGGTACTTACAATCGTTTACAATTTTCATCAATATTCTTCAATGAAATGTAAACAAAAATTCGCTCAAAAATAAATTTATAATAAGTATCAATTGAGGAAACGATGAATAAATAAATGAAATCTTAGCCGTCTATAAGCTTTTTCATTCGACTTGATCCCGGCTGATAGGTGCTGTATTAGGTTTTTTTGTTTTTTTTTCTTCTGTAGCTGAACGATGAGAAAAGAAACTTGAAATAATCAGGTAATTTTATTTTGATGAATCAAAATGAAAACTCGCGGATGTGGTTCATTTACCATAATTAAAAAAGATTTGAAGATTTCTAGACTTTAGTTTGTTTGATAATAATACCAATTAATCGGTGGAAAAAATGAATACAGCTACATTATACTCGTACGACTCAAACATACTTAGTCACAGCGTAAACCTCTGCACAATATTTCCTATCTTGATTTTCAGTTTAATTAGGTCCTACTTCAATTCCTCGATCACCAACCTATTCAATCATTAAAATTGTTTTTTTTTTTTTTTATTTGCAGGATAATTCAATGGATGCGTCATGGGTGAAACGAGAACCAAATCCATCTTCGTGGTTTTACAATAATGACTGGGACAGAAAGTGAAACGCTTGTCGATGAACTAATCCAATTTACGAGAATTTTTCTTAGGAATCTGATATTAATCTCGTATTTTCCCTAAAAAAATTTGTGATCAGGGATAAACGTATACAATAAGTGCATTATTTCTATTTTATAGCTATAACGCTTCGTAAGTTCAAAGATTCGAAGTGCTGAGCTCAATTGAAAAAATTTTAACTCTTTGTAACGAATTATTCTTCTCCAAATGTGTTGTTGTAAATTTGTATTTATATTATCCAGAAATTTATATATTTTTTCTTTTTTTCTATATAAAAGATTCTAATATTCATGTTGTTATACTCGTAGTCCCGCATGTACAGAATAAGTTGGAGTTTCAATATCGATTTTGTAAAATTAATCGCGTTTGATCAACTAACTTGATTTTTTTTAGGGTAATAGATCTCAGTTTGTGTAAACGCTTTCATTTTCTTCTATAAATACGTACTAATTTTCTAGCATACGAATATCATTTTTTTGCTTAAATGAAGATGATTTAAGTAATTCAAATGCATACACAATTATTTCGATCTCGTAATACAATATCTTAGTAAAATAATTCATCCGATCGAGTTCATCGTTGAGATTGTTAGCCAGTTTTCCAATGGCTGTTGGAAAAAAAACAATCTATCTTAAGTTGGACACGTGATATTTCATTTTCTAGTCAATGTATCAACTCTTTTCTGAATATACCGTGCGAGGCTTAATGAGTGATTGACAATTGTAGAAAATTCAGAACTCATTTTTATCTAGTTGGAGCGCCTGTTTGGGAAATTTTATTTGGTGTAGGTAACTTTAATTTACTAAGTTTATAATATTATGCGCGTCATATTGTAATGATTCGATTTTTGTATCGGAGATCACTAAAAAGAAATGGGTATAATGGCTGCATATTGATTTTGTTTATTTCTTAGTAATTAGGTAGTTTAATTGTCGGGAATATATTGAATCGTTCGACTTTATTTTTCCGTTTTGTTTTGTTTCATTTTATCCTGTTTTGTTTCAGTTTTTCTTTTTTGTACCCTAAGTGATTTGTTGCCTTTTTCTTTTATATTATTGACATTCCTTCTCACAATTTTATCGCATGAGAATTTTAAAACAAAATAAGTTAAGTATTTTTCTGTTTAGTGATTAATCTACTAAGATTTTTATTCATATTCTTCTCGATACTTTAATAAATCTCACGATGAACTCGTACGTAAGTAGTTTTTTCGCACAATAAATGTACCGGAGACAGCGTATTATAAAAAATTTCCAGTCGAATCTTTTCTTTTGCGTATTTCCTTCCGCGCTGTATATTCCGGCCCTCATAAATACAGAAAGGAACTTCACGCCCAATAGTTTGTGAAACAGTTACGTGCAAATTTATGATTATATAATTAGTACCGAATTTTTGATAACGATATTTTTCTTATTCTTGTTGTACAATTATTATGATAAGCATGACTTGTAATATTTTTTCCCCTTTATCAATGTTGTAAATGTCATTCTACGATTCGGAGTGTGCAAACAATTTCTCAGTCTCTCGAATTTTTTGTAGACTCGTACTAAATAGCAAAGAATTTTATACGCTGTTATCCTGTAAGACTTGTTCTCAACGCTTCCGTAGTCGGGATTCGTGAAAGGGCGAATAAATGCTCTTTCTCCTCAAAATTTTCGAGTACCAACCAGAATTTTACATCATTATATTTGAAGACGTATTATTACTACACCTCAGGATTAGAAATCATCTTGTTAGAGATTCGTATTCCTAATCCACCCCTTGACTACGCTACTGAAATGAGGTAGTAAGAGAAATTAAGCGATGTGTATTCTTGTGTCTTACCGTACTTTTTTCATTTTACACATGGACGATGCTCGTGAATAACAACGATTTGCACACTTCGAATACATTTCTTTTTAGTTGTGATGTACTTGATTGCATAGCTTTTAGGTATAGGTCAATCTGAATATGACAAGTGAAAAGAAACCAACATATCCGTCATGTCATAGGCGTAATTGAATGATCCGAAATAAAAAGATGTGAAAAATAATTGCGTCTATTTGTATTCTTGATTGTAGAGCACCTGAACTTTTAAATAAGTAGGTATAGGCAAAATCAAACTATTTTCAAATATAGTTTCTGTTGAGTGACTAAGAAGGCATAATCTTAGTAAAGAAAGTTTAGGCCTATTTCTTTCTTTTCCTTTTTGTCGCCAATTGGCCCACCGATGTAATTTTGTTAAATAGGCTAGTCTTTGGAACAGACCACATTAGGGTATGATCGAAATTTGATTTATCCCAGTTTCACCCTAAAATGCTTGGGAAAAATTCTTATTACATCAACTTGATGAAAAAAACTACACCATCTTGAATTTTTTATTTATTTATTTATTTTTGGGGCTCTTGCAACGGCAAGCTAAGAGCCTCTTTGCACTCGCAAAAAATAAAAAAATATAAAAAAAAAACTAAGTTTCCCACCGAAAGGAACGTTGTGACGTCACGACTTGAGATACATATTATTTTGTGTCAATTAAGATTTTTATTTTTTGCGTTGTATTTTTCGAATTTCTATGCAGTTGTAGCAAGTTTTATTTTTGCATGAAATTTTTCCAGTCTTCAAAAAAGTTTCTCCTTCTCCTCGTCCCGATATCTCGATGATGGT
The DNA here is from genome assembly GCA_035079395.1 of Aspidiotus destructor. Taxonomy (NCBI): domain Eukaryota; kingdom Metazoa; phylum Arthropoda; class Insecta; order Hemiptera; family Diaspididae; genus Aspidiotus; species Aspidiotus destructor. The sequence continues at coordinate 28,975,856 of JAVHKZ010000001.1, read as the reverse complement.
GATGCCAATGTATGTGTACCTACCGCACAGAACAACACATTTTTCGATAGAACATATCTCAATTTTTGCAGATATCCATTTTGTCTGGGAACTTTTACATTACCTATGATTATTTGTGAAGATACTTCGGCATTTTGGATCTTGATAGGCAAAAAAAAAGAAGAAGAAAAAAAAAAACGCTTAGATCCAAGTTTTTTTTAATCATTTCAACGGGTACTGGAGCAACACTACGGACTATTTGCTCGGATTTTCTGGCGTAGAAAAAACCGAAATCTTTGGAGCTCCAGACCTCATTTAAAACTCCTGATCAAAAAAAATGTAAAATTGTAAAATGAATTTTCATTACCTAAGCGTCAAGGAGAAGACAGAATCCAGAGACCCGAATACAGAGCCGCATGGCGATTCACTCTTTTTTTTCCCCCTAGATTAAGTTTTCATCGCTTTTCCTGAAAATTCACTTGATTTCTGTTATATTTATTCTCGCATTCACCATTCAGTGATGAATCTACAAAAGAGAGGAGAGTCGACACCCCCAGAATTACTACTTATTTCCCCCTCTTTTTCTTGACTTTAATTAGGAATTTGAAAATTTTCAACTTTTATTGATATGGGTACTAGTCTGTAACTTTATTCTAGTTATATGAAAACAAAATACTTATGAATTTTTTAGAATTATCAACTTTTTTTCTTTAAAAAAATTTCAGAAAAAGTTGAGGGTGTTTCTTGAAGGTGCGTAAAGCGCAATAACTTTGGCGTGACGATAAAAATAAAAATAAGAGGAAACCCGCCGCTGGTTGGCGCAGGTACTCTCAGAAAAATAGGCCCACCTAGTATTTTCAGAGAAACTTACTTTGCGGGAATGATTTAGATTGATCGCATGTTTGAGAAGTGAACAAGTCTTTCAGGTTGATTGTCTGTTGACATTTTTCTCATCTCTAAATCTGCCTCGTCGCTTTCAGGATGGGAAGCACATTGCTTGCTTTTCCTTCATTGATCTACCTAAAATTCTAGCTCTGTTTTCTGTATCCTCACTATAGACTGTTTAAAACTCTCTCTTGTACTATCGGAAGGGAATAACTGTATTATTCAATACTTCAGTGACGGCAATATTCCTGTCCTAGAAGTACCGAAGATCGATCCGAGCGAGACCACTCGAAGAAATCGTACGGAATACTTCATGAAAACTGCCGGACAAGAAGTTAGTATTTCTCTTTTGGGGATGAATTTATTTTGACTAGTTACGTGAAATTAATCAATTTTTATTTGTCCACGGACTTGATACAGTTCATCAATGCCTGGAAAAGAGAGTTTTACGCAGATGTCTATTACCCATACTTAAATCTAAGCATTCTTCTCGAAAAATTTTGTGTTTATTTTTAGCTCGCCAATCAAAAGAAAGTCGGTTCGATCCTTGAAACAGCGCAGGGCACGAAGTCAAAGATTTTCAAAAAAATTTATATCGCTATCGACGTTAGCATCAAAATACCTACATCTACATTCATTATGGGAAGGCCTAATTTATTTTTATCATGAAAATCGTACAAACTCATTACCTATCGAAAAAATAAGACATAATATAATTGAGAGAAAAAAAAAGTAGAAAAACGATAGGCTATTATATTTCAATCGTATTTCAAGCAGGAACATTGATAAAAGAAAATGGTCTATTTTAAGTAAAGAAAAAAATTCTGTTTTATTTGGTATGCGTGACGAACTTTGAGCGTTATATGTGGCTCGTTGAAAAACAATATACATACATATTATATACTCGCAAAAAAATGATTTTTAGTAGGCTAAATGAAAGACAATGATCACATAATTTAGAAAAACTTAAACAATACAAGAATATTTGAATAGATACGTACAGGACACAGGTAAAACTACAACTGTTTGAGATCTTTACCCAAATTTTTTACCTATCCTAATCTACACACAGTGCATACACGTCAGGTCACTTTCAATATTTTCATTTCATGCTGATAAAAATTCGATTCTCAGAATACTTACACAAACAACCAGAATTTCTGAAACTTGGTCACGCCTATGTACAGAAAAAAAAAAAAATCAAGTAAAATTTAGAAGGTCGAACAAAATAAAACATTTACTTACAATCAAAAGAATAATAATATTCTGACATGCAAAAAAGATACATTAATCGTACCCACTAGTACTTAGGTCTACGTTCTACGATAGCAAGAAAACGTATTTAAGATGAACAAAGTATTCCTAATTTGAATACGTAAGTAGAGACAAGTTGACCTTCGATCATAATTTTTATTTTATGTCAAGTTACGCGATCTCATAAGCTCATAGCGCACAACTTTCAGTATTACTCATCTTCAGTTGAATGAATTGAAAAATCATTACGTAAAAAACTGAATTGACGCTTGAGTAAAATCGAGATATCGATTTAAATGCGAGGTTGAAGGTTTAATTAATTAGTAAAACCTAGCGATTTATTTTCGTAACGGTAAGATTAGTTTTCTATTCGAACTTCACACTTCAATATCTAATGAAGAAAAATTCTATTGACAAAATTTACATGAAATAAAAGAAAGAAGAAACAATGAGAATGAACAAGGAATACGAGAGAATAGATACAAAAAATGAATAAAAAGTACACTAATCAATACCTACGTTTTAGGAATTAATTAATAATGCACGTAACGAAGTACCTACTTATTTTTGATCATGTGCCGGTACTTAAATTGTTCAAATTGTAATTGAGAATAATATTAGAAAAGGTAACGACAATATTGGAAAAAGTAAGAATGATATTGATTGCCTTGACATTGTTGGTACATATTATACAATCTATAAAACATTATATTACATTTTACTTTTTCACAGTTTTTTGTACTCTTCTAGGTTTAGTTAAGTATAGCTTTCACCTCGGTCAGAAATTCTGTACAACAATCATTGATGAACTTCAATTCAAAGAATTAGATTGGTTCATCTCTTTGGGTCGGGTTCAATGCAACAGGATGGATAAGTTTACGAAGGCTCGTCTAGACAGTTTCATTTGACGTCTGAGCAGTATTTTTGGACGGTCTCAATAATTTGGACGCGGATATATTTATACCAAGAGCGCCAAGGGGAGCGGTTACCAATATTGAGATTACGGCAATCATCAATGCCATTTGCCCGTAGTAAATATTTGTTTCGTCGGCGGGTGAGCTCATTTTGGCCTTATCAAGCGCTAATGATCCGATAGCCGCCTAAAAATAAAAATTGTTTCGTCATTAGAAAATTTCATAGCTGGTAGAACTTCCTTTGTCAAGATTGCGACTCTTGTACTCGGAAAACAGCTTCAAATCACTTGGTTGAAAAAAATAGGAATGATTTGTGATTTAAAACTTTGCCATTAAATGTTATGAGATTACAAGAGTAAAACTAAAATTATTTGGGTTCGGCGTCATGATCATAAGACTATAAAAGCTGCTGTGATTCATACCGGATATTGTCCTATAAAATTATTTTTAAAAAATTGATTTTAGCTGCATTTGATCACACATTCTACTGGGAGAATATGGACTGTTTCCAATTACGTCCGACGTTTTGATTTTCCTTCAAGATCTCCTTCTCGAACAATGAATCTGCGCAATGGTCGATGTGGTGTGTCGACGGCTGACTTACGTCAATTGAGACATCTTTTCAAAAAGGACTTTCACTTTTCCGGACGAATTGGATTATTTTATTCTGCACGGTCTGCGCGCAGCTCATGAGTAGGATTTCGTTTGAGGGAAAGAACTCTTCTATTGGTTGCGACGGCCCTTCCACTTTTAGCACTTCCCCTTGTATTAAACGAGGGGAAAGTTCATCACCGGTGACGTCGCAATGCGATATTTGAAAACGATATCACGCTAATTTCTTCCAAAGAATAATCGATTCCCATAAGAATAGCATTGGTAACATTCGATTATACATCAGTATAGAATAAATAAGGAATGAAAAGTTGATTCTCAAGTACTGGATAGCTTCTGGATTACAAATATAAACTTTTTATTGCTTATTATTTATCCTTCATTTTGGAATACTGATATATGATCGAATGTTACCGATGCCATTCTGCCGTCCAAAGTTAAATTGTCGTATACGCAAGACCAACGATCCCCAAAACTGGGTGTTTCGAGCATTTGTTGCGTGTGTGTTAGTGACGAAGATTCGTATTCACACGCTACTACTATGATGATCGTATGCATACGACAATTTTTTTGTCGTATATGCGACGTGAAGTGCCGTATCTGAGAACAGGGTGACCAGATATACTCTTTTCGAGAGTATTATAAGTATTATACTCTTTTGAAGCTCCTGAAAAGAGTATTTACTCTTTTGGTTCAAAATACCGAAAAATACTCTTTTCCGAGAATATCCATACTCTTTATACTCTTTTTAAGGCAAAATTTCTCATTTAATACTCTTTTTTAATCTCATGACTTTTTTTTTTTTTTTTTTTTTTTTTCTTGCAGGTCAAATACGTTTTTGATCAAATACTCTTCTGTTCTTGAAACAATCTGGTCACCCTGTGAGAATCGAGAACTTGTTGAAGGAAATGATTAATATAATTGAATTTTACGTTGAAAACTGTTTTAAAGAGCTACATAAAGTGATCTGATTTTCTTCCGAACATATTTTTCAATCTATTTTGATACTTTTCCATGATCGTTGTTCTTGCATATACATACGACAATTTTAACTTTGGACGGCAGCATTCTTATGGGAATCAATATCTGCTGAAAGCTGCTGTACTGCATTTTTACTCTGTTATCAGTTGATGTGACGTCAGGGTGATGAACGTTTATGAAGTTGATCTCTTTTTTCCACTGAGGGAATCCTTCTTTTTTCTTTTCTTTTCTCCTCATGCATAGTTCTACTCAAAAATTTAATAATTTTAGTATAGATCGGCTTACCTGTACAGTTGCCTTTGGAATCCAGGCAATATTAATGAAAACTAATTGCCGCCACGTGACATCTGCGGTCAATAAAACTGCTGAGCAAGCAATTGCTCGAGCCTATGAAAGGAAAATTGTTAATAACAATCGCATAGGTTTACCTTACCTCAACAATGGATACATAATTATACATACAATCAATCCTCCTCCAATCACCATGAGACCATCCATAATCTGAGAAACGTTTATCACTTTTAGATCCATTTCAGCGCCAATCAAGCCGAATAAAGCTGGTTGTAATAAAATCCAAAGTGAACCGAATACGTCCCGAACAGGATTCTGAGGGTGTAAAGTGAGGAGGGCGTTAGGTATTATCTAATTTTATTTTACTCGATGAAGACTAGTAATACTCACGTGCGTACATGACCAGCCTTGCCACTTCCAGATTATACAAGCTGTAAATGCGCTAATTATACAAGCAAGGGGGCCAGCTCCATCGTAGCCAATTAGGGCACTACCAAATACTAGAGAGAGACCTCCACCTCCAATCATGAATACTCGTTTGGCCACTACATGTTTCTGCAAGGTTATTCGAAATCTTTTAGAATGAATTTTTTCATTCTTTTTCAGGACTCGAAATTGAGAGAATCTCGTGAATTCTTACGTCTAATGGGTGGGGTATCCATGCTGCTAATAGTCCAAAAATCACGCCAACAACTATACCCATAACAACCTCGCAAGGACCTCGAACGAGTTTGGAAACAATACTGCCTGAAAACACAATGAATAATTATAAAATGATACAGCCTAAATTAACCAGTTGCTATCAATACTGAATTTTTAAATCATACCTTCGTTGAAAATCATACCAAAAAATATTCCAAAACCAGAAATAGCAACGATGTCGTCAAAACTAGCGGCCGCTATAACAATAGTCGATATCTTCTTATCAGGATCATAACCTTTTGCCTGTATTTTGAGCAAAGCTGGCACCACAATTGCTGGACTCACGGCGCCCATAATGAATCTGAATCAGAAATACAGTTGAATGTAAGTCGAGTTATTTAAGAAATGTCTATTGTTAATTGGTAAAAAATACTACGCAAATATTGCATTTTTGTCATTTCAGCAGGAGTCGCTTTCGTTACGTGAGAAGAGACGTATTTATAAGTTAGCTATTATCTTGATTAGAAGGAGACGTGACCCAAGTTCTTATTTTTGTCTAATATTGAATTCTTTCGGAGTGACTAAAGAACATTTAAAATAATTTTTGAATATATTGAGAAAACGGACCAGAAAAAGTTTTGAGAATGCAGTCAAACCGGGTCAATAATAAAAACCCTCCCTATCTCCGACGAATTCAGATGTATTTAAGCTGTAGCTAGACGAGTGGGGTTGGAAAGAATATTGAACCCAAGACCTCACATGGATTATGAAAAAGAAGAATCTAAAACCTGATATTTTTGGAATGATTCTCGATTGGAAGGCGAAATGAATCAAATACCTAGTTGACTCCACTGGAAGGGTCCATTCATGGGGAACAAGGTTTCAGAAAAATCTGTCATGGATAGAATTTGGAATTCTCGATGATAAAAGTTTTTAAAGTTGGATATGAAGAAAAAAAAAAAACAGGAAGAAAATATTTTCAATAAATACCTAGGGCGACAAATTCTTTGGGGTGGCAAATTTTTGAGGGAACGAGGCTATTTTACCAGGGGTGCTGAACAGGCTGTTGCCTAGGACTGCAAAAACCTTAAAATAGTCTCTGACCCCGGAATTCGCACTCCGATAGTAGAAAACGATGGTTTAGGTTACCGTTTCTGGGCAAGTTTTTTCCAGTTTTTTCCGGAGTTAGGCCACGTCCTCCGTCCCTATGGTTTTCGGTCGGCTTTCTATAACAATAATACTGTAAAGAGCTTATTCGTTACATTAAGAGAGCCCATTCCGATTGCCGACAGGGGGGTGTTTATAGGGTAGTTTGTTGGGATTGCCCTGGCGTTTACATAGGTATGACTATAGCCGTCAACTTCAAATTAGTGTCGACGAACAAAGAGCTGGGAATAGAGGAAAAATAGGTGAGTCGGCCTTTGCTGATCATTTAATTGAAAGTGGTAATAACTTCAGAGAGGGGTGCGAAGTTCTTCTGCACAGAGAGAATTTGTATTTTGAACGATTGGTTCTGGAAGAAATCGAAATTTTTTGACATCGGGATAACAACAAAGTCACCGTGTTGAACAAGTATATCCCTGTGAAGGGATTGATTAAATTAGTCTGTGAGAATGATTCGCATTTTGATGACTCGCTAGTCATGACCTCCTCGGATGTTATTTCTTCTTGTTGGTGTTGGGTTTAATCGCTTTCTATGCCTCGAGAATGGCTGTTTAGCCAAAAGCGCTTGGTGTGCTTAATTTATTGCGGTTCATATACATACAGCTCGGAAGCCAAAATTCTTCCAAGTTCCCCTCCCATCATCATACTCATACATGACTCGAGAGTTAAAATTTTTCCAAGTTTCGAAACCTAACCTAACTTAGGTTGATGACGTCACCAAAGTCGGACTCGCTCGCGGAAATTTCCTGAAAATGGTCCCCAACAAAAAAAATAGCGGGCTCCCCGCTAAAAACTTTTTGCGATACTATACTACCGGTTAGAAGATATTTGTTCAAGTGTTCGACATTTCTCGAATTTAGTTTGAAACTAATTTTTAGACCTGTTTCTGAACTACTCGATTTTTGCATTGAAAATTTTTGAAGGTCGGGAGAAAATACAAATTCTTTTAAATAAAACCCAATTGCATTGAATATAGGCAATAAGTGATAAAACTTGTACTCGTAAATCGTAAAATATTTGTTTAAAGCTCATATTCTAAATAAATACGCGATTGATGGAACAGGTTTTCTTGTAATGATTACAAATATCTTTTTCTTTGAGGCACGATGCGAGGTCATACGTAGGTCACACACAGTGGTCTCACATCCCTTAAAAATTGATGAGTGACCAAAGCACAGCACTTGAGTGTAAAGTAGGAAACTTAATTTCTGAGATAGAGAAAATTTTACTCATTTTCTGCGCTCAATTATTGAAGCATAGATCTTTAGCAAAGCTTTATTAACATGAAGTATGGTAACGTAGTCCGTTGACAAACAGGTCTACATTGATATGATATGTGAGACGGTCGCTTTTCCGACCACAGAGACTCTGCACAACGTATCTCATTTTTCTCCTCAATTCACGTTGAGTTGGTCAATATTAAAAACAGCAGAATCTATTGCAAGACTCGTAAATTCTGAAGGCTGAAAACTCATAAATTTTCGCCTATCTTTAACGTAACCGATATAGACACTTGCGAGTACGAAAAAATTATCGATTTGAGAAAAATTAATACCGGCGAATGGTGCGCGAGTTCCAATCAAAGGTGACTCATTATGTCGTGACCCGTCAATCTTCTTGAAAGAATTACCATTTGAAAATTCGAAATAAGTAGGTTGAATAGAGCGAGTCCCTCGGCGACCAGTGAATCGTATTTTCTGGCTGTCTCGTAAGCATTCGCTTATTTCTTGACTTTTTGCTACGTCCACAGCTTTGGTACCATCGTTAGCTTTCAGTTCAACATTGGCCCCCCTCTCAACTAGATACTTAACGATATCGATATCACCCATCCTGGCCGCTTCGTATAAAGGTGTGCGGCCCTCATTATCGACAATATCGTAATCAGCATCTTTCTCAGTGACCAAAAACTTAACAAAATCGAGTCTATTAAATTGAACAGCTCGATGTAGCGCACATTCTCCCAGTTTATTTCTCCAATTGACATCGAAATAAATCCCTTTCTTCATCATATAAGTCATTGTGCGTGATAAACCTGTCCTAGCAAATGCGTGTAAAATACTATTGCCATCATTGTCTATGATCGTAGGATCCGCATCTGCCTTATTAAGCAAATATCTGACGATACTGGAATGACCATTGTTGGCGGCTAACAGTATAGGCGTTTCACCGTAATCGTTACGAAGTTCTATATTTGCGTTCTTTTCTCTGAAGAAATAATCCATTAACCGCTCTTTACCTTCTTCAGCAGCCACATGAATGACAGTGTTTCTGGGAGGAAGCGTAATACGAACGTTCAAGTCGGCATTTTGTTCATCAAGCAATACTTTAACTATTTTGGGAAGACCTGAGCTCACCGCCAGGTGGAGCACGGTTTTGCCCTCTGCGTCCACATCTGTCAGGAGAGACGGTTGGTTGTTCAGTAGATATCTCAGTGTATTGAGCTTACCATTCTTGGCGGCAATATGCGCTGCAGTAGAATCCTCGTGGTCGCGGATAGTCATCGGGACGCCTTGCTGTTGAACGCAGAATCTCATACTTTTCACATCATCTTTTGCTGCGGCGTCGAAAAAACCTTTGCTCAATTCGAGTACAATAGCGGTCGCATTTACGGAACCAGAAGATTCCTTTTCATTAACTTGAGCATTAAGAGACATTACGCTTCGGTGACCTAATGTTATGAATTATGGCACACTTGCTCATACGTTATTGAAAGTTAGATCGTCAAAACTATCTACGTGTTCGGGGATATAAAATCTGTTATTCGGATTTTTGAATTAATAGCTCTATGATAAGAGCAGCGCGTATCGAATTATGAGTAATTTAATTGCTATATTGCTGCATAGCGAGTGTACTACCAAACGGAGTAATAGCCTCATATTTTTCAACGTCACTGTTCGCGCTGAAAGAACGAAAAATTATTTTCAATTCATGAGTGGTCAAGGGAAAAAGTTTTAGTTGCGTTGCATTCGAGCGGATGCCAATCCACTTCTTCAAAAGTAAATAATTACATCGACGGAAGACATTGAAAATGATACCATTTTTACGAGCGGGAAAATATTCATTCCGAGTTCCGCTGCTGCAAGTAAATGTTCTAAATCGTACGACCCTTCCGCTGCGGTCTCACTTCGTATAAACGGAAAAAATCGGAAGTTTAATTGCTGCTTCGGTAACCCAATAGCAGCCCCGTAGAGAGAATAAACGAGCCCGGGGAAAAATTAGAGGCCATTGCAGGTTTGCAATGGCCTCTAATTTTTGTTCTGGGAAGACAACGGAAACCCTCCATAAAATAGGTTTCCTGTGCAACAGACAGAGAATGACCAACAGAAAAAGAGACGTAAGTTCAGAAGAAGGAAGCTGACAATCTTCGATACTGTACCAGAAAAAAGGCTCCAAACTTTACACTCGAGAAAAACAACTCGAGTAAACTACGAATAAATACATATAGTTAAATTTTTCGATATTACTTACCCAATTAGCATACTCCAATCCCAAGGAAAACTTAGGAAGAGTCTGCAACAAACCGCCACTCCAATGGCTTCTATTATGCATGGAATAAGGGACAGTTCTAGCACAACTAGACTTTGCCGTTTAACCGATTTGGCATCGAGTTCAAGTCCTGCGGTTATTAAAATGCATGTCAGTGCTATTTGTCTGTCATGAAACATAACGTAAGAGCATTAAAAGCACGCATTGAAATAATTTCCTCAAAAGCTGAGACGAATGCGTTATAGTAATTAATTGGAAACACAGCGGCATCTAAAATAAGTGAGGTTGATTACATCTCCCGTCGGATATTTTCAGTAAATTTCACACGATGAATACAGAAAAAAGACTGAGTCGCGATTTGCTCAGCGCCTCAGCTTCCGGGCTTCCTGAGTTTTTCTTTTCTCACTCTATTCCCTGACTGCAGGTTACTCTTCTTTTTCACCAATTATTGGCACATAGAAAATTGTGACTCAAAAGTTCTGGAGTTTCTTTTTCACTGATGAGATTAGGAGTTCGAGAGATCCAGAAATCCTGAGACCCAAAGATATTTGTAGCTTCTTGTCCTACTCCGATTTGGAAGCCGAGAGAGAGAGAATATACGCAGTATTTTATGATTGTTGAAGGACCAAAAAAAAAGAATTTTTGTAGACTATTTCGATCACTTTTGCCAAAGACTGTTCGAAAATAAAAATGCTATGCAAAAAATAAAATAAGAAAATGTATGTACAACTTGGGTGACGTCATAACACATTTTTCTGGTGAGAACTTTCGCGATTGCATAGTGGGCTCTCTGATGCCGAAGGAGGCAAGAGCCCCAAAATGAACTTCTCTTGACGATGCCGCTGTACCTACAGACGTAGAACAGAGATGATGATTCTCTAATATACCTACTTCATGGTTCAAGAAAAAACTTCAACTATTATGCAGATCAAGGAGAAAGAGAGCGCTATTAGAGAATCATCATAGATAAGTCACTGATGTACATTAAAATATTTTACCTTGTAACTACGACCACATCTGAATAAACATCGTCAACTTTCGTATCGAAGAACAATCCAAAATTTCTCATAAAAATTCCACTTAGCAGCATACCTAATAATTTAGGTAGCCCTATGGCTTTGAATATGTCACCGACCGTGTAAGCAGCCGCAATCAGTATTACTAAAATGAGCAATTTGCCTCCAGGCAATACTTCTTTCGAGAGAAGGGTATATAATAACATCCATAATATGCACAGACACACAAATGAGGACAAAAGTCTGATCAGAATATTATTTTCCGCTCCAAAGGGTTGACTGAGCTTTTCTCGTCTTCTCCACCTGTAGAATAAAAAATTTAAGGTGTAAGTATTATTCATTTAAGAAGGGGGTGTGTGATCAACAATGAGTGATCAATGTACAAAAAAATTACGACCACATCTGCACAGTGTAGATACGATCAACAAATATTTACAAGTCGTCGAAACGTATACGTATTATCACATCAGTCGATGCTGAAATAAGTTCGAAGGTTAATTATCAGAAGTGTTAACTCGTTTGAGGTACATTTTTCTTCTTTCGCGCTCGTATACGATAACTAACTTTTATCATTTACAAATGAGTCACGGGCGATTTTCAAGACTCGAGCAAATGAAGAGAGAACATGAGAGGTTTTTAGTAAATGGAAGACCTGATGGGAAACTGAGCAAAATTTTCTCTTTTCCCTTTTATTTTTCATACTTTGAAAATCCGAAAAGAAAATATCAAGAATACGAAAGCCAAGTTTTTCCTCCAGCTAGTTTCTGCGTTAACAGTCCAGGTTTGTTTACGTACGCATATCTACATTAATATGTACTGTTAGTTTCTGTTTGTTGTGTAAAGCGAATATTGTACTCACGACGTACTTGAAAATAATGATGGTAATGTAATAATTTTATGACGTATTGTAACATATCTTTGTTATCTTTATTTATATACAAAAAGCGTATAGCTCAAGAGTCGAAATTTTGCCAAGTCCCCTTCCTATCATATATATGTATAGCTCTTAAGATGAAATTCCCCCCCCCTGAAAATTGTCGGAGTCCCCTCCCATCATATAAAGCTTATGCGCTGAAATTTTCCCAAGTCCGGGAATGATGACGTTACAAGTTGAACGCGCTCGTTTTCTGTAAATGCCCCCTCAACAAAAGGGATGGCGGGTTCCTCGCTCAAAAATTTAAGGCAGGAGCTAACATAAATTCTATTCTGCGACATCTCGCTTCTCCATCAGTATTGCTCAATCTAATTTAGGCCTGGTTTACTGTGTGTGATACCAAACTCACTCGCTCCTGCTAGCGCAAACAAGGATCACCAATCATATCGAATCGTTTGGCTTACTTTACTGTAAAATAAGAGTGAGCCAACTAGCTAACGGGCTCACTCGTTCTCTTAGCCTAATCCTGGTATATGCCTCAAGCTGCGGGTGAAGGGGAAACGGGTGAAGGCTTAGATAACGTTTTAAAACCTACATTTGAGGTAAATTATGTCAGCCAAGATTACAGTATTTAAAGTAGCGTACATTGATACTTGCTTATCAGCCTATACACTATAACGCGCGTCATCAGGGTAGTTTCAAAACAGTTCGAGATCAATCAGGATTGGAGACCCTACAATTTTGCCAGGAGACCTCCTTTAGTTACTGGGGGCCCTCAAAGGAATTCTCGCGTACGCGTAACGCTGGGGAGGCATAACGCTGGGATTTGTAAAAATTCCTGGCTCTTCTATAGTTCTCCATGGGACTTGGGAAAGTTCGTGATCCTCATGAGTCATGACCCTGTATGCTGGGACTTGGAGAAATTGCTAGCTGTTCTATAGCCCTCTATGGGATTTGAAAAAATTCTTGACCCTTACTGGCGGGAGACCACCTGTCATCTCTTTAGTTACAGGGGGTCTCTCAGGAATCTTAACGATGGGACTTGGAAAAATTCATGACCCTCTTGACCCTTAACGCTGGTTCTTGAAGAAATTCCTGGCTCTTCTATAGCCCTCTATGGGAGTTAGAAAAATTCGTGGCCCCCCTATGCCCCTTGACGCTGGGACTTGGAGAACCCTGAGCAAGAGCCTGTAAATTTTTTTGGTACATTCGTTTTCTCTCTTCATTTTCCTGATTTGAAGGGAGTGGGAGGATTTGACCCTCGTTCTGCGCCTGTATTTTCAGATATAATCAAAAATTAGAGAAATGCTAAAATCTCAGTACATATCATCTTTTCACATCCCCTGTTTTTGCAATATGTCGCACTTTAGTGACCTGGCAGATCAAATAAGACGTTGTTGATTTTTACTTGCATGGGTGTACAAATATATATTCGAATATTTGAAGCCAAAGTTCGGAGAATCGTTGCAGTCGAATTTTTTTATGCTTTCTCAAAACTCAAGACTCAGCGAGACATAATCAGTGACCTTCCAATTTACAGTTTCCAAACTTGAGCACTTTAGAAATCAAATTTCTTTAGGTTCCGCAGCTCACAATCGCATCATCGGAAATGAAATAATCGACACAGCTGCTAAATCTCAGTCCCGGATCAATCTAAGAATCCATCTAACATCAGACCTCAAGAAAACTATCTTCGGCCTTCTGTTGAAGAAGTAGAAGCGCGAAAGGTCTCTCCAACGAAGCAAACTATAAGAACGGAAGAAAAAAACGTGGGAAACTTAGGTTCTTGTATTCCTGATATCCATCTCGATCTTTCTGAAATGACCAAAACAGGTAGATACCTTGTGTATTATGCAAACAACAAATCTACAAAGTCATTTCTTCAGGATTTCCTTTCCGCTTCTCTAGGAATCCAGAACCAGATATAATCTCCATTCAAAGTAAAATCTCATCCTTCCGTAAGAGAAATTACGTTCCCATATTTACCGTAGATCTAATCACTATTCGGGCGGGTAAACCGCTAGGACCACTGTGATAGTTTTCAATGAAATTAATAAGGAAACCAAGGAAATTGAATATGAGAGGGGTCAAAAGTAAGCAAAATCATTCTCACATAATATTTATGAACGGCTTCGAAGTAGTATCCGCGTAAATCCTCTATTGATTCCCCCCCCCCTCCCTCGCGTGATCTCAAATCTCATCATACTCAAACAAGCTCTGATGTATCAAAAAATCTCTAATTTCTTGATCTACTATACTCGTACAATCCTTCGCGACGCGAAGAAGTCATCCTAACCAATCTCAGAATAGGCATACCTGTCTCACCCACTGCTTCCTCTTTTTACGCCTCTCAGACCTTTTATGACTCTACTGCAATACTGATGATCTATCCAGCCAACTCTTCTTCTCTTGCCCAGCTCTCGGAAATATCCGGCTTCACTACTCTATCTTTCCCTGCGCACCACAAACTTCCTCTCAAACAGTCACGAAAAAATCATGAACATGATGAATTGCCTCCGATCTTCCTATTCCTACAACATCATGCCATTCATCATCCTTACTGCCCTCAATTGCCCACTATGAGCCCACAATCTCACGTGTAGTTCCAGAGCTCGTCAATTCAATGAGGGAGGAAAAATCTTTTTTAACACTGAAACCTTATTTTCACACAATTGAATGAATTGGACCTACAAGTTTTATCTCACATACAATTTTTGACTAAAATACACAACACGTTGTGATGAATTCATGTCTTTGAGAGGTAAATAACGTTAAGTAACTAACGATCGTACTGAAAAAATAGATTCATAACCTTAATTCAGATTAATCTATTGTACAAAATTAAGAGACAGTAAACTCGCTCAACAAAAATGATGGATGACTGAATAGAAGAGAAAATAAAACAATGGAATGAATAAAAGGATTGAAGCACCTATTTTATACGAGTGAGGGAAACAATTGAATAAGATTCGACATTGATTTTTAACGTAGAGCTCTGTTTATAATGGAACTATCTTTACTGTAAATTTGCATACTGGTACGCTGCCATATAGTTCCTAGAAATTTTCATACATACGAGCATATTTGAATTTATGTAAGTATCAGGTACTGCGTTTATTTTTATTACTATTCGGAGCAGTAGTCTTTTCCCGTCACGGTCAGTACAATGGTCAAATAGAGACCTTGTAAAATCAGCGACAGAGAAAAGATTAAACACGTTTAATATTCTCGATGAGCGCATTAATTAGGAATAGTGAAATAATCTTTCCTCTAGGGCTTATGAGTTCAATTAAATACTCTTAATTTATCTTTTATTTGAACGAAGAATAACGACACGATTTCATAAGTTGAAACAGGGAAGACTGATACTCATGAAGTCGGGTACCTACGTTTCGTCGATTTCGTAGAATATATATTTCTTTTACGCGCATAAATCTTTTTGTATCGGCCAAATGTGACCTCTCACACGACTCTCATCTTACAGAAACCGAGGGAGAAGAACACCGAGCCTCCATTATGGGTAGAAATAAGCAATAAATCTGATGAATTGAGGAATGAGGCCCGTCAATAGACCGCAAAAAGCAAAATGTGCAAACTTAGAAGTAAATGAGTCACCACACCTGATGAAGACAAAATTTTGACACGGATTCAATAAAAATTTAGACCTTCGTTTTTCCTCTCAATGAATTCTGAAGAAGGAATGATTACTTGTACGAGTAGAATGAGTATGAGAGAACTTTTCAAAGTTGGTGCCCATTTTAAAAAATGAATAGTTTGATTTCTCCTCCGCGAGTTTTTCATTCAAATAGTTTGGTAGACCTTCACTGCTCTTAGTAAAATTAGCGTCCATTTGCTGTTTTCATGATTCAGTTTCAATAAACCTCGTATGTAGATGGTAGGTACCAAGAAAAATTAACCATAAATCTATCAGTCTAGGGAAGGGAATCATGGAGATTTTAAACAAATTTTACAGTCTTCAAATGCCAGTATTGGTTTATACTAAGAAGTGAATTTACATAGGTAGGTGAGTACTCAATTCCGGATACTTTAATGAAAAATGTATTCATGGGGGCATAAAGAATCGAAAGTTCTGGATTTTAATTCTTGAGACCCAAGTTGTATTGCGAAAAATCTGTTCATACACCAATGAACTCTTGGAACTAGGAACTCAGAATCGCGTCGCCTCTTACTACCTTCAAATAAACTCTAATAAAGCTTGATCTTGATTCAAATATTTTATGGAAAGATTAATTTGGGCCAATAATGAGAAGAAATTTGTTCAAAAAATTGTTTTGTAGAGTTTTCTGGTCGTAAATCAAAATGAGTTCCTCATAATGAAATTTCCTATTTTTGGAGTAACCAAATCTCGAAAGATTAATTAAAAATGACAACAATGAGAAAACCTGGCACACCAATATTTTTTCTTTTTACCGACTTTATTACCGACTTTAGGAGGTATTGTAATCTTGCGCGCGGTGGAATTTTTGGTGGGGGGGATGTTTTCTCGACGTTTCAGAGGGTCTAGATCACGATTCTAACATTCGTTCAAATTCATATGTATGTATGTATGTATGTATGTATGTATGTATGTACTTTTTTTTGTACCTGAATGTTCTCTGTATCTATTCGGTCGATTTCCATGAAATTGAGGGTCAATAAAGTAGTGAACGTGAATGTGTGTGTACGCTATTTTTTTTAAAAATCGGATTAATAGTTTTCGTGTGGTGAGTTAAATACTAGTTGGTTAACTAGCGCTTAAGGCTTGTTATGGAATTTTCATAGTTTATTACGAGGTATTTCCTTTTCTTAGATGGGGGTGGGGGCGAATGAATGAATAAAATATAAAATGCTAGGCAAGCTACAAAAATGAAATTGTATCGGAGAACGAAGTCATTTGGAGTTCTTAACAAGCGATTTATTTTATCATCGATAGATTACTGTACAAACCTGAGGAAATAGTAAAGAAAAGTCGGTATTGCTTTCGCGCTGCGAAAGCTTTTTTTTTTTTCGATTGAGGGGAATGAGACGATTCGGAACCGTTCTAGAGGGTAAAGTAATTTTTTTTTCTTTAAAAGCTACTCTGAAGGTCATTAGGTCAAGTTAGACAACTGGGGAGACGATGTGAAAATTAAGGTGAGAAACAAGAAAGGATTAAACACTACAGTAGAGGGAGAAAGAAGTGGAGTGCAGAAGAATTAAGAGAGTTAGTGACCATATTGTAATTGTTACAAAGGGTAGATGGGAGAAGTGAAGGAACAGAGGGAAAGAGGAGGATATTTCAAGAGCGGTAAATGAAAAGATGGTGTTGAACAGATTGTCATGCTGGCAGTATTGACCAAAGGGGGAAGAGACTAGGCCTAAAAAAGATGAGAATGGATCAGTCATGTAAATCCAATTCTGGGACGGGAGAGATGGAGTCTAGGGAACCGGCTTGTTTTCGATTATGAACACAAGGTTTCCTAGAAGGCAAGCAAGGAGTTGGGATTATGGATCGGTCATAGTTCATGAGGTTATAGGCAAGAGTAGATAGAAGGCCAGAAATTTGCGAAAAAGAGGAATCTTTGGCACCAAGGTCAACCACGTCACGTTCTTGAATGTTGATGTACTTGTAGTCCGGAATCCAGAGGAAAAAGACTGAGGTGGATGAGAACCAATATTACCAACGCGAGTTCATTGGTATAAATGACCCTGCTAGTTTTTGTGCAGAGGTAAATAAATACGTTGAAATGACGGAATAGTTGAATGGGGGTCTTACATTTCCAGAAGAGTGAATCATTTAACTGTAGGAATTAGAGTTGAGGAGTGAGGAAAATGAGATGAGAAAGATAAGAGTATAGGGCGTTCAGTTCGACGGTGAAAATAGAGACAGAATTTCTCGATTGGTGAATGGTAAAGACGATTTGGATGGAGCATGTGGTCCAGATTTAAGTTCGTCATTCAAACAGAACTGATGGGTTGGGAATTCGATAAAGATAATATTTCTTATGAGTTGTCGGTATATAGGCAGTGTCGTGAGTTTTGGGAATATCAACTGGATCAAGTCGGGTATTCGGGGGAAAAGTTTGGCCACGGAGGGATGAATAATACGATAGCGGGTGAAGGATTAAATTTGAGATGTTTTTACATAGTTGAGATTTCAGAGGGAGGAGAAGAGAATTGCGTAGATTGGAAGCTGAATGAATTCAGCTGTGGATACTGGAAAATCAATAGTGATGCTCAAGAAGAGGTATTTGAGAAGAGAGGGATTCCTCCACTTCAGTGCGAAGCCTAGAAGTCCGGGCCGGCATCTTTTGTTTTTAGAGCTGTCTTTTAGTCAACCCCCCCCCCCCCTATGTCCCCAACCCCTGTTCCCCATCGCTTTGAAAAGCCACTTCGTTGTGTGGTGCATTTCGTGCATAAAACCATACCGGGTGCCGGCCATGCTGGAAGTAGTATTAGAACGTGGGGCACTGAGGGCCAATTTCAAGTGTGTCTAATAATTTAGAACAAGATTACTAGATTGAGTGTATATTGGGACGCTAGATGAAAGACTTGGGCAACAGAAATTTTCGATTACAGCCAGGACGAGGCTGAGCCTAGTACTCGGGGACAATAGACATAGGCTATTTATCAACGGAAAGGTGTAATAACACAGATTAATTGTACCTAGTGATCATTTTGAAAAGAGTAATACGATTCAATGCACTGTTTCAGACAGTTCATGGCCTTAAATAAAATCATTGCTATTTGAGAACGTGCATAGGTGCACATATATTATTAAGAAGTCGGTTTATCATTCCATTTTGTAAAGAAATTATTTGTTCCTATAGGTGCGAAATAAGTTACAATACTATCGCAGAAGTCATTAATGTGAAGTATGATTAATCGTTCAGTTTTGGTCGAAAATCATTTCGTTCAGCTTCGTTGGGTCTGAAAGTAAAACGACTGCACATTCGTCAAGAAATTCGGATATAACTGGTTTTAGTGAATTGAGCGATAATTGTTGAGTAAAATGATAAAAACGTCTTCGACAGGAAAGGAAAAAATTTTTAGAAATAGCCTTAACTTAGAATATGCTTCAATGTTAAGCCCATTACCTCGTCGAATGAAAGGTAAAAACTAGGCTACTACATTAAATTTATTTTGCAAGTACTTCATTTGTTACATCAGTAGTCTTCAGTCGAAGCTGTAATTTTCCGCTGATGAATTTTACAGTTTTCAATTTTGGGAGGGTGTCCTGCATATGTATAAGATAGTAGTGTGTAGCCATGTGCCACATAATTGAGGAGCTTTTGAGTCACCTGAA
The DNA here is from genome assembly GCA_035079395.1 of Aspidiotus destructor. Classification (NCBI taxonomy): domain Eukaryota; kingdom Metazoa; phylum Arthropoda; class Insecta; order Hemiptera; family Diaspididae; genus Aspidiotus; species Aspidiotus destructor. The sequence goes on along the minus strand of JAVHKZ010000001.1, from coordinate 28,956,473 downwards.
ATCATTGATTACCCTTTTACATTGATAGAGAGTCAATTTGTGCAGCTTTGGAAATGTTATGTTCAAATGAACTTCGCATCAACCTCGTTCTCAAGTTGACTTACAAGGTTAAATTTGTTGACCTGATGTGAACTGATTTATCACGTTAATCTACGACCGATTTAGAGTCGACGTCTTCCGCCAACTGCATTTGATGAACTTGTAACATTCCGGCTGTCTTTGCTATACTTGCAGACAGAATGTGTCACAATGAGGTTCAAGAAGAAACACAATCATCGACAGGTGACTGGCGACGACATACACATAATTTTTAAAGCCAAATTATGATTCGTTACGGCTCAAGATTGACTCATTTTCAACCTCGATTTTCAGTTTCTTTCGTATGCTGTGAATGTTTTTACACAATTCTAAAAAAATGGTAGGCTTTTCGCGGGCGCATAATGTGAGGAGGATCCAAAATCAAGAGGCTGACTTTGTGAAATCTAATACAAGAAGTCTCTTTAATTTTGAAATACAACAGTGAGTCAATCAAGGACCGAATAGAATTCCGATGATTTTTGGTCGATTTGCAGTCGAAATTCAGCAAATGTTAATTTATAATGAGTCAATTAGGACGTCGATCAGGAATCAATATGGGTAATTGGGCCAGGATTATTTTCCAGCATTGGCATGTCTCGAATTTCGATACCTCCAAATGACAAAGAAAATATTTTAGAGAGGAAATTTAAAGTTTAAAAATCTTATTATTGCAAGCTGCGGACGCGTAAGTTATCAAATAAACGTGAGTGAGATTTATGAGATATATAAAAACTGTTTTTGCCTTATTTCTCAAATTACAAGCAGAAAATACATCTTTGAAGAAAACAGCTTAGTTCACTCGCATTGTGAGTCACTCAAAAATTCTTCAAAAGATGTTTCATTGACATAACCTGAAGCTGTCCATAGAAGTTGTGTACGCGCAAGAAGGCGATCATAGGCAGCCCTGGATTAAACCTAATTGCCACTGTAAATTTACCTCCTTCAGCCGCTCTCAATTTTTGCCCCTCCTGGTTGACTGCCCATTTCAGCGTTATGGTGAATCCAGCGCTGATTTTAGGTGGATCGTTCAAATCTTCAACTCGAGATCAAAAGAAATGTTAACGTTGAAATTCTATGAAATGAGAAAAAATTTCGTAACTCGTTGACTTTATTCTAAATTATGCCAAACAACAAGCCTCAAGAGTGTCCACGTCTACATCCATACTGCGCGTCAAAAAATTTCTGCAGTATTTTTCTAAAATTCTGAGTACAACCTAGGAGCGGAAAGATAATTTTTTTATCTGTTTATTGATATTAAGTGGGCTTACAGGTTATAAGTAAAATTATCGTGGTGAGAACGTTAGTAAGCGCCACACTATTTATTACGTATTCCTCGAATAAGGTCATTAGCCTACCTACAATATCTATATCTCACAACGAAATTAATGGGTAGGTCAGTTTCGAAAACTAGTTAATGGAAACAATCTTGTTTATTTGTGTGCGACTGTGCGTACACATTTGTATAATTCAAACTCGTAATTACACACTTTGATTTATAACATTCGCACTTATAATCTCACAAAATATGTTAATGGAATACAATTTTTGAGTGAGGCAGCCGAAAGGGCAGGTATACTTCGAAAACTCATGTATAGGATGAACGCCAGTAAAAATTGATTGAACGCGAAGTGTAGCGAGAACTATGCAGTATACCCCATGAAATCTTTGTTTTCGTGGTAAAAACTATGATTCAAAAAATAAAAGTGAATGACTCAGTCCCGGAAGATTAATATAATTATTAATCGTTCCACGTTTAGGGTTCAATGATCCACTGAACCCGAAAAATTTTTTAAAGATCAAAAAAAAACAAAGATTACCACTCGAAGAACGGAATTTTCTTGGTCCTTGAGTAGGGCATGGAGTCAATAACTCTCATGAAAATGGAAGCTTCATCAAGAGAAACGCTGTTCAGGACTACATTGTCAATACTTTTTATATTTATCATCCAGCCATGTACATTTTGTTTCTTGAAACGCTCTTCTTTTGTTTTTCTGTAGGATTATCTTCTGACTGATCGCAATAACGATTAGGAAAATCACAAATGGATTAATTTCGACTGATAATGCATTATTTTCTTCCGTATTCAACCAAGAGAACTACAATGGGTGCGTAAAATGCAAAAAAGTACATTCATCAGGTTATTTGTCGAGTACGTAGAATAGTCTATCGCACAGTATTGGGCACTTGAATTTCAAAAAGACTAGATAAATACTTACTATGATAAATATTTGCTACATGTAATTATCTACATCATCAATCTCCCCCATTTACGTATACTGGGTATAATTCTGATGAGCCGCGTTGAAAAGAATATGGAAAATGAAGAGTGTTCTTAATGATGTACGTATGAGTAACCGTTCTTCCATGTTCGATGACAGAAAATTCGATCTTTCCGGGTTTGAGATTTCCTGAAAATTCTTTCCTCCTTCCCGTAAGTTCGCTTTCTCAATAGCCTCATTCACCTTCTTGTTTCTGCTCCCCTTTCCCCTCATCCTTTTTCGGAGGAAGTCGGTGCCATCAAGTACTCGCCCACTTTAACGGCTTGGATCTCGATGTCGACCGTATGGTTTGGAGAAAACTTACCTCCAAAACTTTGGCCTGAGATCATTTATTTTCTAAAACTCGTCGGCTGTTGCCCTGCGTTTTATAATCCTAACACTACCCGTATCTTATTTTCTATGCTGAAAGATCCCATCCCCATTACGGAGAGAAGTGGTGTCTACAAGCTCCAATGTTTCGATTTTCCACCTGTTTACATGAAAGGAGACAAGCCGGCACCTTCTTACTAGGGTTCAAGTGCATGTCGATGAAGTAATTTCTACCCGCCTTCGAAAACGCTCAGCCTTTGCAGAGCAACCTCTCGGTTTTTGATCATAAATATAATTTTCATCAAACCGTCTTGCTCCATTCTGAGAAATATTCTTGTCAATGGTGGGTCCTTGAGCACTTTGAGTGATGTCATACTATTAAATCGTATATCCTTCCTGATAATGATTTAATCGAGAAGTTATTCAGTCTCTCTTTTTCTCCTAACAACGCTGAATCATTCTAATTTTTCTGACATCACCAGTCTCTCCTTTATCTTTCTTTTAGCGAGGAATCCGCTTTCTCTTTTTGTTGAGAAGGCATTTATGGAAAACGAGCGCGTTCAACTTGTGACGTCATCATTTTTCTTTGTAGCTCAGATCTATTTTATGTGTCGTTTGATATGGCTACTTAGCCGAAAATATTGACAAACTTGCAATTTTCTACAGATTTAGATTACTACCAAAATTTTTTTGATCTTTATGATAGTTCTCGATTTTATAATTTTCGATTTTAAAATTTCGTTGGTTTTTCGAATTTTATGAGTATTATATTCGGACAGTTTTTTATACAACGTATGTTACGCTAAAACACCGAATCCGGTCACCTGAACGAAGCAAAAAATGCCCATAACGCGTTTTAAGTAAATTGTGGCTGATCAGTGTCCAAATTCGGTGGTTCAGCGTAACATATAAACAGGAGGAGGGGACTAGGTATCATGCGAGAAAAGCTTGAGGTCTCGGAGAGATTCGACTTTCAAGTTATGTAAAGAGAAGGGTATTTGGGGATCATCGAGCTATATGAATGTTAGGAGGAAGACTAAGAACAATTTCTATCATGTAGCTATATTTTATAAGACGGGGTGAGAAATTTCGATTCCTTAAGGGTATTCATGAAGGGCAGAGGCTTGGAAGACCAACTATTGAGGTGGATATTATTGAAGCTTCGATGAACCATATCGACCCTTCTCTACTTGACAAATTTTGCGCCAAAGCGGTACATGGGAACATCGTGGAGAAGGCTTCTAGAGGGGAAAAATGAATGAGCCTACTGAATGATAGCATGTCTGAACTTATGAGACAAGTTTTTATATTCCTATTGTTTGTTATTGTCATCGTTCTTGATATTGTCATATTTGAAGGTGACCTCCAGTGGAGACGCAAATTACGACTAAAATTCGACTCAATCAACGAAATCCCCAAACACAAAGATCGCTTCAAGGGGTTATGTGTCGACACAATTTCAAACAGGAATTTGAAAGAGGAATACTCTTGATCGTTATGTTTTGAGAAATTTAGACTTTCAAGCTATGTAAAAAGGAAGGAGACTTGAAGGAATAATTGACTGTAAATGATAATCAAAATCAAAAAATTCTCCGTAAAACAGGTTCTCTGCTCGCCCCAATTGATGTAGCTGAGGAATGAGACCCTACGAGGAGTAAGCGAAGGCTCCTCTCCTTTCTTCGAGTGACCGAGTTCCCACCTTTTCCTAGCCCACAGACAATAATTTTATCTAGCGTTTCCCTCTTGCTCAACGCGAAAATTTTGCAACTTTTCAAGACTACCAACATTAGGAACCCGAGGAGAACTTCCGTCCTCGAGCTGTAAATTTCGAATAAATTGTAGAACTTCCTAATATCACAATCGTATTCCTACAGAGAAGGGCTACTAAGCTTTCAGAGAGCGTCAATTTGAATTTTTATCAGCCAGAAGACTTCAATAATAATCTTTGCCCCGATCGAAGAATTTCAACCAAGGCAGGGTGCATGTTTGAAGATAGTTCTCTCGAGTGGTTTACGGTATATGTTCAAAATCGATGACCTAAAATTTCAGCAGCCCGAATGTTTGAATAGTTTCGGTATCAATAAATCTAGAGTTGCTATTTGAGAATTTAAAATATTGTACTATCGGATATTTACTTTTCTTCCGCAGTCAAGTTCTTGTTCAGATTGCAGTCTTTATTGGACGATTGATGTAACGGAGCTTGAATTTCAACTTTGACGGCTGAAATAAAAGAAAAAAACAGAAAAATATGATTACTCCGAAAGCATCATTGAAGTTAACGAATGTACGGAAAGATTAGCGTTGTCTTCGAAAAACGTTTTGCGTCAGGTCGAATTTCTGAACAGGCGGGCAGACGCCTCAATTAAATTCTTTAGATGTGTGAATTGTAAGCGCCAAGATCGTGGAAAACGAGATGTCTACTCTTACAATGGAAATGAGTGTATTTTTGCCAGTAAGCATGACGTAAATTTACTCATATTCGTGAGAGATCACTTAGTATAGCTTTCTCGCAGCCATGCCTCCGGGAACTGTCAAATGTCAAGTCTCAGCAAAATATCCACGTGTTATATACAAAATTAAAGAAGAAGTTGATGATGCAGGGAACAATGTATAGAATTTTATCACGCTCCAGGAATTTCGTGATAAAGGCAGATAATTCTAATAAAGAGGGTGTGATCAAGGTTACAATAAATTACAGCCACATAGAAATCTTAAACTGTACCCTATAAACTCTGAATTTCAAATCTCTTAAAAAATAAAACGAGAGGTACCTGTAAACGTAGTGTTTTTTTTTTCTTCCTTTACAATTACAGTACGTACGCGTATTTTCCTCTGTTACTGTGTAGTTCATTTTTTCAACAATTATTACGACGCAGATTGAATTCGCAGAATCCAATGTGGTTCACACCAGACCGCAGAATTTACGAAGAATGAATTAGGCTCACATGAAATTTAAGAAGGTACCCTAATTATGGGAACACCGTGGATGATCGGTAATCAATGCGGTGAACATGAAACCTTTATCCGAATGTCAAACTGAACTGAATGAGCAAAATTTATCTTATATCAATGGTTTTATTCTTATAAGAGAAGATGTGGACATTATTATACCCATAGGTGTTCGATCTCTTTTTCTTCTCCATTTCTATTAAAATCAAAATCAAGGGTATCTAAGGAATAATATTTAGTCATGAAGGAGATTCGTCATAATGACGTTTTTTTTCTGATGCAGGTGTGCTACCACTACACCACGGGGCTTCATAATAGTATAGTGGTCAGTATCCCCGCCTGTCATAATGACGTTACAGAAAAATTATATCGCCTCGGAAATAAATGAATTCATCAGTTTTTCTTTACGTTTACAAACAAAATCATAATTTTGTCACACTACGAAATGCGAGGCTACGGCTGATCAAGGACCGATTATAATTATTCAGAAATCAATAATTCCAGATACTGGTGTAAATAATTATGCTTCTTACAAACCACACACGCTGCCGTTGCGTCAATTGTTTCTCGAAAATTGAATGAAATGAGCACTCTGGTGAATCTACGACCTTCGAAACAGGCTCTAGATCATGTCTGCTGTCCGTATCCGAAAGCGGAATCCTCATACTTAGACGGCTAAAAATATTCGAAAAATTCTAAAATTGAGTTTGAGGGAAGAGACGTGGAACTTGGGAAGAATTTCAAGCTCCGAGTCCAATATACGAAGTTCTCTTTAATGATGAAAAAATACATAGGTTAACCGTATCATAATAACGATCACCAAGCGGCAAAAAAATCTGGAACTCCGAAATAATGAACCTTTTAGATGAATTTCGAGATTTCTGTCGGTTCGCGAAAAATTGCCAGACAATAAAACATTAGGATTTTGAAGTGTACTCTCACAATTATAGTGAATCTTTTTTTTTTTTTGTTCGCGGCGGATGCATGAGAGTCCTTGGTTGGCCGATGCAAGAGCCCCCCTCCCCCCTCCCCATTTGGAAAAAATTTATTTATTTATTTATTTATTTATAGATTTACGTGCCGCCCAACAGCCTTATAGCCAATTACGGAGCGACACGACTTACATAATATAGTGATAATAATAGGTAATAGTAGTAGTAATAATAATAATGATAAATAATTATAAATAACAGTACAAATATTTTTTTCTGTTTTTCGGCCAAAGCTTCAAAATGGAAGAAATCTTGGCAAATTGGTCAATTTTTGGCACATCTTAGTCCATCACTTGGCTCAGAAAAGAGGTAGAATCTTTTCTTGGGCTCAAATTAAAGATAAAATTGAGATACAAGTTTTGTAGATTCAAGGTACACATCAGTCTGACGTTTCGTATTCATGCATCAAAACAGATTTAGCGCAAACTCCGTTTCAACTCAATCATACGATTAACATAATCCCCCCCCCCTTCCTCGGTAAAAAACCAAAGTAAGCGTTCAAAACTTGAATATAGTGTGAGGGAGGTTACGTTTTTATTAATCTAGAAAGATTTATAATTGTGATGTGTCATGGGAAACCCAGGCATAAGTCGGAAAATTTTTCTCCAGTTTTTACCCAATTATGATTCTCCACTAATTTTTGAGTCGTTTGGTTCAAATTTGAAGTCAATCGGCTAAAAATTCGATGCCCTGCAGCGTTTTGAAGTTGTGACTCATTTTTCATATTTTTTGAAATTTTTTCCTTTATAGTGATGTGTCACGGGAAACCCAAGGGTTGCAACCAACCCAGGCATAAGTCGGAAAATTTGTTCATCAGTTTTTGCCCAATTATGATTCTTCACTCACTTTCGAGTCGTTTGGTTCAAATTTGAAGTCAATTTTGTTTTCCGACTTATGCCTGGGTTTCCCAAGACACATCACATCATGTTCATTTATATTGGATTTGAAACTGATCATAATGAAGCTCACAACGTTCAAAGGCATAAGGAACGTTAGATAATTAGGAAGAACATTACGGGCCCCCATTATGCTACTGAGTGATGAATGAACTTCTTGCATCACCATCAGAGAGCGTTATAAGATTGTCTTGGAGGTCATTTTCTTTTTATAAAACCTCGTATCAATATTTCAGGGAGTAGAACAAGAGAGCTCAGCAAAAAACTTGTTTAATGATACATTTGTATAAACCCGGAAAAATAATTCATCGCACGTACCTACATTGAAAAACAAAAACGAAAAGCTTGAGTAATTATAAAAATGAATATCGATATTACGTCATCCGTTCAATTATAAAACTGTCCCAACGATTAACGAAGCTAATAAAGAGCAAAAAAAAAGCAGGATTTGATCGACTAAACTGTATTCACTGTTGACTAGTTTTCGTATAACTGCCCTGTAGTAAACCTATTCAAATTCTTATTGTTATACATGGAAATTTGCATTTTCCAAGGTAAGATACGACTCAAAAAACAAAAATATTTTACGCAGTTATTTCAGCATTGTGCCCTTATCCGCCCCTCATACCACGAATATCACGATAAATATCGATCCGGAAGCTATGCGGAGTCTCAAACATGAACAACCTTTGAGTTTTGATAGGGTGACCCACTTTTAAGACATTCCATTAAGGGTGGGTGAGCTTGTCGTTTTTTTTTAGTGTGTTTTTGTGTCATATTGAAGACCAAAACTAACAGAAAATTTTCAACAGGTACACGTGCGACGCGCTACAAAGCACGGATATACAGTCAATGTCTCGTGTATAATTATGCATGGTTGTATATCGTTGAACAAATAAAAAAAGAATTTAATTCGGACTTGTGTCTTCTCATTGATCACCCAAGGTAATTAAACTAATGTTTACAATACGTCAGTTGATGAGATCATAAATCGTTCATTTATATAATCTTTTCGCGAAACCCATTGCGACGTACCCTAGAGTGCAATACATTATCTTCGGACACTATTTGTAATTATGCGTTTTCTCAATATAACTTACGTCATTTACCATTTTCTACATCTTTTCTTCCATTCTGTTGATAAATATACGCTATAATCCGATACTTTACACCGAACCCTGCTAATTTGAACGACAATTGCACAAAAATTTAGGTAAAAACAATCGATTTGTCAATACAAAAATTTAAAATATCGCGGTGCGGTGATTTTTTTAATTAGGTGGTCTCTCCGGTTAATTGAGATCTTTGGTGTTTGTTAGCATGATTTTCGGATCATCTTCTCTTTTCAATTTCATCACACATAGTGCAGGACACTTACGTTGTGAGAGGTGTGCAGAGAGAAAAAATAGTAGTCCAGTGGATTGATATCACCCTGACTTTTGTCCAAAAAGAAGTGCAAAGGATCAACAAATGAAGAGCAATGATCAACCAAACAATTTTTTGCAATCGCAAGGCCAAATATCCTCATAATAAAAAAAAAGACAGCTCTCAAATACTCGTCCAGTTTTATTTGCGATAAAATTTGCCTATAAGAGCTCCGCTTAGGAGCAGGGTAGCTCCACTGAAAGGTGACGATGTGAATTCATCACACAAACACGGGAGGAAAATGAATTCCATCACTTTTTATGCTGGCATTCACAAAATATGTTGAAAATAAAATGTGCTCCCTTCATGGTTTCTTTTGGATTTTAATATGAATATGTTTTGGGGCTGCTAGCTACCACCGTTTACGAATTAGACATTTGTGGTTTACGGGATCTTACACTAATTGAGGCGAGTGAGAGGAATCTATTTCGATTTTCTTCAACTCAAACATGAAAAATTAAGAAAAAATGCTTCAAAGTGAGGAACTTTGTCGTAATGGGTACAGAGAAAAGTTAAAACTCCATCACTACAGTCGGCATTTATCAATTTTGAAAAACTATACATTACGAGAAAATTCATGCGGCTGTAGAACAAGAATTTCCACTGACAGATAAGTAAGACCATTGTGATAAAAAATTGTCTCGTACTTTAATTTGAAGAAATATTATTGTGTTCTATGTCCTTACTGACATAATAGGTACCTTTTTATACAGTAAAATACGGTAAAGAATCGTTTCAAAAAGTAGGAGTGATGACCCGTAATTTCAATTTTGTGCGACTTCCTTTTCCATAGGGGACGGAAAAATTTCAAGGAGAGGCCTTTATTTACATTTCATATTAACAGCACACTATCATCGTATGTTGTCAAAAGCTAACGTCAAAAGATCATACTTCACGACACATGTACTCCTATGGAAAATTCCAGATTGAAATTTTCCTCAATATTTTTCTTCTCGTATTCTAAGGCGAAATCAAATTTACCTGAGTTGGAAAGTAGCGATTTATTTTGACAATTTTCGGTACTCGGAATTTCCTTTTCCTCCATTATTATGGACCATTCAAATTTATAGGTGAACAATGCACAGAATTTGAATTCGGGACGCAAGATAAAAAGGGCGAGAGAAATTCAAAATTTGAGGAAAACGTATTTTAATGAGCGAATCAACAACAATATAAAACGCGCGCTTTCGAACACATGGAGGTGAACTTGACGAAGCTTTCAATAACGAACGACTGTCTCGGCACCTATAGTAGCGGTTTGTTTTTCGTAATCTTTCCAATACAGAAGTCTCGTAGCAGTTTGTGTAAATATAGTACGAAGTATAGGTACTACGCCGTTCACAACAAGACCGCGAAACTATTACACGCCCGCCTGTGACAGACCGAGGGCAACGTGGTTTAGCGTCGCCTCACAGATAATGAGGAGTACGTAGTGTAGGAGTATTATAAACAGTAGACGGGTAAACGAAGGAAATAGGCTTATTCCTAATACGAGTTTGATCTTTCGTACAAATCGCAAGACGGAACACGACGATTCAGTCTGTAAAATTTGAACTTCGATGAATTTTTTTGAGAATACGATGTACTGTAGACTTTTTCAACAGATTCAAGGAATAAGGTCCTATGATGAAATCAGATAATTAATTTCGTACTCGCAGATAAAATACCTGTAAAATCAATTTAGGAAGACACCTGATAGTCTTCATTTATTTTTTACTAGCGGAAATCCGAAAAATATGTTTGGATTGCGTTTGTAATTGCGGTGAACAGATTCGGTCTGGAGTACAAAGTAGCGAAAGTTATAGGGATAGATTTGCTTTTTGCGATACTCGCAGTAGTCTGAGTAGTACATAGTCACTCTGACCTTGCATTGCGTGTAAGAAGTATGAAACTTGGTAAACAAGTTCAGTACATTGAAGAAACAATTTGAGCCATGACGTTCCGGTCTGAACTTCTCAAGTGTTTCACAATTGCGATTTGATCAAGTTAGTGCACATGAGTGTCTGAAATATTTCTTTTGGTCCACAATTTGTATGGATTCCTGTATACGTATAACCACTGAATCCCCCCCCCCAACGAAAACACACAAAAAAACCAACTTGCTTATGTCCACATTCTTTCTTCATTGTGGTGTTCCGAGATTTTTCTCTCGCGGATCCTGTTTCAAAATCCCTTCTGGAATCCACAAGAAATGCATTTGTAGCAGATCTTTGTCTAGCTTCCTGGCTGCCCATCTTCTTCCCAGCTTTTGTGGAGCAGCGACCTCAGCTTCTTGGTGGCGAGAGAAGCAGATGTACCGATGGTCGCTCCCTGACTCCTCCTTATCCAGTACCACCCGGCCCTTGATCCAGCGGGCCAGGCCTTCGGATGCGAAGGTGACATCCACGCGGGACCCATAGCCCTGATGGACTCGGGTGGAAGTGATGCCAAAATTCACCACATGTAGACTTCTATCGGAAATCCACTCCCCAAGGGCATGCTCTCTATGGTCCGTGCGGCCGGAGCGCCATTCCTCTGACCAGGCGTAGAAATCTCCGGCCACTATGCATTTTTCTCCGTGTTTCCTAGATAAGCTAACTCTTCAAGTGATCGATTTGGGGAGAAGTAACAGCTGTATATTGCGGCTTTACTAGCACTACAGCTATGTACCCCTCCCCTTGCTTTATCTGTCCTGCTGCAATAGGACAGTCCGGGCACACACCTATGATCGCCCAGCCAGTACGGTCTGAGTACCATCCCTCAATCCCATCGACCATCCACATTGTAGGGTTCGCTCCCAATTACTACATCAACCTCCAGTTCAGCCATTCTCTGCCATAACAGATCTTGAGCTAGGCGAGAGTGCTGGAGATTGACCTGAAGGAAGTTCAGTTTTCTCACCATTGATATTATGGCTGGCGATGGTGTTCACGCTTGTTCCTGCGTGGCTAAGAGGCACCCAAGCACCCTTGGTTGCCTACCACATGGTTCACATTTCCTCCTTCTTCTTGGCTGCAGACTGGGCATTGGGCTCACGGGTACAATCCCGGAGCTTGTGGCCATTTTCCTTGCACCGGTAGCAGCCATTTCCCACCTCTTTACCTCGCAGCCAGCAGCTATGTGCCATCGCCGGAGGCATTTGTAGCACTGTGGCTGGCTCTCTTCGTTCTCCAAGGAGCGAGCCCTGCATTGACTCCATCCTATTGTCAGATTCTCTCTTCTACAGTATATTTATGTCATTCACCACTATACCACGGCTGTGCGAACCACCCAAACTAGGGTTACAATTGATGGTATATGGACTGCCATATTTAGTTGTTACGTCACATCCTTACAGTTTCCTCTATTCAGCAGGGTAGTAAGGCTTCTGAACAGAACAATTTTTCTCTGGGGTTGCGATCATTTCTGGCGGAGGTTTTCTCAGAGAACGGTTTCTGCCTTTCTGGCGAGGGTACAAAAACTAAACGGGTATAACGGGATAACTGGCCCGGATAAATCTTTTATTTTGGTAAAACCAAGTTTTGTATTTTGCTTCCTTTGGAACTTAGTCTAATAGCCTAGTTTCCCTCATTATTTTATTTGAAGGGTGACGTTATCACTTGGTAAAATTGAGAACATGTAGCTAAGCGCCAATTGAAAACAAAGAAGAGGTTTTGCGGTTTTAGGTCAGAGTTTGAACCAAAGCTCCAAGTTGTTCTTGTCTTGCTCGGTTGTTCTTGTCTTGGTTAGCACAAATTCTGTATCCGCGATGAAATTTTCGTACGGAATTTTATCTGTATGGTGAGAAAATTTTGGACCAAGTTGTAGGAACTGAGGCCAGGCGGAAACAAAACTCCAAGGATCAATGATGACGTAGGTAACGACTATAGTTTATGTCCTCGCTCGCTCTACTTCAACGTCTTCAACTTCGGCCGGGACTCAATTAAAGGAATTATAAGTTATGCAAAAAAAGATTCGAACATTGACGTATTCCAAAACAGGAATCCGAAAACATATTTTCAGGAAGAAAGACGATTATTTTTTCGCAAAATCGCTAGTTTTGCGTGGTTCGGATTTTGGTCTTCAGATACACGTCGATGTTCGGCGCGGCAGTACGGCAGCGTCAAAGACGGCAGTCGTGAGCGTGACTCGTGTGCCATGCTTCTTTCATGACGTCACTCTTTTTTTACTCATTGCTTATCAGTCAATTATCAGTAACAACAATCAACATGCAATCAACGCACACGCATGGCAATCCAATTTTGAGCTGGGAAGCAGAGAGTTATTTAAGAAATTTTTCAATTCATATTTGTTACGATGGACGAGCCGGAAACGGAATACGTATTTGAAAATATTTCTGCAACCATGAAGAAACTCGATTCAATTCTGGACTCATGCAACGGTTTATCGTGGGATGCCAAGCAAGTATGCGCCGATTATTTCATTCTTAATGATGCATTGCTCTTGTTTTCGCCTACGATACTTAATAAAGACTCATCTTCAATTTATATTTTAGGGAATAAGTGTTCTGGACGTAAAAAATGATTCTATGCTAACCTACCTAATCAGTCTGACGTCGATGGCTTTAGATAAACTCAAAGGACAATCTATCAAAGATGTCGAAAGCAGAGGTAGGCTTCATAGAAAGTTTGAAAGAATACATCAATCTCATTTCATCAATCTATTCCTACTCAAATTTTTAGAAAAAATGGTGCACATGCGATTAATTCTGGATCGAATATTACCTATTGAGGAAAAAATGAAACATCAGATCGAAAAAATGATGAAAATATCGGCTACAGGACAAAGCGATGCGAACGACAAGAGTAATTACCGAGCAAATGTAGAGGATTTGGAGGTGAGTATCCGAACTATGACTCATCAATTTTATGCGTTTCGTTCTTATCGATTTAAATATGATTTTAACTAGTCGAACGAATTATCAGAAGAAGAAGATGCTGTCCAAGTTACAGAAAATCAGAATGATCTTCAAGAACCTAAAAAGAAGGGAGTTTACCGACCTCCTAAACTAGCATCTGTACCTTACGGTGAGTCCTCGTTCGCTTCTTTAAAGATTATGTTGCTCTCTTTGATAGTTTTTCAGTTATCTTGTGAGAGGTATCTGTGACCTGTTATTCTTTTCCGTTATCATGCCCGGTTTTCATGTTATTGATTTAAAAATATTCGAGATATATCTGCACAATGGAATCGATGTACCAAACTACCTGAATAACAACAAGAAAGAGTAGTTTGAACGTCTTCGTGAAGTTCATTTTATAAATTTCGATTATTACTTAATTATTCAAACTTTTCGCGTTTCAAAAACGAATAGAGAGGGTGCATTACCCAATTATTGGAACTTGGAAGATTGTTTTTTTCAAAACCGTGCGAAAGTGGACGAAAAATCGTTCAATCCGTCTATTATTTCCGTATCTTAGGAAGGCGTCTAAGCTTCAATCTTGAATATTTTTGTGGTCGATCAAAGTGTTCTTAACTCCTGGAATTTGAGCAAAATCATGTTATTCCGTAGATCCTTGAAAACAATAACGAGCATTGTTTCTCGTATTGGAAATACTCAAATATTCATGTTTGAGTTTTTGTGTTCTTGTTATATCTATCTTGACCTAACATTAATAAGCTGTTTCTCGTACTTGCAGACGATGAAAGCAAAGCAGAAAAACAGAGGAAATTACTAGAGAATGCCAAAAGGAGAGCAATAAACTCGTCAGTAATGCAAGAGTTGAAGGAGGAGTATCTAGATACGCCTTTAGAAATATCCTCGGGAACTACGTTACGAAATACGCATACGAAGTATCAGAAAGAACGTGACAAGTAAAATCATCTGTATTTTGTTTATGTGCACATCTAGAGTTCATATCAAATTATGATTGACTAAAACGAGCTCGATTTATTCGTTACAGTTACGAAGAGACCTACTTTACTCGATTACCGGTAACTAAAAAAGAAAAACACCGAGAGAAATTAATGTCCTCGATGACCGTGGGTACCTTGGGTAGCGAGATAACTCGTTTTGAAGACATGTCAGCTCTGGAAGGACGATTACCAACCGTCAAAAAACGAAAGAACGTGCCACCGAAGAACAAATTCAAAAATAAATCAAAAAGTAAGTAAGAGTAATGGTTCTATCTATTCACCGCTTTCCCGGAAAGATTACACTATTCGACGCCTCTTTGGCTAGTAAACGAAAATTCGAAATTATTTCAGAAAGTATTCACTTTCGAGTTGAGTATTCTTTATTTCTCCGTAAACACTCACAATTTATGCTTATAATCGATAATAATTCTAGAAACAAGTAAAATATAGCAAAAACTGCCACGCCGTTGTGTAATTAGTTCCTATTTTATATGTTTTAGGTTTCAAAAGAAGAAAAACCAAGTAGTAAGTTAATTATGAATTAGAATACGTTTTTATTTTGTATTATAATTGAAATAAAAATAAAATTCATTCTGAATTCTCATTGGTCTCGAAGATTTTTGGAAATGAAAGGACTTGATATAGTATACGTTTTGTACAAATGAAATAATATTGTCTTTGGTCAGATGAGCTGATTTTAGTAGTACTTCGCGTTCTGTTTCAAAAAAGACCTGCAGCTTTCTTCAAATTGTCTCTCTTCCACTGAGCCAACTCGCTGAAGGTGCTGTATTTCATTCCGAATATTTTCTTGAATTCTTCTTGCGTCAAATGAACCTTGCGGAACAAATACAAAGAATATTAATCTGGTAATAACAAAGTTGATAGTATCTATCAATTTTTCCTGCTTGAAAAGCTCTGTAAATTAATCCCTGTGAACTTTATGTGAAATCGCGTTGGAATTGTAGATTGATTGTAGTTCTTGTGTTTTTCTCGTATTTTGATGGAATACTTTCACTTGGTTGTAGAAAAGGTTCTAAATAAGTTTGGTATGATCTTACGTTTTATTTCGTTCTCTATAAAAGTTCTAAAATCAATTCACCTTCTTGTTGGTGTACGGCAAATGATCCTTCATCGTAGATGGAAAATGAATAAGAAATTTCAATATCATCACAATT
The DNA here is from genome assembly GCA_035079395.1 of Aspidiotus destructor. NCBI lineage: Eukaryota > Metazoa > Arthropoda > Insecta > Hemiptera > Diaspididae > Aspidiotus > Aspidiotus destructor. Next base: position 28,940,538 of record JAVHKZ010000001.1, on the reverse strand, counting down.
TCTCCTGTACTTACCTCTTTGTGTCGTGGATCTACGCCTTCTGGTAATTTTTCAGGATTTTTCACCAATAACTTCTCAACAGGATATTTGTCGCATTCATCAAAATTGTGAATTCCATTACTGGATTTCAATTCGATTTGCAAAATGGGATTTTGTTTTTCGAGTTCAGTCCGTACCTCCAAGAATGATTTTCTTTTCTGTAGACGTAAAATATCACCTTAAATATGTAGTTGTCGGTAAAGGCTTTCTAAAAAATTCCATTTATCTTTCAAAAAATAAATGAAACTAATTGAAATAATAATATTGTCGTACCCCTGATATGTTATGATTCCAAGATTCGAAGTAACCTATAAATGTTGCTGGCTCGTAACCTTCTTTGATAACGATGATCGGTGTTCTCATATCTCTTTCAGATGGATCTGAAATTGAACAATTCATGATTAAGTAGTAGTTTATTTTACGAGAATTTATTTCTTGTTCTTCATCGTACCGACCTGCTCGTAGATATTCCGTTGCAATATCGAACGCTCGTCGTTTCTCTTCTTTATTTACTTGGCTGCCCAGCCACACATAAATAGTGTGTCCTGCATCCAATAACATTGTATCTTCAGGCATTAAATCTGCTTGGCAGAAATTCATCACTTCCTCGACTAAAGAACAGATTAAAAGTCTCAATAAGTACAGGCCTGGTGTTATAAAATTAAAATTTAGTGTTTCGAAACACTCGAGTTTGTTTAGGTTCTCTTTCTGACTGAACTGGGTTGTACCTAATTGTTCTCAACTTTTCACGACTCCTTCAGCGTACCTACTTTTTGTTTTATTTATTTATTTGTATCTCATTTGGAGAAATTTTTAACTTCTTTTGGTTCCCACTTCTCGTCGTTGAAATCACTTACGTATAATTTGCGATTTATCGAAGCGAGAATGTGAATCTGACTAAAAAATTGGAAGTGATTGTAATTTCTAATCCTTGCTGGAGTGATCTAAAGTTGTATGCTACTGGTATCAAAAGTCATAATATTGTAGCATCGAGAAAATATTCACCTTTGAAATTGCTGTACGTATTAGAGCAATGAAACAATCGGACTAATTCAGTTTCATCGAAGTTGAACTTCTTGTTGTTTTTGTATTCGCTGAAACCTCCAATGTGTGACCAAAAATCAGATTTTTCTTGCCCTGAAAATCGCCCATCATAATTAAATACTCGCACCTAGCGTACACGTGTTTTTCTTCTCTTTTGTCAGATATTTATGAAGATTCTATACCCTCGTAAACAACGATGAAGTCCTCGATTGTGATCTTATTAGCAATATTTTTGGCCATTTCTCTATCATCGCCAGTCGAACCTTTTCCGCACCAAACGTAACATATTTTATCACTACAATGTAGAATGAACACGTGATTCGAATCCAGAGAGGACGCTTTGAGTGGCACCTGAAATTTGCGACAAAAAAAAGACCGACGTTAAGTATACACAAAAAATATTCGGCGTGACCATTTTTTTTTTTCTGGACGAACCTGTTTTGCTTTAGTATTGTACTGTCTGTTACCGGTGACGTGCAATAAAAATCGCGTTGGTATGCTCTCTTTGTGTTCGTCGGTAAATATCATCATTCTACCGTGGAAGATGCTCAAGAAGTGCGGAGTCTCTTTGCCTTCGACCAAATACACTAGCATTCCGGCCGAGTTTATAGCTTCGTCTTTGGCCATTACGTGCAGCATTAGGGACGTCTGCTCCGTGCGGTTCGAATGCGAGCCCTGTAACGTACCGAGATGAAAAACTTGAGAAAAATTGTGGAATGATTGTCACGCGTCGGCGTCGTGTGTATACTGTAATATCAAAATTTACCATCCAGCAGTAAAGGACGTGAGATTCTTTGCCCAGAAATAAATATTTATAATGCACTAGGTAACAGCTTCCGCTAAAAAATCGTCCGTACATGAAGTAGGGCACTTCGATTAGTTCGGAATTTTTTATCCTCCAAATGGATAATTTACCGCATCCGTCGTCTATGAGCTGCGTGTTCGAGGCCACCTTCGGCGTGTTATGTAACGTTTCCAAGTCCAGTTTGGCTGGAACTGTTATTTTCGCTTTACCTGCAGCGAATTTTTGACATTATAATTTTTCACGCCTTTAGTCTATAGAAGAAGAGAAGTGGACGAACTTTATCAACGCGACGACACCATCAATTGAAAAGAATAGTGCACAATTGTTGTCGTCGGTAGCATATCGTTATTGTTCACGCATATCGAAGACGTTCACTTCTCTTTTCTTAATCTAGTGCGAGGCAATTTTACTAAAGGTTGTCGACAATCGGCCCTCTCATTACCTTGAAGATGACTATTGAAATTATGATTCACGTCCATGTCCTGCCACGATGAGAATAGACATTTGAATTCGATCGGCTCTCCACCTTCGACCACTCGACTCACAGGAATATGACTAGGGTATTTTTTCTTCTTAATGAATCCATGAGCGTTTCTGATGGCTTCAATTCGTTCCTTTTTGGACGCGTTTTTACCGACCCATACCCAGATTGAAGTTCCATATTTGTCGACGATGTAAGAATCCTAGAACGTAGAAAAATCATTTTAATGGTAGTTAATTAAGGGTGTTTGTTTCTGACTGGTGATGTTTTGGTTATCCGTATACTTGGAATACTTGATAGGAGAAAAGGAGCAAACGTAGGACAGTGCTTCTGAGGATTGAAAATATTTTAGGGACTTGAAAAAATTCGTTCATCGGAGCTATTATATGATTGATAAGATATGAGAAGGACTCGAAGAAATTCCGACCCTCGAGTTGTTTGTAAGGGGAAGAAGAACTTGGTGAAACGTCGACTTTTCAGTCATGAAAGGTGAACTTGGAAAAATCCTTGATCATCGAGCTACAATATGAAGAGGAGAAGGGAGCTTGAAGAAATTTTGACCAAAATAATTATGAATGGAATAATTTCTTTATGAAACAGATTTTCTGCTTGCAAATTCAATGAAGATAGGGAATTTGAAAGATCAGCACCTGTGAATGAAGAGAATTCCGAATTTCTCTCTGTGTTTTTCTTTATTTCTTCCATCCTTTACAGGGTCCTGGGTCAATTCATGAGACATTACATGAATTCAGAAATTGTATTATACTAAAATTATAATCCACGGCTTATCTTCTCCATCAAATTCCATCTGACTGTTGGTTTCGATTTTTGGATAAAAAACCAGCCATAGTAATGGTCCAAAAAGATACGCAGGGTTTACCCATCCTCCTTCCCTGCGTTTGCAGAACTTTACGAATACCAATTCAATCGTCTGTCGTGTCCCTTCATCTCACACGTCAAACTTCGAAACCGCCTGGACCTTTCATATTAAAATCCTAGGACCAAAATACCTGAATTCCTCGAATATTCCGAATACCTGCAACACCTTCCGACGAACTGTAACCGCTAACCAGCGGTGCTCAACCTACGGTTCACGGGCCAAATCTGGCCTGCGAGCACATAACAAGAAACAAAAAGTGAGGGGAAAATAGGAGAAAGGGGGAAAATTAAAATGGCAATGTTTTTCAAGATTAGGGAGTGAACAATTTTTGTAACTTTTTAATATGTGGGGGCTCTGAGGGTAGGAGGCATGAAATTGTGTGCCTTCTTTTCCATATTTTACTGCTGGTCTGATTATTAAACTATTACAAAATAATGAAATTGAGTTTTTCTTGTGGCCCGCGAGAACCATCAACTGTTACTATGTGGCTTCATGTCCAAAAATGTCGAGCACTGCTGCCGTAAACTACTTTTCCAATTCTTCAACCGCCTGATTTGTTTCCAAACAGATCACGATTCTCCAAATTACACCCGCTCCAACAAAACAAACTGATGCTAGATTTTATCCAATCTTCTGGACTCCGACTGGCTTTCAATTGGCCCACTACACCTTAGTCTTTCACACAGCCAATGCGCTGAGGCGAGTTTCCTTTTCTCCGTTACCGACTTCATTCATTAACTGCTTACTTTCATGTAAATTTTTCCATCTTTTCCTACGCTGTCAGCCTCTATAATTCAGTCGTCTCAATCCCACCTGGGTGCTCGTCTCAGGCTTCATTTTCTTTTTTTAGCGGGGAACCCGCTATCCAATTTGTTAAGGGGATTACATCCTCGGAAAACCTCCACGTCCCTGTCCGGGAGTTTCTGTGAACTGCGTGACGTGACGTGACGCTTTATGACGTCATCAATGACCTTGACCTACTGTAGGGACATGAAAAAATTTCAACTTCCAGCCTTCATTATATCAGGCCATACAGTATACTGAGAACAGCCCAGCCAACTCATTTGCTAAAGGGGCGTTTTCGCGCCAACGTAATTGTAAGCGCGGGAGTTTGCGGGTTCCCCGCTGCCATTGCAAACCTACAACTACAATGGCCTCTAAATTTTTTATCCTCTCACACTCTGGCATTCTTCTCGTTCTTACTGAGATTCCCAAAACTCTTCTTACTCCTCCGTAAATTCCTCACGCTATGTGCTTTTCTCTCATCCTTACTTGCTGTCCAAGACCCTCACTCTACCAATCCCAATTCTTGTAAACTCGTTGCGTTCTTCCTCGTTTTCTATGTGGATACTGGGATACATTGACCTTAAGGAACAAGACTCAAAGGACCTTGCCGCAGAGCAGTCACTGCGTTCATCTAGCCCTGTTTTCTGTTTTTACGTTTCTCTGAGGCTCGTGCTGTTCATACCTATTCTGCCATGCTGACTACTTCTTCTTTCGCCCAGTTCATGAAATCTGCCCCACTCTCTCTGCATCACAAACATCATACGAAAATCATTAGCACTTATCTCTACAACATTCATCCTCATTGTTCCCATCTGCCCTCTCCGAGCCCATAACCTTAAATATAGCTGCGAAGCTTGTAGGTTTTGTGCAGAAAATAAAAACGTTAATTATCTTCAATATTCAAGAACAACTCGGAAAAGAATTCGATCTCCTCCAGAATAGTTCTGGATTACGAAACAATTAGAAAGAATGGCTTTAGGAAAAAACTGATGAAATGTACTTTGTACTTTCTCTAGTTAACGTAGCTATGTTTTTGTAGATAGGGCCATCTTGGAATATTTTATGTTTTTTTAACTGCACAGAATCGTCCCAAATATGTCTCAATGAAATCTCGAAAAAATCTCTGTTACGTATAAAATTATGTATGAGTTGCGTTCGTAGGCTTTCTTTCCGCTTTTTTCTCTCTAATTCGTTGAGGAAGTATTAAAAGCCTGTATCTTGATGTCGAAAATGAATTCAAATCCTATATAGAGGGGAAGGATATTAGTCTGGAGCTGTTGTAAAGAGAAAATTATTTTCCCGTGTGGTACGATATCTTTCGTGGAACACTTGAGATAAGCTTTGAAAAATAATGAGCAGGGAGCTCTGTAGGCGAGAGGGTTCTTAGATGTGAAAAAGTAGAGGTGGCGAAGTTGAAATTCTTTCAATTTCAGTGTCTTTGATAGATAGCACTTTTCCTAGTTCCCTCCTGTCATATATAAAACGAAATTTTTTCAGAAATCAGGTCCCATGTTGAAATGTCTATTAGGTAGTAGTAGTAGAGAGAGAGAGAGAGAGGGAGGGATGATGTCTGTATAGAAAAATTTCGCTCCAAAAAATACAGAAGACCAGACAGGGGTTCTAAAAAGTCTCGACTTTAAAACAGACGGAAGATCTGTCAGAAAGATGAGAAAACTGATTTATGGCAAGCGACTGAAAGCGTGTTCCCCGCTGCCACTGCTAAAAATGCAATAGAGAGACGGCCATTCGCGAAATTTTTGAGCTGCTTTAAAGCGGGATTTTGTTCGAGAGTCTGGTCGAAAGTTGGAGGACAACCAAAAATAATCTGAAGAACTAACCGGAAATAATCATCTCAGAAATTATGGCTCTCTAAATGACCATTCATTTCACGAAAGATTAAACTGCAGAATCTCTGATCACCGATTTTAATTCAAATATCTCCTGTAAATGACGCGAGATATCTGAAATCGAGATCTGTCTGTGGTCTGTAAAACCATCAAGATTTTTAGCCATTCCGACGAGAGTTTATTACCGCGCGCACCCAGTACCGAAGAGCATAGCACGCAAGAATTTTTTTCAACTCGAGTTCTGAAAAAATCTCGCGTGGCATCGAGAAATGTTTTCCGTTACGTCTAATGCACTTCGACCACACCGTATTTGAAAAACGCACATAAACTCGAAATCGCCTCTTAATAGCCTAATTACAGGTTAATGTTTACCTACTATCTCTTTCTTCCTTGTAAGTACGTTCAATTCGTATTCACTTTGTTCGGATATTCTGTATCACGTTAACGGAGTAAATTTTACTTTCCATTATCATTCATTTTGATTTGAATTTCAATAGCGTAATAAACGGACGTAAATCTTAGAAAGTTTTTTTTTTTTGTTACAATAAATCAAAGTCACGAACGAGGCATTATAGGAAGAAATAAACGAAAAAAGGGGACGCATCATTCGATTCGAAGAAATTCGAAAAAGATACGTCATTTTTATTTTGATATTACTATATTGTGAGGTCTAGTAAAAGAGCTTAGCACATTGTAAAGAACCTACATCTCTGTCTTTCTCTTTCATTTGTAGGTAGGTACGGAGAGTTCACGCGCGAGAAGGATGCTCGAGACTGTTCCCAAATGTTGCTAATCGTCAAAGATGAATAATTTCACGTGCACTTAAACGCAATGCGTACGTCTCGACCGACGTCAGGCGGAGAAAAGGGCGTTGGAGATTGTATGTTTATTGATGTAGGTGTGTACTCACGTTCGAGCTCAGATCCGATTGTAATAATTTTCCGCTCTTAATTTCGAATATCCTGTACGTGCCGGCTTCTTCGGAACATTTGTATAATTTAAGCTCGTTGCTCGATGTCGTATTCTCATTCTCGGATTCGTCCGAATCGATCTTTAGTCCCTGACGAAATTTAGGGTTCAGGTAGACGCTGAAGAGGGTTCGTTCGGCATCCGGTAGTTCCATTTCTTTACCGTCGTCGACGAAAACTAAGGAAACGCCGTGATGCTCATCCCGTATTTCTTGTCCGATCTGAAGAACAAAGCAGGAGAAAACAAATATTATAGTTGAATTAAGTCAATCATCTTTTAACGGACTTATTATCTTTATAGAAGACGTCGCAAGAAAGACGAAATAGTCCATGAAATTTGGAAAAATCGCTCAATTATATCATGCGCCTTAGGTTTGATCATGACAATAACGTACAATCACTTTGTCGTCTGCGTAAAATTAAGGTTAATCATGTACCAGAATTACTTTCACGATGCGTCAGTGAGATATTCAAGAAAAAACTTTCGCGACGAAAATCAATCATTTAAGGTTATGTAGAATTTTGACATATCTGAAGCCCACTGTCTACTTCAAGAGACAATCAATAAAATACATGCTTGGCTTTTCCTACGAGGATTCCGCATTTCCTATCTCAAAATAAAACTCGAAGTCTACAGCTGCGTCAGAAAGCCATCAAATATCCCCCTCTCACAATTGCTAACCACCCTATTTCGCGTGACACCACAAAAGTTTTTGGCCTCAATTTCCACAACCACTCTTGGATCCTCCGCATCAAACTAACAAAATTAAAATGTATTAGAGCACTCGACGCCCTGAAATTTCTTTCCCTCCTTCTCCACCTCTACCAAATCCTAACCCTATCAATCCTCAATTTGGGCTCACTCATTTATGGTCTCGCTCCCCGTTCTTACCTAAAACTACTCGACACTGTCCAAAATTTTGCACTCAGATTAGCTACCGGAGCATTTCGAATCAGTCCCGCTGAAAATCTCTGTGCAGACACTGGCTTCCCCTCGCTCCATTGTCGATGCCTCAAACTAACAACTAACTTCCTCGAAACTATCCAGCAGTATTCTCGAATCCCCGTCCACCATTGCATATTTCACACTGACCACAACCGAAACTCCGCGACCAACCTACTTTCCGATCTCAAACTCCAATTAACACGCCCCTTCAAGTTCCTCTGTCGTTCCCTCAACCTCTCCTTGGCTCTTTACTCCGCCCAAAATAATGCGCGACCTCCCACAACTCCCTCGTCTGTCAACTTCTTCCGCAGAATACCAGGCACAGCTCAACGAAATTCTTAATGCCTTTCACGCAACCCCACCCTGTCTCACCTGTGGTTTTGAATATCAAAACAAAATCGTCTTCGCATACCCAATAGGTCGCATCACATTCCCTCACCGACACCCCAACACCGCATCAGTAATTACCAGCAATCTTTAGCTGTTTAGAACACATCTCACCAGCCTACCCTCCTCTCTCCCCTTCGATCCATTCTTGGTCATTTCCAACTCCCTATCATCACTTGACGCCATTTTCAACCGCACATCCTCCCATCCACTCATAAATCATATACACACTCTCGTTGCCACCTTTCACTCCATCCCCATCTCATTATTTTTCATCTGGGCACGTGATACCCGGGTGTTCGAGGAAACAAAAATGTAGATAAAGCAGCCAAACTAGCAACCCATCACCCATCAGTCAAACGCTTTTTCCTCCCCTCGCGCTTCAAGCCTTCTCCAAATATCAACAAATTCACTCTCAAGCATGGTTCACTCATTGGTCTAATCTCAAATCACACTCAAACAAGCAAGCCCAAATTAAAGATATTCCCATCCCGTGGGATTCTGAGATCTGTTGACACGCAGAAGAAATAGGTATCACCCGTCTCAGAATCAGCTACAACGGACTCATACACCCATCTCATCTCTCATCTTATACTTCTCTTATTCCCTCATTGCGTATCTGCCCCCACTTCCCTATCCGTTCAACACATCTTGTGCTAACCCAACTTGACCCAACTTGGCGATTCCTTAACCCTCACTCACAATCATACAGAGACATTATCAGACGACTTTCCCTCCATTCCCTAGATATTCAACGTTCTACATCCAGAGCCGGATGCCGGATTTAGGTCTGCTGCCACCATGTGCAATTTTTTTGCCACCCTACCCCCCGATCAGAAAATTTTTCCCAAAAAATCATGCATAGTTCATACGCTACCTTGAAAAATACATACTTATAGACAAAGGTCATGATGCCCACAAAAGAGAAACATTTGCCGCCCCAAAAATCTGCCGCCCTGTGCAACTGCACATTTTGCACCCCCGGTAAACCCTCCGCTGTCTACATGAAGCTAACTTCCTCTCACGCATCTAAACCCAACTCTTCCGAGCTCATAGACCTGAGAGCAGGATGCTAGTAGCTCGTAAATTGGAAAAAAAGTATTTCTCTCAAGGAAAGTTAAAGCTTCTTTTCTTGCCTGATGAGAAGCAAGAGTATAGACAAATTATGGGAAAATTTCATCAGTTGGTACATCGGAAAGTTCCAGTCAGGTATTGCAAAACGGAAAAAAACAACGGGAGACTTGAAAAAAGCGAAAGTTGCTGTAAGAGAGGCTCAAGTTGTACAAACCGTGTTTTAAGAAAGGATATTCATGTACTTGACGATTTGTGTTATCTGCGCCATACCCCAGTACAATACGAAACTGTAATTTTTTTTTGTAGCCTCTCTGTATCCAATCTAGCCTAGGTAAATTTCTGTAATGGACCAATTCTTATAAAATCTAGCCTAGACAACTCAATCTAAACATTATAGGAGGAAAGCATGGAGAAGGTTTCTTCAAAGAGCCTTTAATGATCCTGATCTACCTCATGAAGTACCCTGATTCTCGATCGAAATATTGTGGGATTGACTGAGGTACTTTATTGTCAAGCTCCTGATCCCCGATAGCCTTGACCCCATCAGGGACTACTATCTTGAAATTTGATTTAAATATGATAGGTGGAAAGGATAGTGAGCTCAATGATCTCGACTTGCAAAACTCTGACGTCATTCGCCTGACTTCGAATGGTACGGAGAGGGAACCCGGGACTACTCTGATAATTATTTTTGATCGGGTTATTGAGCCTAATGGCCTTGACCTAGGGAATTCTGAAGTCATATATGATCTAAAATGAAGTGAGAGGGAAGAGCTAATGTGTCCAATAATCTTGATCTGAAGGACCCTGACCTCATACCCTTAACCCCAAATGCTCCGAAGAATTTGAAAAATTTTGCCCTGCTATGTACGGTGGGAGGAGAATGGCCCAGATGACAACAAAGGCGTCAAACCTTCATCAGGAACTCGAAGAGAAGAAAAATTTTACATGAGAGAAACATAACACGTGATTTTTATTTCTTATTTAATCGCAGAAAGTTTTAATTTTAATAGTAGCGAAACTCGTTAGAAAGCTTGCAGATGTTCACATTATTTTTATTTGAATTTTGGTTCCTATCACAGAATAGAAATTTACAAGTTTATAATACATTGATATTACATCTTCTAAGATGAGCCATTTAATTTGCGAAGATTTGGAAAAAAATCGGCGAAATTATGTGTAAGGTTGTCACATAAATAAAATAAATGAGTTCTACCTATGACTGCGCTACCAATAAGACATCAGGTTTCGACATACGCGAAAAATTTCACTCGAAAATCTAGTTTTTAACGACGAGAAATAGTTTTCGATTTCAATTCAAATCATTATAGGTACGTATGATTCATTGACCGCTCTTTCAACTCATTCTGAGGCGAAGTTCTCGAGCTCAGACTCTAAAAAGTCATTGCCAAGTTAGAAAACAAGCAAATATTAACTGTTGAAGAAGATAAGAAGTACAAGGACGTAAGTATGTTTACGTAAGTAGAGCGATGAAAGAAAGAGAACTGCGCGTTTTCGTTTATCAGTACGATAACTCAGGCCCGTATCATCAGTAAATTCTCAGACCTGTTCCCTGGTTTATGCATCAGTTTTATTAGGAAAAAGAAAAATAAGGAGGATCCGAGGACCGCAGAAACTTGGTTAGGTATATTAATGTCATGGGACATTGATGATCTTTGCATAGTGATGGGGGAAAACAGAAATTTGAGCCAGAAGAAAATATTCTCAAATTACCAATCAATGTCTGAAAGGGTAGGTTTAAATAAATGATCGAGATCACTCAAAACCTAAAAATGCATCATAAACTCTTCCAGAAGGGATGCCCGCATGATTACAAACTCATTATGTAAAACCAATGTACAGAATTTATTTGTATACAGACTACGCGCTTACCCTAGCTGCTTGTAATTTTTCCATATTCTTCGCGTGTTTTCCAATCCACACGAAGGTTACTTCTTTCGTATCCAGAATGAATACGTTTCCCGAATTGAAATGTTCCCACGATATCGAAGGCATCTGAATTACGTTGGGTGATCGACGCCCTTTCACACAGAATAATCGCGCCTCGAACGAATTCACTACGTGATGTAGTCCAGAAGCCACTCCACCTTTAAGTAACCTACAAAGAAAAGAGAGATATAAGAGTGAAGACGTACGTCCTGCAAATTACGTATACGCGTGATCGACGCTTCTCACGATTAGCGGAAATATTTCGAGCTCGAGTATGTACCTGATGCCTTTTTTAAAATAACCTCTGAACCGAGCGGACTCTCTATTCTGCACTTCTCGATGCTGTACAGGCGCTCCTCCTAGGTACGTGTCCAATTCAACACATTTGTAAGCGGCTATGGTCGATTCGTCTTTACTGGTTTTCGATCCCAGCCAGAAATGAATGTGTATTTCTAAGCGACCTTTCACATCATGCACCTGCAGATTACCCATACATTTTTTAAATTCATGGCAAGATATGATTAATTAAATAAGGCAAATTATGGTAAGTATGTGCATTATAAGATTACTTTCGCTCCAGGTTCGACGGGTTTTCCTGCTTCGGAAGCCACGTAAAGTAAATAGGAATCTCCTTCGTAGAACGTTCCGTACTGGTCTTTAGGTAATGGCACCAAATGCATGTTCTGTAAATAAGTGATAACACTAATCATCATAACTCACTATTCCCTCTTTATAGATTCAATGTAAAATTCGAAGAAAGTTGACTCATAGGTTGACTCTAGAAATTTTATCATTTTTATTAAGTTGAAATCTTTTCGGGGTGGGATAGTGGTCGAAAATTTGCGCGACGGTCAATGCTCCTTCACTTTTGTCTCTTACTATATATTTCTCCTCGAAACTTTTCAACTGATTACGATCCCCCAAATTAGACCCACTCCAACAAAATGACCGTAAAATTGCTAGACTTCGACTGACTCGTTATTGGCGCACTACGCACTAGCCTTTTCCTCAGCCAATATTCCGAGACAAGAGTTCCTTTTCTCCGTTACTACCTTCTTTCACTCACTGCTAACTTTCTGGTCTCAAGAGTCCGATACCTGAATGTTCCATCTTGATGTTAACCTCCGTAATCCACCCCTTCCATCGCTTCAATCCCATCTAGGCACTCGTCTCAAGCCTTATTTTTTTTTTTCATCCATTGCCACTTGGTCAACCGTTATCTCTGACATTCGTCTCGATCTTTCAATGAGATTTGCAAAACTCCTAAGTTTATGTACAAACAAACAAAATTATTTCTTCAGAATTTCTTTCCCACCTTGTCTGCTGCACAGGTCCAAAGCGAGACCCAAAACAATATGTGACCTGTTCCAAGATAAGGGCTACTAGCACCAAGTACCTGTTCCGGGGAAAGGGTATCAGTGCTACCAGACGTATTCAAAAATCCGAATTCGTCTTTTTTTGTAAGACCTAGAAATGGATTTCGACCGATTCATCAATAACGATCAGGAGAAAGGTATCTCTCATACGAGTAGCTGAGGTACTTTTCCCTTGATCGACTCGATATTTACGGGAGACTCCAGTATCAGGCTATAACGATCAAGGGAAAAGTATCTCTCATATAAGTGTCCAAGGTACTTTTCCCTTGAGCGCAAGAAATTCCTATTTCTAGCAAAATCCTTATTTTCAAAAAGATCTGGCAGCACTGAAAGGTAGCAATTGAATTCCGTTTTCGCTCTTCTGGGAAATTCTCGTTCTGCTGCTAGTTGCCTTTATCTTGGAACATGTCACAATTATAAGCAGTCTCCTATTTTATCCTTTGGTAGGAGAAATTCCACTTCCATATTCATCATCGAACTAACGGCTATAATCCCCTGCCTCTCTCTTCTCACTCGCTTATTTCCTTCCCGCAAATTTTTCACACTATCTCCTTTCCTCTCATCCTGCCTTGCAATGCAAGACCCTCATTCTACCAATACTGATTCTTGTACACTCGTTAGGGTCCTCCCTCATCCCTCATCTCTTTTCTTTGGATACCGGGACAGATTAACCTTAAAGAAAGGGACCTTGCCGCAAAGCCCTCACTGCGTTTACCTTGCTGATGTCTTCTCTCCCGTGATCTCAAATCGTATGACTGCTTCTCTCAACGCGTCTCAGAATAGGTGACACCCGTCTCACCTACTCTTTTCTTTTTTCACGCCACTCGTTCTCCTATCCGTTGAGCACTTCTGCTCTTGTGAGATACTCGAAATTCGGTATTTTCCTGCATCACAATTTCCCTCTCAAACAATCATGAGAGATGGACTAACTCCAATCCTCAATCCTCCTATAGTTCTAGGACACCATCTGATCCATATTCACCTTTATTGTCTCCATTTGCCTACTTCGAGCTCATAACCCAAAATGTATTTATAAAGCACGTTAATTTAATGGAAAAAAAACAAAAAGAAAAAAACGTTTTTTATCAATCTCTTTTTTTTTGGTACTCGAAATGAGAGTACAAGTAAAATACTTAGAATAGAACTTTCATTAGAAAACGACTCTTCGACCAAAAACTTGAGGAAAAGTTCTGATAATTACGTTGAAATACGAATACGAGTCTTCTATGTGCACGGTAATTTCCTTTCAACTTATGTACGCTCCACTAACCCATTGAAAAAATCACGGACGTTTTTGAACTAAATTCTTTTTCCTCGTCACTCTTTTTCACAGAATAAAACGCGTAGGTTAATATTTTATAAGTATACAAAAAATTGTGCTTTCTTTTTGAACTCGTTTGTTGTTAATATTCATGATAATCATCATTGTAATGGTGTGAACGCTTAAAAAACCTACTATGTTCCACTTGGACACTGTTGTGCGTTAGTTCATTCATTTATTCATTCATCCATTCATACAGCCACTCATTACTAGCACTTTTTCAGTGACGGTACTAGGCAAAGAGAGAGAGAGAGAAAACACAACAACAGAAAAAGTTAAAACAATCGAATAAAGGCACGCGAATAGATTTTTACTCCTACTTTAAAATAAAAATAAGCATACTTTTACCTGCATTACAATAATATGATAAAGTATAGGTACACAGAAAATATACCGTTAAAACAAACGAGTAATTAAAGTATACTCGAAGTACATCAGACTAATGCGCACGTGAAGGAGAGAAAATGAAATTTGCGCCTATAAGGTATTTATAATGAGAGTGTAGGTCTATAATGAGGGGCTCTTTGTGGTCTATTCATGCAGTACAAATATTTTACTATTACGATAAAATAGGCCTCACCTACCTCGACTCTCCATATTATGAATGCAGATTGATTTTTGCGAATATGTTTGAACGCTGGATCAACTACTCTCTCTTCTGGCATCTTCTTCTTCTGCCTTAGATTCTATAACAAATAAGGAAAAAAGTTATTAATAAAAATCTATATAGAACACGTTTTTTATCATTTTTTCTCCATCGAATGTACATGAATGTTGTACTTCGATAGCAATAAAAACATTTATTTGCTTTGTCCTTACTACTCGGCCCATTTTTGCGCAGTTCGAGTTATAATCCGAACAAAAGAAAGAACTATGCACCGAGAGGCTACTCGCACCAATACTGATCGATGTAGAGTGTCGTATGGATTAAAAAAATATTTTTGCAGGAAATAGTCAAGGACTCGTAAATTCTTCATAGGATTTTTATACATGACCAACCAAATTTTATGCTTATTTGTTTATTTTTTATTTATTCACCTCGGATCATACGATTATCTACTATAGACCCGAGGAAGCCTGCTCGTGAAATTCACGCAGATTCATTGACGACAAATGACCACGCGGACACAGAGTTCATCCACCATGAATATCTTGAGTGCGTGTATGTTTTCTGACCGTGTGCTAATAATCAAGTTCAAAAACGCACTCAGACGGTGGTGCGACACGCGATACAATTTCTATACAGAATGCAACTGTGAAAAAGTAATGGTAGAGAATACTTTTTCTTCCCATTAATTAGGTGAGAACGTAACGTGTAGCCTCAAAAAGTCCATCAC
This sequence comes from Aspidiotus destructor, assembly GCA_035079395.1. Taxonomy (NCBI): domain Eukaryota; kingdom Metazoa; phylum Arthropoda; class Insecta; order Hemiptera; family Diaspididae; genus Aspidiotus; species Aspidiotus destructor. The sequence continues at coordinate 28,925,297 of JAVHKZ010000001.1, read as the reverse complement.
TTTTCTCATTTCGCCGACGAAAAGAAGGTCTCATTTTTGCTTCTTCGGATCGGGATTCGAGTAAACTCGCAAATTCCATTTCGAAAGTAATCTCAACATAGTTTTCTCATTGTTTGTTTAGTTAGTAACAGCTATTACAGACGCATCAACAACGATGTGTACATGATTGCAAAATCTTGATCACTCTTTCAAATAAGATACATGAAGATAAAAAGTTGATGAATAACATCTGTAATTCGTTTGAAAACATTTTTGATATCCGGAAAATCGACCAAATTTTGACACAACGTCAACAGGCTAATTCAGTTATTAGAAGCAGAATTAGAATGGGTCAGAAAACGTGGGACCGATCTTAATTTTACATTGATGACATCATCAGGAGGTGTAACAATTAAGAACAGTATTCTTTCATTGTTTTGAGATTTTTGTATAGCACGAGTAGGCAGTCATAAATAAAGAAAAGACTTATTCATACGTCGTAAAGACATGCCCTTTCTCATTAGCATGAGTAGGCCTAATTAGTATCACTGATGGAAATATTTTCCAAAGGGATAAAAAGTCCAAAGGAAATTTTTTTCAGATTAGTCAGAAATCGGTCCCTCCTCCACCCTTCTTGTTGGTATGTATGAAGTTGATACTGTAGAAAAATGCTCACGAAAAGACTACAACACAAAAAATTGGCATATTCCAGAAATGCTTTTGCTGCCCATTTGATGCAACATATAATGTTTTATTCAACTTAGAGATCTCAACTGACAAAGCTCTATATAAGCTGGAGGGAATTGAAATAGCTATTCTTGTGTATGAGAACGACTAAAGACCTCAGCTTTTCTAGTGAGCCTAATGGCCTTGATTTAATTTAAAGACTTGAGAAAATTCTGGAGTTTACCACTGAAGGCTCCAAGAGCTTGAAACCCCCTTTTCCCTCCACTAAAGATGACTCACGAACTGTGAACAAAATGAACTACGAGTTCAAGATCAGCATGAAAATGTCCGTTAGCAAGGGTACGTTAAAGTTAGAATTTGTATGTTCTTCATCATAAAAGGAAACAAGTTGTATATGTGTATGATACATGTTGTTCATCTCGAGGAAGAAAAAAATATATATGTCCATGTATTCATGTTACTCATCATAAGAGAAAACTTGATGTAGGGGAACAACATGTATATGTCTATACGATGTTACGTAAGAAGTCCGAAATTGAACAATTTGGGAAGTGTACAGGCATTTTTGTACAAATCACGAAATAAACAGGCCGATTTGTACCATTGACAAATTGTACAGATTTTTCGCGATGTGTAGCACCTTTGTACAAAGTTCAAGCATTGAAACAAGTTTGAATAGGCCCGTTGTACGGAGTCCGAAACTAAATGATAAGAAGGAATTAAATACATGTACCTAGGTTAATACCTTCTAGTATCTGCGTAATTCAATATCAACAAATCTTGCTCACTCACCTAGAGTTCTTGTGGAGGATATGGTGCGAACCTGGATGAGAGACAATAAGTCGTCCCAGTGGGCTGAGGGATTACACCTCGTGCAATTTTAAAAGAACAACAGTCTTTAATCGGGCGTTAAGCGGAGTCCATTCAAACCCTTGTTTGGAAGGCGAGCCAAAAGAGGCCCTTCTGGTTCAGCCTTTCAGTCACACTACGTTCGGAAGAAGATATGCAAGGCACATTGTCATCAATCCAAATTCTATATGATGTAATGAAACCTTACACTTCTCGCCTCCCAACGTCTCACCAGTGCCTGCGAATCACACGTCCAGTATACAAGATAATGAGGCAGAGAATGTTATCCGAAGAACTCGTCGCGGAGGTATAAAACAAAACAAGAGGTAGAAAGTTCACAAGCTTAAAAGCTAACGCCAAAATTGAACGCTCGCAACCAGCCCTTTTTTATCATTCGCGCAGTTTAGGACTTCGTACAACGGGCTTGTACAAAGATGCTTATACTTTGTTCGAATTGGTGCTGTACACATCGCAAAAAATCTGTACAATCTGCAAATGATACAAATCAGCCCGTGTATTTCGCGATTTGTACAAAAATGTCCGTATAATTCCCGCATTGTTCAATTTTGGGCTTTGTATGTAACATACACAAGTGGTTCATGAGAAGGAGGAACAGGATGTACATCTGCATGAACACATGTTGTTCAGCGTTTTTACAATTTCTGAATTTCATTTCTGTCTCGGACTCATTTCGAAATATGTGATATTAGGATGGAAATCTCCTGAATGTTTCATATCCGGCCTTGGTTTGACCGCAATCCACCTCAAAATTGTTCTGAGCTCCAACATCTATGTACACAACTGAGAACTAGACTTCAAAAATTTTATCAAAAAAGTGAAAAAAATCTAAAATTGAATCCTTTACTTTCATTATGTGTATATCATCCGCCTCCCCAGGAATCCGACTCAATTGGCTAGCATAAACTCTCGACACTACATATACCAACAACTCAAAGTCACTACCTCGACCGAATCCTCGACCCACCAGCTCCGCTGCGTTACCGGCAGATATGAATCTGGACCGAAAACATGATGGACATTCTTTATTCAAAGCTTCATGACCAGTCACCGATTGAGAAACTCTGACTCCATTTTTACCGCTGATCTGAACGCCATGTATACTCTCATCTTTTCATCTCATTCTCTTCACACCTCAGCACAAATTCCCCTTGTTGACTGATCCACTCTCCTTGGTATGTAGGACCCTCACTCGAATAATCCCTTAGTTCAACGAATTCATTTACTTCTGCGAACGCTATCATCCATCTCAGACTCCTTCCTCCAGAACATGACACGGGTGACTTTGGCACCAAAGGTTCCCTAAATTTCTGACCTCGTATCTACCCTTGCCTATGACTGATCCCCGATCCTCGACTCTTGGTACACGATTTCTAGAAAACCTTGTCATCAAACAAACTGAGAGTAATCAAAACCAACCCAGTTTCTTGGATTTTCTCAGAGATCGCCCCCATTCGCCTTAGAATCGGTCACATATGACTCACCAATTCCTATCTTTTTCTAAGTCTATCCTCCCTTCTCTCTAACCAATACTGACATGATAATATATCTGTTAAAAACCTCTTTTTGAGTCTTGCTCTTAAAAATATCCCCCTTTTTCACTCTTTTCCTTCACGTCTCCATCTGCCCTCTATAAGAAATGACTCTCTCAACTCTCTTCCCTCCGTTGACTCTTACCCTCTACTGTAGTCTCTATACCTTCCTTATTTCCCATCTCAATTTTGACAAACTTTCCACAGTTAACCTACCCCGACCTGATAGCCCTTGGAGTAAATAAAAAGCTTGTAAAAATGTTCGGGATTCTATTTAATATTTAATTTCGCATTATACTCGCGAAGACAAGTTGATGAGTAACAGCTTGAAGTATTATTCAAACTGAAAATTTTTTTCTGTTTTTCTGTCTATCACTGACATAGAAAAATATTTAAACAGAAAGATAGTTTTAATCACAATGATATTGATACTCACTTCCAATGCGGTACTCATGAATGTAGTTACAATGTACACAATTTTAACCGATGGTTTTGGTATTGTAATAAATTTTTAAGCAAATTTCGTCGACGCTCAACTTCTTTTCTCTTTGGATAATATACAGTATTAGACTATACAAAGAAAGTATTTGTCCGTTTCAAGTTCAAAGCAAGCCCCTATCACTGGGCAATGGGTATTACAGGTACTTCGTTAAAATTATATCGTCAAAGTTCATGGCTTCAATTGCGCACACTAATATTCCACAAAATACATTTACAATGAAACCATTAGCCAAAGCGAAAAGAAGAAAAAAAAAAAACACTTGTAACGCCACGTTTTTCACTGAGTCATCGTGCTTTTTTAATACGAGCTCAGTATAGTCTCGTATGTTTTTTTTTTCGCTATAAAGCAGTACAAATACTGTACACAATAACGAAATCTCGAAATCTGATGATGTACAAATTTCATTGCTGCATATATAGAATCATCAATCTATCAAATGGGGTCGTGGAATGTATAGAAACTAGCAAATTTTAAGTAAACCGAATGACGATGTATAATATAGGATAATTTTCCGCTCCCGGTTGCAGAATATAGTGAATGTGACGTGGGAAATGATACGTACTCTCACATCTTTTCCGACATTATGGAAAGGCAAAAAATGCCAGCGCGTGCGAGTGAAATCGTAGAATGCGAGTAAAATCGGACGACAATTTAAATTAAACAAAACAAAAAAGCATATTTTTTGAGAACGTTAAAGGAGAGCAGTTAATCGGTATTTTTGATGGTCGATACAAGTATACGAATTGAGTATAGGCCCTTCTCGTCATCATCCTGTCATCTCACGCTCGTCATCATTATACGCACGTCGTCTTTTTTCCCGTTTGTTTCAAGTCTAGCGAGAGCTACCTACCTTTGATTAATTAGACCGGTTGCTCGAACACGTTTCCGAGCAAGAAATCCTTAATGTAAGATTTTAACGTTAAATTATTTCATTCGAATACGCGTACATCTTCGCGACGACTGATTAAGATTATCTCAGATTTCTTCCGGTTAATTCCTATACTTCAGTCCTGACGCTGGCGCGTAATCCACGATTTCATCGCCGAGAAATTAAAAATAGAAAGTCTTCTCTAAATGATGAGGCGACTAGAAAAGCACGATTCCAACATCAACATGTCTTCGTAGTAACGCTTTTCTTTCTTTTTTCTACAAGATCATCAAGAGATTTTTAACTTGATCGAAACTAAACTTTATAATTTTAAAAAATGTACCGTTTTCCCCTCATTACGTACCCGCCACACTATTATAATGCATATTACAGTACATTCGAAGTAAAGGAAGAAACAGTTTATTATACTGTCTCGAGACCGTTGCCATTTAAAGTGACGTTCTACGACAACGCTCTACGATTCCTTAGCACGGTACGTCATTTCCGAACAGGCCGGTCGATTTCTTTTAGATTAGAGCGTTAAATTACAACTACCTACGACGATAAACTCACGTTTACGATTTGCTCAAGAAAATTATCATCTATATCATGAGTTTAATTAACGGTTATTTTAATACTCGAATTCTTTAACGAAGTAGATAACTACCTGACCAATGTTGATCATCACGGACGAATGAAATTGGCGTGTAAATTGCAGGGATAGGTATGAGTTGTTGAACATTTGCCTTCATACACTGCTTTGTTGCGACTTCTCTTGCCTATCAGAAGGTAGGAGTCGACTGCCTAGTGAGATGCTATAAAATAAGATGGACTACAGATCACGACTCGGGGGAGCATTCGTCCTCCCCTCTGATAGTCTCGCCTGTGATGGGTTAATTGACACTTTTCAGATGTGCAATATTCGATCAGTGGCCTCAATCCATTGTGGACAGAATAGTTCAACAAAAACTTACAGGCTCTTGCTCAGGGATCAAGAGTTGCGATGGACCCGCGGCTGATGATGGAGAGCTCAAAATTTTCTAAGTTCCTATACTAGCTAATAGAGGGGTACAGAAGAGCCCGGAATTTTTCCAAGTCCCAGTGTTAAGAGTCAAGAAGGTCACGAATTTTTCCAAGTTCCTATACTACCACTCTAGAAGAGCTCGAAATTCTCCAAGTCCCTATATTAGCAAATAGAGGAGTAGAAGAGCTTGAAATTTTTTCAAGTCCCAGCATTAGGCCGCCCAGCGTTATGCCCCCCAGCGTTACGCGTACGTGGACAGAATTCCTCTGAGTGTCCTCAGTAACTAAACGGATGGCGGGTTTCCCGCCAAAAGTTGTCATAGACTTGTTATCCACTAGTACGACTTGTACCATGTCATTTACACGATACCCTTCACAGCAAACAAAGTTCCACTCTGGAAAATTAAATTCAAGCAAAGTAGATAGCCAACATATGTGAGCTTTTCCATTTCAGAGAAAAAGGATTGAGTAACCATTTGGATCTATAATTGAATCGTACGGGAAGTATCCCTGGCCCACTGATAATTTCTTCTATTCATCTTCGAAGTATATTCATGTATAGCTATAGCTAGTTTTTCGCGAGTTCATAGCATCCAATTTTGGGGCACCGCAAGAATTTGAGTAAGAGAATTGTACGAAGATCTACGGAAGATGAAAGATGAAGAAAAATTTTTGAACGAGAAAGTTTTCAAAGAGGGACAGGGGTGAATAAATTTCATGCGGCGAGACTTAACACTCTTCTGAAGCTATTTCAAGGTAAAATGTTCGGTGCTTTCGACCCTCTTAACACCGCTGACTACGCTATAACTTAACATCCTACCGCTCTGAAAGCATCCCAATTCCCATATTTTGTGATTACATTCCGTTTCAGGAGTGAAGCACAAACGATGGAATTTGAGGCACTAACATGCACGAATGATGCACAAACAATTCCACACCAATTGTGCTAACTTTTCATCATATATAAAGGGGACAGCGTCATTGTAGTCCCCCAATTTTTCAAGAATAATGCATGTCATTGTAGTGGTGAAGGAGAAGGAGCACAAACCTAATTTTATGGAGCGCTGACATGTACAAACGACGAGCTTTCAATTTACACTTCATTGTATGTGTCGGTGGCGTAAGAGGGGACTACGTCTCTGTGGCTCCTCCTTTCATATCACTTTCTCGAGAAGAGTACAAACGATGCCTCTCACGATATTGTCAGAAGAAGTGAAGCACAAACAATGAAATGCGGAGCACAAACATACACAAACGATGCACAAACGATTCGATCCAAGTTTTGCGCAATTGGATGTTGTTGGGAGGTTAACGTCCCAAAAGTGACGCGGCGTTCTTCACTAGAAGAAATGAAGCACAAACGACGCACAAAGGAATCAAGTTGAGGAATATTGAAAACGACAAAATGGGGAAGGGGCAGGGTGACGGGGCCTTTCATGGCGACAATTCGATTCGAAAAGGACCAAAAAATAGGTGGGTTGTTTTCATGAACCAAAGTTCGTTGTACATTTGGATTGTCCGCAGATTATGCCAGAAAGTAAGAATTGAGTTACTGTCGTACTTTTTGAGGTCATGTAATGGAGTAGGTGCGGTTTTGTAATTTTAGGTAGAAGGGTGGATTTTCAGGTTACGTGGTCAGCTTTTTCATGACCAAAGAGGTCTATGTGATCTTAAATTCGAACAAATGTCCCTGACGATTTAGTTGAAATAAGGATTTGCAAAATGACGTGAATACGGTGAGAGATGGGGTTTGTTGGGTGGAGGAAATAGAATTGATTAGTAATATGTAGTTTAAAAATGATCATCACAAAAGCATCTCATTTTCTTTTCACATATTGTTTTTTCTGTCCAACGATCATAAATCTTATAAATTTTTCAACATTTTTTCAAAATTAAAAAAAAATTTATTATAGAATAAAAATTGAAAAAGTAAATTATTATGAGAAGGAGTAGTCATCCAGAAATTGGATCGGATTCGAGTTTGCGTAGTAAGGCCAATTAATCGAAACCTTTGTCTTCAGAACTTTCAGAATGGATTACGTATAGGATCTAGATTTAAAAAATTTGATATACCATCATCTTATGATGCGACGGTTTCCGGTCTGTTTTTTCTAACCCGCATTGCCGGGTAATTATCTACGATTTTTAAGAGAACCAACCTTTCGAGACACATCTGTTCGTTTCGATAGTCTGTCTCGAATAAATTATAAGTAAAACGTGGAAATTAGACCACAGCTTATAGCAAAATTCAACAACGAGAAGTATTTGCCCTGCGATGAGATACCGCGCATTAATTGCCTACTTTATGCAAAGAATTCTCTTCATTTACCTGAAAAATTCGGTTCTTTTTTGAATACTTGACGAGCGAATTCTTCAGGCGTATTCGTGTATAATTCGAAACCGATGACTTTTAGGATATAGAGCCATTCAGCATAATAAAAATTCACTGCTATATCGGAAATGAACTGCCTAGTGGCTTGCTCCGTATTCAAACTTTCATTTCTGTCTAGCTCCGTTCTAGTTGAAAGTTGATGTACCTAAGGCTTTGAGAAATACTACCTTTGGAGAAGTGTAAAAATCTGGCAGATTTGTGAGGTGCTAAAAATTCTGACGCAACCTTCTATAATCGACCTCCGAGATCCAGGCATTCCCCTTTGAACGATAAGTCCACAATAACTGTCTGCAGGATTATATTCCCACTGTCAGGACTAGGTTTAAAGTCGGTTGAAGAAAGGCAGTAATTAGTCTCTTAGCATTTGTTTGGAAAAAAAATGCCATCATTTGAGTCGAAAGTATTATGTAAAAAATAATTTTTGGAAGAGGTTCCTTCCTGGTCGGCACATCTTGAAGCCGGGGGCAAAAGGGATGACTCAATTTACATTCCACTTTCGGTATCCATATAACGATCAACTTTACGGTTGTTTTATACTTTAAATGAATTTTATAGCTTTGAGCAAATTTAAACAAGGGACAATCAGACTCATAATCTTAGCCGAAAATTTATGAATACTCGTCATGCTGACGATTTCCATTTTCAGATAATTTTTCCACCTGGCAAGATTATAAAAAGTAATTAAATGAATAAGAATAAAAATAGTCGTTCAGGAGGTAGCTCTATAATCAATCATTATAGGAATTCAACCTGGATAACGTTTCGCGGTAACAATAAGGAAGTTTTGAGGTTACGAGTTTAGCTCAGAAATGTTGATTGACTCATTCTCCATGAACGATCGTGTTCGTGTGGAGCCGATATTTCAAAAAATGGAAAATAATACCGTAATTAAAAAAAAAAGAAGAGAGAGGAAGTGGCGAACAAAGTGTAAATGCATTTCTCTGACAGGCTCGAAAACGAAGAGTTTTCAAATGCTTGCATTATACAGTGAACGGCTACGTGGGATCTACTCTACTCATTGCAATTGAACAATGTGCTTGCTTCGCATTATTACAGGATGTGATAATATTATGCTAAATCATTTTTGATCGTGGGCGAACAAAATCTATACATAGTTTTGTCTGTAAATAATCGAGTGCGTATCTGTGCTGGGTATAACTTATGGTGGTACATATTATAATGTCGTTGATAGATCACTGACCTCTCATCTCATTGCTCGCGGAAAATCGTGCGTGTACGTTGAAGAAGAAAAAACTGAGTAAATAAAAAAAATCCTCTGATATAGAAGAGCATTCCTATCAGCAAATTATTTAATGTTAGTTTTGTGGGGAGGCTCTTCTGTGGAAGGACGCCCGACGTGAGAAAGTTTATGTATTTGAAGCTTCTTGTGTATCGGTTAAGATGCAGACTCTTTCGTTCCTCAAGTAAATGGAGACACAATTTGGATATTCTCTTCGTTGCCAGTGGTGGCAATAGATGTATTTTTTGTGTGCATGCATTGAAGAGAGTCTAAATTGCTCTACGTCTGAAGAGGACTCGAGTCTTGAGTTATTATAAATCTCTATCTCGTTGTGGAATTTCTCCCTCAAATACTACCTCACCTTCCTCATGTGAGTCTTGAATTATTATGAACCCTTATCTGATTGTGGAACTTTTCCCCCCTCATGATTTGTATAGGTCAACTCCTCTATGGGTTACCATGAGGAAGGGTCCATTGTGCCTCCAGAAAATTGTGTTTTGAGAGAGGTTCAGGTACTATGTTACCTTAGGAACTCGAAAATATTTTGATTTCACACGCACAGACAACGAAATGAGGTCGATGAAAATCTTCCAATAAATCTCCACAAGACAGGCTCCTTGATGAAATTTCGATCTAGATATAGGAGGGGGTGTGCAGGAGCGAATTTCGCGAGGAATCATCGAGCTGTAAAAAATTTCGACCATAAAGGGGGAGGCGAAGATTTGGAAAAATTGAGTTTCAAGCTACATATCATATTTTAGGAGGACTGAGAGAATATTCGACCAAATAACCAATCAATGAAATTCAAATTCGAAAATCCTTCCGTAAAACAGATTTTCCGTTCATCTCAATGAAAGTGACCCCGCTTTCTTTCCCTGTCATGTGGGAAAAGACAATCCATTATTTGGCACTCACACAGCAACCTGAAGCTAATATGGCCCCTCTGTGGTAAGTTGGATTCAATTACTCTGAAGATGAAGGGGAAAAGGCTTCGTAAAACCAAAATCAACATTACGGTTTTTCCCCGAGAGCATTCTAAGCGACACCACTCATAAGGGGACTGCAGAATAATAACAAAATTGGGCCCTCGTTTGACTGGAGAGACGGTGTTTAAAAACGATAGGAGACAGTAAGGGAAAAGTTCATTTTGTCGAATAGCGCAGGATAAAAGTTTAGAAGTTTGGAAAACCTTGATTTTGAGGAAGAATCAGGCGCACCATACGTGAGTAATTTAGTCTATTGAAAAGTGACATAATCAAGAAGAAAATCTGTAATAAATAATTGTACCCGAAGCAAATCCATGAACGATTCGGGCACCGGGAGGTCGTTTTGGGACTCGAAAAAGTTTTTCTACGTAGGTAAGTCATCCAAAATAAGTGCTAAAATAAAAAGAAGCTGGATTGGGCATTTTTTCGGAACTTCGTCTCGACTAGGTGAGACTCTACTGAAGTTAAAATTAGATGATGATGACTAAAGACGACTAGTTTCATCACCTCTATTGCGCGGGGAATTTTTCCAGAATCACCTCAAAACGTTCCTGAAAAATTTGTGACACAATATTTTCAGAGTATTCTGTTCAGTATTGTCTCGAATATATCAATTTCGCAGTATTGATGTCCTCACTCTTCAAGACCCTTACCCTCCCACTCTGCAACCCTTCTAATTACATCCTTGCATTCACAAACTATTCCAACAAGCGAAAACTTTTCTACAAAAAAATTGTGTACTTACGTTAGGTACTTGATCCACTGGTTGCGACCATCGATCATCACTTCAGCACGTGGCTTGAAATTCAAACCGGTGCAAAAATCTAACGAACTGATATTCAAATACACGCTTATGGTTTATTACGACGTATACGATCGAAAACCGAAGAAAATACTAAACGTGCTATAAGTTCTATGTCGACGGCATAGTACACATGGCATACCGGAGCTGAAGAAAAAAAAATACTGCGTGTCTATCACACGAGTACGATGCTGTTCCTGTGGTACGCTGGAGTGCGACGTAAACTAGTTTGGTGCGCTCCGCGGTCACGGACTCGCGACGCACTCACTCCCGATACTACAATAATACTGTAACGTACACATTGCCATCATTTTCCAGTTTCTTTTATTCCAGTTTTCCGTCATCGGACGTGCCCCCCTCCCCGATAACCACAATACGAATTATAGAAGGAACCGAATGGGAGAACCGCAGATAGAGATGGATATTATAATAGGTAATGTTGCGGGTGCCTTTGGTGCTGCAAGAACGTATGAACTAATGTAGGCTTATAGGAACGTTGAGGCTTGAATAAGCGCCGACGGTTACCGTATCCAACCGAGCGTGCTTCTCCATTTCCGGGCTGGAGCAACGATAAGTATGTTCGTGAAACAGCAACAAACGCTCAGCTACAGGTGTAAAAACTACGTCACTTCTTTCTTTCCGTTGTCTTCCTAATTAATTACAAATTGCACGCTAATGAACAGTCGACTGACGTTGGTATTGGTTATTACAATTTCTGGGGCAAATTCACGAATAAATTTGGTGGTTTACTGAACTGGACGAGTAGACCATGTGAATAAGAGGACGTGGCGACGATAATAATTAATTCCATGGGTGGAGAATCTTTTCAAAGAGGTGTTCTTAAGAATAAATGGGAATTGACTGGGAATTTTCATAGCAAATAGAGCCTATTGGTCTTTCTTACATTATAATGATGTTGAATAAAATTATGTTTTTCTCGACCGAAAGTGCTTATGAAAATTCGAACAAGTAGGCCTAATCATAAAATCAAGAAAAGGTGAAAATTCCTACGTGGAGGGAGGGGGGGCGCTCTTAGAAAATCAGAACATCAGAAAGATCCTCCAAAAAGTCAAACTTTTAGCTTAAAATTTGGGGAGGTAAAAATTATTTTCCAGATGATGGATGAAGGATCAGTTATTTAAGGAGGAAAATGGCCTTTTTTAATTCAATTTTATCAGCGTGGACACTGTTAAAAATTTGGACAATTTTTCAATGTTCCCGTGGGTGGAATTTTTACTTCGCTCATTTCCACACGTGCACCTACCTACTGATCAAGTAGTGCATTCAAACTAATTAAACGCTGATATTATTAAGTTACTACCTATTTTATTGTTAGAAAACTGTAAAGCTCACAAGTCAAAAGACAATCGTAAAACAAATACAGCCTCATCCAGGCGTTTACGGTAAATTCTACAGCTTATTGTCCAGTATGGGTCATCGGCTGTACATCGCAGTTTCAAGGCCAGCTTAATAAATAATAGAAATGAATGCCTCCTGCATAAAGAAAGCATGCGTATCGATGCTATTTTGGTCTCTATTATTTTCGTGAACAGTACGGTACCTATGAAAATAGTGTAATAACCATACAATAGACCTACCTGACGTCATTACTGTCGTAACTTCGAAACTCATCAGATTGACATGAATGAGCTCCTTTTGATGGCGAGTTTTTCAAGTTATTGTCACCGTCGACGCATTCAAGATACCGCTAAAATGATAATCATTCTGAACAGAGTTTGTAGGTATTGAATTATGTTAGAGCGGTGTAGAATCACCAAGAGTTGAGAGATAAAGGGTTGAACTTTTGAAATGCCCCGGTAGGCCTGATCGTATTATTTGGACCAGGACATATGATAGGTTAGTTTGTCACGGAGAAATAATTTTTGACATTATTCTTTTTTATGAGGAGAATATATGTTTTGAACATTGAACGTTCTGATATGTACTCATGAATGAAGTGAAGGTATCTCAATAATGTACAACCACTACAACATTTTTTCTGATCAGAGGATCATACAATACAGCCCTGATGTTTATTCTAGATGATAAGGCTGAGCTAAATGAGAAAAATGAATCGGTGGCCTGTGTACTTTATTTGATTAGATTTCGTCGAGTAGGCTTACACTAAATTTTTTATTTCTTCATAAGCCAACGCCGAATGAAGAGCTAGTTATTTGATATCTAGACCATGGTTGTGCTCAAGTCTCTTTGGACCTCCAACGTGCAAAATATTTGCTGTACCCCGACACACTACGGTAACTCAGGTCGGATGGCAGGGCACATTCAAATCACAATATGACGACCATATCAATCACGCCCACTCCCTATGAAGCTAAACAGTAACTGGATGGAGCCGGTGGCACAATATATGGTAAAATCTCAGGAACTCAACTACTAGATACGGTGTTTCTCCGATGTGTTGCATGTGTGACCCCAAGTAATCAACGTATATTATGTCATATGGGAGGAACCCTTTTGCATTTTTCCAACTCGCAGGAAAGGTGCGGAGCCTCAGCGTACATATACCCGCAAGTTTAATAACACATTAAGAGCCCACCTTCTTTGCTGCCTTCACCTCATACAACAAGCTATGGAGGAGGTGGTATCACGGGATGAAGATGATGAGGCAAATGACTTACAGAGAAAGAATCGTTGCAATAATTCTACAAGGAAAGGAAGAGTTGTCACAAGAAGGTCACAGATATGCCATTCCATGATCACAAAACAAAATGTTACTATCATAAAACAGCCACAAAACAGTAGCTATGATCTTCTGATGTGACTGCAGTACTTCTCATAAGTTACCCGTAAGTGCCTCAAGTAACACCTACAACTCAGTTTATCTAAAAACTCCCTCTATGTTACTTCTAAGTCACTCGTTTGACGCTAAAATGTGTCCGCCGCTTCCTGCATTTTGATTCGCCGACCACCCGACTCAATCTGGTCATATTTTGAGGTTACACAGGTAAGACGGCTCTCGTCTCACACTTTCTCTATTGTAACGTCATTTTGTATGTCGCGTCAGGCCCCCTTACGCTGAATGAAGAGCTTTGTTCCTCCAATAGAGCAGTAACTGGAAGGTAGTTCTATGTAACTCCAGTAAACTTTTACATGACGCTGATTTTGGAGGGGGGGGGGTGCCAGATCTTTTCCTTATTTTCATTCTGTCCAGGTAAGGCTTGTAAAAATGTGAGTCGTTTTTCCGGCAAATTGTGGTCTCCGAAGGAGTGAAGGGGCTCTGACCTTGTCTGTAAAGCTATATTTATAACTGGTGAGACTTGGAAGATTTTAGATTCTGAGCCAAAGTTTAAATCTTGTCCATCTAGAGGAGACAGACTCGCTCCTCTAAATTGAGAATCTCGAGGGAGCGGGACCTATGGCATACATTGGAGACCTGTACAGATTTTGACCGTAGAGGCGTGAAGGTATAATTTGTTCTGACCTACTCTGGGCAGGCTCTGAGCTATTTCAGGACTTGAAAAACTTTTCAACCTTCCACCTCTATGATATATGAGTGTTGGATTCGGAAAATTTCGACCTTCAAAGGACTGTAAGACTTGAAAAAATAATTATATACAAACAATATACATATTCATGATAAAAAAATAGAACAAAGTCACCATCTTGTCCTTTCACAAATTGTAGGTCCTTAATTGTGGTTCTCGAAGAAGCATAAGCTCTGATCTCCTTTAGGTACTTGGAAAAATCTCGACCGTAGAATTGTACTTGCTTTTGATTTACTGTAAGGATTTGGGCCAACCTGTCTCATGGACTTGAAAAAATGTCCACTTCGATCTCTGGAAACTGCAGGACTTGCAAAAATACTGACCTTTGAGCTATATAGAAGAGTGCAGCGCTCCTTCTTGACGTCAGTACCTGATGATGGCCTCACGCATAGGTCGAAACAGGTCGTGTATTTGTGACATGGGAAAAATACTTCAACCAATAATCTAATAAAAAATTACGTTTCTTTTCCGTTTTCACCATTTTTATATTTTATTTGTTCCATGTCCAATTTTTACGAAGTTCCGTTCCTGTGCCCTTATAAATTCTAACTAGTATGGATCGTACCCATGAGAATTCCGTTCAAGAGGAGAATGACCTCCTAGAAAATATACTCACCATCAAGGCAAAATAAAACTCAACAACTGATTCATTTTCGAAATTACAAAATGGTTTACTTCTTCAATAAATTATTTAAATAAATGCCAAATTAAAATCTGCACACCCCCCTGTAATACTGATTCCCTGCTCACCTCAATTAATAAAGGGTCCGCGAGCAGCGAACGAAGTGAGCTGCGAATTTTCAAATTACATAAATGGCCTCTACGAGCTTTATTATTTCGACAAAGTGCTACAGCAGCACGGCCGCTTCTGAGACAAATCAGCGTGCTAGAGAACTACAGTGCGTTCTACCACCTTAAACAGCAAGTCTATATCGTAGGACTCTGGACTTGTGGTTACTGGTTTGTACGCATTTCACGGGAGTAAAACTGCTCCAATTCCTTCATCGTATACGTGATCTATTTACGCACAGCTATGTCGTATTGTGAAGACGACAGCTCGTAACTAATTGAGCATCGAACTGTATTCGTAGAGCACAAGTAAAACTTCTCACGAACGATTTTTAATTATAACTTCTATACTTTGAATGTATTTTGATACACGTGTGTTCAATAGAGATACATTGAACGCGTACGTAGGCCTAACAAACAGGCTTCTATTCTATTAAAAGGTGTTTCTGCTTTGTTAGGCTGAATAAAATTTCATTTATAATCTAATGTACTCACAAATTATAAGTTCAAGTTTTTACGTACGAACTATAATTTCTACGGAATGCAAACAGTGTTTTGTAGCTCATTCGATGAACATCAATCTTTTCCTTTCTGAAGTACGATAAAGGCAGAAGATAACCTCGTTAAAATCTGTTTACACGGCATACTTTTGAGTGAAATTTATCGATATTCAGAGCTCATTCGTCACGAAATATCGAAAAACGAGAAATGACTTGCCGTCAACATTTTCCTTACAATCATTTCAATCGAAATACAGATATACCGACAAAAAAATTATTATCGTGGTAATTACAATTATTATAATATTTTACAAAACAGAAGAACGTTACAAATATTAATATTTTTCCACGAGACGAAATTCTTCGTTTTTAATTGCCTGCTGCCTGAGCCGCAACTTTAGAAGTATCCAAACTTTCATGGTTTACGGTCAACTCTTCCCCGCATTCATAACGAGTAAATTCGTGTAACGACAAACCGTTCTCAAGAAGAACCTCTAATACGGTCACCTCTTCATCCATTATGAATTTCTGATGTATCATACAAGTTTCAGATTCTTTATTTTCTTTGGGCTTATCTTCCTCTGGATTTCCTATGTTCTCTGGTCTCATACCTTGGACACAAATCAAACGGAAGAGTTGAAAAATAAATAAAAATATAGGTAAAATTACAATTATTTAGCGTAGTTTACAACGTACCAATTACATGTTGACACATTTGTTTAGCAATAGTAACTATTTCAGGACTAGGGTTTGCCATTTTATAAGACAGGATAGCACCATATGTTCCAAGATTTAGGTTTGTTGACGCGTGGACTGTGGGGTGAGTGCAACCGGTCAAATATAGGTCGTCGGTTACATTGAAACATAGCGCTCGTCTTAATGATATTTTCTCGCCAACCTGAGACATCAGTACGGCAGCTTCATCTTCTAACTTCTTACCATCGACTCCTTTCAACGTAGGTAATTGAGACGAATCTATGTACAACTGAAAGAGAAAATGATTCTCATTAAGGGAAATCAAATGATTAAAAGCGAGCTATGTTTCTGTTCCTCTCCTAGAAACAGTTCTCTACTCCGAAGCTAAATCTACTTCTCGTCAATATTAATATGAACGGATTCAGTGTATGTAAGTACCTTTGATATAGATTCTTCAAACTGGGTCTGTTCTTTGGCAACTGAGAAACAAGTCTGCGCCACGTTCATAACTAAAGCCTGGAACAAGGTATTTTTCGCTACAAAATCCGTTTCGCAATTAACTTCGACCATGGCTGCTGATCTGTCGTCCGAGGCAACACCAATCAAACCTTGTAAAGCATTTCGGGAAGCAAGTTTTGTTGCTTTCTCCCAGCCAAGAAGAAGAGCTTGTTCGCGCAACCATTTCTCGGCCTAAACACAAAAACGAATTTATAACCACAGTAAATGATGAATATTCTTCATCAACGAAAGCTACTCTACCTGTTCAAGATCATTGTTACAAACTTCCAGCGCTTTTTTACAATTGGTAAACGTATATCCTGTTTTTTTCCGTAATTTCGATAATAGAGCTTTGTGGCTATCCAACCAGAACGGGGATGAATGGAATAATCGTGGAATTAGACGAACATTCAACATGATGAATCTATAAAAATGAAACAGATGAACGACAGTTAGTTTTCTATCTACCGAACAAAAATTTATCACGATCATGTTCCAGGGTACGTGATTACGAATGATGATCAACAAATTGATACAAAAACTAAGAGAAAGTAAAACATCGACTCTTACCGAGAAGGCTAGAAATCTGATGAAATATCGATGAACCGAATTATTTTAAACGACGACGGTGTTTCCAAGTTTTGAGAAATTTGGAAGTAGATCTTCTCAGAGTAAAAGTTAAGTCTAATTCGATTGGGACGATCAGTTTCAACTTAAGTCATTCATCGCATTCAATGGCAACTCGAAATATTTATTAATGAATTAATCTGAAACTAAAATGAAAATTATTCTTTCTACACCGGGTTCCTAATAAAGGCTGATTGATGATAAAAATTCTTTTTACATAACAGTTTTACGGATTTGGCGACTCACACGGATGTGTTGTTCAGTCTTGTTGCTTCATGCTTGTGATCTGTCGAAAACTCAGAAACCGTATCCGCGATCGGTATCGGCCAGGCCTTTGACTGTACAAACTTCAAATAACTGCGGAAGTACTCAATTGAAGTTTGTATAGTCAAAGGTATCGGCTTTGTTAGTAACATCAGTAGCAACAGTAAAAGTTTTCGAGCTTAGTGAGCATTAGTGAGCATTTTGTGAAATACTCGGTATGGTTTACCTGAAATCGAAAGTGAAACAAAAGAAAAATTAACATTCATGATGGAACAAATGAGGAGTAGGTAAATTAAACTTGATAGAAATAATTCTTGTTTTCGAATCAATCAGTTTGAGAGCGGCCGTATGAATCAAGAGAAACATATCTATGAAAATCAAGCAACATTCCATCGATTGGATTATATTGGTTATTTTTTATCGAAATGCATCGCAACATTGCGGGAGTTTTTTAAAAGTTAAGAGTCAGTGTTCGCAGGACAGTAGGAAATACCTATAGGTACGAGATAAAACGAAAAAAAAAATATATATACATCATTCCCACGAGAGAGCCAGAATTTTTAGATATTAACTAATAAATAGGTAATTCAAAAATCAAAATAACTAAAGTTATTATGGACAGAGTCTACAAGACATTTGGAAATTAACACTGGATAGTGTCGAGTGATATCAATAAAGAAATCATTCTTACCTCAAAATTTTATACTTTAAACTGTGCTGGTGTGAGCCATATTTTTTGCAAGAAAACAGAAGAGACTATAGGCCCAGCACTGAACAAGTTGAGAGGAGATTACGATAAGTCTAAATGTCATGATTTCATTTTCGACGAAAAGAAGCTTTGAAAAGATTGAATACCTTTGAACTCTTCGTCACGCAAATTTTGACCTTACAAAGTTGAGAAAAAATTTTCATATTTCTTTTTTCATGTAGAAATTCTATAAAATCTTATCGAAATACTACAATAATATGCTGTAGAATTTCGAATGAGAATGTTCTCTGGTTTCGCTCGTCATTTTAATGACATGTTCACTAGAAGTCGACTGAAAACTGTTGAGAAAATGTTAAATAAGATTATTCCATCAGAATTCAAGTTTCAATTTTTCTTTCTTCCTCAATGAGTTTATAAGTTTTGAAGAGACACCAGGACCGTTCGACCGTATGATTTTGAACGATAAAACTCTCCCTAAATGATTTACTTCTTAAAATAAATATTTAAAATTAATGTGAAATTTATGTTTACTTTTTAATTAAATTTGATGCAAGCCCAAAAAAGACGAGGAAAGGAAGAATAGAGAGAATGGGAATCTCTCGAAGTACTCAAATACGATAAAACCTCTGAGAAAATTCTCTCAGGTATAATTTAACCTATCATAATCGAGTATCTTGAGTAATGAGAACAAAAATCTAATCGATTTCATTTCAGTCCCTCATTTTTTTAGATACCTACCTTACAAAAAATATAGGATATTTCAAAAATACGCGCGTAAGTTTCCGTTCTTATCATTGCATAATATTGGAGGGGTAGTATTCGACGAACATTGTGTATTGAAAAAATATATATATTCAGAATCCTGTAAAATTCAATTTTTTTCAAGCGGTCTCACAATTTTGTCTTTTTTTTTTTTTTTTATTTCCTGAGGAAAAAGCAGCCAACCGATGCTTTTTCCATCAAACTGTTATATAGTTTCCAAGTAATTAGGAAGAAAAAGGGAAAGATATAAGGAATCGAAAAAATATGTCGCCGCATTTACTTTTTGCGCTATCTTGTCTAGATAAATCCAATTACAAAATAAGTTGACCTTTGTCTCGTTTAATTGTATCTAAGATGAAAGATACAACTTGCACTAAAAGTAGAAATAAAATACTTTCTTGAAAATTTTCATTTGTAAACACAAAAAATTATTTCAGATTTTGGATGAAACATTATTTCTATTAGTAACATGCGTCAATGGAGGTATTAGTGTACCAGTAATGCATTAGCTACCTACAATGGATGAAAAAATTGAAATAAAAGCTATTAGACGATAAAGCTACCGAACTCCGGATTTTTGAAGTACAACCCATCGTCATAACCATGGGCTACAATCTCAACTGAGGTGAAAGAATCAATCCTCTGAAACTTTTAAATCAAAATTGATCCAAGGAATTGAACTAACAGTACAACGCACATCTTCAGAGAGAAAAGGACAGGGGAGAAGACGTAAACAAGTTTAACATATCTTAGACTTAGGAAGACTTTTCATTAGGAATTGAACTTTATTATGATGATAGATAAAGCACAACCAAAGATGGCACACAAAAAAAAATTGTTTTGTTTCCGTTTGGCTACCTATAATTTTCAAAGGTGGAATTTGTTATATTTTTGTTACATTTCTCAAAAATATGATTTGTTTTGTTGAATAACGTTACATTTTTGTTACATTCATATTGCGCCTCGCAAAAAATATCGTTTTTGTTTCCCCTTTTGTTAATCTTCAAAGGTGGATTTTGTTATTTATATTTTTTTTGTTACGTTTCTCAAAAAAAATTATCTGTTTTGTTAAATAAAGTTACGTTTTTGTTACATTTGCATTGCCTCACAAAAAATTTTGTTTTTGTTCCCGTTTTGTTCATCTTCAAAGGTGGATTTTGTTGTTTTTCATTTTTTTGCTACATTTCTCAAAAAATGATTTGTTTTGTTAAATAAAGTTACCGTTTTTTTTGCGTTTGCCATCTCTGAGCACAACCACTGTTAAACCAATCCAATTTCATCTTGGAAATCATCTCTCTTTCTCCTCTGTTTGTACTCCTTCAAAGCTACAACAGAAGAAATTTATTGTAGTTCTCTGATATTACAGGAGAAGAGAGTTTGGCTCTAATCAAACATTAAATACTTACACAAAAATGAATGTAGTAAAGGTGTGTTGACACAAGTATAGTTTTCTAGGGAGTATAGTTTTCTAGCGGATAGTCAACTATATCCCTAGCTATTGCAGCTATCCACCCTGGGATGGATAGCGCGCGTGGTTGTTATTCTGTAATGGAAATTAGAATATAATTCAAATTCTAAGTACGTACATAAAATTTATAATAATGAAAGATTGTACTCTCGAGTTCAGACTTTATGCTTACCAGTATGCTGAATGTTACCCAAAATTAGGCTAGATTTACAAAATTTTCTTTTTCCAGATGCTTTTCTCATGTTCTTGTATTTTTATTTCTTTCCTATGCTACAGTACAGGAAATTGTAGGCTAAAGTTATATTCAGCATTAATTAGCTGAAATGGCAACACACCTGTATTTTGTAGTCTGCTACCAGTAGATACACTTTTGACAGTTAAGAAACGCAAATGGTGGCCCTGAAAAGGGCCGTTTTGAAAATGATAGGTGCAGAAGATGTTCACTTGGAGCTTGTATACTTGGTCAAAGCTGTAGTTCCTACAGAAACCGCGTGCTTGGCCAATTCACCTGGGAGAAGGAGCCTAACAGCTGTCTGCACTTCCCGTGATGTCATGGTTGATCGGTTGTTGTGATGAGCTAATTGACTTGCTTCAGCAGCTATACGTCTGAAAATATCATTGACCAAACTATTCATAATGCTCATTGCTTTACATGAAACACCGATGTCAGGATGAAGTACTTTCAACACCCTGTAGATGTACACGGCAAATGATTCTTTCCTTGCTTTGTGCCTTTTCTTATCATCCTTCTCAATATTCTTCTGCGCTTTGCCAGCTTTTTTCACGTCTTTACTAGAACTTTTGGCTGGAGCCATATTAATTCAAAAGCACAAATATTAGTAGAAAACTAAAATCTATCGAATCAAAATATTTGAATTATGTTTTTACAGACGTGTGAATCAATGTGGAATGAGCCCAGAAAGTAAGAAAATGTTCTTACATATGATTCTGAACAGGGCTGGGCACGGATCACGAATCACAAATTTGCAATCCGTGATCCGTATTTGGATCATTTCTCCCCCGCGCTTTTCGATCCGCAGATTATTCAGATCATTTTTTTATTCGGATTGATTTTGATCCAAATCATTTTGAATGATCCGCGGATCAAAAAAAAAGTGGGATATAGCGGATTTAAAAATTAAAATTTAAAAATACAAAGGTATTTCCGCGCGATTGCAGATTGCAAGATCACAAATCAGTGATTCTGGGATTACAGATCAATGATTCCCGGATCATGGATCAAATATTCTGATCCACGGATCATGATGTCCTGATCCGCGATCACCCAAATTTTTCCTTCGATCCGTGATCCGTATCCAAATCTTTCTTTCATAGGTACAGTATCCGTGATCCGTAATTGATCCGTTCCTCTTCCTCAAGAGCCTCATTCAAATTTTCGTGATCCGTGCTAGGGGTGGGCACGGATCGGATCTCGGATCGCGGATCATAAATTGGACGCTTTTAAGGAAAAGCCAACCAAGCGACATGATAACAATCTGGAGAACTGGAGAAATGTTCATTCACTAGGTATCAGTGGAGGTTCTCCTTTTCCCCAGATTGTTATAATGTCGCTTGGTTGGGTTTTGCTAAAAAGAAAAAGGCGTCCAATTAGTGATCCGTGATCCGAATTCGGATCATTTTGTTTTGAATGATCCGCGATCCGTGAACGGATCATCTTCTATAGTGATGAAAAAGTGTGATCCGGATCATTTTGAAAGATCCGCGCGAATCTTTTCTTCAACTTGAAACACGTTGTTTTTGGTTTTTCAGTTGTAGGTAAATGTTGGAAAATTTGCGATTCAATGAGTCACTGATGATGTTTCTAAATCACTTTTCATCGGTGATGAATACACTGCCGGTACTAGAATGAGAACAAATCAGAACATAACATCAAAAAATCGAAATGTGGCTTTTAGAAAATAGAAAACAGCATTGTATGTTCAGCGCTGAAAAGTGTTTACAAAACCCTTTTCACATACTGGTACTCTTTGTAGGTATCCTATTCTCAATATTAATACAATACATGCTACTGGTGGTATAGTTGGACAGATTTTTGCGTCTTCAGCATAATAACCAGAGCGTGGATTTCTCGGCATTTGCCAAGCCTGTCAGGTGGTGGAATTTAACTAAGAAAATAAAAGAGACAAGTCTGAACAAATCTTCGCAAAATTTCATCTTATAGATGCGGTGCGTCATCAATATAGATTGGAAGTTGAGAATAACAAGACGGCTTTCATTGGTGACTTTTTACAAGAGGAAAATTTTAAAAATTGAGTAAAACCAAAAAGAGAACAATTTTAAGATACGAGACTCAACATCCCGGTGTTACAAAAGGGGGAAAGTTGTTGATTATAATTACCCTCAATTTTAGAGAATTATTGGAGAGAGCTCCACTAGAGCTTTCAAAAAATTTTGCTCTTTATCGATAAACAGGCAATTATTTCTTCAATTTTGAGTACAATCTTTTTTCATATCTTCTAATATAATCCATAATCAATATTGATTATCATATGAAGTAATGAACGTGCCCCCTCCCCCTCCTACGAGGACAACCAATAAACTTATGCTAAAAGCACTGAAACCAGAACAAAAACCTTGGATTGTCTGAAATTTGAATTCAACTTCTTATTTGTCCACCGGGCACAATTGTTGCCTCTCACAGCTCCTTATTCTATTCAACAACCAACAAAAAATAAATCAAAGAGAATAATTGTCTCTTTTCTAAAAATAAAAAACAAATAAAAGAATGAATAAAACAAAAGTAATACAGTAAAGGAAATGAAAAAATCAGACATCTGGTAGCTGCCAAATCTGTTTAACAATTTCATCAAGATTTTTGTCACCTCACTGCTCAATCGCGAACCTAAGGTTGCATAGTTGTCAAAACTTAGAGATATTAATGTAAAAGATTTCTATTAGATAAATAAAATTTTTAAAAAGCTTATCAAAAATCAAAATATTGTCTTTAATCATCCTCTTAGATGAAACTCAACTCAGATTTACAAAACTGCGCTCTGCTAATGAATAAATGAGTACGTCTCATCAATTTTGATTCGATGACAGTAAAATGAGACTTATAGTAAGAAATCATAAAACTAACATTCGAACAAAAACAACTCATTTATTTTTGGAACCATAACGCCAAGGTGTGCCGTAACGCTATCGTTTATTTCCATGAAATTGATTGGTACTGATACTCAATACTCATGATGCTGTCGAGAAGTCAGGTTTGATAAAGACAAAGGTAGACCTATATCTCCTCATTTTTGATAAATATTAAAAAATTATTATCAATTTTTGATATGATTTTATTCTATACATAAAAATATTATTTATTTTAGATTAAAATTAGTATATCCTTGTCGCGTCGTATCGCTGTACTCAATACATAATACAGAAAAAATTGCAGGCTTTGGCATTACAACAACTAAAAAACTCGAAGGAAACGTTGGTTCTTTTAATTTTTTACATGTTTGTAAGTTTTTGTGGCACAATGCTTAGATATTTTATCCTTATTATTCATTCGAGTGACTCTTCAATTTTATTAGAATGCCCGTTATTCTGCGACCTACCTTTGTATTTTATTTACATATTATTATTTTTATTATAGGATTTATTCTTATAATTTTTGATTTTGAATAATTATTAATTTATGTTACTACAAAAATAAATATAATTATGTACAATAATGTGTCACACTAATAATTATAATATATTGAGTAGGAAATTTTCAGCAGGTACCTATTTACGTAAGTAAATGAACATCACATGTGAGTGCCTATCTAGTACACTAAATAGTAATGAATTTACAGAAACTTATAATACCTAATTTTATACGTTTCTGTAAATTCATTACTATTTATTGTAATACAATTCATAAAATCAATCCCCTTTCTTCGGCCTACTTTAATACTCAATTACAGGTATTATAGAAAATACAATAAATGGAACAGTCATCAAAACGTCAGTGTAGAATAAACAATCGGTAATTCAGTAGAAGGAGAAGCCTTTAATTCATTTTATTCTATAGTCTGTTCAACCTAGGATTACAAATTTGACGTCACCGATTATTCAGTAGTGCTCTGGTGTTAGTGCGTCCATTCATGTTCATAACGCACCAACACTAGAACACTACTGGATAATTGGTGACGTCAAATTTGTAATCTTAGAATGAACCAACTATATGTACACCTATTATACTCAATCAAGCTAATACCTAAGTATTTCAAAATCTTGCATAGGTATATAGATAACATTGCTTTTTGTTGGTTTATAAAAGGACATTTTGAATTATTTTTCGACAATAGCCCAGAAAGTTATTGAACAAAATGAATTTGTAATTTGGTTAATTGATATTATTTCTCTCTCTCTCTCTTGATTCAGATAGAAATTATCATACAACATGAAACCAGGTCTAAATTAATAAGCAGTACAAAAATAAAAATTGTTGGAGCGGAATTAAAAATTTTCCAAATTCATTCACAAAATACTCATCTAATTATTATGAGAAAGTAACACGACATTTTAATCCAGCAACCTGAAGAAAAAAAAAAAAAAGTCAAGATTTTGAAATCTCTCTCCCTCGCCAGTCCTTGTATGCGTCAACCTTTGAGTTGGTAAGAGTATATCGAGAGCGTACAGCTTTTAAGTTTTCAAATTACGTGGCTTTCGACGTTGTATGTTCAGTTGAATTGCGGAAATGAGAGTGAATGTACCTGGGAAACTAGAAGTTATCAAAACTTCAATGTTATTTTTGAGAGTATTTGGCCTTTTATGTCTACTCTATTTCGAATAGGTTTACTTCAACTTACTCAGTCACCGTACTCAAAATACAATTTAGTCACAAAGGTTGTTTTAAAAAACCAGGAAAGCCTTCAACAATCAGAGATAATCACGTTCCACCCAATAATTTATATTCAATCAAAGTAAAGACAAAATTCAATGCGCGTCGTTTTTGATGACATCATTGTCCAATACTATCATTATTGCTTTGATTATCTGGGAACACTGATTTTGTGTTATGTATGTGTATGTGTGAGTGTGTGCTATTCAAGAGAAGTAGGATAACGTAGACACGATAACATAACAGCAGTAGCGAAGTCAGGCTATGAAGAGTTGGGAGAAGTTCGTGTAATGTGTTACGGTTTGGTGTCGGAACCCGTGAAATTTTTGCACTGAATACATTCCAATTTCTGTAAGTTTACAAATGTAACCTTTCTGATTAGAAACAATTATTATTCAACTTCAATTCTTCTAATCAGTTCCTTAATTTATTTGCGCGCTTGAAGACAAAATCTCAGAGTCGTTGCCGAATATAACCGTTGTCCGAAAAGGTATGTGTCTACCTGGATACGAGGTATATTGTTATTACTGTTTAATAATTCGAAAGTAATTACTCCAGAGACCTTCGAACAGGTTTCGCGCTTCAAATGATTATCAATTCCGTGACTCAGAATCTATCCTAAGAACATTGCTGTGTATTTTTTGTTTCTTGAAAGTCGAGTGGCACTCATTCCGTGATGGACTCCTTAAGATGACTAATTTTATTCTCAAATAGCTTTTCAGTCACACGCACAAATTTTGTATCAAAATATCTGTACATTTCACTAATGTGGAGTTATTGCAAGTATTCGATCGTTTTAGTTACTTACTTAGAAAGTATATGAGATCAATTTACAGGCTGTGCAGGTAATTTCTCATTTCGTACATCCATTGAGGAATTATTGAAAATCCAAAATGAGGAATGTGAGTTTGTGAGGTCTACTCTTGGCGTCAGTTGCGTAGGTAATTTCCGCGGTCTGGTTTGTGTAGATTATCTTCTGTTTCGCTTTTATGTCTACGTTGATATTTAGCTTCTTCGAAATAGTTACTAAACTATCATTTTCATAAATTAACTTTCAGGAAAACAATGATAATAAACTCATTCTGAAGAATGGTAATGGGTTTGTAGAGTTTGTATGTATGTATTTAAGAATTGTTCCGCGTCTGGAGTTCTTATCGTAAACTTTTTCAAGTTTTTTATCGTACCTCTTCGTTGTCGGATGAGAAGAGTTGATATTAGTTCTGCATTCTAATCGCTTTTTTATTCGTTTTCTCACGAACTTTCATTGAACTTCCCTTGAATAGAATCTTCACTTTTAGTCAATCGTTAGCATCTTGAAATAGTAGTGCTCTTAGTTCATGTCAAGTACTGTTATATGCTCGAGTAGCGGTTTGTGTGAGACATGTGCAGGACGATGACCCGAAAACGTTCGTTTCGTATTCTCGACTGTTTCGTACCACTTTGTATAAAATTTATCATAAATAAAATTATAATAATAATGATAAACACGATAGTTGTATTAGATTTGCAAGGGTGCTCGCTACGATGTATATTTTTAAAATTTCATACATACTGCAAGCCGAAGACGACGGTGTAGATTCTAAAAACGACAACTTCTAATTTGCATATCGAAAGCAATTAGTCTAAATGGTTAAAATTGTTCGAAATATCAACGCGAAGAAGTGACAATTGTGGAACTGCATAATTGTCGTTAAATACCGCCCTGCATCAGTCTAACAGCTATCTGATTAGTTACTACAAAAAGAACTTAGTGACCGTATTTGGAGAGTGAATGAGTGAAACGAATTGTTCAATCAGCGTAAATGTGTTAACGAATGTCCCTTGACGTATATAGATGATTATAAAAGCTTTGTGATCCAGAAGATGACTCGATGGTTAGGGCTGGATTCGAGTACGAGACTAAATTCTATCTGGCATCGTGATGATAGTTCTGTATTCCTTCGAAGAACGTACAAAAACTTGGAAGGGTTAATCTAATTTCATCTCCGTTTATGATTGAGATAATAAATTGAAAAAAACGTACACAAACTTGAAAGGTCGTTCTGGTTTCATCTCCGTTCATGATTAAGATGATAAAATTTTTGTGGATCTAACGTAGAGTTGATTCGATTCCAGCTCCACTTGGCTCTGTTTTGTAAACAGCTTGTAATCTCCGGTAAATGAGGAAGAAAAAACTTTCCAGTATACATAAATCATCTTGTATGTTGAAAAAAGTTTTCTCTTAACCATATCATGGCTAGTTCTAAATAAATCAATTTTATTAATATGCGGTATAACTTTATTCATATCATCTTGATAGTGCTCAAGTGCCCTAGAACTTGTCCTGTTTCAAAATCAATGTTTTGTTCTTCCGCTGTCGCACTGGTGCAGGTATTAGTTAGAGAATCTATCCTTCCAGAACGCCTTCGAGCAGATTCAGTCTGGAAGTGGCACAACATCAGCCCAATGCTCACTGTAAAATGCGTTCTCAAATTTGAAATTCCAACTTGTGTATTACCGGTAACTCTAAACTTCTTTTGGGTTTATTGGAAGAGCACAATTAAGCGCATTAGGATCACCATAATATCGTTATTACGATAAATTGTGTTTGACTTTTCTCCATTGTCTACTTATTTAGGGTGCACTAGGCATGAGAAACCTTAGAGTTGTATGAATTTCACTGGCAGTAACGCGATTGAAAGTGGCTCCATTTTTGATATTATTTTGAAAAAGTGTGAACTTTTTATTGAATATTCGAAAGATTAATTTTTCTTTTAAAAATTGCCCTCGAAGTATAGAAACGTCCATGTGGGGAGAGGGCATAGGTTAGCTGGCACATGTTACCCAATTTGACGTTAGAAAATTGTTCAAACCCTGAGAATCTAGCCTTAAAATTGTATTGTTCGAAGTAATTTCGGGTGCTTGTTAGCCTTGGGAAGTCTTATCAGTGACGTGCTGTTTTACGATAACCGGGAAAATTAATCCGACGAAGAGGGCTCGTATTCATTATCTCTCTTTCTGAGGAGGTGACAGAAGGAATGCGCGTGAGTTGTAAAACTTGACTCATAATTCACTATGTAAATTTCAGATGTCGATTTTGTTTCGGTGGAAGAGGGTCGAAGCATACTCAAAGGTGTAATCAAATCTATTTCAAGAACTGATGCGATGATGCCCATGATTCTGCCCAAAAATTCTAGTATTATCCCGTTCTCGTTCGTATCTTTCGTATTGTGAAAATGCGTTAAGCCAATCTCTTCTCAAGTACTTCGCTTGGTCTAGCTGCCTACAATTTCTCCATCAACCTTATTTTACCTTTACACGTTGTTCCAATTAATAACTTTTAATCTTTGTAGACTCCCCGATGGCTCAGCACGGTGTGCGATAAGAAATGAGGGATGTGACGTCGTCAAGGAGTTAAAAGTCTCATGTTTAAATGAGGAGCAATTGAAAAAAAATATTGTTCTATTACTTATGTATTAAATACGAAGAATTTCGTTCTAGAAGCCAGTGCCCCCTACTACCTTTAAATTATCGTCTTGTTTTTGGCTAGCTACATTTTCATTAAATTAATGGAGTTCTCATATTTATCGTTTTCATTATTTCCTTCTGTTCGTCCGTTTTTCATTCATACCCGGCGTGCGCGATCAGTCTTTACATTGTTCATTTTCTATCAACAAAAATTTAAAAAACTCTATCATTGGAGGCTTTTGATCCTCAATAATCTGTTGAATATTGATGAGAAATGCTTTTCCTTCCTTCATTCAAAGTTTTATTGACCTTTATTTACTCTGCCATTTTTATCGCTTTTATCGGTCAAGGACAGGCATATAGCACGCGTATTATAATTCCAATTGTTTTCCTCGTTCTTGGTTTCTTTGACGATGGCCCATCATAAACGCGCAACTCTTACTTCCAAACAAAGCGAGTTTTGATGAAAAGAGGTCAAAATTGTTACTTTTGCGAGGTATGTCGTAATACGTTCAAAGAATTGCCTGTGTTCGGTAAATGCTTTCCAATTGTGGTCAATATTGGTATAAATAAGAAAGCCTAGTAGAATCGCGATAGGAAATTCGAATAAGATGAAATTGAAAGAAGAAAAGCAAATCTGTTAAATGAATTGAAAGAGTGCGTTCATTATTTTCGGACAATTTATGACTCCCGAGAAATGTGATTTTTGTAATGATGTACTGTTTGTTTCCAAGATTTCGACACCACACGTGGTACCTATTTCTCAAGGCGTTCCCTCTGAACAAATGCTGTCTACATTGTGGGCGAGGTGTTTCATTTGTTTTGGATTCTTGACGCTTCAAGACAAAACTCATAGAAAGGAAAAAACACGAACAAAAAATAATGAAAGAGTATCGCTTTGACAGTTTTTTCTCCTTCATTTCTTTTGAAAAAAGATACAGTTCTATTTTCTATTTCATTAGAAGATCGCGGGCCTCCAGGGTAGTTCACGTGAGGATGAACTCGAAGCTGAGAATTTGAACAGCACCCAGGATGAGATTCAAGTAAGATTTGTTCGAAACTAGAGGAATCATAAACCAACACTCATGAAAAGTTGGAACTGATTTTGGAGAACACACATGTAGCTACAAAATTGAAATTTTCCGAAGTCCTCAAAGTAGGTCAAGGTCACTTAAGACGTCACCAACTCTACTCTGGTCATCAGAATTTTGTCGCGCGAATTCCTGAATGCCCCTCAGTTTTGAGACTTGTCCATGTCAAAGTCCAGGCCATCGTGTTATACTTTGGAACGGGTGCACTGCACCCTCCGCCGATGTATGTACAGCTTGATGGTCAAAATTTTTCAAGCCCCTCACTTTCGAGTTCTACATGTAAGGAATCGTCGTTTCGATGCGGGAAAAGGCACAAGAACCTCCTCTGACCTATTTTTGGGACTTGATTTTAATTAATTGAAAAATTGTCGACCTCCGAGCCTAATGTGAACCGTGAGTTCTGTGAAAGCCGGTCAAACGACAAGCCAAGAGTTCGGAGGAAGAGATCTCTTGTACTCAGGGCCGTGCCAAGCTATTCTGGCGCCCCATGCAAAATTCAGGATGAGCGCCCCTAAAGACAAAACCACCCTATCCAGTGTACTTGGTAAATTATTTCAAAAAGTTCTGAATAAAAGACTCCTCTGGTTTTTGGAATCAAAGAACCCCCTCTCTCCTTTCCAATATGGCTCCAGAAAGGGATGCAGCTCTACTCAGGCCCTTTTTTACTTCCAATCCAAAATAAACGAATCTTCTCCTACTAAATCATCACTGTACTCTGTATTTTTCGACCTCCAGAAAGCCTTTTCTCGAGTAAGGAGGTAATACGTCGCAATAAAAATGTTATGATTACGGTCTTCGAGGTCACCTCTCTTCTATTTTACCTTCTTGAAAGCTATTAACGATATCACTAAATTCCGTTCATTTTACTCTCACGCAACGTCTCTTTGCAGATGACTACAACATTTCCATCCGCTCAACTAATCCTCTTCGAGCCCACAGACTCCTCTAAGAAACTCTTGACGCCATTACTACTTGGAAGAGCACAAACAGTTTTCGTTTTTCATCGCAAACTTACTTCGTCATCTTCAAAAAAAGAAATCCTATTCCTACCCTTCCACCTCTTTCTTTACAAAATTTTCAAAGTCTTCCCCGCAACGCCGCCAAAATTCTTGGTTTACATTTTGATCAAAAACTCACCTGGACTCATCGCATCAAAATTCTCAAAGCTAAATTCACTGGTGCCTTAAATATATTGAAATTTATCTCTCACCCTTCCAAAGGCTGCAACAAGAAACTCCTTTTTCATCTCTACAAAACTCTTATTCACTCGCGACTAGATTATAGAGCACCAGTTTATAACTTGGGCCAATAAATAAGGTCCTCTCCTTGCTAGACACCATTCAAACCTCCTCCCTGAGGATGGTCTTGGGAGCCTTCCAAACAAGTCCTAAACTCAGTTTACTCGCCGAAGCTGCCGAACCTCCTTTTCACTTTCGCCGACTCATTCTGACATCTACAGCATCTTCACCATCCACGTAAGAAACCTGATTCAAGAATATTTGGATCACACTCTCTGTCTCAAGGATGGCTCAAAAACTGAAATCAAAACGGCTGACGCATATTCCATACACGCATCCATTGTTTCCCATTGCATTCTGAACTCCCTTCTTGTGGCCAATTTCTCCTCCTCGCAAATTCACTTTCTTCACTTCACTCTCTTGACCCAAATAAAAAAAAATTCTCATAAACTTCTCAAAATTCTATGTAATTTTGGTGAAAATTCCCATTTCTTGGTACGTTTCTGGCGCCCCCCGGAGACTTGGCGCCCCGGCAACTTGCTCATGTCGCCATATGGTAGGCACGGCCCTGCTTGTACACGTGTGATAGACTTTATGGATCGTTAGCTTGTCGCTTGGCCAGCTCTTACAAAACTCGCTTCATATAACATTGTATATCAAGGGACTTTCTTCCATTTAGCTGTGCACGCAAGAGACTTTGATTCTTAGGGTGGTGGTGGCTCTTCGGGAAAGAATGCTGCTAGATCTATGGGTTTTTGGTTTTTGAAAAATATACGGGGTTTCCTACGGATTTCTTGCACTCACGGCAAACCAACCTTAGACACTCACATGAGAGATACTCTTCTCCTGATCGTTATGGGCTAATACTCCGGTCTCCCATAACATTGAGTCGATCAAGAGAAAAGTACCTTTATTAGCGTGATGAAAGATACCTTTCTCCTGTTCTTTATTGATGAGTTTGTAGAAATCTATTTTCCGGTCTTACAAAAAATGGCGCTACGGATTTTTGAAAATGTTATCTGGTAATACTGTCGGGAAGGGTCTGTCCCTAGACAATCATGGCTTCCTTTATGTTGCTTATCCTCACGAGTGTTTCTCGTCTAAAGTCCTGCTCCTTTTCAATGATTGTGAACGGGCTCATGATACAGTTCATACTTCAAAATGGTGACTAAACTCATTCCACCTTTAGGAATATCATTCTTTTTGTGCATACTCTAGTCTAGTTCGTGCTGGAAATCCATCCAGTTCGTGAGAACTGAGGTTCAACGAGCGCACTTAACTATTCCACCTCCTTCACTTCTTCTGTTCCTTCGTCGTTACTTTCCTTGGATACGTAAACCTATGAAGTTCTCCAATTCTTATTTGCTTATCGCGTAGAGCTAGAATCTTTTTTCCCTCGATTGGTTTCCGCATCGTTACATACCATTTTCTCGAATTTTATGGTCGTACGTATACTTAAGCTGTTGGTGATCTTCAACTGTCGTTTGTATCGCTTGCACTGTACTGTTTGATGATAAGTATACCTGTGGAATTCATAATATCCTCCGCAAACTTGATCAGCCTTTTCTCGTTATCGGCGTTCATGATGTTCCCTACTAGTCAAACTGAGGATTTCCCTCTACAAAGCGCTTCCAATATTCGTTATATCGGTTCTACTTTTGATATCCTTTCGGTCTAGAAGTACCCAGGTACCTTACCTCAATTATCCACTCGACTATCGGTTCTAATAGTTACAGAATTCTCAATGAAAGATGAAGATTTTCGCAAATATAATGAAACTGAATATCTATTTTTATAATGTTTCTTCCTGCTAAAGAGGTGAGTTCTCGGAAGAGTCACGCTCTGTATGAAATTTTTGTTTAGCTTTGCGCGAACACGAATTTTTTATCTTGTGTATACAAGAATATTATATTATTTATTTCGGTACAAAGTGTCTCGTCGAAACTGCGGTTCTGTAACGACGACGAGTACAATTACTGTCACGATGTGTTTCGTAATCGTAATTCCTAAAAATTACCGTGCGCCGTATAACTTTGTATTTGGAAAAAAATTATTTCCTCGTAGGAGATGCCAGCTATAGATATAATTTGTACGACGTGTCTTGAATACGAATTTATGCCGGCTTAAAATCACCCACGATAATGAGAGCGCATATTCGGAACAAGTTGCGGATGAAAAGGAGAGAATTATCGACCTACTCGAAATCGGAGAAAAAAGAGGACTTGGTAAGAGAAGAAGAAAGAGCAGCTGATCTGAGAGTTGATCTCATTTGTGTGCAACCTTATTGCATATCGTCGCGAGTAAATTGCGCCTTTCTTTCTATATTGTTGAGTCTAATCGATATTGATGGGTAACCATCGAAATCATTAACTTAGTCTGTGTAAATTAATGCATAAAGGTCACGTCGTCGACGAAAGAAAAACTAGCGATTAACATTTTGCGTATAAAGTCATCTTCTGTCCTATTAATTGGTTCGACGTTTCATATAAGGTCATATTTTGTTATCGAAAATTAATCATGTGAGAACATTATGGATACGATGAAGGTGAATTTTCGGAGTTACATTTCCTGAAGTATTTTCTTGAAATTGGCGAAGAAAAGCGGGAAATCGCCTGCCGATGCTCCTAGTAAAAAAACAAGGTTCCGCTCTAAGTTGTTGGAACGTGAAAAATTTGCCAAAAAATTGAATTGAAATGCGTAGTGATCGAGCGTTCCGCTCTAAATTTGGTCATATTATATGTAAAATATTTCTAACGAATTTCAAGATAATCGAGTAGGAAATTTCGCTCGTGTCAAAAATTGTTAGTTTACTGTTCTGCATTTTTACATATTTTAAATATTTCATGTACGTTCTGCAAATTTTTTCCATCTAAAGTAATGCATAACTGCATTCGTTCGAATGATTCGCCATTTTTTGCCTATAATGCGTCTTTCTTCGCGATGTTCTTTGAACTGCCTACGCTCGTAATTGTGGTGAATTACCATCGCGAATAACTCGTTTCATTTTTCTTTCCTCACATCGGAGGTAGTTAGGAATATCTTTTTGGGCGTTATATTCGCTTTTGCGCGATTTGTGATATCTATTTGAATATGTCTTTCATATTTTATCCTTAAAATTATCGCTAATGTCATACGTTGGTTCTTGAAGGTGAGCGACATTGAAAAACGATCATCGAAGATATTCTAGAGATCGGCGGTGTCTTCATGAACGCAACTGCTAGCGATGGACGGTGCTCAATTTGTTTCTGTTCGAAATCAAAATTGCTCGGATTCTTCTACTCAGAATTCTACCCGCAACTTCCTGTCTCACCCCCAACCCTTCAATAAATCTTTTGAACTGGTCGTTCAAAACTCCGGAATTTCTCGCATGTGAATTTTTTTCAAATAATTCTTCTGCCTAGGAGAGACGACATGCGCCTCATTGTTTTCGAAGAATGAGTTATGAGTATGCAGGTTGAAAAAACTTGTTACTCATCAATCGTATGCTTATACGTCTAGACGAACGAAAATATTGTTTTGTCTGGACTTGAAATGAATGAAATAATATACACTTTTCAAAGTTTAGGTTGAAAACGAGATTTTTTCGTTGTGAGAATGAGAACCTTTCTGACGATGAATGGTGGTATCCCTTCGAAGTTACGAGATATGCAAAGTAATGCGGTTTTGGAATAGTTCGTATTGATTTCCTATCGTTGGCGCTCTACAAACCAGCTCTTCCCTCAGCCTATGCGCTTGAGCATGTGTTCCTTCTCCTTATCACGCCTTCTCGTTGGCCTTAGCTGCCCAATATCTGAATCTTCCTATCTTGCTGAAAACTCTCATACCCACCTAATCCACACCCTCTTTTTGCTTCAATCCCATTTAGGCACTATCTCAAACTTGAGCCCTTACAACCTATTTTTCCATCCACTCCTCTGTGGTTAACCTCCATACGTCTCCGTCTTACTAAAACTACCGAACCAGCTAACTTTCTGTACAAACATCAACGCATCAACAAATTCGACTCTAAACTTCTCTGCTACTTGAAAGGAAACAAGAATTGGGGGGAGATTCTGAGGTTCTGAGGACCTGGGCCTCCACAAGAAGAAACCTTCACATTTCCTTCTCAATTTTTTGACATGTTTTACTCTGCCCTGACCCCTAATTTGAAATTTTTTTAGTGCCCCACTTCACTCTACTTCGCGCGTGCCCCCCTTTCACCCTCGTCACTCGTGGGTGATTTGAAACTTTGCGAGTTCACCTTGCCCAGTTTATATACTAGGTTTATACTGGCTTCATGATCGCTATATTCTAGCTTTGAACCTTCATTACACTAGACCTAATATACAGTATACTAGTTGTTGAAGCGGAAGGCCAGCCAAATATAGAATCGATATTTCGATACAATCGAGATCAGTAATCAAGATAATCGATATCAATGTATTGATATATCGATATAATCGAGATTGATGTATCGATGTTATCGATATTATCGAAATTGATATATCGGTATTATCAAGATTGATATAAGTGATCTTTACTTTCAATCTCCTTGCAAACGTCCGAAGACGTATTATAATTTCTGTTTGTACTGTGAGTCTATGAGTTGCATGAAATTTGACCATTGCAAATGAGAAGGTATTAGGCCTAAACTAGGCTGCTTGATTATATGTATAGGTCTATGCTAGACTTGACATGAAACATGATCTCTTTCTATTTGGCTCCGCCAGAAGATTTTTTTCCAATTTACGTTTTTTTCATCACGAGAGGAGAAAAGTTAGAAGTGTTCGCTATTTTTAAGCCGGTGTTGGCAGATTGCGGCCCGTGGTGATATGCACTTTGCGGCCCGCAGATGACCTTTTTGCAGCTCGTGTGTCGAGTTGAGACATCCTTTTTGCGGCCCATATGTCGAGTTGAGACATCCTTTTTGCGGCCCATGTGTCCAGTTGAAACATTCTTTTTGCGGCCGACAATGACGATGAGTTGATGAGTTGCAACCCCTGCAAAAGTATAATTTATTTATCTTCTGGCATGCACGTAATTCATTTCTCAGGATGATTGATCGTACGTCTTCATCGTGTTCGACTTTGTCATAATTTGACTAATTGCATCTTTTCATGTTTGACCTTGCATTTTCGGATGAGCGAAAGAAAGATTGAATGAATGAACGAATGTAGTCACCTTCTAGTAGAACGATAGGGTGTAAAGCATAATATATGAAATTGATGGTCGGTCGTTCATTGGAATCGGTCCTGCAACATCACCATTCTCGTGATGATAATTTGATGCGTCAGGCAATATCCAACTCGTGCAAGCGGAAGGCGACTGAGGATTTGATCGAAAGACCGAGTAAAATTTTGTACAAAGAGATGACGGGAATTGCGCTTGAGGTACTGAATTAGCATGGCCGAAATCAAATTCGCAAGGCCATCTACAGCGCGAGGGCGAAGCTGCGACCACCCTTACCGACGAATCGAGGAGAGGTGCCCGACAATTTGCAATAAAATTGGCCGCAATCTGGTTGTTTCTAATTTTCAACTTGGCCGCAATCTGGTTGGTTTTGTTTTTTCAGTTGGCCGCAATCTGGTTGGTTTTATTTTTTCAGTTGGCCGCAATATGGTCATTTTCAGGCCGCAAAGTGGACGTTTTTTGCACTTTGGGCCGCAATCTGGATTTAGCCTTTTAAGCCTTTAATAAGCGAAGACGATTCTCTGAAAAGAAGTACAGTTTCAATGGTTGAATATGTTTCTTTCTTTTCAGCTAAAAATTTGATACAAGTATTTACATCACAGTCCGAACAAAAGAACGAGTTATTGGAAGAAAGAAATAATTGAGCGGACGGGGCAAGCGCGGCGCTAAATATTATTTCCAATATCAGGCTTGGGGCTTCCACAAGATAGGGATCCGTCCATTGGAAGTCCTCAGTCCGCCGCGAGACCCAGAACTGGATACGCAGTCTTCATTCAGGGTAACATCTAATCTCCCAGTTTGAGACAGTTTGAGAAACTCTGCATCCATATTCACCACTCCCCTCTCACTCGCCCCTCTCCATGCCGATTCCTTATTGTATGATTGTCTCTTATCCTTACTTGTGGTCCATGACCCTTATTCTACCAACTCGATCGTGCAACGAATTCTTATTTTTATTCAATCGTCAGGTTTTTCCTCGTCCTTCATTCTCTCTTCCTTGAACACTGGGACACATGACCCTGAAATGATACGACGCTAGGAACCTAATACAGTCTTTGCGTTTACCTTTCGAAAGTAATTCTCTCGCCAATTTCTCGAAAACACCCGCCTTCACTATTCTGTCTCTTCTTGAATCATGACTTACCTCTCGAATAATTATGGAAAAATCATTAGCCTAACCCTAATGAACTACTTCCGATCTACTTTTTGAAAAACCATCTAATTCATACTCCTCCGTATTGTCCCCATTTGCTCACTCCGAGCAGATAATCCCAAGTGTACTTGCAAAACTCGTTGCTTGAAAAATTACTTATTTTCGCTCCTTTCGGCGACCTCTTTCGTTGCCTTGTGCTAAAGCAGATCGAAGGAGAAAGTTTGGAAGGTATTTCCCCTTCCAAGAAAGAGGAACAACATTCCAAGGAAAAACGTTCTTGAAATGAAAGAACTAAACTAGGGTATATTTCTTTTGATTGGAAACTTGAATTCTCCTGCCAAAATTATGCCCCAACCACCTTGTAAATTTTGATGTATTTCCACAACCCTAATCAGTGAAGGTGACTAGAAGTCTTGATGAAATGAAGTGGATCAAGAATTCATGGTTGGTCTAATCAAAGATGAAACAGGAATTTGAAGGACCTCATCGATACTTCGATTCAGAAGTCTACTATTTCTTTCCAAGTTCTAGAAGCGAGTTGAGGGGGAAAGGAAGAGAAATTTGTGGGGTATTATATACTTCTGCCCTAAAAAATGAAAAAAATTGGTGAATTGCTGGAGAAAGATGATGAAATTCAAAAAAAACTCACGGGTTGTTTAATGGAGCTAAATGAGGTGAGGCAGAGAACCTGTTTCATGAGTCTTGTGGTGTTCGAAACGTTGTACATTTGACTCATTGAAGGCCAATTGGTGCAAGGAGTATTGCATGTCTGGCTCATTGAAGGGGTCAAGAAACTTGGTGTATGAAGCATTGCATATCTAGTTACTTGAAGGAGCTGTTTTGATCAGGCTATACTCACCGACTTTCAAGCTATACATATGATAGGAGGGGGACATGAAGTACAGTATACTGGACTTAAACTAGGCTAGAACCCCTCCTTGCATTATAGGGATTTGGAAGAAATTTTCGACCTCAGCCGGTTATGCATATTATGATAGGAGGGGACTTGTAGGTGATTGGAAGAGACTCAGGAAATCTCCGACCTCTGTTGGATATACATATGAGATAGGAGGGGATTTGGAAAATCTTCCAAGTCCCCAGGTCATGTTGCTTCTCGGACGACGGACATTTTTCCGGAAGATCCCCCGATAAGACAGGTTCCCTGTTCAAAAAAAAGTTGGGCTAGGTTTTCCGTCGCTAAGAAAATTCGATTTTGCTATACCCTCGCGAAATTCTCTTTCAAGAACCCGCCCCTCAATTTTTGTTATGAAACGAAGTGGCTGTTTTTATGGAAACCAGAAAAGGTCAGTAAATTTCTTAGATAAAATGATGAAGTCTATTTCTTTCTTTCAAGAAAAAATAAAATCAAAATCGGTCCCTGAAAAGCTTGCGAAAGTCAGGGATAGGAAGAGCATGGCCACCAAAATTTTCTATTTAACCGTTCATTGATCTGTTTTGAAGGTTGGAAATGTCAGTCACTCCTTTGTCTCATGTCAACTTCAATGCTATTTAATACTATGGATGTGAAGGTGAAAAATGAAGACCAGATGAAATACTTGAGGTTGGAGGTGCTGGACTTTCTTTGTGACTCTTTGAGATGCATCAGGGAGTTGATTTATTCAGAAATCGTATTTCAAAATTTAAATCCCGATCTTCAATCATCATCTGCACGATCTTTTCAAATTTTTCGTTCATTTGGTCAAGAAAAATGACGGATGCCAGTCGCTAGGCACCGTCCGGCAAAACGTGAAACTTGGGAAAATATTGACCTCGTAGCTAACCTATACGAGGAGAACTCTTATTTAGACAGGCTAGCTTTTGATTTTGCGATTGAAAAGTGTTTCATTATTCTCATAAAACGTCCATTCTGTTTTAAGAATAATTTTTATGCTTTTCATTGACATTTGATCATCACTATCTGCACATGTTCCTTGTATGACTGAGAACCATAAAACTATTTTAAGCTAATCGAATACTGCCGGCTATCGACGTATTTAGAACTTTCAAAACGAGTTGGATGAGAAAAAACGCTATGTAACCCAGCTCTTCTTGTCCTTCACACGGTTTCGTACAAAACTCACGTGAATGATTATTTTCCTCAAGAAATCGGTCTCTTTCCTCTGTAATCTGCCCTATCAGGTCTCAGAATGATTTGAAATCCAGTCTATTGCTCATAGGCTTTCTGATTAGTGTTGTGCGTGATGTGAATTTTGCGGCTTTCCGGCATCACCAGTCTCAACGAGATGACATAATTTGCCGAGCTGTTTTCTTACCCTCTAACAGATACTCCTCTAATTTCATCGAAGAATTCATTTATTAATCGAGGTACTTGATTTTGGGATCTGATATTAAAACGTTTTATATTTTATTCTCAGAAGTCGAGATTAAATGCGCTTTTCATATACTAACGCTCGTGAGATTCTCATCGCATATTATCACCGATCATAATCATACATTTTATGTGAAACACTTTCTTGTGCTATAGAGAGATTATCTGATGAAGCAATTTTCTAGCTTAATGACCGGGAAAGTTTCACTCCTTTTTCCGTGCAATTTGAAAAACAGAGGTATGTTGCAACGCTCATCATTATTTAAGAAAAAGTTGCACTTGAGAAATTATTGTGTACCTATATAGATTGCCGTTCATGTAAATTGCCTGTGATATCGTGTTCTGATTCAAGACTTTGTTAAATTTTGGGAAGAAGGTGATTTTCAATTCGTCACATTTGCTATAGGTTGCAGAGATAGGTAATATGTATACCTTTACTTTATTGCCAACATATGCTTCCACATTGTTGCCTACCGACCTGACGCGTTTTTACCCAAACATTTTCCTAGTATTATTCTTTTGTTTTCAATTCATTATAGTATACATAAATTTCAGTTTACCCATATGTATCGATCGAGTTTATATTTATGATGTACGTTCATCTGTTTTTGTTGTTATTTTTTTCAATTTCACTGTCACTCACACGATCGATTCAAAAGTGATTTTTCCGTGCGAATTTTACGATAGATCTACCGCTAAAAAATTCTTCCTGAATAATCATAAACTTATAGTTTGATGAACGTAAAATCTCGTGCCCTGATCGTTTTCGTATACGTGAGTTTTGAGTACACAAAATGTGTCTGAAACTATAAAATTTTGCTGTAAATATCACGATGCCTGTATACGTACCATCAGCTCTACGTGGAACCTATTTCAATTCCCGGTTGTTGTATATTCTCCAGCACGTAATTCTTGTAGGCTGTTATTTATTTTGCCCGTGTTTCATTCCGAATCGTGTACTCAGGTATATTAATGAAAATTAATTCTGGTTTCCCTCTGGCCCTTCCCGACAATGCCGTGTCATATTTTTGTTTTTAATGGTAGGGTTTTTCGTCATTTTCCCATTATTACGACGTACGGATATATTTCACGTTGCGTTCTCTTAAAATCGTGAAATTAGTTTATTCAATCGACGAATTCGTTCTTCTGCTAAAGGTTATTATCATAAAACTGCTGTAGATCTGTTGGCTTCGCGTTTATGCAGCTATATTCACTTGATAAGCGGGAATTGACCTCTCATTCTGTAAGCGATCGACTCGGACATTATGAGTAGTACTTGAAATTCTCTTAGTACAATACGAACTGTCATCGCAGCATCCGCGCGCCAACATCGTCGAATGTATCAGACATCTACCTATCGTTGATTAGTCATAGCTTCGTTTGGAACATGATTGCTTGGGTGAGGTATAGGCGCGCAAAATACAATACTTCTTTACATCGATATCGATCGACCGTTTGAGAAGCTAATATTTAATTTCGCGGTCACGGCCTAGGTGAGGGAGAGAGGGTAAGATGTTCTACACTTGGCCAATGTATTCGTTGTTGCACCGACGGGTTGGCGCGCATTGTCGTGAACGAGATATTCAATACGAAATACATAATTGAAATTTCAATGAGGTTACACAATTGGAATCACTCGACGATGAAATAACTTACCATGTTCTGAGTGCTGGTGTGGACAATAATTATATCGCTGTAGATACCATTCTTGTATATCGATTTCTCGTGTTCAGTCGTTGCGTTTTTCTGTACTAAAGGTGCATTTTTCTTGAAGAGTACTGAAATGCACTTTTCTATAACTTAACTCATACAAAACTTTGATCCTGCTGTATCGCTCCAGACCTCCAAACCTTTATTCAAGCAAGTTACTTGTGGAACTTTTTTGAGCACTCGAATTCATTGAGTCTGAGAAAATTCATGATGTCTCAATGAACTCAGCCTGCCCCCAATTTCTCTGATCTCTTCTTCAATATATATTGATTACTATACTTCAATATTGGTTCTTGACCCCAAACACGGCTTCAGCTTTTGGATGAATCTACCTAGCTTTCAGTTGCTCAATCAATCAATAAATGTTCCAAAAGCCATCCGTGTACGAGAAAATCTATCAAAAGAATTGAAATCTTGTTTTTCTTATCGAAGTACCGATTCCGTGAACTGTTTCTCTATTGTAGTACGTTCCAGATAAGAGTGTACATAATAGCTAACAGCGTATGTGGGTGCAAGGGTGAGGAGAGACCAATTCCATGGGCTAGAAAAAGGCTCTCTCTAACGCTCTGCCGGCATGCTGTTATCAATTCGGTGCAATCTAATTTAGAAGGACTATACTCTCATTTGCTGCTAATGCTGCAACGCCATATGTTACGCTATTTTCCTTCGCATGACGTTGGCTCTGGAATGCTCAGCTAAAGTCTTTATTGGCGCTAGTCTTGAGTTCAAGCTCTTGTTTTGACTATTTCCAGGAGCCAAAAGACAGCTGCGAAATCCTGCGTTATCGGCTTTTTGGCCGAAACCGTTGGAAAATATTGCACGATTGCGTTATCCTATAATCATCGTCGCCGAAATCCCACTGTCATCGTCAAGACACTTCCAAAACGCACAGATGAAAGGTGGCAATTCGATCAATAAATTGGCCGTTGCTTGTTGCTCGTTGCCAACACTTTCGTTCATTGTGAGAGACTTCTGAAAGTTTAGGGAGCTCGAGGATCACAGCTACATTAAAGATTTCCAGAACTTCATAAACTCCCCAGTAGTCATAGGAATTTGATCATTACTGGCCTAATCAACGAGAGAACATTTTTCATTTCAAGCAGGCACGCGACGGAAGTAACGAACTTTATGACAAAAAAAAAGAGCATCCCATACTTCATAAATTATGTTAACGAACTCGTCACAAGCAAAACGAGGTGGAGTATTCCGAATATGGATGTCAGTCGGTCTCGATGCAGTCGGAGGCTTTTTTTTTCAACATTTCGACGATATATTGTTTTACACACTTTTCGGAAATAAACTGTGGTAATTGACTTTGGTAAATATGTACAGAAAAGAAAACGAGCAAACAGTTGGAAGTATGTACCCATTTGGTTTTAAATGTTGTCTGCTACATATTATTATTATGTATGTACGCCTGCATTATCGTGTGTACGCGTTGTTTTCTCGTAATTGGTTCGCGTATTGTTCGGAATTCATTTCATGTACGTATAGAATTTATGAGTATATGCAGGTACGGAGCGACGCAGCAAATAAAGGTTTCCTCACTAACGGTGTATCTGTTCCGCCGAAGTATTCGTTTCCATACCGCTACAAAGCCGCGTTCTTACACCGCGCAAGAACGTATCGTACTGCTGTTGCAGTTCTCTTGCTCCATCTGCATTGCCAGTGTCACTCCTTCTCCTCACCTCTCTTTCATCGTGTGCAATTCCAACTCTAGTTTCTCGATTATTCTTAGTTTTCACGTCTTAAAAAAATATATATAGAGGTATACATTACGACATAGGAAGTCTGAACGGGAGACCGAGAGAGATGGAAAATTCACCTGAAATCGGCGTTGAAAATATGCAATAATTGAGCGTGCAATTCGTCGTATGACGGCGACTCGATAGCATTGGATCAGAAATTTTATCAAAATCAAATTCACTTAAGACTTCATTGTGATTCCAGCGTTTTCTTAGCGCAAAAATTAAAAATGAGCAATGTTTTTCCATCTTTATCCAACGACATAAATTATGAAAGTTTCACTCCAGGAAGTACGAAGAATCCGCTGAATCACCTACTTTTAAAAATGTACGTAAAGAAAATGTTATGAATGTCAACAGCCGAGAACACGTGGCAGGATTTCATTTCGTTTGCTGACAACGCAACTTGGGGGTCTCATTCCGATACAAAATGATGAATTAAAGCTTCCCACATTCTTACAGTATTCATTTGATCATTAGAGGAGAAGAAAATGCACTCCTATTACATAAAGAATGATTTTATTTAGAGTTGAAACTTTCAAAATTAAGATTTACCGAGTCTTGAGATTCCTAGCAATTGAGAGGGAAAGAATTCTACTACACAATCGTTGAGCGGAGAAATTGCACTTTCCCATAAAAACATAAGATATCTAGAATCAAGTTCCGGAAGCTGATGACACAAACAATAAATCGCAGGTTTTATCAACTGCAGTGATTGAAACAAACGGAGGACTTTCCTCCAGAGGGTTCTAGAATTTCCTACCACACTATCTGGATAGCCAAAGCAGTCTCTGAATGAGAATGTTGTTCAGCAACGTGTACCAACTTGCACTTCACTCACACATGCACTCAAATCGTCATTGATTATTATATTTTTTTGAGCATATCCGGGGTGGTCAGCCGCTTGGGAGCGTTACGACTGAACGTTCTTAGGATGTACAGAGAGAAAAACACAAATAAATCACAAAAAATACTGCGAGAAACAAAGAACTATAAAGTTGACAAAACAGTCAGCAGCTCACATAGTACTGATTTACGGGGCGTAAAAAATGGGAAACAGCGGCTCCATGTATTTCTTACAGAACAGAGTTTCCGTCGTTTAGTGAATTTGGTGCCGGGAAGTCAAGCTCAAGTCATGATTGGTTTAAGCTAAAGTTTGAGCAGTTGTTTTGACCTTTATTTTCAAGTTTCCTTCTCCGCTGTTCATCTCGCATTCGTTTTCAGGATGAATTGGTCCACCTCTGACCATACAATTAAGGTATCATCTACGTATCCAGCCTAGTTTTCAAACTTGCTGTCTTTCACTATCTTGTTTCCATGTCA
This sequence comes from Aspidiotus destructor, assembly GCA_035079395.1. Classification (NCBI taxonomy): domain Eukaryota; kingdom Metazoa; phylum Arthropoda; class Insecta; order Hemiptera; family Diaspididae; genus Aspidiotus; species Aspidiotus destructor. Next base: position 28,880,552 of record JAVHKZ010000001.1, on the reverse strand, counting down.
TTCATGAATATCTCCGCCAGTGTCGGTGACAGCGGTGATTCCAATGCCAGTTCTGTTCCCTGGCTGTAGATGTGGTCTACGGTCTTGCGTATTTCATCCGTCTATTATCTGTTTTTTGTAGCCGAGTGAGAAGTTTTTCCTCCAAAATGGTGTCAAACATGTTCGTTGCGTCCAAGGGTACTAGTCTATCGTTGCTCTCGATTTTCTCTTTGTCCAATCCCTCTATCAGCTTCCTGTTGTTTCTGATGCATTGTTCAGTCACAAACTGGTAGCTCACTTTCAATCAGGCGACGTTCTTCGCCTACTTGTAATGTTCGACCTGTACTGTAGAACTTGGACGAATCAATGAAAAAACGAAGATTGATTTTTTCAATGGTTAGCATGGTTTCTGCAGCATAGGCCACTTATGATAATTGAACGGACGCAACGGCAGCCGACAAAAATTTTGATATAACCTCCGTAGAACGAGTTTCTAGTTAAAAAGTAGTTTTGTAAATAAATTAGCAAATTATCTAGGATAGATTGAAAATCTCGACTCGCACTCTTAATTACATTGAATTTAATTTTGTCACTCAGTCATTTTTGTGAGCTCACGCGGAAAGATTAATTACATTTCAAGTGATACTCCTCTTTTCGTCTTATATTTTTCACGTATTCTATCATGTGGTAACACTGATTGATTTGACATCTCTTATTGCATTACGTTAAGAAAGTCATTCGGAATTAGGTATCTTTTTCCTGATGGTCCCGAGAAATATCGATGGGTAGTGTTGCTTGCGATAACTCTCGGTAGAGTTCGATACGATTGGTTTGCACAATTTTACGAGACATTGTATTGTATGCTATTGCTCGTAATTTTCTTTTTTTAAATGGGGAGTATTAAAAAAGCCCTGGGGAAAAAAAAAGGATGCACGAAAAATGGAGAACAGAAGAACAAAAGAAATGACTTGGTTTTAAAAGTGATTGACAAGGATCACTCATACACGAGACATTAACTGATTCCCCCTGGAAAAGTATAATGCAGAACTACTTTGTAACTGTAATAGGGAAACTAAGTGAGTAGGTAGGTGACGTGTGATCAGGAATCGGCTGGTTTCTGTCTTATCTGTTGTTGCAGCGAAGGTAACTTTCCTGTACTCATGTAAGTTCTGTTGGAGCAGTCAATGTTTTTCCTGGCCATCAGTGGGGCAGTTGATTATTTAATTAATTATTGTATGAGTAGTACTGAATTTTTTAAAAGAAAATTAAATTAAACAATATAATTATACTAATAAAATCACCTTGACAAAAATTGTATTCATTTATAAAATAATATAATTATTTTAATTAAATTTTATCGGGGTAATATAAAATGAATTTTTTTATTTTAATTAAATTTAAAATCACTTTCAAGATAACAGGGTAATTGAATAAATGATTTTAGTTTATCACCTCGATGTTAAATTATGAAATTGAATCAGGATCTTTATTAATTTTCAAAATAATATTAATTATAATTTTTTTAATTATCATTAAAACTTCATTATTAAAAATAAAACTAGTATAAAATACTTACAATTTTATAAAATTAAAATTAATAAAAAAAAATATATTTATTGATGAAATCTATAAGATATATAATTTGAATTTTTTTAATATTATATTTAATAATTTTTTTTTGTTTTTCATTTTAACGAGCATTTTAGCTGCAAAGGCTATTTGCTTGGAGGTAATAAATGTAATTTAGAAGGTAAGGCTAGGGCCAGCAGTAATATTTATAAAAGAAGAAAAAAACAAAAAAAAAAAAAAAACAGAAAAAAAAACAAATAACCAATAACGAAAAATGAAAAAAAAAACAAAAAACAAAAAAAAAAAAAAAAAAAACAGAAAAAAAACTTCTTTGTTTATCAATTTTTTTTTCAATTTTTTCATTATCATCATTTTTCTTTTTGTTCTTTGTTTTTTTGTTTTGTTTCATTTTTCGTTGTTTGTTATTTTTTCATTTTTTTTATTTTTTTGTTTTTTGTTTTGTTTTTTTCTTCTTTTATAAACATTACTGCTGGCACTAGCCTTACCTTCTAAATTACATTTATACCTCCAAGCAAATGGCCTTTGCAGCTAAAATGCTCGTTAAAATGAAAAACAAAAAAAAAATTAATAATATAATATAAAAAAATTCAAATTATATATCTTATAGATTTCATCAATATCAATATATTTATTTCCAGGAAGAAAAAAAAATTAAATAAGTAAATAAATAAATAAATGAAAAGAAAAAGAAGGGGGAAAAATGAATAAGCAAAAAATACGGATGAATGAGGTTTTTGTTTGGATCAAGTCATAGAATTGGGTAGTGCGTAGGTATTTTAAAGTTGAATTTATTGTTTCACAGTTGTTATTTAGTGTTGAGGTGATGGTAGATAGTACTTTGAGGTTAGAACGAGTATTGTGTTGGATGGAGGGGTAAGGTTTGTTAGTACGTAAGTATGAGTAAGGCGAGTATGTCCTGATCTTGAAAGGGCGAGGATTACTTCTTGCCTAGAATCTCTGTGGGGTGAAGACCAAGAGATAGGTATTGTTTTTAGTTTTTGTAACTTTTTGATATTTTGGTCTTTCCAATTTGTATGCCAAAGTTGAGAAATTTTTGTGGAATAATAAGTTTTTGAATCTTCTGGCACCGTGAGTATGGGGTCCGCTATTTTGGGAATAATTTTTGTTGTAATAAATACTTACACTTTTTATTGATCAATGATTTATGATACTAATTATTATGATGAACAAGTAATTAATTCTAATATTTTTATTTAATGGATCAAAATATATATTAAATTGATTAAATGAGATTTCAATAAGTTTTTTCAATTTTTTTCCTGTGCACACTCATCTTGTGAGGAATGATATTGTTTCCTGGGTATGGGTTAGGGTCATATAGGCGCGGATAATTAGGCGCAACAATCATTCAGACGCCGCATACATTTGGACGCTGTAACGTATTTTTGTAACTTGGTTCACCTAAATTTTAAAATTATTGAAATAAATATTAATTTAATAAAGAAAATTTATTTATTTCATTATAAATATTTTTGAATTTGATAAATTGTTAATTAAATTTATAATAATAATTTATTTTTAAAAATTTTTTAAAAAATCTCAAAACTGTATCTAAACAAAATATAAAAATAAAAAATTCTAAAAAATATAAATATCAATATTATATTTTTATTAATTGAAAAAAATATCAAAAATAAAATAATTGAATTAATTTTTTATTATTGATTTTGAATCAAATTGATTAATTAATTTTATTCTTAATAGAAATGTTATCAATCTATCAGTTAGTTGAAGTTTGTTTTTTTTTTTTTCAAGTAACTTGGATTTAAAGTATTAATTGTTTAAATTAATTATGAATTAATTTCCTTTAAAATTTTATTAATAAATAATATTATTTTAATTAATTAAATTATTGTTAGTTATTTATTCAACCTATATTAAAATCAGAATAAATGTTGGAATATACATAATGAGGTTTCCATTACGCTCTAGGGTTGAAAAATATTGTTTTAAAATTATTATCAGTTAGAGTTATTGTGATTCCCCTTGCTAATACTGGTAATGATAAAATAGCTCAATTAATTTTTAAAAATTGTTTCATTTTAATAAAAAAAATTAATTCGCGCCTAAGCGCCCAATTGTTCTTGCGGCTACTTGAATGGGCGCCTACTTGAGTTTTCAGTTCTTTACGCCTAATTGTCCGCGCCCAATTGTCCGCTCCTAAATGATACACATTCTAATGACGTGTGCCAATCAATCCCTCGTGGATTATAATAATGTGTCGTCATTTTTTTTTTTTTTTATCTCGTCCTCAGTATTTTTTTCTTGTGGAAAATTTATTTTCATAGTCATAATTTTAAAATTCTGCAATGTTACTCTCGTTATCTCGTGCTTCCTATTATTTTTCCCGGGCCGATAAATGGGTCCCTTCTTAAATTGTAAACTAGGCATCCATCTAATGGTAGGGTTTGGTCTGCGAAGGGGCTGTTAGATAGAAATAATAATAATTGTCTTTGAAGATGTATAGAATACTTGAACCATGTTTTTTCTTCGTGAATGAACTTTGGCCTGGATGCGGGAATAAAATTTTATTCTGAATCCTTTTGATAGACGTCTAAAAAAGATTCCGAGTATTCCATCTCTCTCTTTTGCTCGTCTGCATGTTGATAAAGTCGAAGAAGAGTATCTTGAGAGAATTTTGGATATCAAAATAATATCAAATACGAGCACTTTGACGAACTTGAAAAAGGAGAACTCGCTTATTCTTATTTTTCCACAGATGTAATCTTTCGAGTCAATCAAAATTCGATGTTCAATATTTAAAATTCTCTCACGCCACTCGCATGAAACCCCCCGAAACTGTTCCTTCTTCGTCATTATACGATGGTCCTCTTCTTATTACTTGCGCATACCTATCTTATAACATAGTTCCTTAGTTCTAATGCGTATGTAGCTCCTGCTCCTCTTCACAGGTCCCCAGGGTATGTTCCTGTCTCTGTAACATATCGCTACTGGTCATTCATCGTAATGAAAATCGTTTCGTTTTGGCATGTGCGAATATTTTTCGTCGTTTTCTAGTTTCGTTATGCAAATTCAAGAAGTATATTATATCCTCCTCAGTCATCATATTTTGCATTTGTAGAGTTTTCGTTCATCATCGTTTTTAGGCTTTCTTCTGTGTCCTTCTTTGTACACCATTTTCAATTTAATGAGCTCGTTCAGTTCCTTGTGCGCTAGTCGTGTGCATCTTCGTGAAACAAAAATCAAACGCAATACGATATTCTATATTCTAAAGTGGATATAAATTGTAGGATCAGTACGATATCCGTATTATAGACATCGCAAATCAGAAAGTTGGCAATGAGCTGCAGCATTCAAGTCAGCTTCCTAAAATTAGATACTGTATCGCGTGAGAGGTGAAATTTGAAGATAGAAAATAGAGACTCGATTCCATTTAGGAAACAAAGTGGCAATTTGTTGATGTACGTAATGTAGTATTCGTTCTTCGCTGTTGATACTTTAATTCAGTTGAATTATTTCTCGAATGCAGAACGCAATAAAAAGAGACCTACAATATCTACATAATAAGAGGAAAATTTTCACTCGAGAGCAGGTGTTTTACATTAGCTAATGTTTTCTGCATAGAATGATTATCGGGGTGAACCTTAATACTCCGCAAAGACTGTTATCGCGTTAAATTTTTAATTTACCGACACTCGCGCGTAAATATTTGACGTCCAAATTGTAATTTTCTATTTTTATCTTTTTGCAGGATTTCGCGCGAACTAAAGAGCTGTGGTGTTACGATATGAGTTACCATAAGTCAATTATTAACGGTATCACAGGCGGAGAAGATAAATATTGCCAGCGACACCCGAAAACGTTTCTTCAGTGGTAGCTTCTGGCTGAAGGAATGGTTGGCATATCCGAGACAAACTCGTACTTCAACAATTTAGAATTAAATAACAATAACACTAATCACATAAGTAATAACAACGTAACGAACGCATCGCCCGAAGAATTAGCGCTCTTAGCAAAACTGGAGCAAGCAAACAAGTGAGTTAAAAAGAAAAAAAAAGCTCGCCCTGCATAACTTTCTTTATCTATCTTCTCCCACTTACGCGATTTATCTTCTTTTCACAGACTTATCGAATCGGACTCAAAGTCGTTGAATTCCATATCGAATACTTGCGGACATTCGCGAAAAAGTTCGGATACGTCACAAATATCGTTAACTTCAGGTAGGTATGAGCGTGTATGTGTAGTCGGTAAATGTTTTGAAGTGAGAGAAAAAAAAAAACGAGTCATTATATTTACAGCCTTCGGTTAAGTGAGTCACGAATGCTGCGTACTAATGTTCACCGACTATTATTCGTATTTGTAAAATATTATCGAAGTTGAGTGTTTTTCGTTCGGAAATACTGTAATTTTTGTATGTCTCTATCAGCAGCCAGTTCGAGTCATGATCGCGGAGACGAAGGCGAAGAAGATTTATGGACGATATGGGGTCGTATCGTCAACGATTGGGACAATTACATAAAGAAGAAGAATTCCTATGTTCGGGTGAGCTTGAGAAAGAGAAATGGAACGATCTTTTAAAGAATCGAGATTAGTAGAATTCATAATTATCGTTCGTGTGTAAATACTCATTGTCTAGGACCTGGTTCGTAAAGGAGTGCCGCATCATTTTCGTGGCATAGTCTGGCAATTATTATGTGGCGCTCACGATCTACCGGTGAAAAAACAGTACGCTGAATATATCAAAGCTACGTCCGCTTGCGAAAAGGTAATCTCATCTGTTTCGCGGTACGATAATACCAAAACGTGTGATTTACGAGCGTGAAAATTACTCGATGAAGAATCGTCTTTTCATAATGGCGTATCGCTGAAATGAGTAGAATCCGAATGATGGTGTATTTAAACAAAAGAAAATGTTTTTTTATTTTATAGGTGATCAGGAGGGACATAGCGAGAACGTATCCGGAGCACGATTTTTTTAAGGAGAAGGATGGCTTGGGTCAAGAGAGTTTATTCAACGTGATGAAAGCGTATTCACTTCACGATCGAGAGGTTGGCTATTGTCAGGGTTCCGGATTTATTGTTGGTCTGCTGCTTATGCAGGTATTAATTTTCGTGTTGACTAGTATTTATTTTGGAGAAGGAAATTTTTTGATATCGAAAAAAAGAATTAGAAAATTGAATCACCCTAGCTGCCAAATTCATTTTGAACGCGAGAAAGAAAATGAAGTTCGATATCGCGTGAACGAGTAAATTAAGTGTAGAGTCTTGATCGATGACATATTCCATTAAATTTAATCTCGGAAATTATTCCGTTTTTTACGATGGATATCAAAATTTATCCGATAGGTTTGTTTGTACTCCGTACAGATAGTCGTAAAAATCGACGCATTTCGATGTCGAGTAGACGGAGAATTTGAGATACGTTTATTAACAGTCGACTGAATAGTATTTCAGCGCAACTATTAAATAGCTCGATATAACTTATTAGGATCAGCCATTCTCTTTTGTGGTTGCCTATCTACCGATTTCCCGAGTTGAGAATCTCGCGATCGTTCTTTTTTCATTACGTTTTAAATTTTTGTGCATTACTTGAATCGTCTGATTCTGCATGAGGCAAATAGATTATCTCCCCCCCCCCCCCTCAGTGGCTTGGATAGGGCTTTTCATTTATCAACGTCTAGGGCTGACGTTGAGTATTTTTAAAATTTTATTTCAACGAGCATTAGAGCAACACTACGGACTATTTGCTCGGCGAAGTTACATATACAGAGGAAGGGGTAAATTATGGATACATCTTAAAGTAGTAGACTTATAAATAGCCTAGAGTTGAAGAAAGTAAGTGAAGAATTTGGAGATGAGAATGGTGATAGTGTTAATAAGTGAATTAGTATAATTTATTATTTTATTCCTAGATCAAAGATTATAATTGAGTGAGGCGTATGTATTGGAGGGAGGAGGTTATCGTATCCGAATTATTTGTCAATGCTTAGGAGCGGGAGGAAGGAACATTTAGGGTGGAGCGGATAAGTGCGAGTAGAGGACAAGAGGAAAAATGTTCGATTGTTGGAGTTTCCTCATCACAGTAAGGGCAGGATGGGGGAGCAAGGGCAATTCGTGGCTCACAAAATTCCATTCATCATTGTTGTCTTTCATCCTTCGACGATGAATCTCTCCTTCTTATTTAACTTTGAATTATTTCTCCTTCAGTAAGAGGGTGCCATCGAAAGAATTATGATGAAGAAAAACACTCTCGGATGTGAATTTTTCGACTTGGTCTGAAGAAGTAAAATTCTCTTTGAGACAATAATCACTTGGTTGAGGTACTGTTGGAAAAGAGCAAAATTATTTATGAGACAAGATCATTTTTCCTAATTGCGAGTGACATTAGCTAAATTGTATGTTTCGTTAATTTTTTTTTTTTTCTGTTGAAGACGACACGATTTTCTTATGGAGTGTCATTTCCAACATTTCTTCTGTGACGGCGAAAAGTTTCCTTCGAAAAAAAAAATCTTGTTTTCCTCCCTTTTTTTTTTTACTAGACGCCGCTCCTTCGAAATTTTAGTCTACATCTCGGAGGAATAAAAAGTAGTAAACGCGATGCAATTTCTCTACGAATGCATATAAACACGAGAATTTGAACGTGTATAAAAATGCATGAAGAATTCACGTGTTTGCAGAATATGTTGTTAACAAGTACAAGTGTAACTCTCACTTTTCGACTGAACAGTTGTAGCTCGTACCTATATTTTCTCCACTTATGTACCTACTCGTATTAAAAGAACAATGGAATAGGTGAAACATTCAAGAAAAATCTCTCAAGGACGAAACTATCCACATGTTTACGTGTGACGTCATATTTTCGATCGAAGATTGAAAATCGATATCGTAATATTTTTCGGTGTCCATGATTTGCGATCGATAATTCGAATATTATTTTTGAAGATGAAAGTTTGATCTTTCTGCTGATGCATCAAACTACTTTTTATTCTTAATGTTTATCTGCGCCAACCAATTGCCTTCTAGTCCATGTGAATGAAATCGGTTTTATTTTTCGAAGCGAATGTTGAGCTCAGAAACCTTTTCAATTTTCATAACACGAGTCTCCTAGTGGTGTCATTAAAATTGAATAGCTTGTTTTGTTTTTGTTTTTTGAACTTTAAAAATTTCCCACGAGAGTGGAAAAATAAATTTTCTTATGATTCTACTTGATTCTTCTTGGGTACAATACTCTCTTTATTCGCTCCTCGATGAGTCTTTCACAAGTCCAAGCTTTTTCATATATTTCTTTTCTCCTTGAGGAAAAAATAAAGAACTGAAGCCGCAAAGCATAAACACTTTTTTTGTTCACTTCTTATTTCAATTCTATTCTTTGAAAATTGTTCCTTTCATGTTGTGTTGAAATAACTCGAAGTACAGCGAAATTGTGCACAAAATATTTTTGACCACGATTTTTAGCTTCAGTTTGTCGATTTCCCCCCTTGTAGAATGAGAAAAATGTTACAAAACTCGAAAGATAAAAAAGGGGTGACTCTGACGAGTAACTAATTACAAAACCGCAGAAAACGAAAAGAAGACAACGAAGCACTTTTGACTAAACAATCATCCTCAGCAAAGACAAGAACAAAGCCCTTGTCAAGGTCCACATCTCTTTTCGATCTTCATTTCCTTTCTCTTGATGCTTCTCTTATATTTCGTTCCATTCTACCGCATCACATTTCACCTGTTGATTATGATTTCGAAGGAGTAGAAGGGAATCCATATTCCTCGTGATTCAACTCATTCTGGAGGCAGAAGTTGTGTATAATTTTCCTAATTCTTGGAATTTTATTATTTTTTAAGAAAACTAGGAGCTCCACAAAAATAGAAATGAATAAAACAACCTGTGAAACAATTAATGAAAAATTCTGTTGGCTATTTCCCTCCCCGCGTGAATGGTGGTTCTGATAAACATTCGGCCTCCTGACTTTGTGAAAACTTTGCCAGTTCTCTCTGCGAGTTGGATGTTTTTTCTAGACATAAACTCATCCCTTTTACTCTCTAGCTTATTTTAACAGGGAACCTGTTTTATCGGGGGTCTTCCGGAAAAAACGTCCGACTAACCTAACCTAATCACGACCATGGGACTTGGAGAAATTTTTGTTTTCGTCCTATCGCTTATAGCTTGGAGGATGAAGTTTTTCCCAGTCTCTCTTTTATCACCTACAGCTCGGACTATCACGTATAGTTCAAAGGTCAAAATTCTTCTAAGTCGCCCACCTATTACCTAAGTTCGAAGGTCAAACTTCTTTTCGACTTCTCCCTCCTTTTTCTAAATCCCTTTCCAATAGCTCGGCCTCCTATCATACATGCTAGTATAAAGCTAGTATAATACAAGGAGGAGTCCAAGTTTAATTCAAGTCCAGTATTATTGAAACTCATATTGAGTGAAAAAAGGTGTAAGTAGAGCGTCTAAAATTGAAGAAATCTTTTCAAATGTACAATTCTACTTTAATAGTTGCTTTTACAAAAGTACTTTCGGGTGTTATCCCATCATCAGTTGAGTCGCCACTGAAGAAAAGGCCTTAAACAAGAGTTTTTATAGTATAACACTGTGATCTTATTGGCTGTAACAATGCTGTGCAGAGGAAGGTCACAGATCTCCAAAAGAAGATCCGACAGAACAACCTGATTTTGACGAAGGCGGACAAAGGCAGCACGGTAGTGTTAATGGATAAGGATGACTACACCCAAAAAGTGGACTACATTGCAGCCAATGGATACAAAGAGCTGACAAAGGACCCAACACAGAAATACCAAGAGGACCTGAAAGCTGTGTTGAAACGGAACAATGTATCTGATAATGGCAGGACGCTTAAAATGAACCCGGTAGCACCAAGACTCAAGGGGCTTGTGAAACTCCACAAAGCAAACCGTCCAATGAGACCCCTGGTCAACAGCATCCAATCACCCTGCTACAAAATAGCAAAGATTGTAGCCACATTCTTGAAAGAAAGCTACCAATTTGCTACGAGAAAGAGCATCAGAAACAACGGAGAACTGATGGAGCAACTGGACAAGTTGGAAATCAAGAGTAACGACAAGCTGATATTCTTTGATGTGACTAACATGTTTGGAACCATACCGAAGGAGGAACTTCTCACTTTGCTCAAAAAGAATAAATATCATGGGAATCCTGATGGACTAAAGTACGCCAATATAGTGGAAGAGATCTTGAGCCAGAACTACTGCCGCTTCAATAACAAATTCTACGACCAGGAGAGGGGACTTGCGATGGAATCACCGTTGTCACCAATTCTGGCAGAGATATTCATGAACGACATGGAAAACAAAATATTGAAGGGCAACAAGTTCAGAAACTCAATCAAGCACTGGGCCAGATATGTAGATGATATCCTGATTGTGTGGACAGGCACTAACAGACAGGTGGACTTGTTGCTTTTGGAAATGAATGCGATGAATGACAGCATCAAATTCACAGTGGAAAAAGGCAATGAGACCATCAACTATTTGGACCTTACACTCACACTGGATAGTAATAGGATAGAGTACAAAATCTACAGGAAGCCAACGCACACAGACACCATCATACCAAATGACTCCTACCACCACCCTAAGCACAAGCTAGCGGCAATTGAGAACTACTGCCATCGAGCTATTTCTGTACTAAAGAACAATGAAGAGACGAGGAAAGAAATAAGAGGTAGTAAAGCAGATCGCAAAAACCAATGGCTAACGTAGTGGTGTGGTGGAGGCAATCTTTAGGAAAATGGAAACTAAAAAGGGAACCCATGAGAGCACGGTGAGAAAGTACTCCAGATCAATACCATACATAGGAAAGTATACAAACAAAGTGATAAAGGCGTTCAATGGCTATGAAGTAAATGTGGGTATCCAGAATAACCTACCCATGGTGAAAAGAATTAGCAACGACCAGATGGAAGCCAACGACAAGGGGAGCTTGAGTGGAGTTTACAGGCTCAGTTGTGATCAGTGCGAGGGCATATACATTGGTGAGACTGGGAGAAAGTTTGAGATCAGGAAGAAGGAGCACGAAAAGTCAAAGGAGAAAGAAGATGGCAAATCACTGTTTGGCAAACACTGTAATGAAGAACACCACAATGGAGATGGGATATTTGAAATCATACGTGTAGAGAATCGCTTGAAAAGAAGAAAACTCTGGTAGCAAATGAAGATTGCAAAAGCCAAGAGGAAGAAAGCCTTCCTCTTGAACAATGTAGTCACATTCGACAGCGAAAAAATATTCGGCCTGGTGATTGGACAAGAGAAGAAGAACAGAGTTGACTAATAATATGGCAGGAAACCAGTTAGCCATTAGGAACACCGTATTTAGCTTTAGAATGAGGACCAATCACTAAGCACTAAGCAGCATGTTTTAGTCAATAAGAACGCATTGTCTAAATAGTGTAAGAATAAGTCTCTGAGTGAACCAATAACAGCACAGCATTGTTACAGCCAATAAGATCACAGTGTTATACTATAAAAACTCTTGTTCAAGGCCTTTTCTTCAGTTGCGACACAACTGATGATGGGATAACACCCGAAAGTACTTCTGTAAAAGCAACTATTAAAGTAGAATTGTACGTTTGAAAAGACATCTTCAAGTCCAGTATGCTCTATTTTAGTGAATGATTTCGCAATAACGATCATAAGAATGGTATCTCTCGTACTTTTAACTGAGATACTTTTCCCTTGAACGACTCAATGAGAGCAGTATTAGCTTGTAATGACCCGGAGAAAAGTATTTCTCATACAAGCGACTGCGGTACTTTTCCCGCGAGCCCGAGGAACTCGCATTTCACGCAGAGTCCGTAGAAAAATCCCAATGTTTTCGGGGATTGAAAATCTGTAGATCTAGCAGCACTGATAGCCCGATTAAAATCGCCCCTTCAAGTAACTAGATATGTAATACTCCATCCACCAATTATCCTAGCCCCTTCAATGAGCCAGATGTACAACGTTTCAAACACCATAGGACTCATAAAACAGGTTCCTAGCCTCCCCTCATTCAACTCCGTTGAAGAACCCGTGAGCTTTTTGACATGTTTCATGTCTTTGCTCTGGGCTCATTGTTATGGTAATTTTCCCAATGGCAGTGATTCTCAAATCTGCGAGTTCGATTTCGAGTCCGAGCCCCCCCCCCCTCGGTAGTTTCTAGCTTATCCTAATATAATAGAATAATATACATGGCGTAGGCTAGATTTACTAGGCTAAGAAAACTCCGAGAGCCATTATGAAGCTATTAGCTTGTGACGTCATAAGTCGTCAATCCTGGTCCGCTTAGAACACTAAGAGCAAACTTCTCCAAAGTCGAAGCCCCCCCTCCCCTTTCGCAGTAGTTTCTAGCTTAGCCTAATATAATCAAATAATATACAAGGCACAGGCTGAATTTATACTAGGCTAAGAAAATTCCAAGAGCCAGTATGGAGTTATTAGCGCGCGTGCGAGAGAGAGAGAATGAGAGAAAGAGGAAGGGAAGGAGCCCTGAAATTTGCGTGCGTACGTCCGTCCGTACAATTGACCTTGGGTCCTGAAGCTTTCATTATACCCGGCCTGGTATAGTTTTAATCCTTGAAATTCGCGACTGAGCTCCCAAAAGCTATTAGCTTAAAAAAGGAGGCCGTCTGTCCGTCCGTACAATTGACCTTGGGTCTCTGAAGTTTTCATTATACTAGGCCTGAAGTCATTAGCCTGAAATATTCAGAAGTAGACTTATACTAGACCAAGAAGAGAGGTGGAGCGAGTGAGCCTCCCAAAAGCCAACTCTCTCCCAAAGTCACTAGCTACTTGAAAAGACATGAAACATGATCTTCATTCATTTGGATCTGCCAGAAAATACCAACCCAATGAGCAGAAACCAATTTGGCCAGTTTTATTTCATTGTCTCAGTTGAGACGCTGACGTCTTGTATTTACCAATTTTGATGGATTTGAAACATGAAGATTAAGATGATCTCGGGAGCCTTTAACCAAGTCCTCCAATTTTTTTTTCTATCATCAGAGGAAGCGATAAAAAAAAGACTGTCACTGGACATCTTATTTTCTTATCCAAAAAAAAAATCCTAGTGATTCTGTATTCAAGAGTTACTCGAGGCTTTCAAATGTTGTAATTATTTTATAAAATTTGAGAATGCCTCCTTCTATCTACTTCAGTAAAAGTTTCTGCTCTAGAGCTGAATAGTTCCTTTTATTCATTCGAGTTCGTTGTATTTAAATCAACTTGAAGATTTTTCTGATGCCAACTAAAAACAATGATCTCCTTTTTTAGATGCCAGAAGAAGAATCATTCGCAGTATTTGTTAAACTGATGCAGGATTACAAAATGCGCGACATGTTCAAACCGACAATGGCCGAACTTGGCTTGTGCATGTTCCAGTTAGAGAATCTCGTACAGGTACTGTATTCAAATTTTTGTTTGCAAATTCCATCATGATCGTTCCTCACTCTCTCATTCTTGTCTTATGCCGTAATTACGTTTGTGAAGACGAGTAAACTGTTTTGAAAATTATGGGTTTTGGTTTTTCGATTTATGAAAGACTATGTAAATGTGAACAAGTTTTCAATCGTGACAGCTCCATACACTTCCTTTTTTTAACGTTTGCCCGACATAACGAAAACGAGTGTATTGTAAGCACAATAAACAAAATTCTGATGACGTCACCCTACGCTAAATGCGTACCATATGCGAAGCATTTCGATGACAAGACTACATGAAGTTTGGCTATCTAAATATTGACTCCCGTCTGAATACATATGGGACAAAGATTGTTAGATTAATAATGAAATTAATTAGAACCTACATCATCAATAGACTTCTGGTTCCGAAGACATTTCTTACTCTCAATCAGTGACATGATGATCATCCCGAATTTGGCGCAGTTTAACAGGGTTGACTTCTAAAAAGTCATCTTTTTGTGGGAATGCATTTGAGAATTTGAATAATCTTAATGAAATATTGCTTGCAACTGTTGTTTTCCTCAGAACGGAGAGCAGCTTTTTCGTTGTTCTTCGATCTGACCATTGATCTCTTTTTCTCATCATCATAAAATTTACCATAATTTATTCTGACGACAAATTCATTACGCTCGATTTTTTAAATCAATTTTCAGGAACTTCTATCGGACTTATATCTGCATTTTCAATCGCAGAGTTTTCACACTAGTATGTACGCCAGTAGTTGGTTTTTGACTTTATTCACGACCACTTTCGCTCTTCCCACTGCCTGCCGTGTCATAGACGTGTTCCTTTCGGAAGGAATTAACGTTATATTTCAGGTCGCTTTGGCGTTACTCCATCTCGGTAAAGAGGACCTACTCTCCTTGGATATGGAAGGCATGCTGAAGGTAATGTCTGATTCGAATTTTGCAATACTTATATTTTTATGCCATTTCCATTACTTGATCTCATTCTTTTTACAGTTTTTCCAAAAAGAACTACCAAGTCGCGCTGACGCGGATCCTGATAGTCTAATGGTGCTGGCTTACAGTATGAAGTTGAATCTAAAAAAGATGAAGAAACTCGAAAAAGAGTATACGATTATTAAGACTAAAGAACAAGAAGAGATGGTGGAATTACGAGTAATTTCTTGTTACGCAATCTTTATGCAGCGTGAAAATACGATTCTAATTCTTTTTTACTCGTTCATTGTGTACAGAGATTACGATCGGAAAATCGTCTTCTACGTCAACGGGTCGAATTATTGGAGGCCGAATCGAGCGAACTCGCCGATCGCTTAGTTCGTGGACAGGTATCTAGAGCGGAGGAGGAAGAAACTTCGTTCGTCGTTCAACGCGAATTAGCGGCTCTGCGACATGCTCATCTAGAAACTTCTCACGCTCTCGAAAATGCTAATGAAGAGATCAAAATGTTGTCTATGCTGTTAACTAACCAAAATGTTGGTATAATTTGGTTTTAAAAATTTTCATACTGCCCGATTGTACTCCTAATGTTTCATTTTCGATATTACGCAGAACAATTCATATCAATCTCAGTCATCGGTCGAGGAAAACTCCCTCAAAGAGCAAATGACCCAAAAAGAAGATATAATCGAATGTTTGCAAGCGGAGCTGGTTAAAGTCAGATTACGAGAAGCAGAAAACGATGTTCTTATTCGCGATCTCCGTGCCAGAATTCACGAACTTGAAGAGGTTATTTCTAAAAATGAAAATAACTCGAGTAAATAATGTTAACGGTCCGAGATTAACTTGGTATTACGTTGATTTGTCAGGATAAGAAGACGTTACGAGAAGCAGTCGTTGATAATTCTGTAGCTCATTTGCAAGAGGAGTTAATCGCGGTTAAACTTCGTGAAGCTGAAGCGAACCTTTCTTTGAAGGAACTCAGACAACGGGTTAAAGAAATTGACTCCCAATGGCAAAAACACTTACAGGTACAGAAAATATTCTATGACTCGATTTGACGATCTTTCAGATCTCGACTAATCACGGACCTTTCGCATTTGTAGAATAAACGCGTGGAAGTACCTCAAAATCCAGAATCGACGCCTAAAAAAATTGGTAATTTACTTAACTGGAATAACACCGAACATCAGCGTTTAGAAGAGGAACTAATGAGCACTCGTTTACGCGAAATGGATGCTCTTACGGAATTGAAGGAACTTCGATTGAAAGTAAGCGAGCTTTTTTTTGTGAGTTCATCTCTAAGTAACGAGTTATTCTTTCAAAATGGAAGAATGATGTGAACGTCAAAGTTTTCTTCTTTAATACCTGACGGAAAGGAAGAGTCAGTTAGAGAAGATGAACGCAGTGATTGCTTTGCAAGAGTTTTCACTGCGTTCTGGTACCTCAGGAAAGGAGAGGGAGGTTGAGGAAGCTCTCGACGAGTAAATAGAAATGAGGGTTCGTCGAACGATATAGGATTGGTGGAATGAGGGTCATAGACAGCGAGGTGAGGGTGAGAAGAAATCTGACAGTACAGAAACAAAAAGGGAGGGGAGAGAGGTGGGTGAATACAACGATAAATTTGGCGGTTAATATTGGAGCGGAGTCTCTGGAACGGGAGGAAGAGATGTTATCCTGGACCTGTCGGTGTAGCAGAGAAGGTGGGAAGGAAATTCTGAAGCGATGATTTCGTTCATGTATTGTTTTTGTTTTGGTGTTGGCTATTATTTTAGAAATTTTGAGACGGTGTCAGAGGTAAGGATTAACCAAGCGGGAGTGGATGAAAAAATAAGAAGCAAGAGCTTATGTTTCAGATGAAAACATACCTGCCTCAGCACGCAAGTTGAATGAAGGGCTAGTGCGAAATGCACTGAGGCCTGAATTGAGTCTAGCAATTTCAAGGTTGTTTTGTGGGTGTGAATTGGAGAACCGTAATCAAGTTGGGAACGAATTAGACTGTTCTAGAGTAGGAGGAGGAGGTTGTAGTTACAACTGGTGTGAGAGTGTAATGGATTTTTGAGAACTCTCGAGGAATTCAGGCATATAGGGGTATAGGAGGTGTCGGAGTTGAAGGTGAGACAAAGGAACTCGCCATAGAATTGGATAGTAATCGTGA
This sequence comes from Aspidiotus destructor, assembly GCA_035079395.1. Taxonomy (NCBI): domain Eukaryota; kingdom Metazoa; phylum Arthropoda; class Insecta; order Hemiptera; family Diaspididae; genus Aspidiotus; species Aspidiotus destructor. The sequence goes on along the minus strand of JAVHKZ010000001.1, from coordinate 28,863,468 downwards.
AATTCTGTAGATGCAGAGGAGGAAGAGGCAGAGGCAGAGGGATAGGGATAGGATTATTCTTTTCGAGAATACTACAATGACTCATGTTTTCTTGTTTGAAAATCGAAATCCACAATCTCATGATTATTTGGACATTATGTCAAGGCTTAATCAGAACAATCTTGCTCCTCGTCGGTAGTTATTAGGGTAAAAGTGGAGCCATCAAAGAAGAAGCGTTAGGTAAGGAGGGGGGGCGAACATCATTTGTCAGGTAATCTCCAGTGATCAAAAATAGAGGAATATTCCATATTGATGGGAAGAGTATTTGTCTTGAATTCTGATCAGACATGTCTTGGAGGAAGGAGTAGAGGAGTTTGAGTGAATTGCCTGGAATGTCGACGTCAAGTTATTCGGAGGAGATGTAGTGACGTCAAATACAGGGAAATGCTTCCTGGTGGTCGATGAAAACGGTGTAAGGTTTTGAGCTCGAGGTAAGGGCTTCCCCAAATTGGAGGCTTGGAGGGCGTCAAGTCTTCTGCGGTGGCCGTACTGTTTTGGTTCAATGAGCCAGAATAGTCTTTTGTGTAGTATTTTTTGAGCAGTTTGTCATAAACAAAAGTCTTGTCAATTTTCATCATGAGCAAGATCGGAAAATCAGTATGTAGGCATGCATTCTTTCAGCTAGAACTACGTGTTTTCGTTGGAACTTCCTTTCATCAACATTCGCGTTACGTAAATAGGTTTTACCACCTCTAAAAATCGTTTCGTATTTCTCTTTTACATTACATTTTCTACATAAAGTGTGCTTATTTACATTCTTCTATCAGGTAATGGAGCTTGAAACTCAAGTTCAAGTTAGCGGTAACCAGTTGAAGAGACAGGACGAAGATAAAAAAGATCTCAGAGAACAAGTAGAAAATGCCGAGCAAAAAGAACGCGAATTGTTAGAAAAGCTGCGAGAGCAAGAGCACAAGTATTCCGATTTAGAATCAAAAGTAAAATCAATTTTAAATCTTCGCACGCTATATTAGTGAACTTTTTAGCTCTAAAATTGCGAATATATTTTTGAAATAGATGCAAGATGAACAAATGATGGCTCGAATACGTGACGCCGAACACACACAACAAGTAGCTGAACTCACGCAGAGAATATCGCGACTCGAATTAAAAGTAAGTAAAAGAATATGAATTCCAGCTCTCGAGTGTTGGAACGAAACTGATATCGATGAAATTATAATACGTTTTGTTGTTTGCAGAATCAAGAAATGGTAGCAGAAGGGGAACTGAGGAGTAATGTTGACGACAGCGATCGTGTTCGTGAATTGCAGGACAAAGTTGTAGATTTAAAAGCCGAAGTGAGTATTGTAAAATGCTATTATAGAATGCAAATAAGCACCTAACACTTGATTTAAAATCATCGAGCAAACAATTATGATCACGATTTAAAAAGACAATCTATTCTGAATCATTATTATTATTCGTTGTTTCACAAATGAAAACACGTTTTACTTTTCTTTAAAATATCATACTCTATCGTATTTGTTCAGTTGTTCTCACCCACCACGCCGGATATAGAGCCATGGAAGTGGTTAGGCTAGAGTAAGTGTTTCCTGAGTGACCGATCAAGCTGAATTGGCTGAGAAATTTTTCTTTTGCATGAGTGTTGCTTTCTTTTTTTGCTGTAGCTCGAATTCGTAGATAGTAATTTAGTAGAAGTTTATTTACGCCTAGTGTTAATGACAAATGTCATAAACTCGAAATTAGAATCTTCTCGGTATCTTTGCGTTCAAATTTTAGATGGATTTAGTGACAAATTTCAATGTTGGAGCATGCAAGTACTGTTATTGCTTGTTTGGATAAGTTTAAAGATAGGTGTTACACATCAGAATGCAATGAGTCCTATTGTATTCTAGAAAGTGAATTTATTCGCGATCTGCTATGAAACGTACAGAAGTATCTAAACTTGAGGATCAAGATAGGTTATGCCTTTATGACCGGATTTATTTTTAGTTGCAAATGTTAAGAGTTGTAAAATTAATTGTCTATTTTTCTTTTCGATGCAAAGGTGAATGTTTTCCCGCATTACTAAGATTTGTACTATTCACGTGCTCCTTGATTTTGGGGTCAGGGCTATGCTGCAGCATGTGTTAGGTGTAATGAAAAAATTGAATGCATAGTATGTTGAATATAAATTTTTATATATGTTGAAATTCTGATTTTGGTACAAAAATATAACGTAGCGAAAGTAGTTTTTGGGAAAATCACCTACTCGCTGAACTCCTTTTTATGAATCCGGTCTTATTTTCGAATAAAAATTTAGGTCAGCAGGTTTCTACTGGGTTTTTCTGAAGCTGACTCTTATTCTTATTTCTTTATTTTTATTTGCTGCATTTGTAGGGTTTTTGATTGAACCCGTAAGACTTGATTGAAACAATAACATTTACTTATATCATCTTATATTATTTAGATTCTACGTCTAGAAAATTGGAAACAACGATGGTGCTCGAATAGCGACGACCCTTCGAAAACGACAACGTTTTCTGGATCCGTGGACACTGAAAGTGAACACGAAGATTCACCGCATGACCTGCAACTTCGGTTCCACAACGTGACGGGCTCGAATAGTAATATATCTAGTATCGTTACTACTAGTTAGAAATTTGCCTAATACTTTTAGGTAATACCAATTCTGAAACATAACGTCGAAAATTCTCGATGTATATGTTTAGAGAACCTCATCTCTTCACACCCGCCTTGTTGAAAGGTAAATTTCGACATTTATCTTTCGTTTTTTTTTTCTTTCTATTTTTGTTACCTAAGTTTATTAAAATGTACGTCTACTGGAGATGAATTACATTGACACTAAATTAAATCAGTATTATAATGTACTAATTATTTTTGACATTATTACTATTATTGTCGTTCACTAATATGTGTTGTTCTTGTACCGCGAATTTCAAGAATCTTCCTTGTGATCATTTCCCAGTTAATTAATTTATCTATTTTTATTTTCGTCTTCCGTTGCATATTTGTATGTACGTGAATTTGTTTGTATGTCGTCGCAATTGTGCGTGTACGTGAATTTTTATTCTTTATTTCTGCGTGAACGTTGCCTATTGAAGTGCAAATAGGTAAACAGTTCTCAACTAACGATTAATTACAATGAAGGATAACTAGAAAAGTATTATTTTTATAAGTGAAATCTGTTATTCAGCTTAGGTAGAGTATCAAATTTATCGCAGACGTTACAACACGATAGAAAATCTTGAAGCTGATCACCAAAGACAGCACTTTTTTTATTAATTAATTTTATCATTTCCGAGCAAGCATGATTTTTTTATTCTCTTTTTAGCTACCCTGAATAAACTTTTAGTCGCTGTTCGATAAACTCTATACCGATCTAGTTGTGTGACGCCGTCCGTATTCGAAATATTTTCGAATCTTTAGTCAACGCATTTCTTGTAAACTCTGCTACCTATAATTTAATTAAGTATGCTTATTTTTATAATTTTTTTCTCCCATATTTTTATCTGATTTTAGCCAAGAGGGCTCTGTGCAATCTTACATATTTAGGATTGACTTTTGATTGCGGTCATTCACGTTCTAAAATTGCACTAATCCTCGAAAAAATTTTAATGATAAAAATATCAATTTTCTTAATATTTTTGATAATTTTCATTTTGTTTTTTTTAAAGTTCTGGAGATAAACTACTTCATAATTAAGAATAATAAAGCTGATGTTCCAATGTACGTACGGATGTTATACGTTTATATTTTTTTAAAACTGTTTTACTATGTTAACATTGAACTCAGTGTGTATAATTTTTTATTTTCTAGCTTCATCCAACCTTCTGTGTAAATTTGAATTTTCCTTTTATTTTTATTTTCATCATTTTTATTCTTTGTGTTGAAAAGTTTCCAAGTTTTTAATGATAATTCATTTTAGTTACATTCATCACATAATATTCAATTTGGTTTTTGTATCGAATACGAAATTGTAAAAAGGGTCAAGTTTACACTGAAAAGCTGTTACCAGAATTCATTTAGTTTGGAGCTTCTCCATAGCAAAGTGGGGTAGATTAGTGGTAAACTGTGAATGATTTTGATGCACTCAGAACTCGTTCATGCTCGCTACATATATTGCACAGACTCTTTGTATGTAGATGGACGACGATATTTCGTTCGGAATTTCTGATAGTATAATGTACTATGATGAAAGTAGTGGATACTCTTCTAATGAAGTGTATTGTATGTTAGAGTCATGATTGAATTCTTGGATCTGCAGTACCATTTTTGTTTGTACTGTTTCATATTTTAATTTTTATTCAGTAAAACTGAAAACTGATTACATTCCGTAAACGTATCAAACGTGAAACTACGATTTATTCGATACCTAATTGTACTATTTTCTAAAAAAAATTACATTTGTTTTTCAAAAACTGAGGTACATTATCATTATTACAATTAATGTACTGAAAGGCGATCAAACGGTATTAGTAGAGTGATAAATGTCTACAGAGATATTTCTAGGATTCTTGTAGGAAATGAGTACCCGTCATTTTTATGTCGAACTATGATGCTGCTCTACCAATATTTATTAGTTTGTTACTGTCGACGCCTTATCATTTCAACGCAGAACTTGTTCTATGAAACGTTATTTTGGAAAATTTGCTGTACGCCGTGCACCGTATAGCGTGCGACGAGAACTGATCTACCTTAATAAAGAATCTGGACTCAGAAAAACGTCAACTCTTGAGCCATAGGAAAACTTGAGAAAACTTCGACTTCTTGGTAAACATTTTGCCTTTCATCTGAAGCCTTGGAAAAACTACTTCTTCGATCCCCATTTGAAGCCCCGTTGATCCCCTTGTTCACGTTTTTTCCCCAGTTGAAACCCTCCGGATTCCTGGGCTCGGAAGCCGTCAACAGGGACAAACCTGAAGCCCTTCGAATCTCCGCCCGGGCATCATTTGAGGAAAGCTACCCATTTAATTCCCATTCAAAATCTTGTTTTCCCTTTTGAGTACCTGAAGCTTTTTGCATTCAAGGGCTCCAAGTGGGATCAATGTTTACCAAGTTTCCAGCCAATATGATAGGATGGAAACTTGGAAAAATTTCAACTCTCGAGCCATAATATAATATGATAGGGAAGGTCTTACTTTCAGGCTATATGCACCATGATACAAGAAACGAGAGAAAACTTGGGGATCTTCAAGATTTCAATTTGAATTTTCAAAGGACTTGTGAATTGTATTTGTAAGTCAACGCATGTGCTCCTTATATTGCATTCAAAGGTTCCCTTACAGCTTTATGCCAGTTCGCTCTAAAATTTGAAAGCCCAAATTTGAGTACCTAGTTCGTTTCTGTGTTGAGGAACTCATACTCATTTTGCAGATATATTTCAGTTGGTAAGTCTCTCCTGACAGTGAATCAATAATATTGACGTGTGATGATGGGAAAAGGCGACAGTCGATAGTTTTTGGAAACAGATTTGCAGCGTCCTTGGCGACATGATTGACATGCTCGTGTTTTACGCGGCAGATAAGGCCAAGAATCTGAACAAAGACAACGCATGATTTGACCGGGTCCAAACATAGATAGAATTATTTGCTGATTGGTGTTCATGTTTTTTGGTTGGGCCCATCATTACTTGAGTCAAACTGCGCTGGCGATCACTGGTTTTTCTTAAATTTGATAAGCATAGAGCTTGACTGAATATTTAGCCATAGCTTATTAGAATATTCCTTAACGTGAAGCTATAAGCTACCCCAGAACTTGAAGTTTACGACTTGCTTGATATCTCTAAATTAATGCTTCCCAAAAAAGACAAGTATGCATTAAGAATGCTCACTCTCTACTAAAGGTAGGTAGCGACAGGTCTGTGGTTCCATTTTCTGTGATGTAACAATGTTTCTTACCAGGGGCGCGTCGCAGTTGGTAGGAGGCCTCTTTTAGGACAGCACTCCCATCAGTCTATTATGAAGTTTCGTCGTTTTCTCTATTGAAGAAAAAAAAAACAAAAAAAACAATTTCACAGAAAAAAAAACACTTTATTCCTCAATTGTAGGCCTAATCTCATATTCAATGAAATGAATTATCAATTATTTCATAATTTTTAGTGAGTGATTCGAAACAAAAACAAAACAAAAAATAAAAACAGTATCATTTGATAGGAAATTACAGTCGAATATAAAATATTTCACATGAATTCACAATTTTGAGATGTTTTACTCGATTCCGTGACTGTAAGTTAATCTTCTTTCTCTCCAATTATTGGAACATGGAAAATTGTGACTCAAAAGTTCTGGAGTTTCTTTTTTACTGATGAGATTTGGAGCTTGAAAGATCCCCAAGAAAAAGAAACTTTGTAGACTGTCTCGGTCGCTTTTGCCAAAGACTGTTCGAAAATGAGACGCAAAAATAAAACTCGTTAGGACTGCACAAATTGACGGAGGTCTACGAAAATGAAAAACTTCCGAAGCTTGGAAATTGCTACCTTTGCAAAAAATAAAATAAGAATAAAAAATGTGTTGTGACGTCACTCAAGTTATACATACAGTTGATTTTATTTTTGCTTTGAAATTTTGCAAATTTTGGAAGTTTTTCATTTTGGTAAAATATGCCCTACTTTTTCAATATTTTGTGATCATATTTTATTCATTCTCGTTATCGATAGAATATCGCTTGAATTTTACTCCAAATGTCATCAGTAAAAAAGAAACTCCAGAACTTTTGAGTCACAATTTTCTATGCTCCAATAATTGGAGAGAAAGAAGAGTAACTCACAGTCAGGGAATAGAGTGAAAAAAAAACCGAGAGACCCGAGTACTCAGTCATGTTTTTTTTGTTTTTTTGTTTTTTTTTTTTCAATTGCGTAGTACTTTGCCAAAGGAGGCAAGTGCCTCCCAAAAAAGAAATACACTTGTGAAGGCTTGAGTGTTGCTCCTTCGAGGTGAGCACTGTCCGAATTATTTATTCAATCAGTATGTGCAAATCGAGATAATGTATCCTTTTAAATTTTTCCAAAACTCTGACACGTCCATTCAGAAATGATCTTCAACCATCGTCATTTTCACCCTTCACGTTCTAAAAATGTTGACTCTTTTTTGAGAAAATTTTTCATTGTTGAATCAAGATTATCATAACTTTATTCATCTATCTGTCCTCGCGAGTTAGTCTTTTTACCCAGGTACTAAATTTTTGACGCGCTCATAACCCAAATTTTCATTCGACAAATTTCAGACGCGGTTATTTGAATTTGCCCTACGAATAAGATTCAACCTGAAATAATCAGATTACTTGCTTCTCTTCCTCATCGTCCATGTAAAGATTAGAAAAAAAATTATATGTTCGGAATCTTTGAATACTTGATAATGCGGTTTTGTGTGATCGGAGTAATAACAATTTTCATCCGTCAAACGGATTGGTATTTTAGTCGTAAATATGTACAAAATGGTGAAATTTTTCTAAAGAGGCTCCGTGTGTATGTAATTATGAAATTAATTACTCACGAGCGATGAGTTTTCCATACAGAGTTCCACACACCTATTCGTGTTCCACCAGTGTGTGGTCTATTTCACTCGACAAAAACATTTCATTTGTCAGTCAAGCAGCTATGAGAATTTTCGGAGGAAGAGCTCTGAGGAGTTTCTTCAAATATTTTGTTTTCATCGTTCTTTCACAAGCATAAACGGAACATGTTTCATTGCAACAGCGCACAAACTGTATCCGAAATTTCTCCCTAATTTACACGTCGCGTCGCATTCTTGATATTATTAACCACACTTTGTTAATCAATCGCCACGCTGTACTTCATATTTTATGTAGACGCGGTTAATTTTGTGGTCGTGTGGGTAAAAGATATCTGGTAAATGAAAAAGAACAGATACCAATCTTAATTGACGATTTATTACTAGACATGGTCGTACATTATTAACCATATAACTTTAAAGCTTTGAATCTTTTCTCTTTTGTATTTCAACTGAAATTTTATCATTAGGGAATCAAAAATTCGTATTTTTCTATTAACCTTAACCTTTATCCAGGACGTGGCTCGGCTGACAGCTCTAGAGTTTCACTGTACGATTTTTTTTTAAACTGTGACTACAGAATGGAATGAGTTTTCGAGTTAAGAAGAAGGAAGATAAAATATGTGGTAACATGAAAAGTTCAATGACTCGCGCGGTGCAAAATATACTCTTCCCGAAAAATGAAAACTTCTGGAAATTTGTGTTCATTAATTGTCAAAATAGGTCGTATCAACAGACACGAACGCGCACGTGTGTGAGACTATAAATAAAACATCTTTATAATTTTCTTTACTTATACCTATAGGATATGTAAGTAAGATTTGTTAATTTTCGAACCTATAGTGAGTTCGTAGTGAGCTCTTTGAGCCTCGCATTAATTGAGTCAAACTGTAAGAAGTTTTGAGGCTGAACATTGTGAGATGAACTGCGCTAATTCTCATAGCATTCCAAAAACCGGACAACCTTTGACTTCTCCCTACAAAATAAATTATCTTATGCTTGATCCATTTTTATCTAAGCCTAATTCAATGCATAATTTTTGGGAAATATTTTTCTTTCTTTTTTTTGGAGGCTTCGGAGGTAACATTTTATTAGTATGATTTTCTTGACCAATAAGTTGAAATTAATTTTAGTTCAAGTGCCGAAATTTAAAAATTCTCGGTTTCATATCCCTATCAGGTAATTCCGAGGCTCGATTGTGAAGTGTATTATTGTGCGACTAAACTTTTCCATGAATTTGTGATCACTATTCGTAACGATACAAAAATCCGAATAAGAAAAACTGAAATTCATCTCCAATAAGCAATTTCTTCATTTAGCCAACATGAAATTAATTGGTCAACCGTCTTAGGTCCTTGATGAAATTATTTGGTACCTTTAAGTAAAGTATTTGTGATGTTCTGCGTGGAGCTTTTCTTGTATCTAAATAAGCAGTATACCCTTCCATAAGATTTACTTTGAAAGTTGGTGGCTCTTTTCGGATCTTACGGTGCATTAATTTTGATTTCTATTTCAAAGAAATACTTAAATAGGCCAGCGTGCAGATGTATTACAAATTTTCAAGAATCGTATTCGGTGTATGAATAATGATAAGGGTTACAATTAGGTTAGGTCTAGGTACCTATACTACATGACTTAAGTCAATTTGTTGTCAAGGAAAGGCTTTAACCATGGTTAATTTCTGTACAGGTGAATCTTCGTAAATAAGGTGTCAGAAATTGACAATAAATTAATACATGGTATGATTTTCTGAGGACTTTTCTTATCAACTTTTATAAACCCGCTCAGAGCTTTCTAAGTTCATACAATTGCAAAAATTCTCGTTATGTATCAACGTACCAGTATTACCGTTGAGGTCAAGTCATTAGAAGGTATAAAAACTTTCAATTCGAATTGTAAGAAGCAGCACATTGAATTTTTTTTTATTTATATTTCTGTTTTCCGTAGGAGACCCTGCGTGCGTCGATAATTATCTGTTACCAAGCAGGAAGAGATGAAGTGCAGTGTGCAGTACAAAAATTATTCCGATCAAAGCGAGAATAGGCAGATTTCAACGAAATGGCAATATCAGGTCTGCAACTAGGTACCTATCTTATTCTTATTGCGTATAAATTACATTGAATTTTAGGGGATAGTTCTGTTGTCGGGGAGAATTCGACATTTTGACATACTGAAATATCTTCTTAGATTAGCCGAATTGTAGGTACGAAAATCTGAAGAGTCAAGACAAGTTTGTGACTTCTTAAGGTATTACTCGTTGAAATTCCTACAGCATTTTCTTCATTCAAATCGAGAATCTAGGATCAGAGAGTTGAAGGGCTACAATGCAAAAGTTAGTCGTAAATCCGAAAAATAAACAATGTCATACGATGTACTCATAATACTATTACACACTATGGCATAGGCAACAATAGTAGCTATGCTAGCATAGAATAAAATCTGGAGCCACCACTACTACCAATAAAACTATAGTCAGGATCCCTAGCATTAATGCAGAAGTAGTACTGTCTGAACCGTAGTCTGAACACTGCACTGTACAAAGGTGAGTTTATGCCGGAGGTCCGACGGCATAATATCGCTTTTACAACCACGACAACCTTCTCGTTCAGCAGCATCGTTGCAACGTAAGGGTGTGTCTTAGGTAGTGAAAGAACGCTAGACGCATGCGCGCGAGCAGTCGATGCATTCCTCTCGGTCTCGAGTAGTTCGCGTTCGTTGTGCTGACATTACAGAGTTTCTCGATTGTAATCTTGTTGATTTTTCGCGTTCGAAGTTGTCGTGGAATCGAGTGTGCTTGTGAATCTCCGCGTTGTGTGTGTGTTGATTGTTGTTCTTTTCATTTACTAACTTTTGACGAACGATAACAATTTTTTTTGTGGTTATTTTGGTGAAAATAATCCGTTAAAATGTCGGAAACGGTGACAAATAACGACACATCCGCCGAACAGAAGGAAACGAAGGAAGAAACTAAAGAAACTGTTACAGAAACAAATACGACGGCAACTCCAGCGCCGCCGGCCGTTCCCAAGAACTGTAAGAAAACTAACTTCGAGAAGGATGTTGTGTATTTATATCAGTTTTCCAGAACGCCGACTATTCCATCTGTCTCTCCATTCTGCTTGAAAGTCGAGACATGGCTCAGACTCACCGGCTTGAAATACGAAGTTAGTAAACTCTCATTCTATTTTAGGTGTTATTCCTACGATAATCTAGTGTAGCAAGGGATTCAAAAATCCAAAATATTCGCACGAAAAAAACTGGGAATGAGAAATGCAAGCTTTTTTGATTAAGGATTTTAAGCCTTTGATTTTAGCTTGCTATCAGGAAACTCATCGTATCAAATCGATGAAGGAGCTGTAAAATTTTGACAATTTTTTATTCTATTCGTCTGTATGGAGAAATCGAAGAAATGTCGTCATAGTGTCGTAAAATGTGCAAATTTCGTTGGTTTGAATTTTTGAAACGGCGAAACGGCGTCCATTTGCCTCAGCGAAAATCTATAAATCACGAAATGCGTTGAGTTCTGGAGGAGGTAATGCCACTTTTTTGGCTTCGCAGCGCTAGGTTTCACGAAATGTATAACGTGGGTACGGTTTCCATGTTCGTGCGATACATCGAAGGGGTTGCAAATGCTCGTAAACTCGAGTCGACTCGTCGATTCCATTTTTAATGATCGTTTTTTAGGGTCGTTGCAACTGTAATTTAAACAATTTCGATTGTAATTTTATTATTCAGGCGGTCGAAAAGGAATAAAAAAAAGGAAAAGGACCCGTACTTTTTTTTTTTATTTACACGTTATCGCCGCAAACATGAATAACTTACGTTTATCCTCTTCCTGTTGAACACGCTCGGCTGCTTTGGTTTGAACACAGAGACCGCGTCGGAAGTAATCATTGTACTAATACAGCGAAATGGCATTTCGGACGGATTTCTCATAACATTAATAAGAGTTATATTCTCGAAGAAAGAAATTTAAAACACCAAGATGATCTCTATAAGAATTGATGGCGTAAATTGAAGCAAAACGAGGACATTTGAAATTGCAGCATCACGTTTTACGACGATGATGAGATGTAAAGAGGACTAATATTGTACAATCGTGAACGGAAGCGACAAATTCTTTTCTGTTTTTCGAAGAGAGCTTTCATTCATTTCTCTTTCTTCCTTCAGTACGTAGGTTGGATTCTGAGAGGACGACATCGATTTGAGTGCGTTTCTAATTACTTTAAATGAAAATATTAGCGACTTTAATTATGTTGTTCGAATTATTGTATTTTCTTGCATCGTCTGATTGAAGATGATTCGTTTCAACTAACTAGAGAGATTGACTATGGTTGAACGTTCATAGAATTTAATAACGCCCATTTGTTAATATAACGTGCGAACCAGTAATTTCATTTTGTATTTTCTAAATGGCGTGGGTTGTATTGAATTATTCGCTGTGGATGCTTCTGTTTGCGATTTAAAAGACGTACGTTAGCGTGATAAGTAAAGAATATATGTACGTATTTGAAAGAGGGAGAAAAATGCTTCAACATCGCAAAGTGTTCGTAACGAACAATACGTATGGTTATTGTTTGCGTATTGTTCCAGTATATTTACTGAATAATCTATTTTTCGTATTACAGTACAATAGATTAGTCATCGTTGATGATTCGGACTGCAGTCTTTTCTCAAATTCTTCATTTTCCAAATGCTCGAGCCCAATTATTAAAATGTTCGAAAGCTTCATTGTTTTCAGAAGTGCACAATATTTACTCTTGTGTAGAAGAATCTCCTCTCATCGAAGTATTGAAAGAATTTCTTCGAAACGTATTCGAAGCTTGTAAAGTATTTCTACACATACCGAACACACATATAGGAGTCGTGTGTTTTACGAGAATCATCTCCTTTTTTTTTTGTGAATTTTTATTAGATATATATTTTTTTTTTTTTTTGATGTCGTTTGTTTCTGGAAAACTATGAAGTCCGGTAACTCTGGTACGAAGTTGAAAACGAAATTCCTACGATTTTAGACAAGCTTTGACAGTACTGCGTCCTAAAAAGCTAGGTTCGCCAGTTCGCAGTGAAGTGGGAGATTTTCTCTAGTGTTCTGCATCCTCCATCAGCGGTTCTTGTCGCGAACTGCCCTGCGTTCGCTCAGCATCTCGGGTCCTTTTTTCAAAATTTCCCCCAGATTTGTAAAGTAGCATACTTGCACTTTCATTTTTTAACTCTTCTGGAAGCTTTTGTCGAGTTTTCCTTTCATCTAGATTTTGTCTGAATAGTTTCTCGAGGTAGAATTGTCGATAATTTGTGATTAATAGATTTTACCCGAACATGTGAATCTCTCCCTGTTTGATAGCACTAGCTGAAATTTGAGACGATTATGGTTCTGTTCGATAACTGTTCGAGGGAAAGGAGTATTGGGATTCCTTAACCGAAGTAAATTGATGGTTTGGATACTCGAATTCCATAACTCGGGGGAGTATCTGAAACAAGAAAAGTGAAAGTACAGAAAGTGATGAATAACTTTGAGAATCAGTGATGAGGTTCTTGAGATTACAAGAAACCAAAACAGTAATTCCTGTATGAATAACTCTAAATCCGGAAAAAACATGGTTTTTAAAATCCTAAGTTGAAGGAAGAGTGGCGAAAGGCGAGCTTAGAAATGGCCAATGACCAACTGAGGAGAGAGAAAAGTTCGAAAAATTGACTTAGAGAGGTGCAAGAAAACCTGTTATAATCTTTCATTGTTTTGCCTATTTTTAACAAAACGTATCAAAATACGATCAGAATTTATAACATGAACTCACCTAACTTCGTTGAGGTGTCCTTAGCTGAAATAGTTTTTCGTCTAATATTTCCTAGCGTCTGCAAGGAGTCTTTCACGTACCTATTTTTCCAAGCTGTCGAGCCAATCATCTTCTAAATTAGGTCCACTAGTGGTTTAGATATCTGGTCCCTTTGGTAAACTCCTATCAACTTATTTCTTCGAACTTCGGCTATCCAAGGTAAGGGCTTCTGAAGAAACTTATCTGAGCCTAGTACGAGGGTTCTCATGTGAAAAACATTGGTCATCTAGTGAAACTTTGTGGGAATAACTTCTTATATCTATATCAAAACCTTGCAAATACTTGAATTTTAGCAGGTATTTTTTCATTTTTATGAGCTGAAGGATGTCTAAAATTTTTAAAACGCGAAAAAACAGTAAATCTTTTTTATGCATTGAGAAATCTTACTGTCGAGGTTTAGAAATTCACGTTTTTCGGTATCCTTCCAAATGTTTTAAGAGTGCTTCTCTTGTTTATTTATGTTCTATCCCATTGTTTTCGCTGCTCTGTTGAGTCTATTCATTTCTGTGGTTTCGAATATTATAGTCTTCTGACAGTGGCCTGTCTGTTGGCGAGTTCTGTTAGTATACTTCACTCGTAAAATCATTATTGAACAACAGATGGCGCGTATAAAGCGCGAAAATTGATTTACTGTTAGTAATAACCGCGTCCTATAATTAGACTTCGAAAATGCTTGAAATTTTCATTTCAGAGACCACTTTCTTCAATAGACGAAAAACACGGTAGTGAATCATGGTATATAAACAGCCATGGCGACGTGACGAGTGACCAAATTTAATTCAAATCTGCTCCGATTTTTCAATCTCCCAAAGTCGCATCGAGCTTAGTTCTACCTTTTTGATTTTCCTGTTTGCGAGTCAACTGATTTATCCGAAGAGTTACTACGAAAAAGAAAGAAGTGTAAGACGAAATTTTTTCATTCTATCTTGGTAAATATCAGGGAATGTAGAATTTTTTAGTTGTAGGGCGTCATTTCTAAAGAACAAGAGTTGGAAGATAAGTGGCATTCTATTGTATCCGACCTCCCTTTCTTCAAAACAGACAGAACCTCTCGTTAAATGAGTTTCGACGAATGAAATCGTATTGTTTACTCCGCTGCAAATAAAATCGGTTCGAAGGTTTATTAGAATAGGAAGAGTGATGCGCGGAAATGAGTTGCCATTTGCACGCCTTCGTTTGCTGAATGATATTCATTCTAGACCCTTCCCAAGAAGGTTTGAATTTGCAGAATATGGACTGTACGTGGCGCGAAAGCGAAAATGCATTTCCTGACTAGTAGTCCACGTCATCTTTTATCCGTACGATCGTGAAGAAACGTTGAACTCTGTACCTCTTTTATTCACCATCACAATGTATTCTACTAGCTACGTACCTATCACAAAAGGCTTCCGACAATAATCTTCATTAACTATCGTTTAATTGAAATGTTATTCTGGAATAGTATTGATGGTTTACCCTACTGAGAGAATGATACAGGGTGATTTTTAACGAGGAAACCTCGCTTTTCAAGCTGCGACAATAATAACACGCAGATATGAAGCCACGCAGCTCACAGTTTGAGACTTCCTCATCGAGAAATCGCCCTACGCAAAAACTTGAGACACTGCATAGCAACTTATTCTGTAATGTAATCATTTTTCTGAATCTGTAGAGAACAAATAACCCTACGATTATCGGCGCGAATGAAAGTTGCTTGCTATAAGTGTGGAATGCAAGGAATCCAAAATGAAAAGCGAAACTTGTAATTATTATGTACAAAATTCCCTGTCAATATTTTCATAATATACGAGCATGCCTGGCATAAATAAGAGGAGCGAGCGTGAAATAGTTGAAGAAATGTAATGCTGTATATGATTCTCGCTGCGTCGGGTCGTTAAATTTTTATTATGATTCTTTTTTTTTTCTCTCACTCTCTCCGTCCGTCATTTCTAATTATTGCTGTCTCGTTGGTGCAAAATTGGAAAATCATTTCATCGAACTCTTAAATCTCTACTTAGACTGGATGGAGTACATTTTGATCGTGTTTGTGTTTAGATTTTAATTCGGTGTGCGCATCGTGGTGGTGTCCGAAAATAAAACTTTTCTGCCCTCTGTAAACGTCACGTACGCACGTTTTTCAAAGAAGTATTTTTACGACCTTTTTGGTTACTGATTATAAACAGTTTCTATTTAATTTTGGTTCGCGTCTAAATGCGCTTTTATATTTCCTCTTGTCTGTAGTTTGTTTTGAAAATGATGTCGATAATTATTATGATTCCGTTGTCGTTGCTGCCAGCTAGTATAGTGTAGTATAGGTATGCGATATACTATTTCTAAAAACTCCGCTAATCAATTTTGATAAAAATTCGAGTGAGACGTAAATCATCGGGAGAGCATGATTCTAAATATACGTACCGTATTTGTACGAGAGAAATTTAGAGAGAAGTCGTGTAGATTGATGACCGCGATAAAAATCGACTAGTTTGAAAACTCGTTCGTCGAGAACGTCATCGTAATATCTCGAGCGCTATTCATGCGCCGCCGGTCGATCTTTCAGACCGTATCTATTCTGTTTTGAATTCTTCCCAATTCGAGAACCAAATGAAATCTGGTCGAAAGTTCTTTTGAATTCTGCAAAAATGCACTCTCCTTCAGTGTCTTCCAAAATGCTTCCTGGCTTTCGAATTTGGGAAACTCATATTTTTTGAATTTCTTGCATATTTTTGAGGATGTTACATCTTCTTGTTCGTGTCCAGACTGAAATATTCGGACCGAGCTGGGCTAGTATCGTTTTCTCTGGATTGTAGAATGGATATTTTCCTTCTTCTACGTACCTGATTCTTTTTCGATGATATTTCTACCTAGATTGAAGCGCAAGGCAATGAATGGATGACCGATTCGATCTGTGCGCCTTCTCCGAGTAGTAGAGTGCTGTACAAAGTACGATGAATTGAAACCGCCGTTTATTGATTGAGAGAGGATAGAACCTACTGGAAAATTCTGAATACTCCATCGGGTAAAAATTTCCGATTAAACGGTGAATGTTCTGAGAGGTGTTATTGAAATTACTATCGATTTTGAAGGACAATATGAACATCAATCCCTGTGGCCTACATTGTACTACAAATGTTATATCGCCCTTTAAAAATGAATAATATTTCGATACAGATTCATTTATGTATTGAGATCTCGTAGCGGCGATGTTCTAATATTGCAGAAACTACCTTTTATAAATTTTCGTACTTCCGACAGTTGCATCAGTAACTGTAAAGAAATTCCTATATTATATCGAGACAAAGCGATATCTTGTTTAGTCTGAGAAGATCTTCGTTATCGGACGATTGCATCAATATATGTAATGGGTTTCATAACTTGTAAAACTAAATGTACGCATTTCTTTTGATGCAATGACGCATTATGATAAACAGAAAAAAATATGTTTATTGTGTGCTGTACACGTGATTTTAGATAGATAAAGCCTGGATTGTTTGTCCACCCGGTAAATAAGTCCAAGAATGCACGTTTCTTCTATTTCTGTGGTATCGTATGTCGAATGAGTAAAATGTTATTACTCGGATCACCGTTTTCTAATCCGGTGTCTAAAAAAGATAAAGATCGTCTCCTCGTGACCTCTCATTCGAATTGCAGAGTTTTTGAAAGGAATTCATCCTACCCCGGTCGAGCTCATTCGTACTTCAGCATCTCTCGTTCACCTTCCTCGATTATATTTTTCGAAGTATATCGAATTCTTTTGGTCTGATTATGATTATCAACTCAACACAGGAGACTACTCTTTAGCTGGTTGTCGTCGGATCTCCGTAAGAAGTTTGAAGAAGGTTCGCTAAAAGGAAAAATAGACAGGCGGTAAAAGAAACTGAACATGGACTCGTTAGGAGAGGTGAGATTGAGCTTTTACGTGGATCGAATGAGATTTGGTGAAGTTATTGTAAAAACTCGTGATCTTATTAGTACTGTATAAGCAAATTGGACAAATGAAGTGACAAAAAAAAACATGGCGAGTTAACAAGCGGAAGTTTGATGGAAAATGTTTTATTAGGGCCCAGTTTGAAGCCTTAAAAAATCCCAACCCCCAAGTGCGACCGAAAACTTTTTGTAGCACGTTGAAGCCCCCCAATTTCAGTTTTTGGCGTATATCTCGAAAAGTTGAAGCTTTACAGAAAAAAGTTTCAAACAAAAAAGATTCCCCTTCATATTTCCTATAAAATACATGTATCATTTATTAGCCTAAGTTCAACCGTTAGCCTAAAAATGCCGTTTGAAGTTGGACAACTTTGAAAAATTTCAGAAAATTGCGATATTTTGGGCAAATACTGCGGAAATGGCAAGTGGTAGAGGAAATTGTTTGAAACAAAAAAGATTCCCCGTAAAATTTACTACAAAATTCATATCTCAAACCTTAGCCTAGGTCTAACCGTTAGCCTAAAACTGTCCTCCAAATTCGGACAATTTTGAAAAATTTGAAAAAATCGAAAAATTCTGGGCGAATATCTCGGAAATGGCGAGTGGTGGAGAAAAATGTTTGAAACAAAAAAGATTCTTCGTAAAATTTTCTACAAAATGCATGCATCAAACATTAGCCGAGGTCTAACCCTTAGCCTAAAACTGTCCTCCGAATTCGGACAACTTTGAAAAATTCGGAAAAATCGAGAAATTCTGGGCAAATATCTCGGTAATGGCGAGTGGTGAAAAAAAATGTTTGAAACAAAAAAGATTCCTCGTAAAATTTACTACAAAATGCATGCATCAAACATTAGCCGAGGTCTAACCGTTAGCCTTCTCTGTAGATGGACAACTTTGAAAAATTCCAGAAATTCAAGAAATCAAATTCACGTCCGTACATCACACCTTTCCGCGTTTTTCAATAGTACAGCAGACCGGTTTTTACAGTCAGGAACATTACAAACTATGCCTGTCCTAATTACTCCTTCCAAAGAAGTATTCCCTTCCCTGTACAAGCCTGTGTTCTCAAATACAAAGAGTCATAAAAGGACTCTTAGTCCTTAAGTACTCATGGTGGGAAGAAACAAGACAGGATGACGACAGAACCCCCCTCCCCCCCAATGTTGGTCGAAGTTGTACTTAAACAACATCATTCTCCCAATAGCCGATGTATGATGCTGGAGAAGTTGGTGACCAGACTCGGTACATGAAGTTGGAAAGCAGTGGCATTGATGGTGCAGTATCAAACACAATCATACCCAGATTTGGAAATGCGATTTGAACGTCAGCATGTCTATAATCTATAATCACCCGTCTTGATACTGTGTACTAATGTCTGATATGTGTAGAGCTGCAATGTGAGTCCCAGAATCATTAAGTTGTGTTGGCAAAACATTGTCAGTTGCTACATAAGGAGGACAGTATTGCATAGTTCAAAGACAATGACAGCAGGACTGACATGGACATCCCGACACCAGTAAACCTGTGCATGAAACTGTAATTGACGGTGGAAGGTAGAGTACTCCACTTTCAATGTACTGATGGATTGTATAGACTATTGGCAATGCTGAAAACCAATACACCTCTGAACAGCATGCCAAAGGTACCAAGATACGTACCAATGCTGCACTGAGATGTATTGAAGGCCCCGTTCTCCAATAATGACTACCTACATTATTGAAGAACAATTTCTTTTTTGAGGAGAGAATTATTGAGCCTCTCACCTCTTTGCCCAAATGTTTCCTTTTCCTTGGATTCCTGTCACAAAAGACATTTACAGAACATGAGAAGTCAAATCAAGGGAAATCTCGAAATTTTCGAACATATTCTGTGAAACGTGGAGGTATTGGTATCAACAACTAAAATTTTACAAGTTGTTTCTACGGGCAGTCTGTAATTTTTTCTAGTTTTTTCTCTTTTGTAGTATTCCCACCTTCCTTTCCCCTGTCCATGCAACATATTACATTGAATAATATACTTGGAATATCATGAAAATGTCTGCCGGGTAATTTGATCGTATCAGTGTGGGAATTTTCATTCTGTGTAGCTCTTATTATGCATTATGCTGATCATCTGGATGAAAATCTGCTGTGATGAATTTCTCACAAGAAGAACAAATTTCAGGTTTTGATGACTAAAAATCGAATTAGAAGTACATAGTACGACTTTAGAGGTTGAATCGAATGACTTTGATGATGATGTTATGTGAGAGTAGTGGTGTGGATGTCTAGCACCCTCGAATAGCCGAGTGCCTTTGACTTGAGCGGTCTGTAAAGTAAGAAATTTTCGAGTATGTAGTCTGAAGTTATGAAGGAATTGCTGAGTGATGAAGGTTTCAAACATTGCAATGTTATCATCTTCGACTTGGAAGCTTGGTTCATCAGGGACAAGGTACATAAGGAGGATGATGGCAAACTTACTTTCTGGAGAATAGTCTCTTGTCTCGAGGATCAATGATGATGATAACCATGTAGAAAGAAACGAAAATGAGGATTGCTTTGATGCACAACTTTCCTTTTTTGTCTCATTGAGGCTTGAGAGATATGGTAAAGAGTATAGGTGAACGAGATAGTGAAGTACGAGTGAGCTTTACTGAGACAGATCGAGGTTAGAGGTAGTAAGCCAGTATCCCTTCACAGTCCGTGAAAAGACGTACCGAGCGATATGAGTTCTATTCGCCTCTTCTTCACATCTGTGTCATTTTTAATTTCTATCTTACGTTCCCGATAATTATCAATATAGGTCGTTTCTATTTTCTGAGTGAACGTTCTGATGTTGGATGTGCCTTATCGTGTCGGGAGGAACCATAAACATTATCCCGGGTACTAGCCTCCGAATTCGTTCTTGAAACATGGATAACTCCTATCACCTGTTACGTACCGAAAAGATCGTACTAATTGGTATATTGCGGTGATAAGTACCGTCCAGATTGATAATTACTCTGGAATGCGATGGAGTTCACAATAATTCGTTAACTATACTCTGTATTTAAAATGGTATTGCATAACATACGCCACGATGAACTATATCGTTAAATCAAACAGAAACGTGTCTACCTTGACCGAGAGCTTTTGGCTGAACGCTAAAATCCTCCACGTTTTACTGCTACATGAGTGTGCACGAGGAAATACCCCATGAATTTTGTCAATTTGATAACGAAAATAAGAATGTCTCTCCATTGTTTTTCTATTTTTAACTCCGACGCTCATGAAACTTTCTTCTGACATTGTGCGAGTGGATATCTCATAAAGCATAATTGTGATCGTGACGTATTGCGCGATGCCACGAACCTCTTCACGATGGATTCTAGTGCGCTCTTATCGAGATGGGAGACGCCTCGCCTGTAAGGCTTTCCACCTTTGACCCACGATTTAATTATACATCGTATATGTTTGGGATCCGCGCCAATCGCTTTCTCGGCGCTTGAACGAATTCGAGAAAAAAAGTGAGAACAATTCTTCCGACGATGATGTCATTGACCCATGAAGGTATGCAGGGTCGCACCATATAGCGTTGAAAGTCGACTAGCTTTTCATTATTTTGGCAATAACCTTGATGTGATTTTTGGTAAGAGATGCGTATTGAAATTTTACGTAATCGATAGGTCAAACGTGCGTGAAACCAAAGGGCATCGTAGGGAAAGACGAGTGCGTTTGGAAAGAGGAAAAGAAAACCAACAGCTACATACGCCGAGCAGAAGAATTGTAAGCATTCCTGCGACGACTGACTATATTCAAACTAGACTCGATGCGTTCAATTTACATGTAAGGGAACGAGGTTGAATGTACAGTATACAGTCGAGGTTTATAAAGGGTACGTAATATGCGTCCGGATTATTAATTGCGTGCGTGTACTGTAAACCAGTCCGAAAGTCGCCATCGCCGTCGTCATCGTCGTCGTTGTTAGAATTGATTAACCCGAGAATTAGGAAGAGTATGTGAGAGAGCTCGTTTATAATCTGTCGAAATTAATGCCGGGTACTACAAATACCGCCTCTCTTTGTGAATGTTCGTTGTTGTTAAGGTTAGCAGTGGAAGAAGAAACGTTGCGCTTACTCGGTTCCAGTAGTGCAGTAGTAGATAGGGTATCGGTGGCGCATAGTTTACTCACTGTCAGTTTTTCTCGTGTATGCATTCACGCTCGAATACACACGCACGTACGGTTCTCTTGAGCGTAGGTCCCAACTGGACTAGTCGATTCGGAACAAATAGCTCGTGGTAATTAGACAAAATTGTTTGTCTTTTTGGAAACTCGTGTAGTGTACTATGAAGCTATGTGTACATCTCGTATCAAAGAGAGGAACATGTAAATTATGGGACATGTGGACGAGATTTGCTAGTGTGCTCGAGTTTGTAATCTTGATGAAGTCATGACCGCGGAAAGGGCCTTAATTTCTGTAATTGCTCGGTATAATTAGGTTCTAGGAAAGTTGATTTTATAGAGCTTTCGTAGGATTAACCTTTCGTACTTTGTTGAGAATGTGTGTAGTAAATTTCATCTTTGATTTCTTGATGTTAGCTCCCCTTAGATTCAAATTTTCAAGGCCAGAAGAGTTCAGACAATTGTCCACTTGTTCATTTGCATACTCACCTGTTGTGAATTCTATTGGAAGAAATAGGTGAAGAACTAGAAGGCCGAAGAAATATCTTCTAGTAAGGGGTTAGGATAGATGTTCAGCGAGAATTGAAGGCCATGTTCCCGATTGCAGATTCTCCTCTTATATGTTCTTAATGTACTCCGTCAGGATCATGCTGCCTCTCTCTTAATATATTTGTACCTATCGTAGACTCGTGTTTGTGGGTGCATGCCTTTCATCCAATTGATCGCAAATGTTCTCCAGAATTGTTTGATATCCGTAATTGAAGAGTGATTGCCTAATTGGATGTCTTAACAGGTCATTCAAGTCATTTATTTCGAAAGGAAGTCATTAAAGTCATTCGAAGTAATTTATTCTCATTCGTGGTCATTGGAAAACTTTAGTAAACATTATCTTGAAAGCAAGAATGGAGAACATGAAATTGGACATTCTATTTTGATGACGAGCAGCGTATGCTCTGAAATACCGTCAAACTTCGCTAAGTCGTGCTTGAATAAGCCTATGAAATAGCCAAGTCCAACAAATCTGTCTATTCCAAGTGCGTACTATTTTTCTTACGGCATTTCGAACACAGCAATAGCTAACATGACCGGAAATTCACCAGCTTTCAATTAAATTCGACTATTCTTAACTTGAATCAATCAAAATGGTGGAGCTAAATTGACTGAGAATGGACTGCAGTAATCAATTTTCGAGCTGCATTGACTAGCTCTCGTCGAAAATTGTTCATTTTTATCCGAAATCTTGAGAGCGTTCCCGTGAATCGAATGAGGAACTCGAAAAACGGCCCACGCGAACAATATTTATCGCGTATTCACCTTAGCGACGTTATACTGTATTAAATATTTGTGATTTCCAGAGTACTTGACGAAAATGACAGATCGACAATAATAGTCTAGTGGACAAAGAAGAAAAATGTTGCGTTTTTTGCATGTCAACGGCATTTCTTGAGACATTACGCCAACAAACGTTGTCTGGGGTAAAATTCATCGCTGAATCCGAATTTCGATGTTGGCAAGCTGAATTTTGTCCCCTAGGAGCGTAAATTCAAAATGGCGCCTGATAAAAACAGAAAATCTATGATAATCCTCGTAAAAACAAAGTACCGTTATGCCAACAGACGTTTTTAGGGGTAAAATTTACCGCTGAATCCGAATTTTGATGTTGGCAAGCCAAATTTCGCCTCCTAGGGGCGTAAATTCAAGATGGCGCCTGATGAAAGCAGAAAATCTATAATTATTCTCCCATAAACAAAGTGCCCTATATTATTGTAAACGTTTTGAAGGGTTCAAAACGTGATAAGATTATCAGTATTCACTAAGATGAAATGTAACTGTTGAAAACGACTGAAAAAACAAAATGGCGGCCAAATTTTTGTCAATTTTGGGGTCAAAATTGATGAATTTGGACAATCACACAATAGAAGGTTGTGAGATATCGTTTCCATGGTTTTTTAGATCGAGAAGTTCAAAAATTGATGTCTGGGAAGCATTAGGGTAATTGGAAGTCATCATTACATTGCTTGGAAATCCGGATTGAGTGGTAATTGATGGCCGCGTATAATTTTCATCGGTTTACAGACGTATACGTGTTATATTAATTAGATATTATAAAAATTTTGAAAAAAAAAATGGGAAAACAGTATCCGCCAGAATTCTATTCCTCAAAAAGGTACGGGGGAGTGGTGAAGGCAAGAAAGGAAAGCGGTTCGAGTAGGTAGTTCCGGGAATTGTGTGGATGTCATCAACAAGTGTTGGCAGGTGAGCGGACGTGAAAAGAAGGTTCTCACTGCTTCAGCCCAGAGGCTGAGATGAGAGCTAGTGCGGAATGTTCCGAGGGTCATTCTGTGTGCTGATGATGGGACAGTGTATACGCGGCCATCAATCAACACTCGATCCGGATTTCCAAGCAATTTTGTCAATTCCACAAAGTAAAAAACTTGATTTACACCAATAGACTGCATAATGAAGAGATACAGCCAATGACATCTAACTTTCATCACTCGCTAAGGCTTTAAAAGGGGTTGTTTCGTTTTTTAAACCCCCCTATGAGAATTTGAGCACTCATACATAGCTGCATTTCAAGTCCGATCAAAATTGAGGGAATTGATATTTTTTTGTGTCAAATAGGCTCGGCAACTATTGACCCAATTTTGATGGGACTTGGAATGCAGCTTTGTATGAGTTCTCAAATTGTCATAAGGGGGTTTAAAAAACAAAAGAACCCTTTTTTAAAGCCTTGGCAAGGGATGAAACGTAAATCGAAGTTTTTTACTTTCACGGAATTGACGAAATTGCTTGGAAATCCGGATCGAGTGTTGATTAATGGCCGCGTATAATTTCGAACGGTATACGGGAAATGTGTTGATGATTCACTAACCTATCATAATGCGTGAATTGTATGTGTCAGTTGCTACAGTATTTTCTACTGAAACGTCGAGACTAGAATGGAGGACTCAATGATACGCTCATACACAATTGATATTGGAGAAATACTTGTAAAAGATGCTATATTTGCATTTTGTACTTATTTATGATCCTTTTAGATGTTTAACTTTATTGACAAAAAGAAGGGTCCTGAACTGGAGAGGAACTTGAAAATTCTTCCGATTCAATGTTTTATAAAATGCTTATAACTTTTTTTACAGGATCAGCAGAGGTGAAGAAATTGAAACTAGTACTTCCTGAGAAGTTTCCCTCCCCTTAATTCCAAAATGATGACTTCCAATTACCCTAATGCTTCCCAGACACCAATTTTTGAACTTCTCGATCTAAAAAACCATGGAAACGATATCTCACAACCTTCTATTGTGTGATTGTCCAAAATCATCAATTTCGACCGCAAAATTGACAAAAATTTGGCCGCCATTTTGTTTTTTCAGTCGTTTTCAACAGTTACATTTCATCTTAGTGAATACTGATAATCTTATCACGTTTTAAACCCTTCAAAACGTTTACAATAATATAGGGCACTTTGTTTATGGGAGAATAATTATAGATTTTCTGCTTTTATCGGGCGCCATTTTGAATTTACGTCCCTAGGGGGCAAAATTTAGCTTGCCAACATCGAAATTCGGATTCAGCGGTAAATTTTACCCCTGAAAACATCTGTTGGCATAACGGTACTTTGTTTGTACAAGAATCATCACAGATTTTCTGCTTTTATCAGGCGCCATCTTGAATTTACGCCCCTAGAGGACAAAATTTAGCTTGCCAACATCGAAATTCGGATCCAGCGATGAATTTTACCCCAGAGTATGTCTGTTGGCGTAATGTCTCAAGAAATACAGTTGACATGAAAGAAAAATAATTGTCCACCGGACTATAATAATCTTTTTGAAACTGATGCGCTCGTCTTGATGGGAGGCAATCCTGCAAAACTTTTTCTCTATCATTCTATCTCATTCTCTTTCTCTAAAACGCAAGGATGAGGATCGGGACCAGAAGATAACAATTTGATTCTTTGTGTTCTTAAAATCAAAATTGAAGTCATTTTTTCTAAGATTACATTTGTTGAATGATTGCACGAAAATAACCTAGGAAAAATATTGTTACATTACATAAATTCTGCGCGCATTTGATTCTCCACGACTGCTGTTCGACCTAATGACTATATGAAAGAACTTGATCAGGTCAATGTTCAGAACTAACGCTCACGATTGACCTTTGTGGCACGGTTCGGGGAAGAAGAAGCGGCTCATTTTTCAAATACGAATGTCAGTGCGTGTATCACGTCAATTCTCATTTTCCATTTCTATAAAATGTGACTTAATGACACGGTTAGAATAAAAGTGAATTTAAAAGACGAAACATACAAAATGACTAGGTTACTAATATTGGCCGAGTGGCAACTTGGTCGTCGTCGGCATTTCAGAGCGGAAACAGAGGCGAATACACGTTTAGGAGAATTTGAATGAGTGCAGAAAGTACGTGGAGAATGAACGTAGGTAGCTGCCATCTGATGTGACATTCATTCTCCTATACACACGACATAGTATACAGATGAAGAAAAATACGAAAGAAAAATATAAAATTGTAAATTCTCCGTAACCAACGATAAATGGAACGACGATAATTACATTTCGAGTGAAATCCAGCTTTCTTCTTCTTCCTCCTCCTCCTTCTTCTCTATATATTATAATTCTTTGTCTTCCAATTGTTAGTTTACATTACCATGTTGGCCCCAATACGAATAATATGTATTTTTCCAGTGTTTTTTTTTCCTTTTTTTTCCCCTTTATATGAAAGATCTGGAATTAACCGGCCAGACGAATTGAATGAAGTATTCAACCGTACGTTTATACAAACGTTATAATTTGGAAAGCGTTGCTGAATTACCAGTGTATTACCTTTTCGGTCGGGAAATTTGGAGTAAATTAAAAACTTGGGAAATGACCTTCGACGAGAGCTGAAAATAACGACAATATCATTTGGAATACGTCACGATGTATACAATGACCGTTTTTCATTTCACTTATTACTATACTAGCTTGTCATTCCTCTTCGCCGATCGAAAGTTCCGAATGAAGACTAGTGCAGTGTGTATACTCAGGAGACAACGTAAATTGAAAACATAATGAACCAATATCTACTTACGAACCACTACCGTCGTAAAATTGTCTATCTACGCGGAGAAAATTAGGGTTTCGAAGAATAATACGATAAAATTGTTCGTTCAAACATTTAAAAGGTCTTGAAGAACAATCAACACCATAAACTTTCTCTAGATACATAATATTGTGAACGCATTCACCGGACAATCATAAGGTAGTACCAGATGTACTCAAGATTTAAACGTATGGTCCATCGTTTCTTCTTCATTTTTTTTTGGCGATGCTATTGAAAAGTTTACGACCTAATTCAACCGATGAGAGGTAGAGAAAATAAATCCTCCCACGGTTTACGCTGTAGCGAAGAGAGGAGGACAATATGCTTTGTTCTATTTCCTTATATTTTTGGTACTTGAACAAATCATTATACTCTTACTTTCTTTTTCTGACTTCTTCAAACCGTGAAGGAGTAAGTATAGATCCTCCTTACACTTCTGATCGTATCCTCAAAGTTTCCGTGGAAGAAGAATTTCAATGTAAGTAGATGTAATGAAGAGAACGAATATATGAAGAGAAAAACTAGTTTTTACTGACATCGGTTACTGATCTTCTCTAGCAGATGCATAATGTAAATTCTGTTTGAAAAAATTCGTAAGTCCTGAGAAGGGTGTAGAGCTCATCACCAAGAATACATTGAGATATAGATTCGATTGAAAAACACGAAAGAAAAGCCCAGGGTACAATCGGTATACCAGGTGATTCGCGTCATGTAAACATTCAGCATACACTTTCCAGTCAACGACCATGATGGTTCGCACCTCGTTAGAATGTCACAGATGAGATCAGATCTTTTGGAGGAAAAGCAGTCAGTTATGCCCCTACTGAAAGTTTTGATTCCCATTAATGAATCGCGAAAATACTATTACAGTTCAAAATTTACGAGAGAATCACCACGGACCAACCGGTTTACACTTTTGACACTTCATCGGGGCAAACTTCCAAGATGAAAATATAATTTTCTACTACAGGTGTATCTACGAGGAAAATCTATTACTCTTCATTTGAAACGTGCCTAGTTTTATAGCTCAACGACTGATAGTATACTGTTTCATTTCGAAAACGTAGCCTCATTGAACAAATCCTCGGAACAATCACCTCGGGTTTTTACGACAATCTTCGCTAACATACAGTTTTTATTATTAATTGCGTTTTTCTCTCTCATTTCGTTTCTTTTTTCCTTCCTTTCTCGTAACCTCTATTCTCAAATTTATAACGCACACATTATTCTTTTTACCAAGTCTGCGACAGCTATAGATTCTCTTCCTACGAACGAACAACGCAGGATTCGCTTTCACTCTAACGTTAGACAAACTGCTCTTTTTTTCCAACTTTATTCTCATTTATATTATAATAAATTCTTCTCGCTTTCTAACCGATTGCATGTCACAGAACAGCGATTTTAGCCCACGTGCTCCTGCACCACAGGGAAAAATCTACAACGCGCGACGAATAATAAAATGCAACCCAACGGACGTACGTTTTCAAAATCTTCCTGTGTACTGATCTAGCATAATGTTTACGTTACTTGTCAAGAGCAATGCCTACGAACAGTATTGATCAACATACGGTTTCGGAGAAATGAATAGCGTTTTCAAATGATGAAGTTCTGTATGAAAGAAGATGGCGAAGAGAAGTCGAGAGCTTATTCTAATTTATCTGATCGGGTGACTGTTCGAAACATGGAGTTCTTTTTCACAATATCGGTCATATAATTATGTCTCTTTCTGGATTAAATTTAGTATAAAAAGTGTCCAAAATAGCTTGAGGAGAGGTGGACACGGAAGCGATCAAACATCACGCGTGTGAAGGCATGGAAATCTTGGGAATGGAAGTGGTACAACATTTTAACTCGGCTCCAGAACGGTCCGGAGCCGTTATCAAATTGTTCCTCCTTCGTCAATCGCTGATTCTCATGATTTTCTTACCTGATTTTGCTGTGAATTCAACAATGTTGGGTATTTGGCCAATGTTTGATTATATTTTGTCTGGTGCTGGGTCAGTTCTGTGAGCTTTCTGTGAGAGTAATGCGAAAACGAAGAAATAGAAAGAATTCTGGGAGATCTCACGAAGTTTTTGTGAAGTTACCCCCCCCCCCCGCCTTAATTTCTCAATGTATGGATCATGTCCGAGTGTTCTGTTGTAGTGTTCATACTTGCTTTCGATTGTTCAATTTTGAAAACTAAATTTGGGAACATTTTATGCGAGCTCAAACTTTACTATAAGATTTTTCCTTTCAAGAAGAGCTTTCAAGTTCTATATTGGCCACTCCAGCTAATATGAGACCCTATAATATGCAGCAGATGAATTGCATCGCCCATTTTGTGTAGAATTGGAGTTTCCGGCCGATAGCCGAAGTTCATCATCAGCTGTGGACTTGATTCTTTACAAGATGGCGGTCTATTACGTATTTTACTCGAGCCTGAGGCGGGGCTGTTTAGCCAAGCCAAAACTTCTTGCCATCAGCCGTTGATCGTAGGATCGGCCAAGATTAGCCAAGCCTTTAGCCAATGAAATAGAATGATTTCCTCTGACGTCATCATTTCCATCTCGTTCAGCGAAAAGGTATCTGTAGACCGTATTAAGCAATTCGAAAGTACATGCTGCAGGGTATCTTATCCAGATGTTTCACCGCACAAATGCGTATCGTTAGTTATATTGCTGCCCGTCGCAAAAGCTCAACGTTTGAAACCTTTGTCGATGTTTATCAAAGTCTACAAAATCGTATACAAAAGCAATACGAAGGAACATATTTAACCGGAATATTGATATGCCTCGTAATCTGTATTATATCTAAGATACCTCAGTACGCACGTTACGGTACTGTGATTACGTTGTATGATACAGAACAGTAAAGATCTCTTAAGGCCTCTCTTCTGATCATGTGATTTACATCAGAAGTAGGATTACCCGTAAAACGCGCCAACACTAGAAGCAGAGGACGAGATTCCGCAAAGAAGAAGAACCTTTTGAAACGCTAATCAAGAAATATCAACAGATGATGAAGAATCACCAACCCGTAGAACGCGGCGTAATCAAATAATTGTTCGGCAGGAAGAAAAGAGACATCACAGGAGATACCTTGCGCAATTCAACCAAAACGCACGATCCGTTATCCTTACATTGTCTGGCGATCATTGCACAGATTTCATCAACGTCACAAGCCGTTGTTCTTGTAAAACCTACCAAATTTCGGTTGTGAACAAACTCCGCTGTGTAATCCAGGAAGGTCAAAAGTCGAGAAATGGATTAGGAGAGTCATCATCTACTCATGGACAAACCAAATCGACTCGAGGCAACGTTCAAATGACAATTCAACGGAGATAGTTAACTCATTGAGACGATCTGTAACGGCTTTGAGGACAATGTGCAAGTCCTAATCAAGAAGCGGCAACCCAAGACTGTACCGGAGCTAGCGCAATACTTCCAAATGCTGGATAAGATACCGCAGCGCCGTCTATGGTCGCAGAGCCTCAAATTCAAGTTGAACTCAATAATGTTATCAACAATACCACCGGCGTAACACCTACACAAATGAAAGACCAAGCGCTCGACCTCTGAATTGCTGACAGTGAAATGCACAAACAAGTCACATAAGTTAGTACCTACATTGCGCAAATCAATGGCTGAAACAAGAGTACCTATAACGACGTCAAGCAAGAAACCAAGAAGAATCTGACCAGGTCAACCTGTACCTATCGCAATTTGTAATAGTGCTAATCCGGGTATCGCAACTTGTAAACCAATTCAACGTCGATAATTATTATACGGTGATGCTAATGGTGTTGTCGAATAAGCTCCAGGAGATACAGTAAGCTTCAAACGCCAAAGTTCCAAGGATGAAACAAGTAAACGCGCTCGAACTCATGAACATGCCACTCAACTGTGCAATAAGTTTTTCCGAGAAGTCAATACAACACAAGATATCGCTAACGGGATGAAAACAGGGTGTCCGAGAAGGTTACTAAGTTCTGACGATTGAAACCTAGTTGAGAGCACCAAAGATATAGCCATGGTATTTGACAAATTCTCCGCATTTTAATGAAAATTGTATTATATTGTAAGTCCCATAGTGAACTGTGAGAGTGTGTTAAACAAGTAACTGTGAACATGTGAATCAGAGTGGTCGTTGAAAGATACAACAAACGTGAAGTTGGTAGCAAGTACTAGAACTGCGCTGTGCAACTGGCAAGTAGAAGAGACTGAGCCACAGATAGTTCGGCAAGTAGTATAGAGACTGAGCCAACCCGCCAGCCAGTGAATGAAACTGGACTGTATTGTGAAAAACTGCGCTCGACAGAGCAAGTATAGAATGAGAAACTGCGTCTAAGCTTTGAAAGTTAGACAAGTATATTGTGTATAAGCGTATTGAATCCAAGTCAGTATGACCCGAGTGTTTCTTTCAGGAAACGTTGGACTCTGATTATAGTGATATAGGTCTTTCTCAAAGACGAGCACGTCATTGTGAGTCAAGATGACCGTGTAAAGGACAATAATCGACTGAATATACCGAAAAGTTCTACTCGATCTGAATAACCCTGATCTTCTAAGTATTCAATTTGTAAAGGAAATTTTGGAGTGCAACATCGGGACGCCGTTGAATGTCAGTATGGCCGTGTAACCGGAATATTGATATATCTAAGATACCTTAGTGCGCACAGTACGATACTGTGATTACGTTGATCTCTTAAAGCCTCTCTTCTGATCTTATGATTTACACATATATCACTGGAAAATCAGTCCCCTGGCCCCGCTAATGGCTAATTGCAATGAGTGTTCTAGTGACAAACAATCTAGGAAATTTTTGAACAATTTCTCTAGTTTGTTTCGAAATCGATTATTCAGTGGCTGAGTGGTTACCTGTTCGAGTTATTTTAAAGCGGATATTTTACAATTTATTCCTCAGTTTACCCAACATTTTGTTTCAATTGGATACGATCGCACAGAAGAGAAATAAACCTGTAAAATAATACCCCGCGATTGATGTACCTAGACGATGAGACCGGGTTAGTCGATAGTAGATTAGCTTCTAGCTAAAGAAGTCGGCTAAGCAGCCCTGTTTCGGAAGCAAAAGAACTTCAACTTCTGAATGGCTTGGAATTGTTTTCAATTTTGAGCCAGGTGAAAAAATGTCAGAACGTTGACTCTCGACGTATGCTACCTTGCACGTTCTCGAGTCCCTAGAACAGGTTTTTTGAATCCATTGTTCAACGTGGTCGAAGAAACTACCCTCGTAAACAAGGTGATACATAGAGGAATAGTGACACAGGGAGGGGAAACTTTCTTCTAACGAAACTAGATTTTCGTGTTGGAGTAATAGAGGACAGAACTACGCCTTCTTACGTATTCGTTAAGACGTGCAAATTGTGACGAAAAAAATTTTGAATGTACGCATAATGTCTTCGCATATGTTTTACTCATCATAATTTATATCGTGGTTTACTCTTCACTTACTTGATTGGCATCTTCGTGAGAATTATTGTATCACGTTTACATCGATTTTTTAGAAGGTAAGAACTTGAGTGTTCCGGTGTTCAATTCTCCTATTCGATCTATCCTCCACCCGGTCTGTCGGAAGAAAACTTTCACTTCCTTCCAGCTTGACATTATTTATTCCTCGTACGATACCGTCTAATTACGCGAAAGGCTTCTCTGTCGTTTTGATATTTACGCCGTCTCTTCGTCAACACCTTTCGCATAATACGCGCTGATAATCATTATTATTATTTCCTCTCTTTCGTTTAGACGCATTTATACGTGTCTCACGTTACATGGGAACAGGTTTGATGCTAAACGGATTGGTGAGCCAGCCCATCGTCAGAAGAGTGCAAAATATCGGTCCCGGCCACATACAAAACATTCTTGACTTTTCAGATGTCGCACGAAAGGGTCCGGTTACCTTGTTTGTTATTGTCCCTTCTCCGTGCGTCGAAAAATGAAAAAACTAGTTTACCCGCTGGAAGAGGGATTCGTAACTTTCATAATGCTATAAACGTAATATACCACTCTCGTATACGGAGTGAAAGAGAAAAGGGATCGAATGAACATCCGTCGTCGATTCTAGACTGCGTTCAAGTCATGGCAGAAACCGTAAATAGAATATTGGAAAGTATGAAAATAACTCGAATTAACAACAATTCGCAATGCACAAAGGGATATTGTCTGTCGGGAGTGCGCTTATTACCACACTCGTAATAACGCCGAACTTCAATATGCACACACTCTTTCGTATATATAGAAAATTTATTATTGGGCGGAAATCCGCCATAAAACTGCGACGTTAGAAAATAACGTTTCAAACTACATATATATATATATGTGTGCGCGTCGATTTTCTAAATTTTTTAATTCGATATTCTTTTCGTACGTAATTTTTCAGCCTTCTTACATTCCGCGTGTAAAAGAACGCGCAAAAATAAGACGAAGTATTCTGCAAGAGAAAAGAGAAAGTGTTAACAATCGGTTTTATCGTTATCGCAATTACCGGTAGTGTAATGCACTATAATACCGTGTATTGCTGGCGAGATTCGCTCAGGATTTTTTTTTTTTATTACACGTACTGTATTTTGCCCACTTGTTTTGCTCCCCCCTCGCCAAAATACGATATATAGCCGGAAAACAAGGTTAAGTCGTGTAATAAACAGCGCGAGATAATGCCCGAATACACTACGAGAAACTGACACGACAAAACCGCCTTTCTTTTCTTTTACGATTCAATTCTTCGATGATAGCGGCGGTCGAATATCGCGAGTGATGCGTACTAAAAGTTAGTGGAACGCGAAGCGACCCGCAACGAACCGACGATGAAGAGAGGCAGGCGAAGAAAAAAAAAATAAATAAAAACACCCGAAGAGTGGAGAAAAACGATATCGTTGGAAGTACGAAAATGACGATTGTATTTGTTACCCACCTTCCAGGTATGACACCGTGAAAATGAGGAAACGATATCGGTTGAAAAATAGCAACAACGGTGATGAATGTTTTAGACGCCAATTATAAATTTTTTCATCTCACCACTTCAACGTGATTGAACGTTTTAGGGAACGCCACGGTGCGCATTTAATACCATTTCCGCTGTTCGTACCGATAAGGCGGAGTTCAACTGCACGACGGAAACTTTTTTCTTCGTCCTTATCTGAACGAATCGCCCGCAAAGGAAGAAGAAACACTCTTGAAAAGGCGTCCAACAAATCTTTAATTGATTTTTAGCTTCCCGATGACACAATTGTATCCTGTGTTGTCCTTTTATTGTCTCGCATACCGGATCTCGACTCCGTATTTACAGACGTACAATCTTGCAATCTGCCTCCCGAGTAATCTGGTAGGAGTGTACTATTATTCTTTGTAGTTTTAACAGACGAGCCATCTTGATGGCGACCACCGCATTCTTTTGTTGTAGAAATTTTGAAATCGATACGTGTAAAGATTTTTCAAACCTTATGTTGTTCGTCTTAATTGGTGTATTACATCAGGGTGTCTTGCACGCCATCGAAAAACCGATGGGTTAATGTTGATTCGGAAACGATTAGTCTGGAAGGTGCAACGATTTCGGGGAGGAATTCGACGTGAGACTCCGCACGATAATCAGTTTCGAAAAGTTGATTCTTTGCCAAAGTATAATATTCAAAGGCGTAACATTTTGTCAGGCAGCTTGAGAGTGTGGTTAAAGTATATGATAGGAATCAGTGTTTCCAGATGAGAGAATGTGAGGAATCAGAGTATCTTACTCTTGTCGCGCTCCGAAGAATGAAGTCGAACCACCTAATTCGAGTGTACGAGAAATGGATCCGTGATGATTTCAACTTAGCGATGTGCTATGAAATAGCAATATTGTATTCATTAATGAGGATGAAGAACTGTCGTTTAAACGTGGTGTAGAAATTCTTTTATAAAGATGGGGATGATGTGAGTCTTCCCCTAACTCGTATAAGTAAGAACGCTTCGATCCTATGATGTACCTTTGATTACATCCATCAGTTGATTATTGTTCGGAACTCCTGTATGAAGAGAAACGAAATTCATGAAGCTGATAAACGACGCAGATCGACTCAGGCGAATTATTTATTAGGGTAAAAGATTGGAGACCATTTCATTATTCCTACTCGCTGGAAGATTGATGCAGAAATTTGCAGTCGACACTTGCAAACAGATTGAATTTTTTATGGATTCGTGAGTAGACCTGTACAAAGGTTTTTACAAATAGCTTCGGGATGAGTATGAAGATGGCAGTCAAGACTCAGAAATCGTGTTGCCGTCTTCTTCTATCGGATCTGCTTGTCTTATGGAGGAAGGATATAAAGATGCTATGAGTGTAAATGGCTCGTGACTACGAAGACTGTAATTTATGTCCCAGAAGATCAGAAATGTGGTTCACATCATCGAGAATGTCCTCGTGATCTACGGTGACGGAATTTGTGCGGAAGTTGAAGTCGAGGCTTCGTGATGACAGAACTAAAATACAATTTAGTCCTATTGAATCTAGGCGCATGTTCCTACCCTCCCTCTTCCCATGACTGATGGGCAGAATTACAGAAGTAGGAAGGAAAACCTCCGCTCAGGTCCAAACTGATGCTAATGGGGTGCCTTGATCATTTTCTTATGAGCAGAAAAACAAATAAAGAAAATTGATGACCATCTTGTAGCACATTTTCTATGGATCGTCCCAGTTCTTTTGAGTAAACTTTCCTTCCCACTGCTTGTAACTTGAAATTACTTCAAATCCTCAAAAATGGGTGGGGTAATTCTCCCTTTGTTCTTGAGTTGATTTTTCCATTTCCTCTGTGTACTTCAATTATTGAGTTTTAGAAATCTCCCCCCCCCCCCTTCCGTAATTCTCTCAAATCCTTCAAATCTTCGCATTGCTTTTCAGTGAAGACCGATTTGTAGTAATCTTGATGAAGTCATTCTTTGAAAACTTTATACTATGATGATGTCATGCCTGATGACGCCACGTTTTGATCGTATCCTAAGATCAGCTCTCTCTCCGCTAATATTCAGTTGAAATTTTTGTTGACTTCATGCCGTCTTTCAGGTCAATCATCTATCTCCTTTCTTTTTTCTTTGGTCGAAGTTTTTGCAATTTCTTTTGATGCATTCACACCTTTACTCCACAAAAAGGCAGGCCAATTATTTTCTAGTCTTTACATCGGATTAGGTTCCTGAATGGACGCGCCCAGGATATACCAATTGGAAGCGGATTCTCCTCTAAGAAGAATGAAGGTTCACTACTTTTCGAATTTCGATTTTGTTGAGACTCTCGCTAATACAAAAAATATATATTTGATGTTGATCAATCTTACATTTCCTCTATTCAAAGCTTTACATTTCGCGAGAAAAACGAATTCCGCTTTTCGGAAACCTTCCGGGTGGTTCTAAAAGTTCTTTGAACGCCTAATCTGTAGCTGTTTTTCGACTTTACCTCGCTCGCTTTCTCAAGTAAATCTATCTTGAGCACATATCAACTCTTACGTCAACATGTTATTGGCATATCCTCATCTTGAACGTATAAGTTATTGAGTTTGGAGAAAGATTGAGCAATTCTTAAATGAGCAATCAATGACAGTGTGGTTTTTTTTAGATTCATTTTGATTGTGCAGAAATTGTTTGCAAATTTCTCATTCAAGGATTATTTAATCTCTCTAGAGCTACGGGTATTCAGTTCGTATCATCTGTTATAATTTTACGATCGGCTAGAGATAATCGTGCTCGTTTTTGCACATCTCTCGTGATTATTCATGAAAACGTGGTGATTGCAAAACGGTATCGGATTTCTAGGATTATCGACTTCCGTAATGGATAGAAATTTAATCCTTCGAGTCATATTAGACTACTGTGCGATCGTCCAACCATAATCTGTACTCTCGATAATGCAGTCTTCTCACGAAATACGTCTCCCTTTATGTCGGAGTTTAGTTCAAAATCTCTCGGAAGATTTTCGAGCGCGAATTCATGAGAGTATAATTATTATTTGTTGTCCTCAAAAATTCGAGGGTGTTGAGTTTCGGTCAAGTTGAACCATGAAACGATTGATCAACGACTCAAAATTTTCGACTTCCGAACTTACGACGGACGTAAGATTAAATTTGAAAGGTCATTTTATCAGAAAATCAGCAGAAAGGGTATTCCTGGAATCGTTTCAGATCTACCATTTCTGCGGGTCGATCTATATCTGAGATTGAATCGGGTCAATTCCGCTCAGGGAGTTACTCTATTTTGACCCAGAGCTGCTCCAGATGAGTCGAGTACTTTTCGACCATTGCGACTCGCTTGAATACCCTTGCAAATTTGATCTCCGGTCTATACACGTCAATCAAATGAACACAAGAATCAGTCGCCCACCTTTTTGAAAATTAGTATTCGAGAAGATATTATTATTTCTGTTTTGTAAAGTATTTTTATTGTTTGCTGATGATTTCAATGTTTCTAATTTAATACTAACTGGAATCCTTCTTTTTTGTTTTGCAGGTAAGTTCTGATGGTCATACTTGAACACGAAGAAGACAAGAATTGGGTTCGTTGTGCGCCATATTGTTAGTACGAGGATGAGTAAGAGTAGTAGTAGAGTATCCAAATGAGATCAAGTGCTTGAAAGTTGTATCGTATGAATCTGAAAACTTTTATTGAAGTACAAGGTTATCATATAGTAATGACTGATTTGTGGGGGAAAGGCAACTTTGGGACGTCTTTGATGGAAGAAAATTTGAAAAGATGGAGAGATTGGAGAGGAAGTCTACTTGGGTTTGCTTCGATCATAATCCATGAGGAAATATGAGTTCTTCCGAAGCTTCTGTATAGAGTCACCTATAAATCCTACCACAGAAGAAAGAAAGATTTCCCTGTCTGTATTCTTTGTTACGGAACACTTACAGTACGTAATTTGTGATGAGAAAACTGGTAAAAATCGACGAATTTTGATTGAGGGCAGAAAGATCTTCCAAGACTAGCAAAATAAGATCTTTCATTGTTGAGAAAAATTGAAATTCTGAAAAGTATTTTCGTGGGATTAGGCGTCCTCATCTGCAAAACTAGTGTGTGAGGTAAAGACGATGAACTTTCTAGTGTTACTCGACGACTTGGGATTTCACTTGAAGAAAGGCAAAGGCTCCTTTGAATAGCTCTTGATACATGGATCAAGAAATTGAATTTTTTTCGTGAACATCTTTTCCCTCTGAAGTTATTCCCAAACGCAAAGGTTACAACCCGACTACGAGAAAATTGTCGAGCTGCGTTGCTGTTTTGATGAAGATTGGATTGTCATTTGAACCGTCCAACATTCATTGTTCAGACCAAACATAGCTTAAACTGAGAAGAGTGACAAGATTTTTATTGATCCTTAGGGATGTACCGAGTTGATGTGACTTGCAGGCTGTCCTCTCTAAACAAGACATCTTTTTAGCACCATATCTTGACGATTGCTCAGTAAACTCAGTCCATAGTTTTCTATGGTCTGAGATTCACTCTTATCCAGCGACCCGCCACAAATCTGTCCCAGCGCCCAATTCTTTTCCTTCTTTTTCTCAATAACCCCCGCTTCCAGTCATGTCCTTTTCGATCGCATAATTCATAATTTCGGTTCTCTCAAACACTAAAAACCGTATTACTTCCACTTCTACAAACGAGAGGCATCGCTCGTTCTGCATGTTTCATTTTCGTTGTTGATATGTTCGAATTGTTAAGTACTCGATGAACGAAATTCGAGCGTGTACGTTGTGCGCGTCTTTTTTTTCAATTATAATAGACGCCATGGAAATCACGACCGTTAAAATATTGTTATTAGTATTCAACGAGTCGTACCAATTGCTCCGGGTAAAGCAGTCATTTGTTTGAATTAAACGCATGCAGCAAAATGCCATGCTCTATTATTAGAAAATATGAAAGTAAGACAAGAGAACCGAGTGTGTATCAAGTGTAGGTACGCTCAAGAGAGAAAGGACAAATGAGAACAAGGACCATCATCAATTACAAATGTGTATATACTTCGTATCCATTGAAATGGGACACGTGAAAATCTCTCAATGGTTGACGAACGTTTCAGCACCCTAAATACGTCTCATTCATGAAGTCTACCTCAACAATATTTATACGTTTGAGCGTTTACATCATTTTTCTTTTATTTATTGACACGACGATTTATTTGTCGTATATTAACGAAGAAATGCTAATCGAGATTGCCGTTTTAAGAATGTCAATGTCGGAATTGTTGAGGGCTTTGCATTACCGGCACGTTCGTCCAAAGTTTTTAGCGTGCATACCCAAAAATGTACTCACCTAAGGTCTTTCTCGATTGAGTAACACGAATAAAGGAAAAGAATTACGCGATGACCACGATAATAATAGGGTTGGAACTTGATTTAGAAATAGTTTACGGTATCTCTTCCTATAGGCAATAATATACGCGTGGACGTGAGCGCTCCAATGTCAGAAACATCGGCATCTCTCATGTTGTAAGTTATCGCGCGCGAGTTAATAACGTAGTAGGTACTCGTAAAAAAATGAAAGAGTGGTACCAGGTTCGACTGGTTAGTATGGTACAAAAAATTATGTTATTACGAAGAACATTGAAGATTGAAGCGAGAGCGTTGAAGCGTTAACAAACGAGATAGGAGCCGCAGATTTACCGTATATTTAAAATCGAAAGTGAGGAATAAGAACGAAACATGAAAAAAAGAGGGAAAAAATGTAGTAAACAAGCCTCTTATAGTTCTCAGAATTTTTATAATTTCATGCCAGCAGCATTGAGTGGGTTTACACAGGATATCCCAATTCTATCAGTCATGCTAATGAACATGGAAAGTAGGAACTTTGGTCGGTATAATATGACGTGTGTTAACGAAAGTTGAATTATCTCTTTTCAGTATTGTAGAGTTAGAGCGAAGGCTACTCCTGGTCATTAAGGATGTATTTAAAAGAAATTCTGCCGGTTAGGTAAACGATTTTATGGAGGTTTGTGCATTCTATTTATCTTTCGACATCGTCTTTAAAAAGAAGAGCAGATGAACGTGGGTTGCGGGTGCACTACTTACACTCTTCCTTCTCGCTGCAACGATGGGAAAGAAGGGT
The DNA here is from genome assembly GCA_035079395.1 of Aspidiotus destructor. NCBI lineage: Eukaryota > Metazoa > Arthropoda > Insecta > Hemiptera > Diaspididae > Aspidiotus > Aspidiotus destructor. Next base: position 28,823,925 of record JAVHKZ010000001.1, on the reverse strand, counting down.
TGGCCTTACATCCTGTATTGACTGAAGGGAGGAGCAGGGTAAACCTACGTTACATGACCCATTAAGGCCCGCAATCATTTTATCCATCATTCAGAACTTTGTAGAAAGATGTCGAGTCTCGGGGTGTTACCCGTACTGAAGAAGGTCCAAACATGAGTTGTTTCAGTAGAATAATTCAATCTGGTTTTCTACAACAATAATGATCCGTGATTGATTCATTCGTCAACGTGCTGCTCTTCTATTGGCTACCAGGATTTCTGTCATCTTATTGGTTGGTTTTGTTCTTTCTATCTCGTCCAATCCCAGAACCTAATAATCATTTGCTGTCCAACAAGATTACATTGTACAAAAGACTGTTCTCTCTCCTAATATTCTAATATTCCTTCATCATAGTGCTGTTCTTCATTGCACTTTTTGCCAAACATTGACTTGCTATTTTCTTTCTCCTTTGATGTTTTGTACTCGTTTCTCCTGATCCCAAACTTTCTCCAAGTCTCGTCGATGTGAATGCCTTCGCGCTGTTCACAAATGAGCTTGTACACTCCGCTTAAGTCGTCTTCTCCCTCCGTCTGGTCGTTACTTATTCTCTTGGTTGTTATACATGCCCACATTCACGTTAAAACAGCTACTGAAGGTTGTTATCACTTTATTCATGTACTTTCCTATGTATGGTACAGATCCGAAGTACTTTCCCACCCTGCTGTCATGGGTTCTCTGCGTTGCTTTCATTTTCTCGAGGATTACCTCAACCATGCCTCCAGAGTAATTGTTGGCCGCTGTGATCTGCTCTACTATCTCTAACATTTATTTCATGTTCTCTTCACTGTTCTTCAGGATAGAAATCGCTCGGTAGCAGTAGTTTTGAATCGTCGCTAACTTGTGCGTGGGGCGGCGGTTGGAGTTGTTTCGGCTTCCAGTAGATTCTGTGTTCTATCCTGTTGTTCTGCTCTGTGAGTGCTCGGTCCGAACAGTTGATGTTCTTATTGCCCTTTTCCAGTATGAATTTGATGTCGAGAGGGAATTAATCCGCCTGTCTGTTAGTACCTGACCACACAATTGAGAAATCATCTACGTATCTAGCCCAGTATTTGATCGAGTTTCTAAACTTACGTCAGTCATGAGTATCGGCGATGACGGTGATCCCATCGCTAGTCCTTTTTCTGGCTGTAGAACTTGTTATTCAGTTTCCGGTAGTTCTGGTGTACGATCTTGCCTTCTTCAGCCCGTCAGGGTTCCCATGGTATCAGCTGTTTTGCGGTAGGGTTGGAAGTTTCTCCTTTGGTGTAGCGCTGAACAAGTTTGTCACGTCTAAGGATACCACCCAGTTCAACGTATACCAGTCTATTGTTGTTCCTAATTACCAAATTGTCCAATCCTCACTCCCTGTTCTTCCTGATGCTCTGTTCAAATGCGGAATGGTAGTTTTCTTCCAAGTATTCGGCGGCGATCTTTGGAAGCTAGTAACCAGTGCAATGTCCTCATTGGACGATTCTCTGTGTGGAGTTTTAGGAGCCCCTTGAATTTTGTTGCTCTTGGGTTCGCCGGGTCGAGTCTTCCTTCAGCTCTTGGTATCCCTTCTCTGCAATGTTCCACTCCACTTTTTGTGTGTAGTGGTCCTTCTCCTTGCCTTTAGTCCGCCTTTGTCCAGATTAAGTTGTTCTGTCGGATCTTCTATAGATTTGTGACCTCCCTCTGAACTACTTCTGCTCTGTCATTGGTTCGGCACATTCTCCTTGATGCCCAACAGTACTTTCCTAATTCTAGTATCCCTTCTCTGCAATGTACCACTCCACTTTTTGTGTGTAGTCGTCCTTCTCCTTGCCTCTAGTCCGCCTTTGTCCAGATTAAGTTGTTCTGTCGGATCTTCTATAGATTTGTGACCTCCCTCTGCACTGCTTCTGCTCTGTCTTTGGTTCGGCACATTCTCCCTGATGTTTAATAGTACTTTCCCAATCTAGTTCGGGCTTCTTTTCTCACGTCATATTCTACAGTTTGGATCACTTGTTAGCAACTGATGGCCATATTTTCGAGATTATACTACGTCAATTTCTCTGACTGTTTGTACTTGATGCCTTTTTCTATCAGTCGTTCTTCTTCTTGGGTAAAAGTGGCGTTTATTAAGTTCTCGATTCTGAGAGCCAAGTTGTCGTTTTGATGTCGCGGTCTCTTCTTTTCTTTCTCCGTCGTTTCAGGTCAGTTCTGCCGAAAAACCTGCGTCTCGTGAAGTAGAAATATGGCATTTATTTCGTCGTTCAGTCTTGTCACTTGATAATATCTGCTACAGTTCATTCCTTCTATATATTTTTAAATCATCCTCCTTAGAAGAACGTGGGAAAATTTTACGAATAAAAAAAAATCGACGTATCGAAAAAACAAGAAAGTATGAGCTGCGTATTGAAATGCTGTAACATTGTCTACTGGTTTGAAGTACAATGGTCAGTAGTGCACGCTAATCCGGTAAAATGAAGGCTCGCGAAAAGATTGAGTAGACATTCTGTTATATTATAGAAACCGTGTATAGGTAACTGGCAATGGTATCTAGCTCTCAGAAAGAATATCACTTCTCCAGCCGTATTTGTAGGTTTCGAATTATAATGTATCTATAGAGATTTAGAAAAGGGAATGTAATCCCGTGGCGTATTCGAGCAAAATTCAATTTCTCCGGCGATCCTTTCGGATTTTAGGATTATCATTATTAGCAATTGCAGCATTAGTAGCTGCATTACGATAATCATCCCTCCTTCATAGTTGTAAGGCCAATCTCGAACAAGTATCAAAAAATATGGCCGGTTGATAACCCTGTTTTTCGAGTGAAAGGCGACGCTAAAAACGTTTAAATTGTCGTTAAATGGGTCGTACGAGTGTAACATCCTGCATACAGAAGCGTCATATACTAGCTAACCAGCCAGCATTTTGCCCGTGTATGGTGGTGAATTCGACGCGATTCGTGTGATAGAATATAGTAGTGTGCAGGACAATAAAAAGCGAACGGAACGACTACTGCGTGAGGTTTACGAGTATTCATACTGTTGTATAATACGATAGTGTGTAGATATATATACATACGCTGTGAAGATAAATCGATACCGTCGTCCGAGGGGTGGAAGAATAAATTTTGCGGAGGGTTGTTTGTACTGGCTGCCGCTGCGAGCGTGTGTGCTCCTTTGACGGGTTCGGTATTACCAAGTAAGTGTGCGTGCGAAAAAAAATAAGGTGGGTTGGCTGTGTACGTGTGAGGCAGTGGATCGGATTTCGCGTCGATACGACGATGCGAACACGACGACGACGCCGCCAAGTTCATTGCTTCTTTTGCGTTCACTACTTTCCGGGGGTCGCCATGGTAACGCTTGTTTCTCCAGTTTTCGGTGGTCTTTTTTTTCCCCTGAATTATAATACCGAGTGCACGAGTACCGGCGAGAGCGAGAGAAAACGTCGAGATCCCGAAAAATTCGATCCCAACCTACTTTTTCGCCTTATATGGACATCGTGTTGTTCTAAATTTGTTATCGCGCGCGATTAAAATGTTGGGTAGGAGCCGGCTTTTGTGCGAGCGAGCGAGCGTTTGTTTGAGCCGGTCTACCCGGCTTCGATCGTGAATTTACGCGGCAGCACATCCTTGACACGACCGTTTTCTTTTATTATTTTGCGAGGAAATAGACAGGGGATAATGCGAACGTAGGTGTGTAAGACTTCGATGCAGAAGAGAGATTCTCGTATCGTGCCGGGGCTGTCTCATTTTACTATTATTAGTAGTCTCATTGTATCAATAATGCCCGCTGTTTGTATTGATCGTGCCTTATTTAGCGACTTGGAAATAGACGTAATGGTCGTATCGTATTTCAAGTTGCTATTTTCGAATCGAGTCCATTGTTGGGAGAACATTTTGTCATTGTTTGATAAAATTTTTGGGGTAGACAAATCTTTTCCACAAAGAATAAGTGTTGTAGAGTTTGATGTAGAAAATTTTGACCGCCTGAAATTGAATGCATTTTTCAATTAAAATTTGCACTTTTGAAATAGAAGGAAGGTTGGTGCATTGAACTTGGCTTCGGTGTGCAATAAGGTCCATTGACAAAGTTGTGAGATTCGGAATTGCCTATACCTTATTAGACAGAGCAGAATGGCCTTATTTGAAGGTACTAAGCTGGGCTGTGATGGAAAATATACTAGGATTATACTAAATTAAGAAGTAGTGGGGACGAGTGGAGCGAGTGAGCCTTTGCTGTGTACAAGGCTAGAATATTAGAACACTCTATTTACAAAATTTGTTTAGGTATAGGTCAGTATACAATGATATTATGTACTCGGTTATACTCTAACCTAGGCCAAGATGCCAACCCCCTGATGACGTCCTACGAACTTGAGAATTTTTCATAATAGAAAACTGAGAATAAAAAAGGGTGACTCCCTTTGAGCTGGTTTGATCAATTTTCTCCACATACGGTATCAGGAGAATTCGCCGCAAATAATTGGCCGCAAGGAAATTCACCGCGGGAAAATTTGCCGCAGAGACAGAGTTAAATTCACTGCGGTGAAGAATAATTTACTACGCTGAAAAAAAAAGTTGAGCTTATAAAACACTAACTTTGTACTATAATTTCAACTTATTCTTTTTGGTACCTACATATTTCAGCGCCATTTCATATAAAATTGAACAAAAGAAACAAGCAGCCTTGCAAGAGGCAGCAAGAGGTTTGTGCCGTTAGGGCTCTATAGTGCCTTAGTGCCGTGATGTGATACAGTTTATTTGCAATTCCATTAATAAAACAAGTTCCAGCTTGTTTCCCAAAATTATCAGGCTTTGGCTTCTGACATTCAGCTTTCAGCTAGCTTTTCAATTCTGTATAATATTATTCTCCCTTCTCCTGTCAGAAGTTTGTTCTCAAATTATTTTGATAGTACTCATTTTCCTTCTCAGAAAGTTTACTCAAAGTCTTAATAGAGAAGAAGAAACTTTTTTAACTCAACAATAAACTTTGAGAATTCTCATTCTTGATGCGTGTACTGATCACTGTCTACTGCTAAGTATGTTTAATCAATAAAAGAAAACTTGCATCCAACGCTCAAGATGAGGGGAAGAAAAATTGAAATTTGGTGAATTTTCTTGCGGTCAATTTCATCTGCGGTGAATTACTTGCGGCGAATTTTCATGCGACAAATTGTCATGGAATCTGACATACGGCCTACTAGATCTCGCATCTTGACTCACTTGGAAAAATTTCATCTTTATAAGAACTTGATGCACGCTAGAATTTCAACCGTCTTATGACGTAAATTAAAGAAAAAACTTTACAGAAACGCATAAAAGTTTATTGTTTATATGTGACCGCGGTTTCGCGATTAGAGGTGCAATCGCATCATCAGACACGAGTCGTTTTATTCTTCTTCCGTTTGTTACATCAATTTCGAATTATTCCTGTTCTACTGTAATGAATCGCAACGATTTTTCAAACTTCGTCTTATGACGTCCCTAAGTAAGAGGAGCCTTGATTTACTTGAGGATTCGAAAAAATTTGGAATCATGAGTATAATAATAGCCTGGTAACTTGGATTTTCATGTAGAAAGAAAATATTGAGGATTTGATCGCCATCATCATTAAAATTCGTTACGATAACGTCGGGTATCATCTCGGGGCACACTCATATCGCCACCTCAAAGAAAAAATCTGTTGATTTACATTTTCATGATTTCTGACTCAGGGCTAACGGCTCCAAACTTTTTTCTCAATTTGTTTGGTCTCTGAGTTATGTGCATCTGTAATTCTCCTGTATAAGTATCTCTCGTAAAAGGTTTTGAGATCGAAAATCTGATCGGAAACTTGGTCTCTCCAGCAAATTTACTAATCGGAAGAATGTAGCTTCTGCTTTGGTTTGAATTTTGTTAGCCAATTCACAAAAGTCAGGGAATTTTGTGAGTCTGGAAAAGTCAGGGAAAATGGCATAATTTCATTCAAAGTCAGAGAATTTTCTCAGAATGAGACAAAGAAAAATTCAATGAGGTTCTTTGACATGTTTCATGTCTTTACTCTGACCTGACCCTAATTTGAAATTTTCTGAGTGCGCGCTCCCCTCAACCTCGTCTCTCCGTGGGTGATTTGAAAATTTGCGAGTTCACTTTTCCCAGTTTATATAGGGTGCGCCAAAAAGATTTTAACAGTCAACCAGAGAACTCCACGAAATTGTGGCGGAGTCCTCCCGGAGCAGCGTTGCCATATCTACGGATCTTTTAGTCCTCAAAAAAGATACGGGTTTTCCTTTTTCTATACACGGATTTCTTAGGATCAAGGGAAAGGTACCTTGGACACTCGTAGGAGAGATACCTTTCTCCTGCTCGTTATAGGCTGATTTAGTGAGCCCGTGATATTGAGTCGATCAAGGGAAAAGTATTCTAGTTACTCATACGAGAGATACCTTTCTCCTGACTGTTATTGAAGAATCAATCAAAGTCTGCAGAAATCTGTTTTTAGGTTTTACAATTAAAGATGGCGGATACGGATTTTTGAAATTATCATCTGGCAACAATGTCCCGGAGTTTTTTTGTTCAGCTGTTAACATCTTTTTGGCGCACCCTGTATACTATAGGTTTATGATAGCTAAACAGTATACTAGCTTTATCTTTAGAACTAGACATGTAATAGACAGAGAAGACCCCCCTTCCCTTTAATGATTTTACTTGTATCAAACTAGACTCACCCCGCGAATTCACCTTGCCCAGTTTATGCACTAGGTTTATACTAGCTTTAAGATCGCTATATTCTAGCTTTGAGCCTTCATTATACTAGACCTAGTGTACAGTATACTAGTTGTTGAAGCCAAATATAGAATCGATATCTCGATACAATCGAGATCAGTAATCGGTATAATCGAGATAGATATATCGATATCATCGAGATTGAAACATCGATATTATTGAGATTTTGATACACTTGATCAGCAATCGATATAATCGAGATCGATATTATCGATATTGATATCCCGAGATTGATATATCGATATTATCGAGATTGAAACATCGATATTATTGAGATTTTGATACACTTGATCAGCTATTGATATAATCGAGATCGATATTATCGATATTGATATCCCGAGATTGATATATCGATATTATCGAGATTGAAACATCGATATTATTGAGATTTCGATACACTTGATCAGCAATGGATATAATCGAGATCGACATATCGATATAATCGACATCGATATTATCGATATTGATATCCCGAGATTGATATATCGATATTATCGAGATTGAAACATCGATATTATTGAGATTTCGATACACTTGATCAGCAATGGATATAATCGAGATCGAGATCGATATTATCGATATTGATATCCCGAGATTGATATATCGATATTATCGAGATTGATATATCGATACTATCGAGATTGTTATATAGGATCTTCATGTCTTTGAATTTCCTTGCGCATATAATTTCTATTTGTACTTTGTACTGTATCGGCAGAAAAAAGTCAGTGAAAATTCAGAAAATCTGTCTGGAAAACCGGGAAAAGTCTGGGAAAATCATTCTTAGAAAAAAGTGGCTACCCTGAAGGCTCGGAGATTCTTGCAGTGTCTTCGGATTCACTCTCACATGCTCATCTTGTTTGTGTGAATCGGGCAAGTAGCCTTTCTACCTCCCAAGCATTTCAACACCTCAACGAAAGAGCCGTATTTGTCTCCCTGCTCTGGTTGGTCGAGAGGGAACTGTGGACCCGGAACTGTCCAGAAACAAAGCCTTGGCCATGTCTAGATCGGATATCGGTGCAATGAAGTATGATTAGCAGTTACTGCACATGGTTCCATGGAATAATTGAATATTCTGTGTACGATAATGGAGAGAGATAATGATGGATATTTTTGGTCCGCGTCACTAAAAGCTGATCGAATTTTTCCTCGTATTTAAAATAGAAAGTTAGTTGATAGGGTGGTAATAGGTGTGAATTCTGATGAGAACTATTCATCCGCTTCCGCATTATGCTAAGCTAAGTTTCCTAATCCCCTATCCTAATGACATCCTGTTCTAGGATTCCAAATTAGAGAAATTCCCTTCAGTTCCGTCTGACTTGACCAAATTATTTCTAGTTTAGAATACGTGTTCTCTCAGAAGTGTTTTGTTGTGACTGAAAACATCAGAAAAATTTATTTATGATGGGCGCCGAATCTCGACTCAACAAATTAGCATTACTTTTCATAAGTCTTCAAAAGAAAAACAAACAAGGTTCTGCGTGTAATTATTAGTGTCATTTTAAGAACATTATATCATAGAACGTGATGCGCATCACCAATGAGATATTGTGCAAAAAATTTCATCGTAGAATTGCAACAAAATTCCTCCTCTTCTCTATCTATTTTTACATTTCCAAAATATTTGCAAATTAATGAATTCTGGGTTTCGAAATTTCCGAAGATGAGAAGAGAGAGAGGAAAAGAAAAATGTTGATTACAATTTTAGTAACAGGAAGCAGCTGTGACAGTTTTCAGCGCTCGGATCTTCGAGAATGGGAATAATTTTCGGAACAAAATTTTATAGAGTTGATTCGGAATTTTTTGCAAAATGAATTATTTCATTTTCTTTTTTCGATCGGTTATAAATTTTTTAAAATTCTTACTCGTTTTACTGATGAAACGAAACTTCGTTCATTTGTATTCGCGAAAAAGCTAGCTAGCTTTCACTTCGAGAATGAATATGACTGCGGCACGACGTACGACTGTGCAATGCTGTATAGGTTGCGTATATTAATTTTGCTATTCGGTAGTTCATTAGTCCCAGACTGCGCAAAGTGCGGTAGAAGTCGGTACTTCATTTTGCATATCTTGTTCGCCCAAAAACGAGAAAATTTGTCGTTCGACGATTCACTGTCTGTTCATCGGATCCATTTGTTTTTTAGTGTATAATCAAGTTTTTCTCACTCTATTTGTTCTGCGTTTCTCTTTCTTGTTTACTTATCTCCGTACGTACGATTTACTTCCTTATGAATTTATTGACACTGGAAGACAGCAATTTTTTTCCCTTCTTGTTATCATTTGATTTTGTATTTCTTCTCCATCCTGTGTAAAGCTCCGTTTCACCCTTCTAATAAATGAAAAATGAACACATAACGTTTCTTGGACGAGTGAGTTGGTAATTATTCAGCTCAGCAAACATGACATTGAGATGTCGGAAAGAATTTAGCTCGACGGGCTTGTTTAGAAGTGTATGAACGTACGAGCTCAACGAGTCGGAATGCCGGTTAAGATTTCATTGAAATTTGAGGAAAAGAAAAATGACTGAAATTTTTGCATTCTATTCAACGTATCTTAATCTATCTAATGTTCATCATCGCATCGTACAGACGAATTGTGTTATTTTCACGAAGCTAGTCTCTTTGTTAGCCCCATACGAGGAGAAACTTTCTCTTTCCGATTTTTAAAATGTATGTATATATTTCCGTAATTCCACGAGTATTGTCAGTAGTGTACTTCCTTTTAAGCTTCATCGTACTCTGTATCCTCTGACTGTGATTCCTTTTTCACTCTCCGTCTTTCTACTCTGGTCCATGTCTCCAAATTAATGCTTACGTTTGTGTTTCTGTTTTAATGATGATGGACTCATTGAACGGCTGCCTGTAGGCTTTCTAGCCTTTCGGCGTCGAAAAATTTCCCTGGCTTTCCCTTCTCATTCAGGTATATTCGAAAACTTTATGAGATCTTCTCTCTATTATCATCCTTGGGACATTTTTTCTCAACTTTTTCGGTAGGTCATTCTTTCCAAAATGAGCTCGACTGCTAACTCTTGCTGGGTGTCGCTGTTGCGGTTTCTATTCAGTCATTGCCCATGTAAATTGCATCTCAACCGCTGTACTTCAATTCTTTCCATCACAACGAAGCGCTCAGACCTTCCTGCCATCTCTTCTTTCCTTTTTTACCTCATTCGATTCGTTCACCAAATTTCTGTTTCTTTGTTCTGCTTCGCGGCCACTCACTCAAAAGGTCTCGGGAGAGTGTAGTTGGGTGGCGATAAATCCAAAAATTTTGTGATAGTCCAAATCCGCGAAGCAATTCCGATGGTGGAAGAATTTTGAACGTCGTGTCTACCTTTTGATCGCCTTCTCACTATTCGGATCGGAAGTTACGAGAAACGGTCTGACATTCCTTACTCGTTTCGTTTCGGCCCAGCTTACTGCGTACTAAATGGCAATTTATCGATGTCGCAATAAAGTAATAATATCATCCGGGATGAAATTATTCGACTTCATTCGATTGGTATGTGTGTTCTGAAATCGTATTGAATCCATTAACCTTGAAGGGTGATCAGGCTGATCATGTACAAAGAAGCCTGGATTGCGCGTTTGTTATTCCGCTACGTACGACGACGTGTGCAAAGTGTTTATTTTTTTGCGCAACAAAGCTCCAAAGTTTGGTTTGGGGCGTGCGCGTGGAATGATCTCATCGTAAGTGAATCCCGAGGTGCGATCTACGACGACATGATGTTGCGTTTTCTTGAACCGTTCAAGGGAGTACAAATATATTATACAATTCAGTTCGGCGTTGTGTGACGACGCTAACTCGCGAATAAATAATTTTAAAATGCCCCCGAAGCGGTTTATCGATGTGGCGAAGCGCGAGTACCAGAGAGTGTGAGTGCCATAGAGTGTAGTATACAGAATGGACGGGCTCCGTACTGCGCGGTAAATTGATATGATTTTACTAATGATTCATGCGAGAAGGTATTTCAACTATTAGAACTTCCGTCGTTTGGTAAATTATCGATTACCTTATACTGTAATTAATCACACGTTCGCCTTTGTTTTCTCTCTTGATTATGTAGATTGATGAAAGAATGTTTTTTTTTTCATGTCCTCTGTTCTTACTTACGTACGGTGTTATTCAATTATTATGGTGGCTGTACGCACTTTATTTTTCGAATTTTCTTCAAACCAGCGCTGGAGAGGAGGTTGGATGATTGGTGCGAACGATATGAAGGAAACGAGTGTCGTCAATTCAATCGACGTCGTTGATTTTCTGTAATGCGCGGTCCTAGGTTTCCGAAGCTCTTGAAGACTCGAATGGTGGTATGCCAGTGCAATGCCCCTTCCTTCGATGTATCATGGAAACGTGAATCCCCCTCCCTCATTACTTTCGTTTCAGGTGTTGGTTCCTCAAATTAAAACTTCCCTTTTTTCTCTCCATTCTTCGGAGGTGGAGGAAGATCGTTTCTGCGCCCTAAAAATAACATGATGTATTTTCAATGTGATTAAATGTTGAGCGTGGGTCTTGTTCTCGACCTTTCTTATCTTGCGGCACATTTTTCCACGTGCAAATCTTCCTGCGGCATGTCATTCCTCACCTAACTCCTTGTCTGAAGGTTTCATAGTTCTACTGGTGACCCTCTCTCGCAAATTTCATGATTTGTAACCGTACCCAGCGGCCGAATGACGCGTCAGTTCCTGCTGGTCCGGGGAAAGCGGAAGCCTCGACTTGCGTTAGGAGGCTCTCACTAACATTACTCTTGTATTTCCCAAATTTGTTTGGAGACATGAGGCACAATCTATATTTTTTGCCCTTTCCTTAAAAATTTGGTGCAGGGCTACTGTCTCATTTAAGAAGTTATGATCACTAAAACTGACATCATACATGTTTTGAAGGATACGAAAAAAAATTGGTCATGCTTTTTTTCGTTCATTTACATTTTCTTGTATAGTTCAGCTCTCGCGGCACCTTAGTCGAAATAAACTAAGATATGGTTTTAATATTAAATGCGGGTGACCCTTCTATCGAGTGGAAAGCGCTGAGTTCTCTCCTCTTTTTCTTCCTCTTTGCATCCATCCTGCACTATGATCACTGGAGAGTCGTGTTATTTCATATTCTAAACTCGGGAGTTGCAGACATGCCAAGAAAGAAAGATTGCAATTCGGAAGAAAATCAGAATTTATGCTTGATGAATTTTAGTGACTACGTAGTTCTGGTGCTTCCTGTTTCTCATGATCAAATTTTGATTCCGTTGAACATTTGATGGCAACAACTCCCCCATTACGTCCCCAAAATTTCCTCATGGGGACATCTTGGTTATTTTGGGGATATTTTACGTACTGCATAATGGGGACATGATATGGGGTGTTTTTGCCATAGGGACATCTGATGTTCAACGGAATGACTGTTGTCATAAAGACAATCTGGTCCTATCCAAACCTGAGGGCTCTCAACCTCGTAACATACCAGATGAACAAGATCGAGTTTTCCTCTCCCTCTGTCTAGTTTGGGACTCCTTTCTGCTCTCCTGTCGGAATACCACCATGTCCTTGAACTTGATCGGTTGCTTTTTACCCTCCGTTTCCAGTTGAAATATTTTGAACTCCTGACAAGGTCGCGTTTTGATCACATCTCTCGACTTCCTAAAAGATCTCAAATATCCTATCCTACTTTATTGTTCAGCTAACCAGAGTATTTTCGCATGTTACCCCATCATCAATTGTATCGCTATTAAAGAACAAAGCCTTTCACGTTAGTCATCATGGTGTAACACTGTAATCTGATTTGCTGTAACAAGACTGCGCCGTGATTGGTTCATCTACCTGTGAATTGCGTTTCTATTGGCTACCAGGTTTGCTACCTTCCTTTCGGTCGATTCTGTTCTTGTCTCGTCCAGTCACCAAGCCCGATAATCTTTAATTGTCAATCGAGGAGACATTCATGAATGACATGAAAAGCAAGATATTGAAAGGAAGAAAGTTCAGAAACTCGATCGAAGACACCGAGCTGGATACGTCGATGATATTTTAATTGTGTGGTCAGACACTGCAGGTGGACTAATTCCCTCTGGTTGAAAGCATCGAAGTCACAGAGGAAAAGGGTAATGAGACCATGAACTATTTGGACTTGACACTCCTGAAGGACAGAACAAAAAATCTATGGGGAGCGAACATATTCCGACTCCATCATTCCAAACGACTTCTATCACCACCCTAGGCCCAGGTTAACGGCTATTTAAAACTACTGCTATCGAGTAGTTTCCGTCCTGAAGAATAATGAAGAGAAGCAGTCAACAGCTACTATAGAGGTGTAGTTTAGGAAGTCGAAGGAAAATAGAAGCGAAGAAAGAAGCCCATGACAGCAAGTGAGGAAGTACTCCGGATCTGCACCATACCATTGACTATACATGTACCAGACAAATACTCACATTGTTGAAAAAGTAGACGGTTCGTTGGATACTACCACCAGATCGCACTGCGTGTTGAAACGTGGTTGTAACAGAGAGGGAACGACGTTTTCTCTCCTTCACTCTGCTGGTTAACCTGCAGCGCACCCTGGAGGTAGTAAGTATCCAACGAACTGTGTACTCTTTCGACAATGCGAGTATTTGTCTGATACGTGTGCAGTCAATGACCATGCATAGGGAAGTACACAAATGAAGTGATAAAGGTTTCAATAGTTACGATGTGAATGTGGGCATGCATAACAACCAAGAGAATAAGTAACGACCAGACGGAGAAGGGGAAGGACGACTTGAGCGGAGTGTACAAGCTCATTTGCGAACAGTGCAAAGGCATTTACATTGGTGAGACTGGGAGACAGCAAAAGATGATTCGGCTTACTGATAGGGCGAGACAGAAAGAACAGAACCGAGCAATAGAATGACAGCAAACCTGGTAGCCATTGGAAACGCAGCTCGTAGGCAAAAGAACCAATCACGACGCAGTTTTGTTGTTGCCAATCATATCAGATACTATAAAAACTAGTGTCCGAAGCCTCTTTCTCTAGTACCACTGATAATGGATAACACCCAAATGTACTCTTTTCAAGCTAACTAATAAAGTAGAATTGTAAACTCGAGATCTTTCAATCTCGTGAGCTTCTTGCACCTCACCAGACTTTCTCCTATTTTTGGATCGAGATTTCTTCTTTCTCACTGTGGTCTGAGACTTGGGAAAGGCCATATTCCCTCTTCCCTCTCCCCTCTCCAGTGGGAATTCCTTCATTTATCAATTCATTTCTCTCCTTCCTCTTCCAGTTTCTAGTCAAAATTTTTCCGTGTTCTGATGACCATCATGTTGCGTTCTGGATGACATCATAGTTATTGCAGTATACGATTCAAAGAAATAAGACTCATGGAAAGAGAGATACTTCCTGCCCAAGAGAAATTATGGGAGAACTCGTTGCTATCTACGGAGTTGAACGACCTGCAAAGAGTTCCCTTCTTTACTCAATTGGCCTGGAGGGTACATATCCTTTAAATATTTTGACACGGAATGGATTTACGTGCAGTTTTGATCGAGGTAATTGAGCGAGTGTGTGACTCGCATTTCCAGTGGGTTCGAAAATTTCACATCCTAGAAAAGCATATTTATTTTCGAACATACGTGTGTAGGGTTGCTTATGAAGATGGAGGCAATCGAACGCATACAGAATGCAGTACAAATAAAGTGTTCTCTTTCTTTGTATTATCCAACGAGTTAATGCTCGCGTATACTGACACGTTCGTACGCCTTTTTTATCGTTCGCCTGGTATCGGGTTTTCTTCTTGTATACTCCGAACTACTGAGCATACTACGGTCCAGTATATACGTATAGCAGCGATTGCATTACCGAATTCTCTGTGTAATTTGGTGCCCGCTGGTCGGTAATTTTAGGTTATTACAATTTTACGGTGCATATTCGTGGTTTGGCCACTGCGAACCTAGTTATTAATTCTAAGGCGATAGCGCATTGCGTAGTACCTAACCATTTTGATGTATAATACAGTTTGAGTATACATGACACGTTTCGTTTTGCAGAATGTCGATCACAAGATGAAGTACAAATCGAAAAAAGGTCAGTTGCCATTCGTCGAGATAAACGGAGAGGAGATCGCTGATAGTACGTTTATTATAAAAGAATTGAGCCGAAGATTCGAGAAGGACTTGGACGCCAATCTAGATAACAGTCAAAAAAATATTTCTCACGCTATGATTTCAATGATCGAGAACCATCTCATATGGTAAGTCGCAGTTGAACGTTTGTCGTTGTAAAGTGCATAAGAAAATTGTTATGTCGTTTACTGAGAAAGCGGCGAGGTTGTAAGTAGGGCACGTACATTGAGATATCGCGTCTTTGACGCCAGTAAAGATAGTACAACAAGTTCTCGAGATTCGCAACTATTTACTGGGGTGTAGCTAATCAGTATTGTTGGTCGCTTTAATGTTCTTAGAAATTTATTGATCTGCGAGATTTGCGATGCGTCCAAAGGTGTACGATTACGAGTATACACTTTTCTTTGTCGAATGTATCAATAGTGACCTCTTCTACCGTGAAAAGACGAAAGCTTGACGACGGAGGCGTTCATAGATCTAGGTGTCGTCCTACGAAAAAGTATTCTCTTCGTAAAGCTTCCTCTATACACTTTGGGTTATTCGAAATTGAATTAAATAGGCGCGAATATCGTGGTTATCGTGAATGTCTGGAGGCTGGTTCAAGTTTTTGTCGTTTTATAGGATGTTCGAAGCGGAGCAGAAGAGGGCGAGCAACTTTTCTACGTGCCTCGTGGATGATCGCTTTATGGTCTCTCGTTTCTTTTTAGTTCACGCAATGAATGAGAGAATTTAATCATGGTTCATTTATGTAATTACTGTACGAGTTTTTAATTCGTTTCGTTTCCTTTCATTTTTCTCTCGACGTTTTGTATTCTCTCTGTAGGACACGGATTTGAACTTGTATAATGTCGTTTGAACTCGCTCTTGAAGCTCGATTGTAGCACCGGTTTTTACTTCTGAGGAACTTTTCAAGAGCAATCAAGTTCGAGTGTTGCCCGCTGATTCGCAATTCTGAATTCGATTTTTTTTTGCCGTTTGGAAGGTGGTCATTTACTTCTGTACATTCGTAATCTCGAGGTCTTATCTATTTGAATTTATGAATTTCGGCATCTCTCTTAAGGCTTGAAGTAAAATTACTGTATTTCATCATCGAGTATCGGAAAGAATGCAAGGTGAGGTATTCTTTCGCTTATGAAAATTATGATTCTTGACCAAAAATTTCCTATTTAGGAAATTTCAAAACATTTTAACTACAAATCGCGTAGGTACCATTGAATTTGGTTTCTCGATGACCATGTGCTTAGACAGATGGGGAATAAGTTGTGAAACACATCATTTACTGCTCGCGGGGTCTCCCTCATTGACTAGGTGAATTATGGCGAACGGGGAAGGCGTTCCGTGGTGGGATTTTTTGATTTTAATAATCTATTAGGTCGATACTTCTCCAAATTTTGTTTGAAACGTCGTTACTTTGTAAAAAGAAAGCTGAAAAGGCCCCTCTAATTTTATTGAAGAATTTGTTTTATGATTGGGAGGGGAGGAGGGGTAGTTTTGGCGTCTTGCCGTCCACGATCCGGCTTAAACTGACCTACCCTGATCTAATTGAGGATGGGAAAATTTCCCTGTCTCTTCCTTCTTGTATCGGAAGTGGGACTCGAGAAACTTAAAACCATCGAGCTACAGGTGTCGGGGTGAGGGACTCATAATATCTAAGCGTGGAATGAAGTGCACTCTGAAAAAGATATTAACAGGGGGGTCTTTCCCGAGAAAACGTCCTCCGTTCGGGAGGCAAACTAACCTAACTTAACTTCACCATGACCATGGGACTTTGAGAAATTTTTGTTTTCGTCCTATCGCTTATAGCTTGGAGGATGAAATTTTTCTAAGGGGCCTTTGAGGTTGAAATTCTTCCAAGTCCTTCTCTTATCACCTCTTATCACCCGTAGCTCGGACTATCATGTATAGTTCGAAGGTCAAAATTCTTCCAAGTCACCCACCTATTACCTAAATTCGGAGATCAAAATTCTTTTTGACTTCCCCCTCCTTCTTCTAAATCCCTCTCCAGTAGCTCGGCCTCTATCCTATATACAGTACTTGTATAAGGCTAGTATAATACAAGGAGGAGTCCAAGCCTAGTTCAAGTCCAGTATACTGTATGTTGGTGAATGATTTCTCAACAACGATCATATAAGAATGGTATCTCTCATACTACTAACTGAGGTACTTTTCCCTTGAACGACTCAATGTTACAGAAGAGCAGTATTATCCTGTAATGACCCGGAGAAAAGTATTTCTTGTACAAGCGATTGCGGTACTTTTCCCTCGAACCCAAGAAATCCGCATTTTACGCAAAATCCGTAGAAAAATTCCAATTTCTTTCGGGGATTGAAAATCCGTAGATCTGGCAGCCCTGATAGCCCGATTAAAATAGCTCCTTCAAGTAACTAGATATACAATACTCCATTCACCAATTGGCCTAGCCCCTTCAATGAGTCAGATATACAACGTTTCAAACACCTTAAGACTCACATAACAGGTTCCCTGCCTCCCCTCATTCAACTCCGTTAAAGGACCCTCCTTGGATTTCAACGTCATACAATTAGGAGATGTAGTGACGCCAAACATGGAGAAACGCCTCTCAAAAGTCGAAGAAAATGGTGTCGAGTCTTCAAATTTGAGGTTCGAGTTAGATGTTATTGGGCCTTGTTGAAATATTTTCACGATCGAAACAAATAATAATATTTTGGTCAGGACTAATTTCTTAATATCGTTTAAAACTCAAGGCAATTTGCCCAGACTCGTGCGATCCTTCCTCCGCGACAAATTTCCTAATCCTAATACACTTCCCACCAAGCCATCTAGAACGCTGTCATGTCCTCAGGGTAAAGTAAGATTGTTTCTCCCTTCTTAATCGCTGTTATTGACCTTTAAGACAAAGGAGCAAGGAAACAAACAGTATCGGCTTTTTTCCTTTACCGAACGCCTCTTTGCGGATGGCTTCCGTATCTTCCTACGAATTTTCAATCCTCAACGAACAGCAAGACTACTCCAATCAACCCTCGGCAAAGTCTCCAACAGGTCGCGACAATCGATTTTGATTTCCGGAAAAGAAAGCAGTTTTAGTACTATCCCAAAAAGAAAAACTCACTCCTCACGCCTGCCTGGCTCCTCCTTTTCTGAGTTTCTGGCGAGTTTCTTGGTCTCATCTACCAAACCTCCTAGGTCACACGTATCCAAATATCTTCATTTCTTGAACGTTTTCAAAGACTTGTCACACCTCCGCACAGGCAATTACCGCTACTTCATAGTAGTCTAATATTTTCCCAACTTGATCACAATTCTCCAGTTTACATCGTTTCCAACAATACAATCTTGAAATCGTTGGACTAAATTCTATCTTTCGGACTGAGACTGGCCCTTGGCGTACTTCGTCCCAGACTTTCCCATGCGCTGTGGCGTGTGTTTCTCCCTCGTGTTTTCTTTTTCGCTGCTAACTTTCTGACTTCAACGGCCTAGTACTCGAACCTTCTCATCTTTTCAAACGGTCTCATTCCTCTTCATTCACACCTTCTGTCGCCCGCTTCAATTTAATCCAGGCGCTTATCTCAATCTTGAGCCCTTACTGTCTACGTTTTCATCCACTTCTCCTTGCTTAATCCTTATCCCTGATACCCGTCTCGATCTTATTGAAATAACCAAAATAGCTAAGTTTATGTACGAAGAAGACGTCAACGAAGGTATTTCTCAAGAATTTCCCTCTTACTTTCTCATGCAGTCTCCATAAGGGGTAGTATTTCATCTTCCACCGCTGAAATGAACGTTACATTAGCCTGCCTCCCCCTGCTCACCCCTCTGTCACCTCTCCGCGAATTTCTTGTACGGTTCATTTTATTCGCTAACCAAGACCCTCATTCTTCATCGTCCATATCTTCTTATGGACACCGAGACAAGTTGCTTGAGGAAATCAATGTAATAGATCTTGCCACGACAACGGAGTCAATGGGTTTACCTCCCCCTTTATTCTTCTATCGTTTAATCTCAAATCCTCACGATTACTGATTCTTCCTATCCTCAATTAAGCTCATCTACAATCTCTTGGTCTGCTTCCAACCGCCCTTCTCGCCGAGGAGAAGTCACCCTAACCCGTCTCAGAATGAAGCATGCCAATGTTTTACCTCCTTCACGCCCCTCCTGTAATGCTGACGATCTATCCGTACAACCAGGGCCGTGCCGAGGCGTGGGCGAACTGGGCGACTGCCCAGGGCGCCAAAAACGAGGGGCGCTAAATGAAAAGTGTACAACTTTAGTTCCACTATCAGTTTTGAATTATCACACAGAGTGCTGATGGTAGGATTCACGCAAGCTTATAGATCGAGGTTAAAGGCATTTGCAACATCTAAAAAGACTGTAGGACAGTATTGTTTATTTTCCTGCGCTTGCGCAATATGATTTGCCAAGCGATGAGCTTGTTCAACAGAGCCGTGTTTCTCACGGAATCCAAACTGTTCTTCGGGAAGAATATTGCCATTGTGTTTATCGACGTGGGATTTGACTCTTGACAGCAAGATGCGCTCAAAAACTTGTGAGGTAATTGAGGGGAGATAAATTGGGCGATACGATGATACAGCCTCTGGTGGTTTGCCGGGTTTCAGTATCATAATAACATCTGCTAATTTCCACTCTTTTGGCACATATTTGAGTCTCAAATTGTTGGATAGAGAGTGATTTAGTTCGTGCCAGCGTGAGACAAGTCCGTTGGCATTCCAGGTCAGGACTTCAACTGTATGTGTAGTCATCATAACTTACCTAACTTGCGTTTAGGACTGGGGCTTGCATTTGCAGCCTCAAGTTTGTTCGCTCTTTTATCCAGTTTTGAGACTGAATTTTTTGTCTCGTCCTGTGAGTTTTCCAATCGCCTAAGTATGGTAAGGATCTCATTCAGCTCAGTGCTTTTGATTGCATTGTCAGTTGAACCACTAAGATGGATCTGTAATCTTTGGTAGGCGGGGGGCTTTCTTGGCTGTGCGGTCAACCTCGTCATGTCCGGGGAGGCCGATGTGGCCAGGGATCCAGATCAAAGTTATAGTATTCCCAATTTCGAAAGCAAATAAAATGCTAAATGTCCGTCGCCGTTTGTCACCTTTCCGGTAAATTTTTGTTCATAGAGAGGCGAGGGCTCCACCCTTGTTTTAGTTCTTGGAAAAATTTGTCGTGGAGATCACAGAAATTTAAAAGGGTTGAGACTCTAAACAGGACCGTGCCTACCATAATGGCGACATGAGCGAGTAGCCGGGGCGCCAAAGAAGTACCGAAAAATGGAAATTTGGTCTATATTTGTAACTTCAATGACTTAATTGTAGGGTGTTTTTTGGTTACTGAGGCACGTAACAGATGCTGAAATAAAATGAGCAAAGGCGATAGATACCCTTTATACCATACAATATTATGGCTCGTACTAGTTATGAGGATTCAATTCACTTCAATGACTTAATTGATGGTTTACAGCACCTAAATGTCATATGATATGCATAAATTGAGGTTCTGTGGGTCCTTTTGAAGGTTTCTGTCTTCGGGGGCGCTCATTTTGAATTTTGCCCAGGGCGCCAGAATAGCTTGGCACGGCCCTGCGTACAACACTTCTTCTCCTGCCCACTTCTCAAAAACACGCGGCTTCACCATTCTGTTCATGTTAGCATCACAAAGTCCTTTCTATCCTCTATTAAGCTCATCTGCAATCTCTTGGTCTGCTTCAAACCGCCCTTCTCGCCAAGGAGAAGTCACCCTAACCCGTCTCAGAATGAACCATACCAGTCTTTTACCTCCTTCACGCCCCTCCTGCGATGCTGATGATCTATCCGTACAACACTTGTTCTCCTGCCCAGGTCTCAAAAACGCGCGGCTTCACCATTCTGTCTCTGTCAACATCACCAAGTCCCTCTCCATCATGAAGAAATCCTTAGCACGATGACCCATTTTCACAACACTGCCTATCTTTATTGTCCCAATTTGCCCACTCTGAGCTCATAACCCTAATAGTAGCTGGCTTGTTGATTTGATGACAGGAAAAAAAAAAGTTCGAATAGGTGTAGGCAGGCATTTTGTAGCCTCCTTCGTCTCATATTCGAGCAATGTGTCGTTATTAAAGAAAAATTGATCGTTAAAAATTATTACTGTCTAAATTTACTGTGATATGGTTGACGGCAACTCAGTAAAATTGTTGATGATGATCAAAGTGGCTTCGTCTGCTTGGTTCTTACTCTAAAATTCTATGAACGTTTCGGATGAATTTTTTTTAAGACTCGGTATTGTATTTCAGTGTGTGAATTTTGACTGCCTAAAAAGATAAGTGCTAAAAACTTGCGTATTAATACCGGTTTTTCCAATTTGTTTCTTCTGACGTTTCTTTGTAGGCTCGTCACGATCTCGACGATGAGCTGAAAAGTCATAAAGTGTAGGTCGTAAAAAAAGAGTCATAAAATTGAACATTTTACATTAGGTTGAAACGCCTCCATTCTTGCAAAATATTACACCGCTAAAATTCAAAGCGAGTTTTCTAAACGTTTTCCTCACCTTGATAATTTCGATTTTTCGAGAAATTGGAATATTTCGCTCTACGTCGAATAATTTTTGATCGTGGTGAGAATTTGATATGATTTGCGAGTACTCTAGGCGCACGCAAATGATGTTTGATGTGAAAGTAGATTGCTTTATCACGGAGAGAGGAGGAAAAAAAAAGAACGTTTACGTGGATATTTTTATCTCGGTGCGTTACAATGGCTAGTGTGTCGTGAAATGAGTTATCAAGAATTCCGATCGCGTCAAAGAGGTTTATAGGTAAATGATTGGAATTACACCGAGAAAGAGAGAGAGACTGACAGAGAGAAAGAATATTGTTGATGAATAAGAAATCATAAGACTAGACGCCGAGAAGTATGGTTCGTTTTATTTATTTATTTACTTTTTTTTTTGTGACTAATACATTTTATTGTTTCTTCGACAGGGTTGTAAACTGGTGGAAGGCCAAGAACCCCGCCGAAAACTTGATCAAAGGATACAAGGTGAATCTGCAGCAATTCTTAGGAACTCGCATTCCCAACGGCATTCTAAACTTCGTTTTCAAATTTAAATATAGTCGTAGCGTAAGTATCCTCATATTATATGCAAGTGCATATTTTTAGATACGATAACGACACATAGTCGTAACGATACGTAATTATTATAATGGTTAATTAAGTGAATAATGAACGACCGTTGAAAAAGGGCTATCCTAGTAATTACACATCAAGCGCTTTATAGTTCACGAGGATAATATTTTGCGAGTTTCGCATAGTTGTGTAATTGAAACGGGCCAGCGAAACGGGACAATATTCTTGTGTACGAAAATTGTAAAATTAGGCCATTAAGGTTTCTCGTTCGGTCCTCGCATTTTTCTCGAATGAATATTCATGTAATTTACTTCCTCTTAATACGGAGACGTCGTTATGATGACGTTGTTATTTGTCGAGAACGATTATAGTTAGTTTAGACCAGCCGGTTCGTTATACTTCTTAAATTATATCCTGTATAGGAGATATGTATGTAGTTACGGGTGAGGGACTGAATGTGATCTGAAACAGATGCTTTCTCATCTTGTTGCATCAATGCGTTATGATATAATTGTTGATACTAGATGGAACATGAATCTTGGTTCAAGGATGCAAATCTGCAGATAGTTTTACCCCAAGTAATTCTTTTCGGTATACCTGTGCTTCATCGAAATTTAAAATGCTGCCCTCAAGATCTTCCCTCCGAAATTCTTATCTAGCTCTTCGAAACTTCCTTATTTCAGAATTCACGTCTCGCTTCAGACCCTGCCTCGTCTCTCGGCCCGAGTCCCTTATTCTGTACTTCATGTCTCACCTCCACGACTTTTATATTAAGCCCGGCCTTGCCTCGTTTCTCGGTCGAGTGAGTTGTCATGAAAAATTCGAATGTTGATAGCTCAAAATGAAATTCAACGAGATTGGCTTGCCGGTGTCATCTTTTCGCATATACGAATATTCGTCTGGGAACCTTTTTGACAGACCTCGGAAATGAGTCCAGAATTTTATTTGACCAATGAATTTTCCTAGAGACTTAGCGACAACGTTCGTGATTTTAAACGCCACAAGAAAGCAGCGTTTTTTGTTGTTTTATTTTGATTTACGAACACAAATAATTCTTGAGACGTGACCTAAAGACAGAAAATATGGAAGACCGTAGTCAGTCGGCTTCTGCTCGTCATTTTCTTTTGTATATCAAGTATTTATAGGCGTCTCCTGTTGAGGAAATGGTATCTAAAAGTCATCTGCCCCTATCATTCACCCGCATCATTTGCATAAGAGATAATCTTCTTTCCATTAGATTCTTTTCCGCAATTTTTTTGAACATTACCTTCTTCCTTTCCTGAAATCGTAACTTTCCTAGGATAACTGTACCGAACAAGATCCTTCGTGAATATTTCTTTCATTCAATGATGCGTGAAATATAATACCGATTTTCCTTAGCGTTACCATTTCATTAGCAATAAAAAGTCCAATCCGAAGACACGTTAGATCTCCAATCGAGTCCTAGTCTGACTTCTTCGTTTTTGAAGATCCATTGATTACCCATTTCTCGGAGATTGATGTCTCCTCCTGCCATGCATACGCCGATGGCTTATACCAAATCAATCCTAGAACCTCCGGGCTGGTAAATGTTTCGTTATTACTATGCCTTCTGGAAGAAGTTGTCTTGTTAGATATTTCTTGACCATTGTCACATACTTTGAAGCCCTGCCGTTGAATCATTCTTGGCAAATCTCCTCTCAAGTGTCGTTCATTGCAGCTTGCTTCTTTATGAAATGGATAACCTTCTCACCTTCTTATCCTGATCTGGGCAGGATTTCCCTCTTCCCTCTCTGGAGATTCAAGGAGGAGGATATTTCCTTTAGCAGAATTCACTCCTTGAACCAATCTCTTTATCAGAACTCAAGTTGAGTGTGATGAGGTGTAAGTAGAGTGAGGGATTGAAAAGATCTCTAGTGTACAATTTTGCTTTATTAATTAGCCTAAGAGAGTACTTTCGGGTGCTGCCATATCATCAGTTAGGTCGCTACTGAAGTACAAAGCCTAAACAATAGTTTTCATAGTATACGAGTAAAACTGCCGCAACAATGCTGCGTTGTGATTGGTACATTCGCCTATGAGCTGCGTTCTTATTAGCTGCTAGGTTTTCTGTCATCCTTTTGGTCACTGTCGAAAATGATTGCTGTTCAAGAGGTTGGCTTTTCTTCTCTTTCCCTTTGCGATTTTTATCTGTTTACGCAGCTTCACTCTCGTCATGCGATTTTCTGCGTGCATGACTTCAAATATTCCTTTACCTTTGTGCAAGCCTGGGGAACCAGTGATTTCTGGCTCCGGCTCCAGCTCCTGGCTCCTCGAAAATCGAAGAGCGGAGCCGGAGCTGAAGCTCTCGATCTTGAGAGCGGAGCCAGAAGAAAAAAAGAGCTGGCTTCAGCTCCTGACTCCAGTCTCTCGAAGAGCGGAGTGGAGCCAAAGATCTGGATTTTTGCAGCGGGCCGAAGCTAGCTGAAGCTCTTGATCGAATTGATGCGAGATTGCAAGGTACGGCTATCCATAATACGAAAACAAGGGGGTCAATACAAAAACCGCAGAACGAGGATGAATCATACCTCCTTGAGAAAGGTCTGAAATTTGCTCTTCCTCCTCCTAGGAACAGTGAGACCCTCGCTAATGTGGTTGCGGACTTGGCTATAAAGATAGGACCCGGGTGCAATATCCAAAAGAAGTGCGCTTAGATAGTCCGCAACACCCCCCTCCCCCGTACGAACGGCAAGGTGAGTGGAGTGATCAAGGGATTGCAGAAGAAGGTAAGGGAGGAGGGACTTGTTATCACTAAGGCCGATAAAGGTAATTCTTTAGTTGGGATGGAGAAGTCTTCTTTTTATTCCAAGGTGTATGATGTACTTCAGCAGTGTGAAAAAGTGAATGACAGCTTCAGTTTTCCTAAACATGTCCAGGAAGTTTGGGATGTTGTTAATGGGTGTACTGTCATCAAGAGTGAGCGAATGAAGAAAGCCATTCTTAATCCTAACCCTATTCCCCCCCCCCTTCTCTACGGATTACCTAAGGTCCATAAAGTCGATATGCCCATGAGGCCGGTGGTGTCGTTCATCTCATCTCCTACCTATTCTTCAGCTGAATTTCTGGACCGTTGGTTCAAATCCCGTGTCGAATTCGAGTCTCCCTACTCTGTCAGGAATTCCTCCACTTTGGCCAATAGCCTAAAAAATGTGCTCCTCCCTGCAGATACAATCTTTTGTTCTTTCGACGTTGTAGGCCTCTTTCCCAACATTCCTAAAGCTGTCACTATGCAGCGGATGGGTGAACTCCTGGTGAATCTCAATACTCCTCACGAAGTGTTGAGTGAATTTTTTGATCTTTTGAGGTTGTGTTGGACTCCTAATTTTTGCAAGTTTAATGGAAAATTTTTTGCGGTTTTTGTATTGAGTTACTTCTTTTCTTTTTTTAGAAGTATCGCCCTTTTTTTTTTCGTGCAGCTCTTGATCTTCTGAGCGGAGCCTCAAGGAGAAATTGTCTTTACTTCAAGCTTCAAGTCTTGGGGCTTTGGATTTTGAAATTTGTCGAATTTTTCCTTTTTGTTTTTTTATTTTGTCATTTTGACTGAAGAGCAACTTCTGAGCTCTTTGAAAAGAAAAGAGCTGAGGAGCTGACTAAAAGAGCGGAGTTTTCGGCTCTTTCCATGATCAAATTATGGCTCCAGCTCCTCAAAATTTAGGGAGCGAACCCTGGCTCCGGCTTCGGCCCCCCAGGCTTACCTTTGTACTGCTGTTCAATGCAGTGTTTGCCAAACAGTGATTTCTATCTTTGATGTTTCGTGTTCCTTTCTCCTGATGTCGAACCTTCTCTTTGCCTGAGATCGAGCTCTGGCCCAGCTTGGCAGGGCCAGTATGGAAGAATTTTAAGGCTTGCTCAGGCCAGGCTGGGCCAAGCCGAAAATTTGGTGCGTCTGAATGCGGGCTAGGGTGAAAATTTGTGCCCAATCTCAGACCTGACCTCCCAGTCTCACCCATGTAGATGCATTTGCACTGTTCGCAACTGAGCTTGCACACCTCGCTCAAGTTGTTCTTGTACTTGTCCTCTGTCTGATTGTTTCTCATTCTCTTCACCATGAGTGGGTTGTTCTAAATGCCCACATTCACATAACCGCTCAACACCTATTATCACTTTGCTTGTGCGCTTTCCTATGTACCGTACGGATTTAGAGTACTTTCTCGCTGTGCTGTCATGGTAGGACTCTCTCAACGACGGCTCTAGAGTGGCCTTTGGCTGCTGATATCTGCTTTATCATCTCGACTTCTCTCCTTTCGCCTCATTGTTTACCAGAAAACAGATGGCATTGTAGCAGAGGTTCTGAATTGTGACTCTCGTGTGCCTGGGGTGGTGGTAGAAGTCGTTTCTGTCTATCAGTGCCCGACCATCTAATTAGGATATCATTTACGTATCTAGCCTATAGAGTCTCTGACCTCGTTGCCATTCAATATCTGGTGGTCCATGCCATTTGTGTCAGTGGCTCATGTTCAGGACTTGTTTTTCAATAGAGATGCGCAACTAATCAAAGGTAACACCCACAAGTACTCTTGAAAGCTAACTAATGAAGTAGAATTGTACGTACATTTGAGATGATAGGTCTGTTCGAGCGTTACGAGTCCACTGCATGTGACCAGGTTCCTGTTTCTTGGCACCTGGTGTACCTTGTTGACTGTTACTGTAAAACGGTCGAACATCGTACTTGATAATTATGATGATGAACCCTGGCCTACCAATTCACGCACTTCGTAAAAATTTCTGGCCATTCAGATCAATCCTGGTAATCCGCCAGGACCTCATCGGACGCTGGCGCCTGGATTATCAGAAATTCAGATCGTGTAGGACACCTTTCTGCTTTTACAGTACTGACGCGCAAACACAAACCTGGGCCAGTTATGCTTCTTTAGTCAGAATCTGTAAAAACTGGTAACGCTCGAAGAAACCTCATGATTGAGAATGTCGATAGCAATGAGAGCTGATGAAAGATGACTGTTTTGAGTCGTAGGGGGGATCGTTTTCATACCCTACCTACTGCTAGAAATGGACACTTTCCAGGCTGACGGCACAAATAGCTGAGACGATTAGCTTCTGTAGCAAGATAGTAGCCCTCCTCCCTAGCGTTGTGGAACGCCGCCATCCAGAGGGTAGAAGCTTGTTTCTGTTCTTCCCCAGCCTAGGAGACCTGTTCCCCAGTTGTACCAGGCACTGGCTCTGTCTAGACCCGTGATTTTCCACGGTATTGATGACCCCAATCTTTTGTCAGGTTACTCGATACAACAAGGATTCCACAAGTAGGCGATTAAGAGGTAAAGATGAAGAGGTCAAGTTATATCTTGCCGACCATCATCTCATTGGAGACATTGCATGAGAAGTACATACTATAGTAGTAGACTTGGTGTCTGTTCGCTGTGAAATCAATCTTGATACATTCATATGTCGGGATTCGATCTCTCATCACATTTCCTTCTTTACTTACTACACCTCTATAAGAAACTGGGCATAGTATTGGCTTTTATTTCATATTTTAGCGTACCGGTCGATCGATCCTAAATTCATTCAGATCAAAATCTTAACTACATCCGTTTAATCCTGATTATTTACAGGGATTGAGGAAAGTCAAAGCACAAGGAATCGGTGTACACACACCAGAAGAAATCGAAGAGTTCGGCAAGAACGATCTGAAAGTTTTGTCCGACATGTTAGGCGATAAACCGTACTTCTTTGGTGACGAGCCGACGAATGTGAGTACCGAATTAGTTTTTGCGTCGCGTATTCCAAGTCGACAATAGTTATTTACTTATCCTTTTTTATATTTCTAGTTGGATGTTGTTGCGTTCCCGAATTTGGCGCAGATCTACTTTGTAGACAAGGAAGTGGTGTATCCGCTGAGAGATTATATGATCGAGAACTTCTCGAATCTGGTCGGGCATGTGAACCGAATGAAAGAGAGGTACGGTATAATGAAGAGTGTACATGATTATTATTTTGTTCGGAATCGACGGGCGATCATCAATATACCGCTGTTGATGAATAAATTTAAATAACAGAATGTCGAGACTCGTGCGGAGAGAGTCGGGTGTGGCACGGCAAGGTCTATAGGTCTGAAATGCAGCTATTTGCGCGTGTAGTTATTCCAGTAATTCGTCGCGTTACAGATTTTTTTTTCTTTCCTCTCAATTTGATTTTCATTATCATCGAGCGCATTTTTTGTTTGTAATCAATTATTCAAAAAGTTCACCACCGCTGCCATACGACCTGTGCCTACTTGACACGTTGTTGGGATTCTTCCGCGAACGGTGTATAGAAGACGGTTTCTATATTCGTATTCGTGATGGAACGTATGAGTCGGCCGATAATTCATTAATAAAAAATCATCGGAAGGTGCGCGTTTTTGTCCCCTTACACAAGTTTTTCTTTTTTTTTCTTCTTCTTTTTACGTAATTGATTTAGCGCGTCCATTTATTCCAACATTCTGTACCATACGTGTACGAGAAAGAGAACGAATCTGATTAAATTATTGTAAAATTTGCGAACCCTTCTAAGTATTGTATTGCGAGAAGTTCGTTGACAGGTCATTCTTCAAGGTGTTTGTCGACCTTTTTATTCGGCGTAATATGATATTAATATGAGTATAATATACTGTACATAATACACGTCGTATACACACTCGTATAAATTAATTTCCGTGTTAAGGTCTTTGATCTCCTTCACGTTGCGAAGCGTTTCTCTCTTTCTCTTCATTTCTTTCTATTTCATTTAGATTATTTATTTATTTACAGGTGTTTCCCCGATTGGGACGATATCTGCAAAACGCTAGATATGAACGCACATTTACCCAAGCCGGTGGCTGAAGAGAAGGAAGTCAAGAGCAAAGACGAAGAGAAGAAAGCCGAAAAAGAAGGCGATAAAATCGTCGATGACAAAGTGAGTGTATAATCATTTCGCAATCGGACGAGCGTGAGAATTCGCCAAAATTCGACGGTTGAGGTCGAGATAGTCGCCTGGAATTGACTTAATCGCGTAGTGTTGTGCGTAAAATTGCGGACCTGTTTGATATCCTCGACGTCCTTGAAAGAGGAAATCGCGAGATCGTGCTCATTTCTTTGAACTGAAAATGAATGTTCTAAATTTTATCGTTGTCATAATGAAGATGATGCGTAGTCAGCTCATCTATGTTGTTTCGATGAGTGATATTTTGGAAGTTAGGTTATCTTGTAGTGATTTGACGGGAATTGCCTTCATGCGTCATGGTGGCTATTGTCTAGAATCGAATCTCTTTTTGAAAAAGAAAAAAAAAATTGACCGCTATAGTGGACTACATTGTTTTTTTCAAGTCAACTCGAATGTCGAAAGGGGGAGAAAAGGATGAAAAAAATTCCGAAAGAACTTCTCCACTCGGAACACTTTTTGAAGTGAACTAGAAAATCATATTTTTTCACTTTTCATTTGTGGTGGACACCCTAGACGGAGCAGTGTTGCCAGCAATTCGTATCCGCAATTTTTTGTTAGACCGAAAAACGGATTTCTACGGACTTTATTCGACCCATCAATAACAATCAGGAGAAAGGTATCTTTCATAGGAGTTGCTAAGGTTCTTTTCCCTTGATCGACTCAATATTAAAGACAGCAGCATCAACTTAAAACGAGCAGGAGAAAAGTATCTCTCGTACCTGTGTCTAAGGTACCTTTCCCTTGATCGCAAGAAATCCGTTTTGTACGTAAAATCTATAGAAAAGGAATTACCCGTATATTTTTCGAGGACCAAAAATCCGTAGATCTAGCATCCTAGAGACTAAGTATATTGCAGCTAGAAATTTTAGATTTAGCTTTCGGTTTGAATCGAATTGGTGCGAGATTGCAAATTACGGCTATCCATATTACGAAAAAAGGCGATACTTCTAAAGATATAAGTAACTAAATGCAAAAAAACCGTAGAAAATACTGAAAAATCTTCGAAGATCTATCGACTAAGAAGTCATCATCAGCGAAAGACAAGAACGCAACTGACTTGAAAGACCGAAACCAACCTCGAGAAAAGACGAAAACCAAAGAAGAGAACTACTCATCGGATTGTGACTCATAAACAAGCTCGATCAGATCTTCGTCCGGTATGTACCTGTTCAACAAAACGAGACCACGAGTGTTCTTATGACGAATGATTTCGATATGCTCCAAGGCAATACGCTTGAAATCGGAACTTTCTTTGTGGAGAAGCACCTCGGATCCCTTTCGGAAGCTGTGCCCATGAGCAAGAAGGTGGTCAGCGAAAGCTGACTTCCCCACTTCATTATCCTCCCAGGCTTTCTCATGCTCCCCAACCCTAATCTTGAGCTGGCGACTAGTCTCTCCGATATAAACACTCATACAATCATTACATTCTAACTTATACCACTCTTCTCATCTTCAGGAATTCGATCTTTGAACCTAACATACAACCCTTTAATAGTGACGGGGTTATAAAACGCAGGTCGAAATCCAAAAGGGCGAAGAGCCCGACCTAATTTAAGAGAGAACTTCCCCAAAAATGAAAACCTAATCGAGCGAAATTTCTCACGGCTGATAGTACGTGGGAGAAGGGAGGTAGTGGTGTCGAGGCATTTCCTAGTAATTTTCCTACGCACCAAAGCGTCAATATCCAAGTGAATCTCATTAACTCTAGCTAAATGTTTTAAGGTGAGTAACTCCTTCTTGAAAGCAGTTTGGCTCAACGGGAATTCAATAAGCCTATGGACTAAACTGTTGAAAGCAGCATGTTTATGGGCAACAGAGCAGAATGACGACCCGTGGACTAAACCATCGGTCGACGTATCTTTTCTAAACACTCCAAACTCGTGGACCCCGTCTTTGTTGGAGACAGTAAGATCCAAAAAGTTAATGGAGGCGCCTCCCACTTCCACGGTGAACTTCACGGAAGGGTATAGCTTATTTAGATACGTGAGAAACTCCAAGCAGAGCTCTCGGGGACCAGCCACGTACATAGCACGTCATCTACATACCTGCGTCAGTAAAAGATGTTATTTAAAAGAGGATGGCCAGAAGAAAAGAGGTCTGATTCAAACTTAGACATGAACACGTCAGAGATTAGGGAACCTAAAGGCGAACCTATAGGAATACCCACCTCCTCTGAAAACTCATAAAATTTACCATTAAACTTGCAAAAATTAGGAGTCCAACACAACCTCAAAAGAAAAATAATATTTTTTTTTATAATTATATAATTTTTTTTTTGTATTTTTTTTTCTTTTCCTTTTTTTTATATTTTATATATCTTATTTTTTTTGTTTTTTGTAGTAAAAAAATTTAAAGAAAAAGATTAAACATCAAATTAAACATCAAATTAAAAGAAAAAAAAGACGACATAAATAATAATAAAAAAAAATATTATTATTGTTTTTTTATTATAAATTTGTTGATCATATAATATTTTTTTTATTTATTATTTTATAAAAAAAAAATGATGATAAAAAAAAGAATTAAAATATTATTTCTATGTTTTAATGTATGAACTTTTATTTTTTATTTAATTTTAAATCAAAAAAAAAATTCATACAAAAAATTATATAAAATATAAAAATGAATTAATAATAATGAAAAAATGAAAAAAAGAAAAGGAATAAATAAATCATATAAATTTTAAATAAAACTATTATTATTATTATTATTTTTTTTTTCTATTAATAAATTGGAAAAATTGAAATAGGAGAACTAATAAAAAAAAAAAATTTAAAAATATATATATGAAAAAAAATAAATGAAAAAAATAATAACAAAAAAACAAGAAAAATAATAAAATAATATAAACAAAATTTAAAAATGCAATAAACATTAAATAATTTTTAATGTTATATTATTTATTTTTTTCTTTTTATAAAATGAATAATTATCAATTTTTCAATTTTTTGTATTTTTTTAAATTATTTTTTTTAATTAATATTAATTATTTTTTAGATTTATATATATATATATTTTTTTTTTTAATATTATTATATTCAATTATTTTTTTATTTATTTTATAGCTTTTTTATATTTTTTTATTTTGTTTTAAAAAATATGAAAATAATTATTTTTCTTTTTTGTTTTTTTTTTTGTTGAAATTAAAAAATTGAAAAAATATTTCAAAAAAAAAACATATAATATAAAATGATAAAAAAATAAATTGAATAAAAAGATTCAAATTTAAAAAAAAAAATTAAAAAATAAAAAATTATTTCTTTTTATTTTTTTATGTTTTTTTTGTATTTTTTTCTGTTTTTATTAATTATTATTTTTTTTTATTATTATTTTTTTTTTTTTTGAGTCACAATCCGATGAGTAGTTCTCTTCTTTGGTTTTCGTCTTTTCTCGAGGTTGGTTTTGGTCTTCCAAGTCAGTTGCGTTCTTGCCTTTCGCTGATGATGACTTCTTAGTCGATAGATCTTCGAAGATTTTTTAGTATTTTCTGCGGTTTTTTTACATTTAGTTACTTCATCGCCTTTTTTCGTAATTTCGATTTGAACTTGCAACTTGGAAAAATATGTTTTCCGCTTTTGGAAAAATTCATTTGGCTTTTCGGCCAGTCGCTCAAATGGTGAATTCTGCGGAAGCCATCCTAAAACAAAAAATCGATCGGGAGAATGAAAGCTCTGTCTTCCTCATCAATTCTTCAGATCGCTGTTGTGTTAGTTTTCGTTGCAGCGCTGCCATATTTTACTTCTGCTCTATTTTTGTTGTTCAGTCATACACTTTTTGAGTCAGTTTTTAAGTAACAGTTCTGTAGTAGTATCAAATTGTACATCACCGGGAGCCCAGTTCGTCGTTTATGAGTGTAGGGAATGTCGTACCGTCGAGCCTGAAAGTACTTCACATCAGTCAGTGCAATATATTCCGAAAGCAATGCCCCATACCTTCGTCTCTTTTATGTTCAGGAAATTCATTTTTCACATCAATTCCGTCTTGATTTCGAGTTATTTATGTTCTGAAAAGCTGAACTATGAAAGAGGAAATGGAACTCCGTATTCCAACTCTCCTCAAGGCACGAAAAATGGCGATCAACTCTCTGACTGTAACGCTTTTATATTCATTATGAAAAACACCGTAGCTGATGTGTCTGTTTAATCATTTTTCAGATCGAGAAAGATAAAGATGGAGATAAAGATGTCGACGAAAACAAAGATAAAGATAAGGAAAAAGAGAAAAAAGAAGAAAATAAGGATGGCAAATAAAGGAATATGTAGTACGTTACGTCATGTTTAACTTTAATTTTGTTTTCTTTCTTTTTTTTTTTTTTTCTCGATGTTCACCCACCGTACAGAAAGATATTTTTGTATAGCTTCTGTCTCAGCTTTGCAATTGTGTGTACCCGAATTATTCTCGAGCATTCCTAAATAATTTTAAATTGATAACGAGTGTGTTCATCTATATTGACATTTTTCGTAATATGATTTAGTTGTTTTATATTTTTTGCCTCATTAATTCCTTTCAAACGAAAATTATTCAAAGAATTATCATCTGGACATGAATTTTGAACGCGATATCAAATAGAAAACGAAAGATGGAATATTACGGGTTACCTAGTGCAACCGCTTAAAATTTAATTACGTATTTTTTAGTTTTTTGAAATTAAATAGGACTTGTTTATGTTACGTGTAGGAAATTTTTTAATTATAACTGTATGTAAAGTATATTGTAGTAGCTATCGGATTATTAGTTTTGAAACGATTCCGAGGTATTTCGAACGCCTTCGATTTTATGGAATGAGTTTTTAATAGGTAGATTTGATCAACTTGACTTGTACGTATCTGTATTAAGAATGTGTATGTTGATGGGTGCACGATGTGCGTATCAATTCACAATAGTGTGTGCAACTGCATTGATTGTGATTTAATTGTTCGTTTGAAATTGACAACTGGTTTTGTACATTTATGTTACATAACGTCGTTCAAAATACGTATGTGTATAATTTGATAAACAAATTTTTCACGTTAGGAAGTACAAATAGATCTACTTCCTTTAATATGTGTATATGTTTTCTTTATTTTTGGAATTTTATTCATTTAGTGCGAAAAAAAAAAAGGAAAGAAATTCCGAAAAGAAAGAACGCTTTGTAAAAAATCTTATTACTGTAAAAATACTCTGAGGTACATTATTTTTTCTCTCTACTTCTCAAAAGCGACAAATAATATTAATTTTGTGTTGATTGTTGTTTTATTTTATTTACCTCTTTATTTTTGCCTTCCTTTCTTGTTTATAAAGATTTTTTAAACAAACTTTTTTTAGTGTGATTTTACATTTTGGAATATTTGGAAGAATTTTGTACTAATCGTTCTCCGCAAATAGTATTTTTTTTCCCGTGTTTTTATAATCAGGTCGCTAATTTTGATCATTACAACAAACTTTATTGATTCACAGATAGCTTTTGTTTGTCGTATTTCGGAGGAAGAAAATTTGCTCAGTATCTAAGTATCTACCGGTCACCAAATTATATTATTTGTAATGACGTTTTTACTTTTAATAAAATTTTTTATCCTTCCTATATCAGTAGTGAAATTTGTTTATTAGCGAATATCCCTTCGACGAATAATAGAGAAAAAAAGAAGAGAAAACGAGAAACCATTAGCAGAATCATACTGTTATGATTTTGGTAATACCATCTTTTTAGAAATAAGTTTCTTCTTTTCATTTCTTTTTTTTTTTTTTGTATAACGTGACCAGTACGTGAATTTTATTCGCTTTCTTAGTATCTAAAATCAATTTCATCGTGTTGCGAGTATGAGGTACTGTACTAGTAATTTATTGATAAGATTTCTCTTTATGATCATTATTTATTTTTTTAATTCGTATTTTTATTACTTTATTTAATTTTAAGATCGGAGTCAAATATGTATGAATTTTCATTTTTTTTAATGATATTATTATGTTTATAATTATTATTATTTTCATTTCATCGTACCGCATAATTTAGGTTAGTACCTTTATTAACAGCAAACATCAGTTTTTTTTTTTTTCTCTAAATCATATTTGCAATCTATTTATTTTTACACACTTCTTATATTATACGTATACAGTATACAATATACATACATACATTATTCTTGAAATTGTCTCATCAAATAATTTCGCTGCTTCAGTTTTACTGCTTATTGTAAATGTAATTTGAAAATGCTTATAAAAAAAATAAAATTACAAAATACCATCAGTTGTATTTTATTGAAGGATGAGAGAATGAAATGTGGAACCTGATCTAAATTGGTTGGAAAATATTGTGAATCCCCTCAAGTTGGAAGTATCTCAAATTGCTCTGATCCATTATTGTTTACCGGAGTTTTTGGAAGCTTTACTCGGAGGTGATGTATAGAATATTGTTCAGGAGACATTAATTCACAGTCTTATTTTGCTGCAATTCAATAAGTAGATATTTTTTTTTGTTAGTGTGCACAATCCAGCAACACCTATAAGCTCAGTGCAAAGTGAATATAGAAAGCCAAGTAGTACAATTTGCTTTGGTTTAGAGGTAGAAATAGTTCCTTCAAAGGAGCGACTCTAGCGCTGCCCGGTCCGAATAGCAAACCCCACTTGAATTACAAAACTCATTCATCATTTCAGTATTTTTTGTGCCGTTTCTTCTGTCCCTCCAGGAACATTGTTTTTTTTTTTCCACTTGAATATCGTTATTACTTGAAAAATGCAACATAGGTATCAAAATAAAATGTTATTTCTGAGGGTGAGACTCCATCATTTTCATCTTTCTTTCTGTTGCTTGATCCGTCGGAGATCGGATCGCAAAAACAAAAAATCACTTTTCTTTCATCCGTGATCGGGATCGTTTCCAATGTACGATTGCTAATCTGCCATCTAATCCGCTGTGAAACTGATGATTGGAAATCCGCAACTCCGAACAAATTTTTGCGATCAGTGTCATCTCCTGCCCTGGATTCTACAACCAAAGTTTACTACTTGTTTCAAGGCGAATGATGGAATTCAAAATCTCCAGAATGAGAAAAGAAAAAATGAAAAACTATTCATCGAAGCCAATGTTTTTTAGCAGTTATAACCTTGATTTTAGAGGTTGACGTCATTTATACAGGGTGGCGTGATCATCTGCCTCCGCCTAGCGTTATTCCCTTTACATGATATTAATAACGCTAAAAGCAACGATTTTACATTAATTGTTTGCGCCGTAGCAGCTCGTACGAGTTATAAAGAAAACCATAATATACATTATAAACTTCTGGTATTTGAAACTCGCCTGTATAACTCGATAAGGGGAATACTTAAAAGCACGGGGAAAAAAAAGTCGTACAAAAAATTGAGAACTGGAAAACAAAATAAAAGACCTAGATTTAAAAGTGATTGACAAGGATCGCTTGTGTACCTACATGAGACATTAACAGATTTCCCCGGGAAAAGTATAATGCAGAACTCCTTTGTCTGTAACGGGGAAACTAAGTGAGTCGGTAGGTGATATGTGATCAGGAATTGGTTGGTTTCTGTCTATTGTTGAAACGACTGTAACTTGTAAGTTTTGTTGAAGCAATCTATGTGGCCATCAGTGCGGTAGTTGCTTTGATCTTATAATTTAATTAAGTATGAATTTAAATTAGTATAGTATAGTACTAATTTTCTTTTTTTTCTTTTTAGAGAATTAAATAAAGACCTGAAATAGACATTTTTTACCAGTCGAGAACAAAATTTCAACAAGCAACTTTTTTTTCTCTCTCTCTCACTCCCTTATTGCTCTCGCTCTCTTGCCCTCGCGCTCTCCTGCTCTGGATTGGATCCTTGATGTATGTCGCACCTCTCGTTCCGCAATACCAGCATCGTTTTTTTTTTTCTTATTACAAACGTTAATGTTTGTTTTTTGACATGTTTCATGTCT
Source organism: Aspidiotus destructor (assembly GCA_035079395.1). Lineage (NCBI taxonomy): Eukaryota > Metazoa > Arthropoda > Insecta > Hemiptera > Diaspididae > Aspidiotus > Aspidiotus destructor. Next base: position 28,787,169 of record JAVHKZ010000001.1, on the reverse strand, counting down.
TTTCTCTACCCCCTAATTCTTGAAAATTGTCCGGGCGTCCGGTTGTGACCTTGGGACTTGGAAGAATTTTGGTCAAAAACAAGAAATAATAAAAGAAAAATAAAATGAAATAAAAATAAAAAATAAATAAAATAAAAATAAATAAAATTTTAAAAAATGGAAAAAAATAAATTGAAAAAGAATAAATAAATGAAAAATAAATGAATAAAAAATGAATAAAATCAAATGAAATAAAATGGAATAAAAATAAAATTAAAAATAAAATAAAATTGAATTAAATTAAATTAAATTGAAAATAAAAATGAATGTCTGGGCGGTCATTGAGAAATTTGCGAGCATCATCCTCTCTCTCAAAAAAAAAATTATAAAAAAAATTAAATCGCAAAATAAAATAAAATAAAATGAAATATAAATAAAATCAAAAATTCTGAAAAAACTCATCAGCCTGAAATATACTAAAGTAGACTTGTACTGGACCAAGAAGCGGGACAAACGAGCGGAGCGAGTGAGGTCCAGTAATCTCATCAGCCTGAAATATACTGAAGTAGACTTACACTAAACAAAGAAGGCTCATCAGCCTGAAATATTCCAAAATAGACTTATACTACATCAAGCGAGTGCCGCGAGTGAGTCCCAGAAAGCGGTCAGCCTAAAATACTCTAAAGTAGACTCATACTAGAACAAGAAGCTGGAAATTTTGGAAATTTTTGAACTATAAAAAGCTTAAGACGACTGGCGAAAAGACATGAAACATGATCTTTATATTTTTGGCTACGCCAAGAAATCCTTTTTTTTCTCTCTTTTTTTCTCGTTTTTTATTATTATTGTTATTAATTATATTTGTAAACCGTCCTCCTCCATTTTTTCTTCATTTTAACGAACATTTTAGCTACAGTGGCTATTGGCTCGAAGGTGCAAATAGAAGGTAGGAGGTAAGGCTAATGCCAGTAGTAGTATTTTTAAAAAAAATGATAGTAATAATAACAATAATTAGGAAATAAAGAATGAAAAAAAAAAAAAAAAAAAAGAAGAAGAAAAGTATGTTTTCCAGAAAAAAAAATTAAATAAGTAAATAAATAGATAAATAGATAAATAAAGAAGAAGGAAAATAAAACCGGGGAAAAATGAATAAGCAAGAAATAAGAATGAATGGGAGGTTATTTGTAGAATTGGGTAGTGCGTAGCCGTAGGTATAATAAAGTTGTATTTATTGTTTCACAATTGTTATTTAGTGTTGAGGTGAAGGTAGAATAATTTAATTGTATTTTATTGGGGTAATGTAAAATATATTTTTTTTTCATTTGATTAAATTTAAAAGTTATAGGTAAATGATTCAAGTTTGTTACCTTAATATTGAATTATAAAATTGAATCAAGATCTTTACTTTTTCAAAATCATTAACATTGAATTAAAAAATTAAATTCATCAAACATATAATTTGAATTATTTTTCATACTAAATTCAATAATTTTTAGTTAAAAAAAATTTCATTGATTGATACTCAAATCAAATCAATCTTTATTTCTCATTTTCAAATTAACAAAGTTATTGTTTAATATAAGAAAATAACCCCATACTCAATAAAAACACGCTGAGCGAGGGCGGTGGGGATAACTATTATCATCATCATAATAGTGATAATAAAAAACAAAAAAAATATAAATAAAATAAAAAAAAATTAAATAAATAAAAATGAATAAGCCAGCTCCTCAAATGCAACGGCTAAGGCCACAGAACTTGGAGTTACATGTTAGCCATTTGCACTAGAGAGTCTTGAAAAAGAAAAGAAAAACTAACAAAACATAACAAACAACAAAAAAAGAAGAAAAAGTACCTAACTGAAAGACAAAATAAGAATAAGTGATAATGACAAACTAAAACAAAAAATAAATAAATAAAATAAAATAATAAATAAAATATATAAATAAAAAAAAACAAAAGAAAAGGAAAAGAAGAAACAGAAAATAATTAACAATTAATAGATAATTTTTATTTATAATACCCATTTTTATTTAATGGATCAAATATGTTGGATAATTTAAATGATATTTTAATTAAGTTCTTTGGAATTTATTTTTTCCTGTGCACGCTCATCTTGTGAGGAATGATATTGTTTCCGCGGTATACATAGATATTACCTATTCTATAATGACATGTGTCAATTAATTTCTCTTGGTTTATAAAAATATCTCCTCAAAAACTTTCAAATTCTCATCTTCAATATTTTTTTTCCTGAGAAAAATTTATTTTCATGGTCATCATTTTAGAATTCTGCTTTGTCCTTTTCATTATCTCGTGCTTCCTATTATTTTTCTCGGACCAATAAATGGGTACCATTCAATAATGGGTGGCGTCACTCTCCTATTTAAAATTTGGAACCCTTCATTTATTTCATAATTTTGCCAATCCTTATGATAGACTACCTATGCTAAATTGTGTTGGAAATATTCTAAAACGCTGTCTCATTTGTTCTGTTACTGATTTCAGGTTATAATTTACATATTGTATCACTTTACGTATTCATCTAGTAGAATGGCAATTAGAACTGGAGTTAGTAACCGCAATAACTGATGATAAGTACTCCACCCATAGAATTCAGATATCTAATATCTGAAATCCTTACCAAACTTCCTGATCTAGACCTAGTGTTTTGAAACTGGTTTTGTCCAATGTCCAACAAATTAAAAGATGATGTCCGATGTGAAAATTAACAAAATTATTAACAAAATTAACGACATTGTGATAATTTCAGAAAATAACACACCCCCTACCATCTGGAAAATAGGGCGCATATCGGAATTGCATCCTGGTAAAGATGAACAGACTAGAATTGTTACGGTGCAAACGAAAAGTGGACCTCTAAAGCGTCCTTGCTCTAAACTCGTCCTCTTTCCAACCAATTAATTTGTTTACCGCTTGATCAATCAGAAAGATTTGGTTGTCAAAATTTTCATATGACATATTCATAATAAAAGAACAAATTTATTCGCACAATCCGCTAATAAAGAAATAAAATTCAAACTATTTCTGTAATATCCCTTTCTTTGAGGTCCTACCTCAAGGGGGGGAAGATGTTCAATCTATAACGCCGTAAGATAAAGGAGAGTACGAATTTTATACCTGAAAAGAGGGTACACACATAGATAAGCAGAAAACCTACCCCATGCTGTGCACTGCTCTCCCATTTTCTCTAAACTCTATCGAAAATGTAAAACCCTTTCTTCACGGCGATCAGTAGGAAACAAAACAACGCACGAGATTGTACAGGTTTCTTATAATTTAGTTTATTGAAACCAGCACTAAATGCCGACAAGAAAATTTAATTGTTTAATGTGATATTTATCCAGCTAATCTAGTGTAATACTGATGAAAAAAACTCAGGCCGTGGAACGATATGGACTCATAAATCTAATGCAGATCTGAGATATCTATTTTAATCTTGTAATAGGCATATTTGCTTCAAAAAAATTTTGCAACAAGAGTCTAAAAAAACATACTTAATACCGGTATTGCAGGCTGACCAGATATTAGACATATACGTTTTAAGAGTATTATACTCGTTTGAGCTCCTGAAAAGAATACTCATTTCTTTTCTTTTGAAATACCAAACAATACTCTTTTTGGGAATGGTCATACTTTTTATCAAGCGTTTTGTCCCCTCCTTTTTTTTTTCACTCATCACATACGTTTTTGATCAAAATACTCTTCTGTAATCTGGAATATGTTCTCCTTTTTCAACTGCGGTTATGATGAAAGGAAAATGAGGAATTTTCAAGAAATTGAATAAAATTTTCTTCTATCTTGTCATCGAAAGTGTGTTTTCCAACTCTCCATAAGAACGTCAAAAATCCATATATGCTTTGCTCCTGCGTTATTCCAAATTTCATCGGCTAGTTTCGGAGTGCGATATTGTGACGTTGCAATATTCCGGCGTCATAAGAAAACGTGGTAAAATTAATTTAATCATCATCAGCTGCAAGGAGAGATTTTCCACCCTCTGGATGGAAGAAGAAATACTTTCTCATTCTAAAGAATTTGTGTTGAAGACAGTGATGTGGACTACTATAATTCATACACTCACATCAGTTCTAGCGCTTGAAGGAGAAACTAGTGTTTACAACGGATAGTATATTTATCACAAAATTAAAAAATTATCGAACAATGAAAGAGATCTTGACAGTTGTAAATAGAAAAAAATTATTTCCCGAGGTAGAACGAATAATTTAAATTCCAAGCAAACGTATAATAAAATAACTGCAACGTACCTAATAATTTTTAAATCACTTCCACAGCCACAAAAAGCACATCTTGATTCATTAAGTCAAGATGTTTCACTGACGATTTATAATAATTCTGCATTAAGTATGCTGATAGAACTTGACAAAACAAACATGCTTCTTTTAGAATTTTTTTTTTTATTCACCAGCTATGAATCTTAAAACCTCGCCGCGACTGTAGTCACAACATTTTTCGGTGTATCGTATTCATTGATAACCTGAACTTGTTTATCAAGAATTTGATTGAAATTTTCATCGCACAGGATACTCAGGACATACCTCTTCTTTCGATGATTTACGAGGTGTTTCCTAATGCACTCCTTTGACTTGAAACGACCCTCGCAAATAGCGCATATAAAATTTTTATTCTTCACATGCTTCACCATATGATATCTAAGTCTACATTTGTGTGGAAAAGCAGCATCACAGTAGGCACACTTGAAACGTTTCTCTTGTGGAATGAAAGGCGCATTAACAGGTTTGGCAATGCGAATATCGTGAAAAGTACTCTGATGTCTTTCGAATAATTCGCTATGCAGAAAAACCTTATTACATAGAACGCAAGGGAACTCGCCATCACTACAATTATCTACTCTGCGTACTATTAAGGGAGTTTTTGATTCCGGTTCTTTATTTTTCATATGTACACCCTTCATATGTACGCGTAGTCCACGCGCACGTTTGAATCTCAGATCACATTGGGTACAAGGAAAATTTCTATCCGCCGAATGAGTGACTTTGTGGGAGTCGTACCTCGACTTGAATATGAAAGTTAGATTACATGATTCGCATTTATAAGGATGGGTTTGGGGATTAGGCGGACAAATCAGTTTATGCCTTTCAAACAATTTACTATTTTCAAACACCCTTCGGCAGAATTCGCACAAGAATTCTCCGTCAGAGTAATGAAGTAAAATGTGTCTTTCGAATTTATATCTCTTTTTATACGTCGCATCACAGATGTCGCACGTGAAACTGGATGGGTTGATACCATAGGTGCGACGACGCACTGTAAGATCCAAATTATGAGCATCATACAGGTGTTTACGTAAAATGTGATCACGTTTGTACGTCTTATCACAATGCACGCACGAGTACGCTCTGATATCTGAGTGAGATATTGAATGCGATTCGAGGCGAGATCTAGTCTTGAATTTCTTTTGACAATGTTTGCACTGAAAAGAGAGTCCTGAACCATGCTTCTCTTTGACGTGCCTTTTGTATAACTTGCTGTGAGTGAATAACTGCGTTTTAGGGCACTCCAAACACGGATATTCTCCATCACTAAAATGAAGGTACATATGAGCTGTGATACCCGATTTCGAGAGAAGTATGGAACCGCATACGTCGCATATGAACTCAGGCGCATCCAAAGCTCTGAATTTCGATGCCAAACTACGAGACGCGAGGGCCGGATAGATTACTGGAAGCCGGGCTGAATTTTCTGACGAAGTAGAATGTTCTGTCACAGAGACCATGGTTGAACCATTGAAAGACGCGGAACTAGAAAAGGTTGTTCAGACCATTACTGTATCATGAAATAGCAGATTATCGAAGAGGTTGATCTCAGCGTATGTTTTACCAGGTCCAGCCGAGATCAATCACACTTCGTGAAGAAAGAAATCTTGAATTTTGGAATGCTTATTTGATTAGGTACTCACTTTGTAGGCATCGAACAACAAAAATTTCATTCCATAGGAAGATAAATTTCACAACGAATCATTGGCGCCAAGCAATGGGATTAAGATGAAAATTATGGTTCATGGAGGAGAAAAAAATCGATAAGAATCAAGTGCAACGATTATTTAATCATGATTCACAGATATCATTAGGGCTATTGAAGTATATGCGATGCCATGCCTGTGCATCGATTTCTGTAATAACTTGACGATGTGATTTTAATTCAGAAGTAAGATTTTCACATTTTTCATAATAAACCGGTACGCGACCGGGATCGCCTGAGGATCGCCATGCCGGGATGCATCCTGCATCTGGGTGGGCAAACTTCTAGCGCCTTAGGCAAACTGACTGATAAGAAATTAAAGTTGTGTGACAGCTTGCAGCAGACAGCCCTCATAACATCAGGTGAAAATACCCTTTCTGCTCAATGCGAGCCCGGTTAGGTGGGTAGCGCCACGGCCGTCGTAGCGCCACCGTACGAAGTTGATTAATCATCTTAGATCTGCTGCAATTGTGCCTGGCCGTGAATTGTGATCCTCTCTGCAAGAAAACCTATTCATCTCACAAAAAATCTTGATTTATTTTTTTTCTTCTGTTCCCGGTGAAAGTCTCCGCTTTTACCTGACAAATAGCAAGAAATTCTATCTTGACTTTTCAGCGAGGTATGAGCCTGAAAAGTGAAAGAAACCTGAAGAAAACGCTGAAGATTTTGTATTTTTCAGGTTTTTACTCATTTCTGTCACCAAGATTGGTCCTGTAGGCCTGTTTATTTTTTCTTCGTTGGTTTCCTATTAAAAACACGTTCTTTTTTCTCTCAATTGACAATTCATTCAGAAAACTTGATCTCTGCAGTAGAATTTGAAGGTGATAACGAAAATTTTTTCTCTCTTATTTCATGGATGAAAATGAAATAGCAGTACTTTGTATTCGGGGTGCTGGTAGCGATGGCGCGCTACCGTCGACATCTCTATTGACATGATCATGGGCAATTTCCCATTTAACTTCGTGTTAACTAATCTCGAAATATCTCTGGAACAAAAGCTTTATTTGAAAAATTGAAGAGAATGAATTTTATTTGTATTTAAATTATCTTTCAAATGAGACCATTCTTATTTTGGTCCAAATTTTTTTGGAAAATGAGCAGTTCTTTTTTTTCACACCATTGAAATTGTAGAGTGCGACTCTTTCGCGCTTGCACTCCAAATTGTATCACGATTATTAGCACACTCGCACCAAACGTTCAAAAAGATACAGTTTGCCTGATTGTTGATTTGGATGTATGTCAGTTCAACTTTGTATGGCTATGGAACGCTATGGCTGCTTACAATTCTGGTAGAAGTACCCCAACTGTTGAACCAAATTACGCGCGTTGTTGGCGGTTTTTTTTTTTTTGTGTGATTTACAGCAGACAAAGATAGGTATCGTTTCGAGTCAGTTTTTGGCTGGCGTATTATGATGATGTAGAAATAAAGCTTTGAAAAAGCTAAAGCTCACTTTCTAGGGAATCCTACTAAAACAAATCAATTTCTCTTTTGCAAACTGTATTACTGTTTTTTTGTACCAATTTTGCAGTCTACCTAGCTTCTATTGAGTATCATCTCACCACTTGAATTGAAAGTTGATGAAATATTGTTCCCATAAAATACGATTGAAGTAGATGTTTGATCAGCAATGTCGCGGATTCTCGTCGTGTTGTAAAATATACTCGCCTTCTTTAGCAGATATTTACTTCAGCAGGTTCAATACCATACATTAGAAATGAAGACTCATGATGTGATTCTCAATCAAGAATTTCAATATTTTTATTATTGAATACATTCTTGGCCAAATTCTGTATTCTCTAATGATTTATTTGCGTACAAATTCCACATTAAAAAACAAATGATTAAATAAAAATAACTATAAATAAATGTAATTCTGAAATCTCAAACAATAACGGTACAGATCATGAATCATCCTTGACCTTCTTCAGTACTTAGAAAGTGGGTAAATTTTTTCCATTTGGCAGATCAACAATTTTGTATTCACAGATAAAAAAAAAAAAAAAGAGAATAGAAATAACCTCTTCTGTAATATTGAGCTCGATTTCTCTCTAGTTTATGTGCGAGAGAATAAAAAATAATGCCTAAACTATAAATAATTAACGTATAACCCTATAAAGTAAATATAATGAAAATAATTATTTCAAGTTATCATTAATATCACATTACAATGAAACTTAGAGTAGGTACGCATTTACACAAGTCAAAATCGAGAATCAAAAAAAAAAAAAAAAATTCCTAAATAATGTCAAAAAATACAGATAACAATAAAGATAACGATACTCCAGAAATTCACAATAAGAATATTATTGTAAGTAAAATAATTATTGTAACTTGAAACAGAATGTACGTGATGTTAATGCATGAATAATTTATTTGATTGATCGGAAGAAAATCTTCGAAATTTATCTAATATCTTATCCCGTTTCTAACATTGTTACATTTTAAATGCAATAATTTTTATAGAAATTATTATTCTATACTTGTAAGTAAAAATAGAATAGTCCCAAAATACCGAGATCTTTGATAAGATAATCGATAGTCAACCCGAAAACTCACGAATATTTGATTTTTTTCACCACGTAGGTAAGATTTGAAAACTCATTCAACGCGTAAGAACGTTCCTAATAACACACCGAGAGAAGTTATGGTTCAATGTAGAAATAACCACGACGTATAAAAGTAATAAAGAACAAAAATAATGAATAGCAGTAATAATAATTCATAATAAAAATAACATAAAAGAAAAGCTCTTTTTCAGTTCTTCAAAATTTCGAAAATCGTAAAATACGTAACGTAATTAACACTCGAATTATACACGGTACGTATTTTACAAGAAATAAAAACGAGGAGAAAATATTGTTCTATATAGACATGGAACGTTACTTCAGAATGACTACAACAAGAAAATTCAACTCAGCATGCCTGAAACAAAGAGAAAAAAAAAGAAAATTAGAAAAATAGCGACAAAAATTTGTTGGGTATTAAAACGACGACGAGTTGAGCCGATTCATCGTGATCCTGATTTAAATGGTCCCCAAGATAATTGTTACGATTAATTTATCGTCTTTGAAAATTTTGTAGATGGTACGCCTACAGTTACAGTGTCGTAGAGAAAATTCGCAGTCATTCAATTTACATTAAAAATTCATTTATCTAAATTTTCATTCAGGGACAAACTTGTTGATAAATGGAAAATTGGTACGTCGTAAAAACATATAAATTTTAAATTTGAACTTGATGGAATAAATTTTCCGAGCAGCATCAGCGATACAACTTCTTCAAAATTGGTCAACTAAAAAGATTTACTAGACCTCTCGGGGCGATCAATATATCATCTGTTAACATCGTAAAGTAGTTCTCAGGCTAAAATATCCTCCTACCGAGATTTTGAAATAAAAATCTACGAACTACGTTTCGGTTTAGATTTTCATTGTTTCTAAACTATGAGTAGCTCGACTAGCAAGGTGAAATTTAAAGTGGTACGCCGTTTATGGATGGATAATTACCAGAACAAACTGAAAAGGAGGTAAAAACTCAATTTTTGCCTGAAAAAAACGAACCTCGCCACCAATACAGGTTCTCTTCCTTACCCAATTAACACACAAGATGTCATTTTGTTCTTCACAAACTTTGAACTTGATGCAGCCCACCCTTCCATCCCTCTCTAGCCAAGTCCCGTTCTGGTCCTAGAATACCTATCTGGCCATGAATCTCACCGGAAATTGTATAGAAATTTCAAAAGAACACCAAATCCAAAAAAGATTTCGTCGAATACAGGAAACCCGAGCTCTAATACGTCGGTCTTGGAGCTCGTAAGTCGCTAGCATCGAAAATCCCACGCTCCTCTCCATTATGCGGAGCGATATAAGGCGACTATCAACTGAAATCGGACTTGTCAGCGTTTTCTGAGTCTCAAGCTATAGCAGATTCACTCGCTTCTCATTTTGCCGTTGTCTCAGCAAACTTCAATTACGACCACTTCCTCAAACCAAAGCTCGACTTACAACCTTCCAATCTCACTAGCTTGACTCATTTCAACAAAAACCTCAGAAATTCAGTCACGTCTATATGCTGGAGAACTTTCACCCGAACTCTGTTTCCTACCAACTCACTCCGCGTAACTAAATTCTCAATCAAGGCATAAAGTTTAGCGATCATGCTCGCAATCTTGAAACCCAATAAAGACCCGTCTCTCGCCATTCTTTTCAGGCCTATTGCTACATGGACAAACTGTTCTGGAAACATTTCAATACAGGACAATTCTAGTTCCTCGGATTGAACAACGTCCTCTCCCCCAACCAACATGGTTTTGGAAAGGCCGAAATAATCTTCAAGCCTCAGCAGACCGCAAACTTCAGAAAGATGAAGCTCAGTTCTTCAACTTCAAACTGTTCAAAATTTGTTTCAACTTACAAGAAGCATTTCCCCGAGTGTTCTCCAGATTATATAAAATAGGCTTTTCCGGCAATCTCCTTAGTTTCTCCTACAGTTCGCAAGGTCTTAACGAATTGGTCCTTTGCGTATTAGAAGGTTTAATGTACTTATGATCGAGCTTCTCGGTGAGGAAAGAGCAGGGTTGTTCAAAGCAAAGATTAGGAGAACGACTGATCAAGAGGCTTTGCGAGTCAAGCAGCAGCCCTTGCGCTCCTTTCTGGAGAAATGGAAAGCGAGAATTGCCCAGAAAGAGACGACCGGTCTGATGAACCGCGACCATCATCAGCTGAGGTGTTGAGCGACCATGGCTAATTCAACGAGTACTTTCATGAGAACTTGAGGAAAATGAAACAGACATTATGTACGTACTGCGATCAAGGGCGGGACAGCACCCCACATGAGCGGGGCAAGCTTATTCAGGTAACACAAGAGACTGGGGTTTATAAAGTGCTTTCTCCATGCTAACTTCCGAAGAGGATCGAACCAGGTTTCAGAATTTGCAGCCACAGTCATGAAGAACAAGATTGATACGGGATGGACTCGATCTAAGGCGTCATAACCAGTCTTCGATTGAAAATCCTGTTTCCATTTTCACCGCCGAACTGCACTCTTTCATTACATTCTCTTCACCCTTACACCTGAATTCCTACAGTTGTCTGAATCACTTTTCTATTTTCACTGACTAATGCAGAACCCTCACTCAACTAATCCCTTAATTCAAAGGATTCATTTACTTCTGAAGATACCATCCTCCATCTCAATACCAGTCTCCTTCCTTTGGATTTTAGGCCCTATTGCTGGTACCAAGTGAGTAGTCCACGAAATAGAATAATAAATCATGAAATACTATTATGAGCCATAAAATTGAAAATCGCATTTCTACTATTAATGTGGTTGACCTTGCCGCCAAAGATTCCTTTCTCTACCACAGAATTTCTAACCATGTACTTACTCTTTCCTGCGACCTTAAAAACTATTACTGATCCCTATGACTACTGGGAAACTTGGTATTCAGAAGAATATGGAGCAAGCGAAATCAAACCGGCCCCTAGATTTCCGCTAATCGAATTATCTGTCAGGAGGCCGCCTCAGAATCGGTTGCACACGTCTCTGAGTCCTTTTCCGCCAGCCAGTACTGCCAATGTAATAAGATATGTAGTCAACACCTTTCCTCATGTCTCGCTCTCAAAAATGTCCGCCTCTCTCAGTTTGTGAGTATTCCGACAAGTGTATCAACATTTTTAACCTTACCTTCAGCCTCTACTGTAGTCTCTAATGCTTTAATATCGAGAAATACTCAAAACATACCATCACCGCAGAAAAAATTGGACGACGAGCCCTTTCGGTTTAGCAACCATCTTCAGGGACAAAATCATAAAGGTTGGTCAAACGAGAAGTCGCGGTGTGAATCATAAGCAAGTTCAATCAGGACATCTTCCGGAAGGTGCGCAGTACAGTTATTCCGTCGGTGTTGAGATGACAAATTATTTCTATGTGTTCAAGGGCCTTACGTTTGCGGTAGGAATTCTCTTTATGGAGGAGCCATTCCGATCCCTCACGGAAGCTGTGGCCACTGTTGATCAAAAGCTGATTCCCCAGCCGTCCCTTATTCCAAAACTTCAAATGCTACGCTATCCTCAACTTCATCTGGCGGTCGGTCTCATAAACGTCAAAATCCCTACTCCCGAAAATCATTACATTCAATCTTATAAACCCTACTCGTTTCATCAACTGGTATAGGATTCTTCAACCTCACAAACAACCTTTTCACAGTGAGTGGTAGGGTTGTAACATGCTGGTCTAAAACCAAACGGGTGGAGAGCTCGACCCAATTGAAGGGAGAACTTCCCCAGGAAAGAGATACTGATCCAGCGCATACGACGATCACTGATCGTGTCTCAGGGGGGGGGGGAGGTGGTAGAAACAATTTTTTCGAGTAGTTTTCCTCCAAACCATCACGTCGACGTCGACATTGACCATATTTACCTAGCCAGCAGGTGAGTTGACAATTCTTTCTTGAAGGCAGCCTGACTCAAGGGAATACGAGTCAGTCTGTGAACTAAGTTATTCAAAGCTCCTATCTTATGAGCAATAGGATAGAATCGTGCACCAAGATATCCATCGTAGTATCTTTCCTGTATATTCCAAACTCATGGATACCCGATCTAATAGAGATCGATAAATCAAAAAAGTTGATGGAGGTTTCCTCTCTTTCCAAGGTAAATTTTATGGAAGGGTAGCAGGAATTGTGATACCTCAGAAACTCACCGAGGAGATGATGGAGGACCAGTTCAAGTAGACAGAACATCATCCACATACCGGTACCAACAGTAAATATGACTCAGTAACACCTGGTTTGAGGAAAAGTTGGACATGAAAATTTTGGAGATGAGGGAGCCTCAAGGGGATCCAATAGGGATCCCTACTTCATCAGGGAATTCAAGGAACTTCCCTTAGAATTTAATATAGTTGGGGCACCAACAGATATTCAACAGATCAAAGAATTCTTGACGTTGATCGTGAGGAATATTGGCCTTGACAAGTAGCTCACCCATGCGCTGCATGATAGTAGCTTTAGGAATATTCTGGGAAAGACCAACAACATCAAACGAACAGATGGTCACGCCAGGGGGAAGACTTACACCCTTCAGAACATCCGTCAAAGGTGTCGAATTTGAGATTGAATGAGGAGATTCGAAATCATTACAGGACTTGAACCACAACGGTTTCAGAATCTAGCAAGGAGGTAGGGAGGAGAAGAAATAAACGAGACCACAGGTCGCATCGGGGTATCGTTTCCTGTGCACTTTAGGCAACCCGTAATGGAGGGAAGATATGGGGTTAGGAACAAGGAAGGTTTTTTTCATCGCTGGAATTTTGATAATAGCCTCACACTTGTTGATGACTCTCCTGACTTCTTCAACTTGGTTAGGGAAACAAATCCTCACTCTTTTTAGCACCACATTGCTGGAGCACCTCATGGACCTTGGAAGCGTAGGCGGATTTCTCCATCACCACACCAGCATTGCCTTTGTCAGTCTTCCTGCTTAAACTTTGGATCCATCAATTCATTACTCATGCGAGGGAGGGGGGTATTGCGGACCAACTCGGCGCATACTTTTTGGGTGCTAATATTATTAGGACCAATTTGCACAGTGAGATCCGCAACAACATTTGTCAAGATTTCACCATTCTTAAGGAGAGGAGGCAGACTAAATTTCAAGCCTTTCTCAAGGAGGGCCTTCTCATGACTATTAAAAACTACCAGACTATTATTTATGACGGGGAGGGAGGGGATTCCTGAATAGCAACACCGTCACTATCACCTCCCTTGACTTCATCAGTCTGTTCACTTCCTATTCTTCTTCTCATTCAAGATCCTCTCAAACTTGCAACACTTTTCGCTGACCTCTCTGAAAAACTGATCAAACTTGAAGGGAGAGAGCACACCGGAGAGTCTCGAGTGGACCAAAAGGTTCAATTTCGTCGTGATATCATAGTATTTACCGTGCCATTTCCGCAACTCCGTTCTCATCCTCTTCACCCTCATGAAGGATCCTATACTAGTTGATGAGAGGAGTGGGGTTCATAAGATGGAATGTAAGGATAGTAGGGGTTTTTAAATTGGTGAGACCGGCCGCCAGATGAAGTTGAGGACAGCGTAGCATTTGAAGTTATGGAATAAGGGACAGCTGAGAGAATCAGCTTTTGGTGATAACTTGATCAACAGTGGTCACGGCTTCCGTGAGGATCGGAAAGGCTCCTCTATAAGGAGAATTCCTACCGCAAGCATGAGGCCCTTGAATACAAACAAATAATTCGTCATCTCAACACCGACGGAATTACTGCACTAAGTACATTTCGGAAAATGGCCTGATTGAACTTGCTTATGATTCACACCGCGACTTCTCGTTTGAACAATCTTTATGATCTCATTCTCTCCTCCGTCTCGTCAGTTGCTTTCATTTCGTCCCTGAAGATGGTTGTTAAACCGAAAGCGCTCAACGTTCAAGTTTTTCTGCGGTAATTGTATGTTTTACTCTCCCTTTCGAGTATTTCTTCTCGATATTATGGATAACGCATTCGTTTGATTCTGTAATCCTCTCTTTTTTCCCACCTCAATTTTCACAAACTCTTTACAGTTACTTATCCCGAGCTCATCACCCTTAGAGTGGTTGAAAAGCTCATAAATACAAGAAAACGTTGAACACCATACTCTACGTTTCCAGCCAGAAGTACTCTTCAAACATCACGAGGTACCAATTTCAATGAATTTCAAATTCCACGTCTGTTCAAAACACAGAACTAGAAAATTGAGGACCTCGATCGCTAAAATACAAAACTTGACTTACAGATACATGGCGATAGCACCTCTCGCTCTCTTCTTCTTCCCCACCATCATACGAACCGATATCTCAGAATGAACCGATAATGACTACAAGATATGCTTCAAGAAAAATTGCTCGTAAGAAGCAGATAACACAAACATAGTGTCTGAATTAAGTATCTCTCGAACAAAAGTCGCGAATATTTTTCCATACTCAATCAGTGCAAGAGTCACAAATATCTAGTTTAACCTCGACATGAGACCGAAAAAATTTTTCAAAGCAATCGAAGTCGACGATCTCGAAAAAGTGAAATATCAACTCGAAGCAAATGAAGTTCCGAAGCACACCAAACAGGATATGATGTACATAGCGGCCGAGAAAAATAATTTAGATTTGATGAAGTGCGTCGTAGAACATGACCCGTCACTCACGACGAGAAAGGAAGACCCAAATTATAGTGTACTCGAGAGGGCGGTTTGGCACGGATCCCTCGACGTGGTGAAATATTTAGTTGAGGAGCACAAAGCAAATATCTTCGTCAGATATCCGAACAGAGTCACGCACTCCGCCATACATCTCGCCATCCAAAAGGATCATCTAGATGTTTTGAAATACTTTATCGAGGAAAGAAATGCCGACGTAAATGAACCGATCTGGCAGAGGCCAACACTCATATCCGAAGCTGTGCAGTATAAACGCCATAACATTACCAAGTATCTGATCGAAGAGAAAAACGCCGATCTAACAAGGTTGAATAAAAATGGAGAAAGTATTCTCTATCCAGCGGCTTATCATGGTGATCTCGATTTCATCAAATACGTACTAGACGAGAAGAAGGCGAAAATCGACCTCAACTGGGGAGACACGCAAGCGGGCACCACCCTCGTTATGAGAGTAGCCTTCTGGCCGGACCGATTTGACATACTGAAGTATCTGGTAGGCGAGAAACACGCGGACGTCAATATCCCCGATAAGCTTAATCATACTCCTTTACATTGTGCACGTTCGAAAGAAGCTTGCCAATATCTCATTCAACAAGGGGCACATATAGACAGCCAAACCAAAGATGGTGATACACCCCTACATCGCGCCGTTCATCTTCACAATTACGACGAAATCGTACAATGTCTGATTGAAAATGGAGCCAACGTCAACCAAAGAAATAACATCGGTATGACTCCTCTAAACAAGGCTGTTGGCAACCTGGACTGGTACAATACTAGCAATTACCTTATCGAACACGGTGCTGATATTAATCTGGGTGACAACTGCGGCAATACTCCTTTACATACCGCAGTTTTTGGATGGAATACGGGCACTAACTACGACTACAAACTATGCGAATTCCTTCTCAAACATGGCGCCGAAGTTAATAAAGCGAACAACGAAGGCAGGCCTCCTTTGGAGTACGCAGTTCGCTATACACATCACAAATTATGCACACTTCTCGTCAATTACGGAGCTGATGTGAATAAGAAAAATAACGACGGAGAAACAGTAGTCCACCATGTCGCTAAAACGGATAGATTAGACATACTGAATTATTTGGTAGATGAACAGTATGCTGATGTCAACGTCAACAGAAAAGGTGACAATATGACGCCTTTACACATCGCAGCTGCGGCTAATAATTACAAAATTTGTGAATATCTGGTAGAAAAAGGAGCAAATATTCATTCTGAGGATCGAGATGGAAGAAACCCAGGGCAGAGAGCAACACAAGATCATGTTATCAAATACTTCGAGAAAATCTCACTGACAAGGAACAGAAGATGTGTTGATTTCTTCTCTACTGCGAAAATTATGAATACGTTTATAAGACCTCCCGAAATTCTAGAAATAGAAGCGTCTCACAAGATGATTCACCTCCAATCTAAAAATACTTCACTCAATCAGAGAGAAGCATATATTTCGTCACTCCACAACTTTTTTCCTTTTGTTCAGCTATTAATTGGTTACCTGAAGAACGCAGATAGGAAGCGAACTTCATCATCTGGAAGGACTCCATTGAAGCAAACAGATTTAGTAGCTGAAGAGGTGATAGACACTTTGCTGAATTTTCATGAGTAGGAAATCTCAACTGACGCAGGAAATCGATTTTTTTCAGAAGTATTTTGAATATTTGATCGAATGAAAGGAAACCTCTCCATAATCCTAAGATGCAAACATACCCCATGTCAATCAATACTGAAATAAAAGTCACTTTATGTTGATGACTGCACATGAAGTTTCAGCGTCGGGAGCGTCCCTTCTGCTGACTCATTTTCAACTCCACAGATAGTCTTCAATCATCATACTCGTTATAAACGCAGAAGAAGAGTTTTAGGTTTGATTCCCACCTATCTTACAAACTATGGCTTCTACATCCTCCTATTTCATCATCTTTTCATTACAAAAATTTAGCCTAATTTTCAAACTTTTTCTGGAATTTTGTCGCCCTGTGAGAGGGTTCCAATTTCCAGAACTGAAAAATTTGCTTCCAAATATCATCAACAAGGGTGGAGTATTGCGCAAAATTCCACTCAAATCCCGCCTCAAAAAATCGTACATTGCTGATCGAGACTGTTGAAGTTCTGCTCATCATTGCTCACGATTACTGACTAATTTCTTTATGTTGTCCAAGGCTATCGAACTTTTATCCTTCCTTTTTCAAAATTCTGTATCCCTGTACATCACTGTTCCGGACCATTCGAACTTCTTTTGTCATTGCTTATGATCACAGGCCGCTTTCTTATCATTGTTCAAGGATCACAGTAAGAGGTTCTCCATCGCTAACCATGACAGTTCAAGACCGTCAACCCTTTTGTTCATTATTGCTCATGGCTGCTAACTATTCAAGACTGTTCAGTATCCATTCATTCCTACTTGAAGTAGAAGAATATCAAGTGTCCCATTCTACTTCATCAGTGAAATATTAAAAGGCAACAAGTTTGAAAACGCTGCAAATGAACCTTCAAGAACGACGATTTCTGCCTCTCTATTACTATTCATACTTAAAGACTTGATCAAACACTAGTATATTATTGCTTGGGTGGCCGAGCACTAATAAGCAGGTGGACCAATTCCTCCTGGAAATGAATATAATGAATGAAAACATCAAATTCTCAGCAGCAAACGATAAAGAGACCTCCAAATAATTGAACCTAACACCCACACTAAATGAACAATAGACTAGAATACAAGAACTACACAAAGCCAACACAACACACCGATACCATTAGTCAAAAGGCCTTCAACCATCACCCCAAGCACAAGTCGGCAGCGATTCAGAACTCTTGCAACTGTACAATGAGAAGAGTAAAAAAATTGAGGCAGCACGAAGCAGATTGCAGCAGTTGACGCCTACCGTGGAGACGGTTCAGGGAGCCCTTGGAAAGATGGAATCAAATAAGGGAACTCTCGACAGCACTGGCACTGCAAGAAAGTACTCTTGATCAATATCTCACACAGGAAAGTACACAAACAAGATGATAGAGGCGTTTAATGACCATAATGTGGATGTGGCCATCCAGAACAACCCACCTCAGACAGAAGGAAAGAGTTAGGAGAACTTGAACGGAGTGTACAAGCTTAGCAGCAAACAGTACAATATTGGTGAGACTAGAAGGAAGTTCAACATCGAGAAAAAAGACCACAAAACATCGAGAGAAACAGAAGATGGAAAGTCCATATTTGGCAAACACTGCAATGAAGAACAGCGCTCTGGTGAAGACTGCACCATAAGAAGAAAACTTTGGAAACAGATGAAGATTGCGAAGGTAAAGAGGAGAAACCCCACCAGCCTTAACAACGAAATTAGTAATTATGTTTGACTCGATCATTGAAAGAGGACAGAAGAACTGAGCCGACCAATAAAATAGCAGTAAACTTGTTAGCCAACAGAAATGCAGAAGATCACAGGGCAGTGTTATACCATGGGAACTGAGGTTTAGGGCCTTGTTATTTGGTAGCAATACAAGTAAAGGTTTTGAAGGGAGACAGCTGCTATAGGTAGATCTGCTTTCAGTACAATTTGAACAAAATTGCAGTTGTTTGTTCTCAATTTGCAGATGAAGGTCTTGCTAGGAGCGCTACTTGTTCTGTGAAAAAAGTGATCATGGTGTTTTCTATTATAACATAACGTACAAATGAAATCGTAATTTCACCGGTTCAAATTGTTTTTTATGAAAAAGTGCAGAAAACATAACTTGTTGCCCTTTCAATTTTCTTTCAGATGAATGTAATTTTAGATTTTTTGGATGAATATTTTCACTTCATCACTTTTTTTGGAAGCTTCCTCAAATGGCCGCTATGGTAAATCTAGAAGGCGCCGGCTTTGCCTTTATTTGCAAATCATGTTGTCACTCTAGAGAACAACTTGAAAGTTTGTTTTTCTACCCACTACACATGCCGAGCCAGAGGCAAATCACCTTTCATTTTCTGGTTCACCATTTATTTGGTTTTCCAACTCCCCGCTCTTGAAGTTTGCGTAATATTGAGCGAAACAAAAGGAAAAAGGCGTTTCAACAAAAAACAGCAGCACAAGAGTAACACAAAAAATAGCAAAAATGGCATGAATTACAATCACAGAGAGAGTTCACCAAAAGTATGATACTTACACAAAACAAAGAAAAGAAAACACAAGAAACAGTTGCAAATAAAACAGGGAAAATAATAATCATAATTTTTAATAAAAATTCCAAAAATCCAATTCTATATGACTCAAACATTGAACTAACAAAGATGATTTTGTTCAATGCAAATGTGCAAGCTGCAAACTTGTCTTGGATCAAGATTACAAACAAATTGTTCTGCATAGTAATTCTTACAAGGGCCACAAAGCGTTTGCAAAAATGCGAACATTCCAGAAATTGGGGGATCGCTAGGACGGCTTCTACTCAACGTATTTGGAGAGCCCTTCCACAGAGTGTCGCTTGGACGGCTTTTGCAAAACGCAGTTCAAATGCTCTTCATGAGAGTTGATACGCAAACAGTTTGCTAACATTTTGAATCAAGGTAAGTGCCTGCAACTGCAACTTCTGCAGAGCATCCGACCTGAATTCTTTTGCAACTAACTTGTGCACATCCAGAGAAGATACCAAAGATTGTAGCCACATTCTACAGTAGACCAAGCATCAGAAACGACAGTGAGCTGATTGAGCAACTGGACAAGTTGGAAATCAAAAGTAATGACAAGCTGGTAGCCTTTGATGTGTCAAAAATCTCTGGTACCATACCAAAGGAAGAACTTTTTACCCTACTCAAAAACAACAGATACAGTGGGAACCCTCATGGGCCAAAGTACGCCAAAAAAGTGGCAGAGATTTTGAGCCAGAACTACTGCTGCTTCAATAACAAGTTCTACAGCCAGGAAAAAGGACTTGCGATGGGATCGCCGCTGTCACCAATACTGGTGGAGATATTCACAAATGATACGAAAAACAGGATATTGAAGGGAAGCAAGTTCAGCAACTCGATAATTATGTGGTCCGACACACTAATAGACAAGTAAAAGCATCAAATTCATAGTGGAAAAATTCAATGAGACCATCACTTATTTGGACCTTATACTCACACTGGAGAACAACAGGATAGAATACAAGATATACAGGAAGCCGACGCTCACAGATATCACAAACGACTCTTACCCCCACCCTAGGCACACGTTAGCGGCACTCTCACTATCAAACAATTTCTGACCCCAAGAACAACAAAGAGAAAAGGAAGGAAATATCGCAGAAGCCAAGCCAATGACTACCATAGAAGTGTGGTGGAGGGAGTTTCTGGGGAAAACAGAAACAAAGAAGAGGACCCATGATAGCACAGTGAGAAAGTACTCCGGATTGATACCATGCATAAGAAAGTACACAAACAAGGTGATAAAGACGTCTAATGGCTATGTAAATGTGGATATCCATAATAAGTCACCCGTGGTGAAGAGAATCAGCAACGACCAGACAAAAGAAACGGATAAGGAAAGCTTGAGCGGAGTGAACGAACTCAGTTGTGAGCAGTGCGAGGGTGTCACATTGGTGAGACTAAGAGAAAGTTCGAGATCAGGAAGAAGGAGCACAAAAAGTCAGAGAAGAGAGGAGATGGCGAGTCACTGTTTGGTAAACACTGTAACAAAGAACACCACAATGGAGAGGGAATATTTAAAGTTACACATGCAGAGAATCGCACAAAAAGAAGAAAACTCTGGGAACAAATGAAGATTGCAAAAGCAAAGAGGAAGAAAGCTATCCTCTTGAACAATGCAATCACATTTGACAGCGAAAAATTATTTGGCCTGGTGATTGGACGAGAGAAGAGGAACAGAACTGATCAATAAGACATTTAGATCAAAAGAGTGAACCAATCAGTAAGCAGCACGTTACAGCCAATAAGAAAACAATATCATATTGTTGTAAGAATAAGTTTCTAAGAGTGAGCCAATCACAACCCAGTATTGTTGTGGGCGGCAAATAAGACCACAGGGTTATATTAAAAAAGTCTCACGTTCAAGGACTCATCCTCCAGTTGCGAGCAGAACTGATGATGGGGAGGGTAGTTTTCAATATTAGTGCTCTCCTTACACCTCACTCACTCAATATGAGTTCCAATAAGAAATGCTCTCAATTCAAAAGCAGTGTTACCAGAGATGAGAAAAAGTCCGTAAAGTGTGAAACCTGAAATGCTATTCTTGAGGAGAACTTGTTCGAGCCAAGAAGCATTTTTTGTTTTATAAGAATTGAGTATAATCCTGTTCCCATTAAGAAAGGTATATTTGTTATTTTCAATTTTACAGAAATATATGGAACGCGAATAGAAGATAATCTCGAGATCAATTTCTTCACACACCCTCCCCCCGCGCAGCCCTCTCCTCATCGCCGGTCACACTGATCAAAAATTCATTCTAATTTTTGGAACATCTTCCTCCCTCCCCGGGTAAAATATCTAACTTTCAGGGGATAAGAAAAAGAGACCTTATGATTTTATTTCTGTTTTCAATCCCTTGACCACCACAAAAAAGCCCTTATTTCAAAATTGCAAACATCCGCTCTTTTTCTGTTCTCCAGAGGAAAATAAGTTCACGAACCATTTTGCTCGGTCAAAAGGGCCGGGTGAACTCAAGGATCTTAGACGATAAGGCTTCAGATATACTAAGCACTGAAAATTTCAGGCCGAGGCTCGAGGTGAAAATCAAAATACCGATTAAACTGTTGTCTTAACATTCTGGAAAGCTAGTCCTCTGCAATTCGATCATTCCTTCGAAAAAGACTTCTGCCTATTGCACGAATGGTATAAAATGAATGGACATCTTGCTTCTGAGAGCAATAAAGATTACCAAATCAACATATCTTCGAAATTAGCTGATACACGGTACCTAACATGAGTGACTCATCTCTCATTCATGAACTTTCACAACCTTTCTCTACTTGTCTCATCTACTTGATCCAGAACCCGCTGATAATATTTTCACCGAATGAGCTCGCGCGATCTTTATCAGCAATCGTTTCATCTGGACATTTGCCTAGCTCTCGCTCATATTGATCAATATGATTACCTGCCCTGATTCATGAAAAGTGTCTCGATCTCTGCTGAGTGCTCACCCCAATTTCACAATTTTGATCATTTCAATCGCTAGGTAGCAATTAGTTTCAATTTTATTTCAAACGCGAGACCACCTTGACCATGACGTTCTGGCCGTATATGTTCAACTTACTTTCAACGCGGAGTACGACGTTTCGTAACCTCCTTTTGACTGCATCTGATTCTGTAACGCTATAACGGCCGAATTATTTAATTCTATGTCGCTAGAACCGATATGCGCCGTATGCTGAAAATCCGTTGGCAAACCGATCATCGTTCGATCGATACGAATTCTTCTTCTGGCACGTTTCTTATTCGACTGCGAAAAACAGATCACTATTTTTATACGCACGTTCTCTTCCGACAAAATGGGTCAAAGGCTCGAAAATAAAACGAGGCGTGCGCCTCGTCCTTACCTGAGTTTGTTCGTTTATGCAACACGAGAACCAATGCAGCCATAATTCGCTTACAACACTTCCGGATTGGTAACTAGACATGGTCGCGTGAGACTGAATTTTGATTGTCGATCACCTGTACAAGCGCTACGTCGTCGCGTCGCGTTCTCCTCTCGTCGTCTTCCGGCGCTCTCCTACAAAATCAGATAACAATAAAATAATGTCTTTCTCGAAATTTAATACGTGGACATTTGAAAAAAAAAATGAAAGAGGGTAACACAGCGAAAGTGAAGTATCTATTGTTTCACCCATCGAAAACCCGAATTTGTGAACGCGACGAACCTACTTAAGTACGAGTTTCGTCTATATGATTATATGCTAATCATCGTGAAAACAAGTCAGTCGTCAACTTCTAGATGATCGAAAGTTACATTTAATACGGATTTGAATATTGCGTGAATTTTACATCTCCATAAGAATAGGAACTCGAAACAAGACTTAAAACGATTATACAGTTATACATGTGCACGTGAGAGTGTGTGCGTGCGGGCACAAAAGATAGCAATCTAAGTTTATGAAGAATGTCTCGGAGGCGGATTTAAGTTAGCAACTTTGAGATACAGTTCATACGAAATATTAAACTCTACTCGGTGCACAAGCGTACAAGTTTGACGCGATGTTTTTCTTCCACTCGTTTACTCTTATTTTCCTAAATAGGGAAAATTCAAACACGATATCGACGAATCGACTCGTAAATACTTCTATTACGTGCTCAATGACAACAGCTGTACAAGTTGGAACGTATTCGCGTCGAGAAGTACGTATTTCAATGAATGTTGTTCGACACCCATAAGGGAGTCTGTACGGCACTCGATTATTTACGATGGACCTTCATACGTAAGAACTGCTCATCCCGGACTATAGTCGCGTGAAATATATCTCAAATATCGTTCGTACAAACATAATTTGCTTGTTTTCTAGGACAATGCTCTCGAAACATGATTATTGCTCACATCCATCTACCAACTTAATAGCGACAGGATGATCAAATTGGTCGAAAATGACAGACAATATGGTCGTTGGATTGTCGCATCTTTCTCATTGTTAAGCACATATTAAAAATAAAAATATTATAACGATAGCTTTCGCGATCTGTACCATAAAATTATTACATGCTCGAGCTTTCATCAAGTTTACTTCTTGTAATCTTTATAAATTGAAATTGATATATTGACTTCAACTAGTTGATAACTTGTTGTGTTGTTCATAAGCAAACACAAATCAGTTTGCCAGAAGTCGAGTGCATAACATTTGTTCACAAACAATGAAAAAAAGGTTGGTAGGTCAGTGTCTCAATTCCAATTTCTGGCGGTCAGGAGAAGGGAAACCCGATCATAAGCCATACGGCGTACCTTTCTCAAGTAGCTCGAGTAAGAAGTACGGAGGCAGCTTCCTGAATGACGCTTCACACAGAAACTTCTTTGAAATGAAAAAGACAAACGACGATGATATTGGCGCCGATTTGAATGCGGCAAACCGATTCTTCCCACTGATGCCCTCGGGCAGAGAGGGGTCGATAGATTTTGTCTCCAAATCCCATTACGAGAGAAATAACATGAGCAACATGGGCCGCGGTACAGCCGATGTAAACGGCCAAGCTTGAACACGATGTATTGTGACGTTGTTTGAAGGTGGCAAGGACGCCATCTGCTGAAGTCGATTGGGAACGCGGCTATGAGTTATCACCAGAGGTCTTACAGAAAGAACGAGCTAACAAGAGGGCGAAAATTGACTCGATGCCTGACGTGGCTGTTTCCCACAACTGTAGGTAGGGGTTGAGCAAGAAGGAAGCAATCATAAATAAAAAAGACCCGAAAATCGCCCAAGCAGATGAGCTTGTTTTCAAGATTTTAGCGACAACAAAAGTTGACCGCCAGCAGAAGACAATTTTTGAGCTGAAGGCGTAAGTTACAGACCTTACCGAGAATAAGTCTCAAGATCATCAATTCAAAAACTAAGAGCAGGAGCGATAGATCGATCTCCTAACAAAGGAAGTGACCCAACTCTGCGAGAAGATCAAGAAGACTCTGCTGACGAGTGATGGCTAATGTAGCCGCAACAACTGCAGCGACTGTACCAACCACAACAGCAGCAAGTGCCAAAGGTCTCGCACCATTGACAGCAGCCGCAGAAGCCACTACAGCAATAGCGGCAACTGCAACAACCGTAGCAGCAACGGCAACGCCAGCAACGACAGCCCAGCAGTCAGCTACGCCAATTGATACACCCTCCTAGAACCGAGTGGTTTCCCAGCGCAATCACAGAAAAAACACTCAACCAAGCTACAGTAAGGACAGGCTCTCTAATGAGCTCAAGTCTTGGCTTGCAAATAGGTACCACAGCAGAAGAGGGTTTGACAGCAGCTCCCTTTACCAGAGAGGAGAATCCCGCGCAGAGCGGCGGTGGGCCTGAATAGGTAGAGTGAAGACGAGAGCTCACCAATGTATGCAGCCATTGCCCAAGAAGCAAAGGCAAACCTCTCACGCTACCGCGTTTGGTCTTAAGATGATTGCCACTAAGTTTACCAAAACCGGTGATATGGCAGTAGTATATCAACACTCTTTAGAGGAAAATGCTCATACCTCCTCAAACCAGCTGGAGGCCATGATTGGCGAGAAGGTAGATGAGAGGTAGTTAATGAGGAAGACTAGCCTATTGGTTCTTAATCTAAATGCGTTGGTTACCAAGAAGCAAATGAGTGGCAGTGCTTAGGAGCCAGAATGAGGTCAAAGTCCTGGTACCAGATGGGACAAATCTCAACTTTTCTGAAACTGGTACAGGCTGACAAGGCCCAGATTGGATGAAGCAACTGCAAGGCTCACTGGAGAAGGATGCTGCGCCTCTAAGCTGCTTTAAATGTCTTCATAGAGGCTACATTGTGACAGCTTGTCAAGAGAAGGCTGTTGATAGGGGCTGTCATGAAGAGCAACCGCGATCAACGTGATTGATCACAGAGATTCCGCAAGCAGCGAACGAAGTGAGCTACAAAAGTTAAACTTCTTCGTCAGTCTCTATCACAGTTCTATGAATGGTTCCGTGAATTGATTCGAAAAAAATAACATTAACGAGAAAACGATAAGAGAAATTACACAACAACAATTTCTTAAATGATTGGAAACCATAAAAATATAAAGCAAAATGATCGTAAACGTAAATATTTGATTCCGTAAATTCCGAGAAATGAAGAAAACAATATGGTTCAGTCTTGATCGAAAATCCTCATTCGACGCAAACGTCGAACATTAGGTAATGATATAAATAATTACTGGAAAAAAATTCTCGCGAATGCGACATTGAAAATTGGGTGAAATATGTAAGAAATGATTTTGCACGAATTGAAATAAAAAGGGCATCAGAAAACCCATGCATACTTTGGAATGCCGGGTGACTTCATTTTGTAATCTTGTAGACTTGTGTCATAAATTTCACCAGCCTGAATTCCTACTTGAGGTGTGATACTACAAAATACTCGTGACTAGAGTACTTTCTAATTTCCTCAAACCAATTCATGGTTCAATTTGCGATTTCTCACAAAGCAATCATCGTATCGGCATCAAATTTTCACATTTACCGTTTTGGATATAATGCATCAACATTGGAAGAAAATAAAACAGACCATACTGGAGTTATAAGAATATCTCAGGAATAACTCATGCGAGCGTCGCAAAAATTGCAAGTACAAACTTCTGCTACCTTTCTCCCTACTTCTTCATTCACAGGAAGGAGACATTTGCTGAAATATCCATCGCCAAAGATTCTCAGCATCCTTGTCAGCACAAACTGGCCGCAACCAATGCTGCCGTCCATAAGCTGCTTCTCCTCCCTCTTTCAGAAAAGGCTCTTCTCATCGAACTTAAAATATTCAGGACATAGCTTAACACAATAGTCTTGGTATCGATATTCCAAAAATGGTACACCGAAAAAGCCTACACCTGTTCCTCGGTGAGTCACGTGAAAATAACACCAATCAAAATCCCTCCCTTCCCCTTTGTAAAACGTAGGCTTTGCCAGCCTCATCTAGGAAAAACTTGTACTGCTTCCACGCGAACTGAAAAGATATAACTACCACATCGATTTTTATCCAGTCACGACCTCCTACAACCCTAACAAAATTTAGATATAAAAAATTTTCGTATAATAATTATAATTTTTATTGAAAAATTTTTTCAAAAATATGTTACAAAAAATTCATTACAATATTAATTGTATTATTAATTCTTATATTTATATTGATTATGAATTTCAATTCAAAAATTAAATTTGAAAAAATTTGAAAAATTGAAATTTATGAAAATAATGAAGAAAATTTTCTGTTAAATTCATTGATTAAAATCTTTATAATATAATACTCATTTTTTAATTATTTCAAAATTCTTTTTATTAAAATTTTTGTTAAATCATAATTAAAATAATTCAAACCAGTCACGACCTCCTACAACCCTAACAAAATTTAGATATAAAAAATTTACTTATATAAATTTTATTGAAAAATTTTTTCAAAAATAAGTTACAATAAATTCATTTTAATATTAATTCTATTATCAATTCTTACATTTATATTGAATATAAATTTCGATTCAAAAATTAAATTTGAAAAAATTTGAAAAATAAAAATTTATGGAAATACTAAAGAAAATTTTTTGTTAAATTCATCGATTAAAATCTTCATAATATAATACTAATTTTTTAATTATTTCAAAATTCTTTTCATTAAAATTTTTGTTAAATCATAATTAAAATAATTTAAACCAGTCACGACCTCCTACAACCCTAACAAAATTTAGATATAAAAAATTTACTTATATAAATTTTATTGGAAAATTTTTTCAAAAATAAGTTACGAAAAATTCATTTTAATATTAATTTTATTATCAATTCTTACATTTATATTGAATATAAATTTCGATTCAAAAATTGAATTCGAAAAAATTTGAAAAATAAAAATTTATGACAATACCAAAGAAAATTTTTTGTTAAATTCATTGATTAAAATCTTTATAGTATAATACTAATTTTTTAATTATTTCAAAATTCTTTTCAGTAAAATTTTTGTTAAATCATAATTAAAATAATTTAAACCAGTCACGACCTCCTACAACCCTAACAAAATTTAGATATAAAAAATTTACTTATATAAATTTTATTGAAAAATTTTTTCAAAAATAAGTTACAATAAATTCATTTTAATATTAATTCTATTATCAATTCTTACATTTATATTGAATATAAATTTCGATTCAAAAATTAAATTTGAAAAAATTTGAAAAATAAAAATTTATGGAAATACTAAAGAAAATTTTTTGTTAAATTCATCGATTAAAATCTTCATAATATAATACTAATTTTTTAATTATTTCAAAATTTTTTTCATTAAAATTTTTGTTAAATCATAATTAAAATAATTTAAACCAGTCACGACCTCCTACAACCCTAACAAAATTTAGATATAAAAAATTTACTTATATAAATTTTATTGAAAAATTTTTTCAAAAATAAGTTACGAAAAATTCATTTTAATATTAATTTTATTATCAATTCTTACATTTATATTGAATATAAATTTCGATTCAAAAATTGAATTCGAAAAAATTTGAAAAATAAAAATTTATGACAATACCAAAGAAAATTTTTTGTTAAATTCATTGATTAAAATCTTTATAGTATAATACTAATTTTTTAATTATTTCAAAATTCTTTTCAGTAAAATTTTTGTTAAATCATAATTAAAATAATTTAAACCAGTCACGACCTCCTACAACCCTAACAAAATTTAGATATAAAAAATTTACTTATATAAATTTTATTGAAAAATTTTTTCAAAAATAAGTTACAATAAATTCATTTTAATATTAATTCTATTATCAATTCTTACATTTATATTGAATATAAATTTCGATTCAAAAATTAAATTTGAAAAAATTTGAAAAATAAAAATTTATGGAAATACTAAAGAAAATTTTTTGTTAAATTCATCGATTAAAATCTTCATAATATAATACTAATTTTTTAATTATTTCAAAATTTTTTTCATTAAAATTTTTGTTAAATCATAATTAAAATAATTTAAACCAGTCACGACCTCCTACAACCCTAACAAAATTTAGATATAAAAAATTTACTTATATAAATTTTATTGAAAAATTTTTTCAAAAATAAGTTACGAAAAATTCATTTTAATATTAATTTTATTATCAATTCTTACATTTATATTGAATATAAATTTCGATTCAAAAATTGAATTCGAAAAAATTTGAAAAATAAAAATTTATGACA
This sequence comes from Aspidiotus destructor, assembly GCA_035079395.1. Classification (NCBI taxonomy): domain Eukaryota; kingdom Metazoa; phylum Arthropoda; class Insecta; order Hemiptera; family Diaspididae; genus Aspidiotus; species Aspidiotus destructor. Next base: position 28,758,127 of record JAVHKZ010000001.1, on the reverse strand, counting down.
ATACCAAAGAAAATTTTTTGTTAAATTCATTGATTAAAATCTTTATAGTATAATACTAATTTTTTAATTATTTCAAAATTCTTTTCAGTAAAATTTTTGTTAAATCATAATTAAAATAATTTAAACCAGTCACGACCTCCTACAACCCTAACAAAATTTAGATATAAAAAATTTTCCTATAATTATAATTTTTATTGGAAAATTTTTTCAAAAATATGTTACAAAAAATTCATTTTAATATTAATTGTATTATTCTTTTTATTAAAACTTTTATTAAATCATAATTTTATAATTACTTTATCAAAATTTGTCATATTTAAATTATAATTTAATTTTTTGAATAAGTCGAAACATAGTTATGAATTGGAAAATTGAATATTATTATAATTGAAATTTAGAATTTTAATTTAAAAAATTAATTGAATTATTAATTTTGATTTTATTCATATTAATTGGATTCGGCAATCTGCGTAACTTTATAACTTGGCCAAGTATCAATAAAATCCATCCAAGGGTTTTAGAAAGAGATGCGCGGACAAATTTAGTTTCATATAGATTCTATACATCATGAGAAGATCTGAAATTCTTCTAATGACGTAGCGATGATCTGCGACCTCTAAAACGTCGAGAAATTTCATTTTGGGGAAGTTGTTCGAAAAACTGCCATTTTGTTTCCATTTTTGCTCAAGGATGTGAGCGTTGTTTGTTATGAATAGTGACGCGTTGTAAAACTGAGAGCTCAGCCCGTGGCTCAGCTACATAAGCGGCAACAAGCGATTTCTTAAGCAACTAAACCAAAATATTTTGGTTTGACTGCTCAGTAGCTGAAACCGTCACCATTTTATTGGTACACAGTAGTGGCCGATTGCTCGTTGCAGATCGCCGCTTATGTAGCTGAAACTTGAAGAAGAATGAAAAAAAGAAGCTGTAATGAGAAAACTGAAACGTAATGAACTCTGGTAGTTTGGCTGAAGGCTGATTTTCTGTGTTCACCTGCTCTGTAACCCCAGTTTTCAAGCGTGGTCAGCAAGTTTTCGTACTCGTGCGTAAGAGTTCGCTTTCCCACGCAGCAACATGAATAAGTATTTTCGCTGGGCCCTCTCTTACAGCGTGAGTCGGTATAGAAAATGAATAGACTCTCTTTTGCTCGGTTTGACTCGCTCCTGTAATTAGGTAGTTTGACCGCCTTCTTCAGCTATTTTGACAGTAAAGTTCGGTCGAACTGCTCAAGAAGTCAGTCAAATCTGATCTAAAACGGGGTCGTGAACTGGTCGATTATGACAATTTTTCTAGTTGATGCGACTGTTATTTTCCCTATTCTTGTGTATAATCTTTGATGGTCTGCAAGGATGTATTTTCGATCAGGCAAGCTAAGCCTGTGTCTACAGGTCGTGATAACGTGGTAAGGTACAAGAGGCGCCTCGGGAGGCTGAACTAAGCGCAGCAACAAGTTAGCCTACTGCGCTACAAAAGGTCAATACGCCCTTGCGAGAGCTTTGCTTCTCGGATTTCCAACATCATGTAACATTTTTCCTCAATCGAAGCAAAAAATGAATCACCCGAGGTAACTGTCGATTATTTGAACTAAATTCTGACTGAATCAACTCGAGCACTTTTTTCTTCCACGAACTAGAGAACGATTGACAAAACACTAATGCGTACGACAAACTAGCGTTCATTTCTCTAAAGACGTACATAGTGAAGAAATAATAACAAGTCTCGACCTTCCTTGTATCAAATTACAAAATAACACTACTGCAAGACTCAATGTTTAGAATATTTTCCGAGCGCAGTAAAATGCTCGCGCTTGAACTACAATGACATTTTTCCCACCGCGTCCTAACCCATTCACAACAATGTTGACCATGGTGTTGGACCATTTCCAACAGCACTAGCTCTCTGTTCGCTGCAATCGTCAGCATCTTAAATTCTTCGTACGATCATAAATGCAAATTATCGCGCCGAGATCTTAATTATGGGTACATCATTAAAAGGAAAAAATCACGCGATACCGCTATGTAAATTTCTTCACTACTAATATCGCGAGCAAAGGACAGCTCGCGGCAAATGATGATTCCGATATGGAACTGAATGTACGCCAGCGTAGAAACCATAAAACGCAGCAGCGAGAAATTATTTTCTTCTCTTGCAATGGTTACAGCTTGCATGTAAAATAAGTAACTGACTCTTGACCTCTTTCAATACAATATAAATAAGAAAGAAAAACGCACTTTACAGTAGAGACTTCGGAGACCCATAATTGTTCAGTAACATTTTCATGACCAGCCAACCCGTTCGAAGACGAAAAAAGAAAGGGAAGAATGAGTTACACTTGAAAAAATCCTACCATAATCGTACTCCTTTTTTTCTCTCTCTCTGTTTTATTAAATAGTACGATAATGGAAGTTCTCAATCTTTGCTAGCCTATATGAGCTATACGTAGAACTTCGAACCTGGTCAGACTAGTTCCCCGCAGTCATATTTTGAGTTGTTTTAATTAGAATTTGAAAATCCTACAACGCGTCGAGTGTTAAGGTGATCGTGTTCGCAACTTCCGTAGATGAGATCGCGAGGTGGGCGACCACAGAAGATCTTCGCAGTAGCGTCGATTATTCTACCGATATAGTGCGTAATTTCATTCCACCCGACGCTACACACAGCAGTGTTTACCATTTGAACGTGAACAAATTTTTCTCGGGTATTGGCCGGTGTATGGTGACTCAAATTTAGGAAAAAATTATTCCGGCCGAAATTTTAAGAAATTGATGGGCCTGAATCGTCCGTATTTTTTTTTGAATCGTGGTAAAATTTGCGGTTCGCAAATCTCCGCATATTATACATTACATATAGTTAAAGATGTGTAGGAAACTTTCTTTACGTAGGAAATTTAAATTCTTCTCGTCCCAAATATTCTCTACAGTTATATATTGCCTGATCTAATCATAAAGATTAGGTACAACAACGAGGTCTGCTCAAGTGACACGGTGACAGACGTTAAACTGCCGGGAAGAAGGCGTGACGTCATTATATTATAGTATTTCATATGAAACGTTCTTTCCTTATAGCCCCATCTCCCGAACTCCAGAGAACTAGGTCGCGTGAGTGAGTTTGCTGTCGATCATGTCGATTGTAGTCACGGAGCTCAAGATGTAAACGGTTCCCAACGCTCCATGAGTCAGTAACGGATCACTCGGCAATCATCTAACAAAGAGGAGCTTCTTCCGATCATCCACCCGTGACATCTCTGCAATCTCAACCTTGACAACGCCATCAAACTGTTAAGCCATCAAAACCTACCTTGAGGACGTCTTGAACCTGTGAAATCATCGGTGACGTCATTAGCCCTAACATTAAGACACATGCTTCTTTGTGATGCCATCAACTCGTGCCACGTCGGTCGCGTCAACACCCTTGACGTCATCAACCCGTGACGTGTCCAACTCCAACCTTGTAAACAGGTTTGCCAGGTTGAGCTGCAAAGCGCCAATTAGGCTTCTCAGAAAAGGGTTTGGCTCCTGCCAATTAGACTACATGCAGGAACCTGCAAGCCATGACTTCAAATTTCTGCACTTAATGGTAAGGGCTTTTAATTGAGGAGAGTTCCGGTAAAAGGGCGTTCGTCCCACTAAGTGGATACTCTTTTGCCAGATGCGTACTCAAGTGTTAGCACACGATCTCTCCCCGCTGTAGCGCGGTGCTAGCGCTGCCCAGCTCGAATTAAGAGAACCGAGGATTAGTTTTTATGGAGAACGGCGAAGGAGAATTCAAAAAATACGAAAACACAACCTAGTATTGGTACATTGAATTCCATTCAGTTGAAGATGATCTCATTGTTTTCATAAGAGTTTTTGCTTCATCGGCACTTTTGTGATTAATGTGAAACCATGAAGTGAAAGAAGGGTCATCCAAATTGAAAGGAACGGATATTTTGTAGGAGGCATTTATACCAGTCTATCTTTATTTTGAAGTACTTCATATCCATTGTCCAGGAACATTATCTTAATTCCTTTCACATTTATTTCGATTTTTGGTGCTTTAGTGCTTAGTATAGTTTTCAGCACTAATCTTGAAATATCAAGTTCAAAGTTCAAGGCGGTGTTGCCAGGTGCGGCATTTTAGTGCCACGAAGCCGTATTTTGACTCCAAAATGGCCCCGGAACGTCTTAAAACGACTCTCGAACTGGTTACAGCCGTTGGTGGCACCTTGGTGACACAATTATGCACCGTTTTTCTTCTCAAGCGACACTGTTTAAAATTTGAAACTGGCAACACTGGTACAAGGTTTGCAAACATTCGGAAGCGATTTTTACAAGTCTTGTGACTCTTTCCTTCAGGTTTTCTGTAGTTTCGTGACAATTATTAACATCGTATCGTCAGCGTAGGCGAAGAGGGTTACATCTCCTACCTCCACTCTCCCTAGAAACTGACTGTAGGATACATTCAGGAGGACGGGTATTAAGATCGAGCCTTGGAGGCATCTGCAGACTGGGTTTTTCTGTCATTGAACTAAAACTTGCCCTGATCTAGATACGATAAAGTTAATGAAACCGTTTTTTTGGCCTTGTTTGCGCGATGCTAAAGATTAGATAATATATAGGAGGCCGAGCTATTGGAGAGGGCTGATAAGATTACTGGGCCTCACTCGCTCCGCTCGTTCGTCCCGCTTCAGTATGTTTCAGATGTTGTAAGCGGACCAGAAATCACGACTTATGACGTCACCGCCTTATGACGTCACTGAACCTATGACGTCACAAGCTAATAGCTTCATAATGGCTCTCAGCGTCTTCTTAGCCTAGTATAAGTCTATTCATTATATTGGGATAAACTACTGCTTCGGACTCGCAGATCTCAGAATCACTCCCCTGAGAAAACCTCAAAATTTTTCCAAGTGCCTTTCGAGGAAGGGGGGGGGGCCTCGGACTCGCAGATTTGAGAATCATTGTCACAATGAAAATTTCCATAAGGATAAGACCAGCACAAAGACATGAAACATGTCAAAACTCACGAGTTCTTCAACGGAGTTAGATGAGGAGAGGCAGGGAACCTGTTTTATGACTCTTATGGTGTTTGAAACGTTGTATATCTGGCTCATTGAAGGGGATAGACAAATTGTTGTATGGAATATTGCATATCTAGTTACTTGAAGGAGCTATTTTAATCAGGCTATCAGTATTGCAAGATGATACGAAGGGGACTTGATACTTATTGAAAGGCTGGGGTTTGAAGTATTGCATATCTGGCTCATTGAAGGGGCTGAGCAAATAGGTGTATGGAATATTGCATATCTAGTTACTTGGAGGAGCTGTTTTGATCAAGCTATACTCACCGACTTCTATGCTTTACATATGATAGGAAGGGGACTTGAAATACAGTATACTGGACCTAAACTAGGCTAGAACCCTTCCTTGCATTATTCTAGCTGTATACTAGTACATATATATGATAGGAGAGGGACTTGGACAAAATTCTCGATCTCAGCCGGATATGTGTATGATGAGAGGAGACTTGGAAAATTATCGACCTATGTCGGATACATAATATAACAGAAAGCGACTTGGAAAATTTTTCGAGTCCCAAGGTCACATTGCCTCCCGGACAGCGGACATTTTTCCCAACAGGTTTTCTGTTAACAAATCTATCTGAAAAATAGTTCCCAATCATTTTATAGACGTACTCTGGTACCCCTTTCCTTTCAAGCTCAGATGGGTCTAATACAATGAAGGACATGTTGAGCTAACAAGATTTGATGGGATTTCTACAGCAGCCTAAGTAGTATAGACTCACTATACTGTATATTAGACCCAGTATAATGAAGGCTCAAGGTCACTGATGACGTCATCAAGCGTCGCGTTACGTTATGCAGATTTCTGATCGACACCCATCCTAAAGCCTTAGACCTGTCAAAACCGACTGTGGGCTTCCGATTTCTGGTTGATAAAATTGGAAACTTTCTTGGGCTAGCAGGGCCGAACAAGCAAAGCAAATGAGCATGTTAGTTTAGCCTCACACACAATACACTGGGCTTGAATCAGGTTAACCAACACAAGAAGAGTGAGAGGCGAACGAACTCAGAGCAGGTAACCCGTGAGCTAGTTCGCCTCCGAGATCGACTTTCATCGAATCCTCTCCTCTCCCATAATATACGAGTAAGAGCGCTTCATCGTTCTTACGAAGTTTCGTGTTTGTAGCGTCGCATCGGCACTCGCAGTCAAAGTGAGTATGGAATGACAATCGATTTCACGGTTTGTACGTGCGTTGCAACATCGGGAAAATGGAATGCCGGAAAGACTTGGAACATCGATAAACAATTAGCCGATATTCTTATAGCTGGATCATTGAAATCTTTTCAAGTCCTCCATCCTGATCTGTAAGAACCTACAGCTTGTTTGATCATCGGATCGACATTTTTCTATCCTGCCCTCTATTATAATGTATAGCTCGATCATCATCTTTTTCCAAGTCCACCAGCTTTTACAGCTCGACCAACTTTCCCTCTACCCAAGATATACAGCTGGATGGTCCAATTTTCCCAAGTCTTCCTCCTAATTGCTCTCAAATGATATACAGTTGGAAGTTCGAAAATTCCTCAAGTCCCCCTGTTCAAATGTCGAAATTTTTCCTCTCACGCACACAACTCGAAGTTCCAAATTTCGAAGTCCCTGTTTTGATATTACTCCGAGGGGTCGAAATATTTTCAAATTTTCTTAGCTTTTCCTATGGCTCGAATATCGAATTTTTCCAAGTTCAGTTTACTGAAAATGATGAATTCCTCCTTCAAAAACTAAGGATCTCGTACTCTGTGATCTCGAAAGCAATAATGGATCATAAATGGGAACGTCTAGAAAGAAGTCTCCGAGCTTTTCTTTCACCCCGCTTGCACCCCAGAGAACACCATATCTTTGATTTCCTCTTAATCCGAAGATACTTCTGTCGACCGAGTTTTCTGTCCACATCATATTTGATAGAAAAAAAAGAAAGATATCCCTCTACAACTCTCATTTTCGTTCGTGCATTCATTCTTTATCGCTCCAAGCCTAATGTATAAATACATGGTTGATATAATTATCTATACGTTTTCTCGACAGGAAGTAGAAGTCCTAATAATGTTAATGAGTCTAACTAACTCGACCACATCTTGGATGTGCTGCGTGCGTCCGAAAGTCAAATTATTATTTCTATTCACTTTTTATATACGCACGCTATAATGAATCACTCATTCAATAAGTTTAATAAAATATTGAAATATTAATATGCGATGCATGTAGAATTTACGAGCGCACTTCTCTTTCTCGTTGCTGTTTTTACTCTTCTTCTTCTTCATTCCATTTTTCTTCCATTTCGCCGTCTTCATGCACGCACCACACACCAACAGACAAGAATAATACATCAACACACCCTGGCCAGGTATTACGTACATAATGCCTTATTTCGTTCATACATCGAAGGTACTGCTGGGTAAGCTGTACTGTATATATACATGATACATAAACGTGAGTAATAATTCATTTCATACAGAATCCACGATTTGTGTTCCATACGCAGACAACGTACGGGCTATTCTTCTTTTCAGTCGACCCGAACAAAAGATGGCATGACTTTCTTTCAATTTTTTTTTTCCTCCTTCCTTCTTCGTCTTCCTCAATACATTTTGTAAATATGAACGGTAATTTCTAAATAAACGATCTGGTAAGAGCTGTCACAGCTCCGCTATTCGTCGCGGTATTACAGAATAAAAATGCACGGATGGTTATTGGCTGCACTTCCCTCGCTAGAACGCATTATTGTGCTTACGAAATCGGCTACATACTAGTGGGACACGTTTAAATATGCTGCATGAAGGAAGGCACGCGCGGAATATTCCGATATTTTGCATTTAAAATTATCCGGAAACCTGGAGAAAGGAAGACGCTATAAAGAAATTTATTCTCTAACTAGTACAAGATCTTGAGATTATTTTGGTACACTTTCAAACTAGGGAGGCACAGAGAGGAGCTGATCCACTCGGAAGGAGGTCTATTTGGTATGTTGTGAAAAGGAACAAGATCTGAAGATTATTCTCATTAAACCCATCTGTAAACTTTCAATTGAGGTAGGAAGAGGAGAAGACTTCACTCGGAGCAGCTATAGCGGGAGCTCAACATGGTTCTTCAGCATGTAGGTAGGAGTTCAAACTAATCGGGCATCTTTCAGCAGAAATTTTGCTTGATGTACAGAAATCAATATCATGATTGTATACCTGCTGGAAAATTGTTGGTAAGGCCCCGGAGTAAGGGCGTTGAGCATTAAAACCACAACGCTCTGAACTGTTCCTAACGCCCACATAGGGTACCAGCCTACCAAGGCCTAATTTTCGTACTATGAGTCAAGTCAAATTAGGCCAAGAATTGGTTAGGAGATAAACTTTTCAGTCGCAATGATTTGCTTCAAAGATTGATTGTATGCAGAAGGCGTCAACGAAGAAGAATTCGAGATGACAGCACTTTTGGCGGGCATCCACCAAGAAAACCAGTACTCAAAATAGATTTGAGACGAATATTAAAGATGATGACTGATTTAATGCCCAAGAACCGTTACTGTACCAGTATGTTGATGAGATGATTGAGACTTTGAGCAATGAAGCAAAAAGGCATGCAGAACAATTATTGCAGGTACATAAGTTAACCAACGGAAGCCATAACAGCCAATTCAAATGATGACAAACAAAAAGAAGGGATAAAGGCGGATAATGTTGTTCCGGATTCTAAGCAGTCTATAGAACCAAAGTGGATTTGCTTTCAACCGAGTTTGAAGAAACTTTAAAAAGAAAATAAGGATTACAAATTTCAAGAAGAGGTGAGTTTGCAGATGTCCAAGGTCACACACGTCCTGAACGAAACTAAGCTCAACACAAAGTCGTAGCCGGTATCTCTACCTCCATGAAAGTATTTGAATCGGCCACATTCAATGAATTAGACGAGCAGACACAGACAATTGTCCGACACGGAGAAAATCCATTTGTACAAATTGACTCGAATTCACGCATCATGTAGCCGTGACCTTGGTTCGGCGAGTCACTGCTCAGGTAGACATTACTTGAACGGATTTCACAAAGGAATTTGACAGTACAGACCATAATCTAATATTCAAAAAATTGAACAGAACAGGCTTCTTCCACAGAATTCTCCGACTTTTTAAATCATATTTGTGAAGAAGAAAGCAATATGTATATCTCAGTGGTTACAAATTGTGCTTGTCCGAGCGCCCTTCAAGTGCAGCTCAAGGTTCCAACCTGGGTCCGAATTAATTTCCATTACACGTGATTTAGAAATCGGGAAAAGTTTGCAGAGCACTAGATATCTTTTGTACGCGAACGAGCTAAAGATATATAGAGAGATAAGGGTTGAGGACACCAGTCTGCTGCAGAAAGATTTGGATGCCCTAGTAAAGTGAAGGAAGGATAACAGATTACCTCTGACTGTCGGAAAAATGTAAGGCAACCGATTCACAAAAACTACAATATTGATGGTGAGGTACTAAAACGAGTGGATGATCTGAAGGACCTAGATTCAGGCTGACTTCCATTACAATGAACATTTACAGAAAATTGTAATACGGGAGTTTCAATCAGATACAAAGTTTTTTGCATATTCATCTACTTTGAAAATCTCTGGATGGATCTCACTTAGACTTTGCTGATGTGATCTGGCATTCAATGACCGATCAGCAGACGGTTCCTACAATTCTTGTACTACAAGGATATTGATAATTACAATACAACACATAGAGAGTTGATTTCGGGATATGGAACACTCACTCCGAGAGTTCGGCGGGACCTCGCTCTCACAATGATGCTTCAGCAGCAAAGAGTCAGGCAGGGTAGTGACCTACCTAAGCCGACTGATGGCAACCTGAAGGGTTGAAGGAAGCAAGAAGAAAGATCATGATAAGCACCGTGTTTTCGATCCTTCTATAGGGTGCCACAGTATGAGCTAACTCCATGAAGATAGCCTGCAGAAGGTAAGAGATGGAAAAGATTGAGGTGTGTTGGTGTTCATCGCTTTGAGTTTCAGTGCGTCCACCACCAACCTAGCTCCTTGCTGAGGAAAGAGCGACGGTATCCAAAGCAAAGAAGAATATAACGACCAATGAAGAGATTGTAAGCGTCAAGCAAGACGCCAGGCGCTCTTTGCATGAGAAATGGAAACCAAGAATGTTCAGAACAAGCTGAGTAAATGGACAACCCGTGTGTTAATACGCGACCTCGATGAGTGTATGAACCGAGACCATGATAAGCTGAACTTTCACGTGAAGCACGTGCTAAGCGGCCGGTGCTGTTTCAACAAATAAGTTATCTTTGTTGCGTGTTAGTAAAACCTTACAAATTAATCACTGATGGCTCCAAGAAATCGACTTTAGAGAATTTGAAGAAAGTTGAGCAGGCAACGTGTTCGCACTGCAACCAAGGACGAGATGATGGAGTACAGCGCACCTTATTTGAGTGTGAGGCGTGGATGCGTGAGCGATGCAAGCTTAGTTGGTCTGCATTTGCAGCCACCGTCATGAAGAAGAAGATGGACCAGGAATGGAATAGGCGAATGCAGAACTATTGGCCTGCATGACCCCTGTATACCATCCACATCCAGATGTGAGAGAAAGCCAGGAAGATTTATCAGGCCTAAGAGGAGACTCCTACAGCGACCTACTACATTGACTAATTTCACCTATCCGTTGATTAAAGATAATTACACGAACGAAGTCTACTTCCAGATTGGAAACATTAATCATGCTGATCTAGAGCAAGTAAGACTTGGAAAATGTCTAGTAAATTAATGAACTACATATTAATTTAAATAAAAATATCATTTGTTTCAGCTGAAAACTCAATTGGGAACTCATGGTAAAGCAAAATTCGAAACTTCTGAAGAAAAATATGCAGTCATTTACCGGACATATGAAACTTCTTAGTTTAGAAATTGTTCTTTTTATCCTGAAGTTACATCTGAAAGGGTCGATTCCGGTTAGGAGGAACGAAATTGAATGCATACGCAAACCCACTTCATTATGGAGAACAGGCGGTGCTGCACATGCATCAAAAGCAATCATTATCATTTCCTACTACATATTACTATTTGTTTTTCATTCTTCCGTTCTCCTAAGTATTTAGATTAGAGTGGTGTCACCTGCAATTGGTCTAGAGACTGATGGCGGTACCTCTCCCGAATAAATAAATGAAGTATAAGCTAGGAAAATATCCGTATTTACAATCAGTAGTGAATTAATAACTGTTGTAAATTGTGCTCTCGCATTCACTGTGATTGCAAAAGGTATTTTCGTGTATAGAAGTACTTATTGTAAATTTTCAGTACAAATATTAATGTTCTAGGCATCGTTTGTATCGAATCACTGGTGGAACGTCCCAACATAAAGACTATCAGCAACAGATGAGTAGTGCATTTCATGGGAAATTCAATGATGAACAACTTTTGTTTGAAACTTCTTTTTTCTACTGAAATTATGGGGAAAAAATTTTCAAGGACAATGGGGACCACAGGCAGGCTTTTCGGGGGACGGAACGCTACGGTATCTTGATAAGATAGTTTTCCAAATCCCTACTAAGAGGAAGAAGCCTCCGTCGAAATTACGTTCAGCTAGCTTGAAAACTCCTCGTATCGTTACTTCAACTCCCATATCTTCACTTCTCTTACCTAGAAGGCTGATAAACGGTCGCGTCCCCATGTGGTTAGTTTTGTACATTGAATTTCAAGCGCAAGCCAACTATCTGTCTATGCTTTTGTGGTTTCGTGTAACTTTTTATACGCCAGATCGATGCAGCATCGTGCCCTTGTTAAAATTGGATAAGCGAGGAGTGTGCTGATGCGTATATACGTATATTCACGAATTCGCACTCTTGAAAACCAGTTCTTGGAAGCTCTCGGTTGAGCTTATTGTGTACGCGATCAGCGTATTTAACGAGTACCGTAATTTCGTGTATGTTCCCCCCTTTATATATAAAGAAGTAAGGATGATTTTTATGGTGATACTGTGCGCGTACGCCAATGAGTTGTCGACTGCGATAGTCACCTAGTCATTAAACAGCTCCTCGCTAATATATACGATCTATGAACTACGACATTCACATTTACACGTACCATAAACCATATGTGTATACTTCGTACTTATAGCTGTTAAAACGAATTACTCACTCTTTTTTTTTTTGGTCTTTTCTCCTTCTCCCCTTCGTCTTACACGTTTAATAACATTGCTATAAATGTACTCGTTGTTGTTAAATGGAATCGAGTGCTACGTAAGAATAACCTTGAACCGGAACAGCGAAATCTTTTCATACGAATTTGTAGTATAATTTTCTTGTTCGCGCTTCAGGCTGGGGACCCGATTATCGAATTCTATAATATTGTGAACACCAATTTATTTGCTCCTATCGTTGGTGTGTAATTACCTTGTTATTGTTTTCCTTCTCATTGAATTGTGATTAGATCGTGGGCACGAGCTTAGTACAATTTCCCGGTGTGAATTGTATGTACGCGATGAGGCGTTTCTGTAGGAAAACCGAGAACTTGATTGAACAAGTGATATGGTAAAAGACCCAAAATGGGCTTTCACTTGAAAATTCGAATAGGTCATGTTTATTTCCTAGAGCAAGGGTTTGCAACTTTGCACAAAGGAAGAATATGAAGGACTTTGCTCTCAATATTTCATGGAACTCAATTGATGTTCTCTAAACCCGATTACTGCTCCAGTCAGTTTGTCCATTTTACCGACTTTTTATTCGTGAAAAGTGAGCTTTTACGCCGAACGCAAAATATACAGGAGGATGGGGCAAAGAACTCCATCAAAAGAGAAAAGAGAGCAATTTAAACACAGAGCGAGGGCGAATAAAATGCTCTACTTTCACACTACAGTATACGCTCTACAAAAATTAGCGCCGTAACGTTGTCAATCGCCGAAATCATGGGGCACGAGTTGATGGCCCATGGGTGTTCAGCCTCCGACAGAGGAAAAATTGCCGCTACACTTTGTTGTCGAGCGCCGCAGCAAGGCCACGCTTATACCATTAATAAAAAGGAAATGTCGAGCGGGCTCCGTTATTCATTCTGACAAATGGCCAGCCTACCGCACAATAGGAGCAGAGGGTTTTCAACAACCAACCGCCAACCACTAGGAGAACTATGTGAACCCCGACACCGGCGGCCATATGCAGAACATAGAGAGGTCATAGCTTGATGCAAAGGTATCAGTGATGAAGAAAAAGCGAGGTGTCCCTCTGTACCAGCTACAATCTCATCTCGACCAGTACTGTTGGCAGATGTGACGGAGGGACAATCCGGATCCCTTAATTGCGTTTCTTGACGACATTAGGACTGAGCACACGTAACACAGTTCTGATGGGAGACAATTTGGACGATCCTAGAAGATAATTTGGACAATCTTCGGAGCACATAATTCAAATTATGACAACACTCTTTCACAAGTAACTTTTTGGAAGACTATGTGAACCGACCTCCTTGTGGTGTCTTCTGGGTAATGCTAGCAAGTTCACAAACACTACCATTCATCAGCGCAGTGGTAGAACACGCTCATTAGGTAGAGCGCATACTGTAGTAACACCATTTAAATTATTTTTTTTTAATTCTATATCTTCTATATCTTATTTATTAGACAATTGAAAAGTTTTGAATTTTGGCAGCTAACCAGTTTTTACACTTGTATTAACCGCTTTCTTGGTTTAACCATTAATCAAAAATAAACTGGTATTTAGGAAGAATTAACTGGTTAATAACCATTAACCGCTCATCACAACAATGCAAGGAAGAATGGTACACAAGCTTATCTTTGCTGTACAAACTGTCAGAGCCGAATTTAGGTCAGCTGCCGCCCTGTACAAAATTCTTTTCGCCGCCCCTCAAACAAAAACATGTTTGCTCGCGATTTACCGTCCAAGGTGATGACTAATGGGGGAGGAGGAGGAGGGGGGGGTGTTGGACAAAAAACGGTATTTTCAAATAATTGACCGGTATACCGGTTTTTCAAGCTTTGAAAGAACCGGTTAAACCGGATTTTAACAGGAGCTCAAAAATTTTACATTTTTGCCACCAGGAGCGCTAAAAGCGTGGCTTCATAGCGGTTCCGGAGCGTAATAAACTTGGGTACTTTTTCACTTTAAGCAACAAGATTACAAAAAAATTTTAATTCTGCTTCGACACCACCTCTGATTGAACCTTTCTGAAGAACATACCAAAAAAAAATATTTGGATCATTTAGCAGTTGCCACAAGTGACTCCTTACGTTTTGTTGCACGTACCTTGTATTGTATGAAATAATTTATGATAAGAAAATGGTTGAATCGCACCACTTCTATATCAATGAAAAAGTACTTTCGACTGTGTTTCTGTATCCACGTTTTATTAAGTTTCTAAAATATTCAAGCTTTATTCGCTTTTCACTACCGTCCAAGGATAAGTGGACATATTGTGGTAGAAGTTGATTTCTTTTTTTTAAAGCATTTGAAATCTTTGAAATCGAGGTTCATATCTCAAGATAATTATGAAAAAAAACAAAATTTTTTACCTGAGCCAAATAAATGAAGATCATGTTTCATGTACTCAACGTTTATCTCTGCGGACGCACTTTAGAACAATTTTATTTTATTTTATTTCATTTTTTGTACGTTTCTTGGTCTAGTACAAGTCTACTGTAGAATCTCCGCTCCTTCGTCCCGCTTCTTGGTCTAGTATAGGTCTACTTTAGTATATTTCAGGCTGATGCGATTAAGGGGCCTCACTCGCTCCTTGTTCTAGTATGAGTCTAGTTTAGAATATTTTAGGCTAATGGCTTTTGGAGGACTCATTCGCTCCGTTAGGTCGCCCCCTTTCTTGGTCTATTATATAGGTCGGGTATCCATTAGAATTTAAGCCAATAGCTTTTAGGGGCTCACTTTGGCCTTCATGGTCTACTATGAGTGTAGTTTACAATTTTTGGGGGGACTTGAAAGCTAGTTTTTATACTAGCAAGAACTGTCTTACAAGTCAATGAAAGATTGGTCAAGTCCCTTCTAGAGCCACTCCAGGTTCAGTATAATGAAGCTTAGCCTAGTATACTGTATATTATGGAACCTCGTATACTGTATATTAGCCCTAGTATAATGAAGGCCTGTATCCTATAATATTACGGAACATTGTACACCGTTTATTCAGCCTTGACAGTATAATCCTAGTATACTGTGAATTAGTATACAGCAGACGATTGTACGGACGGACGTACGGACGCAAATTTCGGAATTAGGGGGTAGGATCAGGCCAGAGCAAAGTCATGAAACATGTCAAAAGAAAGACAAAAAAAGATTAAAACAAAACAACGTTAAAAACAAACACGGCAAAAGCCAAAAAACAAAAGTTGCAGGCTAGCAGCCTCGCAGTTTCGACGCTCCGAGTCACTGACCGCCGCTCTTCATCAAATCAGCAAAATAGGTTCTTAGATATAGGAAAGCACCTATTTCGCTGATCGGTATATCACGGACCAGGTCATGGCCGTCTCAAAGAAAGGCTGGAACATGCAGATCTGGCAACAGCTAAGTAGGCCAACCGTTAACAAAGTTGAGCAGGCAACGTGTTTGCATTGCGACCAAGGGTGGCATGATGGCCCAGAGCACACCTTAATTGAGTGTGAGGCGTGGAAGCGTGAGCGGGACAAGCTTAGTCGGTCTCTCCAAGAGATCGGGGTAGATGAAGTGCTTGAACCGAGTAGCCTGGAATCCACCATGCTAGGTTTTGAAGAAGCATGGAACCAGGTGTCTGCATTCGCGGCCACCGTCATGAAGAGCAAGATGGACTGGGAATGGAATAGGCAAATGCAGAACCACGCCATGGCCTACTCGACACCTGTGTACCATCAACACCTAGGTTTGCAGGGAGAAGAGGACGACGATCTTCCCTGAAGATAGATGAAGATGAAGAAACCCCAACAACAATTTACTATATCTTAAGATTATGTTGTTGGTGTGTGTGCTTATGTTTTCTGCGTGCCGGGGGGGGGGGGGGAGAGTGCAGCTTGGCGGTTGCCAAGCAGAAGAGGGGGTTCGCCGAGGAGATTCTTCCAACATTGAAGTTATACCCGAAAAGGTCGATTCCGGTACTGGAAGAAACAAAATCAAAATGCATCAGCAACCCGTACTCACTCTAACATGGAGGCTTGGAGCGACACTGCACATGCGAAAAAAGCGAATATATAAATTAATGCAAAATTGTGCAAATTGAGTTTGAATTTAGTGGCCTACAATTTTTGTTCTCTCTTCACAAAATTCGACATGTAGTTCACTGATTCTCAAAAAACCACTTTTTCCCCATAAGGGGTCGGCCTACTCTCACAGCGTTGCCGTTATGTGCATGTTCCGGCCTTCCTTTGAGACGGCCATGACCAGGTCTGCTTTCTAGTAACGAGTCAGACATTGTTGGGGCACCGGTCAACTGATATTTCATCGAAATACACGGTTGAATACTGTACTTGGTTACTCATTCTAGGATATTTACCGGTTATCCAGGTTTTTCGGCGAGCAAATAACTGGTTAAACCCGGTAACATGACCGGAGCTGCCCAACGAATGAATCATTGTGAAAAGCTAAATTTTGACTAAAAAAAAAAAAAACAATTCATCACAAGCTACACATTTTGAAAAAAAAACCTGCCTCTGAGTTGATGTTTCTTTTTAACAATTTTTCAAAAAATTGCTCATACTAGGGCAACGAACGTAGCGGAGTTTTGTAAGGTGTTATGAGAAATCGATGGATCAAAATTACGTTCAATTTTTTGTAGGCGGGAACCATGGGCATCGAATTGCATTGCATTGACCCGAATGGCTAACCGGTGACCGTTGAGGCTTAGTTGAAAATACGAGTCCCTACACGAAAACGTACGACATAAAAAATTCAAGGAACAAAAAAATAGGACAAAAACTGAAAAATGACTAAATCTCATTCGATAGACCTCTACTTTTCTAGAAAAAGGAGAACGGTATAGGTGTACATGGAAAGAAATTGTAATTTCCAACAGAATAATAGTTATTTTATCCAGTAGCAACTTCTACAATAACGCAGCAAACTAAACTCAAGAAACAGTCAATACATTATCAACAAAGTAGATGTGTAAGACATCCAACAAGCAGCAAAGTAGGTGAACTGCGAGTTCTTGCCTCAAAATCCTAGAATTAATTTTCTGTTTCTAATTAACTTCACCTCCTTTTGATACCTCCACCACATCGTCCATCGAAGTTCGAACAGGAAAGAAATTTTGCGAGCGATGCGATTTCGAAAACGACGCGTGCACATACATAATTTCAACTGAATCAGCCCGAGGTTCGCGTACCGAGTTCGTGAAATCTGTCATGCAAAATGGGCGGGAAATGAACGACTATCTTTGAAAATGACGCCGACCATGAGGTTAACGGTGAAAGGGAAGAGATAGAAAATGCATAATCAATCGAGTCAAGAACGTGATAGTGTCGTCGTCGTAGTAATTTACACTTTCGAGTACCCGCATGAAATTACATAAACAGTAGAGGGTGTTTGTAATATGCATTGTGCACTCGTACATATTTATTGGGCGTTTGAACAAACGATTTCCTCCTGACGAACAGTCATTCAACCGGAGTGATCTATGGAACCTGGTAAGGCGCAGTGCTCTTTCTTTATAGTTCCTGGTTCGCCTTCTACGCGATAAATTTCAATCGAGTATACGTCTACTCTGAAGCCTTTGCACTTTTGCCCAGTTCTCTGTATGAAGTTGAAATATCGAACGAGTTCTCGCGGTTGCAAATCGTTCGACCGCATAACTTCCATGAAGTGACTTAAACTATTCGACACTTTCGACGTATAGTCCAAAATAATGTTGAAAATATTGTTGTTCTGAGAAATATTCGAACATCATGCTGAATTTGCATAATGTCATCATGACTATTGCTTACTTTAAAAGTGTTCCGTTCAATTTCTACATAATATTTACATTTTATGACAATGTAAAATGCGGCAAATTTATTACCATCATCCAGTTTTACTGAAATTTTGCAGTGTCCAATAAAAATCTTCTCTACAAAGGCAATAAAAACGGAAGAAAAAATTTTCACATGTTGGACCATTTATTTGATGAGAAACACGAAGCAAAAAGAGAAAAAGGCGGGTAGTCTTTTGGTCTCGCTAAACAGTAGAAAAGTCCTATTTTTGATGAAAAACCAGTCATTTTAATCAAAATTGTTGGTAGTCAAATACATCATGAATTACGATTCAATAGAAATTGGGATTGTCAAACTCCATGATAAACTGTAACCAACAAGAAGAACGAGGTACTATCAACAGGGAACCTGTTTTATGGGGGTAAATGGGAGTAAAATCCGGCAAAACGTTGGACTTCAAGAAATTTCCAAACTTTGAAAAAATTGCGACTTTCGAGCGATGAATGATGGGAGAAGGACTTAGCAAATAAGGAACCGATGAAGGGACTTGGAAAAATTTCGACCTCTCAGCTATAGGTGGCAGAAGAGGATTTAGACAAATGTTGACCTCCGGGCAGTAAATGATAAAAAGAGGACTTCAAAGCCATTAGACTTTCAAGTTACATATGATGGGAAAGGGAGCTCGGAAAAATGTCAACCTCCGGGCTCGACACTGCACGCGAGTGTCTCCCATAAAACAGGTACCTCGCACTCTTCATTTAAGTATCGATCCAGACAGTTTTGTGCGTAATTTGCTCAATAATGATACTTGTAAGAGTTAAAATGAAAGATTTCTCGTTGAATTTTCCATCAGTTGAG
Source organism: Aspidiotus destructor (assembly GCA_035079395.1). Taxonomy (NCBI): domain Eukaryota; kingdom Metazoa; phylum Arthropoda; class Insecta; order Hemiptera; family Diaspididae; genus Aspidiotus; species Aspidiotus destructor. The sequence continues at coordinate 28,739,332 of JAVHKZ010000001.1, read as the reverse complement.
TTTACACAATCGTCTTAGATGTATTTTTCAACGTAGAGCCCAAATTTCTGAAGAAACCCAAGAAAATGATGACCATTCCGACAATGAGGGGATTACGACTTATCTGGATGATACGCGCAATGATCCAAATTTCACCTTATCGGAGGACAGGCGTGTTGCCCCCCCAGGCGGGTCTTCAAGGCGCATCCGCGGCTCAAAAGAATGTACTACATCCCCATATTTTAAATTCACAAAATGTAAGTCAGCTACAACAACAAAACAACACCCGCTTACCCCCCTTCTTAGATTCTATCTAACCTATTTTTATCATCTCTCTAAGGCTTTAGCTGGAAGACTGGGACCTGCAGCCGACTTGAGACCGCCACACGCAGCTTTACAAGATGTTCTTGACTATCCGGCTCCTACTGGCAATCAAGAACCACCACCTACAACACAACAACAACCACCAACAGCCGTAAACCAACAACTTGAAAAACAAGTGAGTACAGAGGTCCCTCCCCCCATGTGCCTTCAAGTTACACACCACCATCTAACCTATTTTTATCATTTCTCTAAAGGCTTTAGGACGCAGAGCCGAGGACTTACGACATGTTCCACCACCACCAACAGCCGTGGGCCAACAACAACCCTTAGAAAAAAACAGTGAGTACAGTTCCCCCCCCCCATGTGCCACAAAGTCTATTTAATTTAACTCTAACTTCTTTACTGTTCTGGTCAGCCTCATTTTCAGCCACATCCTAATACGTATCCTTCAGCGGATCCCAACCAGGCAGAAAAATAAGCATTGGAAGGCTCACATTGACAGCGGCGACACCAAACACATGTTCCAGGGTCTTGGCATGTACAAATGCCAATTGCAATGCATTGAAGACCCTGGACATGAGTCGAGTCCGGATCATAGGATTCAGCATGACGGTTAGTGTAAAATAGTAGTAGTTACTCATCCCACTCACGCTCAACTTATGAAACAGTTATATTCTTCTTCTTCAGTGTACCAGGGTGGTGAACCAAACGTCTCGAAATGCCTCCTGAAGTGTCCATTCTCAACAGGAGCTCCGTCCACTATGCGAGACAACTACACCAAAATTCAAGCGCAAAGGGTCAGCGTGTCCGTCCTCAAGCAAAGGCCGCAGCAGACAGGAAAACAAGAACAGCGTGATCGGCAAAGACAGACACGTCAGCAGCATCATCAGCAATGGCTGGAAATGAAAAGTTACTGGGGAAGGTACATACAGAGCATAGATTGCCCCCCTGGGGACGATCTATGTCTCGAAGACGTTCTTGTTCATACAACATTACAAGAGAGGGCCCAAGCAATTAACAATTGCCCACATATCACAATATTTTTCACAAGAACCTACCTGGAAATATTCAAAAAGGATGGCGTTTATTTCAAGAACACTATACTGGGTATTGTGGACATGCAGGACCCGCCTCTCTTGGCGGAGCTTCCGTTTATGGACCTCGATTCATTAGTTCGGAATAATTAATTATTTGTGATTTTTATTTTTCTCATTATTTTATTAATTATTTGATTTGATTTCTATTTTTCTCATTATTGTGAGAAAATCACTTGCTTGCTTCACATACGATGTGGCACCAGTCAAGAATGACGCAAGTGCAGGATAGTTTCTCCAAATCGCTAGCTGTACTTTCGTCATTCTCTTATTGCACCGCAGTGTATTTCACAATGTTTGTAAATAAAACGGCAGTATACTGTTCGTACATTTCCACAGATCTGGGCATCAAGAAAATTGTTTCTATCTCTTGATATTGCGTCTTTCTCTCTATCTCTCTCTCTCCTCTGACTTCTCCTTACTTTCGGTGGAATAATCCTACAATGAAACAGTGAGCAAGGAAAATAAGAAATTGAGAGAGAGGAAAAAATTGGGCCTTCACTTTGGGTCTTGTGAAAATTTCAGAGAGAGCAAGCAAGAGAGAGGCCAAACTAGAAAAAATCTCGGCATCAACTGAGGACTTGAAAATTTGTGGTGAGAAAGGAAAATAAGAAACTGAGAGAGAGGAAAATAATAAATAAACAATTGAAAGAAATCACTTCGAATTTCATCTTCGTCGCCAATTCTGTTGTGACTCGAATTCAAGTTTTATAACTCTGAATTAGTTATTATAATAGGACGGGGGGGGGGGGGGGTTGTCGCTTCACCTAGGAGGTTTTTGGGGTCTCCGCGGCTGTCTACGCTCGTCTAGCTTCAGGGAGAAGTTTATGCCGGAAGAGCAGTGATAATTGTACCCTATTCGCCTCAATTAAAGAAGTGGGAGCCTGGTGAGCCTGGTTCTATGAGAAATCCAATTTCAATCTAGCTTAGAAGTCATGTGTAGTGTTTCTATTTCACCCTACTAAAATCGATATTCACCAAAATTTGAAAATTTATTACAGTTGAGAATGATTTTCAAAACTTTCTACTCTAATCATGATGGAACAGAAGAAAAAAAACGGGGCTCAACTTCACCAAAGTCTTCTCTATCACAGCAATGATTTTTGACATGTTTCATGTCTTTTCTCTACCCCCTAATTCTTGAAAATTGTCCGGGCGTCCGGCAGTGACCTTGGGACTCGGAAGAATTTTGGTCGAAAAAAAGAAACAATAAGAGAAAAATGAAATAAAAATAAATAAAATAAAAAAATAAAAAATAATAAAAAATAAATAAAAAATAGATGAAAAATAGATGAAAAATAAATAAAATAAAAAAAATGAATTAAAAAAAAATAAATAAAAAATGGATAAAAAATAGATGAAAAATGAATAAAATAAAAAAATAAAATAAAAAAAAATGAATGAAAAATAAATAAAATGAAAAAAATAAAGTAAAAAAAAATACATGAAAAATAAATAGAATAAAATAAAGTAAAATAAATAAAATAGAAAAAATGGAATAAAAATAAAATTAAAAATAAAACTAAATTGAAAATAAAAATAAAATAATGTCTGGGCGGTCATTGAGAAATTTTCGAGTATCATCCTCTCTCAAAAAAATAATAAAATAAAAAAATATATAAAATCAAAAATAATTCTGAAAAAACTCATCAGCCTGAAATATACTCAAGTAGACTTGTACTGGACCAAGAAGTGAGGCCCAGTAATCTCATCAGCCTGAAATATACTGAAGTAGACTTACACTAGACCAAGAAGGCTCATTAGCCTGAAATATTCCAAAGTAGACTTGTACTACATCAAGCGAGTGCCGCGAGTGAGTCCCAGAAAGCAGTCAGCCTAAAGTACTCTGAAGTAGACTTATACTAGAACAAGAAGCTGGAAATTTCGGAAATTTTTGAACTATGAAGAGCTTGAGACGACTGGCGAAAAGACATGAAACATGATCTTTATATTTTTGGCAACGCCAAGAAATCCTTCCTTTTTCGTAAAAATAGGCCTTCAGAAAAAATCGAAACTAAAGCAAATATTATTTTTGCATTCTAGGGCAAGTAGCATATACGTGTACATCAACAATTTCTTGTGCAAAACTCTAAGTAATCTAAGGTATATTTTTATTTTCCAAATTACAAATCTTAATTCGTTCCGTGAACTGCTTTCATAACAGTCTGTACGAGTTTCAAATAGTGTCGAAATAACCCTCGTGGCTAATGTAACGAGTTTGACCAAAATTAAAACGAATGAGATGACATATAAACACCGGCGTGCTAACGAGGATATGATTTATCACGGCTCCTTTGAATTGTGCTCACCTAAATTTAATGATTGTAAACCGAGCGGAATCATTAAAGATACAGTCGTAAAGGTAGACGATTGAAAGTCAACACTTGATCTCTAGCAAGAATTTTAGTCAAAAGTTATCGCATAGAATCAACGAATTACTACCAAGCATTATTGTCACATTGGCTAGTTGAGGGTACGTTAGGCGTCGAGTCAATTTGCAAAAACAAGTTCATTAATTTTTTAAAAATTGTCTCCGGGCGTAACGAAACGGTAGTATAATTTTTATGAAACTGCTTGGCATGGGAAAGAATACCAGTTATGATCTTCTTCCAGCAGAAACAAAAAATTAAAATTACGCGCTACTTATGTATCGTAATTTTCACCGCTTTCAGATTTCATTCGACAAATAAACAACTCACTCGTAGAGTACCTCTTCTACTGTTTTATGATTGAAGAAAAAAAAGAAAGAAAATTATAGATATTTTTAATTCACGAGGATTATCTCTGAGCTATATACATGATCGCCCAATTAATAGCTCTGTCCTTGAACTTGTGTAAGGGTTAGGAAGCCATTTCATAAAAAGCCGCAGAGCTCTTTTTTACACAAAAGAGGATTTCTCGTGATAGAAGAAAAACACGCTTGTTTATACATGGTTGCCATATAGCCTCGCGTGAAGTCTTTTGCTGTTCTGTCTTGAAATAATAGAATGCTTCATATCTCCGACTTTATTACCAACTGATGTAATAAAAAGAAGAACTAATGTATTTTCAACTTTACCATTACACCAAAGATTGACAATAAATCATAAATCATAGAAGTAATTTGCACATTGTAATTATGCGAACGCATGTTTGTTCCCAATAAAGCTGTAAGGCCTGTGCCAATTGCTACACCTGTTCCATTTTCATAGGATTTTCAGACTCAGGAGAGAACGTTTTTTGAAGTGTCCCGATTTCCACGGAACATAATTTTCATTCGGAATAAAGAGTAACGAGTGAAACGTTTTTCAATCTTCTCCTCTTTTTTAATGTACCGGTAATAAGCTTTTTCTCCGATTTTCTTTGAAGAGGCGAAGTAGAATGTTGAAATTCCCAGCGTAGTTGCATATTGATGGAAAACCAATTTACATATCAATGACCTATTTTCTAATGCATATTCAAAACAATTCGTTGATCTTTTTTGGATTGCGTTTTTTACCAACTGACGTCCAACAAGAAAGTAAACAAACCATGACAGATAGTCTCGCCTGGGAGGAACGAAAACCTCAGAAATCCTCAATTTATTTTAAAATTAATGGGGATATTAGCAATTAGGGGTTCCTTTCCTTCCTTTTTTTTGAGCCTTTACCATCAAAGTTTGTCTGACAGTTGATCAAACAACTAACAGAATCTTTTGGTCTCATGTAAACTCTCAACTCGTGTGGTAAGTCGAGGTTAGGAATAATGACGTAACAAAAACATGATTCATCAAAGTTTTGCGTCTCTTGATTTTGCATTCTTCCAATACGTCTGCTCTTCATTTATCCACCTAATTAATTATACTACACCCTGTTTTAATGGGTTGGTAATCTGTGACAAGCGCAAAATAAATAGAGGTAGGCCGACTTCAAAAACAGGCCACACTACTTAACCGGCCATTGAGCTATATGTATGAAATTCAATGTATGGAAAATTATGTCAACTCTTTCAGCTAAAGGATTTTTCATAAAAATCGATATATTTTGAGATACCTGCATCAGAATTTTGTTGAACACCCACAAACGCCAATAATAAATTTTACCTACAGCGCTGTTGCCAAGTAAATCACTAAGAGGCTTCCAGCCGGCTGTGATAGACAAAACACGTCCAGGTAACTGACATCTGGTGGTACTTTGTTCAAGCACATTGGAGTAATTCAAAAAGTCTCTTTTGATTAATCTTCTTATAGAATCTTCTCTGCAGCCGAAGTAATGCAGCTCTAATGGCATGTGATGAAACATCAAGGGATGTCAAGTCAAGCGGTTTGTCAACAGCTTAGGCTTTGACTTAGGCTTATAAATTGTTCAACAAAATTGAGAGACTAACTTACAGCTTTTTGTTTAGTTCAATAGCTCAGCTTTTGGCTTTAGAAAAAAGGATCCGGAGCTAGGATGCCAGATCTACGGATTTTTGGTCCTCGAAAAAGGTACGAGTTTTTCTTTTTTCTAGATTTTACGTACAATATGGATTTCTTGCGATCGAGGGAAAGGTACCTTAGACACAAATACGAGAGATACTTTTCTCCTGTTTGTTATGAGCTGACAGAGTATTCCATAAGGTTGAGTCGATCAAGGGAAAAGTACCTCAGCTACTCTTATGAAACATACATTTCTCCTGATTGTAACTAATGAATCAATCAAAGTCCATAGAAATTTGTTTTAGGGCGGATACAAATTTTTGAAACTATCATCTGGCAGCACTGTCACTCGCTCCGCTCGTTCTCCCCCTCCTTGGTTCAATATATTGAACATCAAATCTACATGATGGAAGCTGGATCTGAAGTAATACTGTATATTAGGTTTATAGTAAGCTGAGGCCTATTATAAAGGAGGCTTAAGAAAGGATACAGGGTAGAAGATTCTTAGACCTAGGATAGAGCTAGTTAGTTTACTGCTTGGATCATAGAGAGACTGAGTTAGTTCGACCCCTTCTCCGTCTAGTATAAGTCTAACTAGTTTAATCTCAGTCAGTGCTACCAGATACAATGTATTGTTGAGAATTACAAACCGCACAAATACAAATTTAGAATTTAGAGATGAAATTTTGAAATAAAGAATAAGAAAAAGGAGAAAAAGAAAAAAAGAAAAAAGAAAAAAGATGAAAGAAAAAATTGAACGTGAGAAAATTGCCGAAAAATAAATACAGAACACGAGCATAAAGCACTTTTCGACTCAATAGTCATTATCAAACTAACCAAAAGTTTAGACTGAGGATAAGAAACTAAAGAAACCATACGCAATCAGACCGGCGGCGACATGAAACTAAGATGAATCATAGTCGTTGGGTAAAGAGTAGAATTTCTCGATGAGATCATTGTCGGGAATAAACCGATTCAAAACTGAAACCCGACTATTATGCATGTGACGAACGATCTCGATGTGCTCAAGAGCCAACCGCCGACGAAACGAACTTTCAAAATGGAGCATAACAGCCTGGTTCAACTCGAAACTATGGCCGGATTCCGAAAGATGCTCAGCAAAGGCCGAACTTTTTCGGGGGAGGGTAGAAGAGACTTCATCAAAGTGTTCCTGGACCCTGATACAAAGCTGCCGTCTTGTCTCCCCTATATAGACAGCCGGGCAGTTAGAACATTGAAGCTTGTAAACTCCACTTCTCTCAAAAATAGGGGTAGAATCCTTGTACCTACAAAATAGGGAACGAATAGTGCAAGGATTGTAAAAGGCCGGACGGAAACCAAAGGGTTTGAGGAGGTGACGGAAGTCAGAGGATAACTCACCCAAGTAAGGCAAGCGAACCCATCTTTCCCTCCTCCTCCCCAGCCCAACAGTCCCACGGGGAAGAGAGGTAGTGGAGTCCAAAGCTTTAGAAATAAGTTTCTTCCGGACCATACGATCAATGTCGATCTTAATACCATTGGAATGGGCAAGGTGTTTAATAACACATAGCTCCTCAGAAAAACCCTGCGGAGAGAGGGGAAGAGAAACAAGGCGGTGGATAGAACTATTGAAGGCGGCAAGCTTATGAGGAAAGGGGCAGAACGAAGAATTATGGATAGAAATATCCGTCGAAGTGCTCTTTCGGAAGACCTTGAAAGAGTGCTCACCGCCTTCAATAGAAATAGAATAGAATAGAATAGAATAGAATAGAATTTTCATTTATTCCCTCACCACTGAGCAAGAAAATGGTCAAGGAAGTTAATAGAGGCACCACCTACCTCAATTGCGAACTCAATAGTAGGATAACGACTATTGAGGAACGCTAAGAAATTATCGAGATCATAACGAGACCCACTCCAGAGGCAAAGGACATCATCCACGTATTGGTGCCAGTAGACAACATGGTGGAGGAGGTGAAAACCAGATTGGAATAACTCCTCCTCAAACCGTTTGAAAAACACCTCGGAAACCAAAGAACCGAGGGGGGAGCCGATAGGGACACCAATACCTTTGGGGAATTCGTAAATTAGATACTTGAACTGGCAAAAATTAGGGGAAAGGCACATCTCGAATAATGCCATGAACTCCTTGATAAGAGGATTAGGAACCTGCGCATCAGCTAATAACGAATTAGCATATTCGAGAGTGGGGGCTAAGGGGATGCGCGGGAACATACTTTTAACATCAAAGGAAACGAGGAAAGATCCTTCAGGGGGAGAAACACAGCTGATTTTTTCCGCAAGCTCAGAAGAGTTACAAACGGAGAAATCAGACTGGTAGTTAACCAACGACTTAAACCACTGATCAAGGAACTTGGATAATTTGAAAGTGGGGGAGGAAATGAAAGACACCACCGGTCTGATAGGTATGTTTTCCTTATGTAACTTAGGAAGGCCATAAAGCCGAGGAGGAACAGGATTGGGAACAAGAACAGAAATAGGATTTTTGAACAATGTAGTGGACTTATTAACAAGTAGCCTAACATCAGAAACATAGCTAGTAAAATTAAAATCTGAGTCGACACCACTGACGGTACAGCTACTGCTTTCCAAAAATTCCATGATCTTCCTCTCATAATCAGCTCGATCCAAAATTACTACGGCACTGCCTTTGTCCGCTTTGGTGACAACAAGCCGATGGTGGCGGATTTTCTTTTGAAGATTTCCAACCAAAGTACGCGTCTGTGGATCCATGACGTTAACGTGGTGATCATTCAAAACTTGACAGCAAAGGTTGGAAATCGGTACACTTGATCCGACCTTAACGGACAAGTCCGCAATTAAGCTCGCAGTGGCTTGAGAGCGATCCAAAGGTGGGAGGCTATGTTTAAGGCCCATGCGAAGTAGGCTCTCCTCAGGGGGAGAGAGTTGCACATTACTGAGGTTCAGTAGGGGAGGATGGAAGACCAAATTGGGTGCTACGTTGGAACGCTGGGAGTCTAACCTCACCTGCACCTGCTCCCTCAATACTTCCAACTTCCGATCTTTTCGTATGCGTAGGGTGGACGAGTATGAGTGACATTCATGTTCCAAACTGCGGAGGAACGAATCGAATTCCAGAGGTACCAGATCCTCACTCAGTTTTCCATATGTGTACATGGCAAGACGGGCGGAGACGTTCTTCTTCCCGTACCAACGGCGGAGTTCGTTTTTTAACCATTTTTCGGTGAGCCATCTTGACAATTTATCCTTAGTATAGGCACTGTCAGAATACAATTTGAAGCTTACAAACCGAGGTTGCAGCCGATCATGGAGGCAACTTTTGATGAAATAGATATGTGACGAAAAAGAGAGGAGTTGCAGTCTAAACTTTTGGTAGAGAAATTTCCGGAAGGCCGTATCTGCCTGATCAATCTGAATCAACCGTTGGAAAATATTGCGGGACATATTAACACAATGTATTGTTGAGAATTACAAACCGCACAAATACAAATTTAGAATTTAGAGATGAAAATGATATTTTCAGATACCTGTATCCTCCATTTTTTGTAAAGGTGAAAAAAGATTTCTACGGACTTATGAGCAATCCATCAATAACGATCGGAAGAAAGGTATCTCTCAAAAGAGTAACTGAGGTACTTTTCCCATGATCGACTCAATGTTACCGGAGACTGCAGTTTCAGCTGATAAGGATGAGGAGAAAAGTATCTCTTACATGAGTGTCTAAGGTACTTTTCCCTTGAGCGAAAGGAATCCATATTTCACGCAAAGTCCGTAGAAAAACCCATAAATTTTTCAGACCAAAAATCTGTAAATCTGACAGCACTGATCCCAGAATAAAACTAGATAATATGATATAAAGAGAGGTCCTCGCCTAGTTCATCTCCAGTATATTGTTAATATTTTGTTAGTCTCTACATCCTCTCCTTTCTTCAGAGATGATCTTCCTCTTTTGCCTACATCTGGTTGTGGATGGTACACAGGTGTCGAGCAGTGCTGCCAGATGGTAGTTTCAAAAAAATATGTATCCGCCATTTTTTTGTAAGACCTAAAAACAGATTTCTACGGACATTGATTGATCCATTAATAACAATCAGGAGAAAGGTATTTCTTACAGAGGTAGCTGAGGTACTTTTCCCTTGATCGACTCAATATTACGGGACACTGCAGTATCAGGCTATAACGAACAGGAGAAAGGTATCTCTCGTTATGGTGTCGAAGGTAACTTTCCCTTGATCGCAAGAAATCCGTATTGTATGTAAAATCTACAGAAAAAGAAATACCCATATCTTTTTTGAGGACCAAAAATCCGTAGATCTGGCATCCTAGCTCCGGAGCGGAATGATACGATTCCGGAACCAAAATTCTACTCTGAAACAAAGAAGAAACGGCTACGGAGCGCAAAAAATCAGCTCCGGAGTTGAGCCAATAAATTTTTGATGAATTAGTAGAACATTTTCTTTGTAAGTACGAGCCATGGTATCAAGGTGAGTTTAGGGATTCACACGTGCCTGTGAATTCCTCAACTCACCTTTTTGATGAATGAATGGCTTTTGGCTCAATAAAATTGCCAACAACTTAGGCTTGAGCGGCTTATAAGCTGTTCAAAAATCAGCTTACGCTTTGGCTTGAGCGATTGATGGCTTAAACTTGACATCCTTGGAAATGACGTGACAACTTTAGGATGATGCTTCAGCTATGCGCGGTCAAGAGGGCATGTTTCCTCATGAAATACTTTCATTATATACAACTTGCAAGTCAAAATTTTTACAAGTCCCTTTCCCATTATATATAGCTTGTGAGTCGAAATTCTTCCGCGGGACGCTACACGACGGACGGCAATGTTTCAATACAGCCCCCTACCCCCATAGAACAGGTTCCCTATTGAAACTTTCTGACAAAGTTTTCTAAGCATAGCTCACGGAATGGACGACAATGGTGAGGGATCTATTGTTGAAATCAAAGGCGATTGTCAGAGTTGCCCAGGGACTTTTGGGTGGGATTTGATTGCTGGAAATAATCACTAGGGTAAAGGCGGGTCTTCCAGGAGTTGACCTATGAATTCCACATTGCCATTCCCCCTTCAGAAAACAGGTTGAAGGTAGAAACTGGTCTCCCAATTGCAATTTTATCTCAAAAAAACAAGATTTTCGATCTAACGGCTTCTTGGTATAACGAGCACCCAAATTCTGGGTCAATTTACCATGGTCAGTTTTTAACCACGGACATTTTATGTAGCACTCTTCTGGACCGCACCACATTTTTCAATCTATTATTGGAAAAAAGTCATTCATTTGTTTTGGCTATCAAGCACTGGAACGATAGTAAGTATGTTCTTATTGACAAATGGCATTAATGGTTGGGGTTCATCGTTGGTCAAATATGAATCAATCAGGTGGAAGACAAAGCAACAGGCGCTAGTAATTTGAAAACTGCAGATCGACAAATGATGTTTGGAGGTGGGTGTTGTAAATCTGTAAGTTTTACATCAGACTAAAAATATTTATGGACACAGCCGATGTTTGTTACAGTCATCCTAACTGCATTCTTATCCCACGTAGAATCTTGAAGGATTGCAAGCTAGTCGTGTCTAATCTGAGTTGACGAGAGTGAGGGGAAGGGTACTTCTTCCCTGAGCCGGGGATTCCGAGAGTTTAAACTCATAACAATTTATAATTTCGAATTTGTAAAAAGCCTTCGCAGATCCAATTCGCCTCTTGGCGGTCTTGAGTTCAATTATCCAGAATTAATTATAAGAATTCCTTAGGCTTAATATATGGGCAAAAACTATTCCTTGATTGATTAACTCCAGAATCATGATGACCTTCGAAATATACTTAGATATTGCGATGCAATAAGTACATCAGAAAAGCAGGTATCATCTTCCAATCCTACGACAATAAATAGCTCATTATGATACCTTCGGAGGGTTCACCCATAAAAATGCTCGTGAATTGAAAAGAATCTTTCCGGAAAGGAAACAGCTATAGACACGAACGAGTAGCGATCGCTCGCCAATAATAGGAAGGAAGAACAGCAGGGTTCACGGAATAAATCGAGAGCAATCTCGAATTGATATAAAATATTTGAAAAACTATAATAACAGCCAGTAAATGTGTAAACACAAACAACATTTCTGTATCTCGCTGCACAATCGGAATTCTAGGCGATACTAACCCTAAATATTTGTTGAAAACGAACGGTCTCTGGCACTTAATCCAGAAAACCTTATCATCAGTCTTCTGTCACGGCCTAATGTAACACCGATGACCAAGAAACAGACTATTAACCTAAATCCTTATCGTATCTCCGAAGTGTCTTTGCGAGACATATCAGCGCGAATGAGGTAAAAAAAAGTCATTCTTGGTTATACATTAGAATGTATACAAAATGAACAGCAGGATTACGGGATCTTAATGCTACGAGTAAAATGCGAGTCAAATTATTGTGTTTACCTTCGTACGAGCATAAACTGGATAATACAGAATACAAACACGGATATTACGAACATGTCCGGCCAACAAGAGTCGCTTCAGACTACTAGCAGTCTATTATATTAAATTTTCTGATACATTTCCGTAAGCGGAATAAAAAAAAAAGTTCGTATTCTTATATACATAGGAAGAACAAAACATTACTGCACTCGATATACGACTGCATATCCCGCTGTAATCGGGATTTGTTCAACATTTTAATATAAATCTCTTTTGGTTGGACAGACAGACAGACAGATAGACAGACAAACAAATACTAAACGCGAAACAAAAAAAAAAAGAAAAAATAACAGCATTTACAACCACCTGCACTGTTGAGACCACTACCGACATTTATTACTTTCACCCACTTTCCCTTTACGTACAATTTTTAATGGATCCGTTTTCATGTAGGAAAAGAGGAGCCGCCGACTTCCTACATACGCGCTGTCTGAAATATATCATAAATGAAAAATTACAAGTATTTTATCTCCCTTGTTATTATCCTTCTGTAGTTCATTATCATCATTCGACCTGCTTCAAAATACGATTAGTTTACACGTGCTCGAGTAATGGATTGTTTGAAATTTCTCAGCGTGAACTCGGTTCCAATGACAAGTCAATAAAATTTCATCGGATCGACGGAGCGAATCATCGATGCAGAGAATGAAATGAAAATTTTCTTCGATACACGTACATGCTGGACAGGTTTGCAAGATGTGATTAGCATACTTTTTAGGGGAGAGAATTCAAAGAGTTCTTTCCCACAGGTCTACCTTTCCCTCGACGCCGGTCTGGGGTGATCGTCAACCCAGTTCGCGTATACGTTACACATTTTTTCAGAGAGAAATCTCTACGAGACAGACAAAAAAGGGGGAAGAAAATAGAAAAAAATACTACACCACGGACCGTTTTTTTTCCTGTACCAATCCCAAGCACCATTTCATGCAGGCAACTTGCAGATACGGTTACATCGCCCTCCTGCACTTGCCGACTATTCAATATAAGAAAATGAAAAGAGTAGCATTCTATAGCAATTTTTCATACGGAAGACCGTATTTTTAAGATGAAGTGATTGCACTTGAAACCTAAGATAAAAGTTTCATGTCTGTAAACTTTGAAGAGAGAACAATAAAATTGGTTACCAACACTACCTCAAGAGCCTTAAATTCGTTTCAGACAAGAACGATGAAAGTAAAGCAACTTATCGAAATCCTACTTGGAAACATATAAAGAATAAAAAGATCGAAAATCGTGATGAATATTTCAGCGGGACGATGTGCGCTCATTTCCTTTAATTTCAACAACAACGATAGTACTTTGTATAAAGATGATAGGAAGGTTAATGAAACGTAAAGCCGTCCAAAAATCAGCTTTCTTGGCGAAGCTCCAGTCGGCTTTTTGCTCTCTTCTCCAGTGATGGCTTCCGGGCGGTCCCGTCTACAAGACAGATTTTTCAAACTACTTCATTTCGTCAACTTTGTTTCTTAAAAGGAGATACAAATTTCCTGGAAACTGTACGGAGCATTAATATACGAGATATACGCAGCTAGATTTCATTTTCGACTTTATCTCCGAGCACTACAACACAATGCACGTGTTCCTTCTATTTATTAGCTTTAATTTGCCATTTCTGAGCCCTACTCGCCCCTCTAAGTCAATCGTTTCCATTTATTTCGACTGCAGACTTGCTGGAAAGATTGATCGATTGATAGGGGAAAAAATGAAGAGAAGAATGAGAAGCATTAAATTGATTGAAAATTAGAGAAAGCTTGACCGAGGAAATATGGATACTTGTTCCTGATGAACCAAATCGAAGATAACAAATATCTTTTCACGTAGTTTGATTCGAAGTCTAGAAATCTTCCACGTCTAGGCTGAGGGCTACAGGAAAATCGAAAAAAGTTGGAAAAGCTACACGTGCCCAGGAACTCAGAGGAACGCGGAATTCCATTCTGTAAACCACGCTCTCTTCTAGTTCAAAGTCTTTCCTGCTCTGGTTCAAAATGTTGAATAAACTCTGGGATTCTAGAGCACGTTCTACAACTCTGTAATAGAATTTTATAGCCCCCATTCAACGACATTCGTAATTCGTGCTTTAACTCGACTCGTTAGCAAAACTCGCGGTCACAGGATGGAACACGTCCGAATTCTATTACATATCCACGTAATTTCACATTACGTACTATAGTTTGACGGAGTGTGATTCATTTAACTTGATAAGCAAGTCTGATATTAAACGATTGCCAAAAACTACGAATACAAGCGACGTACGGAAACCCTCTTCGTTTCTATAGAATTTTGACGAACTGTGCGTAAGTACGGAAGAGTACAACTGGAGAATGACTAATATACAATTGCTGCCCTCAATGAGTAAAGCGATATGTTGTTTAAATTACTCTACGTTATAATACGGTAAATTATAGACGAGAGGCCAAACATTCGACTTTACGACACGCTTTTTCCGCTGTAATGAAAACAAAGACTGAACTCTTGCGCGAAATTTACAAATAAAATGAATTAAGGAATTTTAGGCACGCGAAAGATTTGATCGAAGTACTACTACTTCTACACACTGCGAAACACGACAACAACCTGACAATTAATACGGCCTCTAAAATTTATTAAATCAACGGCAGGGATCTATACAATCGTTAATCTCTCAACCACTGAAAATTTGCCAGTACAGTTTCAGGGATCATCCAGTTGGTTTAATTAAAATTTTCGATGCATTAAAGACAATGAGTGTCTCAAGATAGATTTTCCAACATAATCCTCGGTAACAGATACATGATTTTTCACGTTTCTACAGAAGATTCTGCGGAAAGTCAATCGGGTATTCATTGATTAGATATCTCTTGTCCATTCAAAATCATCATCACGATAAGAGAATTCTAGCCCACTTCTTAAGAAGTCGACTTCATTTCTCGCACGAGAGCTGAGAGAGTAATAGATTGTACCTAAAAATTGTACTTAGAATTTAATAGCCCAGCTCTGATCGTAATTCTTGCTTATCTATTCCACCAAGTTACAACATCACACTTATTGTTCGACACGAGTTGAACCCGAGCTGGAAAGCCGAGTCGGTCACGTACAATCTTATAGGTTACTCGTAGAAGATAAACAAATCTGAGATAACTTCTCGGGAAACAAATAAATATTGCTTTCGGACAAGCTAAGGCTCCAATTTGAAACGTTCGATCTTTAAAATAATCATGAATCATAAATAGGTATCAGTAAAGTGTTCAATTGATATGCCGGATGTTGTTGCATGGACGTTTGGAACAAAGACGACACGGTTAATGATCATAATAATCTTCCCACAAACAAGAACTACTTACCTACTGATAATTGAAGAGTTTTTGAAGAAAATTAAATGAGCATCGATATATTTCCAATATCAGGTCACTTCAACCTAATCAGCATTGTTAATTTAGGCAAAGTGATGATCAAAAATCACAGTTGACATACGACGTCCAGCGAAACGCACCGAATTATCAAATAGATACGTAAAAAACGTATAAAATGCGGAACTTAACTAGTATTGAAGGGTATTCAAACAATTATAATATAACATGTACTTCGAACGTTCGATTTTCGAATTAAAACACAAAATAGTAAGTCAACGAACGAAACTGAGATTAATCATTTCGGATAAAGTAGTTGATAAATCAGCAATATGCAGTCAACACACAGCCAAAACCAAAACCACGAAGTAATGCAAGTTCGCTTTGATGAGGCCGCTAGATCGAGACTAATAAAAACCGAGACATAAAGCAACAGACTATCAGTGGGCGCTCGTTGCACTTTGCTGGTGCACGGAAGAGAAACTAGAGAGCGCTTCTACCTGCCGTCATATCACGTCTTTGCTAGAATCCACCGTCATTATTCATTAATTTATTTTATTAAAGTAAACTGGTTGTAGTTGTAGAATGGAGGCATGATTCGTACACTCATCGATTTTTTCTGATCTAGTAATTAGTTAAAGTCAGTAGTGTATTCTATTATTTGTGAGTAAAGTCTTTCAAAGTCTTAATTCAAATGTTAGCTAAAGTTTCAAGAAAAAAAAAGTAATAAATTTAAAAAAAAAAAAACAAGTCTCTACTGATTTTCTGGAGAGGTAAGAAAGTTCTTTGAGAGAAATCCAGACATGGATGAGCAGATTGTCCAAAGTACCGTGGTCCAAAGATTTCGGACTGAAATTTTGGGAGACTTGAGCTCTCTGTACCGTAATTTGTTCACTTTTCAAGTTTTCATTATATTAACCTATTATTCCATAATATATTTCATGTAATTTTAGGAACTGTAATAATCAATACTTCAGGAAGTACAGTATTGGGTTTACCTCTGTGGGAATTTCACTAATACATAGATAGGTATACTTAAAGAAAACTTCTCCCATTGAACCAAACTTATCTGAGAAATAACTATCAAAATATTTAATGAAATCTTTCAAAAATCGGACGAATCATAGTTGAGGTAGGAATACAAAATTACCGGAAATTGCTTGATAATGACATAATGTTCAATTTTAAGAAATATTTGTCTCCGATTCAAATAGAGAACGTGCTGTCATCAGTATAAAGAAGCACGATTTCCTTGAAGTAAAAAAGCGACAACGAGGATGATTTCCGCGTTATGAATGAATTTCCGATAATTTAATACTCTTCAGGAACAAAATGCGTAATTTTCAGAAGATTCTGTCGTTTAGTAAAATCGTATCGGAAAAGAACAGCAACAAAATTCCCCAGCCCATTGTGTACTTCCTTACAGTGTATTTTACTTGTGTCGGTGAACTGATGAAGCATGGCCTTACCATTCTTTAGTTCTGGAGTAAATATTAATAAAATTTTTGATAGGTACGAAGCTGCCGAAATAATCTACGCCGAACGAAAAGCTTTCATTTTTACCAGCGGCGAGCCAGCAAACAGTGATGAACCGATTGCCAAGAAGCCAAAAACTACCGATGAAGAAAGTTATGATTAGGAATAAACATAAATGGACAAAATCTGAATCATCTGAGATTCGCAGATGAATATTGCATTTGCTGTAGCATAGGAATTAGAAAGTATGATAAAGGAATTAGATGAGAGGGGGAAAGAGGCAGGTCTGGGGATCAATATCAAAAAAACGAAGATTTTATCAAATGGAAAAGAAAAAAGAAAAAGAAAATTTTATTTTATTTTATTTTTTTATTTTACGAGCATTACAAACTGCACGAGGGTTATTTGCTCGGCGTTACAATCTTATTGATATACAATATGAGTAATTTAAATTTTGTATGGCATTAGTAGAAAGTAGTTAGTTAGGTATTGTGATGAAAATGTAGGTGTTTCAGAAATTGAGGGACGGAATATTGAGTTGGTAAGTGAGGTAATATACCTAGGGCAGCTAATAAGTATGAATAACAGAACAGGTAAAAGAGTAGATAGAAGGATCTCCCTGGCTTGGAAAAAATACTGGTCTTCAAAAAGAATATTCAAAGGTCCCTTCAGAAGTAGTTATAAAAGTAACATTCTGAATAGTTGTGTATTACCCACACTGGCATATACGGCGCCCAAACCTGGACAGCAACAAAGAAGATGAGAGAAAAAATGAGGGTGACATATATATAACTCTATGTTGCAATCAATGACGAGCGTCAGAAGGAAAGATAGAGTTGGGATAAAAAATATAAAAAAAAAGGTTAAAAGTAGTCGGGAATTTATTCACGAAATAAGAAAAAGAAAAAGGGACTGGGCGGGACATGTTGCCAGAATGAACGACAACCGATGGACTGAAAAGATAACAAACAAATGGGTGGACGGGATAACCAAATTAAAAATTATGAAAGAGTGGTTAGGGACAGGCTTGAATGGTCGAGGCTGAGCGAGGCCTATACCCAAAATATGGACCTAGAGTTATAATTATGATTATAAGCACATTTCTGTAATTGATAAAGGCTATTTATTATTATTATCATATAAGTTGCATAAAATAAAGAAAATTTCGATGACTTTTTTTTTTTTTTTTTTTTTTTTTTTCATTTTTTTTTCTCCTTTTTTAAAGTGAAAGAAAATTGAAAAGCGGAAGCGTTATTGAATCACTTTCCATCTCTGCTGATGGTATGTTATATTCACTGAATTATTCTTCGAGGCGATATTCATTTGTTAAAGTGGCTTATACGTTTCAAGTCTGTACAGAAGAAGTACAAGAAACTAGTCTCGCAACTAAACAAAAGTTACCCAAATATCTCTGTCGATTAACTTACTATGCATAGCCAAGAATAGGTTGTCGACTGACAGCCGCTCTGAGTGGTTGAATTCTAAGTTCGGTTTACCAGACCAGAAACTCAAGAGAAACTGAAGAATACTAAATTAACCTAAACTGTAACTGATCATATGGTCCACTTCCAATGCGGAAAATATTTATAATAAGAGTAGAAGTGAGCAAAAGTGTACAAAATGTGTGAGTATAGTTGTTTACCCTGTCATAAGACCCCCCCCCCTTAAGCATCCAGAAAATTGATCAGAAAAAAAGATAACTCATATCAAAATCACCTCAAAACAGAGAAAATATCTTGAAATATAGATGTTGTGGAAATTTCCTCGAGATAATTTGCAACAATCTGTTAGGTATCTGTTACAAAAAAATCCCTATAGGAGTTCAAGAAAGGTAAAGTTGAAATACTCTCTTTTCCACGGTTGGTTTTTAGGATGCCCAGGAAGGTTTACTCATGACAGGTCGCATATTACGTTAACTAATAAATCATACGAACCGAGATAAGAGAACTGTTCAAAGAACAGCTTTCAGGATTAGGACAGCTCACCAACGTTCAACGGATTAATGACCCACAAAGGGACAAACCAGCTCCATGATGTGCATGAGGCTAGGGCTGCTACGCTATATGGCTCTCAAAGAAAACAAAGGAGGGGCCTCGGCTCTCAGGGACCCAAGGTGTAGCTCCAAAGCCTAGGCCAAACTCCGGCTATCAAGCACTCTATACATCTGAAAATAAACAAGGACCACGCAAGTCAGCCAATCGAGCCAAGAGAAAAGGGGGGGGGGACTACGGGTTACCTGAAATAAAATTTAGAAACGAGGGCCGAAAGATGCATCCGCTGATAACTCGCAGACCGTAGATATATTTCAAGGTATAATCACCTTTGCGACTAATTCGTCATGGGGTTGGGAGTTCTCTAAAAATCAAAACTTTCGCCGCTCATCGGCTAAGAGGAAAAGATTCGAGTTCTTCGATAACAGGTTATAGCACCTTAAAGCAACAGGTCCTAATACTAGTACTGGTATCATCGATAAGCCATCAAGAGCGAACGTGACCAGCAAATGGAGATTTGTCGAACTATCATTAATAATAAAAAATAGATAGCAAACTTGGTTTGTCGATGTTAATTCTTGCTACCTCCTATACGAATCCAGATGACTTTGGTCTCTTTATCCTCTTCGTCGATATTGATGATAAAGCGTAAAATGTACCTAGACGGTTGTCCTCGGATCTACCCTAAATTCACATACTCGACAAATATCCTCGAAATTCGATGGTGAGCAATTTATGAGGCACCACACATAAATTGGATTTCATTATCCTGAGATCCGGTACTCGAGCTCTCACTCAGTAGTCAGTCTGGTATCATTCAAGCAAACGAGTTGATACCCTCAAAAGCACTCATGGCGCGACAAGAATTTTTTCGATTTCGGATCGGTAAAACGCAAATTCTACGTTGACAGAACACGACATGCCACCATATTAAATTGGCGAGTCTATATGAGCCAAAATTCTTCCTCGAAAATTTTACATCTTCGACGTCAAAAGTCTGATCATACACTGCCTCACCGATGACCAAAAAGTCACTCGCGAAACAACAAAAAACACTCACGCAGTCGCGTGAGTAGTACACGACTTTTCCTTTGACTAATGAAAATTCACTGAGAGGATCACTGCTAGTAAGGACTCATAAACTCTAATTATTCTCGCGTCACCTTTTTTTTCAAAAAAAAGTCGGCAAATGTTCAGAAATTCTAAAATCTAATCACTGAACAAATTGTCCATCATTTCAATCAGAAAACCATAGATTAATTACTATCAATTAAGCTCATTTGATTCTCGAACAAATTGTAGGCACACAAGAAAACACTAAAAAGCAAATGGTATAACCAAAGAAAAGAAATAAGAGCAACGTCAGCAACATCTAAATCGTAACGAGAAAAAAAAAATTGCGGAATGAAAAAAATAAAAAAATTAGAAGTCCCAGTTGTGGGATGAGAAATATTAAAATGTAAGAAAACTCCAGTTCTCATTACCTAAAATTCGTAAAAGAAAAAAAAAAAAAAAAAAAAAAAAAACTACATGCAGGAATATTCATTGAGTCAATAAGGCACGTACGGCGTTTTTCGGACGCCCGCCGTTTTCCATTTTGACCTAACGGTAGAGACCGTGCTTCGGCAGGCCCTCGTTCACTCTCGTTTTTGAGGAACCTTGCCATGGATCTAATATCTCACTTTTTTAGCTTGAAAATTCGGTACAAAAAAGAGCTTTACAATTACTTTTTCCTACACGATCTTCTTAGCCTAGTATTTGTCTAGTATACGGTATATTAGGGCTCCAGCCGCTCATCTTTTCATTCGCTCATAATTTGTCTCTCATCACCACCATCTTCCACAAATTCCATCCCAATATTCTTCATCTAAAAATCCAGCTACAAAGACAATCCGAAAAAAAAATATATTTTGAGAAAAGTCGAGGAAATAACTGAACCTAACCTAACCTAAGCCTAAAGAAGCCCTCACTGTGTGAAATCATTCTTCTAAACTAATTTAATGAACCCTTTGTCAAGAATGAACCTGTCGAATGAAAGGTTCTTCATAACAATAGACGCACTGATAACAAAAGGATAAGGGTTTGCTTCAGGTAATGTGAGCGACTATACTCCTAATGAGTGAGAAATTAATTAAAAAATTGCAAATTTCTCAAGAACTACTCGTCCGATTCTCAAAAAAATTGCGGGTGCACATCTTCAGATATACTACTACAATATGGCCAAGTTTCAAGAAAATCCGTCGGGTAGTTTCGGAGGAGTTCGACGGAAATAAAAATCTTATAAATAATAAATAAATAAATAAATAATAAATAAATATATAAGGAAACCTGAACGGGCGGGTGTAATACCTCACTTTTCCACAAGGAAAAGTCGGTAAAATTCCTCGTATATTCGTCTCTCCGCGATAGATTGTGGCAGAGCCGAGATAATGGGAGAAGAAGGAAAGTATAAGGATAGACGCTTGATAAGGACAGACAAAAGGGGGAAGTAAGGAAAGTGTTTGCCGTACAGCGATAAGGAATTAACGAACGTGAATTTTTATGTCTCCACTCCGCAACAATACTACCGCAGTACCCGCCGCCAGCCGAACCTAACTACTCGAAAGTTCGCCCTACGTCACTGACGCGTTGCTACATCACAAGGATAAGAGGAGAGCTAACAGTTTCCAATATGTACCACGTTATTTCCCTTTCACATTTGATTTAAAAATATAAGTATTATACGACCTCAATTACTCTAAGGATCAGAACTTTGCCTGCGAGGTGGCCTTTTTGAGGAGCGCTTCCAGAAGATGTCACAAAGTCATTCAAGTCAATGATCCAAATACTTAGCAATGCGTGATGAAAACGTGATTCCCAAAATGCAGCTTTAAATGAGCAGCTGATTATTACTGATAAAAGGAAATGAAACCAGAATTAAGAGAGGTACCTATAATATACTTCTGACTTCAGAATATTATATTTTCGAATTCTTACCTATTGTCGTCGTCCCATTCAATTGTACGTCATCACTGAGACTTCAACCGTACTCAAAAGTAACGTTCTTTTTGATCTGAAGAATCCGTGAGATAGGTATGTCCCAAGAAATAATTTAAGATATCCTCATGGCCCTCTGTATATTTAGAAGTTCCTAAGAAATGAGAAGCGTTTGAGAATATAAAACTCTCAAGAAAATTTAATGATCATTAAAATTTAAATCTATATTTTAATGTTTTTAAAATGATACTCATATGAGAGAAGTTCGGGAACTGAGATACTTTTTTGTTCTTTTTGCATTCATCCAATTTAACTGTTTGTTTGAAATTGATTATAATATAATTGTTTCTTTTCTTTTTTCAATTTTTTAAGTCATTTGGTACAATATTTTGGTAGGTATAAAAGTTACGGTAAAGAATATTTTTTATCCTGTGAGATGGGAGAATAGTCAAGTTATCTGTGTTTCAATTCAATACAACTTGACTTAACAAACAATATAAAAATAATATAACTTGAAGGACTATAAAAATAAAGGACATTTAGATATCGATGAAAATACAATAATTAAATTGGTGCGAATAAATACGACATAGGTACGGCTGATGTATGCTAATTGCTAATTGAATAGCAAGGAGAGTTGAAGCTGGCTGTTCTTATTTTTACATAAAATATTATACTTGATAAAATGGCCCAAGCTTTCACGCTTTTCCTCCACTCTTTCCGGATAGAGATACAACACAAAATTAAAATATAATTTAGTGCCTGGCTAAATATCTGAAGACTATACTCTCACTATATAATTAAGTCTTATTTTACCGGGAAGATTTATATTTTAATATTTCAATTTTCATCAACCCTCTTTTTGGGGCTCTTGCCTCCTTTGGCAAGGCAAGAGCCCACGTGCAACCGCGAAAAAAAAAAAGAAAAAGAGAGGAAAGAAAAAACAAGACAAAGTCGCTCATCGCCTCAGTATCTGGGTCTCTTGGGTTTTTCTTGTTTTTTCACTGCATTCCCTAACTCTTCTTTTTCCCGAATTATGGGAACAAATAGAAAATTGTGACTCAAAAGTTCTGGAGTTCCTTTTTAAGTAATGAGATAAGGAGTTCGAAAGATCGAGAAATCCTGAGACCCAAAGATATTTTGTTACTTCTTGTCCTACTCAGACCTGGAAACAAGTTTTATTTTTGCATAACATTTTTATTTCGGTACAGTCTTCGGCAAAAGTGTAGTAGCCTACAAAGGTTATTTTTCTTGGTACCTCATCAACAATCATAAAATACTGCGTACATATTCTTTGACCAGTCTTTCTCGGCTTCCAGGTCCGTGTAGGACAAGAAGTTACAAATATATTTGGTAAATGAAATTTACCCGTGGAAAGAAAAATTCTAATTAATATGAAATACGGTTCCTGAAAATGATACTTGAAGTATCGAAACGTTGAGCCTATATTTGTATAGCATTGTAAAAAGTAGTGGAAAATGAAGCCGTATTTCATATTAATTAAATATATTTGGGTCTCAGGATTTCTGGATCTTTCGAACTCCTTATCTCATTAGTAAAAAAGAAACTCCAGAACTTTTGAGCCACAAATTTCTATGTACCAAGAATTCGAGAGAAAGATAAAGAGTAACTTACAGTCAGGGAATGGCGAGTGAAAAAAGAAAAACCCAAGAGACCCGGATACTGAGGCGCTGAGCGACTCTCAGTCTTGTTTAAATTTATTTCTGTTTGTAAAATAATTGCGAATTCAGTTGTACGAATCAAATAATAATCGTCTCTCGTATAGATGCAAATCAAGCGTTTCCCGCCAATTCTTCTACTCACACACGAGAAGCTTGTTATCATCTCTGTTATGTTTATTTATAAATAATTGATGAACTTCGGAGTTTAGTTATCTCAACTTTAACTAAAGTAACCGGAAAATAATTCATCAGACGAGGTACTACAATTAAAGACTTTGTACCACGATACTTTGTACTGAATTATCTATCTTTATAGGATACTGCCGTCAAGTGAAAGTATTCTTCTCATAATTATGAATTTGTCATCGGTGTACTTATCGTGATTGGATTTTATTGAATACAAACTAATAGGTACAAATATCATTATCGAGCATGTTACGTAATATGCATGTGGAATCCAGCGGTGGAGGTATTCTAATGAACTAGTCAATGTATTACCCTACCACATCTTATCGAACATGTTCGTGAATAGATTATCATCTCAAGTTCGTTCTGATCCGACTTTCATTCCGTGTACAGCTGCGCATCTGAGTTCTATTACTCGAACACTCGTCCAGGCTGCTCGCTCAAAAATGGTAAGTGTTTTCATTCATTTTCGCTAAATTTCTTCGTATGTACGGAAATTTCTTTAAAAATTTTGTCGCGTCCACTGAAATAGGCTGCAAAATTATCTGCTGAAGAACGTAAATCGAAGTTGACGCCCTTGCTATCGAACAGATGGGCTTTGGTCGATAACAGAGATGCTATCAAGAAAGAGTTCCTCTTCAAGAACTTCAATGAAGTGAGTAATAGTGATCTGGTTTCAAATTTTAAACAACTAAAAAGATTCCAACATTATCGATCTCGATTTTATATGCAGGCTTTTGGATTCATGACGAGAGTTGCTCTATTAGCTGAAAAAATGGACCATCACCCGGAATGGTTCAATGTTTACAACAAAGTTCAAGTCACTTTATCTTCGCACGATGTTGACGGCTTGAGTAATCGAGATATTAAATTAGCTTCATTTATGGATACCATTGAAAAACCGTTTCTCGAATGATTTTTGTGCTTTGGTATCATTCTCGTCTTACGCGTTACCTCTCTAATATTGTACGTACCTATCATGTAATTTATTCTATTATTTTACAGCTCATGAAATCGAGAATTATCGATGCTAATGTTTTCGTTTATATTTTACCGATATTAAATGTGCAATCCGCTTGAAATTAAAGGATGATATTTTTATGATGGTTTGAAAATCTCTATTTTTTTTTGTTTTAAACAACAATATTACTTTCGAGAAAAACTGCTTCTGTCGTGATATCGGAATGAAATTTTGCAAGATTGTAGTACTTGCGACAATCATGAAGTAAGGTGAGTTTTAGAAGTTATACATTAGTGGTTGTTCGGATATTAATTGAATATAAATTGGAACTCTGATTCACGTTTTCGATAGGGTGCACTCATCAAGGATTTCTCATTCATTCCTGGAAACGAAAATATTTCTATTATCATTACAATCTTTTCGATGAGGTATCCGTTCTTCTAGGAGATAGGTATGAATAAATCAAAATCTTTTCAATTCTGTATATTATTGTTCTAATTTTAGTTCTGAGACCCCATGAATAATTTGTTGACCAGAGGATTACGTTGGACAATCTTCCAGTCTTGACGTCATATTAGAAAACAAGTCCGCAGCGAATAAACATGAAGATTTCTTGGGGCATGCGACTAGAGGAAAACCATAATGGATCGAGACGAATTTGTTCACAATTGTTTGCCTACCTTTTTTGCCACTTTTTCGACAATTTCTATTACGTTCAAATTTTGTAATTTTACCTCATGAATTCATTTTCAACAGATGAAAAATGAAAGAAGTGGTAATTCTAGCAGATCAGAGAAAATTGTTCCTAACAGAAATTAATGTCGAGTATCGTATTAGCATCTGCATGAGTAAGTTAGTAGAAAAAAACCAGCATTGAAATTCTTCCAATTTTTTTTCATAATACTTTTGGGAAATAAGTCATTAGATCGACAGCAGTAGTCATATAAATTCTTTATACCATTTTCAATTCACTTCTCTGTATGTATAGAAAAACTAGTTCTGTAATGCCAGTCGATGGTTCAATTCCACAAGTGGAAAAACAGCTAAAGCACCAATTGAATATTTTTGTTTATTTTTCTTTAAAACGTACAATACAGGCTGGTAATTTAAATCAAGCCAAAGCTTCGTCGGTACATTCGTCACGTTTCAACAAATTACAACATTAATAACTACCTTATCAAATAATAAGCTAAATGGTATATCGGTCCTGTAATTGAAAAATAATCGGACAATACAAGCGAAAATAAAATCCATTTTTCACTCGTTAGAAAACACAAAAATTCATGTGTAGTATAAAAGTAAAGTAAAAGAAGAGCTTTTATAAGATATACTTATGTAATCTAAAAAATTTTAATCAATTCAAAACATCAATACAGTATCCTTTTCCACCCTATCGACTGCCTTGAATATATTCGATAATTCGTCGATCAGTGTTTCGTATCTGAATGCTACTCGAATATCTGGAACATTCGTTCTAGTAATATCGTTTCCAGCAACACCTTCTTTGGTATAATTTGGGCCAAGCCAATGTTGTTTGGACTAGTGAGAAAAATAACATGTGAGAAGATAGAAATTAAGAATGAACAGGTAATCCAGTACGTTTCAATAACTTACTTCATGAGGAAAACCACTCATTAAGACGCTGTGACGAGCTAATTCACACATGTCGCACGAACTGAGTTTCCATACTTGAGCAGCAATGCTGTATTCTTCCATTAGTGGTTCCTGTAATCCAACGAGAAAAACTTATAAAATGATCACGAATACGAAACACAATGCAGGTTCATGAAAAAAATTATTCGACATCACAAAAAATCACATTCTTAAAATCGGCGCCACAACACTTTTCGCAATTAATTACAATTTTGCTCAACATTAAGAAAGCGTAGTTCTGGTGAATGACTTCGAAAGAGGATATTTTAGTTTGAGGACCTCGACAACGAAGTTGAAATAAGCTTTCAATAGTTTTTTTGAAGTTTTTAAATGAATAAATGCCTCTCCTCTTTTTGTCGTAGGTACCCTGGAAGGGGTTTAATTACAATAAGAGGATACTATAGAAGAATAGCTATGACAGATGAATTTTGAGTAATTTTCAATATTGAAGACCATTTTCATCAGCCTGTGGACGGTTTCTAGAACTGTACCCCAAGCGTAATACCTAGTTTCTAATTTCAAATTTTGAGTTTGGAAAATCTTCATCAGACTTCGATTTCTAAAATGAATACGTCTATTACACCAAATTCTTTCCCAATTACCTTTGTAAAATGAAATTGCAGAGGATCGTCCGTTGAGAGAGAAACCACCATACCTCTGGCCAAATATTCTGGCAACGGATTTCGATAATAGTTCAAAAACAATGAATTATTACTCAAAGGAGACATTGCGATACCGATCTGAGCCAGATAATATAGATACTGGAGAGCAGGTACCTGAGAATTAAAATAGCGCAAATTAGTCACAAGTAGACAAATCATCACAGCAGTCATCTCGTACAGTACAACTCACCTTCCTCAATAATAACCCATGAGATATGTTTTCGGCCAACATGAAACCGCACACCAAATGTTGATAGGGGCCAGCCTCTCCACAATGAGGTCGGAATACGAATGTATTGAGTCCCAATTCACTGAAAATAAGAAGGTTATTACAATCATGCACTAAAACGAAATTTTCAAACGTTCTAGAAGTAGGAGATCAATAGGGGGTACATCTACACTAAAAATTTTGAATGGAAAATAAAATTGAGGTATGAGTTTCTCGTTGTGTCGAACATTTCTTTCTTCACATCGTTCTAATGAAAAGCACTCATGATTGTCGTAGTTCCCATTTCTTTGTATCCTAGGTATAGGCGAGGCTATATGAAATTTCCTCTTTGAATGGAAGGTACCTATTTGATTTATAATTTACTACGTACCTGCGAAAATGATTAAGTACAGTCAGATTGGCAAATATGTAGTACTGGTAGTAGGAATAAGGAGGGTTTTCCTCATCCGTCCATTCTTCAGGTATGGATACGTCACGATCAAGAAGAGGATTCTCGGGTTTACTCTCATCATCTACCGAATCAAATCCGCTGATCTACTCAACACACGGATAAAATTGAAATTGCTATTTTCATTCATATTCCAAGGGGTTTAAATAATTCGGTGAAAACTTACGTATTTTAAGAATTGATGTAATTCTGGATGACTTTTTGGATCATTGGTTACTTCAAATAACGGAAGGAAAACGTTGTCCAGAAATTCTTGGAAGTTATTTAGAATATTATTGGTTTTATAAATATCACTGAAAAATGGAAGCATAATTCTCTCGGTTAACTTATTTGCAGGTTGATACAAGCTCTCAAAAAATTTCAAAAAATTAAAAATAATGAGTAGAAAAATAGAATACTGTAGTAAGGCCTAAGATGATTTTTTTTTTTTTTATCAGAACACAACTAGAAGTGTGCGTTTTTAAAAATCATAAAATTTGGTGTTGTTCAATCGCCCAGAGTAATAACAATTACTTACAACAGCCTTGGAATTTGCACCAACCATCGAACATTTGGCGAGTAAACATTATGCGTGACGGCCCATTTCGCCAACTTATCCCATTCGTCCATCGTTTTACCATAAATCGACAATCGTGGTTCTGTATTTTGGTATTTACTTTCTTCTAAATCAGCCACTACTTCCTGAACAGAGAATAAAAAGTTCGTTAAAAAGTTCGATTGGATTCATGAAAATCGATGAGGCGTTAGATGAAAGAAAAAAAAAAAAGTTGAAGCTTTTCTAAATTCTTGTAGGCAGTATTTTTTTACCTTGATAATATGAGCCATGTATTTTCCTTTAACGTAGTTATCCGTTTTCAAGAACACCTCTCGTAATCTACTTTCTCCAATTGGATTATACTTTGCGTTGAATTTATCGAATCGGTGAAAAGTGTTTCGATCCTATAACATCATATTAGGGCGTGAAATTATTAGTTGCACTTAGTATATCAGGTACGAGAAAACAAAATTTCTGAATCTTGACAGAATATAAGTATGTGAAATACTTACCGCATGCACATCCAACATATCGACGGTCAGATCGTACGCTGTCAAGTTCATCGATCTGAAAACATCCTTTAGAGTCATCTCGTGTCCATTTTTATCGCGAGTGACTTTTTCACTGTCGTTCATACGAATGGTTTTCTTGATGAAACGCAGTAGATGCTTCTGATTCATACAAGAGGCTGCGTGTATATGAGTATCGACCTATGATATAAATTAAAACGGGAAAATAAATACACAATACAAAAGACAAATTTTTATCACTCATTTGCATGGGTGTAGTATGCAGATTTATTTCAAAATGGGCAGTCATCCTCCTTCGTTTTAGTACATCAGGTATCTAATTCTTTATTTTTATTTACCAAATAGATATGGTATAGATAATCTTATGCTTCGAGGAGGTGACCTAATTTATTTGTGATTTGAAATCATGAATGTTTTCGGTGAGAATCAATAAATTCAAACATATGAAGTTTGCGAATCCGTAAATCATTACCTTTCCTAATCAATAAATAAATAAAAATAAATAAATATACTTTTCCTAACTTGTATGTTTTTTTTTTTTTGACAGACTAACTGAGGAAGAGGAAAAAGAAGACTTTTTCAAAATTAAAGCAGCCATTTTGCACAAATTTATAAAAATATTTATGCTTTCGTTCAGGAAATTTTGAAATTCTTGAATCCTTTAAAACTTCGTGAATAGCTTAGGTGTACTTAGTATTTTCCTTCAACATGATAATCAATCTGTGATTTCTCATTCGATCTTGTACATTTTCATATTATAAAAATGACTTGGGAAAGGGGAGAGGGGTGGATCTGTGGTTTTGAATGTTACAGTTTATACATTTTGACAGGAATAAAAGTTGTGAATTGAAAATGTCGTAAAGGCGAGGGGATATTAAATTGATGCCTACGTCCATGAATTTGGATTGAAATACTCACCTTTCGTATATTATAGAAATCTCTGTGAGGAACCGCTTTCTGAGCAGCCAACTCTTGAACTTCATTCAGAAGTACATGCAATTGGTATTTCGACGAAAGATAGCATAATCTTCGAAAACAGAATGATTTCCTACAAAAACAACCAAAACTCGTATCTCTTAGCATTGCGTATGTGTCGCATCAAAATATTTTCGACAAAACAACAGATGAGATATGCTGGTAGGTACGTTATTTAATAAGTACCCACAAAATATATCTCATCATAATTGTAAAAATAAATTTTAACCTTTCGATTGTAACACTATAGATCTACATCATTCTCTCTTCATCTCTTTTCCTTTCTTCCCCTGTAAATGATAAACAATATGCAATGTGGAAAATATCCGACTAATATTTTCCAATTTAATTTATGATAGGTAGCCTAAGTATCATATTGGATTAGAGTATAAATGCAATACTCCTACACAACGTCGAAACTTCGATCGTATACTTACTTAGTATCTACATATAACTTGTTCGTCTCACATGAATAAAAGTCGTCATAATTTCCACTCTGACCCCATTGTTACACATTAATACCCAACTGCCAAATTTAATTTGTCGGATTCGACTTAATAGCTTTTCGCAAGGTAAACATGAATTTATAATACCGAAATGCAAACATTGAAACCTCGTTTTCTCTAAACAGGTCAACGATCGACGAGCATTTTGGATGTAGATTAATCCGTATACTAATTCATAGAATGCGAATGTAATATTCCATTCTGTAAAATTGATAAAACTTCCGTGGAAATTTTTGTGACGGCGACCTATAATTTTCTGATTAATATCTAATTTTGAAAACATTTCTTAATGATGGACGACGTAGAAGGAAGAACGTTTGAACCATTTTCAGTGTTATAATCTCGATTAGACCTTTCAACCTTTTGCACTCATCCTTTTTCACAATATTATGTTGATACTTTTCACAAACTTTGAAAATAAGGACAATCGCTATTTCACGGGCCTGGAACTGGAGCCTTCATTGAAATCTATCAGTTAAATGAGGTGCCAATTTAGAAGGAATAGGTAGGCTCTTCTGCCCTACAACGTGAGATGGACGCATATCCAAAACAACGATTCGGAAAATGGTATATTCCTTTCAAAAAGTTGAATTAGAACGAAACAATTATTGTACAATCCTGCAAATTTCTTAATTTTTTATCTAAGAATCCGATGGTCGTTTCAAATTCTTGTTAACAGCATTAGTTTTGGAGATATTTACTAATATTCGCGTGAGTGGATATACGCCCCACTTGCCGACAAAGGAATCAGAGAAGAGATGGCTAACTCACGGCCGTGGCTAACTTCAATGCGAAAAAATTAGTGCCAATAAACGCATATATTTGCCACTTTAGCGCGACGATCGCTTCGTTATAATTGCTGGCTAATACGCACGCTGCAGCAGCGGTGGAGACTGCATTCCAAATATTTTTGAGTGTGGTAGTAGAAAACACAAGTAGGTGTAAAAGTAGTGGTGGTGATATACGACAGCGATTACAGCGCTAACGTGGCAAATATATGCGTTTTTTGTCTTTAAAATTAGCCAAGAGTTAGATATCTCTTCTCTGGTGGAGACAATTTACAGGGAAAGGACATGCAACAGTCAACTCATTGTTACCTACTAGATATTATTTTTGTGTTAATGTGTTTCACTTTCAAGCGCCTTTCAAGTTACGTTATTAATTATTATATAAGCCACTCTAGCGCTGCAATCGCCCATACAAGCCATGTTACCACATGCAAAAAAATGGAAAATTTTGAGCCCTTTATAAGTAAGTATATAATCTGTAGAAAGATACAAATTTGAGAATTTACAAATTAGATGAGACCAATTTTGCTTTGTGTGTTAATTCACACTTAATTTCTCTTTCTAGCGTATTATTATAGTCTGTTTGCGATCAGATTGCTACAATTTGAATCTTAACTGCCGCCAGTGTCGCCGTTGTCGGTGTAAAATTTTGTTTGGATATAAGACACAATGTAAATAAAATTGATTGTACTACTCGAAATAATTATTTTTTGCAATAAATGAAAAGAACAAAAGTTGTAGATCTTGATTTTCTTTAAGATGAGTCTATTTTCAGGTAATTTGAGAAACTTTTTTGAAATTGTCCCCTTGAAACAAGCTTCAACAGTTTGCCACTACAGTAAAAATGTAGAGAGCGCCTCCTTTGTGTTTGAACAAGCTAAGCGTCTTTAAAAAATTTTAATTTAAGAGGAAAGGGAATTTGTTTACATTGTATAACAATCTAATAGCGGACAGACTTCACTTGTATCCCATTCTCAGATATGGTACAAATTCTCTTTTAATTGATGAATTGAACAAAACACAAATGTTGCTGTGATGCTCATCACAGTAACTTGCGGAGGACCAGCTTGAATGGAATATCATGGATGTCATTGTCTAGTCAATTGTTGTTGACTTGAATGTCAGCCTAAAGGTTTCATAGTCACTTGTTGTATCAATTGACTAAACTTACAGCCCGATCTTTCCCAAGTGGCTTAATAATGTTTGGCTTTTGGTTTTTTCAGAACATAATCATGAAAGAGAGCTCATTTTCTACAATTTAGAACATAATCATACCAGCGCTGAAGCGTAATAAGTTGGTTGTGGAGCATGATAAACTGGTTCTAGAGCATGATGAATTGATACTTCAGTAAGTTCAGTTCAAGTCAATTGGCTTTTGACTAACTTTAGGCTGAAAAGTTGATTATGAGAAAAATAATTATCTGACTTTAGAACTAAAGATCATGGTCAAAACAACGACTAAGGCTAAGGCTAAATCAATCATGACTCGAGCTTGACATTTTTTATCAATCATTTGCTATTCAAAACTTTTGAAGAAGGCACTGAAAACAAAGTCATGGAATATACAGACCGCGACAATGTTATTTTTTTATAATTTTGAAAAATTCCAGAACATCAAAGTGTGCATATTTTGGATAAGCAAGAGCTTCAAATGAAAGATAATTATATTTTTTGTTCAACAAATGAAGAAATTTGACTGATTTATGTAGGTATCCTGATAAGAGTGATATTGAATGGAAAAAATTTTATACCGTGCTCACAGTGACGCACGCTTCATGACTCATAACTTATAAGGTTCTTAATTATATCTGGAATGAGTTTTGCCTTAAATGGCAAATAGGTTATAATGAGGTTGATATAATGCATAACTTGAAACTGATTGAGCTCGGTCATCCACAATTAGGAATGTCAGGGGTCAGATTGGTCATATTTGTGATTTGAATTGAGTATAGCGGTATGATTGTCAATATTTATTTTAGCTCAAAAACATGTGAAATTATCACAAAAACAAAGAGCATACAATTTGTAGAGCGTAAAATTTTCTTTTGGATGGTACTCCTTCAATCGGAATTTGAAAAGTTTTGTTTCCCCCTAGAAATGGCATTGCTTTTTGGGAATGACTAAATTAATGTTAGATTAAGATTATTGAAAAGCAAGAGGTTTGAACAGTGCAGTGGTGATACTAGAGCCCAATTCGCGAATGGACGCTAAAGAGTCGCCTTCTACATTTACTATAGCGGCTATTTGTGGAAGCTGCACTAGAAGGTGATGTTCCAAATAATTTATGAAATTTTCATTTTCATGAGTTTCATATTATTCTACTAGTCAAGAGAGACAGAAAAGGTCATTACAAGTGGTACTTTTTTTTCAGTATTAACAGAGATACAGCGAGTTGAAATAACATACGCTCTTATGTAAATTTTCATGTGATCACCTTCTAGTGCAACACCTTAGCGCTCCATGCGGAGTGTCCATTCGCGAATGGTCCAAATTAAGACTCAAAAGGGTAAGGCATGCTGATAATGCTGATATTGTATCAAAAGCTTAACAAAATATTTGATTTTTATCCGACAGTGAGAAATTTGTGGTCTCTCCTACTTCTTTATCCGAAAAAAAAATCGATGCCCGAATGTCAGTATGTATTTGAATCACTTTTAATCAGCTCATATGCTCAAATCACGTTAAGAATTATACCCAAACTGATGGACACTTGGATCCCAAGATGGAGGGGAAGTTGTATTGAATACATAGGACTTGTCTTTCCTCTTGCAATACAAGCGTTCATGAGCACAGGAAGTTCTCAACATGAGTCCAGCATAAAAATCTGTGTTACCTGTAGTACACTTCTCAAGTACAGAGTCCTTGTAAAAACATTGAATAAGAAACATCAAAAACTTTCTTAGAAATTACTATTTATACAAGCGCGCTCTCCGACTATCAGCAATTGTTCTCTCCTCCCGTTTAAATGAATATGTTCACCACAGAAATTTTTTTCAAGTTCATAAACCTCGATCAAGATTCAAGATCATTTATGTAGACGGGCGACGCGAAAGATTTTCGGTGGCTGTACCCATTCATGATCCAAAAAGATGAGTTCATACTTTGAAAATTTTAATTTGGACTTGAGAAGTTGTGCAAACAATAGTTTCAATCGGAGTATTTTTTCCAATTTTGTAAGTCTCCCCCCATATACCACCATATTTCAATTCCTGTATTCAATCTCTACCCGTTTAGAAGGACAGCGCGACGCTGGTGTCGTCCTGCCTGAATAAAGTATTATGATATTGACGACCTATAAGCTTAACCAGTAACCAAAAATGAAAACAGAAGATGAAATAGAATTTTTAGCCACCGACCCCATCCACAAAATAAGCTCTCTTCAATTGAAATTAGAATTCTTTGCTTTGAATACACAAATATGTTGTCCTCTCAACTTGTATTGGCCAACTCGCCAATTTTTTCTGATTATTCAAATTTTCTGGAGAGGATAAATCAGAGGGTTTAATCTTTCCTCACACGTAAGAATAGTTCCGACGTTGATTCTATTCTCTAGTCTCGATTAATTCATGATATTTGTATTCTATAGAATATCTATCCAAAAGCTCGGGCATACTTACAGAGGTCCATCCGCCATCATCATACACACTTTATTTAAATCGCTGATATACGTCTCTAGCAACGGATATTGGTAATCTTTCGGCTCGTTCAATTCAGCTTTCTCGCAATTCTCATAGAGTTGAAACACCCCTCGATTGGATATAATTTTGTAACCTTTGTCTTCGTAGATTTCCGCATTCCACGGATTTTCGTTCGAGTAAGGAACATGAATGGGATGATCTGAAAGAGAGTAGTACGTCAGACAATTGATCGTTATTCGCGCTCCTTTTCAAGGCAGTGCTTTTTTCTACCTTCGATAGTTTTCTTATCTTCGTGAACTATGTTATTATGCATATATCCTTCGTCGACGGAATGTAAAAATCTGGAAGTAGTGGAAGGAAAAGATTGTCGGGACATCTTCATGTATCTCTCTCGAATGCTCAACGCTTCGACCAGAAAGGCTGCCGCCCGATGAATGTCATCCGAAACAGACTGCAAAAATCGTATCGAAAGATTACTTTTCATCCCACCTCGAAAAGAGACAGGTATATTTTTAAAATATGAAGCACCGGA
Organism: Aspidiotus destructor; assembly: GCA_035079395.1. Lineage (NCBI taxonomy): Eukaryota > Metazoa > Arthropoda > Insecta > Hemiptera > Diaspididae > Aspidiotus > Aspidiotus destructor. The sequence goes on along the minus strand of JAVHKZ010000001.1, from coordinate 28,703,993 downwards.
ACACGTTCGTCGTCATCTACGAGGACACGGCCATCACGGCCATCATGGCCACCATGGTGGTCATGAAATTCACTCATGACAACGAAATAATTTTGTAATCGATCCAAACTTCAAACTTTCACTATCAATAGTGCGCTCGCGTAATTAAGCGACCACTCAACCAGATATTAATGGAAATTTTTCCCATTGCTAAGTGATTAAAAATAAAAATTTACTTGGTAACATTCGTCTTCTCCACTGATGGAGACGCGTTGGAAATGCGGAACGAAGTCGTGTTCGTCGATATTGAAACGATAATCCTGGTCATCTTTTATGGAATTCGGCCCCGTTCGACAGCCCATGGATAGATGGCTTCGTTTTTCTTCCAGGTCTTTCAAGGCCCTAAAACCACATAAAATAAAAATAGTTCTATTTATCGTCGTCCACGTACAAATGTAATAAATTTATCGTATGGGCACAACATTAAAAGGATGGCTACCTCTCGGCCTCATGACACCTGATCATAACTCGTAGAAACTCGATAATTTGGAATACTGTAAGTGATTTCGAGCGCGAATATAAGCAGATGTAGACTTCAATAGTAATAAAAAATTTTTAATGCATCGTCGAAAGCGAAAAAACCATTAGGCCCATTAGCATGAGAATAGGATACCGAACTATTATTACATCTCGTGCATTATCGATCTTCGTCGATTATTCTTATAATTCGTGAATTCAATTTTTCCTTCATGACGACGCAATCCAGTGGGGGCGACGTAAAAGGAGAATCGAACGCAATTTCATGACTAGAAGTGCCAATTCGTAGAAAGCTAGACCCCTCTCCCGAGGGAGAAGTGCGTTCAACGTCTGGGGTTGCGAGACGGCGATGAATAATGTAGTTAATAATTTTGTTGACGTCAAGTTTCATGCGAAAGGAAAATTTTTCACGACGACTAAAAATGCGCGCTTCCTTGTAACGTCCAAATTCGCAATAATTTTCAATAGAAATAAGACGGGAAGTGCGAGAAAGCAACAAAGGAATACGTAAGAAAAATACTGCACGAGCATATAAGGCGTGGGAATTATTTTGTAATCGTTCCAAGAAATTAGTCATACACAGCGCTCATAATGCGTATAATTTCTTCTCCATGCGACGTTTCCAGAAAAGCAAAAAGAGGAATTAAATTATTCGATAGAGAATTTATCGAGAAGCATAATTGAATAAATATTGTCGCTGACTGTACCTCGATCGTATGTCATCAAACGGTACTATTTATAGAGGTGAAAATACAATCGGAGCGATATATATACGTATATAAGCTGTTTGTTTTGAAAGCAAATCACTATTAATTAACGACAAGCGTTGATAGGTATAAAAAGAAACAGCAGAAATGCCTCTGCGCTAGCACCTCGTCAACATATGCCGACATATTCGAGAAGTTTCATCCCGTTGCCGAGTATAAATAGAGAACGAGAGAAACAAGCCTCTCTCTGAATTCGAATATCGCCCCTGATGTGTATCGAAGTTATCGCGTAATATTCATCACTTATCCTAAACTTTGCGTAAGAGTTGAAAGAGAATGAAAGTATCATGCTTTTATCGATCCTAATTCTTGTGACGAGGAAGTTTCATGGGTTCGTCACTGTTTTGCTAAATCAATGTCTCTAGTTTGAAATGTACGCAGTAGTGAGACGAGGCTGTCTTGCTTTAAATAAATCATCCATATAAATAGTAGATGAACTTGAGTGCGTCGCACATCAGTTGATCTCACGGATAAAGAAGGAAAAATTAAGAGGATCGGATCCAGCCGGGATGAGCGATTTGAAACTTTCACTCCAGGGTCTGGGCAGTTTTCAAAGTATGATAAACGACCTCTTCTATGCTTGAATTCTGCCAAAGATTATAATTTCAAATAGTCACTTTTCTGGTCTATGTTAGAATTTTAACAAAGTCGCTCTTCCTTGACAGTCTTTCGAACATTCCTTCCTTAAATATGAACAAAGAGGATCCCCGGATGGAATACTTCAAGGATAATTACAGTATATCAGTCGTCCAGGGAGACGGAGTCGTGCTCGCAAACTACCACAATTTCGTCAAAGGTCCGCATAACAGTCCTGAAGTTGGCCCTCATCGTTCGCAACAGCATTTAGGGTACTCGCATCCCAGTAAGATCCGGGCAGCGAAAGAGGGTCGAGACATGAGCTACACTCATTCAAAAATTAGTGCCACCCAGCCGCTAAAACGAATGAAATAAGTTACAACAGATCAACAGTTGCTTCGAATTGTCCGCGATTATAAAAATTCAAGCGCTATTGAATATCTTGGAACGATTGCACACAATTTATAATTAAAACAAATAACTGAATCGCTAAAATTGTTAGGGCGCGTCGAGAGGTATGCATCAGCGTTGAGAGGATTCGCGCTCAACCGGGGAGCCGAAATAAACGGTCACGTTCATATCTATATCAAAAATCACTCTTAACTATTCCCGAGAAACCATGTCGACTAGGGATGGGCGATAGTCGATAGTTTCATGCTATCGATAGTCCCGATATTTTTTCCTAAAACTATCGATAGTTTGGATGATAAACATCGATCAGGAGAAAAGTATCTACAGCAGTCATAGGATAGATACCTTTCTCCTGAACGTTATTTTTTCCGGAAAGCCCGTCGAGGAATGTATTTTAGTATTACGAGGAAATACCATAAAAACGTGGTGCCGTACTCATTGCACAACTGGCACCGCCTGACTAATGTTAATTCATTAAACTGGCGCACATTTTCAACTTTCACTTCTGATTTCCAAAAGCCAAAATTGCGCTATTCGACAATTCAGTTCCTTTCTCTTTCTTTCAAATGTGTTATTAGTAAATTCCCACCAATTTTGTGAATTTGATAAGAAAAAGAAAAATTTTCAAACTATATCAGTGGTATCTTAAACAATCGACAATACTATCGCCGTCGTTTTTTTTTTTTTTACAAAACTATCGTTTTTGCCGATAGTTTTTCCCCAAAACTATCGATAGTATCGAATGTCGATAGTTCCCAACACTCATGTCGACCATCAATCTGACGTCGATGTCGACCTCACGTCGACGACAATATCAGGTTGATATAAGGACAAAAAAAGTCGACTCCATTCCAACATAATTGCCAAGTCAATGTCCAGTTGATTTCTCCAAATTTTTTATCGACCTGAAATCAATTGCTTTGTTGCGGCGAGTTCAAGTCGGACCTCAAGGTAGATCTTGAGTTGATTTCCAGTGAACTTCTCTAATCAACCTACAAAATCGACTGCTCTGTTGCGTCAATTAACTAACAAATTTTAGTTTTTCGGAAATGTAGCCTATGCTGGTCGACTTTAAATCGACCTCAAATCGACGACGTCAATCAGGAGCCGATGTACAGTCATCTCCTAGCAGCGTTTTGCGCGTTTGGTTACTTATCGCTGTTTGCAGACAGAATGCGTATTCATGATTGTAAAACATGGTAGTGATGGGCGGTTATAGGTTATTTCAATATACCGGTTAAACGGTTAATTGAAGATCATCATAACAGGTTAATTGGTTAACCGGCGGTTATTTAGATCGCTTTTAGTTTTCAAAAAATTCCGCTAGGAGCGCTAAAGTCTTCCACGTTTTTCGCCCTCAAAATTGCAAAAATTGAAAAAAAAAGGAGAGGAGAGGTCTCTTAGACTCTGAGGTGCCGTGATAATGATTAAGAAATACCTCAATTCTAAAAGCTTTCGGCAATTGGCCGCTTGATGCTTTGAAAAAATCAAATTTGTCAAATTATCACGAAGGCTAGTAGCGAATCTAGCGGTAATTTAAATATAAAAAAAAATTTATGATTTTGGCGATCAATCGGTTATTGCGCTCTATTAACCGTTTTTTTTTTTTCATCACAAATAAACCGGTTATTTGGTTAAATTTTACCAGAATTAACCGATAACCGCCCATCACTAAAAAATGGACCATTGAAAATCTTAATTTGGGACGATCATTTGCGACTAACCGCAAAGAGCGCTAGCAAACATCAGGGTTTGTTTTACAGAAATAGACCTTCTGCCAATGCCAAATCGGAAAACGGGATACGGGTTATTCGCGAATGGACACTCCGCATGGTGCGCTAGAGGTGTTGCACTAGAAGGTGATCACATGAAAATTTACATAAGAGCGTATGTTATTTCAACTCGCTGTATCTCTGTTAATACTGAAAAAAGAGTACCACTTGTAATAACCTTTTCTGTCTCTCTTGACTAGTAGAATAAGGTGAAACTCATCAGAATAAAAATTTCATCAATTATTTGGAACATCACCTTCTAGTGCAGCTTCCATAAATGGCCGCCATAGTAAATGTAGAGGGCGACTCTTTAGTGTCCATTCGCAAATGGTAGTGTACTAAACTACTAATGGACATGAAAAAAACCTCGGGAAGAGAGTGTTAATTTTTTACAACCTAATTATGATAAATTTTAGGCATACAGAGGGCGCTAATGTCAACATTCCATACAATTTGCATTTAGTCTGGTTCTTTTTGGTCTTAGATTATTCCTTAGACCATACAAGAGGTAGACCGAGCATAGTATTGAATTCTTGAAATGTAAACAAGGTCCATTATCCTTATTTTCTAGGCGCCGCGGTTCACTGCGGGGAAAGGAAACGCTGTACGGTGTGTTTCACTCCTCCGCGCCTTCACCCGCATTGCCTATACAAGGTCCATTATCCTTATTTTTCTTATCATGTTCTCGGTTCAACGCGTTGTACACGGTTGAATGGCCGATGCTCGGTCTACCTCTTGTATGGTCTAAGGATTATTCTTACAAGATATTGCGCAAAAAAATAAAGCATAAAAATATTTCTAGACTTGGAAAATGATTCAAGTTGGATTCACTGTTGCCAATTTGGCATTACAGATGCCAAAACTGGCAAAATTTAGTCCTGTCAGCATCTGAACTTCTAATTCTGGTATCCAGTATAAATTTCAGCATATTTTGTAAATTTCAGCTCATTTTTTAAATTATTAGCATATTTTTGGCCATTTTATCATTGCTAAAAAAAAATCTTTTTTTTTTTTCCAAAAAATTTCTTTTTTTAAATGTTTGTTGAGGAAAACAGTTTAGAATTTGGTTTATTGCCCTCAGGATTGTGTAGCATAATAGTATGGAAATTTAGCATAATTCAGTTCTTGATTTATCACATTCTGACATTTATAAATGGCAATACTAGTTGGAATTCTTGAATTTGGGATATTTTTCAAGATGTTGCTTGAGATAACAACCAAGTATGAAAATATTTTGAGTTGGAATTCTTGGACTTGGAATACTTGTTGAGATGTTGCTAAGAGGAATAATGAAGTCCACAAATGTCGTTTTCCCATCTCAAAAAAAAAAAAGAAGAAAAATGCCAAGTTTGTCAGGAAAAAAGTATATGAAGTTCAAGAATTCTGATTCAAAAATATATGAAGTCGATAGAAATCATTATTGGTTTTGCTTTTTTTCTTCTTTTAGCAACATCATAAAAAATATTCTAAATCTAAAAGAAACATACTATACGGGTATTGTATAAAGTGTTGGCATTAGCGCCCTCTATGCGCCCACTAATGATCACAGTTTTCACTCTGAAAACTAAGACTGCTGCTGGGCAAATTAGAGATTCAAACTGACGTCTAAACCAATAATCAGATTTTGTGTTTCTCTGTATAATAAGTGGAACGTCAAAAAGCTCAAATTTGCTCGTAATAATTCTGCGATATATCCTTAGAGTGCGTTGCAAGTTAAAGATGGACAGTGTACAAAGTCAATGCACTGTTTTTCCAAATTTATAGAAAAATCGAAGTTTGGCTCAAAAGTTCAGTTTATTTCAATCTATAGTGTAGAGGAAAACTTATATTTCTAGGTAGATTTCTCGATATTTTATCATCTTCGAAGAATCAATTGATACTAGGATACCTACGGCAGGGTAGTGCTACTAAAGGGACATGGAAAGATACGCTAAGATATCTCAAGATCGGGTGAGATCGTCGCTACCCTAGCGGAATTCGGCATCAGCAATTACATTATGGGAGACACAACTTTCATGTGTCCATTCTTCTATATTATACCGTGGATTCGAATTAGCTGGTATCCCGTTCTCATTTACAGAAAGAGACACGTCAGCGCATGTTTTTTGATAGAAGGTGAGCTTATGGTCATCACTCAAACACGAAAAAATAATACCTAATCAAATTCATAGAACAAAATTGTGAGCGCCAGTACACGCGAGTACTATACGCATAGAGTTTTATCGGAATTCTATTCTAAAATTCTTCATTCGCGTGATGGTTCTTGCACCACGCCACTAACGCGAAAACTTGCCCTAATTGGAGTACAGGTCTACCACAAAGCTTTCTACGCTACACATTGCCAAGCGGTACTACTATATAGATAAAAATGATCAATGTATTTAAAAAATAAATGTGAATAACCTGCAAAGGGTAACGTGATTCATATTCTGGATGAGTACTCAAATATTCGCAGGCGCGTTCAGTCGAAAAATTGATATTTTATTATTAATTTAAATCATTACTGGTACATCATCTATACAAATCTACACCGTTTCTGTAATAGCAAATTGGATCGGAATATACACTCGTACACATGCAAAAAGAAAATTTTTTCAGCCGAGGATTTGGAAAACGTATAACTGATGCACTCATAACTCAACATCTTCTTCTAAATCTCGAACAGTTCAACAAATTTATCTCATTTCATAAATTATGGACGATTTGTATAGTTTCAAACTTCAATGGAGTTGAAGAGCGCAAATTATCCTCGCCGAAAAAACTTCAACAGAAATCCATGTCAAGGATGTATCCCGTATATGATTTTCTTTCTCTATTTCCTATGATGCAGACATAATACATAATATGCAACATTTTTTTTTCCTGGGTATGAATGGTTTTTAATCATCCTGAAGCCATCTTGAATTATAACTTCTCGAGGTAGTTTTGATTTTGAACAAACACATCAGATATCGGTCACTTTATGACTTACAAAATTTTGGGGATATTCAATCTATCTTTCATTGCACACGTCTTAATAGTGAAAAAAATCATCATAAGTTCTGATCTTACAACGACCGGAGTCCTCGCAATTTTCAGAGTGGGACCCACTAATCGAGCGGTTATCTGGGTTAACTGCTTATAACCTTTTTCAGAACAAAGAAAAGCTTGACACAATTGAGCTATTTAAAATCTCGAAACTTTGACGATAGCAGAGAGAAGGCATACGAAGAGAGTTCGAGGCTTTATTGTTGCCCACAAAGAAACGTTTAGAAAAATTTCGTCGTTCCGTCAGTTCGATTTCGATAAAGACAGCATTTCGAAACTTAGTTAAGTAATTGAATGTAATTGCGACTGTTTGAAATTTGGACTTTCTCTGAGAGTATGTAATTAGAAATTAACGACCTAGAGCCAGGTTTCTTCAAGGAAAACATCACAATTATTCTACCGGTCGATGAGGAGCTATTACTGGATTTCGAGAAGATTGTTCAAAATTAAACTCCATGCGCTCACTTCGTTTGCGGTCCTCGTTCTTTAAATCTACAATCGATTACAATTGATTTTTTGCACGAAATATTTACACACTCATACTTTTAAGTCGAAAGTTTTAGTCGTTCATTTAAAAATATCCCCTCCAGGGCTGCCAGATCTACGGATTTTCGGTCCTCAAAGAAGATATGGAAGGGAAAAGTACCTTAGACACTCATATGAGAGATACTTTACTCCTGGTCGTTATAGGTTGACACCGCAGTCCCCCATAACATTGAGCCGATCGAGGAAAAAGTACCTCGACCACTGGATAAGAGATATCTTTCTCCAGATCCTTATTGATGAATTAGTAAGAGTTTGTTGAAATTTGTTTTCAGGTCGCGGAAAAAATGGCGGATGCGGATTTTTGAGAATATCTGGCAGAACTGACTCCCTCGCCTCTCTCAAAAGCAGCCCCTGATGTAGTGTAGCTCGAAGGTCAAAATTCTTCTTAGCTCTTAAATAGCCGAAAGGCTATAAGAAGTTCGTGAGAAATCATGAGACTCCGCCAATATTCAATTCACCGATTATGGAAAAGTAACTCAAAACTCCTTGGAATGGCTAGAAAAAGAACATCAGAAACAAATTTCATGATGACCAGCTCCCGTTTTTGTAATATTCCATTGATTTGCATCCAAATTTGCAACAGATGAACTTTATATCGAATAAAGCCTTGACGTCTAGATCATTATAGTAAATTTCTTTCTCAGCCCCACATAGGTACAGTGAATGTAAGAGGATTGAGAAATAAGAATTTGGAAGCCATTGCAAACTTTGCAATAGCAGCGAGAAACCCTCAAGTTCTGCTGCCTTCTGAAAAATTGCTAGTCCAAATTTATGCACGTTTTTAAAATCCACGACACTTCATGAAGACACCTTCTTTTGAATAGAGAATGAAAGCACCCTTACCTCAAGCTCCTGATCGACCTCATTTTTCTATTGTTTTTCTCCTAGGAAACGCGTGCTAAACCCACAAAAATATTCTAAGAAGTAAAATAGGTCATATCTTTAGGGCAAACCAAAATTTTCTTATAATCTAGCGCACACTAGACCAAGTCCCAGAATCCATCGCAAATCCTTTGAAGAAAAGTTATCTAACCTAACCTGAATTGATGACGTCATCAAAGTCGGGCGCGGATGTTTTGAGATGCGGATCCCTTGCCAGAAACATTCATCAAACGTTTTTTTGCAGAAAAGTGTTGGCCTCGGTGTCCTTCGAAAACTCATCACCCTCACTCTTGTCGAAACTCTACTGAAGAAGAGAGAATCTTAGACCTTTTTCGGCGTATTTTTGATTTTTCCAAAAAATTATGGAATTTAGAGGGCAGATACCTCAGTATGAAAATAATCTACGTTAAATTATCTAGAAAAAAGTGTACTCATGATTTTTCGATCAAAGCGACACAAATAAAGTTCCGGTAAAACAATGCTTACCGAGAGCTTTCTTTTGTAAGGGTGCTGCAAAACGCAAAAAAAAAACGCGTTTTAAAATTTTTTCCGTAAGTCGCACAGCCTATGGCGAAACTATCTCTTATGACCAAAATCTATGATAAATTTACAGTTTCAATTTTTTGATCAACACAATCTAAACCTCTGCAAATCAGTAAAAGCGTCGTGAAGTTTCTGCTGCGCATGCGTCTCCACTTTTATTCGGACACAAGAGCGCTAGCTTTGCTGATAACGCAACCAGGTACTCGATAGGCATTATGGGTATGGAAGTGAGCAGGCGGTAACCATTTTCATAAAATTTCAAAAGCATTAGTTTCATTTGAAAGGAAATTTTGTGATAAGCAAATTTAGTTCTTTCAATTTTTTCAAAAAATCGCTTCTTTCCGAAGATATTGTAACGTTCTGCGGCAAAGCCACAAGAGCAAGTTAACTTTATCGCTTCAGTATACCAACTGAACCAACTGAACCATCCTTGCAGGTTACTGCCGGCTATTTATAGTCTTTCTCCTATTTCCGGATTCTTCGAGATATCTTCTAGAACGGCAAATGAGTTATGCAAAATTCATTGCTTGTGCTCTGGACTTTTCAGGAATGTTCGGCAGTTACAGGTGCGCTTTCTAGTAGCGTCCGTCTTTACTAAAAGTTTCGGGGTACGTGCAAGCTTTCTGCTTGTGGCTTTGCCGCAGAACGTTACAATATTTTCAAGTGAAAGTTACATTACAACAAATGGAGTTTTCTCCTTGACCCCGTTTCCATTTTCGCGACTACAGCGAACCTGGCGGTTGTAGGGCCCGAATTGCGTTAATATACAAATCACAGAAATACTTTTTTCTTATAAATCTTAATTACATCATTTTCGTACTGAGGAATAATTGCCCTCAAAATCCTATAATTTTCGAGAAAAATTGAAAAAACGTAAAAAAGTGCCGAATTTTACTCCTTTTGAGGCGATTTCGATAAGAGTAGAAATGATGGGTGGACAAACTGGTCGGAAGCAGTAAGAAAGAGTCTCAGAGCACAACCGATCTGTCACTTCTGGATCTTCACCAGGAGACCCCTCCCTCTCCCCCTCTCCATTTGCTGTCCATATCTCAGCGTCTGGACATAACTTCAACAAGAAAACACGTGTCTAAGAGAATTTCAGGAAACATATTGCCTTAGAGAGGTAACCTTGAAATAAAAAAGGCAATTTCTGATAAAACTTCAGCAAACGAAGATATTTCCTAATCCATACTCGCTGACGCAATTTACGCCGCTGACTAATTTTCTCATGGGACGCTTGATTTACGTACCAGCGTATTTTAATTCTACCTTCATATAATTCTTCGATTTATTGTTCATACGAGAATGACTGTTGCGGGCTTGTGAATTCGTAAATTTTAATCGGGACTCCTTGCATAATTTTTTCGTTCTATGTGTTTTCTTACAACCGAGCCCAAAAAAAAAGTACCTTCGATGGATATTTTCTGTTTTCCAAAAGTACTGTATATATCTACTGGGCTATACCCGTACTCAATACCAATTCATGAAAGAGAAATCCTATATGAGATACATCCTTAAGATGGTACAACTTAGTTTTACAAAATAATGCAGTTGAACATTATGTATGCGGTACAATAGTGTGGTGAATTTGGCAATAATGTACATACTATGCACGTGTATAAACGAGGAGCCTTTTTCCAAAACTCGTTAAATCCATTTAGCAAATTTTTCAGGAAAAATAAAAAACTACCTCTATTTGTCACAGTGAGAGATAATGGCAATGTGTGAATGGTTATAGTAGGAGTAGATGGTCATACACGAGTACAAAAATTGGCATCCACGTGCATTGGTCCATTAGCTTGTGAGGCTGCGTCAAAGAGGTACAAATTTTGGATTTAACGAGTTTTGGAAAACTAATCTATCTTATTCACATGTATTGATGTCCAAAAAATATTGAAACAGGGTGCTAAAATAACACGGCTCATATATCTTAGACGCATAGATAGTGGTGCCAAAAATTATTTGACATTTTTATATGATGTATTATTTGTATAAAACGCTAAAAACGCTAATATCTCAATTTTGAATAAAATGGATTCAACGAGTTTTGGAAAAACGCTCCTCAAACGTATTAGCGGTGGTATAGCTAAACGACAATATTTGACATTAAAAATTCATATCCTTCAAAATATTTACATAAAACAAGCATTATATACCGAGTAACTTGATAACATGAATTTATCGATTAAAATTACCTGATCTGTCTTAAATCTCGAAACCATCGTTTAGACTCTTCAGCCAGACCAAACATCATTCGTCAGAGTATCAACAAAATCTGGGACTAGAAGAGCTGTCGAGCTCGTTTCCGAGAGAGTATCTGACAAAACCGTCTCATGAATTTCCACCATAACGTAAGTTAAGCGGTGGTCCTAGTTTTGTAAATTAGTCTAAAACTTCTAATTGCGCGAATACTCATATAGATCTACGTCGCTAAAACATGCGAGGATTCTAGCTGCTACAACAGTACACATAGAAACGATACGAAAATTAACGATGATGGCGCACGATAAGTCTCGGACGTCAGACACGAGTTCGATCAGTTCATTGATAAAAGAGCTCAAAAGATAGAAGATCAGCATCTCGTGTCTGAGACCGTGGCAAGATCGACGCCAAATCTATCAAGTTACTTGGAGGAATTAATCTACCGAATTCACAGAACTGTTTGGAACCTGACTCTAAGCAACGATTGCGAGGGTAAGAAGAGTTCAAATTGATTACTAAAACGACAGAGAAACGAGTCCAAAATTCAATAAATTGACTCACAAAGAGCGACGTGCAATCTGAAAATGGATTATTTTCGACAGTAAACTCAACAACTCCGACAGAAAGTTTCTCGTAGAAAGGGGAACATATGAACTAGTCGTTTGCAAAATTTTGGCAAATTGGAAGCACAGGGCTCCAATAAATTTTGACAAATCAATTGTCGTACTCCGGGGGACTAATCTAAAACCATGGGCACGCAACTTCCACAATTATGGAAGTGGAATTAGAAGAAGAACCTACATCATCGATTCCTCATTCTTAAAGAGGTATCATTAAACTTCCAGGTGACAAACATTGAAGGTTCTTACTGACGTCATCAACGTCAAAATTTACTAAGACAAATTTCTTAATGAAACATAAGCACATTAGCGATATCTTGAAATTCTAACGTCTTTGAGATCATATCTTACTAATTACAAAATTTCCAGGAAGCAATCATGGTGAGATTAAGACAACTCAAAATACATAATAACATGAAATGCGAGAAATCAATTTTTTCAAATGGGCAATGCACCAAGATGAATGAACCGATAGAAGAGCTGTAAAATACGGAGGCCAAGAGGCGAGGCGTACCCCTCTCTGCGTCAAACATTCATAATAATATACTACACGTAAATCGGAGCGAAACCAAACGACCAAAATGAAACAACTAAGAAAACGCAGTATTACGTCGCATCTGCTTTGACCCAATTATTGTCGCATTTGGGCGAATTCATCTAACTCTGAAAAAACGAACGACGAAGCCCCGACCATGCACGATCAATTTTCTCTATGCTGACTAACATAAAAGTAGATACTCAATGTAACCCTGGAAAAACACTAGAGGAGGAAGACAAAAGCCAATTAAAAATGTCGAAATACCGTCATTAATGAATCAATGGAGGAGAGACGTTTGGATTAAGACGATCTGGAAGAATATGAAGAATCACAGCGGAAGAGAAAGGGAAAACTTTGAAAACCCGAGATCGCAAGTCTGCGAAGAGGGAACACAATGCGCACCGTTTCGTCATCACATCATGCACAAGGAAAGAAAAACGGCTCACTGACCTGAATAATTCTAAAACCGAAGCCAATCATGAAAGGGTATTGATTTCTTCTAGGCAGTGCAGTGTCGACTCCCTAGTCTAGAAAGGGACCTTCTGGAAAATTTGTCTGGCGTTCATAGTTCCTGAACAGGGTAGAGACTGTGCCTTAGGTTAGAGACTAGGAAAAATTTCTGAAGGTCATGTTATCCAGGGAGAGGATAGACACTCTCCTCGTTCTGGGACTGATGTGAAGAAATTTTCAAAGGTACCCGATGAACCACGTCAACTCCAAATCGAAGAAGTCGCCGATTTGATTACGCCCAATGTCGACTGCAAATCAATCTAAAATGAGTGCTCAAAATCGATCGCTTCTCTTCACCAGAGGACTACAAATTGACACAAAACGAAAAAATTTGAAGAGGTTGATTCAAATTCGACCTGAAGAACAAGTTGAAATAAATACGTGAGATCGATTTCAACAATACATCGATGCAATACTGACCAAGGCTTCGAAAGAAATGAATTCCAGTCGATTTGATGCGGTTCATCGGGTTACCATGAATATTTTATGAGAAGAAGAGCAGCTCGAGCCCAGAGTACGGAGGGTAACCACAGCTACCCTGGGGAAAGAGGGGCTTTGGCCTACTTCAGGGACTACGAGTAATTTCAAAAGGTATATGTGTCTCAAATTCCTGAAAAACCTTCAACATCAATTAGAGACAAGTTCCCCACGAGCTTCGATTGACGCATTTAGGGTAGGGACCGCGCGAACAGTGAACAGGATAAACTGCTCTAAAATTCACGGCGGAATCAAACGAGGAGACGGAGAACCTGTTTTATGGGGTATCTTAGAAGAGCGTTTTTTCATTTGGTGTTTGAAGCGTCGCATATCTGACTCATTGGAAGGACCAAGCCAATTGATGAATGAAGCATTGCATATGTAGTTACTTGAAGGGGCTGCACATAACTCCGAGCTTTATATGATAGCACGGGAACTTGGGAAATTTAAGCAGAAACCTGTTTTATCGAGGGAAAGGGGGTTTCCGGAAAAGACGTCCGCTGTCCGGTAAAACTCAAAGGTCAAACATTTTCCAAGTTCCCTCCTATCATATACATAGTTTGGTGGTCGGTGTATACCAGGTGGACCAGAAAGATGTTACCAGATAAATGGAAGTTCGCGCTAAACCTACAAAATTTGTATTACAAATTTGTCTTCAATTTGCGTCCCCAGTCAACTTTATACGACTTCTTTGAGCCGAGTTATGGATCAAAATAAGACCTGCGCTGAAGAAAGGGACTCTATGGTCCACTGGCAGGACTGTTTGGATATCCAATTAGAGAGAAATGAACTTAGTTCTGTGAAAGCCGTTCAAGCAACAAGAGAACAGTTTATTGGAGGAAGAGATCTGTTGTATCCCTGCAATAGACCTCATCCTATGGATTGTTTGCTTGTTGCTTGACCGTTTTTTTCAAATGGTCTTCCTACCAGTGGACCGTAGGGTCCGTTTCTTCAGCACAAGTCACAAATACATAAGTCAAAAAATGACGAATTTCCCAAAATTTTCAAATATTAAAAATTGGTCCAACTTCCAAATTTGGTTCATAACTCGGCTCAGAAAAGTGGTAGAAACTTCGGATATGGCTCAAATTGATGATAAAATTCAGATACAAACTTTGTACGATTAAACTATACGTCTGACGTTTTGCGTTTTCGCGCTACGACAGATTTTGCGCAAACTCTTTATTTAACTGGTAACATCTTTTTGGTCTACCCGATATAGCCTGATTAAAATATCTCCTTCAGGTAACTAGATATGCAATGCTTCAAACACCGCCCCTTCAAGGAGCCAGATATGCAACGCTTCAAACACCGTAAGACTCAGAGGGCCCTTCTAAAATACCTCATAAAACCAGGTTTCCTGATTATCCTCTTTTAACTCCGTTAAAAAACTCGTGAATTTTTTTCAACCTTCGAGTTTTAGGTTCGTACAGGGGAGGAAGGGTAAATGTCCAAGAAAAAAAACGATCTGGAGAAGCGGTTTTTTCTCAAGGACGTGAGAAAGGTAGTTTTCTTCTATACATTTACCCTTTTCCCTCTGTGTCCAAAAATAAAAACGATCTCGTAAATTGGATCTTTGGCATGACTTGGACAAAATTGCTTCTGCTGATACTCCCTTCTTCTCTCTACCATCTGTTACGCCACAGTAGTTGTTGATAATCAGTGAATATTGATAGTTTCATAATTACTGGTCGAATTTCCATCCATAACTTCTCTGTTTATGAATCGATTAGCTTCAAATTTTGTATGCCTATTGTAAAAACATAATATTTCTATCACAACTTCATGTTCTAGCCAAATCTATTCAGTAGAAAGCTGTGGAGAGAGTTGAGATGAGTCAAAAACAAAGTAAAATTTCAAGCCAGCCGGTTCATAATGAGAGAAGTTGAGAAATCGTAAAATTATCAATTTTCACTGCAACATTGAAAATTTATCCACTTCCAAAGGGTTATGACGGTCAACTTTGAATGTATAGTTAGACAGGCAGAATTTTGTTGAATTTAAGAATCATGGGATACCCAATTGAAGGAATTTTCAAGTTCTCAGCCTAAAATAGCAACCAAATGAGAAGAAAATTACTTCTAATATGAGCGTTAGGAGAAGAAAACGTGAGTTATCCTAGAAAGGTTTAACACCCGTAATTCTCATAGAAGAGACAAAATGATACCTTCCCCCACTGAAGAGGTTCCTTCTGAGAAATGATTTATCAGTAATTTCAACCCGCTTTCCAAAATATTTCGTTTCCTGGCTCTTGCGACGCTGAAATCCTGTTATCGTTCAGCGTTCTTCCTCTTCTTCTCCCAGTTTTTACAACCTTTAGTCGACACTTCGACATGATGTATAGAAAGGCCAAGGTCTTCAGAGGAAAAAATACTGTACAATTGTTTACGAACTTCGACTTCACGGCCAATAACTCGCCTATTTTACATACGATATCGTACTTGGTTTCATGAAGTAAGAGACTATAATGTATACCAATTTTACTTTTTAGTACAAAAATTAGAGATTTAAAATGACGAAATTATTTACCAAACACTTCGACTAGACTTTGATCTCGCTTTACAAGATTCAAGGAGAATATTTTCGCGCAGATTTTTAATGAATATTACGGTAATAGGCGGTACACAAAAATAGGACAAAATTTCAAAATTGTCGCCTGAAACAGGTCTAACAAGAATATGAAACAGAAACAATAGTTCCGGGTATTCTAACGAGATGAACTACCTGTATCGTTTTGGTATTTAAAAGCTATTTAAAAAATATAAAACACGTTACTTTGGATTTCAAAATTTTTAACGAGATTCTTTTCAAAAAACATAATGAAGGTTCTAATTAGTTCTATATTATGAAAAAACGTACTCGGAAAAGTCCTAGAAAAGGTAATTGTGCGAGCTAAACGACAATCAAATCCTTTCTACCTTTTTTTTTTTCTTCAAAATATATCATCTACTATACGAAAAATTGGAATTATTAAAGCGCTAATATCTATCTATCTATGTTGTTTCAACACGTCATCGTACCGAGTAATCTATTTTTATATGGTCTACAGAATCGCTAATCTCACGCACAATATACGATAACTCTTATCATCAAATTCAATTATTCGCCTCTCGACTACAACGTACTACACGCATTCAGTCTTTTCCTAGAAGACTGATTGACGATCCTATATTTACTCGATCGAACCAGACGACTATCAAACCATACTGGGGGCAGAGGATTTGTGGCACGCACCATCGAACGTCACACCGCACAAGTTCCATACAAAATTAAAATTCGCGTTTTTTTTTTTTTTTTTTAATATCGCTTTTTCTTCTCTCTATATCGCGTAAATACCGGCGAACGTGCGACAAAATTACTGCGACAATTTCGATAACACGCGGCCATACGTTATTATAACATTGTGAAATGAAAATTATAGATTTATTTCATCGAGTCATGAGCGGCGTTGCGTCGTGCGGCTCCGTCGTCGAACGGAGAACAAGAACGCGCCACCGAGCCGACAAAACACTACTGAAAATGAAACTGAAGAAGAGGATAAAACTTTCCACGCAGGAAAAGTTGTCCGCGAAAATTTCAAATAAACAATCGTCCTCTCATTATGGTGAGGGTTAAAAATACGAAAAAATACGTACCATAATTTTTCGGTCTTGTTTCCCAACCTTTATTACGAGAGTCCTCCTCGCGTGCAAACGATCTGTGCAGCTATACTTTCTTATATTATATCCTTTTCTTTTTTTTCCCTCCTGTCATAGTTTGCTCGGTTTCGTACATTATTACTGTGAGTATAGGCACACTGTAAAGGCGAGAAATCGATCGTGAATTCTCTCTCTCCTGTGTAGCGCCGCGCGGTACACCTCTTCTAAAACTTTATGTAGGTCTCACAACAACTCGTGTTGTTTTTTATTCGATGTCAAGGGTATACTTTTTTTTTTCTTTCTCTTTTCTCTTTATCTCCCACACAATACCTGATAATAGAAACTATAATTTCTTCCTAATGAAAACGTCAGCGTGAAATGCCCCAGATATATCGAGTTCATCAGAGAAAAGTTTACGACTCGACAAATTGAAACCGTCAGGCGAGAGAATTTGAAAATTTGTGCGATTTTACTAGGGACCTAGTTTCATGGAGAAAGGGGAAAGAAGTTTTAGTGGCATCCTCTTCTTTGAAACGGAGCAAAGGTATTCGTTATTTACGGTTCTTTGATGCTCAATTATAAACTCTTCTAGTCTTGGAGTGGTGATCGCTGAAACTTGGAAATATTTGAACATCGGCTCACAAATATCTTTCCGACCAGGTGCCACTGCAGTATGCCCTCTACTAAGAAAATGGGATCCACCAGCATTGGTGCTTCTGTTCAAGTATGCACTCTACTACCGTTCTACTACTCAAAGATAATGTGTGTAATGGAAATGTACATGTAACGCTTTTGCTCGGATGTAATGTTTTCTGAATATTCGAAACGTTGAAATTGAATTAATGCTGCTGTGAAAGAATTTTACTGGACTGTTGTAAGTTTGGAAACCGCGTGCTGTAATTTTTTGAAAACCCACCTAACTGCTTGTCATGAGGATAGCCATGAGTCATGTATCACGAACAGACGACGTCATACTCTAGTGAGTGACCTTCACCTAGTTTATAGATCATCAAAATTTTAAGCTCTTTTTGACATGTTTCATGTCTTTTCTCTACCCCCTAAATCTCGAAATTGCGTCCGGCCATGACCTTGAGATTTGGGAAATTTTCAACGTCGATCCTCAGCCCTACCCCTGATTCCGGAATTTGCGTCCGGTCGTCTGTACAATTCCCTAGTATAATAAATAATAATATACAGTCTGTGAATGGTATTATACTGTCATAAAGATATATACAGTATACTGGAGGTGAACTAGACGAGAACCCCTTGTATTGTACTAGTTTTATACTAGCTTTGTACTAGGATAATACTAATCTTGAACCAGACATGCTTTATACTAGGTTTAGGAATCCTGTATACTGTATCAAAGCAATTAGGCCCCCTTCTTGGTCTAGGATAAGTCTACTTTAGGGTATTTTAGTAAGAGCCATCATGAAGCTATTAGCTTGTGCCATCATAAGTTTGGTGACGTCATAAGTCGTCAATCCTGATCCGCTGACAACATTAAGAGCAAACTTCTCCAAAGTCCGAGCCTCCCCTCCCTAGTAGTTCTAGCCTAGCCTAAGCGAGTGAGCCCCCCTGTCTCATCAGCCGGAAATATACTAAACTAGCCTAAAATACTCTAAAGTAGACCTATACTAGACCAAGAAAGGAATTTACTAAAAGCTATCCGCCTAGAGCAGACTTGTACAGTAAGCCTTCCAAAAGCCATTAGCCAAAAATATTCTAAATTAGGCTTATACTAGACAACAAAGAGGGCGAACGAGCGGAGCATACTAACTCATAAAACATGATCTTCATTAATTTGGCTATGCCAGAAAATCTTTTTCTAGTTACTGGAGGAGGGGACACAGGTTACCAAGGCCTGCTCTAGTGGTAAGATTATCTAGTACAATAGCTGCTTCTACTAGTGATGGGCGGATATTGGTTAGTAACCGACTGACAAGTTGATTCATGTAGAAATCTTTTTAACGGACGGTTGACCAAGAAACCGGTTGATGCAAGTGCAAAAACCGGTCAAATGCCAAAATTCAAAATTTTTCATCTATACAATATTTGAATATTAACACAATATAAAAGGTCCTCTGTTTCTTTCTTTTTAATTTTTGCGTTTTGATTTGAGAGCAAAAAAATGGAATACCTTGACGCTCCTAGCGGAATTTTTTAGAACTAAAAATTAAATAATTGACAGTTACCCGGTTTATTCAGCCATTTTTAACCGGATGATGATCTTCAAATAACCGTTTAACCGGTGATTGTAAATAACCAATGGTGCCAGGAGGGTCGGCTTCTGACAAATAACATTTCAACTTTTCAAAGGGAGTGGATAAATCTGCTGCTTAATTTCACTGATACAATTCCTTATCGTATTTCATTGTGCTACAAGTGAAATGTTGTATAGTCTGACGAACCCTTTTTACCTGAGCTTAGACCGGACAATAGATTGAAAGGGAAAGTTAATCGAACCTATTAGTACATGACGACCGGCAATAAGAGTTTCTGGACAAATCAGTCTTCCACGTTTCGTCTACCGAGACCGTTCCCGGAGCGTAAGCTCGCAGAGGATATTAGCTCTTTCGTTATGGTGTTCGCGGAATTATTAGTTAATTCTCGGTCAAGTATGGCGCGATAAACCTTTCGATATCTGATAGTCTCTCAAGGTACCTTTAGGTAGAATTAGGAAGAAAAACATTTGAACTAAAACCAGCCAGATGATGACCCGTACGGGTGAGTATGGGTATAAGTAAACTCTTACGTATTAAACAAGGAGAAATAATGATAATTTTTTTACTTTGCATTTCAATGACGTAGAATAATGGACACATTTCGTGACGTGAGCGTCTTAACAAAGACAAAGAAACAAACATACAAGAAAGAGAATATACATGGAGTTTGGTCAAAATTGGTTCATATTTAGGGCTTCAAATGCTTGTTCTCTTATTTGGGGGGGGGGGAGAGAAGACTCTAACATATGAATGTTATTTGGGCATCCATATAGAGGATATAAATCGAGTTTGGTCAAAATTGGTTCATATTTAAAGGCAAAACGCAATAATAAATGATACATGAAGAGAGCCAAAGACTCGAGACTACACACCATGATTTAAGAAGAAGAAAGAGAGAAAGAAAGAAAGACGAAGTAAACACCAAGACAACAATAACGCACAAATAAAAGCGAGATCACTACTTCAAACAATTACAAACACGCAAAGACACAAGAGTCGAGGAATACCCACAACATACTGCGCTGTGGATTATCATGCCGTGACGTGAGCGTCTCGACTTACCCGAAGAAAGAAGAAGAAATAAAGTGATTGCAATATAGTCGGCCTTTGCGACGTGGGCCGACCCTAAAAAAGAAGTGATTGCAACAAGTTAATGGCTTGTGGAAGAAGCACAAGCCTAAAGAGAAGAAATATTTCTTACATTCAATTTCTTCATCCGAGACAAAGATGGGTGGCTTTGCTCCCAGTAACATGCGTGTGACGTCTTAGGAGAATCACATTGACAAAGATTGCAATTTTTTTCAACAGCATCATTCATGATATGTACCCATTCACCACGGACTTGTAATAAGCACACTTCAGATCCAGGCAATATCTAAAAAGCCAGGTGAGTACTTATGATTGCCTCGTTTGTATTTGGTTTGTTTTGCAAAGAATTGGCGTTTTGTGTTTGCTCTCTACAGTGCAGTGTTAATCAATTTTGAAAATACAAAACAAATGTTCTGGTAACACTGTTCTGACGGTCCAAAGACTGTCGAACTACCCAAAGCGATCACGATTCACAAGCACTCGACTAATTATTTAGGTGTTGGTCGGATTCTGTTACTTTACAAGAATAGGCAAGTTAACCAAGACAAACTTTGCTTCTCATAATCAGTTCTTCTAATGGGTTCAAGACAACTAAAGAAAAAGAATATAATGGACAGCCACGTTGTCTACAATCAAGTCTTCAGCTAATGACTGTATTTGCATTACAGTTCAGCGTGGAATGACGTCATTAACGTTCAGTGACATCATCAAAGTATAGACGTCTGAATGTAATGCAATTATCAGCAGCTGGAGACCTAAATCCAGATGTATTAAAGTGATGGCTGTATTACACTCTTCTCTGTGCTTTGATGATGTCACTCCACGCAAAAGCAGAACTTGAATGGGTAGCGCCCTTGAATGCAAGGGCAGCCATCAGCTGAAGACCCGATTCTAGACAACATGGCTATTCTTTATAATCCCCTTCTTTATTGTCTTACTGTAAGCCGATCCCGGAAATAAGTCATCATACCTTTCCTCTTTCTTCCACAGTCCAGTGTGTAACAATTGATGATCCATTCTCATATCACCAAAATCTATTGCGTTTGAAAGATATTACGCTTTTCCTTCCACTCCACTGGAATTCAAAGAAAACTTGGGTTTTGACCTAGTTTTGAGACTTGAAAAAATTCAATTAACATCAGCTCAACTTGTGGATTACCACCCGCAAGGCAAGGTGATAAGGCTGGGATTTTAACCTTTTGATAAAAAATCCAATTTTTGTTTTCTGTTTGTAAGGCGTGACGAAGGTACACTAAGTAGGTCAAGGTTATTGGACTCACTCTAGGGACTGAGTCCAGCATCGCGGCGGGACGACGTTGATCGAAAATGACAACATAGGCGGAGTCTGCATCTCCAAAGAAATATTGTCCACTTAACAATCCGTACTACCCGTATCACTGGGATCTTTATTCGTGCTAGGTAGCGCTAGAGTAGCACTGTAAACACCATACTCTCTCACCGCACTCAACAAAATGAATAGGGAACGATTTCACGTTTAAAGCTCTTTGAATGTACAGCATCGAGGTTTTCAATCGGTCGTTAATGAATCAATACTGCATATTCATATGACAATTTTTTTTTTCTCAAAAACTGAATTTTTCAATGCTCTATAATGTAGTTTGTAGGGTATTTGATTTCTAGCATTGAAATTAGACTTGGTTAAATCGCTGTCAAGAATTGTGATTTTTGTATCCAATGGGCAGCGAGAGTAATATTATCGCATCCAAAAGCACTGGGGTGCGAAAAAGTGGAAAGGCTTCCGCAGGCGCGGATCCAGAACGTCATTATGGGGGGGGGGACTCACGCCGGCGATTCCGCGCGAATGACTGTGATCACCTCGAGTTGAGCCATACTTAATTTTTCTTTCTCAAAGTGAAGTTTTTTTTTGTATAATTTGGGAATTTGAGGGGGGGAGGTAAATTCCCCCCCCCCCTTCCGGTGGATCTGCACCTGCTTCTGATGAACGAGAAAGCCACGACCTAAAATATTCGTTTAACGAGTACTTCATCACGTACAAATAACAATAGCCCATAATTCTTAGCGAAAATGCAAGTTTACTCAGACATAAATGCGAGAAAACGTATACCACAAACGCGAACTTTTTGGAACACATTATTCCGTCGTGTCGTATTGCTGAAAAATTTGACCTTTTTTCAATGGCGCACGATCTATAAATAGTTTTCTCACGTACAGAGAACTGTCGGAATTGATTATCCTTGGATACTCGACTCGTTACACCAAGTGGTGAGAAAAATTGTAATGACACATCAACGAGACAATATATTCTCATACAGATATCTACATAGTATACGTTAATACGGTATCATTAGTCGAAAAGGAAATAGTGATGAAGAGTTCCACATAAATTGTCATTCAACATGATTAAAGAATCGTTGAAGCGAAGATTTCTCGTGTTCATCGAGTTACGACTTTGTACAACACGTGCACATTCCAAGCTCATGCGTTCAAAAGGAAATCGAGGCAGATATTATTTCACAATGATTCAATCTCCTGACATAGGGAATATTTTAGTATACTTGTACAGCTGCTCGTGAAATTCTACTCGTACATCATTTTCGGGTCGATTTCCACGAGAGTAATTTTCCGTCTTCAATCTCATTAAGTATCGCGCATAGGTATCGCATCTAATGCGTAAATATAGTTGAGTCACAAGATGTTCAGAGACCTAAGAGGTGAAGATGGACCAGGAAAAGAAGAAGCATCTAGGTAGGTATCGAAAACATTCAGATTCCTTAAAACCTTATATTTTAAGCATTGCTACTGTTGGAAGAATACAATTCAGAAAAATTGTGGCTCACACCCTCTGGGCTTCCTCTTTCTCTGTTTAAAATGTTACCTTGAATAAAAGCTGCAGATGGCTTGTTCATATTACTTTGCGGCTTCAAATTCGAACACATATTTCTTCAAGTTTACACCAGTAAAGGAACGGATTTACCTGTGCATCTGGCTGTTTTGATCGTCTTCTCCAAAGAAATCGCAGCTCAAATAATTACTCCCAGAACTATCCTTTATCCTTTCCTCAGGAAAATCCGACGTAATAATTCCACTACACTCTCACTATCACCGTCACATCGTTTGGAAAGAAATACGAACGGTTCATTCGTCTAACGATCACGTATTACTCATACCTATTTTCGAACTTTGTTTTCGTAATTGATAACAGGGTGGAAAATATTCCACTCTCATTAAGAACCGATACTGATGGATGAATAAACGCTATACATTCTAGATAACGTTCATTTTCATGCTTCGTTTCATTGTAGTCTTAGGAGAAAGAAAGAAAGAATTAAGAAGACTTTCTTCATCGTTTCGAAGACAGAACAAACATACTCGTAGAGTAGAAAACAGCTCAAGTTGTGGAAGAATGCCTAATTTCATTATCGTACCCTCATGTATGAGAATTGTCAATTGCATCGGAATAGTCTTTCTCAACTTAATTGAATTATAAAAGAGCACCACGAAACCCCTGCCCAGAATAGTAAAATTTGTAAAAGAAGGAACTTACTTTGAACTGAGTTGTCGTTGCATAAGTAATTTATTTTCAATCTGCTCGATCGGGAAATGAGGCACCTCGAATGGTGCCGATAACGTATTCGGTAAGTCTCCATCTTGATTCGCGTATCCATTTAGACCGGAACTGATTCCATTGAAGGTTGGACTCTCATCGCCTATGCAAACAATGAGATAATTTATAGACGACATGAGTCAAAATGAAAAATAACCGAGTAACACATAGACAATAGAGGAGAAAATAGATTACAATCACGGTCTCAAGTGTTTCTCTTTTCTCGCTTCATCAACAATAATATATACAAAAATGAGACATCGTTCTCGAGTGAGCGAAAAATCGACAAAAATTTCACAAACTTGCGTCAAAATTACTTTCGCGAATTTGAATTGATTAAGTCGACTCTGATCGTGAGGGCAGAAAAATAAGAAACAAGTACTAGCAAAAAATCAATATTTCTCGCGCTTTTCAGGATGATTTTCAAAAATTCTGAGGGAATGCAAATTTGAGAACAGAGAATTGAGTGCGAGTGGAGAGAAGAAAGACAACTGAATGAAAAAAGAAACAAGACAAAAAATGGTTACTTTCACCTCATCTTCTTCTTTCCTACCAGATCGAAAATATGAGAGTACTTGACTTTTACTTGACCTTCTTGCAACTGGTAGCCTGTACTGTGAAGCTTTCTGTCTTCAGGAGGGGTCTACAACTCAACCAATTTTTCAACTCTAGGATTTGGAGAAATTTTATGAATTGATTAGATTAGCCCGTGAGTTCGATGATCTCGACCTGACGTCATGCCGCTAACCAGACCCCAATTAACCTCCTGATGACATAAGCTAAGAAAGAATTAACATATATGCTACCTTGAGCTGAGAGATTCAGAGAGGGCATTAACGGGTAGCAAATTAAGAGGAAGGCCACAGCGGAGTCCCTCTCCTCTCCCTCTAGTGAGCTGAAAGAATGCGACCTGACATTGTTATATCCTGATCCATTTTGACCTTGAACTATTTGAAAATTACCTTCGAACACCAACTGAATATGGGGGAAGAAATGAGAGTAGCTCGAGCTTAGGCTATGAGAAATGAAACATTATCTTTATTTTTTGAACATCAACACAAAATCAGTTCTTTGAGAGGGTACATAAGTCCATTTTCTTCAATTTAGCTTACAGTATTTTATCTAAAATTGATAACGACAAACTGTTGTTCCTAAGTTTAAAAAGAAGTAGAGCTTCCAACCAGCGACGACAATAGGCTTCTTTAGAACGAGTGCTTCTCATAACCTGAACGATCTCTAGAAGTGACGACGAAACTGGACTTGTAGTCTAGCCTCAAAGTATTCCCTCCCTTCGATGAGTACTCGCGCTTTCTGATTGAACTGGCTTTGGGTCCTATCCGGACAGATAGGCTGGGATCAAAGTCGTGAGTATTCCCTGGAGTGGAAGTGGGTAGTATGATGGCTATATTACGAGAGAGCTCCACCGGAATGAGCAAGATCATTTGATTTAGTTTCCCGTGTCGATAGATTACGTTACTTGAATTAAGTATAGTTTATGTTGGTAGCAGGATAAGGCTCAACCTACCCTAATTGAATTGTTTTTCTTCATTTTTCCGCTTTTTGAGTATCGACAGTGGAGCTGAAAAAAATTCCGGACATTGAGCGATACTTTATCTACATGATAGGAGAAAAATTCAGTAGCTCCTCAATACAGAAACCCGTAAAATTGTCGAAGGCTGTGAATTGGATGTTTTTGACTAGTTCGCTACCGCTATTAGAGAGAGACAAAATTCACTCCTCGATATAGAAACCCATGAAATTATCGAAGGCTGTGAATTGAATTTTATTGACTAGTTCGATACCGCTATTATAGAGAGACTTTGTGATGACTATCATTTCCTCCGGTTTTTAGCGGGGACCGGCCATCCATTTTGTTAGGGGATTACATCCTCAGGAAACGTCCGCGTCCGGGAGTTTCTGTGAACTGCGTGACGTGACGTGTGGCGCTTTGTGACGTCATCAATGACCTTGACCTACTTTAGAGACTTGGAGAAATTTCAACTTCCAGCCGGGATGCTTTATGACGTCATCAATGACCTTGACCTGCTTTAGGTACTTGGAAAAATTTCAATTTCCAGCCGCGATGCTTTATGACGTCATCAATGACATTGACCTCGACCTACTTTAGGGACTTGGAAAAATTTCAATTTCCAGCCTTCATTACATCAGGTTAGCTTGCAGTATACTGAGAATTTTCTGAGGGAGCATTTTCGCGCCAACGTCATCGCGAGCGCGGGAGGTGGCGGGTTCCCCGCTGCCACTGCAAACCTGCAATGGCCTCTAATTTTTCATTAAACGGCCTTTGGAAGCTTGATGAACAAGAATAAGGTCAGCACTATCAAACGTCTGCCCCGAGTCAATCAGGCAGATCGCTCTAAGGGCACGATTTCTATTCACTCGTGGACAGACCTTCCCGTCTGGCACACGCAATTGGCAGTACATTGTCCACATTGTTACCAATAAAAGCCACTTTTTTCAGTTTTGGGAAGAAGGTCTTTAGGGCAGGATAAGTGACAGGGAAAAGGCGCGTTCATGTTTCTGGCGGGGAAGTGGTAAAATATTTTGCTCAGAAAAGGCATTCTAACATATTTTATTATGGAGGATGCCAAACTTTGAACAGAAAGGGAGAGGGAAAGCTCCAGATACCGCTGTGACAGTACACGCCTCACGAAACAAGTCAATATTGAGACGCAAGAGATTTGATATGGGATAATTAAGACTTGAAATCAGTTCTGAACGCGGGAATATAGAGGTAAACCTACATACATACCATGGAGTGGTAGCATATACAGGGTCCGGCAAAATGATGTGAACAGTTGAACGAAAAACTCCGGGAGGACTCCGCGACAATTTCGTGGAGTTTCCCGGTAGACCGTTCACATCATTTTGCCGGACACTGTATAATGAAGGGAGTCACAATGAAGGTGAGGCCATTTCTAAAGATGCGGAACTCAGGAGAGAGTTACGAGTCAGTAAGCACAAGTGTGGAAGTTGAGGGATTGATTGAACTTCAGATTATCAAAAGTAGAGAAAAACGCAAGAACACCACCCAGGTCACCTGACTATAAGCAAGAAACTTGTTATCCAGGATTCCATTTCTTGAGAAGCCTCTTCAGAACACGAAATGAAACCTTCGGCGAGAATAGGAAAGAGGGGTTTACTCGTAGGTAGCTCCCCGGGAAAGAGTACACGTCACCTCAAAATATATGATTATTAGTTAGCCTCTAGACAAGCACTGATCAAATGAATTCAAGAAGGACAATATCTTAGCGGAATAGGGAGCAGATACGATCGATGATAGGAGGGACAGAACGGTAGGTATACATGGAGGCTGCTTATCAAAATCGCGATCTGATTGACTTTGGGCACACGCTTGACAGTGCTAAAATTATTCTTGTTAATCAAGCTTCCAAAGGTCGCCTAATGAACAAGCTAGTCTCTGTGTCGTACTGGTCGATAAAATTCAATTCACGGACTTGAGTCTTTTCTTCTCTGTTAGCATTCCTAGAAACCATCGGATCCGAAATTCTCTGGCGGATGACAACATACAATATCCTTTTCCAAGGAATGTTCCTCGTATCTATCATTGGTCAAAGTCCAGTAACCTTCTGAACTTTTACCAATGGTAGATCGAATAACCGCATCGTCGCACGACTTCTTCTTTCTTCGAAGAATTCATTAAGAAAGAATACAAAAACTCTGATCTGTGTACCCTTTTGTTCTCATTTTTCAATAGAACTTACTCAACCAGACAGTACCTAGCGCTCCTACAAAGCAAAGCTCAAATACAGAAGATTAGGAAACACATCCCAGAAGAAAACGACCATACAAACCTTCAACCATATACATTACATGGACATGCTATAGTCAGGATGTAACTATTTCCAAAGCGTAAGAGTGTGCGTCTCTTCCACGTTTCTTTGTGAAGAGTGTGTGTGTGAAGTTCGATGTGCGCATGCGTACTTAGGAAAAAGTTACAGACTGCAATGTTTTGACCCAGATTCTTATCAGTATAGTATGTCCATGTAATGTATATGGTCGAAGATACAAACATGCTGACGTTATCGATCATTAGTTTTTCTGCTCAAACATTGATAACCCGTCACAAAATGTGTACGTCAGCCTTATAAAAATATCTTATTCTTCAAATATTCGCACAGGTGAACCAGTCTGTGTGCCGCAAAGAAATTTTGTAGTGATAGCCATACTACAATTTCATACAGACCTCTCATTCATTCTTTGTAATTGGGAAACGATTGATTAAGGCGCCCTTAATAATTCACACATATAGCACATTAAAACCTGGCTGACTTTCGAGCTTACATAACGCGACATGTTTTCATAATCGTTATGCAAACATGTGCAATGTAATGTACAGGAAGCTCGTAAGTCAAACAATCTTAATACTGAAAATTAAATTGATCGTTAAAGTTAATCACTTGTAGTATAGATTCCTCGACTCGTCATCATAACTCGAATTGTACACCCAGAATTTGGAATTGAAAAAAAAAGTAAAGCAATAACCGAACAAGGAAACGAAACACAATACGCTAATATTACTGTCGACACTTGCGAAAAACTTTTAAGTTCTGACGATGACAAAGAACCACTCTTTATGAAATGAAGTACCGAGACTAACTACCGTTCGGCAAGCGTTTAAGAAAAATTTTAAAAACCTCATTTTCATTCTACCTTGAGCGACGTAAAAATTCGAAGTACTTTAATAATTTATTTATAGGCTACCGAATTCGCAAAAATATTATACGCGATCTCAAGATTCGCTTTATCTTTTTCGCATTCGTAGATAAGACTGATTGTGAGTATTGTTGAACGAATCATATTCGTAGCGTAATTGTAAACACATTCATGTGTAAAGTAAATAAAAACCGAACGTACAAAAAAACAAATGCCTGGATATGTTTGCGTAGTAAGTACTATAAGTGTGAAACGATTAATTTAGCACTCCAAATGAATGCAAAAAAGTACAAATATTTTTCAACACGTTCATTAAAGTAGCAGCATGTGCCGGCTGTAGGTAAACCTTCAATAAGATTTAATATTACGTAGGTACAAGACAAAAGGGTGCAAGGAAAACGTGTAATAAGTAAATAAATATACATTATATGTGCAACGGCCAATAAATGAGTTTTGTACTGAGTACTTGATTTGTACGAAACTAATAGCAGATATTTTAGGAAAATGTCAATTTCTTCAAATGGAATCTTGAATAAAAGTACATTATCACAACTTTATTGCTCGCGAAACCGGTTACGTCTCACTAATTGAGTTAATGGAAGGATGAATTATGAGCATTGTTCAGAAGGTGCGATGGAAATAGAAACGTCATCAGAAGTGGACGTGGTCTTATTAGTGGAAAGTTTTCGATACTCTCCACGATAAAACCGTAGCATAGAATTCGCGATCAAATGATTTTTTCTAGCAAACTTAAAATGAATAAAATGACATAATGCAAGTATATGAACCTTCAGCGAAACTGCATAATTCTCAATCTTGTAAATCTAATCGAGAGGTCACGAGTCCAAAAGAAAATCCGGATTTGAAAACAGTAGAATTTGGCCGAAAATTCGAGTTCAGAACCATCCAAGACAAAAGAAGTGGCGAAAAATTGTCGTGTATTCCGAATCTTAACAGAAGGGGTAAGGGGATAGACATTGAAATTTTGAACACAAAATTTTGAAGAAGTACTGAACGACCGATACGTGACCGGTAACTCGCAGAAATCTTGTACAGATCAAAAATCAATTCTAACGTTAATCAATAGGAGAGAACGTATTTATCAGGAGAGAAAAATTTTCCTGAAATTTTGAACAAATCCTGTCATACTTATACTTCCAAAATAAGAGTTCAAGTAGGAATTTCTCAAATTCTCCGTTTCCCAAAAAACAGGTTTTTTTACGCTTCGTTCAAAAAGAATGAGGGAGTATTGACTATTGAGAGGTCAATTCCGGCTAAGCAAAATTGAAATCAGGGTGATTTTTTCATTCGCATAATGTTTTTGAGTAATCTGAAAACAACTTGGGAACGAAGTGATTAAAAAGAAAAAGATTGAAAGAGCAAAATTTGTAGAGCGTGAAATTTTCTATGAAGTCAACTTTTCTCACAAAAATTGATTCAAATCGATCAAGAAAACCCACTCATCAATGGACAAGTTTTCTCTGACGTCATACCGTCATTTAGAGTGTTGATAACAGCACCCGTTATAGTGTTTACAAACCTCTTGACTTGGTTGAATCCCATAAGAAATACGCAAGGGTCAAAAATAATTCAGTAAAAACAAAAGGGGAATATTCTGTGAATTCGTATGAGGATGCAAATGTAGGAAGCACTACAGTCGCACCTAAAAAGGTGATGCGGCAAAAATGCCATAAATTTGTATGAAACTAAATGGGCTGTATAGTCAATATTGAAAAAAACACTCACGCAGTCACGTGAGTAATACACGACTTTTCCTTTGACTAATCAAATTTCATTAACAGAATTACTCCTCCTAATAACTTATAAATTTTATTTATTCTCTCGTCACCATCTGTATCTAACAAATAAAAAGTCGGCAAATGTTCAGAAATTCTGATAGTCACTCAACAAACTGCCATGAATTATCGCAGCGAAAAAAATTTCCCATTTACATGTGAACCAATTTGTTCATCAGGTCAATCAGAAACACACTGAACTTAACCTAACCTAACCTAAAGAAGCCCTCACTGTGTAAAATCATTCTTCTAAACTAATTTAATGAACCCTTTGTCAAGAATGAACCTGTCAAATAAAAGGTTCTTCATAACAATAGACGCACTGATAACAAAAGGATAGGGATTTGCTTCAGGTAATGTGAGCGACTATACTCCTAAAGAGTGAGAAATTAATTAAAAAATTGCAAATTTCTCAAAAACTACTCGTCCGATTCTCAAAAAAATTGCGGGTGCACATCTTCAGATATACTACTACAATATGGCCACGTTTCAAGAAAATCCGTCAGGTAGTCTCGCAGGAGTTCGACGGACAAAAAAATCTTATAATAATGAATAAATAATTAATAATTAAATATAAAAGGAAACCTGAACGGACGGGTGTAATACCTCACTTTTCCACTAGGAAAAGTCGGTAATACAGAAAAGTGGTGAGATCATTACCATTTTTATTCATAGAATAACATAAAAGAAGAAAAAATTAAGACTTCAACAATTTTCTGAAACATCACCTTTTCAGGCAGCTTCCAAAAATGGCCACCACAGTTTTTGTGGAGGGCGCCTACTTTGCATCCTCATGCAAACAAGAGTTATTTGCAAAATACATCGAGGTATACACTATCTGCCGGTGGTCTCTTTGATTGGTGAATTGAGACAAGAAGGTGATGGTGAGCCGCTCTGTGTTTTGCAAATCAAATTTACATAGTTTCTGGCACTTGTATATGAACTTGTGGTGATGATAGATTACTCATTCACAATGGGACCCTTTTTAGCAAAACCCAACCAAGCGACATGATAACGATCTGGGGAATAGGATAATCTCCATTTATAGTGAATAAACATTTCTCCTGTTCTCCAGATTGTTATCATGTCGCTTGGTTGGGTTTTGCTAAAAAGGGTCCATTATTGGTAAGACAAAAATCTTTGTTCCTTGTGAGAATCAAGTGGTTTGAATTAGTGATGGGAATGATAGACTATTGATACTATCGGGAAAAACAATAGTTTTGTGAAACACCATCGACGATAGTATTGTCGATAGTTTGAGAAACTGAATGTCAACTAGTCGACCGTTCACTGTTCACTTTTGGTCACATTTGCTTTTTGAGTGTGGGACCACGTTTTTATCGTATTTCTTAGCCGCGTCCATCATCTGGCAACACTAGAATACATTCCTCTACAGAATTTTCAAAAAAATAACGATCAGGAGAAAAGTATTTATCTCATCAGTAGCTCAGATACTTTTCTCCTGATCAATGTTTTTCATCCAAACTATCGATAGTTTTAGGAAAAACTATGGGGACTATCAATAGCATGAGACTATTGACTATCGCCCAACACTAGTTTGAATAACACCTTGCTAATGCATTGATTTACACTTTTGATGACAAAAGCTAAAAATTTGTCTATTATCTCAGTTCCAGTGTGCGCGATACTAGCGCTGTCTGTCCCGAAAAAACAAATGGAAGTTTTGCCAACAGTCAACTTGAATTTGGGCGGTTATCGGTTATTTTTAAAACCCGATTGAACGGTTATTTGAAAATCATTGTAACTGGTTTTGGTTTATCGCTTGAAAACCGCCAAATAAACTGGTTCACTACAAATTATCCAAAACGCTTTAGTTCTTGAAAAATTCCGCTAGGAACACTTCTTCCCTTTTTTTCTCTGTGATACGGGAAATTGGGGGGGGGACAACAAAACCAAGTTGCCATACGTCTCAGTGTCCAGGACTCTTGGTTTTTTCCTCTCATTTACTGTAACCTGACAGAAATTCATTTTCTTCAAAAGATCAGCTTTTTTTCCTGTATAGATCTAGAACTCAAGAAATTTGACTTTTTCAAAGTCAAGGTATGAAGACCGAGAGATCCGCAAAGATCTGGAACCAGAGATTTGCTACTTTTTCGCTCGTTAAGATCTAAAATTACTAAGTATGAGGGTTCTTAACTGAAGTAATGATAGATAACTGAAAAATTGAGTTCCATTAATCAAAAAGTATAATAACATTCTCAGAATACATACACACGGTGGGTATATTACCATTATTGGGGTATTAAAAAGAAGAAACTTTTTCAAAGACTGCACGAAAATTTGAAAACGTCATGCAAAAAATAAAACTCGCCAGGGCTCCAACGACACGTGCAGGATGACGCGAAACCCGCCGTGCGCAAAATAAATTCGGAAATTGCTACGCAAAAATAAAATCAAGTAACAGGTACTACGTAACTTCAGTGACGTCACAACACATTCTCCCGCCGGGGAGAACTCAATTTCTGTTTCACAATTGCTGCCTTGCCAAAGGCAAGAGCCCTAAAAAGAGAGAGAAGACCTTCAATACTGTGTTAATATTCAAACATTGTAGCGATAATTAAAAAACTTCATGAGCCAAGTATTCTAAAGGTTAGTCTAGGTAGCTGATAAGCTCGCCACGCACAGTTTCTTAGCCATAGTACAAACCTAATACTTTGTGCTTGTATGTTAGGCTATTCAGCTGATGGGCGCAAGCTCAGCCTTGGACTTATGTACGCTAGTATAGTATACAAGAAGCCTCATTCACTGTTTGCTAGACTATTGACTCTATAATAGCATTTCTTAGAACTCCATGTACTGATGTTGGGCTAACTAGCTTACTCTGTCCCCTTTACACCTATAAAGAGGCTCCACCCTGGGTGAAATCTGTTCTATTAGGGAGGGGAGGGGGAGTTCGAAAAATTCGTCCTACGCCGTTCGACTTTCGGCGGAAGCTGTCCCACCTTAGGGAAGTATTAGAACTCGGAAAAATATTGACCGAGCAGAAAGGGAATTGGAAAAAATTCGACTTTTGAGACCTCAATTTATAAAAGCAGAGAGGCATTGAATTCTCAATACTAAAATCGATTTGACCCATAAAACGGGTTCCCTGCGATCCTCATTCAACCTCGTTAAGGAAGCCGCCGTTCTTCCAAGTTCATTAAATAGAAAAAAATTGTTGGTGACGTAACTGATGACGTAACTTTTCAATTAATGATCAATTAAAGATATCACTATTGATGTCATAGTGATAAAACAGTGACAGTTATCCAAAAGTAGACCTGGTCAAAAGTCACTCTGAGACGGTTTTCCAAGCGTAATTCCAATTTTATAAACGTATGAATTGTTAAAACGAAAAATATTTCCCTTCACCAATATTTACAGTCTCTTTATAGTATCTGCAAAAAAAAAGGGAAAGAAAACCTTCTTCATCTTCATTTTCATTTTTTTTTTTTTTCAATTCAGAGAGAAGGTAAGGGGGTTGAAACGGTAGGCAGAATAGTTTTTGATATGTTCTAGTATTTGTATCGCATTGATAGGGAAATTTTGATCAGACAAAGAAATTAAAAGTAGAAATATCCTGACTTAAATTTAAACGGTCCCTTTCCTTTTTCGACAACTGAGAGGCCGGCCTTACAGCGCTACAAATAATCTATACCCACATAAACAATCTGACAGGTATGGTGAATGAAATTTTGTTAGCGGTTTTCACGAAGGAGAAGCAAAAAAAGTCAAATTTTTGACATCATCTGTCAGCTCTAGTTGACAAGACATTGAAATTTCGCTCATCTGCTAGAATGAGCATGGGTACTTTAAGAGA
This sequence comes from Aspidiotus destructor, assembly GCA_035079395.1. Classification (NCBI taxonomy): domain Eukaryota; kingdom Metazoa; phylum Arthropoda; class Insecta; order Hemiptera; family Diaspididae; genus Aspidiotus; species Aspidiotus destructor. The sequence goes on along the minus strand of JAVHKZ010000001.1, from coordinate 28,669,757 downwards.
TCCGTCATGCTCTGGAAAAATTTATCGATTGAGAGGATTGTTATTCATCCACAGGCTTACAAATCGAAAGTTTCCGAGTTCGTCTCCTATTTCAAATACCCAATGGACCAAGGTTCACTACGCACAACAATTGAAACTAAGGCCAATAGAGGTTGAAGCTCTACAAAGACAGTGCAGAATAACAAAACTGATACAAGATCTTCGTCTATAGAATTTGAAAAATGTCTCTTTCAAATAGATACGATTACGACCAGCAACAAAAACTATAAAAGAGTTTTGATGGTAAATAGATGGCGTTGTCTTTGTTTCGCAAAGGAAAAAGAAAAGGAAAAGAAAACCTTCTTCATCTTCATTTCAATTTCCTCAATCCAGAGAGAAGGTAAGGGGGTGGAAACGGTAGACAGAATAGTTTTTGATATGTTCCAGTATTTGTATCGCATTGATGGGGAAATTTTGACCAGACAAAGAAATTCAAAGTAGAAATGTCCTGACTTAAATTTAAACGGTCCCTTTCCTTTTTCGACAACTGAGAGGCCGGCCTAACAGATCTATACACACATAAACAATCTGACAGGTATGGTGAATGAAATTTTGTTAGCGGTTTTCGCGAAGGAGAAGCAAAGAAAGTCAAATTTTTGACATCATTTGTCAGCTCTAGTTGATAAGACATTGAAATTTCGCTCATCTGCTAGAATGAGCATGGGTACTTTAAAAGATCCGTCATGCTCTGGAAAAATTTATCGATTGAGAGGATTGTTATTCTTCCACAGGCTTACAAATCGAAAGTTTCCGAGTTCGTCTCCTATTTCAAATACCCAATGGACCAAGGTTCACTACGCACTACAATTGAAACTATAGACCAATAGAGGTTGAAGTTTTAAAAGACAGTGCAGAATAACGAAACTGATGCAAGATCTTTGTCTTTAGAATTTTAAATATTTCTCTTTCAAATAGATACGATTACGACCAGCAACGAAAACTGTAAAATTTGATGGTAAATAGATGGCGTTGTCTTTGGCTCGCAAAGTGATAAAGTTTTACATCATCTGGCGAAGCCCAAAGAAAACGCTTTTTTCAACATCTTTGTAGCCGACGCGAGTAATGATAGAGCTCACAAAGAGCGCTGAAAATAAAATATTGATTGCTATCAGATTCACAAAAGCACACCGATTTCTCGCCCGTAAAAGAAAATCATCAGATGGTGATTGTTTTCGATATAGAATATTGTGTACAGAAAATACAAACGTTTCGGCAGAAAATTCGAAGATTTATGGAAACTGAAGTCGCGAACTTTTATCATCTCCTTAAAATTATTCATTTTCTGTAACAAAACTTCCGGAGTACGTAAAAAATGCGAGCCAGTAGTAGGCTAGTTGAACAAGAGAAAAATTTGCGAGTACGATGTTCACGAACTGACTATTACTGTTTTAGTAAGGTAGACAAGCTTGTTCTAGTCTTTATGGCAAACTAATAATACCTCGAATAGTACATATAATTAAGCAAGTCAAACAAAGAGAGGTAGAGAGAAAGAAGTGACGATCCATTGACTTCAGTTGGCGGAAAATCTATGCGACCATACAGCGAGATGAAAAATTCGTCAGTACAGGAAGAGGGAAAATAGAAGGCAATGGAGCTGATCATGTATCCACTTACTCATGCTTTGTCGACACAATGTACGTATACACTCATTCTCATTAGCAACCATTGTACGAGTGAACCATTCTTCAGCAATTTATTTACAGAAAATTAATGTAATGAGCACTATTAGGAATTTATTGAATCATTACAGAAGATTTTAGTTCACATTCTATGGCATACCTATAGGTTACTGCGAGCAGTAATCGCAAAGAGGTGTGTGTTTCGCTCATTTGGATGATTTAAAAGTATTCATACCAAGATAATGGAATATCAATTCTGAACCATACCTTTAAATCCTTTCCTAAAAACGAGATATTTTCAGACATAAATTAGTTTACGACTGATTTAAATAATGTTTGCTACTTCGCAGTTTTCATCTTACAGCCTCAAAACAGAATGCGACCGTGAGTTGAAAAAGTCATATCATTTTTTCCTCTCTCTCCCCTTTACTGGTCTAGAACAATTTTCAGAGTGAGTTTGAAACTATGTGCGAAAATGATACAAAAAATGTTAATCTAAAATACCTCGGATATTACTGCGACTAAACAAAGGAGTATTGTTTAGTTTTACTTTGAATATTTTTCTGTAAAGATCAATTAGACCTCTCTTTGTCATGTCGTTTTCGATTTGGAATGAAGATTAAAAAACAGAGTCATACCTACCTTAGTTCCAGACAAGGGGGATAAAGTTTGTAATAATCTGAGGATTTTTTCACATGTACGTATTCGACCTATTTTTTACTTTTATAAACGTAGCAAAAATTCGATTTGTAGGAAAGCTCAGAGTTTTACTTTTACACAACATGGTTCATTATTTTTGACGGCGATGATTATTTTCATCAACTTTTTCAAATTTCTCTTCATTGTTTCGATAAATTTGAGGAAGTTTGAAAAATCTAACTGTTATAACTTTTTGAAAGGGAGTATCTTCTAGTTTTTATTTTCGAATATTGACGAAGTGACCAAATATGATTTTTTTTCAATTTCGAGTTTTCTGATTCCCTTCCTGCATGCGCCTATTTTATATTTTCTTCGCCAACTTACAATAATATTGAATGACTAAAATCCCTGGCAAACTCAATAAATTTTCGTACCTCCATTTTTTTTGCGAATTTTCCATTTTCGACCTTTGAAGGTGAAAGAAGACATTTTTTCTTCGCTTTTTATACCACAAAGAAAGGTATAAAATGAATGATGAAGAAATTATTTCAAGCCTGTCAAGTAACGACACCGTCGATAGGTACACGACAGCCGGGTAAATGTTTTTTTTTTTTTTTTCGTCGTAACAAAGGAATTTGGTATCGCACATTCACGGCTTACTGAAAATCTGACGTTCGAAGCAGCGATGCTTTTGTTAACACCTGTACACTTCGACCGTCTTGACGCAAATTACAAAATAATATTAATTAGTAATTTTTGGGCCTCGATCGTCAAGTTCGAAAACGACGCACATTCACGGAATAACAAAATTGGAAGAAAAAATTAAAATTCTTTTCTCGTCATCAGAAGGGGAACTCACAAGAGCGAATCATATCGTTTGGATGATGTCCAAGGTATAACTGCTTATCGAACAAAAAAAGAATTGATTCTATTATACGGGGCACATTTGGGATTTTCTGTATACGGCGTAAAAGTATGATTTTTTTTTTTTGATTCGCCGAAATATTACAAAAAATAGAGCTGTTTAAGATAGAGTTTTTTTTTTTTTTTCAAAGGGTTATATCATTCGCTTGCATTCACAGAGGTTTCCTACTTGGATTTTATTTCCTATTTTTACCTCCCGGGGTTCTTTAACAAGTTCACGGAAGATTATCGATCAGTACGAGGAAGTGTCCGATAACCTCGTTTGTTCTGTTCGTACATTCCCAATATTTATTTTCTGTAATCTTTGAACCTCATGAAAACCTACAAGTTGATGAAATATTTGCACAATTTCTAGTCCGTTGCGATAGCAGTATTGACAAAATTTGGTCACAAGATGAATAATGAATGTGCGATTCCTTGAAACGATCTTTCCATTACAGCCCTAAAGACCGATTTTCTAGTAACGTCATATGCATCCATAACGTATAAAAATAATTTCAGCGAACGGCACATGAAGACCAATCTGTACAAAGGGCGGCCCTTCAACGTACCATCAGAAATACATTGATGACAACACGGACGCCCTTTGTACAGATAGGTCCTTATATGTTCCATCTACGGGAACGCTGCGATCATCCACTAGTACTTTGAGAAGAAGAAGTTGAGAATAAATAAATATTGAAATTTACAATCTTCAAACTTCCCCGTATGCGTGATACTTTCTATTCTCAAGCATTCATTTTTTTTTTTTTTAAGAATGAATGAATGATCGAGATGTTCTCATGCTATTCCTAATAGTGAAGCTGCTGGAAGTTGATAGATCCTTTTCAGGTACATTTCTGCGGTACAAATAAAGTTGATAAAATCCAAATCAACAATCAGCAAGAAATAATATTTTCTTAATCATCCAAAAGAAAAAAGATACAGTTTCCCTGATCATTCAACTTTGTACGGCAGTTTTGCTTTCAGTTATCAGTGTTGTGATGTTACGTTACGGAAAATTGATCGATTATTTAGAAGCATCAATAATCATTATTAAACGAATGAATTTTAAGACCAGCTTTAATTTTGTTCCCATTGAATTCTCTAGAACGCCGAGTTCAATAAATATAATCAATCGATACCGGTATACAGAGTTGCCGTTCAAAATCAAATATTGTCGTGATAATATGAGGACGCATCTGGCAAAAGGGCGTTCGCTCAATGTATTTCTCATAGGACAGATGCTCTTTTGCCAGAACCTTCCTATTATGCAAAACAACGATCACCGAGACTGGGTCTTCCGCGCAACTTGTTGTATACAGTATGTATAATGCTTAGTCATCACGCACCAGTGCACCACTCTTATCACAAAACACAGTCAAATGCCTTTCTTTCAGACTGAGAGGGGCGTCCGTCTCATTAAGACATCGAGCGGACTTTCTTTCGACAGAAAATGTCCTCATTTATTATCGTAATGTGTCGTATCTGAGAATCGAGACCAATTTGTCGAAGGAAACTAGGTATTATTGTTATTGAATTTTGCACTGAACTACAAAACCACAACGACAATGTATGAGAATTTGATTTTCTTTCGAACACATTTCTCAATCCGTATTCTTCCCTTTCCATGATCATTGTTCTGCATGTATAGGTACGTCGATTCAATTTTATACGGCAGCGAAAAGGAAAGCAATGAGAACAACACATCGGGGAATATGTTAGACAGGAATATCCAGAGGCTAATAACACTTGTGCCATGAAATCGAGACTTGAAGTTCCCCATTGAAGAACTGTGCTGGGAGACACAGACGAGATGAGCACGCGTCTTGATTATTCGTTTTCTCAGGTAATTTCTTCAAGAGTGAGGGGGGAACAACTAAAGAAGACCTCTCTGGTCCAGAACTTTCATGAAGTCTAATCTCGCACGAAACGTTGAAGTTCATTCTATTCTTCGCAGTACAAGCTCAACGAGCTCCTAACACGATAATAACGATAAAATTATAACCGTTTTATCTTCTTTACACTTCTTCGGTTAATCAACTCGTTTCATTTAGTTTTCAACGGACATTTCGCATAATAAATTTTATGGCACTTGTGTATGATTATGATGAGCGGATCTACGGAAAACAATACCTAAGCGAGATCTATTATGCAACTTGACGAGAGCGTCCATAACCGGTATTTCTGTTTATGAGACTCAAATACTTATCAGCACCTCAACCATCTTCTACAAGCTTCTCTATTTGAACACCTCTGCAAATCCTCATACAAATAACGCGCGATAAGGGAAAGACTACAATAAATTTACCTCCATCTTCACTGTCCTTGAACAGTCTAAACACAAACAACTGAGTTTGACGATCCGAAGGAGATAACGCCGCTCCAGTGATGACTCCACGTTGACTCATCTCGGGTAAATGAAGGGAGCTCACTATTTCAACGAAAAAATCATCCGCACTTGATCGGTACGAAGACGACTCATAAATTATCGAGAGTGTACAAAACTACGCGATTTACTCGCGAGGATCAAAAAGAGATCGGAAGAAAAGAAACAAAAACCAACAATAGGAACGCTCACAACGTTACTAAAAAACACAATAATGATAACTCGATAGTATCGAGACGCTAGATAATTTCGGTTGTAACAAAAATAGTTCTTTTCTTTTTCTTCTTTCAGGATAGCGAATGCTTTGCATGAAAAAAATCGAGTAACGTATTTCTAGAATGGTATATACAAGCTAATGTCATAAAGACACGAACAAAAAACATATTTCGTCGTCTCTTGCCCGTCGCCCAAATAATGTGCGAGTGCTTATTGCGACATAGAAATAGGAATGAAATCGTTGACATGCGAAAGAATTTTTAGTCTTGGCTTAGCGGTTTTAAATAAAACGACGTTCATATATTTCAATTAACGCGGCGAAGCGACCTAAAACGTACAGTGAAATGTCCAATTTTCAATACCTAATCTTTTAATCTAGAGTCTTTCGGTCGAGAAGAAGAAAAAAATTGATCATTTTCAGTTTTTCGCGTTCTAGTGCGTCATACTGTGGTCGTATAAAACTATAGGATGAAACAGTCATGGCTTTTCTGTAAATTGGTATGCACCGTGAATTTGGATCTAATAATAACGGCAAGCTCATAAAGTTTGTTCAATCTATGTATTATAATCAAAGCTACTATTAAGACTGTAGCCATACGCTTTATAAATAAATCAGAAATTTTGATATTTAGGTACTGAATCTCTATGCAGAGCGTCATTGATACTCAAAAGAGCTTTTCGAATACTGTGTTTCTGAATTTTCTAATACTTACTTATTAAGAATAAAGAAGGAACGCATTTGATTGGTTCTGTTGTTTAAACGGTATACAGAAAAATTTTCAAGTTCTGATGCTACTATAGTCTTACAACGACCAAAGGTTATCAAAAAATCTCACTTCAATCCCTCTGATTCTGTAGGAAGCTCAGCTGAGTTTCACTCTACTTTAGTACAAGCGTTGAGCTTAGGTTAGCATTATCTTTTTTCTTTGATCTTTCTTATTTGCAGAAAATTTAGTGCATACTTGTTTTTGAAGGTTGAAAATGTAGAATTTAAAAAGGTTTAGTGAACGCCATTGCAGATACAAGTACTTGAACACAGATCTGTCTGGAATAGTAGACAATAATTGGGTATATGAATATGCATAAACGTATTATAGGGGAGAGGAAAAATATTGTAGATGTGACGGCTCAAAAACTATCAATGGCACTTTCCTGTTTTTTAGTTCCAAAAGTGGCCTAATGTAGAATTAGAGATGGCGCTCATGATTTCCATTCTCCACCACTTTGTGGCATCATTACAAATGAGAGACTTGGTGTTCCAAACCCGTTATTTTTTTAAAGTTGCAATCAAGTGCGTCACTGTAAGTCCTTCTCTTCACATACCAAGTCAAGTTCTTCGTAACTATAGAGATTGGAGAACTATTATTTATGTGCGCAAGGCAGTAGTGTCCCAATAGCGTATACTATGGTGGTAGGAAAGGGGGAAATTAGCGTACAATTAAGGAATATCGGAAGAATGAGGAGATGGTTTTTATCGAGCTACTAAAGCAAACTGCAAAAGAAATAAACTGAACAAATACAACAAGTGTAGACTATGAATCAGAGAAAAAAAAGTAAAAGTGATGGGTACATAAAATTATGATAACGGACGTGTGTAAGGAGGCGAAATTCGCTGTATCACTCTTGTAGTTTACAGTGTTGGCCCGTTTTATGATCTCAATGACTTCTCTTAGCTTCCGCTTACAGTTAGTTTTTACATTTTTAAAATTAAAGGAGTGACTCATTTCTTTAGAATGAACAGCGAGAGCAGTGTGATTATTCTGCTTTCTTTCATCAATTTTATGCAGGGAGATCCTAGCGGATAATGACTGTTTACTCTCTCCAACATAAACTTCGGGGCAATCAGAACAGGAATTGAATGAACAACACCAGCTCCTTCAAGTGCGAGGGGTAGGGTCTTGAGTTCGAGAAAAAATTTTATGGTCGTGGAGAATGTTGTGGTTACCGAAAGCAATATAAATTTTAGGATCTAAAGAACGTAATAATTTTAGTATGAGCATGCTGTCATGGCCTACATAAAGTGAATTTCTCTGATTCATGTTGTATTCGTTTATTTCTTGTTCAGTTTCTTTCGGTTGTTTGCTAAAGACCACTGTAGGCCTAGTAAAAATATAATTTGGGCGAGCAAAGTTGTAAGCTATGAAAATTTGATTTTCCAACTGGACAAGGTCTTGCGAGTGAAAATCCAAAAAAACGTGAGTCGATAGACTTTCAACGACAAGTCAAATGAGACACGTCTCAGCACTAGCTCTCCACGTGCAATAGGAACTCGTTTCACAAAAATTTGCATTCAGAAGTTGACTTTGCCTCATCCTTCTCGAGAATATTTTTCATGGCACTGGTTCTCCTGAGAGAGAAAAAAAAAGAATACTCTTCACCCTAGAGGCCTTCTCTATCGGAAAATCACAAAGATTAAGACTGCCATACTAAATGGGAATCGAGAAAGAGGTACATTTTCAGCTTCAATCAGCAAAAAATTCATTAATTTTTTATGAAGCAAATTAATAACACCTAAATCGATCGATCTGACGTTATTTTCAACAAAAAATTCCCTGGTGTTTTTCCAATTATTAAATGTTCCTTAAATGAACCGTATTGAAATATGGGCCTTCCCCCTGTCATTTTGAAACGTATATCTAATGTCAAGTTCAACGTAGGTAATTTAAAGAAGAGTATTCATCATATTAAGTGAAACAAAGCTCCAATTTTTCTGATCGTAGTTTTTCCTTATAGTTCTTTCATCAATAAAACGACCTGTATTGGCTTCCTTCGATTCGCATGAGGATGCAAAATAGACGTCCTCCATAGGCTCCATGAAAACTGTGGTGGCCATTTTTGGAAGATGCCTGAAAAGGTGATGTTTCAGAAAATTGTTGAAAGCTGAACTCTTTCTTCTTTCAGGTTCTCAGGTATGAAAATGATGAAAAAATGCTCTTACCACTTTTCTGTATTTTTTAATATTGACAAAGATACAGCTTATTTTAGTTTCATACGTGTTTATGGCATTTTTGCCACATCACCTCTTCAGGCACGACTCTAGCTAGTGCTATCTACATTTGCATCCTCATGCGAATGACAAAATGACTTCCTTCAGCATTAGCCAAAACTCTGGCCAAAACCCTGTCGATTTGGCCGAACGTACTTTAGATTCTTGTAATAAAAACACAGGGAGCTAGGACCAGCATGTATAAATTGAACTGCGTCACGCACGGCAAAAGCCGTCCAAGCGACACTCTGTCCCTCTGCGGAAGGGTCATTAAGTGTGTCAAGTAAAAGCTGTCCGAGCGTGCCCGTCCCCCTGAATAAAACATTGTTGCTTGGACGGCTTTTGCAAAACGCAGTTCAATTGAGAAACAATAAAATTATTAGCGATTGGAAGCGTAGATTCCTGATATAAAATGTCCTTAGGATCTGCAAATAAACTCTTGATAGCTAAGATATTTCTCATTATCAATCAGTAGTCCAATTATCTTTGCTCTTTGTATCTTTCTTATGGGAGTAGATACTAGATTGATGTACCAGTCCGTTTGGCTCAATTGGGTTTCTACTAATTGTAACGAGTGAGGACATGGGTTGCCATATCTACTCGTTACGTCATTATTCATCCTTACAGTTCCCTATAATAGATAAGGATTTTGTGCGATTAATATAGTGATTTTGCATTCCTTAATGGTGTAAAGTTTTGATTTTCAGTTTGGCACATTAGTTGAGTTGTTCTTTCACAATTTTCAAATAGTGATAAATTGTTATCAGTAACTGGAATAGGGAATTTCAAAGATAATGATGACACAATGACTAAATATGGCGGCCCATGTCTTCACTCGCTCTACTGATTGTAACGCGCTGTAACATCGACGGGATAAAGGTCTATTGTCTGCACTCTGACACCAATATTGCCTCAAAGATACAGTTTGCCTGATCGTCAATTTGTATGTACGTCAATATATTTGGTATTAGAGCAACCTAAACAAAGGAATTTTGCTTCCCTTACCCAAATCGAGTTGTGTATTATCCTAATCAACGTTGCCGAAATTTTGCAGTCATTGTCGAGAAACTTTTGTGTAATCTGATCAATGATCACTGAATTGGTTACTTATTGCTCGTTGCCAATTTTTGATCAAAACCCTCAAAGCTGACAAGCTTTTTCATTTTCCAGGATTCTCTTAAAGCTACCGGTACAAGAAAGATAGGAAGATTCGCCGTTAGGCTTTAGATTCTAGATGAGTGCTCAACTTTTTGTTTTGGAAAATTGGACTTGATTAATCAAGACAACATATTAGTCTTTGACATGTTATCATAAGGGATGTGGATCGATACGTCCGCATTATCAGCCGATAAATATGAGATCAAAATTCAAAGTATAGTTATTGTCATCCAAATAACTTCATATCATTGACCTAACAATCTTTGGTTGAGATACGATTATGTATATTGTCAACAATGTACAAAAATAACAACCACCATACGGCAATTTTCACCGCGGGTAATAATGGCGCAAAATCACCTTACGGCTTACAGGCAGACATAACAATTTCTCAACTTTTAGATGTTACCGCAAAAACAAAGAACTGAGTCACAACCGCGCTTTACGTCACTGCTCACAAGCGACAATCGATGGAGATAAGCAAGGGAAAAAAACAAGGTATGTTGACCTGAATTATAGAGGTTTGTGCTCAATATGCCCTCACCTATGCTCATTATTTAATCGATTCTACCTTCTGCCTTCTGTCATGGCTCCAAAAATACGAAACGCAAAGTTGTAAACACAACAATACCGGGTGCAGTAGAATAAGGATAGGTATCAATTTTATTTCTCCAGCATTGCTAGAGAAACGAAGTGACTGAACCCTGTAACTCTCTAAAAGAATGACCGGGGTGCATCTTGTAACCAAATCAAGTAATTATAATTACTCAATGTTCATAGTTCAACATTTCTAGCCCCATGAAAAGTAATATCAAACTTAACTAAGAAAAATCGACTAAATTTACGCTAGTCGAGTTTTCCAGCGACCGAGTAATTCTACACATTTTGTTATCAATGTTTTGTAAATAAAAATCAATATTGTTATCATGCTGATCGTAAAGTCTCAGCGTTGCCAGGTGGAGTTCATGAAAGTGTAGAGTTTCTTACCAGTGGTTTTCGATTTGAGCAAATTATCGCAAAAAGTTTCATCATCCACGCTGATGGTTGGGAAAACACACGAAAATTCGGCAGTTTTCAAACTTTCCATCGTGTTAAAAGTTTTTGAAATACTCAACAAAACACGAGTACTTAATCCTTTACACGAAAGGAAGCCGCGACATTTTTTGATTTTCTGTTTCAATTATTCGTCCTCTCAAATTTCACTCTAATATTAATGCGGGTACGTCGTAGTATAATTTGCACGATTAATTCGCTACCGTCATATGACACTTGACTGAAGTTTTACGACTAACAAACGGACATGTAATGCACGATAACTTCGTAGCGTAACTTACGAACACTAAAACAAAAACCGAACCGTTGATGCGGACTATGACTATGACTATGATATATAAGCTGAGATACACGGTCCGGAGTGATTCTAATCACAAATTGTACCCACACTCTGGAATGCGCGACAGAAGGGCACAAATAATGACTAATTCCGACGCGGCAGTCATGTCGACCGAATACGAAGCGTCGAAAAACGTGTTTCAGTTCACGCTTTACGTTCGAGGGAATATGGAAGGGTAGAAGGGGTAATAATTACGGAAGTAGAAAGAAAGTTTCCATCCACTTTTAACAGCTCATTGAGGGTCAAATTGTACTTGAAGAGAAAGAAAATATACTGCACATTCTGAAAACTGATCTTACACGGCTTAATTATTTTTAATTATAGCTAAAAGCTGTGATAACTGATACACCTTCTGGGTAAGCTCTCCATCAAAATAGCGAGAAATTGAGAAAATGAAAAAAAGAAAGCAGAAATGTGGTACAGTGGAAAGGACAAGTGAACAGAGTATACGGAAGTTTATTCAATCCGCAAAGTACGAAGAAAAAATAAATAATCCTCCTATACCTAATAAATACTATCGTAGCTCGACTGTCCTTAAAATTTGGCAGCAATCAACATCAATATCACAGGCTTTCACGTTCCAAAACTCAGGAAAACATGCGCAGATCAATTATAGACTATGTAATCTTTAGATTAAATACATGCGAAGTTCCTCCGTAGCATGTAGGTTACCTATCATGATAATAATTAATTTTCATAATTTTTTGCGCTAATTTTCACTCTTTCATTATAGATAAATTTCAAACTTTTTGGCGATTTGTTCAGAGTTTAGAGGACACGTGTAATTTCTGAATATTCTTAACAAATTAATTCTGAAATAATAGGTACTCAATTAGCCCTTCCGAACCTCGAACCTTTTAAAAGTAAATTTTATATTCAAAAGTTTGTAAGGAAGGTATTTTCCTTCAATTTTCTGTAGAACTGATGTTCTAAGCGCTCAAATAGAAATAAATAGGTATGAGAAAAAAAAAAAAAAAAAATGCTGTGGATACAACTATATTTTTATGCGATCATTTTCTTTCGACCAACTACATACTTTTCGGAGAGAATACTCGAACTTAGCTTTACCAAAACTCAACCCTAATTTATTTACGTACCACTCAATTCTACGAATTCATCTGAAACACCTACATTTTCATCACAATACCTAACTAACTACTTTCTACCAATACCATACAAAATTTAAATTACTCATAATGTATATCAATAAGATTGTAACGCCGAGCAAATAACCCTCGTGCAGTTTGTAATGCTCGTAAAATAAATAAATGAGAGAAAAAAAAAAAAAAAAAAAACGATAAATAGAGAATAGTATATTAGGTATAGGCCTACTTCATCCTGTATCAAATCAACAGCCCGAAATTGGGCGTTCAAATTACTTTTGTCGTCGATAGTAGGTATTTTGCATCCCACGAAAATAGGTAATTCTAGGGTATAGTTTTCAAAACTTCATTGTTTTGGTAAACAACCGAAGAAAGTAGGTAGCCTACCTTTTTTTTTTTTCAGATTCCTATCAATTATAGTTGATATACCTCGTTGTACTCAAATTTCTGAAGATGAGAAAATTGATTTTCTGATAAACAATTTTAAATGCAAACAGAAACCTTCCTCTCCTTATTCCTATTCAAAATTTTTATACATAGCCTATACAACAATGGAGGAAATTCCACCTCATGGAAAGTGATGTAAAGTTGAGGTATTTTTTTCGGAATAACTACGTACCATTTTCAGATTTATTGTCTGCAGAATTGATTCGAGAATCTAAGAAAGGTTATTCGAGTACATTATCATCATTCCAAAAAACTTAGGACCCGATATTTTTTTCTTTATTTTGTTCGTCACGTTCTAAATGGTCTATTTTACTTACTTGAGGATCCTTTGTCTTTATTTTATTCTACGAACATAAGATCTTGCTTAATCTGTTGGCGGTCCAGATCAACTGAAGCATCGAACTCTTCAGAAAAAAGAATACCGTCATAGATCAATGCCCACACAAAGACTCTGGTAGTGAAAAAAAATAATAATAAATTTACATTGGGATACAATTATCAGTGCTTAATATGTAGCTGAAATAAATATTAAAATTAAAAATTTGCAATAAGAGGTATGATAATCTAAGAATCATTCTAGCATTCCGTATATCCAGCAATTGATAAAAGTTCACGACTTATAAGCTCGAAGAAAAGAATTTTCATGATAGATTTATCCACTTATTTTGAAGCTACATTAGAAACTTTCTTCAATAGCCTACCATTTGTAGAATTTTTCAAAACCATGCGTCATACTTGTATGGGAAAGTAACAAGAAACTAAACCGTTTATTTTCGAACAATTTTCCAGTTGTTTGGCCCTTTGTTCATTTGTTCTTTTTTCTTAGCCCGTGACTAATAGCAATTAAGCATACCGAAAAATTTATGCAGGGATTTATAATTTAATACCAACCTGAATTTCTGAGACTTCGTACCCAATTTTGAGGGTTTAAGAATTTTCAACATTTTCTTTCACGCGAGTAGATATACAATGTATGTTCTGCGCCACTCGTGCGCCACCCCTATTTTTCTATGCGCCAGAGCCATTTTTTCACCCCTCAAAAAATCATCAAATTTCCCTATTTTTCAAATCGTTAATTTAGTTATTTTTAAGGTAAATATCAATCATTTCACACCATTTTTTCTTACTCACTACTCCAAAAAATTTCAAACTTTTGTATCATTTTTGTATCAATTTCATCCATTTTACTCAAAATTCTAGGTGCTCTAATATTGACCCACTCATTCGACATGACGTTTTTCCTATAACCCAGGCTTATTTTTCACAATTGCACAACTATTAAAATTCAGTGGCGGAACAATTTTCAGAGAGTATGAATATTCTCATACTTTTGTATCAGTTTCATCTCTTTTTTACCCACTCATTTCCTTATTTACAACTCTTAATTTTTGTATCAATTTTTAATAGAAATTCATACTCTCAAATTTTTTTAAAACATTTGTATACATTTTATATCAATTTGTATCAATTCTTAAATAAATTCAGAGGTTCAAAAATTATGATACATTTTGTATCAATTTGTATGCAATTTGTATCAGTTCTAAAAGAAATTCCGAGGTTCAAAAATTTTCATACATTTTCTATCAATTTTTATACAATTTGTATCAATTCTAAAATAAATTCAGAGGTTTTAAAATTTTCATACATTTTGTATCATTTTTATACAATTTGTATCAATTATAAAAGAAAATTCAAAGAGTCAAAATTTTCATACTTTTTAATTATTGATATATAAAAAAATTATCATTCATTTACTTCACTGATTTTCAACTCAATAATCATATCAAAATTATTAATGAAATTTTATAATAAATAAATAAAAATGGATCGTAAGTCTAGGTTAAAAAGAGAAAGAAGAAATAAATCTTTTAATCCTAATTTAATTAATATTTTTAATCAAAATATTGATTTTATTAATAATAATAATTATAAAGAAAAATTAAATCATAATGTAATGAGATTAAATAATATTGAAATTGGTAAAACATTAAATGAAAAATTTAATATTTCTAAATATTATTTACAAAAAGCTTATAAATCAATAGATAGTGTATATTTAACTAAAAGTTATAATTTATTAAATAATATTATTGATTTAAATGATTTTTCTTTTAATATTCTTGATGAAATTATCCAAAATAATACTTTTTTTAAAATAATCAGTTATAAGATAGAAATATTTAATTTTCTAATATCTTTTGATCACTTTTCTAGATATTATTTTTTTAAGAAATATAATTTTATTATTCCATTTTCTGATTAATTATCTAAAAATTTATCTCTATTTAAAAGGTTTTATAGTTTCATTTACTATAATTCCATTTTTATTAATATTTTTCAAATGGTTAATAAAATTATTTCTTTCTACATTAATTTTATAATGACCCCAAGGTAATGTATCAGTTTCTCCATTAATTAAACATCTTTTATCATCAAATGAACTTAGCCCTCTCTTGTTCTGCTCAATGGTATGAATTTCATGTTTATTACTTCTTATCATCTTCTGTTTAATAGTCTTAGTTATTTTATTTTCTAAACATATCTTATAATCATTATGAGTTATCTGATTTTTAATAATATTTTTCTTTACTCCTTTAGCTTTCTTCATTTCATCATTATTTGATGCAAAAACTTTATTAGAGTATAATTTTGAAGCTAGACCAATAAATTCTTCCAAAATTTTTCCATTCATCTCATCTTTAAATTTACCTAATACCTTTTTATTAACTTGAGGTACCCCATAAATATTATCTTTCTTATAATCTGATGTATCAAATTCATCTATCATTTCTTTCATATCTTCATAGAAGTCTTCTGTCTTTATGACTGGAATTAATGAATCAGTATCACCATAAAGTAGTTTTATTCTATCTCCATATCTTTCCTTCAATCTATAATAGAAATCATACATTAATGTTTTAGAAATATCTAAAATAGCTACTCCTACATAAATTGGTTGATTGAATTTTATTACAGTCCTTTTCATATGTACAGCTGCTAGATTTTTACCAAAGAATGTTGACTTTTCAAAATTTGGTTTTGAAACATACTTAGTATATTTATTACCTTCAGAAATCAATTTTATATCTACATGATTCCTAACATTCATCATTGTTCTTCCAAAAACAGAATTATTCATTAATTTAAAGAAAAAAATGAAAACAAATTTCAGCTTATGATTCTAGGTATAATCGACTCAAAAATTTCAGTAGATACAGGTTTAGTAAAAACATCCGCCAATTGTTCAGAACCATTAATCTTCAAAACTTCAAATAGTTTACGTTCAATATATTCTTTAGCATACAAAAATTTTATCATAATATGCTTGCATGAATGACAGTTCAGAGTGCTCACCATGCATATTGCAGACGTTGAATTGCAATAGACTGGAACACAAAATCTCAAAATATCAAATAAATCAGCGTGAAAATTGAGAAGTCCATTTGCCGCTTTTATGGTATCATACAATGCTAAATATTCCGCAATTGCCGTTGAGTCTGCACGAATCGATTGAGCTCGTGACTTCCAATATATCGGGCATCCATTAAACAAAATATACGATCCAGATGTACTCTTTCGATCGACAGTAGAAACAAAACTAGCATCCGAATAAATCTCAAAACCATCATCACCTCGAGTGAAACGAATACCATATTCACGAGTACCAGCTAAGTAACGAAGAACCTTTTTGGCTGCTTTCCAGTGATTATCAGAAGGTGAATTTTGCTGTCTCGCTAATTCATTGACAGGGTACGCGATATCCGGTCTTGTGTGATTCGCTATATATGATAAACCGCCTATAATTGAGCGAAAAGGTTTATTAGTGACACGGCCGTTATTTTTCACGATACTTGTACCGCATTCCATCGGCTTTTTGACACCATTTACGTCAGTCATGTGGAATTTTTGGAGAAGACTATTTATATAGTCCTCTTGATCCAATTTGATACTACCATCTGGTTCAAAATTGAATCTTAGCCCCAAGAATTTTCTCGGTTGTCCAACCACTTTGATCCTGACCTTTGATGAAATGATTTTAATTAGTTTGTCTACAAGATTCCGATCCCTTGAAAATACCAGAATATCATCTACGTACACAAATACAATCAACGTTCGATCGTTATTCGTAAAGATACAAGGATCTGTTAGTAACCGTTTCAGATTGGCCAGGGCAAAAATATTATTAATTTCATCTTACCAGTCTTTTGCCGCAGTATTCAGACCATAAAGCAATTTTTGTAATTTCCATAAAGATTCAGGTGGGCATTCGAAGCCTGCAGGTGGTTGCACATAAATTTCATAATCAATTTGGCTGTTTTGAAAGGCCGCTACAACGTCCATTTGTGTAATGGAGTATTCATTATTTACAGCGATGGCGATCATTAATCGTAACGAATCAACTTTAGGAACCGGCGCATAAATTTCATCTATCGAGTGCGGGTGTGTATCTTTGAAACCCCTCACTACTAAACGCGCCTTGAATATTTCTGGCCCTTTTCTCGTAAATACCCAACGTGTATCTACAATATTGATAAAATTGTTACCTTTCACAATTTCGAAAACATTATTCTCTGCCATGGCTTCAAGTTCGCGACGTATAGCGTCTTCCCAGAATAGTTTATCTTCAGATTTCATTGCTTCTTCATACGTTCTGGGTAGATCAATCGCTTCAGCCTCAAATACTTCTGCCATCATGGCTACAACCACCTCATCATCATCACCTGATCTCTGAAAAACACAATTACATCCACCCTCCTCGTCGGCTTTGATTTGCTCGAAGGAAGGGGTATCTAAATTAGATAAATCTTTAAATAATCTCGTCTCATCTATCAGGACATTTCAATACTCATCCACAATGCCCGTTGTCAAGTTCTTCATCAAGTAGCCCGTTTCCGTGTTACCTACTACAATCATGGGTTCCGATCTTGGATCCAATTTATTTTTGTAATCCTCTTCACATTCGTAACCAAGACAACCAAAAACGCGTATTTTACTTAGATCCGGAGTTCGGCCTCCATGCCAAAGTTTGTAGCGAGTTTTAAATTTGATGGAACTACAGGGCACACGATTCAGTATAAATATCGCATGAAGAATCGCTTCATAAAACCAGTGACGGGGAGTTCCTGCATGAAACATTATACAACGAGTAATAGACATAATAATACGATTTGTAATTTCTGGTACTGAATTATGCTGATGTATATTCTTTTCAGCCTTTTGGTGAACGATTCCTTGCTCATCACAGTATTTCTCAAACGCCAAAGAAGTAAACTCAGAACCTTTATCAGTTCTTAGCTTCGCTATTGGTGTGCGATGCATTGATTTCGCACGATTGACATACGTTTGAAAGGATTCAAGTACCATCGTCTTGCTCTTTAGAATCACGCCATATACGTATCTAGAAAAATCATCAACAATAACAAGTATATACGTTTGCAAAAATACATCCTCTTTCTTAGGAGTGATAATCAATAAATCAGCATGAATTAGTTCAAGAATACGACTAGCTCTATCACGCACTTTCAAATACGGATCGCGAGTTAATTTGCCCAAAGCGCAAGAGTCACAAAACGAGTTATCACATTTGTAAGTAAATTTATCAACACCATTTGACACTTTTAATAAACGATCTATATAGCTTAAAGAAATATGGCCAAGGCGAAAATGCCATCTATCACGAGTATCTTCGATTATTTTCTCAGTCAAATTACAAACAACATTTAAATAATTATCCTCGGACACAATCACATCAAATTTCAAAAATATCAATCCATGAATCAATTCGCCCAACATTACCAGTGTGCCAGATTTGAAGATTTTCACCTTGTATCCTTCAGCTTCTATACAATAGCCATTCAAAAGTAATTTTGTCATCGAAATGAGATTCCTTCTCAGCATTGGAATACACAGCACATCTCTGAATGTGACACAATGTCCCAACGAAGTGGTAGCTTCCAATTGACCCGTACATTTGGCAATAATTTCCGTTCCTCTCTTAGCTACACCCACGCGTACATTTGATTTCTGAAGATTTGTTAGCTGTCGCGAATTACTTGTCATATGATCCGTACATCCGCTGTCTAGAATATGTTCGGACTTTGACTCAGTAGCATGCACCTTGGTAACACTTGACTCCAACGATTCGCAATTAAACAAACATTGAATGTCCATCAGAATTTCATCACTTTCCAAAGAATCGAACAAGTACCAAATATCTTTTAGTACGACATCATTACTCACATTTGTGTGAACCGACACTTCACTATATTTTACACAAAAATGGTCACCGATTGCCCATTTATTTACTTTAACACTTTCAACCTCAATTTGAGTCAACATTGCAAAATGACTGAAATGTTCGTTCTCAGCTAGGTTAGAAACGTTAGGAGTATACGCTGACTTCTCCTCGGATTCCGCGTTGTGGGATTGACGCTTCTTAGGACAAAATCTACCAATATGACCCATCTGACCACAATTAAAACATTTTGTGTTTTTATCTCCGCGCCATGTCTTTCCATCACCATTTCTGTCTCGATTTTGGCCATTTTGACGATTATCGCGATTCCCTCGAACATGGTCTGACTGTTTTCCGCCTCCAAAACAACGTCCTCTGAATCCTCGATGATTTGATCGACCGCGCCCATTTACGCCTCTCCGGCGACTGTAGGCGTACATAGAGCTCGCACGCTCCTTCTCATGACTTTGGCCATTTCCACCTATCTTTCTGGCTGCATCCTCGGTTCTTAAGGATCTTTTGACTTCGTCATAGGTTACATCACGGATTCCAGAATTCGCTCTGAAATTTGCCTTCTGGAGCCTCCAACCATCGTCCGGCATTGATTCCATTAAATCAAACGCAAGCTGAACATCCGAGACAGGATGTTTGACCAACACCAATTGAGCCGCAATTTGGTCAAAGTTTGAAATATGACTGTCGAGGTTCTTACCATCGAATTTGGTGTATTTCAATTGCCTCAACAACGATGCAATAGTAGTACTTCCAGTGCGCAAATAATTTTCATCCAATTTCTTGATCATTTCAGCTGGTGTACCACATCCACTCAGCTCTGTTACACGATGATCATCCAAACGATTGAAGATTTCCTTCTTCAATTTCTTCGTCAATTTCTTGTAGTCGTTCTCCTCCATATTTGGTTCTCTCGGAAGTAGGGCTGCTTCCAAATCCTCACATTCGATATAATTTACCAATCTCTGTTTCCAACTGGCGTAATTTCCACCTCTGAATACGTTAAGCTCAAAGGGTCTGTCCTGATTCGCCATCTCTACAATTTTGGGAACAATAACAACTGGCTGAACAATGGAAAACGGTTCAACAACTGATCGACACTCACAATGTACAGAGTTCACAAACAAAGAGAACAAGCTATGAGCACGAAGGATTTTCATGTCACTACTGGTGCGCAAAGACAATTGCTGCAAGATATCCAACAATATCGGATGGAAAACCCAACTACGCGGGGCTGTATACGGTACGACTGCCCAGCACGCTTGAGCTTGAACGGGGAACACCGGTTGCACTGCCGACAATGATTGTGCTTTTTCACGTTTTGAACTGGTTCAACTACGTGCCTTCTTACAAGTATTGGGTACCGACGTACTTGATCTCCGAATGAGACCGCTTCTCGTTTTAAAATCACAAGACCGCGTTTTTGACGACAGGGTGACAGATTGCAATTACTTTCAACAATTAAATTATGTAACTTAGACTCGTTACTAATCCGCGGTAGCACATACGATAAAGATTCCGAATACGACTAGACTTGCGTACGACAATCTCAGGAATTTCGAATACTGACACCACATGCGACTAGACTCGCGCACCAATTAAATTTCTTTTCAACCACGAAATGCTATCATGTTAAATTCTCTAAGACACTAGACTCGGTCTTCTAAACTCTAATTAAAAGAAATGAAACGATTTTGACGATCTCAATGTATTAACGATAACTTACATACAAATTCGAGAGACGATTACAGATGCACAACTCAACATCGAATAAAAATAAAATATCGACTACACGCGCTCCTAAACTAAAACGGCGATCAGCGAAACCTGACGGGAAAACATGAAATCATAACAAAATCAGCTACTAGCACAGCTGATTCCTTATCAGCTGCTGTCGTCTGTTTCTCCGTTTCTCGTGTTCCTCTACCGAAACCAAAACACCCAAACCGAACCGAGAGAAAATGAAGGTATTCTCGTGAAGAAAGATATTTAGTTGTTATTTCAATTTCAATTACGGTACCTATCAATCCTTTTTTTTTGCACAGGAATGCTGTCATAGCTGACCCACCTATGCTTTCTCTATGCCGATTTCATGTTGAAATGAAAATAAATAATGGTATGCGTATTCGAAATGAGTATCGATCCTGAGCACAAATTCTGCTGGCGAATTTACATTCAAAAATGGCCGAGAAACAAAGGAAATGACCTTCATCATCGCAGGTACTGAAATGTACATTGACTAAGAATTTTTACTGGTCACTTTTCATTCTTCAGTTATTCAGGTGTGTTAGAACTCTAATTCGAACAGTTGACTCATTTCTTGTGATAGAACCAACACGATCAAAATGGAATGAAAACCTGCAGAATAACACGAATCGAGACTTTCACAGTACAAATTTTATTTTACTTAGTTCCAGGTTGACAAAATTCGCAATCATTCGAACTGATAGATCAGTTAGAGAATTTATGGCAGATATGGATAGTAGGATTTGTCGTTTGCCGTATTCGAAGTTTGTTGAATTTTGTTGTTTCGACGATTCTTCTTCATCGAACACCAAAGTCGCAAAGTCACGAAATACAATGCTTCAAACACGCTGAGAAAACTGAATCCCATGAATAGTCCCAAGAGACCTCCAGCGCCGGCTGTATTTAGAGGATATTTTGCACCGGTAATCAAGCTTATTGTATTATAATATAAGTCTGTCGTATACTCACAGAGTAATTCTGTTGTCCCGAAAAGCTCTCCTTTAACGATACTCGTAAACTGAGTCTCTGTGAAAAAGAAATGGACGATTGCCATATTTTTCCTGAAAGGACGCATCACTGTTTTACCACTGAAGAAATTTCTCCTGCGTCTAAATCGTAATCGTATGAGTACCTGAAATATGCAGGATCTCTACCCAGAATATATTTCTGTTTAACTTCATTGAGTGTCGAAAGATCACTAGTCGATTCAATCTTGCTGTACGAGATCTGGAAACAAGCTGGTAAACAATCGCAGTTGGGTTTTAGCGGGTTGAGCAGCCCGTCAGTATCATTCGTTTGCCACCTATCACCTAATTTAGTCTCCATTGCGACTATAGTTTCGAGAGAGAAATTTCATTGCATGGATTTTGATTAGTA
Organism: Aspidiotus destructor; assembly: GCA_035079395.1. Taxonomy (NCBI): domain Eukaryota; kingdom Metazoa; phylum Arthropoda; class Insecta; order Hemiptera; family Diaspididae; genus Aspidiotus; species Aspidiotus destructor. The sequence goes on along the minus strand of JAVHKZ010000001.1, from coordinate 28,647,495 downwards.
TTTCAATAATCATTACCTGACCCAATGTACTCACGTTTTGCCCTGTTTGCGCAAGATATGTCTTTTTTACCACAAATTCTTGTCGCTGCATCCTCTAAAATTACAAGATCGTTTAGTTATTATATGTTATGAAACTGGAGAAGTAACTATTCCAAAATTAAGAATTTAGGTATACTTGGCATGTAATGTATAACACACTGGCAATAATGTAATGTGAAGTTAGCTTCGCATTCTAAAATGCAATTGCGTTGGGTATACGTTCGATAAAACCGAAGATTTTTTTCGTCGGAGAAGAAACATTGGCGTTTTTTTCGATCTATTTTGCGCAGTTGTAAAGTGGCTATATCAATAGTAGGTTTAATGATGAGTTGAGTTTCTGTACCAGGACTTATAAGCGTTCCAAAAGCAGAAATTTTTGGTGTTTCGATTGGGCTGTGTAGTAATATCTAAAAAAAAAAAAAAAATGCAAAGAAAGTATGGTCTACAAATTTGTTTCGAATACAGCAATCGATACTAGGATACTTTGAAGCCGTGGCTCGCCTCAGAGGAACAGTAGTACTCATCAAGCTCTGCATTCAATACGACGGTCAATCCTAAATGGCTTCCGGCTCCCCACGGTCTCCAGGGTATGTGATCAAGAGGAGTATTCTCGTCGTAACCTTTTTCAGGTGTCCAGTCTATAGACGAAAACGAAAAGCTGGAATTTACGTCTGAGGCGTGACTTCTACAAATGATATTGCCACATTAGAAATATGAGAAATTAACGCTGAAAGGGGTCGTTAAATGATACATACGGGCTGCGAAAAATTAACTCTTTTCTGATTCTATTGAAGGAGCAACATAAGCCCTCGTCCGTCAGTCCAGCGGTGAATATCTCGTAACAGTTTTGATGATCGCCGTGCCACTTGCAGGATAGAATCATTTCGTCGCATGGTTGAGAAACCTTTGAAAATTTTTTATTATGTAGAATTGGTCTAAGATCAGCGAACAAAATTACGTATTTCATACGACCACCTTCATCATAAAATTTTGAACTGTTTTCCATGAACTAGTCATATTATCCTCAATAGTATTGCCCATTGTATCGTCCTCTTCGCAAAAATCCTTCAATAAAAGATGCTCCATGGAAGGAGGACGTGACCTACAAAGGATGAAAATGATGTGAAAATTTACTTTATAGTTATAGGTTACAAATATTTGTGTGACTGGTTCTTACTCGAGTATTTCCTTTGCTACACTTTTTCGCACGTTATTCATGTTGCAGATCGTGATCGCTGGGAAAGGAATCGCAGTCAATGACGTCGATTTCGGCGATAGGGACATGATGACAGGTTTGTCAAACCATTTTTGCAGCAAGTCTTTGATGAAATAGCAGGACAGACAAGTAGCGATACAAAAGGACACGATCCAAAATAGCCTGCAACCCGACAAGACCATTCAATGAACGCTATTTAATGTGAACGAGGTAAAGAGCTGAACTTACCTCTCTACGAAATGGAGTTCTTTATTACCGACGTAATGTAATCCGTGAAGAGAGCTATTTTGCGAATATTCGTGAGCTATCTCGATAATATCTTTAGTGTAGACTTTACATGATTTTTTTGTGGTACGCTTGAAAATATGAGGACTGTATGAACGACTGAATATATAGGAAGGGTAGCCTTTACGATGAGCTTTGTAGATCATGACTGCTTCTTTCGATGATTGTCGACGTTTTGTATAATTTAATTTTTTCCCAATGCTCTAATATTATTTTTTATTATTGTAAGGTAGGACCGCGGGACAAGTGATGGACGTTTATTTTGTTTTTGTTGCAGATACGCACCGTTGAAAACGTCAGTTAGACGACCGCAGTTTGGGCGAGGTCAATAATTTTGGACAGTGAATTTTTGTGGAGATATGATGTCGATCAAAGATTACAGGCAGCCATCACCCAGGTTTACAGTAGAATCTCGATGATAGACGTCCAAAGTAGTGGCAGTTCATAATCCAGCGTTATTTTTACAAAAAAAAAAAAATGTGTATTTTGTAACCTACCATTCTCCAAATAGATCAATTTTTTGCGGTGACCTGCCTTAGAGATGCAGTCCCTAAGATAAGTAGTGGCCCGTGCTCCGCTGATTAAAAAATATATACATATCTCCCTAAAGTGCATAACGAGACTTCAACGACAGATACTTGAAAATTGGATGTCTGTCAATATAGCTGTCAAAATCTACAGCTTCTGTTTCGTTTTCAAGCAGTAAAAACGTCTAGTATTTTATGAGTATGGTGTTCTGATTATTTAATTTTCATGTGTGTAGTAGATGATTGTCTGGTACCTACTTCTTTGAAAACAGATGTTTTTCGTTTTTCTTATTTGTCTTCAGACTACCGTGTATTTTAAGAAGTAACAGTTCATTTAACTATTTTTACGCCCTCAAAAGCGTAAAATACGAAGTATTTCGTCGTGTGCAGCTAAGGTACTCTTGAAGTATGTTTATAAATGAGAGAAAGTTCACTTGTACATGAGGTGAAGACAATACAGAGGAAGAATTGGTTGTTAGAAACGGATAATTTGAGGTACCTGTAATTGTTTTCCTTTTTATTTTCTGTAACAGGCTAATTCGGTCTGTGTAGCTTCCTATAATCGTAACACGTATCCCCAAATATTTTCTATAATTACGTAGGTGCTTGAGTACCGGTACCTTCCTTGTATTATGTTTGTTTACGCTATTTTACTTCTGTTCATTTGTTGTATTCCTTTTTATTTTTCAATCGAAACTAATGAATGAATTTATATACAACTCCGCGTGAGTTGTTTTTTGAAGTTTATTATCTTTTTTTTTCTTATTTTTCATCAGTAATACAGTCGTTGTGATGGCTGTATTGCGTTCATCTGCCAAAAAATATTCGTTTCGAGACTTCAAAAATACAGAATGATGATTAGCTTTATTCTCTGAATCTAATGTTGAAATATTCGATACTCTGTAATATTTTTCCTTAGTTTGCCAGAGTCTAATTTCCTCAATATAGTGAAAAAGTTTCATAGGAGAATGTTGAGTCAGATTACATACAATTTCACTACCTACATTATTCAAAATAAAATTGCAAGAGGTAAGTAGTGGTTGCACAGGAGAAAATCTTGGAGAGATTTGATTTTTTGAATGCAGTGGAATTCTCCCCTCTTGACTATTTTGTTTTTACCATTTCTTCATTCATTTTCAAGTTAGAAATGAAACGGTTTTCAAATCAATACCTAATAAGTAAATTATTCTTTTGTTGATACATTTTGGTGCTCGTAATTCCTCTCGTGTTGAACACTTTTCAGCTAGAAATTTCATTTCGAACAATTCTACTTGGAAAGCTTGAGATGGACCGAAAATCACTCCTAGTTTGCCATCTGTTCAGCTTAGAATCTATTGTCCTTCTACCTCGAGTGCTCGATTACGGAATATCACATCCCACTTCGTAATTGCGCTTATTAATTCCATTTTCTGCGTTCTACGTTTATCTGAATAAGATAAGAAAGTTTTATCAAGCGTAAACAGCGTCCGTAGCTGTAGTTCAAAGTTCAAAAAAGCAGATAAATATGAGATAATACACGTGCAAGTATCCGCTCTTAGCGCTCCACCATCCCACTCTCAAAACTTCGTACCGTAATCATTATCATTGTTTTTCGCTTTCTCATACACACACATCTCCTTTTTAGTGTGGTAAGAAAGTAAGTTGCTCATGTTCAGATTAATGTAACGTACTTCACAAATCTTTTCCCGTTCTTTAAATAATTTTCATTTTATAATCTTGAAATGTCATTATTAATCGAGAGCGTTACTTCAAATAATTATTTACCGGCTCCAATTCGTACCTTCTGATCTCTCAATTCGTAGGCATGTCGGAGTTGCTGTGAAATTGCCGAAGGACCGTGGACTCTAGGTGAGTACTAGATCGTCGTAAATTTGTTGGGGATTTGCGAGAAATTATGGTTTTTTGAAGACTACTTCACATTTATTCCGAATTAAACAGTCTTTAAAGGAAAAGTCGACACACCCTTCAATCGATTTTGTTTACGCGGTGTAGATATCATTATCAGCTGATGCCGAATAGAAACAATGAACGTGAACGTGAACTGTCACTGCTCGGTACAGTTGGAGTTTATGATGTTGATAGCTGAGATGCATCAACAATATCGATATAAAAATTCACTTTTTTACGTTATTACCGCGCAACGTTTTCTTAATTCACTCAATTTCTTCTCGCAGGTCGTTAGATAGATTATAATGGAAAATGTGTGGGATCAACTAAAAACGTCCAAAGGTCGATCATGGTTTGATGTTAAATGTTTAATCAATAAAGTTGGTAAAGGTAAGGTATTCCTCAGAATAGCAGCAAATTTTACCTCGTAGAAGACGTTTACGCTCTCAATGCTGATTTCTTATTCCTGTATTTTTCAGAAACATTACCAACCGAAGAAATAATTAAACATTATCATATCACTTCGGAAACCTTACCCGAAAACGGTACAGTATTAAAACTTCTTCTTGATCATCTGTTTGTATTTGATGATCATTCTAGAGGCCTTCTGCGTATGAATTTTCAGATAAGGCAATTTATGGACTGTATCCGAAGGATGAACCTTTTTTCCTCGAACGATGTAAAATATGCTCACGACTCTTGAAACCAAGTATTATTGAGTACCACAGTGGTTAGTATTTCATATGACCGTAATCTTAGATCTAGTATTTCGTGAGTCATACATCATCTGTTCTGGTTGTAGGTACTTGTAACAAGAAAAATGGAGTTGGATTGCCAAAGAAGGCGACATTTATATCACCGAACAAGAAGAAGAGTGCGAAGAGAAGCAACAAAAGTACGAGCGAAGATGATTCCGAATCCATCGTATCGTCGGAGAATTCTTCCCCAGCTTTGGATCTATTGGAAAATCCTGTAATCGATTCAAATATCGTCTCGATTCGTGATGATTCTGTGATCGATATCATATCGGTCGAAGAAATTCCGAGTGGAGATAGTAAACCACCCACTCCCGGTCCTTTAGATTTATACGAAGATTTCGCCACTCCATTTTCTGAGGTATGTTGATCTTGTTTTCGCATTCTTTTCTCCTCATTCTTTCCGCGGAAACTAATGAACTCTCGATCTACAGGAAACAAACTCGTATTCCTCATCAGTCGGCTCGTCAGAAAGTTCTAAATTCAAACCAGGTCTAAAATTGAAAATAGTCTCGAATAAAGATGCGAGTCAGAAATCGCACGGTACTTCATTGCTCGAAGCGCATTTACTTTCGAATACGAAGTATAATACTAGTTCTGGAATTTCGAGTACTGACGTTCAAGTAAAGAATTCCAATTATAAACTCGTCCACCATCAGACCTCATTATTAGAACAAGCTATATTGAAGTGTGACGAAACAAGCGATCTGTCGACGGATCCGTTGAAGTCAATTAGCTCGTCAAAATTGAAGACTGATACGAAAATTTCGATTCCGATATCTTTTCTACCTCAAAATGTTAAAATTGCTGGTCCGGTGAAGAAGCAGAATTTCGGGCCTAAGGCGGTGCTATCGAAAACTAATCTTCAAAAGTTGGTCGAATCTAAAGAGAAAACGGATTGCGTTCAACCTGCTAAATTGTTCACCGAGGTCGTGGATACCGAGAGCGTAGTCGAGTTACCGTCTGCAGGGTATAATAGAGAGAAAACGTCCACTCGTTCCAAAAAAAATAAGCGCTCAAAGGGTAAAAATCGCTCGTCGAAGAACTCTGATTTTGATCCGGAGAGACATTGTGGCGTACTGTTGGATGAGAACAGACATTGTGTACGGTCATTAACCTGTAAGACGCATTCAATGTCGTTGAAACGAGCTGTTGAAGGTCGCAGTAAAGATTACGATCGTTTGCTGGCCGAACATCGGGCCTCGAAGGAAGCGTTGAAAGATCCTGACCGCCAACAAAATATAAACTTGGGAGTGAGTTTCTTTGTTCGCATAGTTTTTTTCTAACGAGAAATAATTTAACGATCCAATCAAGAGAATCGTTTATTTTCAAACTTAACGTAGTGCAGATGTTAAATATTTACTCGTTTACATATTTTTTCTTTTCTTTGTCCTCGACGTTTAATTACAATTTTTTATAGTCTTCGTAACGTAAAGCACTGCGATGTAAATTTTTCAGGAACCGGTTATCAGCCTTCCTATATTGGCGGTCGACCAACTTGCTGGAAATACGATACAAATTCCAACGTGTAACAGTGATGCGGAAGTAGTTCGAGTTTCTAACCTCTCCTTGAATTCAGAAAATCAAAAACTACAAGTTGAAAGCGAGTTCCAGAAAAAGAGCGAGAACGATAACAAACTTATCGGCAAGCTCTTATCGAAACCCAAATCGTCGTCCACGTTGAATTCTAAAGCTGCAATTTCTGCAATCCATCGTTCAGCATCGAATGGTAGTTCGCAACCAGAGACGAGCACTCAGAATGAAGGAGTGAAGTTACAGTTTTACGATAACGATCTAAAAATCTCGTTTGTAAGTATAAATATCGTACATTATGAATCAGATAAGATTTTTTTTTGTTTGAGAAACAGAGAAGGAATGGGTAAACATAGAAAATGAATGTATTATTGATGCTGATAAGAGTGTTGAGACGAATTCGTGAATGTGAAAAGGCTTGATTCTGTTTACTCGGATTATTTTTAATCAGTTTGATTGTTGCACAGGTTTGTTCAAATATGCTGTATAAAGTTGGCGGTCTACTCTATACGGATCGAAGTCGTCAGGCGATACGTAAATGTATGATACCGTTGACAGTGAACGGAGCTCTTTCAAAATCCGCAAATTCGAAGCAATCTCATTCACGTCGTAAAATTACTGACTTTCTGCAGCTAGTCAAGAATAACGTGAGCGCACCTACTAAATTGAGTTTGTTGAAAGAACAGAATGCCGATGATGCCGCCGTCGAACTCCAAAATGAGAGTAAATATAAACACAGCGAAGAAATCGAGCGTATGCGGAATTTGCTCACAACTTCCAGTAAGGTTCTTAGCTCTCTTTCTTCGGACGAGAACGAACTACGTAAGTTGAGGTTAACGCGTCTCAAAAGACCAACCGATAAAGGCAGACCGAACGATGGTAAACGAGTGAAGCAGGAAAGTCTATCGGATGAAAATTACGACATCAATACCCTTTTGTCTTTCGATAAAACTCTATTAAATAAGGATAGTAGCAACGTTGTAGAATTTCCGGTCGTATCCACGGATGGTTACGCGACTCCGTATCGCGCGGTTCCGAGTTACGCGGGAAAAGAACCCGTAAAATTTCTCGGTCAGCAACAATCTACAGATAGTTCGTTAGTATCCTATAATGTGGCCGTTGCTGATAATGGGATAGGAGTTCGTATGGGAAATCATTCTAATGAAGGCGTTAGCTACCAAGAAAATGATACCTCACAGTTGTGGCAAACGTTTCGAGATCTAGAAAGTGAAATACGAAGTACAGTTGGTGATAGTAATATTCAAGAGATTCAAGAGCTGTACGCCTCGCATCCCTTGTCAAGTGATACTAACGAAACATATCAAAGCGCTTACATAAATACGGATTTGTTGAATACTAATTTAACGTATCAAGAAAATGGTGAGAATGATATCGAAGAAACGATCAGCAAAAATTATTCGTTGTTGGAAGAGTATTGTAAAAATATCCCCACAGACGAATTGCTTTTGGATGGTAAAAGTAATTACGAGTTTTACGAAAGTGGTACATCTCAGATGAGCGATTCGGAAATTAAAATGAATAAAAATAACGGAACAAATATTATTAACGAACACATGTATACGAATATTGGTAATGTGACCGTTGATGGTAGGAACTCTATTAGCGTTCCCTCTTCCGATGGACTCAATTTCGACGCACAAGTATTAACATCTTTGCTATCGAATGCGTCAGGGGATAGTGTAGCTTCGACTCAGAGCATGAACGTCAACGACATCAATTTTGTCGCTGGAAACCAATTTAACGTCGTTCATATGGATACCTCACCTATTCAGGGACATACTTTAAGTAAAGAAAACGTGTACGAAGAAATATTAACGTTGAATAATCAATTCCAAGGTGGGTATTATTCAAAAATATAACGTCATAATAATGGAAAGGATGATTAACGTAAACTTCGATTAATTTTACAGATTGTGCGGCTGTGAAAATTGAAAAACCTCCCACACCTAATCCTGTGTACAAAGAAACAGAGAACGAGGAGGTTTTAATGAAATGGCTGTTCTAATTACGTTTTATATACTTTTTTTCCTCGTCGTTTTTTTTTTCCCTTTTCTTTTTTTTTTTCACGATTTAAATTTAGTTATTTGTGATTTTTATTTTTCAAACGGTAGCGAAACCATTTACGATTTTTCGTTTTCATTGCTATATTTTTTATGTAGTTGAAACCCGTTCAAATTTCTTTGTGTGTTAATTGTCTTATAATAATCGTCCAACTTTTTAATAATTTTTTTCCAAGTATGGTCGGTATATACTTGAATTTTGAAAAGACTACGAAGCTCTCTCGAATATAAACGAAATAAGGTCAATGTAACGTATTCTTAGGGTTTTTTTTTTCTCCGCGTCTAATCATTTAATATTTCCTCCCGTTTTTTAAGTTGGATGCATTAAGTACTATTCGCTGTCATGTGATTTTCTAATCGATTTTCCACAGAATGTATGTACTTCTCGTAATGATGTGAGGTATGACCATTCTTCGCGCTGTTTTATAAGTCGTTCTGCTAATTTCCATGTAGATTCGTGATGAGAATGAAATTTTAAAATTAAATTTAGCGATAAAATTTGCAAGCGAACCAATTAATATTCTGTGTCAGAATTTCGAAAAGTGATAAATATTTTATTCATTAGTTAGATCTATATTATTTTCATGTTTCAAAGAAACACTTTAAATTTGAATTTGATACTAGATTTTTTAAAAAATATAATTAGCGCAGTGCCGACATATGTGTTTTCCTATATTAAGTGACTGTTGCATTTCATTAAATTAATAATTTTATTGTATTCGTTGAATGCCTCTTTCTGCACAATTTCGAACTGTTTCATAATTATATCAGGGAAAGTTCCTTTTTTTTTCTCTCATTTTTTTTTTTTTCTATTATTATAATTTTCAAATCGGATGAATTCAGCTTCCCTTTTCGCAATATTTATTTTTCTTTTCTTTTTATATAGTGTATGTTTTTTCGTTGTCGTTTAATAGAGTCAGTTTTCTAGACAGTTCTGTGAATGTCTTTTATGTTTTTCTCCTCAAATTTAATTCCATGTATCTAACAATTCTTATCGATGTTTTTTTTTTTTTCTCTGATCGATGAAATTTCAAGTCTGACTGAGTGAAATAACTTGCTTTTATTTACTCGTTTATCGAATTATATTGTATCTATTCGTATTGTTAAAAAATGTGCGACTTGTGTGAATACTTATTTAAGGTATTTCAAATGGCCGCTTAATTCACACATTATTTGAGTACTTAAGTACATTATGTTTTATGAGGGAGAAAACTTTTCGAAGTATAGGATGTATAAAAGGTACCTGATACTAAAAATACTTTGAAAAAATTTCGTAATTCTGTAGTCAAATTATACAAAATATGAAATTTTGTCAGCTTTGTGATATTAATATTTAGATTTACTTCTTTTAATCTATCATGCGTATACGGTAATAAACGAAATATATTGACGGATTCTGACTTCCTTTGTGCTTATTTTTCATTGATCATACGTTTTATTTGTTGTCTCGAGAACGATGCTAAGATTTTTGATCGATTCGATCAAATTTTTCCGAGATTGTGGATTGCAGGATTGCATATGCGGTAATTAGTTCTCAAAAGTTTTCAAAATTTTGATGACTAATGAGAGTGGATTCAAATTGCGGATTATGAACTCTGAATGTGTAGTATTATTTCGGAGGGGCAATCCTTCGATATTTGTTTTTATTCGAACATGGATAAACTAGAGTATGAACCTGTAGTGACGTAAAATCGTCGGGAATAGAATCAAAAACTATTTATGTCTCAATAATCCAGATTCAGGCAGATGTATTCAAGGTAAAAACCAGAAAAATAAAAAATTAGAGGCCATTGAAGGTTTGCAATGGCAGCGGGGAACCCGCAACCTCCCGCGCTCGCGATGACGTTGGCGCGAAAATGCCCCCTCAGAAAGTGAGTTGGCTGGGTTCTTCTCAGTGTACTACATGCTAGACCTGATATAATTAAGGCTGGAAATTGAAATTTTCCCAAGTCCCTAAAGTAGGTCAAGGTCAAGGTCATTGATGACGTCATAATCCATCCCGGCTGGAAGTTGAAATTTTTCCGTCCCTAAAGTAGGTCAAGGTCATTGATGACGTCATAAAGCGTCACACGTCACTTGACGTCACGCAGTTCACAGAAACTCCTGGACGCGGACGTTTTCTGAGGATGTAATCCCTTTAACAAAATGGATAGCGGGTTCCGCGCTATAAATTCCGATTCCTTGAACTCCATTGAGCTGTCTACATGCTAAAAACTAAATGCACCGGCGAAGTTTGTCTTTCGAGTAAAAACCTCCTCGCTGAACTATATTTTTGAATTGTGTCAGAAGTGAAAAATTTGGAATCTTCCTCACGATATTATATAGCCCTGAGATCAAAATTTTCTAGAGTCCTTCGCCGGCGATCGGTTGGTTTCTGTAATCTCTTATGTTTCCGAGAATAATTACGAAGTAATTGAAGGAGTCATTATTTTAATCGCGAGTACGGGTGCGTGATTTTCAAAAATTTTTTTTGACCCAGGAAAATGCGGGGCTGTCAGCGTGGTCTTACAAAAACATCTGCGGGAGCGAAAGGGTTAACAAATTCCAGAATTTCCTTTTAGTAACTTGGATATGTACAGTGGTATAGAGTTTCCATAGGGATGGCTGTTTGGCTACCTGCTGCAGGAGGTTGGTGAAAGAATTGACTCCCTCCTCTGGTTTATCAATTGACTTGAGGCGGATGCGGGGGTCAATGTTCTTGCTGACTCCTTCACGAAAAACATCCCAGCCTGCTTATTCTGAATCAACCGTTTTCTTTTTCTTTATTTCAAAATTTCATCTCTAAATTCTAAATTTGTATTTGTGCGGTTTGTAATTTTCAACAATACATTGTGAGTCTGCTTATTGTTGAGTTCAGAAATTATTTGTTCAGGTAAGGTAGGACTGCGAAAAAAGTAGAGAGTGGTTTGATGACAAATTGTCAATGTTGTTGGTCTTAGTACAGTCAATAGCAGGGTGACCAAATTTTTCCATCATCAGAGGAGCCAAATTTTTAATTTGATTTTTTCATTTTGTAGGGTGGAAAAGGGGAGAAGTTATTGTGAAGTACCTAAAACTAGATGCCATATCAATCGAGGACTCAAGTTGGGGGAAAAAAAATTCTTGTCAAATATTTTCTGATAATTTTTTCTTAAAAAAGAAAAAAAAAAAAACATTTTCAAAAATAATTCAATGGTCAAATATGTATCCAAACTGGATACTAGCTTATTTCATTCGAGGCCTCAACTTTGTAAACAAAATTTGTTGCCAAATATCTTCCACTTTGACATGTTTCATGTCTTTTCTTTACCCCCTCAATCTCGAAAATGCGTCTATCTGGGCGTCCGGGCGTCCACACGGATGACCTTGGGACTTGTAAAATGTTTAACGTCGAACCTCACCCCTGCCCCTGATTCCAAAATTTGCGTCCAGGCGAGTCAGTTCTCTTGTATAGGAAATGGTGTTATACTATCATGAAGATGTATACAATATACTGAAGATGAACTAGGCGAGGACCTCTCTTTGTATTACACTACTTTTATACTGGGATTATACTAGTTAAAATTATACTAGACGGAGAAGGGTTCAAACTAACTCTCTCTTTGATCCATGCAGTAATCTAGCACTTCATCCTAGGTCTAGGATTCCTGTACTCTGTATCCTTTCTTAAGCCTCCTTTTCAATAAGCCTCAGTTTAACTACTATAAACCTAGTATACAGTCTATCAGGTCCGGTAAAATGAAAGCTCAACAGCAGACCAAGAAGTAGGCCCACCCCAGGCTGCTATAGTGGGTCTAGCTTCCATAGACTTGATATAGGTACAGTATACTAAACCAGGAGGGGGAGAACGAGGGGAGCAAATAAGCTCTTGGAAGCTGGTAGCCTAAAATATTGGATGAACTAGACTCATAATAGACCATGAAGGCCGCGAGTGAGCCTCTAAAAGCTATTAGCTTGAATTCTAGAGAACACCCTTACTAGACCAATGAGGCGGATGAATACGCCCAAAGTACGCAGCTATAGAGTCTGTTAATTTAGTATACAGAACCGCAAGTGAGCTACTCAAAAGCTATTAGCTTGGAATATTTCCAAGTTGACTTATACTAGAGCAAGAGGGGGGGGGGGGTGGTGGTAAACGAACGGAGCGATAGAATTATGGCTCGAGATCATTATGTAAGTAAATAAAGAATTAAATAAAATTACTATCACTGTATATAATGGTAGCGCAAACTTATATTAACCTCGTTAATGGCTGACGCCGAGAGCGCTTGCGCTTCAATTTTTTTAAATATATATGGTGGTGGTATTAACAGGGAACCTGTTTTATCAGGGGGTCTTTCAAGAAAAAGTGTCCGGCGTCCGGTGTCCGGCGTCCAGCGTCCGGCGTCCGGGAGGCAACTTCCTTACCTAACTGTGACCTTGAGAATGACCTTGGGACTTGGAAAATTTTTGACCTCCCTCTTTTCATCCCCTCTACCTCCCCCCCCCCAAGACCCCTCTATATAGCTAGTATAATAAAGGTTATATTAAAGATAATACAGATTGCTAGGCATTTACTCGTATAAAGCTACTATACTACAAGGAGGGGTCCCAGTTATACTGAAGATAATAGAAATTGCTAGGCATATTCCAGTTATCCTAGCATGAAGCTAGTATAATAAAGGAGAACTTCTAGCTTATATTAAAGATAATACAGATTGCTAGGCATATATTTGTATAAAGCTACTATACTACAAGGAGGGGTCCCAGCTATACTGAAGATAATAGAAATTGCTAGGCATATTCTAGTTATACTAGTATGAAGCTAGTATAATAAAGGAGAACTTCTAGCTTACCTATGTAACGTCGCACTACCAAAGTCGACCGGGAATGCCTCATACCTCGGCTTGAAGATAGCTAGTAAAAACGCGCTCGCTTACATCCAATGTATGGAGATAAGCCTGCGCGCATGTTATCATTATTGTTCTCACCTTTCGAAGCTATACACGCTTCTCGTTTATAATACCTCTGTTCTTTTCGACTATTTATTGTCTTTTATAATAATCATTCTTTTTCCATATTATTTATCCGATGCGTTACAATTAAGACGTGTGTACTTATTATCGAATTAGGTAAGTCTTTAGACTTTATCTGTGTTTTACATATTATCCTCTCGAACAGCGTGTAATCCACGCCAAATTATAGTTTTTTTTGCAGCTACTTTGTTATTGCTTCACGTCTATCACTGACGGTGTCACACCTATATCAAAGATAATACAGATTGCTAGGCATATACTTGTACGCACTGTTACCATCAAATACAAGCGAGACTTTGCTCGGCGACGTTGAGTGTGTGTGTGTGTGTGTGTGTGTGCGTAGACCAGCCTCTGTTGATGATTTTACCTATTCCTCTATTTGCATTGTTTGGCGCGCGTTGTGGTGTTTTCACCACCTTTCTACTGGTTCATTGGAGGTATCATTTTTACTGTTGCCTTCCTTTTGTAGCTCTTTATTGCATTATCAACAAACACGTGTAGGGTCACAAAATTACAAAATTTTATCTCGTGGCGGCAAACTTGGCGCTATTCCTCGTAGGCAGTATTTTTGTCTTTATTGAACCCGCACTCGGACAACTCATTTGATACCTTTTTGATACGCACTCGGACGACTCATATTCTTGTCTCTCTTTCTCTATTTCTCCATCTTCCTCTTTGTCTTTTTCAAACTAAAATAACGTCGCCACTAGGCAATTGTCGCCACTAGGCAATCGTCGCCAGCAATCGTCGCCACTACGCAATTGTTGTGTTTTTATTTTTTTTTGTTTCTTCCAGGTTGGAAGAGTTACTTTTCTAATATTCTTTGCAATCGGTGTGTTTTTATTTTTTTTGTTTCTTCCAGGTTGGAAGAGTTACTTTTCTAATATTCTTTGTTCAGGTTCATTTTTTGCTGTCCCAGTCCATCCTAACATTACTTCTCTTTTCTCCAAAGTCTTTTAGTGGACGCTTTCACTCTTTTTGTCTATTTCAGATGTCTGACTTCCCTTTGTTGCTCTTGCATCTCTATCTAAACTATTTTTTATTGCTATCCAATCCTCTTACTTCTCTCTTACTGTCTAGTTGAAACTTTTTAAATCTATGATAACTTGCTAATTGCATTGTACTTTTTTGGGGCTAAGGCCTTTGGCCTAATAATGCCAACCTTTTTCTCTTGTGCGCATGCACTTGATCGCTGTGACTTAGAACTCTGAATTTTCATTTGTCGACGCAATGAGTTTCATTCCTTTGCCGCAATGAGTTTCATTCCTTTGCCGTATAATTAATTTTGCAAATGATTCTCTTTTGATTGAAATTTCAAACTCTATGTGCTGCGTGAAATGTCGCAGTTTTTAATAGTGTCGCCATGATGTGTTAAGAACTCTCGCTGGGAGCCATCTCCCCAAACCGTGCCCATTCCATCCAAGATGCATTGATCATCTCATGTCATGGAGACCCCAACCATAAAAGGGCTCCTTACATTTGCCATATCTTGCCTGTAGACCATCATTGCAAAAGTGATTAAAGAGGGGTCCCAGCTATACTTTCAAATTACAAATTACAGACAACACTTCTCTGGAAGAAGTATAGAGGAAGTATAATCAAATGGCACATAGATTCATCGGACTACAACACAATACAAACCGACCAGTACCCCTTGCACATGATTTTGAGACATAAAATCATATTTGATTGGTCCAGATAAATTGATATTTCAAATAAATTTCTGATGAAATTCCTTCATTTACTGTGAACTACCCTTTGAGCACACTGGAGTAGAACAGGTAGAGGAACATTTGTCTGCAGGGGTACAAATATCATGTTTAGCTACAATTCTTACTTAGTCATTTCTATTTTTCAAATAAATTTCTGATAAAATGCCTTCATTTACCGTGAACTACCCTTTGAGCACGCTGGAGTAGAACAGGTAGAGGAACATTTGTCTGCAGGGGTACAAATATCATGTTTAGCTTCAATTCTTACTTAGTCATTTCTATTTTTTAAATAAATTTCTGATAAAATGCCTTCATTTACCATGAACTACCCTTTGAGCACGCTGGAGTAGAACAGATAGAGGAACATTTGTCTGCAGGGGTACAAATATCATGTTTAGCTCAATTCTTACTTAGTCATTTCTATTTTTCAAATAAATTTCTGATGAAATTCCTTCATTTACCGTGAACTACCCTTTGAGCACGCTGGAGTAGAACAGATAGAGGAACATTTGTCTGCAGGGGTACAAATATCATGTTTAGCTTCAATTCTTACTTAGCCATTTCTATTTTTCAAATAAATTTCTGATGAAATTCCTTCTTTTACCGTGAACTACCCTTTGAGCACGCTGGAGTAGAACAGATAGAGGAACATTTGTCTGCAGGGGTACAAACATCATGTTTAGCTTCAATTCTTACTTAGTCATTTCTATTTTTCAAATAAATTTCTGATGAAATTCCTTCATTTACCGTGAACTACCCTTTGAGCACGCTGGAGTAGAACAGATAGAGGAACATTTGTCTGCAGGGGTACAAATATCATGTTTAGCTTCAATTCTTACTTAGTCATTTCTATTTTTCAAATAAATTTCTGATGAAATTCCTTCATTTACCGTGAACTACCCTTTGAGCACGCTGGAGTAGAACAGATAGAGGAACATTTGTCTGCAGGGGTACAAACATCATGTTTAGCTTCAATTCTTACTTAGTCATTTCTATTTTTCAAATAAATTTCTGATGAAATTCCTTCTTTTACCGTGAACTACCCTTTGAGCACTCTGGAGTAGAACAGATAGAGGAACATTTGTCTGCAGGGGTACAAACATCATGTTTAGCTTCAATTCTTACTTAGTCATTTCTATTTTTCAAATAAATTTCTGATGAAATTCCTTCTTTTACCGTGAACTACCCTTTGAGCACGCTGGAGTAGAACAGATAGAGGAACATTTGTCTGCAGGGGTACAAACATCATGTTTAGCTTCAATTCTTACTTAGTCATTTCTATTTTTCAAATAAATTTCTGATGAAATTCCTTTTTTTACCGTGAACTACCCTTTGAGCACGCTGGAGTCCAGATAGAGGAACGTTTGTCTGCAGGGGTACAAATATCATGTTTAGCTTCAATTCTTACTTAGTCATTTCTATTTTTCAAATAAATTTCTGATGAAATTCCTTCATTTACTGTGAACTACCCTTTGAGCACGCTGGAGTAGAACAGATAGAGGAACATTTGTCTGCAGGGGTACAAATATCATGTTTAGCTTCAATTCTTACTTAGTCATTTCTATTTTTCAAATAAATTTCTGATAAAATGCCTTCATTTACCGTGAACTACCCTTTGAGCACGCTGGAGTAGAACGGATAGAGGAACATTTGTCTGCAGGGGTACAAATATCATGTTTAGCTTCAATTCTTACTTAGTCATTTCTATTTTTCAAATAAATTTCTGATGAAATTCCTTCATTTACCGTGAACTACCCTTTGAGCACGCTGGAGTAGAACAGGTAGAGGAACATTTGTCTGCAGGGGTACAAATATCATGTTTAGCTTCAATTCTTACTTAGTCATTTCTATTTTTCAAATAAATTTCTGATGAAATTCCTTCATTTACCGTGAACTACCCTTTGAGCACGCTGGAGTAGAACAGATAGAGGAACATTTGTCTGCAGGGGTACAAACATCATGTTTAGCTTCAATTCTTACTTAGTCATTTCTATTTTTCAAATAAATTTCTGATGAAATTCCTTCATTTACCGTGAACTACCCTTTGAGCACGCTGGAGTAGAACAGATAGAGGAACATTTGTCTGCAGGGGTACAAATATCATGTTTAGCTTCAATTCTTACTTAGTCATTTCTATTTTTCAAATAAATTTCTGATGAAATTCCTTCATTTACCGTGAACTACCCTTTGAGCACGCTGGAGTAGAACAGATAGAGGAACATTTGTCTGCAGGGGTACAAACATCATGTTTAGCTTCAATTCTTACTTAGTCATTTCTATTTTTCAAATAAATTTCTGATGAAATTCCTTCTTTTACCGTGAACTACCCTTTGAGCACTCTGGAGTAGAACAGATAGAGGAACATTTGTCTGCAGGGGTACAAACATCATGTTTAGCTTCAATTCTTACTTAGTCATTTCTATTTTTCAAATAAATTTCTGATGAAATTCCTTTTTTTACCGTGAACTACCCTTTGAGCACGCTGGAGTCCAGATAGAGGAACGTTTGTCTGCAGGGGTACAAATATCATGTTTAGCTTCAATTCTTACTTAGTCATTTCTATTTTTCAAATAAATTTCTGATGAAATTCCTTCATTTACCGTGAACTACCCTTTGAGCACGCTGGAGTAGAACAGATAGAGGAACATTTGTCTGCAGGGGTACAAATATCATGTTTAGCTTCAATTCTTACTTAGTCATTTCTATTTTTCAAATAAATTTCTGATAAAATGCCTTCATTTACCGTGAACTACCCTTTGAGCACGCTGGAGTAGAACGGATAGAGGAACATTTGTCTGCAGGGGTACAAATATCATGTTTAGCTTCAATTCTTACTTAGTCATTTCTATTTTTCAAATAAATTTCTGATGAAATTCCTTCATTTACCGTGAACTACCCTTTGAGCACGCTGGAGTAGAACAGGTAGAGGAACATTTGTCTGCAGGGGTACAAATATCATGTTTAGCTTCAATTCTTACTTAGTCATTTCTATTTTTCAAATAAATTTCTGATGAAATTCCTTCATTTACCGTGAACTACCCTTTGAGCACGCTGGAGTAGAACAGGTAGAGGAACATTTGTCTGCAGGGGTACAAATATCATGTTTAGCTTCAATTCTTACTTAGTCATTTCTATTTTTCAAATAAATTTCTGATGAAATTCCTTCATTTACCGTGAACTACCCTTTGAGCACGCTGGAGTAGAACAGATAGAGGAACATTTGTCTGCAGGGGTACAAATATCATGTTTAGCTTCAATTCTTACTTAGTCATTTCTATTTTTCAAATAAATTTCTGATGAAATTCCTTCATTTACCGTGAACTACCCTTTGAGCACGCTGGAGTAGAACAGGTAGAGGAACATTTGTCTGCAGGGGTACAAATATCATGTTTAGCTTCAGTTCTTACTCAGTCATTTCTATTTTTCAAAGAAATCTCTTCTAGGCTGATAAGAGCCATATTTTGTGCAATCAGACTTATTTGCATTCATCTCTTAGAACAGATTATGGTCAATCCAAGGTGGTTGAATATTTTGGTTTTGCAAATTAACCACTGTTAATTCATGGATTCCTCAATACACAAATTTTATGAATTTTGAAATATTGCTTTAAGGCTTCTTGAGGCATTATGATGCATTGTGATGGGCACGGATGAAGTATTAACAAGAAAGCTGTTGACATATGTGTCTTTGGGCTGGGAATCAGTCTGGAATCTGCGTCACTCCTTATGCTGTCATCAATGGCCTTGACCTACTTTGGAGACCTGAACTTTGGCTTTCATAGGCCTAACATCATACATAATGGGCTGCTATGGTGGAAATTATCAGATTTTACAGACCACCTGCAGCTTATTGATAGGTTACGACCAAAGTATGAAATACATACAAAGCTTGATGTTAATGGACACCAAAACCGCGGTACTACTGCCCGCCGGCAGGCCAAGTGGTTTGTCCTTCTTCTTGATTAATGCCATCCCGGCTTTTTCCAATGAGTGGGGCACACCCCCTCTGCTGAGGCCTCATTGAAAGCACTTAGCAGCAGACATGATTTCCATGTTAAGAAACCTCAAAACTGCTGATATAAAGTATACAGATCCACCTCAAATGTACTACCATCTGTTTTAAGGAATGAGAATACAAATACAGTGGAAACTCTTTATAACGATTCTGAAGGGACAGATTCTGAAGAGACCGCCAAAAAAATTTGTTACACAGAAATTCTTCTTTTTCATTTATTTGACAGTAAATTCAAAGTACAAAGGTACATCTAAGTATTGACATGTTTCATGTCTTTTCTCTACCCCCCTATCATCATAAAAAACCCGAAGTGGCTCCTATTCTAGGTAACCTCCTATCTTATATTTTTAGTACAGAGCTAGGAGTCCTAGTCCAGTTCAAGTCCAATGTACTGCATGTTGGCTTTGCCCCTTCAATGAACTAGATATGCGACGCTTCAAACGCCATGAGACTCAGAAAAGACGTTAGCTTGAAGTCATTAGGCTTATACTAGACCAAAAAGGGGGGAGGGCGACCGAGCGAAGCATGCTACTGTACTTCATAAAAGACATAAAACATGATCTTCATTCATTTGGCTATACCAGAAAATTTTTAGTATCAAGAATTACTATTGAAGTTAAAATCGCGAGAAAAAAAAGAAGAAAAAAATGATTTCTCTGAATAAATTTTCAATCTTTGTGATTCTGGATTCTAGTCCAAAGGCCTTTAATCTATCTATCCCCTTTAGGGATGCCATTTTGACATGTTTCATGGCTTTACACTCACCTCACCAATCGAAAAATTTGCGAGTACCAGAGTCAAACTGGCATATTATGATGAATAAGGAAGGTGATCAAATTTCACTCAGTGACTAGCAGCCTAAAAACTCTGGAATAATCTACTGAAGAAATATTGTAAATTAATGAATCAGAGTTTACACTTTTTGCCCAAGTTTACAACGCAATACCATCTGGATGTCATTATTCGTCATTCGCGCTATTACTGTACAAGGAGCCTTGGCCGTCAACAAATTAATTGTTGCCGTTGCCCAGGACGCACCACGTGGAGGTGGCTCCTATGCGTCCCAAGACACTGAAGATCCTAGCCTACACTAAAGACAAAAAAAAAAAAAGGAATCCCTATACATAGAAGACTGTGCACAACCACAACGGTTCACCGCGTCTTAGAGGTCTGCGAAGCTACCCGAATGTGGTGCACTGTACCTACATCTAATTAAATTATAATAAAAAAGAGAGAAGGCGCAGACACCCACGTCAGTCAACCACGGATTATCAAGACTGTTTACGACCACACGCCTCAGTTACAACCGTCGATGGTTGCCTCTTCATTGGCGGAGTCAGTAAACTAATACTGCGCCCCAACGCGGCATATCCGACGCGGGTGCACTGAAATCGTCAAGCACAATATCATCGCGCGCGCGCGGCTAATCCGCATTATGCACTCAATGCACTTCCTGAATAAGACCTAACCATCAAGTAAAGTATATAAGAGTAATAGCGCGAACCAAAAATAAACAACACCTTTAGTCAAACTTTGGAGTTGTCGTGCCACCCATGATTCAGAATGGACCGACCGCTACAAAATGACGATGGTTTCAATTTTAGTTTTGATTTAGGCCTAAATTAGAATAGATATGATTGATGGTAGCACAATATCACCGCACGCGAGGTATCCGCTTTATGCGCTCAATGTACTTCCTGCAATCCACCCATTCTCAACACTTTGGAGTTGTCGTGCCACCCATTTTTCAGAATGGATCGACCGCTACAAAATGACAATATTTTAAATTTTAATTTGAAATGAATAAAAATTGTATCAAAATGAAATCAATTCGTTCAAATGGAGAGAAAGGTGAAAAGTCACCAATACCGGTTGTCCAAACAGGAGTCGTTGACTTAAACACACATATTTCAGAGTGCAACAGCTACTCCGGAATGACTGTTGGTACACTTATAAGCCCTAAAAATAATTTAGGCTGAAAGAAAATACACATGTTAATTAGAATAGTTTTGTTAGTATCCCAGCATGATTAGTTCAAGCGACACCGGTACACATTTGAAACATGCAAAAAATAATTGGTTTCAAAAAAACCTCATCATGCACGCGAGATCAAAACGAAAAACGGAAAAAGAAGCGCGTCAACTTTCCACATCTGCGATAAACATACTGACTGGTTCAGAGGAATGAGGAAAGGACGAAATGCGCGCTTGTTTGTATACGTAAGGTGACGTGTGCAAACTTCACCGGTCCTTTCTTGCTTGTTGGTTGAATGATTCAAAAGAAAAAGTGACTCAACGAATTCGAGGGGTTTCCACAGGTATCTGACGGCACTTCAACAATGCTTGTTTACACGACGTGAATATGTGTATGTGTGCCTTTGTATTATATCATCAGTTGCGCGACGACACTCACACACATGCACCATGGACAGTAACAGCTTGATTGAAACTTTACATTCTGAATTTTTTCCTCTCAACAATTAATAACTCGAGCATTTTAAAGATGTGCTTTACCATTGAGATACTTTGACAGTTCAATGGCTTTTTTCTAAAACGGAATTTTGATGAGCGCAGTGTTCTTCAAACTGTCAATCTTCAAGGTATTTCTGATCGATCACCAACCTTTTGGAGAAATTGTCAAAATATAAGGCCATCAACTGAATACACTTGCATCGAGTGGCATCTTAGAGGGAAGTTGTCATACGTGGGGTCAATTTGAAAAATTTGCCATGCGCTGGATTGCATCAGCGTCCGGTGAATACTGAGACCCTGGCCTAATGAAGGCTTTGGACTTGGAAAAAAAAGCAAAAAAAAAAAATAATCAAATACATTGAGAGTTACCAAAAATGAAATAATTATAGTCAACTGGGAATACATCGAATCATAAGTTGAAATTGACAATTTTTTGCGTGCAAGGAGAAAATATTACTTAATTGAAAAAACGAAGGCTTTTCCCGCACAGAATTTATTTACTCGTACAACGTTTCGTCGAAACTAGTCGACTTCTTCAAGTACCGAAACCTTTTTCAATTAAGTCATAAGTTGAAAGGAATAAAATCATTGTTTCAAAACGTGTTTCAAATATTTTGAACATTGTTTAAAACCGTTTTAAATCGTTTAATTATGATTGAAGACACATCAATGGAATTTCAACTATTGTTTTAAATACGTTTCAAATGTTTTGAGTATTCGTTTTAAACATTGTTTCAAACAACATTCTATTTTTTTTAGTTTTTCAACCCTAGAAAAATTGTTGAATATTCATTCTTTACTTTTTTAGTGGAGCACAATAATAAAAATAAGGGAAAGAACAAAAAAAAAATAAATAAATTTTGAACATACTTCCGTTCAAAACTCAATCTTCACTTTTTCTAATACTTACCTCTTGTTTTGCTTGTGCGGCGCAAAACTGGTCGAAATGATTTTCGCATTTCAAATTCGGTAAATTGTACAAATATGTACCGTATTTGGTGATGTAGCTCGATAATCAAAGAAAGAAGAATTAAAGTTGGTAAAATAACACGTTATCATTTTTTTTAGTGTCAAAAATACCCTGGTTTTCTTCAAAATCTTGATAAAAAATTTGTTATACAGAGTAAGTCGTTCGTTATAAAGAGATTTTTTGACAGGTAAAATTCGTTGAAGGGGAGGGACCAAGGAAAAATTTGTAAAATAGAGGAATTCGTTATACAGGAGTTCGTTACCAAGAGTTTCCACTGTATGACAAAATATGGCTTCCTACAGCACTGGCAGTCTCGAAAAGCTATTAGCTTAAAATTTTCTTAAGTAGACTCCTACTAGATCAAGGAGGGGAGCTACCCAAAAGCTATCATCTTGAAATATTCTGAACTAAACCTACACAAAATCTGCGAGTGAGCTTCCTCAAAAGCCACCAGCTATTGAGAAGGACATGAAATAAGATCTTTATTCATTTGGCTATGTCAGAAACTTTATTTAAAATCATCACCCTATCAAAAAAATTTTCATAAATGTCAGCAGCTGGAAAGCTACTGATTTTGGTACACTTTTCAGTACCTCAAGCAGCTGATGAGCTGCTGAAGAGCTACTGCTCAGCTACTGAAACGCACATCATGTAATTTCCCTCCCCCCTTTAATTAATGATATGCGTTTCAGTAGTTGATCAGCAGTTCTTCGGCAGCTTATCAGCTGCTGAAAAACTGTGCCAAATTTGGCACTATTTTTCAGTAGCTGATTTAGTCAATTTTTTTGATAGGGCAGTTGCTTATTGACATGTTTCATGTCTTTGCTCTGACCCCTGATTTTGAGCTGTGCGTCCGTCTGTACAATTGACATTTAGGTCTCTTACGCTTCATTATCCTAGGCTTGAGTCAGTATATGCTGTAGTAGTTATAGCCTTCATTGTATAGGCCTAATATGATCCCTACCCTGATTTTGAAATTTGCGTGCGTGCATCCGTCCGTCCATACAATTGACCTTGGGTCTCTGAAGCTTTCATTATACTAGGCCTGAATCAGTATGCTGTAGTAGGTATAGCCTTCATTATATAGGCCAAATATACATATTTCGACCTTGGGTCTCTGAATCTTTCATTTTAACAGGGAACCTGTTTTATCAGGGGGTCTTTCAAGAAAAAGTGTCCGGCCTCCGGGAGGCAACTTCCTTACCTAACTATGACCTTGAGAATAACCTTGGGACTTCGAAAATTTTTGACCTCCCCTCTTTTCATCCCCTCTACCTCCCCCCCAAGACCCCTCCTATTTAATCATATACTAGTATAAAGCTACTGTGCATCAAGGAGGGGTCCTAGCTTATACTAGAGATAATACAAATTGCTAGGTATATCAATATTTTCCAGTTATACAGCCATAATTACCTATGACCTTGGGACTTGGAAAATTTTTGAGTTCCCCCTCCTATCATCTATAGCTCAAAGATTCCAGTTATACTAGTATATAGCCAGTATAATAAAGGAGGACTTTTAGCTTATATTAAAGATAATACAGATTGCTAGGCATATACTCCTATAAAGCTACTATACTACAAGGAGGGAGCCCAGTTATACTGAAGATAATAGAAATTGCTAGGCATATTCCAGTTATCCTAGCATGAAGCTAGTATAATAAAGGAGAACTTCTAGCTTACCTATATCAAAGATAATACAGATTGCTAGGCATATATGTACTTGTACGCACTGTTACCATCAAATACAAGCGAGACTTTGCTCGGCAATGTTGTGTGTGTGTGTGTGTGCGTAGACCAGCCTCTGTTGACGATTTTACCTATTCTTCTATTTGCATTGTTTGGCGCGCGTTGTGATGTTTTCACCACCTTTCTACTGGTTCATTGGAGGTATTATTTTTACTGTTGCCTTCCTTTTGTAGCTCTTTATTGCATTATCAACAAACACATACCTTTTTGATACGCACTCGGACGACTCATATTCTTGTCTCTCTTTCTCTATTTCTCCATCTTCCTCTTTGTCTTTTTCAAACTAAACTAACGTCGCCACTACGCAATCGTCGCCACTAGGCAATCGTCGCCAGCAATCGGCGCCACTACGCAATTGGTGCGTTTTTATTTTTTTTGTTTCTTCCAGGTTGGAAGAGTTACTTTTCTAATATTCTTTGTTCAGGTTCATTTTTTGCTGTCCCAGTCCCTCCTAACATTACTTCTTTTTTCTCCTAAGCCTTTTAGTGGATGCTTTCACTTTTTTTGTCTATTTCAGATGTCTGACTTCCCTTTGTTGCTTTTGCATCTCTATCTAAACTATTTTTTATTGCTATCCAATCCTCTTACTTCTCTCTTACTGTCTAGTTGAAACTTTTTAAATCTATGATAACTTGCTAATTGCATTGTACTTTTTTGGGGCTAAGGCCTTTGGCCTAATAATGCCTACCTTTTTCTCTTGTGCGCATGCACTTGATCGCTGTGACTTAGAACTCTGAATTTTCATTTGTCGACGCAATGAGTTTCATTCCTTTGCCGCAATGAGTTTCATTCCTTTGCCGTATAATTAATTTTGCAAATGATTCTCTTTTGATTGAAGTTTCAAACTCTATGTGCTGCGTGAAATGTCGCAGTTTTTAATAGTGTCGCCATGATGTGTTAAAAATTCTCGCTGGGAGCCATCTCCCCAAACCGTGCCCATTCCGTCCAAGATGCATTGATCATCTCATGTCATGGAGACCCCAACCATAAAGGGGCTCCTTACATTCGCCATATCCTGCCCGTAGACCATCATTGCAAAAGTGATTAAAGAGGGGTCCCAGCTATACTTTCAAATTACAAATTACAGACAACACTTCTCCGGAAGAAGTATAGAGGAAGTATATCAAATGGCACATAGATCCATCGGACTAAAACACAATACAAACCAACCAGTACCCCTTGCACATGATTTCGAGACAGAAAATCATATTTGATTGGTCCAGATAAATCGATAAAATAAAATTATTTTCCTACAGTGAAACTCATAAAACAGGTTCCCTGCATCCCCTCATTTAACTTCGTTAAAGAACCCGTGAATTTTTTCATTTAATTCTTTATTCACAACATGAGCTATTAACTGAGAAAATTCAGGGGTTTTTAACGGAGTTAATTGAGGAGAGGCAGGGAACCTGTTTTATGGGGTGTTTTGAGTCTCATGGAGTTTGAAGCGTGGCATATCCGGCTCATTGAAGGGGTGGTTTTGACCTTTGCATATTTGGCTCCCTGAAGCGGCTAAGCTAGCATACAGTATATTGTAGATTGTACGAGCTTTATACTAGTATCTATGATAGAAGGGGGATTTGGAAAAATTTTGATTTTCGAGATGTAGGTGATAAAGAGGGGACTTGATTCGACCTCCAAGCTATAGAAAAATTTTGGGAGAAAGTGAACTGCGCGCATTTTTCACCCCTCTGCACGCATACCTATTTCGCCCTCAAAAAAGGTAATGTAAATTGCACGTGGTGTAGTTTTTGCCTTTTAATTTGATGATGTACTTATTTTGCACACATGTTATATGCACGCACGTGTTCCGTCCTATCGGTAAGTAATCGTAGCGCTTGGCCATTTGGTTTGGAACGTCAGAACTTGCTTTGTCAAAGATAGTATAACAACAAAGAAAGTCCTGATTAAATTCGAATCTATTGCTCATTCACTTGTAGAATATGAAACTTGCTCAAAACTTACCTTCTGGATAACTCCACTTTCCCACCACATTTGTGGGCGTGCCATTCTTCGTCACTTGAAAGAACCACAAACGCCAGTGAATCATTCCATAGTCGTTTCAACTCCAGTTTTTACCACCCTCACCCTGATATTTTTTTGTTCGTGGAAGCACTGAAAGCGGTCTAGACCGATTCGTGCGTCCAAATCCAGAGCCTTCATGTCCCTCATCAAGTGAGAAATACGCACAAGAAGAACAAGGAGCACGTACAATATCTTATTGATATGTACGGACAAAATTCTATCAGGCGGGAACAGTTCCTGAAACGTTGCGGCTCCTACCTTTGCCCGTCCGTAAAGAAAAAAGTTTCTATCGAATTAGCATTATCACCGATGTAACACTTTTAAAAATGTTCTCATGTACCCGCGTTTATTTGAAATTTGATTTTGTCCGTTACGACAAATTCGTTTCATTTTTGTAATGTAAGGCTTTTTATTGCTACATTTTAAAATTCATTTGCGTGGAAATTACACAACACTTTTTTGGGCGCAAATTACTAGGTACGAGTGCAATTTACAGTACCTCTTCACCCCATGTAATTTAGTCTGGGTGCAATTTACACATACTTTTGATCGTGTCCCCTTCAAGTGCGTGCAGTTTACATACGCCCAAAATTTTGACCTCCGAGCTAAAGATGATACGAAGATGACTTGGAATTTATTGAAGAGTGGTGTTTGAAGCATTGCATATCTGGCTCATTGAAGGGGCTAAGCAAATCGGTATATCCCGCAAAAAAATTAGAGGCCATGGCAGAAGTGCAATGGCGTCTAATACGAGAGCGCGATAACATGAACAAGAAAATGGGTAATGCATGAACGGTGAAGAATTGAGAAAGAAGAATAAGTTGCATAATTGGACCGCCGCGCCGTCTAGAACAAAAAAATATCTGGAATAACGTGTGCTCTCGCATTAATTGTGATTGTATGCGGTGTTCATGTATTTAAAGTGTAGAGAGTTGTAAATTTTTGGTTCAAGTAATGAAGTTCGGTTTTTCGTCACTGATCTTTAACAATTTGTGTTCAACAACCAAGATTATGTTTTTTTTTTTTTTTTTTTTTTTTTTCAATGGACAAATCGTTTAGGTATTTAAATTGGATACAAGCTCATTTCAACCACGAAAAAAGAAAATGTATTTTTGTCAAATCAATATTTCCTAATATTTTTAGGACAAGTTTTTTCATTTAGACTGGGTGCAAGCTCGTGAAAGCCGGGGTTAAAATGAATGTAATTTGGCCTTACCAATTTTCTAACATTAAGTTATACAGGGTGCGCCATAAAGATGTTAACAGTAGAACGAAAAACTCCGGGAGGATTCCGCGACAATTTCGTGGAGTTCCCCGGTTGACCGTTAACATCTTTTTGGCGCATCCTATATACTTTTTTTTTGCAGAAAAATAGACAAGTTTATCACGGGTGCGAGCTCTTTTCGATCGAGGCCTGAACTCGGAAAAAAAAGTTATGATGATTTTCTGTATTGATATTGAAAGTCATCAATATCAATACACTAAATGAAATAAAAAAATCATTTCTTGTCTGACTGCTGGCCAAAAAATTGTTTGTTAGACGTGGACTGGACCAGCGTTTCGGGAGGACCGTTTCGGTAACATGCATGTGCCGTATCGGCATGACAATTCAGGCTCTCTTGTACGGTGGATTAGTCCAAGTTTGGTATCATACCTTAAAACTTAAATGCATGTTGTAGAGACCCTTTCTGCATGACCGTCCTGGTGTTGTGATAAATAGGAAGTTCAATTTTTTGTCAAATCAATTTTCCAGTAACGTTTTTTCTTTTCAGAGTTTTCAGAAACAATGGACAAGTATCCCCTATTCAAAATGGTGGCCATCTCATTTCAGCCGAGGCTTCAACGAAGTAGGAAAAAATGTATTTCAGCTCAATCAATTCGGTAATACTTATTTTTTAAAGAGAATTCTTCTATTCGAATCGCTTGGGAGTTTGTTTCAGTCGAAGTCTCGACTTGGAAAAAGGATGCCAACATTTTTTACTCAAATCAATTTTCTAATAATATATTTTTTTCGAGTTTTCAGAACCAATGAACAAGTCTTAGATTCAAACTTGATGCGAGCTTGTTTTGACCGAGGAAGAGATATCTTTTTTTCGTCAAATCAATTTTTGATAGTTTTTCTTTTGAGAGTTTAGAAATACCGATAATGGCCAAGCCGTCAATTCAAATCGGATACGAGGTCGTTTCAGCATCAGAGATTTTAACTTTTCAACTCCTCTTCAGTAGTTGTCAAATGGGATTGCGAAAAGTTTCATGTCAGTACCTACCCGATTTCGCTGTTTTTATTTCAGTTAATTCGAGCTTTGAGAATTATTAATAATATTGTTGGTACCTACCTAATTCTCATTATTTTCGAGCATCAAGCTACAAATGAGTATACCTACCATACTGTAGGTATTCGTATGTGTACAATATAGCTGCGGAGGGTTGAAAATAATTCTATCATTAATATTTGTAGATCATCAGGTAGCTCAAAAGTTTATATTTTTCTAAATTTGAGATAATCTGTACAAACGTACCTTATAGTTTACCAAGTATAATTATGAAAGCATTCCTTCTGAAAATCCAATGAACATAGATATACAGATGGCAAGGAAAAAACTATTTATAAAAGATGATCGAAAATGCGCTCTAATTTCAAATTACAAGCCTAGAGTAAAAAAAGCTAAGTTCGTTTGCTAAGAGGTGTTTTTGTCCTGTTAACGGTACTCGGAGTTCTCTTGAGCTTATTTTCCCCCAGCTTGGTTTTTGGTACGCGTTTCTGTGAATCGCTATTGAGAGGCTGCGTTTTCAATCGCCGATCTTCAGAAGACGACTGAAGCGTAACCTTGGACGCTCGACGCGAAATAGGCTCTCTAACTTTGGCTCCATTTTCGACACTTGTCTTACGATTACCACTAGGAGCAGTTTCAGAAATTCGTGAAACCTTTTTCGTATCTTCTTCGTTTTCTGTCCTTTCAACGTCCACGATTGGAACAGGCTGGGCGGATGGTTGTCCCGAGTCTTGATCTTCTGACAAACTAGCGGGGATATGTTGAAGCATTTCACTTGTTGCGGTAGTTGACTTTCCCGCTATACCCTCATTTTCCTCGAGTGGACGATCCGGAAGAAGTTCGTTCGGTGCGTAGTAATTATCTGTACCATTAGCAAAAGTTGAATTGTACGTGTCGTAATCAACGTAATTTTCGGGGTTTTCGTTGGTCGCATAATTTGCATTTTGATAACTCTCGTAATTTTGAGCTTGGGGGTAGTAAGCATCCGAGGGAGTCACATTGGGATCGAATTCATTACCGTAATAAGGTTGATCGTAGGATTCGTACACTGGATTACCTATATTTTCTTCGTAGTTGGGCGCGGAAATAGTTTCTACAGCTCTGCCATTGCTTTCAATATATCCTTGATCCGTCTCGTAGCGACTTGGCTGATAATTATTGTTATCGTAATAGTAATCGACATTCCCTTCGTATTGTTCGTAGATAGGTTGGCTGAAATCTGTACCCCTGTAAGATTCGCTAGGGTCTACCGCATCATAAGCGTACCCGGTGCTTTGGTAAGGATATTCGCCGAGAGGCTCCTGATCCGAACTGAATTTTCGATCTGTATCAAATGAAGTGGATCCGGCGAAAGATGGCCTGTTACTACTGCCATGCGTTTCCCTGTCCGAGTCCAATGGCGCTTCAGATATTGGTTCCCTATTAGAAACGAGGAGCATTTTAGAGTCTCGTCTTTGGAAGCGAGGTACAGATCCTTGATCCAAATCCAACGATGAACTCGACTGTTGTTCTGCCTCCGGAGGTAAGATCGCTTTAGAATTTCGTCTTTCAAGCGTTCGATCAGGATCCGAGGGTTTATCAGCGTCTGGCAGGGTTATCTGAGAATTCTCCCCTCCTGATGACTCCGTTGAGTTCGAAGAAACTTTATTACTCTGCGTTGAAGAATTCGGTTTCCTAACAGGACCCGCAATATTACGTGATTCGGGAATAAACGCGGTTTGATCGTAAGTGTTTGAAGTGGTACCGTTGACGAGAGGAAGAGAATTTGATTCTACAGAAGGTATACGCTCAGTTTTTATGATCTGATCAATGCTTGGTTTACGTTGGATGACACTTGGCGGCATTTTCACGCTACCTCTACGAGTTAGAGGAGGGCGGTTACTTGCACGATTCGATGAAACAGGAGAGGCAGATAGTGGCGTACTTCTATTCTGGTTTGGTTTTTCCTGAGCAACAATGCTGTTACTTCTCAAATTTGAGATGGGCGGTCTCTCTGTAGAATAAGTGTTGTAGAGTTTTCTATTATCTTGAGGTACTCTATCCTTATTATTCTGGTACCGGCCATCATGGGCGGAGCCAAGGGGCAGCTGGTTCACGAATTTAGCACCATCTTCTCGCTGTGGGGCTGGATTATTACTTGTTCTCATCGTCTCATCCCGAGGTATTATGCTGTAGCCCTGTCTGTAAGAAGAAGCATTATCTTGCACAGGTGAAGATTGATACAAGGAATCAATGTCTCGAGATATTTGGGGAATGTTGTCAACATAGGTGTCAACACCTATTTCATCATTCCGACCCGGCTCTTCATAGGTAAAGCCAATGGATCGATTATCTTTATCAATGTTAAACTGAGGTCGGCTATAAGTCTGAGCAACTTTCGAGTTATTTTTTTTATTTAAATACGAACTATACCCGCTAGAATCCAGCGGCACTGTGTCTGTCGTCGAGGTTTCCGGCAATTTTTCTCCAGGAATAATGCTAATTCTAGAAGGTAAAGAGTTTTGTGAAACTTTAGGATAAGTGTTTACGATTGGTGGTTTTTCGGTCGTCGTATCTCTCTGGTACTCTCTTGTATACAAACCGTGGTTCAGAAATTGGCTATCATTATCAATGCTTGGCTTACGTTGAGTGTGGCTTTGTGCATTTACTAGGCTATCCCGACCAGAGCTATGATCCGAGGGGGCAAATGTGACTGTACCGGTGTTCTTATTCGGCACGTCATTTGGTTGAGAAATAAGACGAGTGTCTACTTTCGAATCTGGCAATTTCTCTCGCTCTAAGAAGGATTGGTAATTGCGGGGAAGAACGTTTTCGAAATCGGGCCTCTCAGAAGTCATTGCACTCCCCCGACAATATTCCCTATTTTTTAGATTCAAACATTCAGGACTCGTTGTATAAGTTTCATTCTTCGCTTTGTATACACTCTCACGAGAAGGTTCTCCACCAGTCATATTGAGGTAATGATTTGCAAGATTAGATGTCTTGTCTGATGGTGGCTCGCTGTACTTCTTTCCCTGGAAAGAAGATGACCCGTAATCGTAATCTGCACCGTAAAATTTATCCTTATCTAAAACCTGTTGGACATAGCTACGATCCGGGGACAACGTCGACGATAATGATCTTCTCAATCGATCCGACTTTCGTCGTGGGAAAGTATTCGACCATCTTTGCTGTTTGGTGCGCAAATTTTGAATTATATTCTCGTAAATTGCGTCTCGATAATCGTCGATCAACTGTTTGGTGTCACTCGGTAACTCGTCCCCGACAGGGATATTTTTTTCATTCAATTCATCGGTAGAGTCCACAGAGGCAGAGTCGGGAAAAAAATCATAATACGGGTCGTAATATCGCAAAGAGCTTTCATTACTCGGCTTCGACCTCAACTTCTGCGTGTAATAATACTGTTTCCAACTCGGTAACCGTGATCTAATGTACGTGTCCGACTCGAATGGGTCGTATTTGTCGTAAGATGGCCTGATTTCGGGAGAGTAGGGTTTGTCATCGTCGGTGGAGATGAATTTTGTTTTATCTTTGACAATGGACTTGACATCCGAGGGTAAGGAGATGGGATGTATCTTCGGATAGTAGTAGTAATCGTAATCAGGTAGATAACGACGATAACGCGAAGGGTATAAATATCGATTGTACCAACGAGCCCATCGGAGGTCGGATTTGTAATCGCTGTTCAGCCACCACGGTGTGTAGGTGTTACTTCGGATTGAAGACGATGGCAATGGTTTGAAAATTCTCTTGGCATACGCGTTATAACGTTTGTAGAAATTATCCCTGCGATTGACGGGGTTCAAAAATAGGTCAGATGACACGCTAGAATCAACAGGGTCGGTTAAATTGTTGTAAGAGATGGCGGATCGAAGGGGCGAGCCTGATTGACGGGATCGAGAAATTCTGTTCATCAAATCATCGGTAAGTTGTTTTTCTTGCTCGAAGACAAAATCTTTCAACTTGGCGAGAAGGTCGGACATCGAATTGGATTGGGCCCTAGATTTTAAGTTATTCTCGTCGGACTCGGCAGTAAAAGCGACTGCTTTTCTAGAAGGTTTCTCGTAGTATTTGTAGGAAAGTAGATTATCCAACGAGCGATATTTTGGATATAGGTACGAATATCGATAGCGAGGTTCATCGTAGTACAGATTCGGGTAGAGATATTGCGATTTAGCGTGGAATCCGTTCCACAGCGATCCTTTATCCATGTTGTCCTGGAAAAAAGAAAAAAAAAAGAAATCATAGAGAAAAATCAAACTGGTTGAAAGGCCTATAAAGCTCTTTCTCTAGATCATATTGTATACTCGTTTGCCTGATTCTAGTTGCAATGGTACTCGCTGTACATTGGTCTAATTGCAGGGGAATTGAGTATGCATTCCCCTGAAGGCGTTTTGATATGTCTGCCCCAGGTGTTTTGCAATAGATTGATTTTATATGATGTCACAGTATTCCTGTTGAACATTTGATGTCCCGATACGGTAAACCGGTATTATGCCCCTAATATGACTTATATCGTGCTGAAGAGCCTCTCAGCAATGAACCGAATGGAGCCGGATGTTGCGAGACAAATCATTGACGGCTTGTTCCCACAGCAGCAACCACCAATGGTAACTCAACCAGTAGTAGAATAGGGGGGTATATCCCTCCTAGGTACCGAGGAGGTGGATGCAGCAGTCAATAGACTGCAGGGTGAGTATTGGAAGGCTCCGGGCCCGGATTAGATCCCGTATCCAGTCTAGAGCGCCATACTTTCAGTTGACCCAGCATTGACTGTTCCCTGTACGATGGAAGAAAACCAGGCTAGTGTTGATTTATAAGAAGGATAAACCACTTGGCCTGCCATCCTCTTATCACCCACTTCGTCTGCTGAATGATACAAGCAAAATCTTTGAGAGAGCGATAGCCTATCGACTTCCAGTTTTGCGCAGCCGTCAGCCTCGATCCCTTGGGAGAGGATACTAGAAGCCCTCACGAACGCAGGAGTGCCTGCATACCTGTTATGGATGATCAGAAGCTATCCTAGTTATCGGGAAATTAAAGCAGAGTTGTCTGATGGTACAGTGAACCGCCCAGTTACTTGTAGAGTGCCGCTGTTGTGGTGCGTCGCGTTCAGCGGTATTTTTAAGGTGAAAACTCTACTGAGTGTTGACCTTATCTGCTATTCGGATGACACACTGGTGGTATGTTGTAGTGGTAGAGAGCAGAGTAAACCGAGCTCTACAGGTCATTGATCTGTTGGGCGGTCAGACTAGAACTTGCAGTAGGTAAGACGGAGGCCGTATTTTTCACAACCCGTCGGAAGTTCAGTCAACCCACCTTTCACCTGCAAGGTTTGGAAATCGAGACCAAGAAGGCACTGAACTACCTGAGCTTCTAGTTTTACTCAACACTGAGCTTCAGGCAGCATTTCCTAATGACAGCGGAATAGGCAGACAGGGTAGTTGTATACCTAAGCTGCCTGATGAGGAACCCTGGAGGGCCGAGAAAAGCCGCAGACCACCTTGTCTATCCTCTTACATGGTGCCTCAATATGGGCCGACTCAATGAAAATAACTTACAGAAGAAGAGAGATTGTAAAGATCCAACGAAGACCTGTGCTGAGGTGTATTAGTGCCTACCGCACTGTCTCGACGGAGGCTCTTTGCGTATTAGAACGCTCACCACCAAATGAGCTCCTTTTTGAGGAGAGAGCGGTGATAACGACCAATCAAAAGGCTTTAGGGGTCAAGCAGGAGGCCAGGCACTCCTTGCTTACAAAATGGAGAGCGAGAAATGGACAAACTGTGTGTTAATAGTAAACCTTGATGAGTGGTTGAACCGTCAATATGGTCGGCTGAGCTTTCACCTGACGCAGGTGTTAAGCGGCCTTAGTTGTTTCAACAAATTCCTCCATCAGAAGATGAAAATATTTGAGCAGGCAACGCGTTCCCATTGCGATGAAGGTCGGGATGATGAACTACAGCACATTTAATTTGAGTACAAGGCGTGGAGGGACAAGCGTAGAAGGTCTCTTCAAGAGATTCGAGTAGATGAGGCGCTGGTTTCAAGTAGCCTAGTATCTACCACGCTAGATTACAAAGAAGCATGGAACCAGGTGTCTGCATGAAGAAGATGATGGGCCAGGAATGGACTAGGAAAACGCAGAATCACGTTAAAAGATACGGGTCTTCCTTTTTCTGTAGATTTTACATACAATACGGATTTCTTGCGATCAAGGGGAAAGTACCTTAGACACTTGTACGAGAGATACTTTTCTCCTGCTTGTTATGATACTGCAAGGTTCTGCAATATTGAGTCGATCAAGGGAAAAGTACTTTAGCTACTCATATGAGAGATACCGTTCTCCTGATTGTGAATGAATCAATCTCAATCAAAGTCCGTAGAAATCTGTTTTTAGGTCTTACAAAAAATGGCGGATACGGATTTTTGAAATTACCATCTAGCAGCACTGCTCAACACCTTTGTACTATCCACATCCACATGCAGGAAAAAGAGGAAGATCATCCCTGAAGAAAGGAGAGAATGTAGAGACTAACAAAATGTTTACAATATACTGGAGATGGACCAGGCGAGGACCTCCCTGCATATCATACTATCTTTATACTAGTTTTTGGTCTTTGAAAAATTTATGGGTTTTTCTACGGATTTTGTGTGAAATATGGATTCCTTTCGCTCAAGGGAAAAGTACCCTAGACACTCATATGAAAAATACTTTTCCCCTCTTCCTTATCAGCTGATACTGCAGTTTACCCTAACATTCAGTCGATCAAGGGAAAAGTACCTCAGTTACTCTTATGAGAGATACCTTTCTTCCGATCGTTATTGATGGATTGGTCATAAGTCCGTAGAAATTTGTTTTCAGGTCTTACAAAAAATGAGGGATACGAATATTTGAAAATATCATCTGGCAGCACTGAATGGGATTATACTAGAGAGACTTATACTAGACGGAGAAGGAATCAAACTAACTAAGTCTCTCTATGATCCATGCAGTAAACTAACTTGCTTCATCCTAGGTCTAGCGTAGCCTTTCTTAATCCTCCTCCATAATAGGCCTCAGCTTAGCTACTATAGGTAAACCTAGGATACAGTATATCAGGTCCAGTAAAATGAAAGCTCAAGAACAAACCAAGAAGTGGGCCCACCCCAGGCTGCTATGGTGGGTTTAGCTTTCATCATGTAGACTTGATGTTCAATATACTGAACCAAGGAAAAGGAGAATGAGCGGAGCGAGGGACAGTGCTGCCAGATGATAGTTTCAAAAATCCGTATCCGCTCTAAAACAAATTTCAATGGGCTTTGATTGATTCATTAGTAACAATCAGGAGAAAGGTAGCTTTCATAAGAGTAGCTGTGGAACTTTTCCCTTGATCGGCTCAACCTTATGGAATTGCACCGTCAGCTCATGACGAACAGGAGAAAAGTATCTCTCGTATTCGTGTCTAAGGTACCTTTCCCTCGATCGCAAAAATTCCGTATTGTATGTAAAATCTAAAAAAAACCGTACCTTTTTCGAGGACCAAAAATCCGTAGATTTGGCATCCTAGGCAAGTGAGCTCTTGGAAGCTAGTAGCCTGAAATATTATAAACTAGACTCGTACTAGACCATGAAGGCCGTATTGCTAGGATGCCAGATCTACGGATTTTTGGTCCTCAAAAAATTTCATTTTTTTCATAGATTTTATGTGCAATACGGATTTCTTGCGATCAAGGGAAAGGTACCTTAGACACAAGTACGAGAGATACTTTTGTCCTGCTCGTTATGATACTGCAAGGTTCCGTAATATAGTCAAGGGAAAAGTACTTAAGCCACTCACATGAGAGATACCTTTTTTCTGATTGTGAATGAATCAACCAAATCCGTAGAAATCTGTTTCTAAGTCTCACAAAAACTGGCGGATACGGATTTTTGAAATTATCAATTGGCTTGAATTCCAAAGAACGCCCAAGAGGGGGAGAGGGGGAGCGAGATCGAAGTGCGCCAATTTAGTATACAGAACCTCAAGTGAGCTACCCAAAAGCTATTAGCTTGAAATACCCTAACTGAAACTGTACACTAACTGCCGGACAAAAAAAGAATGACGAGCGTACAGGATAGCGATTTTGAGAAAGATATCTCCTCTTGTGAGGAGGAGCGCCTGTTTCTCCAAATCGCCATTCTGCACGTTCGTCATTTTTTTTTCACGGCAGCTAGGGAGAGCTCTTTAAAAGCTATTTTCTTGAAATAGTTCAAAGTGAATTCATATTAGACTAACAAGGGTGCGAACGATCGGTGCGATTGACCTATCCAGAAGCTATTAATTCGGATTATTCTAAACTGGATGTACGGTACCGAGGAGAGTGAGCTACCAGAAAGCTATCAGCTTGAAATATTCTAAACTGGAATTATACTACACCGAGGGTCTGCTCATTCGCTCCCTACAAGCTATTAGCTTGGAATATTTCAAAGCAGACTTACATTAGACTAACGAGCGGAGCGAGTGAGCTTCCCAATAGCTAATAGCAAACTGGACATACTAGCCACTGGGGCAAGGAGAAGAGCAAACGAGCGGAGTGAGTGAGCTCCTCTAAAGCTAGTAGCTTGAAATTCTTCAGAAAAGGCTTCTACCAACCCAAGGAAGAGGGAAAACTCCCATTTAACTGGTGTTATCTTTTTGCCCCACCCGGTATATTGAGAAAAAAAAAGACGTGAAACATGATCTTTATTCATTTAGCTCCGCTAGAAAATTCCTTTCTTCATCATTCACTAGCGTCTATTAAAGCATGGCGCATTCTTTTGATGACATTTTTCATGTCTTAGTTGAACTCCACCCTTATACAAAATTTCATGAGTTGGCTCACCATCCCTTCTCCCAGAGATGGGCTCGGCAAATTTTCGACTGGTACTCTAGACCTGATTCGAAAATTTCTGAATTGGCTCACCCTCTAATTTTCGTTCCATGCAGTATTTTGAACTACTTGTATACTGACTTTATACTAGGTTTAGACCTCCATTATATTAGGCTTACACTAGAGACCTCTCTACTTTCAATGCTGTAAACTAGTTGTATACATTGGACCTACTCCTCCCCTGTTTTATCCAGTACACTAATTTTATAATAGGCTTATACTATATCAGAGCCTCCTTTATAATGGATTAATGCTAAATCTAAACCTCCTTGTTGATTGAACATTCTTTGCTAGTGGCCAGGTTTCCGGGAAAACGACAAAGATTACCTATTCAATTGAAGGTACTTGTTTTTCATCTTCACAAGAAGATTGAATGTTTACCAAAAGTAGAGTTCAAATTTTTCCCCCGCCCAACAATTGTACGATTCATGATCAGGGGAGAGGAGAAGAAGGGAACACAGTCGAACACTAAAACGAGAAACTAGAAACCGATACATACATGCAAATAACTTTGTTAGCCAAAATGATTGTGATCTTCATTACCTTAAGGAAACTTATCTGAGCATTTCGTCTGGCATTCATCTTCGCTATCTTCAACTTGAGCTCGTTCAATTCGTCCGTCAACTGATCGACATTTTTGTTTCCTTGTTTCATAATCTTGTTAAAACGGAGCAATATCTAACAAGCGAACGAGTGAAAAGAAGCAAACGGCAGTCAACGTATAAAGATGTTATAAAATATCGTAACTCACCTGTAAGGAACAAACTCTACACGACCTCTCACTCCAGAAGAGCACTAGAAACAGAACAGGACTATAAAAAACTACCTCGTTCGTAGCATGAAGACAAAAGAAAAAAGATAAAAGTTCCGTGCTAATGTGTATCTTTCGTCGCAAAAATATTAAAACAAACAAATAAATTTGGTCTGTCTCACGCGATTACCAACATGAATACTAAAGTTGAGGTACCTGTAACAGTCTATACTCCTTAATGGGGCAGCTGAACACAAAATAAAATTCCTTATCGCTTATAATATTCCACTACCACATCATCACAAACATACATCAGGGGTTGAAGCGTTGCATGTTCGGCATTCAAATATATTACAATAATGTCTTAGTTGTTAGTGGCGGGGTACTAAACGCTCGCTTGTTATCAATGGATAGATTTGGAAATCACGAAGCTTGACTATTTTCCAACAAATAACCATATTGTAGGTTAACTGAAGAAGCTCGCATGTGAGCTCTCTCAACTGATCGATAGTAATGCGTTGATACAGTCGGGAGAATATAGCCCAATTCATTTCAAAATTTCTCAGCCTTGACCCATCAGAAGGAAATATTTTCAAAATCTTGAGGAGGGAAAAAAATGTCGCACGATCGCGACATACCGCGAAATTGGGGCAGACAACACCAGCACAAACAGGTACAAATACGACGAATAAATCTCGTCTGAAAATAGGAAAGCGTTATTCGTGGACGTAACATGGTTTCTTTAATCCTATCGTACTTATATATGAGAATTTACAAAGTTGTAAAAAAAAAAAAAATAAATAAATAAATAAAACTATGTAATAAAAATTATTAATAAATACGTAGTACATAACAAATTGAACTACACAGTTTTAGAAACCGTACGCCAGAAAGAAAATTAGAGAATACTTTTCGAGTTTTCTACACGATGACTAATTTCTAATCATTGGTATATACACACACGAACAACGTAAGTCGTGAGGTGAATATTGAAGATCAAAAAATTCGCGAAGACAGAATAACATTCATTGAGAAGAAACGGCAACAAAAAAAAAAGAGTAGGAATCCAACTTTCTTGCAATACAGAAACCCCTTCCAGAACAGATAATAGAATATCGGTAAATATAAATAACTACAGACACAAATATCGTTCGTGAATCGAAAACTCAACGAAAAATGAAAAAGACTTCAGATTAGGAGCATCCGATAACAGATGGTCCCTTTTTCTTAAGAACAATATCCTCAATATTGAGATTCACTTTAGCTTTACTTTCCGCTGGCACTGATTGCGAACAAAATCTTTTGAATGCCTCCAGCTCGCGTTCGTATTCGTCCACGTCTCCGTTTTCAACTTCATCAGCTGGTGGAGAAGGCAGTGTATCTGTAAAAAGTACGGGATAAAAGAAATGAACAGCATTAAAACAAAATCTCCGACAACTTGATTCTCTTCCAGACACGCTAATAGAAGGTATTCTACCTCAATGAAATGATTCAAACGTTCAAAAGCGGAAGCTTAGCAGTGCCGACTGAACTATTTTCTCCAATTTGTACTCAATTGTTTAAAAGCCGACAAACGGTAAGCCATTTATATACAGATATCGCTAATACAAGAAAAAAAAAGAGAAAAAAAAAACTGCACCGAAATTTTACACGTCACCCATGCTTACTACAATATAAAACTGTGGTTAAAAAATAATGATTTAATAATTTCTCGTTGTTACAATATAAAAATGGCAACATTCGGGAACAATATGATACAGTCGGTTAAGAGCTAATATACGATAATATAAATTCGTCTAGCATTCGCAATCCAAAAATAAACAAATCATAAAAAAAAAATAATAATTGATCATGAAGTCGTCCACTTTCCCAATCATTTAAAAAGTAAAAAAGATACGTCATATCGCGAATATAATGAATTGTCAAGAAGCTGTGATTAGAAATCGAGAAACTAGGTTGATTCCACCACCTAATAATAAGTCCACATCCAAATTAGTAGCTTCAGGAGGATCGGCAATCATGGTCAATTAAATGTGCGGATGAAGTCAGATATGTTATACATCGAGAAACAAGAAACATTCACTATGGTGATAAAAAGAAACTGAAAATGATATCACACTCGAAAGTCTCGTAATATTACGTTAGTCCGTTCCAATTCGAAATTAGTGCCAAGAAAAAATAAAGCAAACTTAAAACAAGGTTTCTGTGACTTTCTACAAATGTACATTCGTGAGCAGCAACGAAGAAAATTATCACAGACGCAGATATATATCGAAATAAGATAGGTAAAAATAATTAAGTCTCGTTCAAACTACAGAAGAACTTTTTACGTTAAACGAGCGCGAGCGCGTAAGTAACAAGTAAGCGTTGACGATTCAAAATCACAATGTGGTCAATAAGACATAAAAGTCTCACCATTAGCACGTGAATTCCACATTTCAACGTTCGGCTGCATTTGGACGTTCGCACTCTGTGGAGAACCACCGACATACGATTGATGTACCGCTGGATTACGGATCGTTACCATCGATCCGTTCATTTGAATGATTGCTGCCGGCTGCTGTTGTTGCTGCGGTGGTTGTTGAACATTAGCAAAAGCTGGGCTCATGAAAGGATGTGCGAAATAACCCGAGTTCAAAGGATTCAATCTTTGAGATAAACCGTTTGTCGGGACAAATGGGGGGATAGCAGGGGCGTTCGTGATATTCACAGTATCGTGGTTCATCTCCCCATTTTCCTTCTTTCGTCTTCTCCTCTTCTTTTTGCCATTTCCAACTTGTTCGTCTGTAACATGAATTTTCCAGATTTAATGGTTTTTATTTTACAAGGTTCGAGCGCAATAAACCTCGCTTACCATTTTTATCGCCCGTATCTACAACTATCACATTGGACGAACAAGCCATCGGCGGCATAGAAGGCATCATAGTTTGTCTCATTAGAGGCGGGGGTGGCGGTGGTGGTGGTGCTTGTTGTTTAACCTACAACAATCAATAAAATACATGAACATTCGATTCCTACTTGAAAAACTCTTTCACATTACCTTCAGCAACCGTCATATTTACCTGAATAGGTTTTCTTTGTACTGTATTCGGATCCACCTTCGTAATCGTGATACCAGGAGGTAATTTAATATTCTCCAGATCGAAATTATTAGGAAACGTTGGCCGTGACGAAAGCTGACTCACCGCTTGGTTGATTTGAATGGCTGTTGGTGTAGTCAACTCAGACTGAACGGCAGGAGCTGGTGCTGAGGCGAACTTCCTCATCACTGGCTCAATAGGAACTGGCTGAGGACCCAATTTCATCTTTTCCATTCTATCCGTAATGCAATTCACGCCACTACCTACGACGTTATAATTTTTCGGAAGCATTCCGTTCGTTAGAGTCACCATTGGAGGGGGCGGAACTATACTCGCTGCAGGTAAGTGGTTGGATGAAGAGCTAGGGGCCACTCGAGTATTATTCGCAGCACTACCGGCATCATACGTTGTCGTTTTGATGACGGTTTTCTTTTTATTTGCAGGGCCCGCATTCGCTGAGGATGCATTCGATGACTTTTGTTTATCATCCTTTATTTGACTTACTAAAAATGGAAAAAGAAAAACAAAAAAAGAAACGCGTAAAATGAAGTTTATAGCATGGGCGACTTAGAAGCATTTAGGACAGCATAATTCAATCATTCTCTGAAATTTAGAAAGCCTGAATGTCGGTATCAAAATTAATTAGCGTGTCTGAGAAGAGAAAAACTAAAACGACGGTATTTTCGAGCCAAAAACGAAGATTTTTTCGTATCATAGTGCAGTGTATTTATTCGTATTCTTTATACTTACTTTGCCCGTTGTGCAGCGTGTATAACACCTTGTCTTCTTTTGGCGTCGCACCACGAAGCGTGATCGTTACGGTCGGTTCGTTAGTGTGCGGTTGCATCACTCTTTTGATCGTCACCATTTGCGGCTGTTCAGAATCGTCGTCCGTCTTTTCTGTCTCCTTTGATTGAGCATTCTTGTTCTGCTGTGGAACTTTCTTCTGGGAATTATTCGAGCTCGACGCGGTGGATTGGTTTTTCGCGTTCTTCTGTTGCTGTAATCTCGATTGTTGAGCGGCCTGTTCTTGCTTCTTCTTCGCAGCGGCGTTTTTCGCTTGCTGCTGTTGTTGAGCGACCTGTTTTTGAAGAGCACTTTTGTCCATCACTGTTTTCTGGCCGCCTTTCCCTTTCTGGGCCAATTTAGCGTTATCACTAATTATCTGAGACTGCGTCTTGTCGATCTTGTTGCCCTTCTTGTTACCACCAGTTTGGCCATTCGAAACGACTGACGTTTTGGTAACCGTCGATTGCTGTTGTTGTTTTTTGTTCTTTTTACGATCCTGTTTCCGTAATAGTTCTTGCTTCTTCCTCTCTTCTTCCAGTCTTCGTTTTTCTTCTTCTTGTTGACGTCTGAGCTCCTCTTGTCTCAATCGTTCAGCTTCCTCCTCTTCTTTCCTACGTCGTTCTTCTTCTTCTTGCTGCGAGCACACATTTGGTAAGTTATCAAATAATCGTAGAGAATAGTTCCATTTTGTTTGAATTGTAATTTTACGTACCTGTCTTTGTTTTCTTCTCATTTTCTTGGCCGTTCTTTTCGCATTTCTCTTATTGCCTTCGATAAAATCTAAAATCTCTTGAAGCGACTTGTCTCCTTTGTACTCGGGCGGCTTACATTTACCATCACCGGTTCCTTCGCTCTTTTTCGGTTTATTGGCACCTTGACTAGCTGCAAAATGGAATTAATGGTACTGTGTTAGTTTCGGTTCGAAACGCTCAACTTGGCTTTCTGAGTATAAAGATGTCATAGTCTTATCGTCATAAAATTTTGAAATGTTAAGAGAGGTGGAAAAATTTAGCAAAAGAAATAAGAAACGCGGTGGGTAGATGACGAAAAACCAATCCACAGAATAAAGAAAAGCACCGGTCGGAAGGGAATATGAAACGTATTTTGAGCGCGAATAGGCAAGTATTCAACAAAGATAATTAAGGTAAACTGAATTATATCAACTATTGTGTTATAAAGTCGAAACCGATTCTCTCTTGTAATGCAAAAAAATATGAAAACCGCCCGAAGGAGGGATAGATCTAACCACAACAATAAATAATATATGCATGGATCTCGTTTTACAGCCTTGCGCAGTAGAAATAAAGTGAGAAGGATTTCTTGGCGTTGCCAAAAATATGAAGATCATGTTTCATGTCTTTTCGCCAGTCTTCCTAAGCTTTTCATCGTTCAAAAATATCCAGAATTTCCAACTTCTTGTTCTAGTATAAGTCAACTTTGGAGTATTTTAGGCTGACTGCTTCCTGGTACAAACGAGCGGACTGGGCCTTACTCGCCCCGCTCGTTCGTCCCGCTTCCTGGTCCAGTACATGCCTATTATAGTATATTTCAAGCTGATGAGATTACTGGGACTCACTCGCTCTTTTAATTTAATTTAATTTTATTTTTACTCAAGGGGTGGTAATCGCAGATTTCTGGATGACCTTCCAGGTGATTCGAAGGGGGGCAAGGGGGAAGGCTCATTTTATTTTTTTTTAAATTTAATTTAATTTTATTATATTTCATTTTTATTTCATTTTTACCCAGGGGGTGGTACTCGCAGATTTCTGGATAACCT
Source organism: Aspidiotus destructor (assembly GCA_035079395.1). Classification (NCBI taxonomy): domain Eukaryota; kingdom Metazoa; phylum Arthropoda; class Insecta; order Hemiptera; family Diaspididae; genus Aspidiotus; species Aspidiotus destructor. Next base: position 28,603,676 of record JAVHKZ010000001.1, on the reverse strand, counting down.
CCCAGGTAATTCACAAAAAATTTTCCAAGTCCATTAATGGGGGGAGGGGGGAGGAGGGGGTTGGTACTCCCAAATTTTCAGAAGTGTATAGGGTGTCAAAAAAGACATGGTGACCTCCCAGGTATTTAAATTATTTTTTATTTTATTTTATTTTATTCTGATTTCATCATTTCATTTTATTTTATTTTATTTTATTCAATTTTCATTTTATTTTTACCCAGAGGGTGGTACTCGCAGATTTCTGGATGACCTCCCAGGTGATTTGAGGTTTATTTTATTTTATTTTAATTTAATTTAACTTCATTTTATTTTAATTTTAATTTAATTTATTTTTATTTTATTTATTATTACATTATTTTATTCAATTTAATATTATTTAATTCAATTTTTATTTTATTTTATTTTAATTTAATTCAATTTAATTTAATTCAATTTAATTTAATTTTAATTTTATTTAATTTCAATTTTATTTCATTTTAATTTGATTTAATTAAATTTTATTTTATTTATTTTATTTTATTTTATTTTAATTTAATTCTATTCTATTTTTACTTCATTTAATTAAATTTTATTTTATTTTATTTTATTTCAATTCAATTCAATTTTAATTTAATTTAATTTTATTCATTCTTTACCTAAGGGGGGTACTCGCAGATTTCTGGATGACCTCCTAGGTGATTCGGGGTTTATTTCATTTTATTTTATTTTAATTCAATTTAACTTCATTTTATTTTTATTTCAATTTAATTTAATTTAATATTACTTCATTTCATTTTATTTAATATCATGTCATTTTATTTAATTTTTATTTTATTTAATTTTCATTTTATTTAATTTTAATTTCATTTAATTGTAATTTTATTTTATTTCAATTTAATTTAATTTAATTTAATCTTATTCATTTTTTACCTAGGGGGGGGGGGTACTGGCAGATTTCTGGATGACCTCCCAGGTGATTCGAGGTTTATTTTATTTTAATTTAATTTAACTTTATTTTCTTTTTATTTTAATTTAATCTAATTTAATATTGCTTTATTTTATTTAATTTTCATTTTATTTAATTTTAATTTGATTTAATTAAATTTTATTTCATTTTATTTTATTTCAATTCATTTTAATTTAATTTTAATTTCATTTCATTTAATTTAATTAAATTTTATTTTATTTCAATTTAATTTAATTTAATTCAATTTAATTTTAATTTAATTTAACTTTATTTTATTTTTATTTTAATTCAATTCAATTTAATATTACTTTATTTCATTTTATTTAATATCATTTTATTTTATTTAATTTTCATTTTATTTAATTTTAATTTAATTTAATTTTAATTTAATTTAATTTTAATTTAATTTAATTAAATTTTATTTCATTTTAGTTTATTTTATTTTATTTCAATTTAATTTTATTTTATTTTAATTTTATTTAATTTTATTCATTTTTTACCTAGGGGGGGTACTCGCAGATTTCTGGATGACCTCCCAGGTGATTCGAGGTTTATTTCATTTTATTTTATTTTAATTTAATTTAACTTTATTTTATTTTAATTTTAATTTAATTTAATTTAATATTACTTTATTCCATTTTATTTAATATCATTTTATTTTATTTTCATTTCATTTTATTTAATTTTAATTTCATTTAATTTTAATTTGATTTAATTAAATTTTATTTCATTTCATTTTATTTTATTTTAATTTAATTTTAATTTAATTTTAATTTAATTTAATTTAATTAAATTTTATTTCATTTCATTTTATTTCAATTTAATTTTATTTAATTCAATTTAATTTAATTTAATTTTTATTTTATTTTTACCCAGGGGGTGGTACTCGCAGATTTCTGGATAACCTCCCAGGTAATTCACCAAAAATTTTCTAAGTCCATTAATAGGGAAGGGGGGGGGGGGGTTGTTGTACTCGCAAATTTTTGGAAGTGTATAGGGTGTGGAAAAAGACATGAAACATGTCAAAAGTTTTCTAGGAAAGGTCCTTGTTTTCATATTTTGCCAATCGTACTTAGCGAACACGTGTCCCGATTTGCACTCTGCATGAAGTCCAAGGATCTAAGTGAAGATGATTCACTGATCGAAATCACTCAGCTATTTATTCATAAGTTTTTCTCATTTTCCGCTTTATTGCAAAACTGACTACAAAGAATCAAAATGTCCCAGTACTTTAAAAATACGACCAATCAAGATCATAGTAATCGTGTGGAGTAAAATTGTTAGAAATAGGAGACCAAAATGCAATATCGACACGCGGGGTAATGTAAATTACCTGATTCGGAATCGGTACAACTGGGACCGTTCGGAGGATTTTGCTCGCTCGAGTTCGATTTCTCATTAGCTGCGTTCGACTTAGCTTTCTTCTTCGTTAGAATTAAACGTAAACGTTCCCGCGTTTCTTGAAAGTTACGACTGACCGGAGCACTCTGCAAAAGATGATTGCTTATTTCAGAAAAATTGGTACATACTTTCCAAAGGGATAATATTTCATGCACTGCTGAACTACAAATATATAATCCTTGCTCAGGTGACAAAAATTAGACATTGCTTTAATCATCCTGAAAAATAATGATTCTAAAAGGAAAATTTTTCAGCTAAAATTTCTAATACGAACATAAGCTCAGAATACAGAAGAGATTTGTGCGGTTTTTATTCGTTTCATAGTCCTCCACTCTTTCACTATCTCATATAAACATGCCTAAAGAATTACGGATAAGTCGAAGAAACTAATTCGACAGATGAAACTTCCTAGAACAAAACTAAGTGTTCTAGAACGCTACGAACTCTTGCAAGCAATTGACAAACAATAAAAAGTAGCTTTTAAATCTCATTATCACATGAGGGCTTCGCTGAGAGCCCTAATCGAGAAACATTATCATTTCACTTCGAGAATTGTCACTCATTACACCAAAATGCCCTCGAATAAAATTACAAATGTTCTAAACATCAAATACTCGTATTGTGTGAAAGAAAACCAAACAACAAAAAGCGAAATAATTAAATTACTCACTCCAAATACTTCACAATAGCAACAGTCACAATGTCGTTGAGGAGAATTCGAATTCTCCCAGTCGAATTCATCGTCACTCGAATTATCGGAACTATTTTGATCCACACCTACAACAATATATTACGTTTTTATCAACCATTAGTCTTACTTGAATGAAAGCACTCTTTCTTGTACGTACTTCCTTCGCTATGCTTTGGACACACATACGAATTTGACTTTCCATCTGGGGGACAAAGATACCAACCTTCGCCTTAACAAATCAGTAGCTCGTGTTAACCGCGCTAATCTGCTTTATAGGTACTTAAAGAAAACATAGGACTTACCATTAACAGATGATGCTAAGACGGTCGTTTGCGTGGTTGAATTCTTGTGCGTTGTATTGGCGGGCTTCGCATTGGAACTCGGAGGATGTGTTTTTCCAGAGGAAACCGTAGCACACGGCGTAGTAGACGCCGTTGAATTAGAAGCAGAGGTGGTGGTTAGCTGGCCATTAGGTGTCGTAACTGAACTAGACGTTGTCGAACATTTGTATGTAGTTTTTGTGCCAATAATTGTGCGCTCTGAAAACGAATATCAAAGGTCAGTTTCTATGCTTGGAACGGCTGAATTTTGTTCATAAGAGAACCTTACTTGTATGAGAACACGTTCCTCCGTTGCTAGGATTTGGCGGCTTATCCTGATGTTGCTGCATGTACTGCTGCACTTGTTGCTGGAACTTCTCCTCGACTTGTTTATGTTTCTGTATCAGTCTATGTTGCACTTGCAGATGAACATTTTTCTGCGTTTCCTTGTCCGAGCTGAGAGGACGTTGTTGCAACAGATGAGCATGAAGTTCGTCAATCTTTCGCTGTTGCTGAAGCAGTAATTGATGTTCTTGAAGCTGTTTCTGAATTTTATGCTGAATATCTTTTTGCTGCGACGATTGCATCATTTGCATTATCTTTTTTTGATGCTGCTGCCTCTGTTGTTGAATCACTTGTCTACGTATTTGAGTTTTATGCAGTTCCGACGTCGGGCTAGTCGCCTGCTGAGGCCCTTGTTGGCTCGAAGGATTCTCTTCGTTAAAAATTAACTAAAAATATTAAAAATAAAAGTTGTACATACAATCGTAAAACGGAACAAGAACCGTGAAACTTGAAAAGTTACCGTATGAGTTTTGCCACCGCTTGATATTTGGTGTGCTTTGTACTTGTGTAGATGAGAATACATCTTCTTACCATCAGCATTTAAGTGAGCCAGAATATCGGCTTCTATACAAGAAGAAATGAAGAACAATGATTTTATACTTTTGTACCATGTACTGAGAAGAAAGCGTAACTTACCTTTATTAGGAGTTTCGCAGGAAGAATGAGAATTTTTAGCGAGTTTTAAATCTAAGAAAGCTTCCAAATTTATACTTTCCTGAAATTAAAACACAATAATATCGTAAACCTCCAATTAACGGCGAAATAGTAAAAAAATTTACAAGACGAAGATCTTACCGGGTTTGTGAGGCACTGGGCAGCACTCACGTGACAACAATCGCACAATTGCTGATCTTGTAACGTCTCCAAGTCAATTTTCATTTTCTTCAAACTATCCCTAAATTTTCAAAAAAGGATTTTTTATGAATACGACGACAGACTCCGTAATCCACGTACGTCGTTCGATTACAAAATATACTAACGTTAAAGTTTTTATATGCACGGATTGATTTTTCAGAGGTGGCGTTTTCCTTCCATTTTCACTAAGGGTGTCAAAATCATCCTTTGTTTCATCAAAATTGCTGTCATTAATGCTATCAGCATCCAAGCATGGAGGGATTCTGTAAAATCGCGATCGTCAGATTTGGCGATCTTTTTGAATCAACAAAATTCAATTGTTGCTTACCCGGATGACTTCAATTCTTCGTGGAACGCTTTAGTTTGACTGCGGATCAAATCCCAGTTGACCTTCGTCATTCGCCATTTCGCATCGAGCATTGAATTTTCTTGGCTATAAAACGTCGCATAATATGGTAGTTTATCCTAATATTGAAAGTTCATTCATAATTGAATTCGATGAGTGAGAAACTTACTGGTACTTAATAATAGCTGATTCTGCCTCTCTCCATTTTCCACCAACTTTGGTCATTTCGTCATCAAACGTTAAGAACTGACGAATCAGTCTTTTGTTGAAATCCGGAAGGTCGGAATTCGTTTTACCCAACTGAAAATAGCAATGTGTCTCTTAGAAGCAATCAATTTCATCCATATCTATTTCATAATAAAATAGAAAATGATACGTACTTTTGAAATACAAAGTGGTAAAACTTTTTGTATTTTAGGTTCGGTGAAAACCAATTTATGGAATAAATGCTGATTCAAACCACGCCATGAGATATTACAACGAGCAAGATGTTCAACTTCTAACTGCAGCAATAACGGTGACAAAGTATACGCGGCGAACATTAGTTTGTTGTAGCCTTCTAATAAACCTGCGAAATGAAAAGTCGAATAATAGGCAACGTGAGAATCGTTCCTGAAGATGAAACGGACTGCACAGACGATAACTCTCTATAAATACGTACAAAAAATAAATAAATGAGGTCCTTCCTCCGTATGAACGCAATTCAGCAGTTCCAGCTGTCTTAATTTCACTTCAATTATGAATTCGTGAAGATCCATTTCCAATCGTGCGAATAATTGGTGAGGATCGTTAGAGACCAGTCTGGAAGACGTTTTGAAAATCGATAACATAATCAAGTTTTGGGATAGAGAAGATTTTGAAAAGAAGTACTCACTCTCGTACGATATTAACATGGCATTCAAATTCATCCGGCGGTTTTTTTCCGTCAAGTATAGTACGGTAAAACTTATTCAAAAATGAACTGAACTCGACCCAGTGATCTTGTAAAGGACTTGACTCTTCCTCACAGCCATTACTCGATAACCTGAAATTAGGTACACTCATTGTAAAATTAAATTGAAACTTCCGTTAAGAAGTGAATACAATTGATATTTCTTACTCGGCGGAACACGTATCATCCCTCTTATCACCTTTGTCAAAATCATATCCGTGAATTTCATCCTGTTCAATCAATTCAACAAATATATTAGTTTTACGAATGAATTCAAACGAAACACTACAATACCTAAGTGTAAGAGAATATTGATAGTAAAAAAGAGATGCAGGAAAGGGAGTCCAAAGTTCATCATGGAGATGGTGTGTTATAAGCTGCCAGACGGCAAACTCGTGCCAATATGTCGCGTCTGTCGTTAAAGTTTCTCGCATTCATATCACAATGTTGCAATAGGAGATATGAATTCAACAATTTACATACACAAGTGATCGGCTTTTCCGCAGGTTTTTCGGCCAGATAAGAGTTATTCTGCGGTGCAAGGTTTTGACCGACGTCTCCCGAGGATTCAACGCCAGATTCTTGAGAAAATTCGCTATGATTCTCGGTCATGGTAACAAATTTCAATAAAAGGCAACCAGATTAGTAAACTAAATGTATCCTATTGCCGAATTTTCTTCCTAATAATCCATCACGCAAAACTAATTACCGCACCAGACTGAGTGAACTGAAACATATCAAATTTTTCAGAAAAACGATTCTTTGAAAAAAGACAAAAAAATTTTTCCTCGCTTTCTACCAGTTACTACTACTATTACTGTTTTATTCTCGTTTTCACATGCTCAGTGTGAATGTGTGTGTGGTTTTAGTCAGATTTTTATACACTACGAGCGCGAGTGTGTCCTCCGTGACCATGGACCATAATGCAAAATACGCGCGTATTTTGATACGCCATTTTAAGTCCACGTGGTTACGGTACGGCGAATTCTACGACCTACGCTACCGAGAACCGAGTTCCGAAATCCGAATGACCAAAAGCATTATTATTTCCTTGGTTTATAGATGAAATATTTGATGGTTCTTGTTCTAAAGAACGTACTCGCTAGTTTAATTAATTCTTTCTCATGACTTTACGGTAGGAACGGAATGCCGAATTCGGGCATCTAGTCCATTCTAGATATCAGTATCATATCAACACAAAATGGCGTATCACAGGATCGCAGCGCAGCTGTCGAATGCTCGCGGAACGCATATGAAAAATATTTCGAGTTGGTAAATCGTGATAAAGTAAGGCCATTGGTAAGGCCTCGAATTCTCGAAACAAACCTAAATGCAATGTAATCGAAATTCTCCATCGCAGGATGACCTCAGAAAACGGCATCTTCAAGAATGAGAATGCTGATGCTATCGACGCCCGTGGACAGAAATTACTGCAAAGAAGGCAATCTTCTTTAAAACACCATCCAAGAAAGTACCTTCATCAATCTGAGTGAGTTCTCAACCTACATTTTAATGTAAAGGAAGTATACTTCTCATCTCATTAGATCATTTTGTAAGAGTATCTCTTCTTTCTAGTCCGTCGATATCAAATGGAATGGTGTTCGAAATGGAGAAATCCGATAGCGTTATGCCGCAGAAGACGTACATCTTCTGGATATTGATATTCATTATTTTTTTTATGGCTGCAGTCAATTTTCTATTGCTAGTCATCATGATGAATGTGTTGAACATCGGAGAAAGTATGGAAAGCATGGAAATGGTCACTAAGGAAGAGATTGTTAAATTTTTCGGCGATGTTGATTTGGACAATGTCGTGTATGATAAAGGTACCCTTGAAGGATTTCAAAATGTTCCTGTGCTAATTTCGGGTAACGATGGTCCCGTCGTGATGACTGTTAAAGATCCGGATACTATGGCTTCTACGAGTAAATTTAAAATCGATAAAGATGAAATCTTACTGTCTGACGTTAATAAGCTCGAGGTAATTGATCCTCTTACTAAAACGAATGTTTTCTCGACCGATTACAAACATTTTCGCATTCCGAAAGGAGTGTCGCATTTGGATGTGAAAAAGCTGCATGTAAACAGATTAATTAGTCCGCTAGATTCCAATTTAACTATCAAACCCGTTACTGGTGTAACTCAGTTACGCGGTAATGAAGGTGTCTCGATTGGAGGGAAAGATATACTTTTTCGTGCTGATGGAGACATCTATTTAAATAGTCTCAACGACGACGGAAACATATATTTTTTGTCCGATAAAGTGAAAATTAGTAACTTACCTCGCAGCTCTGGCTCGCGTTCATACTCACAAGCGCATCTGAGTACGAAAAGATATAAATTATGTGTCTGCATGCCGCAAGGTATACTTTTTCAAATAATGGTTCCTAAAGATGTGGAGAGTCATCTAGCCTGTAGTTATGTCGACCCTGATCGAAATCCGTGCAGCAATGACGATCTGACCAAATAAATCCAGTTGTGAACAATCTTAATTTTGTAATGATGAAATAGCTTGTAATTATTTTTCAACATTTTGTGTTCCTTACTTTTTTGTTTTTCTTATATGTACTCTTACTTTTTTAGTGTGATTTGTCGTGTTTATTTCAGTATTTTTTAAATTTGTATCATCTATTACCTCGTTAATTGCTTGTATCTCACATTTTTTGTAATTAGCTTCTTCGCCTTTAAAAGGACAATATGGTCAAGAATACGCAGATAACTCATTTTCTAGTTTTGTTTTCGTGTTAATTTTAGATTGTTATTTCTTTTTTTTTTTCTCCCTTTAGTTTTCATTTTTTTTTTTTTTTTTGTATACCAATTATTGGTCTCTAATTTTTTGTCAATCTTCCCTCAACTAGTCTAATGATAGTCATGTATTTTAAGACTTTCCTGTTTTACTTACCAAATATATCTAGTACATTGTTTGAAATTATGATTCTTGCGTACTATCCGAATCAAATGAATTAGGAATGGAGTACATACCAAAATTGATTACTTCTTGAGGAAAAATTTTTATGAATTCAGAACTTAATTTCTCTAAGGATACTTTGAATCACCAAGACTGAAAAATGTATTACAATCGGTAGTTTGCGGAAAAAATTGAAAACCACGCTGATGAAAATGACGAGGGATAAACAAATTGTCAAACGTCTATAACATCGTGGAATCGACTAAATTGTGCGATCATTTTTGTACGCGTTGGTCAGAGAAAATGATTTCGATATGAACGCAGTCAAATGCGAAACTAGGACGTATACTTCGAGCGATAATCGACCAAGTTCTACTATCGGATCATTTCAGCTCTTGCGTACTCTGTAAAATAAAAACTTGTTTTTTTTTTCACTCTACAAGGAACCATTTTGCAGTAAACAGGTGATCGGGAGTTGAAATCCTCCCTAAAATCGAAGCACAAAAATCCATTAAATAAGGCAACGTTGGTCACTTCCCTGAGAGACCACGATATCAGTGTGCATTAAAGAGTCTGCTTTACTTGTGAAAACAAGTATTAAAAATTGGGTGCCACAGAAAATTTTTCACCGCTCGAGTTTTTCACGTATCTTTCTGATTTTTGGATATGTTTTTTATGAAGCACGCCCTTAAGGCACCATGAGGATTCGAAAACTTGACAAGGAATTTTTATTTAAAAAAATCATACATATGAAAGTAATGGAGATTAGACAAATTCTCTTCAATTTGAGACTACTTTCAATTAGCTGTTTCTCTTAGGTTGAAAATTCTAACCCCACCTTTCTAATAATCATCCTCGAGAAAATATACATCAGTGCCCGCCAACCAATGAGACGTGTTCGCGACATTGTTTCATATCTTCCAGTAACAGACGGTCTTGTTTCCTGGATTCGACAATTAACGCCAACGTATTTCAATTCCTACCTCAATTCTTGTACATTATCGAGTAACGAAGTATCATGAACGAATTTATTTGTAATTATGTGTTACATCAATAACAGTAAGCTAAAGTAATACTTAGACAAATATAAATGAATAATTAAAACTTTAATTACAGAAGAAAACGAAAAATTATATTACAAGCAAGAAATGAATAGTAATAAGAAAACAAAAAATTATTTTTACGAGAGAGAAAATGAAAACAACAATAATGAACGAATAATAATACGAATGAAAAAAATTACATTTCAATCAAAGATAAGCGAGACGTTGAAAGAAAGAAATAATAATAATGAAAATAATCGTTCAACGAAAAAAAAAAAAATTAATAGTAGGAGAGTACATCGCAATAATATTACAGACGAACATTCTTGTAATCTAAAACCTAATTCTATCGGCTGATTTAGGCGCGAAATAGAAAAAAAAAAGAAGAAGAACAGAAAAGAAATACATAATAAGGAGAAAAGGATGTAAAGTAGCCTAAAAGAATTAAAAACAGTAAAAATAAGGCGAGATATCAATTGAATTTACTGTATTATTTATGGTATTCATACACCCTGTGTAAATAAAATAAGGATTAAAAATCATTACTAATATTTTAATTACCAACTAAAGTCAGTACTTTTCTGACCATCTATTCATAATTATTAATATTATGGTAAGAATTTGTCCTAGTAAAAATAATAATTAGTTCAAAATAGACGTTCTCTGTAAACTATCACTTTCCAACCAAAAAAGAATGATTTTAGTTCAGTTTAGATTCAGATACACTAAAAGGCTATTGCTTAATTCAATTATTTCTGAAGTTTAATGAAGAAAAAAAAATTAAAGAAAGAACCTCTATGACAATGTGACAATAATGATAGCATCAGCTTCTCTATTTCATTCACATTTATAATGATTTCTAATTTATAAGCTTAATGATAAAAACGTTCATACCTTGTTTATTCCAAACAGTAAAATACTAGATAGGTAGTAAAATTATAATAATACTAAATTAAAATTGACAAGCATTTACACGGATTTAGAATTATAATTTAGCTAATAATTAAAAGAAATTTAAAAATATTCCTAACGAGAAAACATTAGAATTAAAAAATTTTTGGTATAAGCTCTCAAATCATCAAAATACAAAATCAACTTAAATCTATTCAAAGATTTAAAAAATAGTTAATTATTACCTAAACCTATTTTCAAGAAAAAGAGGGAGGAAAAGAATACAAACTGAGAGTAAAAATGTAAGCATGTTTATGATATGTAGTTCTTCTTGATATGTAAAGGATAATGTGACTTAATTCTTCAGAAAGAAATATTATAAGAGTATAAAATTTTCTCAAAGAGGTAAAGTATTGTAGCAGAATTTTTGAAAACAACTCGTTGTCAAATTAAAGGTATGCAACTAGCTTGCTGTATTTCCTTTGTTCTTTCTTTACTTTCATTTTATAAGCAATTTTTTACAAGAAAAAATGGTGATTTACAAATTAATAAATATCCAAAAATGAGTTTCTGAGTTTCCCATTTGAGGCTTGTTCAATTTCTCAGAAGATTGTATACAAACAAAAGTAATCAAGTTCACTGGAAATTCAACAAACAGATTTCATACAGAGTTGACGCTGGTGAGGCCAGTAGTAAATGCTTTGGTACCAGCTTTCTAATTACGGTAATTTTATTTTTAATCAAAAATCAATCATTACATTATTGAATTTCAAGTCAGTTATCAATATTATAATTACAATAACGAAAATTTATGAGCGGTTGATATCAGAATTTGAAATCATATAGATTTCCGAAATAGAATACAATTAAGCTCATTCAAGTTGAAATTATTATAAATAGGGGGGAAAAAAAGGACAATAAATAAGAAAAAAAAAAGAAAAGGAAAAAACAATACGATTATAATGATAATTAAAAACATAAGACATTGTAATGCTAGATATTTTAAATGAAAGGGAAAAAAAGAGATAAAACAAATTAATATTCCTAATTTAGGAGGTGGTAATACAAGAGAATTTGGAATGAAATTACAAACTACAAATTTCATGGTTCTTAGCCATATCAGGATTTTGTACCAATATATTGGAATGTATAATCTTACTTCTGTTGAGAAGGTGACTATTAGTGTGTAAAAATTGAAAGAAAATATGATTGATAATATTGATTCATAGTGAGTATTGCGAATACAGATTTTAATATCACACAAAATATTATAGGTAATAGAGAAATTTGTTGAATAGAATTTTTTCAGAAATAATAAAAATATTGATTGTTCGGATTCAATTGAAAGTGTTGTGAAGCAAGTACCTACGATACCGGCGACGCAAACATGTAAACCTAAGTAATTAATGAGATTTTCGAAAACTTTGTTGATCATATTTGATCATAAGGCAATAGATGAAAAACGTCATTTTTTTTTTTTTTTTAAAGAAGGATAGTCAATCATAAAAACAAAATATTCAACAACATGAAAAAGTATTGAGAGAAGAGGCACAGAAACACAGTACAATATTTCTCAAATACCTACTTACAACTTAGAATAGTAAGATAATATAGTAGGTTCTGCCTTTGGCTTTTTAAGGAAACTTTTCTCAACAAAAATTAACAAGCTACAAAATGTCCTAAAAATCCGTATATTATATATTGTATCGTACGATGTACGAAGATTATAACAAAGAATTATAAATTATTATAATACTTAGAATAATAAATTTGTTAAATCCTTTGGTAGGTAGCAAAAGAAAAAGAAAAAAAGAGATAAAAAAAAAACAAGTATTGGGCTAAGTTTCGGCCACTTTGACTAGAAGCGGACTTTGTCAAGTGTTATTCAACTGCATGTGGGTATAAGTGAAGTTAAGATTTTCTGGTTTCTTCTGTCCTTGGCATTCCCTGTTGAAGAATAAATAATAAATTCGTTAATATTTTCCATAAGGTACGAACTTTTTAATTTGATTGAAGAGTCTTGTCGACTATAAATCGAGTGTACTTCTCATTCACTTTATAGAACACACTTTCCGAAAATCACTCAACCTCCCCCTGCCTCAATAATAATATCGTAATGGATTTACTTCTCGCGTTCAATGTTGTACTTATAGACAAAATAAAAGAATTATGCCAAAATTCTTTAGAAAGAACCGTGCGGATTCAATCGTGCCGTGCTTTGCAAATATATTGATAAAATTAATAAGCGTAATTAAATCCTGCGTGTGAACGCTCAATTTTCTATAGTAATATTTCCTTCATATTGTGTGTTCCATTGCGCTAAGCTTCTTCTTCAAGCAGTGCATTGATATAGAAGTGCATATAGCTACAACAATAAAATATCAAACGTATGTCTTGATTTTTTGTTCAATTTTTAGAATTTTGACTATAAGGTAGCCTTATTTTGTTGGATGAAACCCGCTTGAAATTGATACACGTTGGCTCGCCTAAGTGTAGATCTCTATGAATACCTAGCAAGAGTAAGAAATATGAATTCTGTTTCCCTCGAAGGCCAAAATTTGGCACATGAAACATGACCAGACGCTGGAAAATTTCCCCCAGCAAACGAGTATGTAATGAAGATGAATAATAATAATTAGGCCGACCAATTACCTATTACCTACTAGACCAAAACCATTTCCAAGCAAATGGGGAGGAGCATAATACAAATTATCAGTAAATCATCAATCTCTTCATCTTTCAATGAATTTTCACCTATACGGAATTCTGATACATACATGCGTATATTAACGCTACAAGTGTCTGGGTGTAGGTACATAAAAACTATGGTAAAAAGACGCGCATTATAAGTACAATACATTTTTTTTTTTTTTTTTTTTCAGAACGACGACAACTAGAAAACGAAAAGAAAAAAAAAGACAAAATGAAGATAACATCAAACCATAAAAAATATGTGAATCACGTGATTCTAACTACAAATTCAGTGAATGTAAAAACAGTGCCGTAATTTAATATCAGTGTTTCCACCAACAATTTTACCTATAATGGATATTCTACGATGTAGTAACTGTAATGACATGAATGCATTTGCGCATTCGCACCATACATAAAAATGAATGAATATTGCTAGGTACCGTAAATGGATTTTCATAAGTTTGACGCATACCTTTAAAATAGTCAAAACGAGAAGAGAATTAAGGCGCGTTAACGGTCATTATTTTTCTTTTCTTCATTTCGTTAAAAGCAGTAGAAACCGAAGAAGAGATAGATAGAGAGAAAAAAGTATAAGTCGAAGGAGGTTTACTCCAATACAATGTTAATAGGCCTAAACTATTGTATGTATAGTGGAGAATAGAAATACTATCATACACATAGGGTATATAGTCAAAAAAAGAGATAAAAATATAAAAAGAGAAAAGAACATTAGAAAAAAAAATACAAAAATGATTAATTAATATGCGAACCTCAATAATATGGCCTTTGGCCTGTTCGATATGAATACCACCACGTTCAGAAGTATAGAGTACAGTTCCTTGAAGACTGTTCATCGCTCGAACAGCGGAGGCTGCATCCGTGAACTCTACAAATGCTACAGGATAACCACCTTTCGAGTACATGTGAAGGCGAGAGAAGCCCGGGAAACTGTGCATATTTAACAAAGTGCTAAATTCGTGCAATACTACACCACATAATGCCGTTTATAAATGATTATTCATATAGAAAAGTTAGCATTTTGCTGTTGTGTTCTATTACTGTTATCCAAAACTGTTGAAGCAATTTTAAAAATTCGAACGACTTTTATACCAGGAGAGTATGAGCTGGAACAAAAACGCAATTCTATCATTTTATTCCAATAGCAAGCGGCTCGGGGAGTACAGACATTACATAGGCAATTACTAAGTTGGTATATGTATAGGTACAACATATTTCTAATGATGCAGGAAAGGATTCACGGTTGTTGGTACCGTATAGTTTCTAATAATTGACAAGGTTAACAGAAATCCTTTTTCCTACCACTGAAATGGAGAATAATAAAGTAGGCATTTCAAATACTAATATAAAATGTGGAAATATTTTTGGAACACAGTCAGGAAATACCTATCGCAAATATTGACCTACGACTGCAAGTAAAAAAATGAGCGCCAATCAAATTTGTCATTTTTTTTGCAATGGTGCATCCAGGGGGTAATTGGTGGGATAGATCCCCATCAACTCTCGTCAATAATTCTCCACACCTTCAACTCAATGTTTCTGCTACAAGAGTATTCCTCAAAAATAACACAGATCTGTTAGTATTGAAGGCAAATAAAGGAAACGCCACTGTCATGATGAGAAAATAAAACTATAAAGAAAGAGCGCTAGCCCTGCTCCAGGTTACATCGACCTATCACGTACTAAGTCAAGATCCCACTTCCAAGCTGCAGCGAGAAAGCAATGAGTACGTTAAGAGCAGGGCCGTGCTGAGCTATTCTGGCGCCCTGTGCAAGATTCGAGATGAGCGCCCTTAGAGACAGAAACCTTTAAAAGAACCCACTGAACCTTCATTTATGAATATCAGATAAAATTTAGGTGCTGTGAAACATCAATCAAGTCAATTAAGTCATAACTATAAACCAAATTCCCATTTTTCGGTACATTTCTGGCGCCCCGGCAACTTGCTCATGTCGTCTTATGGTAGGCAGGGCCCTGGTTAAGAGAATGTTTAAGGAGAAGTGGATTGATTAGTCCCTGAAACAGTTTCTCACTGGCTACAATTGTGCCGCTCCTAAAATTCATGGCCTGATGCCCAAGGTACATAAAAAACAGAGTCCGTTGCGCCCTATCGTTTGCTCTATTAAAGCTCCCATCCCTGGGTGGCGGAGTAAATTGTTCTCGGGGAAGGGGCAAAAATATGTCAAAAAAAAATCAGAAGAACTTTTTGCAATAGTATTTCTAAATCATGTACGTTTTAATTTTTTTAGGTTGGTTGTGAAGGGGGGAGGGCCCCCCCCCTCAATTAAGCCACCCATGCTTCCACCTATCAACCAGTGTAATATCTTGGAATTTTAATAATTCAATTTGCTTTTAGTCATAAGTCTTGAGCTAATTTCTGTCAATTAAACATGTTAAAAACCAAAGGCTTAAAACCTTGAGCTAGCCAAATGAAAAGATTGATTTTCTAAATTCAAGTTCAAGCCTTGAGGCAAAAGAATTATTTTTCAGCTTGTTGCTTCAGCCTGCTGCCTGTTAGTGATAGGCGATAGTCGATAGTTTCTTGCTATCGATAGTTCCGATATTTTTTGTTCTCAGAACTATCGATAGTTTGTATGAAAAAGTCGATCAGGAGGAAAGTACCTGTAATACATGTAGGATAAGTACCTTTCTTCTCATCGCTATTTTTTCCGAGAAGCTCGTCGAGGGATGTATTTTAGTGTTACCAGATGATGGACGCGACTAGGATATACCATAAAAACTTGGTGCCACACCCATTGCACACTAGTACCGCCTTACTGATCTTAATTCATTGAATTGGCGCACATTTTTAATTTTCACTTCTGATTTCCAAAACCAAAACGGCACTATTTGAGATTTCAGTTTCTTTCTCTTTATTTCCGATATGTTATCAGTAAATAAAGAGAAGAAAAAATCGCAGAGAATTGCGCCCAAAAATTTCAGCTTCAGCTTTCGGCTTGAACTTACGACCTTGAACAATATGGCTTTTGGCTTTTATGCGTTACCAAAAATTGAGCTGGCTTCTGGCTTGATTTGGCGGCGCTACCAATTTGGCTGGCTTAATTTAACTGATTTTTGGCTGATCAATGTCCTGCACTGAAATAATTTTAGAAGATAAATAAAAAATAAGAAATATTGCTGCGAATCTCTGTGATTCTTATTTTTCTGCGTTTTTGTATTTTGCAAAAAATTTGAGAAGCCAAAAAAAACTGAAAAAATTTGGCTTAGTTTGGCTTTTGGCTTAGGAAGGTTTCAATAAAGCTGGCCTTCAGCTTCGCTCTTATCAGTAGAAATTCGGCTGAATAGAGCTTTTGGCTTTTGGCTTTCGACTGGCTGCAATACTCTGAAAAAATGTTTGAAGCATCAAAAGTTTTTCAAACTATCGACGATACTATTGCCGTCGTTTTTCCCGATCATTTTTTTCAAAAACTATCGATAGTATCGACAGTCTTTTGATAGGTCCCAACTCAAGAGCATGTATATAATATTAGCATTTTAATAGTTTGCTAGACTAGAGCGTGCTAATTTGCATGAGGATGCAAAGTAAGGGGCCCTCTATAAAAACTGTGGTGGCCATTTTTGGAAGATGCCTCCAAAGGTAATGTTTTCAGAAAATTGTAGAAATCTTAATTTTTTTCTTTTTTCAGGTATGTACAGGGAAGTGATGAAAAAATGCTCTTAACACGTTTCTGTATTTCTCAATGTTGACAAAGATACAGCCCATTTATAGTTTCATACGTGTTTAAGGCATTTTTGCAGCATCACATTTTCAGGCACAACTCTATAGTGCTATCTACATTTACATCCTCATTCAAATTGCTTAAATTTGCAAATTTTATAGTTATGCTGAGTATTAGGATTGGGCTTTTTTGCTTGCTATAATTTTTTGACATTTTTAATAAGTTAAAAACCTCTCTAATTGTTAGAAATAAGTACTGGTATCATGTTTCCTTGTCTTATCAACGAGAATATTTTGAAGCAGTGAATTCAAATAAGCAAATAAAGATTAACCGTTGTAAAATAAACTTATATGATAAAGATGTTTTGTCAGCCTTATCAGGGATTGCGCAGTAGGCTCTTTCAGTGTTGCCAAATGCGCTATAATTGTGCCAAATTCGCACATTTTAGATATCTGTGGCTCATTTTGCGGCACATAATTGAAATGTATGGCATGTGTGATACACTATGTTTTTTTTCTTCAAAAATCATGTTTTTTGAATAAAACATATGTGCCATACAAAAAGTATTTATTGTGCCACTTTGAGCCGCTTCTTATTTTTTTTTCACCATAGCAAAATGTGCCACATGTGTCACACTTTGAGCAAAATTGGCACATTTTTGCAATTTTCATCTGGCAACACTTGCTGCAGGCTTATAAACAGCCGACGTTATTAATTATACTTATGGTACTATGTTATGTTGAACTATAAATGAAGAATTTAGGAGCGCGGACTGGAAATTCCTTGGAAACCCTACCTGCCTAGAATTGCGTTTTTGCTGCTACAAATTTCATTGTACAGAAGTACCTAAATAAAATTTTATTTTGTATAACTGTAGGTTTAATACGAGATTTGGATACTCAAACAGTAATAAAACACAAAATTAATCGCAGCCCTAAAAAGTGTTAGTGTAACGGTGAAAAAACTCGAGTGTTAGTCAAATTATGTTGAAAAACTTACGATTAACCTTTCACGTCCAAAATAACTATTTATGTGTTGATGCAGGCTCACGCGAACAATAGAATATTTACTAGCCCGTTAGCGAAAGTTTGACAGAGATAGAAAAGAATGAGAGCGAAGAAGAACTTTTACCTTTTGTTATTGCTAGCAATTTAAGAATAGTGTTAAGTTGTAATGAGAACATCCAAAGCACCAAAGCTAGGAGACACAAAATTCTTTTCCAAATAAGATCTACCTATATCAAGTATGTATGGAGATTTGAAATCAAACCCTTCAAAGGTCATTCAGTCTTCAATAGGTGTGAATGGGTTGAGAATTGAGATAGCCTATACAATCTTGTACTCGCGTTTTTTTCTCCCACCATTTTCCAGTGAATGAAATATCTTATACATCATAGTCTCATAATTTTGAGTACCTATACATTAGGAACCTACTTTCTTCAATTTTATTCCCGCGGTGAAAATATCTATTAGCCATTTGGCTGTTTTACGTAGCCAATGCTTTTGTCAAAGCTCATTGACAGACAATTGACAAAAAGTGCAACAAATGGCAATCTCATTAACCTGTACCTTAAGGGATTGGCAGCTAATTAGTAAATTTCAGGCTGCCATATGGCAATAATTTTTCCCTGCGCTTTTCACAGTAATGGTACCATCTCCTTTTTTTTTTTTTTTTTTTTTACAAAGTTTCTAAAAGAAAAGTAACTTATAAAGAAGAAAAAATATGAGACGTAGAAGCTAAATCTAAAATTGTTATGTTCACCATCAGATAGCCATTTCCCTGCATCTGTATCAAATAAAGGATGAAGCGCGCAAAAAAGTACTCTCAAATTCCATCATAAAATTATTCCATAGATACAGGTCTGTACGTCTAAAAGGTTTGCTTATCTTCTTTTACAACGACAAGTAGCCTTCATATATTAGATATCATGAACTTGGTTCCCCTAATTCCGGTGTTTTCCCAAAAAGCGCCATGGTGCACAAAATTATACTTATTCGACGGTGCTTGGATTCTGTGTACATACGTTATCATCATTTTTCCTTAGAAACAGTGATCATTCCGACTTTTGGTGATACAAGTTGAATGCAAAAACAATAATACTCGTAGGTACGATTTGTGACTTAGAAATTATGTACTTATCAATAGTGCAATACGTCAAATCGTGAAATAAGACGTTTGGATATTTTTTCAAACCTACCTGCTAAATATTTCTTTTAAATCTTGATCGTTCACGAACTGGCCGAGATTCGCTACAAATAACGTGGAACACGGAGGGGTACTGATGCTCACGGTTGGTTGTGATGGAGGCGTCGAGCCGACTGGAGATGCTAACGCGGGCGATGGCAAAAAATGTGGTAAAGATGCCGCGTGCATCGCAGTTAGCGCAGCTGTAGGATGAGGCATCGATAGAGGAGGCTGTAGGAAAGTAAACAATAATATTTTGTTAATTTGTTGCACAATCACAATATTTCAACTTTCTGAATGATGGTTAGAAAAATAAAGCGTGTTTTCCAACAATATGCGCGTGTACTTATGTTAAGACAATCGTCAGTATACCAGATCCTGAGGATGGAGGGAAAGAAATCGGAATGTAATAAGAAATGAAAGAAATACTTGGGTAGGTGATAAGGAGGAGAAGGTCTTTTGAGTTTGGAAATTCCAACAATCGCTAATGCCGTAAAATATATTTGGTTTTTCTAATTTTTAGCGTGAAACATTGGAGAATCTACAGAACTTTAAGGCGTAAAAGCAAAACTAAAACATTATTAGTGGACTGGTTGCACATCGTGGGCTTATAGAGGAAAATATTGTAATTGAATTCTTATATCGTTAATTATATCATCATAGCAATTGGATGGATTTTAAAAAAATCAAATTTTTAAATTAGTATACCCTTGAAGGATTGTCTTCATTTGTTTCAAATCATCCAGAAGAAGAACACATTCAGAAGGACAACCTTGCAGGAGCACCATTTGTCATACCAAATAATTAACTGTTGCGGTCCAAGAAAGAGATGGAAACCACTTTTGAATTTTCCTTCCTTTTTGCTTGCGCGCTTTTTTCAAGGGGGAAAAAAAATCCGCCATTCATGCAAAAAAGACTTTTCTGAAGTTCTAACATTTTATGTTTTTTGTTTTTAAATTTTCCGACATTTGTTTCGCTTCCCACTTACACTTCTTGATTTTCAATTCTTATCATCTCTGATCCAAGATTGATTATCAAAAATGTTGATTGTTTGTACTCTTGCCACTCAGACTAAAACAAGAACCGGTCACCATTTACGTAATTGACTCTCAATCAAATCTGGCCGATTAAAACTTGATGGACTCCCACTTGACCCTCGTCGCCTATTTATTGCAACTTATTCCTACCAATTGACAACCAAATAACTCCCGCCAATTGACGTCTAACTATAACCCCTCCCGATACCAATCAACTCCCAACTGACTCTCGCCAATGGACTCTTGAATATCTTCGGCGATTGACCTGACTTTTAAATTATTTCCCAATTCAAACCGGACATCTGCTAGGATCGCTAATGATGCGTTAACCTCTGTCAAAATTTTAAGAGGTATCATAACTATGGTCGTACACGAAAAATTTGGAATTCAAATGAAGCAGAATGGAGGGTTTTGTCATCCCATCTAATTTTTTTTAGAACTTGCTTTCGTAGACATCTCTCAGTGGATACCATGAAGCCAAATCTGCTTTATTCAAGTGTTATCTAAATTTTTTCGTTTTTCATTCATGTACGCCATATTTTTCATACCTCTTACTATTCCTCCTCATTCAAAACGGCTTTCACCAATAAATTTTTTATTGACTCTTGCCAAATGATGGATTCTTACCTATAAGCTTCACATTGATTCTCACCAATTGATCCCCTATTGAGATCCTGTTTACTTTTCCAATTCACCTTTATCAATCAACTCTTGTCAAAGGATTCCTAAATAACTTCTGTCATTTGACCCAACTGATTACTTCCTATTGATTTCCTATCCACTCTTGCCAATTGATCCCCTCAATTGACTATTTCTATCGGAGATTCTATCTTCAATAAAGTTACGGTTCATATTCATTATGAGAAATAAGTGAACATGAAATTACAATCACCGTAGTTTATTTATAAACGAGTCATTGACGAGCATATAGAAACTGAAACCAACGGAATAGAAGGTTAATTAAACAAACAGAGGAAGAGTGAAAATAATGTAAGTAAGCGAGACAAATGGAAACATAAAAAAATAGGAGTCAAACATTATAAAATAAAGGAATTAAAAATCAATATACAAGGACAAAAACACAAAATATCGTTAAGGGAATACAATAAAAGATTAAAATAGGATGAGGTCAATAAACAAAGGATAAAAGACCAACCAAGAAAGGGTAAGGAGAGAAAAGAAAAACTAAGGTAGAGGAAAGAAGGAAACTGAAAAGAGGATAGAAAAGGAAATGAGAGGAAAACTTGGGAGGAGGAGGAGGAGGAGGAGGAAAGGAAAAGGATGAGGAAAAAGGAAAGAGGCAAGAGGATAAGGAGGATGAAGGAGGAGGAGGAACAGGAAGCACAAGAGAAGATGATCAAATAGGATCAGTGGGAAAAAGACTACCAATGATACCCTGACTAGGTTGGGAATAATTAAGGACTGTGTAAAGCCTGCCTTAGTATATCTGGCGGATTCCAGGGTCTCCAAGGCAAGGCGTTTTCGTTGGGAATTTCCTATATGAATGAAACTCTCAGTACCGGCGCGGAAGCAATGCCTATGGGTAGTGAGATGTTTCAAGAAAGGAGAAGTGGACGATTTTTGGTCAAGGTGTTCGTGTAACCTTATGGTGATTGTAATTTTGTGTTCACTTATTTCTTATAATGACTCTTTCTAATTGCCCTCTAATAGATTTCCAATTACCTCCCAATCAACTCTTGCCGTTGGAGTACCCTTAAATAAATTTTGATTCAACTGACTCCTTCCAATTGACTCTCTATTGACTCTTGCCAATTGATCTCCAATCGACTCTGTTTAAATAACATCTCCCCGTCGATCAAATCTTAATCGACTGTCACCAATGCATAGTCAATTTCAAACTGATTCCCGATCAACTTCTTCCGATTGACTTCCTATTGACTCTTGCTAACTGATCCCCAATCGACTCATTCTAATTGGAAACACCTTACCAATCGACTTCCAATTAACCCTTGCTGATCAACTCTCAGTCAACTCTTGATTGACTTACTATAGACTCTCGTTAATTGACTCCTAAAAAACTCTTGCCCATAGACTCCCGATAGACTCTAGAAAAGCTTCCGAATTTCGGAACAAGAGGTTGTCCAGTCCGTTTGGAGGTTTTTCCTCCCCTGAAGAAAAACATATGAAAGTTATCTCTCATTGGATAGTGTACCAAGGAAACTGTGCGTCTCTTTCTAAAAAATCTCCTCTTCCATAACAAAAATTTGTCTCTTATTCGACGAATTACCATACTCAACGGAGCATTTGAACCGAGAATCTAAAAATTGAATTGTGAAGACAAAATTTAAAAGAAAGTTCTTCACAAAAAGTACAACCAGCCGATGACTACGGGAACAATTAATACCGGTATAAGTGAAGCTAAAATGAAATAAACAACGTGCTTTTGTAAGCTACACCGTTAACAAAATAAAAAATAAAATCAAGTCGATTAAAACAATTGTAAAAACAAAAACTACGATACCTAACTCAAAATTTTCAATATTGAAGAAAAAAAAAAAAACATTTTGGTGCAATAACATATCCAAAAATGAGAGAAAAAAATGGATGTTATAAGGGATAAGACCGTGGCGATTAAAGCAATTTGCGTAATTACATGGTGGTTGTAGGAAAGAGGCACGATGGTATCTGGTTTTTCTGCAGATAGTCAAAGATAGGAACGTACGGGGACCTGTGGGTGTAGAGCTGGATGCACTAAGGTGGCATGCTGCAGCGCAGATCCTGGTATTTCGGCAGCGGTAGCATACGCCAGAGGGTGATGCCAAAGTTCTGGACCACCAGGAAAGAAAGGAGCTCCCAAATCTGCAAAACATAACATATCGCATTAAATCTTCATCATTATTTGACACATTAGACGAGGCTGAAATACAGATACATCTTGTGTTATCGTGTGAATACTCTTCACTCTAAAATAATGTTAGTTGGCTGAAAATTATTTGCAAAATAGTGCTGATATATAAAGATTTTTCGAAGAAAAGAGACAATCGAAGTGTATTTTCGAATGGTGAACGGAACCCTAAATGGGTAGGAGAAAAATCGTATTTTTATACAAGACAATTTCGTTTCGATCTGATAAAAAAGTTAGTATAATATTTGAAAATATTCGCAGTGAAACGCAGATAAACAGTGTTAGACACGACAACACGAAGATAGAGGAAAAAAGAAAACAAAAGTTGAGATAGAATGAAGCCGAGTAGGAAGTGAGGGTAAAGTGTGGGGAGTGTGAGCGTTATACTTACGTCCAGTGAGAGGGTGCATTAAAGTTGGGTGAGTGTTGTTCAAGTTTGTTGTAGGTTTAGGCTTGCTAACCTTGGTGTTGCTTTTTGCAAATTCCAGTCTAATTGTCTGCGGCATATCTGGATCGAATCGAACTCCCTGCTATCAAGTAGACACAGATCAACAATTGAAATAATACAATGCGATTATACTTATTCGAACAGAAGGAGAAATCGCGAACGAACGAGAAAAAATGTCACCCATAAATTAATTCATGTTTTGATTTTTTTTTCTTCCTCCTTACTTTTTTTTTAGGTTAAAACCCACAGAGAGAACCATATTCTCGTATTTATACAATAAATTTCAATTTTTCTGCGCGCTCAAATAGAATACGTTACATTAATGCCTCAATTAATAATTTGCCGCGGTAGCCTTCAAATATAGCCAAATGTAGACAAGAACTAGTTCTTTGGTATCATCAAAGACGAGATATTGAAAATAGATGTGGGAGTACACACTTGACAATAACGGTAACACACCTGTAAATCTTGTTTAGCCGCTTCTGCTCCGGCCCTTGTTTGGAACGTCACAAATCCAACAGGCTGTAATATAGAAAATAACGAACAAAAATTATGCAATTGTTTTCTTAAATTGATGCATATTCGTAATTCGAAAAAAATGAGTTGAATTGCAAGTAATTGGGGAGAAAAACATCAAACATCATTCGTGCGACAGAAGATTGCAAAAATAAATGTTATTCGTCCATTTGTTTGATTCATACTTTTTCTCTTCTTCCATTAAAATATATAGGTATCGATAATCATTCGTATAGCATCGCGTTTATTCCTAAAATACCAGGGTGTGGTCGGAGAAAGACGTTCTTGACCCAAATTCGATCAGGCCTACGGAGACGAAATTAATTTTTGGTTAGGTACCGGTAATCGAAAATATTCTTTGGGTGTGCACTTTTTTGCGGTCATTTGAAGTATCGTTCTACTTTACAACTTTGTGTACACATTTGTGAACTAATTTCCGAAAGTGATTGACATCGAAAGAGGAAACAATAAGACTGAGTAGAGAGAAAAAAAAGGAAACAAATCTAAAAATTCTTACTTCCGGAGTGCGTGAGTGAAATCAGTGCTCAAATGTCAGTTTGAAAATATAATCTTTTGGGCGATAATTTCGATCCATATTCTTTACACATTTTTTTTTTCATACGACTCGGGCACGGGAATACACAGAAATTTTGAAAGAAAGGTCTTCACTTAATTTTCTTCGAAAGAGAGAGAGAAAAACTTACCCCTTCCTTCCGTATCTAAGGTTCTTAAAACGACTTTTACGTCGTACAAAAACTTTACGATGGGTATAATCAAGGGTTGAAAGTGGAAATTGTATCACCGAGGATTAATAGAAAGAATCGAGAAATCTTGGAGGGTCTATATAAGTGATGAACGATAGTGAAGCTGACGAAGAAAAATAATTATGGTCAACAAAAAAGATTCATGTCATGGAAAGACATTCTTATATTCCACAATACTGACTAAGAAATTTTTCGATTCTCCAATATTTATCCACGGGCGGATACATACGAGCATTTCGGGGAGGAGGGGAATACAAACTTTCGAAACCATTCGACCTTTTTGAGCACTTTATTTCATTTCAAACATGTGTATTTACTTATCTATTTGTTTACTTATTAGCTTATTATTGGAACTCATATTGAGTGAAAGAGGTGTAAGTAGTGCACTAATATTGAAAAAGTTCTCAAGTGTACTATTCTACTTTATTAGTTACTACTTTTGCAAGAGTACTTCAGTTATGTAACAACTGGAGAACAAGGCCTTGAACATGACTTTTTATACTACGACACTGTGATATTATTGGTCTATAACAATGCTGTGCTGTGATTGGTTCAATCTTAGAAACTTAATCTTACACTATTATGACATTGTGTTCTTATTGGCTATTTGGTTCATTCTTAGGACTAAATACTGCGTTACTACTGGCTGCCTGGTTTCCTTCCATCATATTGGTTAGTTTTGTTCTTTTTCTCCTGTCCAATCGCCAGGCTGAATAATTTTTCGCTGTCAAATGTGATTACATTATTCAAGAGGATATAGCTTTCTTCCTCTTTACTTTTGCAATCCCCATTTGTTCCTAGAGTTCTCTTCTTTCAGTGCAATTCTCTACATAAGTATGACTTCAAATATTCCATCTCCATTGCGGTGTTCTTTGCTACAGTGTTTGCCAAACAGTGACCTGCCATCTGCTCTCAGAACCGAGAAGCTCTCAAGCATCATCTTTACAGAAGAAGAGCAAAGACTGCTGGATAAAGGCATTAAATATGTGCAGCCAGAAAGACTGAACCAGTGTCAGCTCGAAAGTATGGCCATTAGCTGCGAACAAGTACATTCCAAACCATGGAATGTGACGCGACGTGAGACCAGAAGCCCGAACCAAAATTGGGAAAGTACTGTTGGACATCAAAGAGTGTCTGTGCCAAACCAATGACACAAGTAATGCAGAGGATCTCCAAAATAAGGTTCGACAGAACAACCCAATTTTGACAAAGGTGGACAAAGGCAAAACGGTAGTGTTGATGGATAAGAAGGACTATACCCGCAAAAAGTGGATCCGCACATCGCAGCTAATGGATACCAAGAGCTGACAAAGGACCCAACACAGAAATACCCCTGGTCAACTGCATTCAATCACCAAACAAGATAGCAAAGATTGTAGCCACATTCTTGAAAGAAAACTACCAGTCTGCACTGAGAAAAAGCATCAGAAACAACGCCACAACGGTGAGCTAATGGAGCAACTGGACAAAATGGAAATCAAAAGCAACGACAGGCTTATATCCTGTGATGTGACAAACATGTTTGATGGTACTATACCGAAGGAGGAATTTCTCACCCTGCTTGAAAAGAATAGCCTAGATACCATTGCAATTGCAACGGGATCACCGCTGTCACCAATTCTGGCGGAGATATTGGTGAATGATATGGAAAACAAGATATTGAAGGGTAGCAAGTTAGGAAACTCGATCAAACACTGGGCCAGATATGTAGATGATATCTTAACTGTGTGACTAGGCACTAATGGACTTGTAGACCAATTTCTTCAGGGAACAAATGAGATGAATGAGAGCATCACATTCACAGGGAAAAAGGGCAATGACATCATCAATGCCAGTCTGAAAAGCAAAGGATAGAATACAAAATCTAGAACAGGAAGCCGACGCAAACTGATACCATCATCCCAAACGACTCCTACCAGAGCTCAAATCACAGGTTAGAGGCAATCCACAACTACTGCTACAAAGCAAGAAAGAAATTGAGATAGTAAAGCAGACTGCAGCCAAAAACGGCTATTCTAGAAGTGTGTTCGTTCCTAGAACTAGGGAAAAAAACTAATGAAGAGAACCAATGGCAGAATATATGACAGCGCAGTGAGAACGTACTCTGGATCAATACAAACAAGGCAATGAAAGCGTTCATGGGTTATGACATGAATGTGGGCAATGGGCATTCATAACAACTCACACATTGTGCAAAATAAGCAACAGTCAGACAGAGGAAAGGGAAAAGGGAACTTTGAGCGAGTGTACAAGCTCAGTTGCAAATAGTGCAAAGGCCTGTACATTGGTAAGATTGGTAGAAAGTTCGAAATTTGGAGAAAAGAGCACAAAACATCAATGAAGAAAGAAGATGGCAAGTCTTCTAGCAAACACTACAATGAAGAACAGCACAACGATAAAGGAATATTCCATGCACTTGGAAAACCTCACGAAGAAAAGGAACCTGTGAGAACACGTGGAGATTACAAAGGCAAAGAGTAGCAAAGCCAGCTCCTCGAAGAACATAACAATGAAAAAGTATTCGGATTGAGTATTGAACGAGACAGAAAGAATAGAATTGACTAATAAGATGAAAAAAAGCTTGATAGTCAATAGATACGCAGCAAAACGGCAAATTAACCATTCACGAAGCAGTATTGTTGTAGCCATTCTACAAAAGCTCATGTTTGAGGCCTTCTTCTTCAGTAGTGATACCTCTGGTGATGAGGTAGGAAGTTCGCTTGTGAGCTCACTCACTTGAGTGTTTTCAAGTCTAGCCCAAATACTGTAATACCATTTTTTCAGTAAGTGCATCAATTTTATAAAAATGTCTGTTTACTAATCGTACCATTGATTTGTGTTGCTTTCCTAACATATAATGTCCATACAATCACCCCCCCCCCCTCCCATCCATGATCAGTGACTAGGTTTTTAGGTTCTCTTGCCGAAAAATAAACGTTTCAATATTCAACTACAAATATTAACACGAATAATGGCGAGCAAAAACCCATCCGACATGAGTATTTTTGCGCAGCGATATCGAATCTAAAGTAAATATAGGATGTTATTTCACGGGCGCGTTCGAATCAAATTTCAAATTTGTTTAAACGTAGGTATGTAGTTTGACCGAAATGTAAACGTTTCGACGTGAGAAAAAAGAAATTAGGTGAGTGCTGGAACGCAATACCGACATCGACAAGCGGTTTGCCGGTGGTGCGTACACAGAAATATAAACAATATCGACTATTTTTAGAGAGAGGAAGAAGAGAAATGCACGCGTATACCGCGCACAGTTTTCGGAAGATCTTACATTCATATTCTACGAGTTTTTTTTTTTTTTTTTACTCGGTTACATAAAAGAGTTGCCCAAAGGCGAAAAGATACGTCTTTCAAAGAGGGGTCGTCGACTAGCCCCGTAAATTTCATAACACGAATATATACTCACCGAAGCTGTCTTTCCGTTCTTGCTCGTGACTTTTAATAACGATCCTTCGTAACCCTGAAACAATCCAATATTTTAACATCGGATTAACCACGGTCTGGTGAGGAAAAACTCGCGAATAATCTCGTAAAAACGAAAATAATTTTTGAAAATTTATACGGTATACGAATTTTACGCCCTCCACATCTTCCGTAAAATGGCAGGGTGCAACAACTAAAAAGTTGACGGTAATTATTATAATTTCATGGCTTTAAGTTTGTCGTATTTATACGAGCAATCGTACACCCACGTTCGACAGTTTTTTCGAATAATGAAGAACTTACCTCGTATGTTCGGAACAATAAATATAATTCACGTGGTTTGGTATCCATTGGTAAACCGCTTACGAACAATGTTCTGACCTGAAACATATGAAAATATCGAGCATTACTTTTTGTTTTACGTCTAAACCACGATTTTCATCGACTTGCATCATTTTGACAATGGATAAGAGATCTTCGTAAATTTTTCAAGCCCCTCCCTTCCGTCTACATCGATGGATCTCATGCAGTATTTTTAGCATTTCGATATTCTCTCCAACTCCAAGCGGTAGGCTAAATCCGAACATAATTTTCACTTTTGATGGTTCATCCCCTTGCTCGGGAATGAAGTATTTAAATATCATTTTGATGTCACTTACACTGAAGGCCTCAGGGACGCAGAAGTGCCTGCATACCTTTTTAGCTGTTAAGAAAAACGTGCTAGTATAGTAAGGCACCCAGTTATATGTGGGGTGCTACAGCTCTTTATGGTGCGTCGCATCTAACGGGACTTAAAGCCATTGGCAGTCAAGTTATGTGGATGATACGATGCTGGTAAGCCTGTCAAAAATTTGTAGCGATGGAGAATAAGGTAAACTAGGCCCCAGAAGCCGTGACGCTTTGAATCGAGTCGGCCAGACCAGAACTCGCGAAAGAGAAGACATAGACCACATTATTCATGAACCGTCAAAAGTTCCCTCCACCCACCTTTCGCTTGCAAAGTGTAGAGATCACGATTCAGAAAGAAATCAAATATCTTGACATCTGGTTCGATTCAAAGGTGAGTTTTAGGCACAGTTTTTGGATGGCAAAGTCAGGTAGGGTAGTAACCTACCTGAGCCGACCGATGACAACATAAAGGGCTGAGGGAGGCAATGAATAGGATCATGGTGAGCACCTGTTGGATGGAGTCGGTCTGACTAGAACTTGCAGTAGGTACGACGGAAGCCATATCTTTCACGACCCTTCGGAAGTTCAGTCAACCCACCTTTCTCCTGCTAGGTGTGAAAAACGAGACTAAGAAGATACTGAAGTGCCTAAGCATCTGGTTTTACTCAACACTGAACTTCAGGCATCATTTCCTGATGCGATAGCGGAAAAAGTAGACAAGGTAGTTAAATGCCTAAGCCACCTAGGAACCCTGGAGAGCCGAGAGAAGCCAAAAGAAGGATCATGATGAGCATCGCCTTGTCGATCTTCCTATCAGATGCCCTAGTATGGCCCGGCTCTATGAAGAAAGCCTGCAGAAGGAAAAAGATGGAAAAGATCCAACAAAGAGTCGCGTTGGGGTGTGTTAGTGCTTTTCGATGGGGGCTCTTTGCGTATATTAGCACGTTCACTACCAACGGAGCTCCTTGCTGAGTAGAGAACAAAGATGTTCGACAATGATCCAGAGGCCGAGCGTCTCTACGGGTCAAGTACAAGGCCAGCCACTCCTTGCTCGAGAAATGGAAAGCGAAAATTGCTCACAGAGAGTTAGGGAAATGTGGACGACTCGTTGGAATGCGGATGGACCGAGACTACTGTCAGCCAAACTTTCACCTTACGCAGCGTGCTTCAACAAGTACCTTCATGAAAAGTTAAGGAAAGTTGAGCAGGTGACGTGTTCGTATTGCGATCAAGGGTGGGATGAAGGGCCACAAAACTTTCTATTTGAGAGTGAGGCGGAAGCAAGGCAAGTTTACTCGGTCACTGCAAGAGGTTAGGATCGATGAAGGGCTTTTCCGAGTGACCTGGCCAAGTTCTAAAGAAAAATAGAATCAGGTGTCTGTATTTGCAGCCACCGTCATGAAGAAGAAACTGAGCGTGAACAAATGCAGAGCTACGTTAGTCTATCCATCCACATGCAGGCAAAATCCGCAGGAACAAGAAAGGCGGAGACATTTTCCCCAAAAACAAAGTATGGGAAATCGTGGTCGAATTAGTTTCAGATTCGGAGAGCGATCCCAAGTGTTCCTTTCACAATTACTCATACAAAAAATTCGTCTCAAACCGAAGGTCACGAAAAATAATTTGAGAATCTCCCAACTTTTTACAAGCTCTATCTTTCTACGTCGCCATTTTCTCAAAACTTGAAACTCGAAATTTATTATTTTTTTCTATGAGGTACAGAACTTAGACGCACTCAAGTCCGCTGAGAAATGAATTCTCCTAAGAAAAACAGCAATCTTTTTCCCTCCACCCTCAAAGCTAAATATTTTTCTCCTGCCCGTCGTAGGAATCATGGCAAGAAGTCCTTCCAAGTTCCTTCCCTATGATTTAGGCCGAAATTTTTTCCGACACCTGATGACGTCACGATCCGAACGTCAATAGCCTCTGAAGGTAAGTTCTTTCTCGTCTGTGAGAACCTTTTTTAAGTTTCCTTTCCGTAAGGATTTGAGTGGAGACTCTTTTTTACGTCCCTCGGGACGGAGATGTCACGGTGCGGATGTTGATGCGGATGTCTCTTTAAGGAATAGCCATTGCTGGTTCAACACGAAGAATTCACCCTCCACCGTAGTGACACCTTCGGTAAGGACTGACTCAATCAATGGTGTGAAGCTGGCTGAATTTGCGCAGCAGCTCTACTTTTAGCTATGTAACGCCGGGGAGCGGAGCGGAAAAAGCCGAAAAATTAGGGATCGGAGCGCTCTTTCATCTCCGGCTTCACATCCTTCGTCTTGACTCATTTTCGTGCGTTCCCTCCTCCTCACTACAAATCGTTTGACTGCCAGTTATTTGTTTATTGATCTCAAAGAGAAAATCTTTAAAAACGCAATATTTTAATATGAAGACCATGTAAGACGAAAAATGATACGAGATGGAACATGAAGAGCAATCTCTTTGAAAATCGTACTTCAATTGTTTAGGGACGTAAAAAGTAGGCAAAATCGAAAATTTTGATAAAACCATGTAAACAGTACCGGGGAATTGTTTTCCGCAACTCCATGATTAACCGCCGTGAATTGCCTGCCACTCCCTCAAAATACAAAGAAAAATTTCAAAAAAGTATCATTTATTAGTATTTCGTCCAATTTCCTCCCAATGAAAACTTCGAAGTGGTCGGAAAAATCGTTTTCTATCTTGCCTCTCACAACCAATGACAAATGGAAAGGTGTGGTACCAACATTGCGGCTACAAACTGCCTACTGTCAGATCTATCAACTTCGTATCTCGTTCATGCAGCAACAAATAAGCGAGAATTCACCCTCTAGAGCAGAAAGTTTCCGAAGACTGTAGATTTTATTATTGAAGATATTGAACTGATAATTTGAATTTAGTAGCTCGTTTACTGCCATCCGTGAAAGATATAATAGTTCGCAAAATATGTCTTCGGGGAACACAAAACTAATGTTCTGCATGATTAATCGTTTCGACTTTTAGTCCAGAGAGTACAATTCCTTCAATCTGGCGAACAACGAATGTAAACCGCGAATATTCGTCACATTCGTTCTGTCGCAGTGAAACTATCGTACGCGCAAGAGTGATTTTCGCGCGAATTTTTCCACCCCGTTATATTCCCTTTCTGAAATCGTCAAATACCACAGGCGGCATTATAACAGAATTAACATTTAGTTTACGTACATTAAAGAAAAAGCTAAAATGAAAAATGATGAAGAAAAAAAATAAAAAAAGGAAAGCAAAAGAATCACGCGCGGGTAGAATGTATGTTACGTGTATTATACGCCCGGTAAATGTGGAACAAGCAGGGGTTGCGGCGTAAGAGAGTTGCACGACGCTTAGGCGCCTGTGACCTGCAGGAAAGTTTCTGGAACCGATCGATACGGAGCCCACCTAGGGACCTCGTCCCTTACGTCACCACCCCTGTGATAACATCCATAACCTGTGCCGTGCACACGCACTACTACACGACTACAACGGCGGTAGGAAAGCGACTTTCATTACATTATTCATCGGGAAAACAGCAGCTCCCGAGTCTCGTGTTATCTGCTCAATCAATCTAATATCAATAAAGGTGAAAAACATCGTTCTGATGACCATCGACGTGGATCGTCTATCCGAGACCAATTTGGACACCACCCTAGCCTTTTTATACGACCGGCTTGTCGTGTATTACGCGTACGAAATTAGATGAACAAACGCGTGCATTTTGTTTGGAAGAAAATCTGTTATGTATAATTCTGACGCTTCGAATGCGTAATGCCCTTTAATCTTATCCGGTAGCGGTACGATGCCGATATAAATGGTAATTTATCAATCGCATTTTTCATGTTTGTAATTGGATAATACTTTTCGTGTGCTGGCTATTGTTAACAGAGAGTATACGATCGATTACGTTCTCCTTCTATCGCATTATACTATTAGGTAGAACGTGTAGCGTTGTTCATTAAATTGTAACGCGATGTCGATATTGATCACGAGCGTACATTGACGCGTTCTCCAATTTCAAGATTGATAAGCGTTCATGAAATGGAAAATGCAGCCGTTTGATTTATGGGCAGACGTAAAAGTATTCTCTGTTGGTAGACCAAAAACTTGAGAATTCTCGATAAGTTATTGAAGAAATTGTGCAAAATTATACGCTGGCAAGTCATTTGCCCAGTGACGTCGCTGGATAACTTGGGCGTAGAGGAAATATATCTGAAAGGAATGATGAGGGACTCCCAAAAGAGTAGAGCAAATTATGCACTATAATCTTAAACTGTCAAATTTTCAAAAAAAAATCACTACTCATCAGTACTAATTGGTAGAATCCCAAGTTTGCTATCTTTAGTATGAAGTCAATTTAGCCTATTATATTACAATAGGAAAATAATCGACTGAACTATCCCGATGAACCAAATCGACTCCAACCAGAAGTGACTCCAAATCAACTTGACTACTACCTTCTACTGTTGACGTCGAAACTGAGTCAACTCGCATGATTATACTCACAATCGACCTCGGTTTTGGATCGGTTATACCTCACTCGTCGGCAAAAGACTTACAGTCGACGCCAAAATTTTGTAGATTTCACGTGCACAACTTGCTAAGGTTTCAGAATCGAGTTCAAAAATTTGTCGACACTTGATATTAGACTTTTATGTCGACCGAAAATAGACCTGGTCACTGCTTCGACTCAAATATTCCTACCCTGGTCTAGCTTAATCAAGATTCTCAATTGTCCTCGTCGTATAGTTATGACTAAGTCTGATGGCAAGTAACAAATCCACAAAACAGAAAGATCGCTTTCAGGGGGGGGGGGTGTATATCGACTCCAGGTCAACGTCAATTCAAGGTCGATTTGAAGTTGACAAGCATACATTAAAATGTTCTGGTAGCGTCAAATGAATACAGATCCATAATTTCACTCTACTTGAAAAAAATCTGAAAAATGTACTACTGAAAGTCAGACCTCCACCCATTTGCTTCCACTTTAGCTTGTAAAATTCCAAGAAACTGCAAGTGTGACCATTTGTTTGGCCTCATTCCTAAACCAGTATCAATCTAGTATACAGTAGGTTGGGCTAACTACGTCGCCCATTTTCTTCGCCTAGTGTAAGGCTAGTATACTTCTGAGCATATCAGCACTACCATCTAGTGAACCAGCACTGGTAGAGCTAGAAGATTAGATGGTGGTGACAGTAAGCTGGATGGTAGTGTTGGTTAACTAGTAGGCTCAATTCTTAACAGATATGAGTCTTCTTGGCTTGATAGCAGTAAATATTCTCTATGTGAGACTAACCAACTCCCTTGAGCTCACTCGCTCGTCCATTTTGAGCGTAGTATAAGTCTACTGCAATGAATGGAATCAGAGGGTAACCTGGATCACTAACACATAAATTTTAGAATTAGGGATTGCGATTGGTCCAAGTCCTGGAGTCACGCGCGCACATGCGCAGTCAAATTTCAGTGTCAGAGCAAAGACATGAAACATGTCAAAAATCATTTATTAATCAACGCGATAGAGCAGTCAATTTCCGGTTGATGAAGAAGTTGACTTGGAAATGACTCCAAATTGCCGCTGATCTGAAATCACTCGATCTGAAATTGACTGCTCTGTTGCGTCGATTTCAGGTCAGAGTAATGATGTTCGCTAGTCGACTTCAAATTGACCTCTAGTCGATGTCGATTTTGAGTCAACTTCTTCAAATTAACTTCAAATTGACCGGAATCTGGAGTCGATTCTATTAGCACTACCATCTCAAGTACTGCCATCTAATCTACTAACACTACCCTAGAGAGTAAAGCTGTGAGATTGGATGGTACTTTAAATGGTAATGCTGGCAGATTGGATAGCAGTACTGATGATTAGACGGTAGTACTGGGGGTGTGAATTACTGGAGTTGTGTGATACAACAAAGTTAAATACGGATATTTTTAAAAGCATGATATAAAAAAAAGTGGCTTGGATAGGTTGTCATCCTGGCAGTATTTGGAAGAAGGAGAGGGCGATTACAAACTTCAAAAAAGATAAGAATAGATGAAGTGAGTGTGACCGATTCAGAAGCGATAGAGTTTGATTTTTCATGGCGGAAGGTTTTCAATAATATTTAGAATTTATTTGAAGATGTCTTCCAAAATTGACGCAAGGATGGAGCATTATAGAGCGGCTGGGCGGTCACAAGTAGGAGTGGCGGCATGTTTAAGAACAGTATGTGAAAGAAATGACTCTGACTCTTCAGCTGTAAGATCAACCGCATTCATCAGTATTTATTTCAATACGTTTAATTTGAATATAAATCAGTCTATAACTATGTTAAACCCTGAAGGCGTGTCGTGTTGGATCAAGTCGGCTCGGCTAAAACTCGCAGGTGGAATTTCGTTTGCAAGAGTGCGGAAAGTATTCGGGCTCCTGGTTCAACGCTGAAATTCAAGCACTATTTCCTAATGTGAGCGTGAAAGGTGAGCAGGGTGGTGAACTACCTAATCCGCCTAAAGACAATCCTAGAAGGGCCGAGGGAAGCCAAAAGAAGGACTACGATGAGTATCCCATTCTCGATCCTCCTACATGGTGCCCCAGAATGGGTCGATTCAATGAAGATGGCCTCCAGAAGGAAAGAGATGGAGTTTCTTTACGAACACCTTCACCAGCAATCGAGCTCTTTGCAGAGGAGAGAGCGGTGGTATTCAAAACAAAGAAGAGGATACTGACTGATGATCAAGATGCCTTACAAATCAGGAAGGAAGCTAGACGTTCCATGCTTGAGAAATGAAAAGCGAGAACATCCTAACCTCCTCCAGCGTCTGTCTCTGTGGGACTTATTGGGATTTGTTTCCTTTGGAATGAAAGGGATGAGGTGGAAAACGCTGTCAACAGGTCCTTTCTTGGGAGTGGAGTCCTTTGACCGCACTTCACACCAATTATTACTTCCAGATCCAGATGTACACACTTCTCACAATTAGTCATATCTCAGAAGCAGTTCGACATTCACATTTATAACAATCGCACCAACTTCTAGGGGTTTTTTTTTTTTTTTGATGGCGGAACCGTCAGCTTTAAACGGACTAGAAATTCAATGGAAAATTGTAAGATTTTGCCATCGTTTTCACTGATCAGTCTATTCGCGCTTGCATAAGTCCAAACTTTCGTCGATGATCTTTTGACAATGATCTTTCTTCGGCACTTTAAATTTGCATCGTTGAAAAATTCGAAGAGATCTTCTGGAGTGTCAGCGTTTTTACCATGGACAACTTTCATAAAGTCCTTCTAGATGACGGTGGAAAAGGCGGTTAGGGTAGTTACATACGACTAAGCCACATAATGAGAAACCAAGGAAAGCCGAGAGAAGCAAGAAGAAGAATTAAGTTGAACACTGCCTTGTCGATCTTCCTATATGGTACCTTGGTGTGGACCGACTCTGTGAAAAAGAAGGAGAGAGATG
The DNA here is from genome assembly GCA_035079395.1 of Aspidiotus destructor. Lineage (NCBI taxonomy): Eukaryota > Metazoa > Arthropoda > Insecta > Hemiptera > Diaspididae > Aspidiotus > Aspidiotus destructor. The sequence continues at coordinate 28,567,267 of JAVHKZ010000001.1, read as the reverse complement.
GTAAAGATCCTACAAGATGTGTTATTGCATACCGCTCTGTCTCGACGGAGGTTCTTCGCGTATTAGCACTTTCACCACCAATCGAAATCTTTGTTGAGGAGAGATCGATGGTGCTCAAAGCAGAGTACGGATGAAGCAGGAGGCCAGGCGCTCCTTGCTCGAGAAATGGAAAGCAAGAATTGCTTGAAGTAAGCTAGGTAAATGGACGACCTCCATGATGAGTGGATATACCGAGACCATGGTCAGCTGAATTTTCCCCTGACGCAGGTGTTCAGCGGCCGTGGCTGCTTCAATAAGTACCTTCATGAAAAGTTAAATAATGTTGAGCAGGCAACGTGTTCGCACTGCTCTCAAGGGCGGGATGATGGAACACTGCACACCTTAGTTGAGTATGAGGCGTGGCGTGGAAGCGTGAGCGAAGCAAGCTTAGTCGATCTTTTCAAGAGTTTGGGGTCGATGAAACGCTTGCTCCGAGTAACCCGATAGCCACCGTGCTAGGTTTCCAAAGGAGCATGAAAGCAGGTGTATGTGTTTGCAGCCACAGTCAAGCAGAAGAAATTCAACGTGGAATGGAAAAGGCAAATGAAGAACCACGCTATGGCCTGCTCAATACCTGCGTACCACGCACATACAGACGATATTCTCTAGGAAGAGGAGGAAGCATAAGGACTTGAAAAAAGAAGAAGAAGAGAGACTCTGACAGCGGCTTAGTACTAAGTTGGGTTCGGCTTGCGTGCTAAAGTTTGCTTGCCTGGAGGCACTGCAGCTTGGCGGTTGCCATGAAGAGAAAATTTCGGCGAGGAGGTTCTCTAACATTGAAGTTATACCCGAACGTCGGAAGAAACAAAATTAGCGCATACGCTTTCTGCCTCCACTTTACTACAGAGGACGGACGGCTGCATATGCGACACAAGTGATAACGATGCGCTTGTTTCAAATCTAAAATCAAGTTTTTCGAATCAAGTAAATTTTGAAAACTCGTCGATTATATTCGTCATATTGTCAAATGCTCGTGTTTCCATTCGGATAATGAACTGAAGCGACGAACGGAAGTATATAAACCCGAATGACTTTCAATGAACATTGCACGCCTAAATACGATTGTACCTGCTGGTAATCTAAGCATATCAATAATCGTGTAATTAATTATTCAAGTTACTCCTTTTCTTCCCTTTTGTATCGAGCTTTTTTACGTTTTCTTTTCATATTTTATTTCCACGGTGGCGGACGGTATCAACGTGTGTTATTCAACTTTCGCAAAAGACAAGTATAGTATATTGTGTGCAAAGCATAACGTATAGTGTATTAAATAGGATGAAAAGGGAGACGATCGAAAGCGACTGTATACGTAAATAGGGTGCGTTCAAAATATGATATACAGTATTCAATGTACGGCGGAGAAAAAAAAATGATAATAATGAAAAGAACGAAGAAAAGCAGAGGGGTATCGCTGAAGTGGCGACAAGTGTACCTTGACACGATAAAGGCTAAGGTCGTTTTTGAATTAAACCAACAGTCGGTTGGGCACTCCATAAGCGAAGTAAAAGAATTAAGTATTCGCCGAAGGAAGGTACTGTCGCACAGAATAATGAGTCTGATGTGGGTGTAAATTTTTTTTTCGTTGTTTTTTAATTGTTAAGAGCAGATACGTCGGGTGGTAAGTGAAATAAGATTGATGGTGTCATAACCCCGCTCGTATTTTTGTGGTTGCGTCCTATTCTCTCTTTATTCGGAGTTGTGTACTTGAATAATAGTCGAGTTATGAAAGCCAACCTCTGAGTACCCGCCTGCGCGCTCGAAAATTCATAATTTCAGCGAGGAAAGTGATTCGAATAATCATCGAGAAATTCTGATTCAAAGAATCTTCTCCTAGGTCCGAATTTGGTGACTCTAGTATTGAAAAAACAATGTACTAGACGAAGTTGGAGTACAATGCTGGAAGTCGTACACGTGGACGACGTGGCCTCAACGCTACAAAAGTTGCTATTCTGTCAACTCTATCTATTGGGATATAGATGCGCGCGAAGAAGGGCCCATTGTTTAATGTTGTTCGCGTGGAAATGAAAAATTATTTCTTAACCTAGTCTCAAGGTTAAGTGTTGATATAAAATCATTATTTAACGTAAATTGCACAATCGTGTAATTATTGTGGACTTTCCGGGGGAGACGAGATAGATGACTTTATTTTTTTCATTGTGGAGACTTGAACGAATTTTAGCTTATTAAGAAGGCGTAGCTCAGAAAAACATGGACTTCTCCATAGTAGTTACTCATGACGATCAAAAAGGAGAACAATCATACATATTTGTACCATCTTTTCTCAGATATTTTTCTATTCGAAAAAAGTTTCGATTTTATCAGGGGACATCGAAAAATTTCGACAGTTGAGCTTTTCATGAAGGATTTCGAGTAGTGTGAAGCACCTCACTAGTCTAAAAAAAGCTCCAAAAACTTCCAGTCACTTCAATATGAACGTTCCTTGGAAAGTCACTTATCAATCAATTAGGTATTAGAAAACTGAGATGTTCAGTTTGTGATGAGACTCTCTCACAACTTGCAACGAGTGGGCAACGCATTCTACCTCCCTCATTGCGACTTAGGCACTCAGCGATGACGATCATTCATAAACTTATGCAGAACACCTCGAGAAAAGGTTCCAACCCAATGATTAAGCCACAGATGTGAATCCAAATATCCAACTGACTGGAAAAGAGAAAAATTAATCTATTCTGACCAGAAGAGATCAAAAGAATTAGAAGGCTAAAACGTTTCAGTCAGCTTATTTTTAATAGGGCTCCAAAATTCTCGAGGGTGACATACTTGAAACAAATTCTGCTTTTTTATCACACTCAGGTTCTTTCAAATCCTAGATTTGCATGAAATCATTCAATAAAAGCAAACATGTGATTGGAAGGTCGATCTACATAAGAAGTTTATAGATCCATTACTTCGACCAAAAGTTAAAAATGTTGACAACTTTCAAAGTGAAGTAAGGTTTTCCTTCGTCCGTCGACGAACGCATTAAATCTGCATTTGAAACCTTTCGTGACTTTGTAGAATTGCTCACCAACCTTGCACGTCCTAACACGAGCATATCTTCACCTCCACGCTACTTTACGTTACAAAAAAATGGTTTCTAACTACTCGTTATTCATCCTACTTTGAATAATTTTTATTGTGCAACGCGAAACGATATTTCTTTTGTTTTGTTTCTTCTGTTTTTCCTTTTTCCAATTGCATTTTTGTTTTGTACGTGTCCTATTGATCAAACGATAGCGTGTTTCTTACGTACGGTCGACATCACACGACCTTTTCATAAATTATTGTACAAACTCCCGATACATAGTACGAAAGAGTTTCCATGGTTATAAAACGAACAACATTCTAAATTAAAAGGTCAAATTTGGCGCCAAGAAAACCTGGCTTATTGAGTAAACTATAACGGTGCTTTTTACCGCGTTTATGGGGTGGTCGACAGTGTGTCATAAAAAAAAAAAAAATGGGGTAGAAGAGCGAAATGAAAAGAAAGGAAGCGAATGTAAAAGCGACAATTTGAAATTGCAGTAATACGACAAAAATGCAACAGAGATATATGGGAAAGTGTCTATTAATTACGTAGATTGCAGAAAGACGATATTGTACGTATTTTACGACACTGCGGTAATTATGTAAAGCTTAATGTGTTTGCTCGGCGTCAACCGCTATTTCCGATGGAAACCATCAAACTCCTAGATATAGTTATTGCGTTTTTTTCAGTTTTAGGTACTGTATATCTATTTTATAGTTTCTTGTGGAACTGACAACTTCTAAATGTGCACGGCTGAAGGTTATGACGAGTTCCATTTGAGAAAGTCGAATTTAGAGGTCATGTTTGAGCAGTAGAGTCTATGTACAAAGTTAAAAAATGAAGATTTTGAGTTGAGTGTTGAGACCAATCACTCATCACTTGTTGATGAATTTGGCCTTCTTCCTTTCACTCAAAGGAAGAAACACAACCTATTCAGAAGAACGATTCGAAATAAAGAAGGAAGACGAAGAAAGTCGAGTCACTTGTGATGCGCTCGATGCGCTCTTCTAAACAGTCTTCAACTGTTTTCTCCACGAACGACTTTGAAGAAGCTTAGAAATCAGCTTATCGTTCTCAAAAATTTAGATCTCATAGCAAACTCTCCAATGGCAGCGGGAAGCCTGCAAGTTTCACAGTTCCGTGGGAAATGGCTAATCTTATGAGTGGACCTATCAGGTCTGATCGAGAGTTAGAAATTTTCCAAGTCCCTCTCCTATTATATAGAGCTGTCCATCACACCGGGTGGAACAAAATGATGTTATCCTAAATAGGAGTTTTCACTGAATCTCAACTTTTTACTTTTCTGAGCCGAGCTAGGATCAAAATGTGCCAAGAATTGACCAATTTGAAGCATTCTTGAAGATTAATAAATGTTCACATTTTCGTATTTTGTATGACGAAAGTGACATTTAACATTGATTCCGAAAGAAACCGAATATCTTCCAAGTTGCGATCTGATGACGTCATAGAAAAGTCTCTATGACGTCACGATCTGATGACGACAGAAATTTGTTCTTGTGACGTCATAATCTGATGGCGAGATTATTTTCTGTGATGTCACAATTTAATGACGTCAGGGAACCACCCCTAGCTCGGAAATCTATTTTATGGAGGAGGGGGGAGGGGTGAATTCCGAAAATTTTGTTCGCATCGTATAGTATCCAACAAAAAAACACAAAATCGGCAACTACAGTTCAAGCAGTGTTGCCAGATATTTTCAAAAATCCATATCCGCCATTTTTTCCAAGACTAAAAATTAACCGCTTCAACAATAACGATCAGGAGAAAAATATCTTTCATACTCATGACTGGGGTACTTTACCCTCGATCGACTCTGCGTAAAGATCACTGCGATATTAGCATATAAAAATCAAGAGAAAAGTATCTTTCACTAGAGTTTCAGGTATTTTCCCTTGAGCACTAGAAATCCGTATTTCATGCAAAATCCGTAGATCTGGCAGCACTGAGTTCAAGTCCAACGTCCTTCCCATGTTCCATATGTGAAAATAGTCCCAGTTCAAGAAAGTTTAAAATTCTTCCAAGTTCCCCTACCAAGGATAACAAGTCCTACAAACCAAACTAAATAGAGACGAACAAGTGAAGTGAGTGAACGCGTAAATTAGTTAGCCTGACATGCAGTAAACTATAGGTTGAACTAGCCTAAGAAACAGTGGGTGGAGAGAAGGAGGCGAACGAGGGGAGCAGCCTCTTAGCTAGTTCCTAGGCCAATACTAAGCTAAGGAACACTGGCGTAAAGCACCAGAGAAAAGAGACATATTCGACAGCCATGTCACCGCAGTGGCCATGTTGTCTAGAATCAAATTCTTAGCTTATGGCTAATAATTTCTAATACAGCTGCCATAAAGACGCGTGTTGAACCCTGTACCTGCGTGTCGCTTGCCCGCCAAACGCTCACAGGTATTACGTCGAGTCCGATATCTAAGTTTTCTCACCGTACGTCATCAAAGGACAGCAAAATTGAATGTAATGCAGCCATCAGCTGAAGACTTGATTCAAAACAACATGGATGGTCATCATAATCATCTCCCTTCTTTAGTGTCTCAGCTAGTGGAGGGAAAATTTGCAATTACGTCATAGATGAATCAGAAGTCGATATGTGACCTGTTCCAAGATAAGGGCAACTAACAGCAAAACGCAAATCTCCCAGGAGAGCGAAAACAGAGTTCATTTGCTACCCTTCAGTATTTTGGTCCTCAAAAGTAAGGATTTTGCGTAGAATACAAATTTCTTGCCCTCAAGGGAAAAGTACCTTAGACACTCAAACGAGAGATATTTTTCTCGTGATCGTCATAAGCTGATACTGCAGTCTCCCGTTGTATAGAGTCGATCGAGGAAAAAATACCTCAGATGCTCTTATGATAAATACCTTTCTCCTGATCGGTATTGAAGAATCGGTCGAAGTCCGTCGAAATCTGTTTTTAGGTCTTACAAAAAATGACAGATACAGATTTTTGAAAATATCTGGCAGCACTGCTACCCTTCACCTGAAACAGGTACTTGATGCTAATAGCCCTTATTTCAGAACAGGTACATATTATGATCAATAAAATCGAAAATACTTTGGCAATTTTTCAATTGGAAACTTATTCGGACTAGCAAGGGTGAGTGAACTTTGAGCCGATAGGCCCGTCAGTTAGTACAACGCAAATGATACTCTACGTGTGTCTGCAGGAGACATGCTAAGCTTCTACCTTGAGCTTTTTTCCCCTTCTTCACTGTTTCTTTTTACAACTACAAGAATAATGCTCGTGCAGTCTGCAGAAACCAAAGCAGAAAAATCGGACGACCCTTACCAACTTAATGAACAGTAGCGCCCCTATAGATGACCAACTTGATTAAATTTTTTCAGGAATTCTTTGATTGACTCCTACGTTCAGAGTTCGAATCTCTATTGGCCGATTTTGAATCGAATCGAAATCTAAACGAAAAAAATGCAAAGAGGAGCTGAAAAAGCACGGTTCTTCGTTCTTCTGTTGAGCTCTTTCAGCTCCGAATCTGCTCCCTAGGTTCAGCTCAAAAGTTAGGTCTTCTCTCTTTGTTTTGGGGAGTAAGGAGCCACTACACAGAAGAACAATAGCACCCCCGTGAGAAAGTCGTATCTACGCCACTGTATTTAGGGTGCGCCAAAAAGATGTCAACAGTCAACCGGGGAACTCCTTGCTGGTTGGCCACTGATATTATTGCTCGTGCTAATCGTCCACTTTTAAAGAGCTTGGTACCGGTTGTCCCCTCTGATATTACCGAATAATACTCTCACTTTTTCAGCTCGCCTGTTTTACTTTCAGTCGTCATTGTCTTGATGACAGAACCTCCTGGCATCTATTTTGTGGGTCAGGATCAAGAACTCACCTGTAACAAAAGAAAAAAACGTTCATTAGTACAGCTAATGCTCTTTCACAATTTATTGCTTAATTTTCTACGCGGAAATATACTTGAAAATAATTAAAAATTCAGGTTTGAGTGATCTTATTTCATTGGTCTGACGACGGCTCAAAAATTCTCTCACTGAAACAAATGGACTGGAATTGAAATTTAGCACAACTATTGTAGTTCGTTTTCTTAACGAAATAGCCTCTTGAATTTATCAATATCCTAAGTGTTTTAGATAGGTCTTCAACAAAAATTAAATACTGATGATCAAGTTTCAGTTTAAATTCCCCAATCCAGGATCTTGTGGTCCACTGTCAGCTCAAAATTCTTAAAGGAAATATTCAAAGAGTCTCGCAGAGTTCGTTGCACAGGCGATATTTTTGGACCATTTTGAATATGAAACCAGGGCCGGAGTTTTGCAGTGGAGAGGGGTAAAAATTAACCAGGATACCAGGAAAGGCGATGTTTCGCATAGATCATGGATACATTTTGAATCAAAAGTTCAAGGAGGGAGGCGGGGTCGGCGATTTGTTTCCTCATCACTCTCGGATTGATTGTGTGCGCTTTATCCTTGTTTTCAAAACAGAACTAAAAAAATCCTGTAAAGTGATCACCCTCACAGAAACAGACTTTTAATGGGTGAAGGTAAAGAAGAGGGAACCAAATCACTGGCCCCTCTCCAACATATTTATTACTCCAAATTGGATTACTCTTTTACGAGGGGTTATTCTTTAATACGTATTATCTGCGCACAGGTGACGATATACCGAATGTTAGAGAAATAGTCTAGTCGTCCGCCTGATGTGTCGTCGAGGAGAGCGACATTTAGACACGCGGTGACGAGTTAGTAGGTCTATCGTCACGATTATACTATACCAACATAAAATATTAACGTTCGAGAAAGCACTCTCACATAAAATAATGTCCGAGAAGAAAGGGAGAGAATACGAAACTCATTAAAAAAAGGGCGACTTTCTTGGGTTGCGCGCGTAAGTTAATTAATGTAACTGCTTTTCGACGTAATATTTTGGCCGAATATATCTTTTGTCGACGATAAGGTTAACGTTCACTTCGGCCCGGCGCTCTCGGATGACCTTTAAAAGTAACATTATTCATCCCCCTGTTTGTACATGTTATAAGTATACGCAGCTATAAAGGCTATATCATTTTCGTCGTTCGAATCCAAATATTGAAGCATTTTGTCAACATTCTGCACGCAATGTCCTAATTTCTGCTTGCATTCAATGTAGGTGAATTCATTCGTTCAGATTTTTTGTACCTTTGATTCGTGGAAAATAATTGACACCGAGCGCTCCTTTCAATTTTGAACACGTATTTTACATTACACCTACAATATATTGTTATACTGTTCGTTAGATATTATCCTAGAAAAAAATTAAATAATTACTTTTTTCTCTTTGATATTTGAAAAAGAAAAACCTCATACTAAGTACAATTACATTAAGTGCATAGTCGACTTTCTTTTATTAACGTTTGGCGTCATACATAAAATGACGAAATAAAACCATCTCGTACTTGTATTCATGCGCGGTCTTTTTTCTCTATTCTCACGCGTAATATACAACGGTAATGTATTCCATTGAAATGTACGTACGTAGATAAAAAACAATAAAATTGGAAATTATGGTAATAAAAAAGCGTTGCTAATAAATCCGTAACCTTGTTCATTTGGATTAGAAATACACGCCTATAAATTCTTATTGCTCATGCACCGAAGCATTCTGCGCGTGATGCGAAAGTGAACATAACATTAGACATTATTTTCTATTCAGACCACAAATATAGTATTGGGGTTTGACACTCTTAAGGCACAGAATTTCAGTCCAAAAATGGAAGGAAAGGAGGAGTGGAAATTCGAATGGTGATGCAGAGGAAATTTTCAAATCTAAAGAAGAAGATTACAGAGGTGAGCCAAGGCAAACACGATAGTAATGCCGACTATACACAAAAAGTGGAGCCGTACATCGCAGAGAGAGGATACCAATAACTGAAGAAGAATTCAATTCAGAAATACCATAACAGACTCAAAATTGTGTTGTAAGAGAACAGTGTGTTCCTGATGGCAGCGAAAGAACCCTTTGGAAGGTGCTTGTAAAACTTCACAAAGCGAATCACCCGATGCGACCACTGGTCAATGGCATTCAATCACCATGTTACAAGACAGCAAAGAATCTTGTAAGAAAACTAGCTAAACACCACATCAGAAACTGCAAGGAGTTGATAGAGGGATTAGACAAAATGGAAATCAAGAGTGACGATTAACTGACAAACATGTTCGGAACGTCTCACGCAGCTGCCAAAAAACAGATATCCTAGGAACCCTGACGAGCTGAAAAACGCAACAACAGAGGAAGAGATCGTGGACCAGAACTATTGCCGATTCAATAAAAAGTTCTACAGCTAGGAAGAAGTACTCGCGACGAAATCACCGCTGTCATATTCATGAATGATATGCGGAAAACAAGTAGCCAGTCCAGAATCTTGATCAAATAGTGGAGTTGATACGTAGATGATATTTTCATTGCGTGACCAGGCACTAATTGACCCATGGACCAATTCCTTCTCGAAACGAATGCAATGAATTAGAGCATCAAATATCAGCTATTTGGAACTAACAATAACCCAAGAGAACTAAGAGGATAGAATACAAAATCTACAAAGAGGCTGCACACATCGACACGGTTAGACCATACAAATCCTACCACCACCTTAGGTAAGTGTTAGAAGTGAAAGGTCACTGATGGCGCCACCGAGCATCTTTTTCGAGGGGTTTTTGTGACGATTTTCCCATGATTAGCCCCAGTCAAAAAACCTTGGGAAGACCGGCAAGAAAACGTGACTTTTCCTCAGCAGAGAACCCGTTATCTGATTCCTCAGGGGTGGGGAAACGTTTCCAGTAGACGGGTGCGTACGCGAGCGCCTCCCAGTCTGACTTTTATGAAAAATGTCCTTGATGACGATGATAAGAGAGGGTCTCAGAAAAATTTGAAGTTATGTATGATAAGAGGGGGATCTGAAGAAATTTTGACCTGCAAGCTATTCATGATAGGAGAGGGACTTTGAAGAATTTTGTCCTATCTTGGACAGACTATTTTCACCATAGGAGGTTTACACCATTTTTGCCGATTTGGATTTTTTGCTGCATACCACACGGCGCACGACAAATTTATTTTCCACCCCCCCCCCCCCTCCACCCACCCGTAGAATGGGTTCCCTGTCAGAATTTTGACGTCCGAGCTAGAGATTGTCTTATAAGGTCATTACGTCACAGGGACTGATTTTTGACGCAAGGGTGCTAAGTGATGCAGGTTTAGGGCCGTAGCTGAAGGCTTAAACTTGAAATAAAATGTTGAAACTTGAATAAAACTTGAACATTACCACCCTTCTTATGACGTCTTCAAATTGCAACTTGGGAAATAATCAGGTATTCTTTTCGGAATTAGCATTAATAAGTTTCAAATTGAGTAAAATAAGGAAGTTTCAACGATTTTCAATTTTTGAGAGTTTTGGAAAATTGATCAATTTTTGACACATGCTTGTTTTGATCTATTTTTTCTTGTTTAGATTCAAACTTTAACCTGGTCCTACATCTCACCATCTTTTCAACTGTTTTCATTGGGTCCAAATATCTGCGAAATTGGTCTGCGCCATGACTTGAAACAAGAGTAGCAGTGCTGAGGTATACATCAGGAAATACGAGTATGATGTTATATTTTTGTCGGCAGTCTAGCGTTTGAACTCTGGCTGCGTGCTCCTCAGGTGGCAAATCTGCGCGAGGAACTGGGACAGGTGATCCTTATTCTTATGGTAGTGAGAGTGGAAAAGAGACAAGTAAAAACTGGGGCAGTGAATGTGGCGACGAGGACAATGGTTCTGGCAGGGGAATGGACAGTCACATTTTGTACAGGTAGAGAGGTAGATCTTCTCCTCATTTTTACCCAATTTTTCAAGTACTCCATCATCGACAATGGACAGCTTATCCCGTCCTAGTTGCAGCGCCTTTGGACTTTCATAGTACAGAATACCTAACCTACAATCATTATGTATTCACGAATTGGACCGAATAATTTCCTCTGTGGCGATACTGTACCTCCGAATAATCATTTCAATAATAAAAAGATAATCATTTACATTTTACTATTTCATTACCTCAAAATTCAATTTTGTTTCAGTTGATTAGATGGTGAAAGTAACTCTCTTCGAATATAGCTCCAAAAAGATTGATTTCAGTCAAATCAGACCATGAAAACTTTTCCTGTTCTGAAATACACAAGTTTTCCTATTGAAAGTGCACGTAATCACCCTTTTATTTTCTCCCTCTTGTATCGTAGTTATAATTTTTATCGCTTATGACCTTCAATGGTGGATTCTCAGAGCAACAGATCATCCACCTTTCTGACTTTGGCCTCAAATCGGTTCTTACTACAATATTTCTACGTACAATTAGAGTTCAATTGCCCGCAGAATAATTTTCCTCTCTAATGAGAAAGATTTGTACGAATAGATTCTGGACTTCATTTCCTGACACGAAATATGTTCACACAATGTGTTCGAAGGACAACGTGGCAAAAAGATTTTTGAACAAAAAGAGGGGTGCCGTTCATTATCATTAAAATTATTAGATGTGACGATGTAGAGTTTCGATCTTCCAAAAAATTCGTCGAATACTGTTCAACTCTTTCTCTTTTTCTTCTCGGTTCGCATTCGTCAGAAGTCACGTTATATCGCGTGACGTCATCGATAGTACGTATTGCCATAACACCATTGAGAGCACCGAGAATTTTGCGAGCATTAGTATAGTCAACCAATCCCAACTACCCTTAAGATTATCGTCCAGCCCACGACGACTCGATTCAAGCGGGTGTATTTTCTTTTGTTTGCGCAATTTTCCGTTCGGTGTTGCAATTTAGCTTTTTAGAGAGTCATTTCTCAAATGTTTTATAATCCTTTTTTACTACGACTGTAGATAGTTTCTTTTGTTCCGCATACGTGCCACGGGCGTTCGTCTTTACTCGCCAGAAGCAGTTTTCTTGAATTTTCTAAATATATCGAGTCCACCGTACCGTGCCGCAATGCGGACCATCATTTAATCGTTTTACAATGAAAATCACCGTTCATCTTTCGTATTTCTTTTTTTCGAATTTTAACGCACACGGCATCGTCTCGTCTATATAAATGAAACCACTAATAGATCTCGAAGAAAAAAAATACATTAATTCTCGTAATTTTCATTGCGGTCAACGTTGTAAGTTTTTGAAATACTACGTAATTTTTTCCACATCTTCCGCGCTCCGTTAATTGAATCGAGAACGATAATTTGGGCTGGGTCGATGAGTCATTGTAATTTACCTGTAACCGATTTACAACCATCCGTTCAGCATTCGTCGCTACTATACTCGCGAGTGCAAAATTCAACCCATGTCATTTCACGGTCAACTAAATATAGGCGCCGCTAAATACACAATGCTTTCTGCATGTACGAAAAAGTGAAACTGAAAAAAAACAGTATACAATAGCCCGGCCGTGGTTGGTTGAACATTTTGACCTCACCAATGACGGTGGAACTTTACTGGTTCTCGGATAAATTTTGCCCGGAGAGCGTTTATTTTACAAAATTTCGACCATTAGCGCGTTTCACACCTCCTACTCAAATCCTCACCTCGAGCTTCCCTCAACTACGCGTCAATTTCGAGCTTCATTATCATAATTAAAGCATTCAGCTCGTTGTATAAAATGTTCTTTTCGCGTGGTACACGAACTAGCTTATATTAAAAAAGTTTTACGGAGTACTTTTTTTTTAGCTTTTAGTGCATACATCATAACCTCCATTGTTTTTGATACAGAATAAATTCTCGAATATGGTGCTTGATTCTGAATAGGGATAGTGAATTACTTGAAAGAGTCTTCTCGCAAAGTCGAAGGGAGAAATAGATGTCGATGAAAACCGTATCGACTGCAGGTCGACGTCGATCTGACGTCAAATTGATCCGTTATTTCCTCGGAAATGAACCTAAAATCGACTAGGGGGAGAAGAGCTAAGAGGTTAGTGACTTACGGAATTATATGCTTCTAGGGTTGGGACTGCTGTTGGAAAACCCGTGGAAGGAAAGCGTGACGGCGGGGAATCCACAAGCTTCACATTTCCGTGGAAAACGGCTAGTCTTATAAGCAGACGCATCAGGTGTGATCGAGAGTTAGAAATTTTCCAATTCTTTCTCCTATCATGTATGGCTCCTCCTCATAATACACATAGGCCCAAGAGTTAAAATTTTTCTGAGTCTTCCACTTATCATTATATATAGCTCCCTATCATCATATACCAGGTGGTCCAAAATTATATAAACCGGTAAAATGGAAGTTTACACCAAATCTGTTTTAGCGTGAAAACGCGAAAAGTTGGATGTATACTTACATCGACCTCAAGTCGACGTCAATATTTTGAGTCGACTTTTCCAAACTACCCTGTTGTATCGACAAAAAAAAAAACAAGTTTTCAACATATTTCCGTCTAAAATACAACCTTGACTTTTCTGTTTGTTTTGAACATGTTTTGAACACGTTTTAAACATTGTTCGTTGAAAATATCTCAACCCTGTTGTTGTAAAACTTTGTGACGTCATCAATCTTTGATGTCATCGTTGTTTGTGGTCAATTCTGGTCGTTTTTTGGTGAATTTTGTTAATTCGTGAATCTTTTGTGGTCATAGTAAACTGCATTTGTTTGAATTTTTATTGCCTGTTCTTGATTTTTCTCGCACGCTCTTATTGCGCATTTTTTAGTCTTTTTACTGCGCAGGAATCTTAATTCTAGTTATAACACTTGGAATATTCTCTTCAACCTATTTTCAGTTTACATGCGTGTATTTCTCTAACTTACAAATTCAAGTTCAATGACTCAAAAAACATGAACAAGACGTAAAGCCGACTTCGAATAGCAAACTCTAATTTTCAAACTTCAGCTTTTGAAACCCTCGCAATGGTAATCCTAAGAGGTAGAAAGGATCGGTTGGCTGCAGCTCGCAAATGCGCTACGTTTTTTTAATGGTGTTAACAATATTATCGGTGACGTCACGCGATATAACGTGACTTCTGAAAAATACGAGCCAAAAAGGTAGAAAGAGAGGGATTAAAAAAGAAAAATATTCAACTCTATGTTAGGACGATCGAATTCTTCGCCCAGGCAGCACAGTTGGTTCCAAAAAAAAACCCAACGTTGAAAGGTTTATACAATAAAGTACAGACGTCATTTTTCCCTTCAAATTAATTGAGTTTTCGTGAACGAAGACATTTTCGTGCTGATTTAATGACGCTTTGGGACAAACAACGGAAATTGTCTTTGTGTACCCCCTGGTGACTACTGATGATACAGAAAGTTATGCACACACGTATTACCTATATGCTCTACCTTTCCAACCTTCGTAATTATGGCGCTAGGAAGAAATAAAAAAAAAAAGAATGAGCTATAGATTGAAGAGTGAGCGTTCTTGTACAAGCCTACATGATTAGAAATGTAAATAAATATACGAACGCGTATAGTGTAATTAAAAATGAAAATATTGTCGTCGCCTCTTCTCGTGTCCCAACCCGCGCACGTAATTTCATTATTTTCCGAGCAAGTAAGTCGGCGGCAATCATAGAATCAAAGTTGGAGGGAAAAAAGAGAAACATTTCCGCGTTACCGTTGTTACTTTTGTGTCGGTTTATAATTTTTGTTTTTTACCATTCGCCGTGTACAATACATCGCGATGAACACGTTCTTTTTTTTCTCATATACTTTTCTGGCCTAGTATACAGCTTTAAAACTCGAAGAGACAGTCAGACAGATAGACAGACGAACCACGAACGGACGGACGGACAAAAAAAATGTTGTCGAAACGAAAACAGCCGCATTCAAATTTCCGGCGATTGAAGAGAGATACCTTGTCAACCACCTATATAGTTTCAACGTCAGTCAATGCTGATTTTATTTCGAAGTCAGCGGACCGAAACTCCTCGCCAACAGACTATAATTACAGCTCGAAAAGTAACAAATAGAAGTTTATTTGGGTTTAACAATAGGCATCTATTTCCTGTATCCCGGATGTTACCTCCTAAAAATTGTACGCGCTCCATTATAACGAAATCTAACGAACGGGAATGGAAATTTTAACGCAACTATATCCAGCAGAAATACGACGTACGTTCGTTATTCCTCGAATGGGTGGTTTGGAAAATTTTTTTGAAAACGCCAACTTAGGTGACGTATTGGATTCGGTTGTAGGAAACATTTCCTACATCATGAAGATACGTTGTCATCTATCTACAAGTATCTGAAATAATTTCGCACTTCTTGCATAAGAGTCACGACTCGTCACTCCAAAGCCTCTGGCGGAGGCAAATAGATAGTGGTCTTATTATACTGTATGTTAGGTCTAAGTCTAGAATACTGAATGAAACAAGGGGAATCATACTGTACACTTAAATTTTGGAATTAGGAGGGAAGATCAGAGCATAGATATGGAACATGTCAAAAACAAGACAAATGATTGAAGTAGTTTTGGGTCCATCAATCACAAAGTCGCGAACTCAACAACTCACGAGGAGACACTTGACTGTTGTAATAAAGCTAACGAGGGTACATTCGACCTAAATGATGAATCAGAATCGTACTGAGCATAACCAAGATATGACGCAGTCCCTGACTTAACAAACCCACCAGTGATACTGAATGTGATTACACTAAAAATACAAGTGTAGTTATCTATTCCTATGCAAACTAGTGTTAACAGCCCTCCTACTCCTACAAGGAACTTCAGTATTGGCCAACCTCACCCTGATGATGTCATTAACTAGATCAGGGATGAGGAATAGCGAAGGGGATGTCCGGAATCGTTACCTTCCCTTCTTCGGCGAGCATAATAATCTTGACCAGATATGGAGGAACTACCATGATGTCGTCATGGACAAAAAGTTACACTACGGGCTCTAGAATGTGCAGTGTCGGGGGTAAGGAGCTTAGCATCTCTCTCCTTCGTTTGGATTAGAATCTGACGGAAAAATTGAAGCGAAAGGACCTATAAGGGAGCATCTTGAATGCCCTTAAGAATTCTGTTAACATCATCTCTCTATTTCGAATGATTCGGCCAAATATTTTGTCTTTTAAACCAGTAGAACTTTCACCCAGATTGAATCAGAGACTACGCCTAAACGTCATGAGTAGATCTACCGGAAGCTGATTGGAATACCTCTCTTGTCAGATGATATCCTGTTCTCTTCGGCGGACAAATGCCAATGTTACCTTCTTTTAGTTTGGCTTAGTCTGAGCTACAAAAATTGCACTTTTTCTCGAACAATTCCGAGCCAACAGACGGCAGCCGCGGTATTTTTTCTTGTTCGAGCGAGGGAGAAAAAGAGTAGCGGTGAAATGCAACTACGAGCGAGAAAAACGAAGGTGCCAATGAAATTTGGCAGAACTAAGCCAGTCAAAAATTAGAAATACGTGGTAAAAAATACTGACATTCTTTCGACTGTCAAGACGATACCTTTAACGTATTCTTTTTTCCTTCCGCATCTCTTAATTATTCGCTTTCACGCTTCGGTCGAAGTTGTGCTCGAACTTCATTGGCCGTCGAATTTTAATGCGTGTAAGTACAGCATTTCCAACCTTGACCACGAATGCAATTTTGAGAACGAATTTGTAAGTGTACACGTTGTCTGTCGTCTATCCAAAAATTTTTCAAAGTACTTTTTAATGTTTCTTTCACGCGCGTATTTTGCGGGAGCTTTTAACGGATAGAAAACAAAGGAGAATACGCGCGCGTTATTTGCATCGCAAGGACTGAAATAATGAATACCTTTAATTGTTGTCTTTGGCATGAAAAATATCTCATTTTTTCTTCCTTTTATAATATTTAATAGCAGTCCAGAAGTCGCTTTTCATTTTAACGCTCGCGTATACGTGGCAATAATTCACTTCTTCAAGAACGTAAAACTTTGACATTTGACTTAAACGTAAAAATTATTTTAAATTATTATAAGTTTATTTACACTGCACTGTAGGTACTTACAGAAAAACTAATATAAGCATTGTATATTTTCGGCGTGTAATAGGAAATTACTTATATTAGTTATATTAATACTTTAGTTTCGCCCTATTCAAGCGATGATTTGGATCTTTTTCTCCAAACACATGTCAAAGATGGAAAGAAACAGTTGAAAATAGAGGTTTTGTTCTTACACACGAGTCATCATCCTTTGTACAAAAATTAATTTCCTGTCTTTTCTTTAAAATGTAAGAAAATAGGTACAAAGAAATTCACGCACAAGGCCCTCCTTTTAGCGAAGGTATGAGCAAACTACCAATCTTGTAATTGAACTGTACTAACGTATCTACTCTTTTGAAAGAAATGAAAAAAACATAATTCAGGAATAAATTCTTTAGCACAATCAATTCAGACTGGGCTAAAGATTATTGAACAATCTAAAAGTGTGTATAAACAGTATACGTCGAAACATTGATCGATGCACTGAGGATTTAACCCCAGAATTCGCTGGTAAGGATCACCCTTTACGTACAATGCAATGCGGATTTCTTGCGATCAAGGAAAAAGTACCTTAGGCAGAGGTACGAGAGATACTTTTCTCCTGATCGCTATCAGCTGATACTGCGGTTTCGCGTAATATTGAGTCGATCAAGGGAAAAGTACCTCACATATTCTTAAGAGAGATACCTTTCTCCAGATTGTTGACAATGGATCAATTAAAGAAATCTGTTTTTAGGTCTTACAAA
Organism: Aspidiotus destructor; assembly: GCA_035079395.1. Taxonomy (NCBI): domain Eukaryota; kingdom Metazoa; phylum Arthropoda; class Insecta; order Hemiptera; family Diaspididae; genus Aspidiotus; species Aspidiotus destructor. Next base: position 28,549,521 of record JAVHKZ010000001.1, on the reverse strand, counting down.
AAATGGGGGATACAGATTTTTGAAACTATCATCTGGCAGCATTGCAGGCGCTCCTTGCCTGAGAAACGGAAAGCAAGAATTGGGGTAAGCTGGGTAAATTGACGATGAGTGGATGATCTCAGATCATGGCCAGCGAAAGTTTCACCTGACGCAGTTGTTCAGCGACCATGGCTGCTTCAACAAAGACCTTCATAAGAAGTTGGAGGGAAACGCATTTGCACTGCAATCAGGAGTGGGACAATGGACCACAGCACATCTTATTTGAGTGTGAGGTATGAGCGGGGTAAGCCCAGTCGGTTTCTTCATGAGATTGGGGTAAATGAAGCACTCCCTTCAAGTAGCCTCGTTGCCGCCATACTAGGTCCCCGAGAAACATGGAACCAGGTGTCTGCATTTGCAACTCAAGTCTTGAAGAAGAAGTTCAACCTGGGATGGAATAGACGAATGCAGGACTACGCTATAGCCTACTCGAAACCTGTCTACCATCCACATCCAGGAGGAAGAAGGAGAACATATTCCAAGAGCGATCTACTATCTAAGGTGGTATAATTGTTGTGCGCTCTGAAATTTTTTGGTGCCGAGGGGTACTGGGGTATTCTTCTAACACTAAAGTAATACCCGAAAAGGTCAATTCCAGTGTTGGAGGAAACAAAATTATTGTAAACCTGTACTCATTTCACCATGGAGGAAGGACAACGCAGCACATGCGACAAATGCGAACGTCCTGGAAAATTATGCTTGCAGGGCACTCTCAGTTTCCAAGTCAATGTGAGAGAAAGTACCATTACCAATCTGTAGCAAGAATTCTGCTTAATAATAAACTTATCGTTAATTCTTATGTATGCAATATGACAGTGCCCTAAACAGACCATCACCACGAGTGGATACTATGAAAAATATATCAAGATCTTGAGCCACAGCCACTCTATACATCACACTACCAGAACTTGCCTCTTTGACAGGGAGTCGTCAATTGCTGGTGGTTGCAGGGTCATACGTTATAGAAACATCCTTCTCTACAGAGTTGCCAAAAATAAGGGAACATATTTTCTTCTAGAGTGTAGCTCAAAGAATATAATGTAAAGGGAAGAGTTACTACTGAATGATTCATCAATCAGGAGGTTGACTGCGGAGATGGCTTGTGAAAACTTTCGACCTACAGGAAGATGAAATTACGTCATTCGAGAAACCCTAATAATCTTTTGTTGAGGATTTTTCTGAATTTCGATGATATTTTAAAATTATGTGAAGAAAAAGTAAATACTATTGACTTTCTAATTGGGAAAACAGTCTGTTCTCCACTTATGAGAAAGAGAGAGAGAGAGAGAGAGAGAGAGAGAGAGAGAGAGAGAGAGAGAGAGAGGGGGTATGACCGAGAAACAAGCTCAAATTGCCATACATTGAGCGTTTGATACGATCATCAAAATAGTCACTACAGTAGCAAAGTTCAAAGCGACAGTGATCAAAATTTAACTCATCTTCAAGATCAGCTAATGAGAGAGGAAAAGAAAGAGTGAAATGATATTCCTGACAATTAACAACAGTCGAGAGAAGACGTTGCCGTTGTAACCTTTGAAAGCAACAATGTTGAAACATCACTTATAAAAAAAGTGACTCGTAAAGGGCTATGATACCATTATAAAAATATGAGAGTACTACAAAAGCAAGCTACACGTATTATACTTAATTATTTACAAGCTATACGCTCAAAGTAGGATTCCGAACAATCTAAGTTCGAGCTGTAACAATTTTTACAGAATTTTAAGGACATGCGGCGCGGAATACCGACAAAATGAGATCTCGAATTTCATTCGACATCTTGCGGTCGAGAAACAATCGGCGATGTCCATCCCACGATCATCAGGTTTTCAAGAAGCTTCACCTATACTTGTGCGGGCCTAATTTCTCGCCTTTCATTTCGAATTGTATAAATCATGAACTCGCGCAGACTGCCATCCGACAACACATTGTATATTATACGGCGTGTGTATAATTTACATAAAGGAACAATAAGTTATAATTTTCCAAATGGAATTTCAGAGGTTCGCGATACGTCGAAAGAGAGGAAAAAGAAATCCTACGATTTTGATAATTTTCTCCCCCCTGTATCATTATTAATGATGGTGAAGAAAAATTGTTTCGCTATATCAGAGAATCGATATCGTGTAGGTGTAATTTAGTTTTATAATTATTGTGTACCTGCTACACGAGATACGTATTTTGTATTTATGTACTACCGCTTCATTCATACGAATGACGAAATATCCCTCGAGACATCGAATATACATCTAGGCCTATTAAACATGCAGAGAAATTCGAGGTTACAAAAAATCGATTCGTTCTTCTCACAATCGGGGTCGATATAGGCTGTAATATTGTTCTACACTTTTGAGAATTGATCGCGAAGTGAGCAAGGAGCGATGACTAAGAGTACGAACGGTTGTCGCTCTTCTCTGCTGAAGGCGTTCAAAGAATGTTTTCAGTAACGTCAGATCATCGCACCAAAAGCGAGATTATTCGAGCTTTCAAACCTCCATGGTTGATTTTTGAGAATTTTGGACGATTTATGATCTCTAGCTTGCAACTTCCAAATCTTCACAAATTTCGAGCTCGGAGCCCTGTATGAGTAGAAATATACCAGGAGAATTTTAAACTCAAAGCCTTACCCGAAGGAGGAGTTTGAACTTCACGTGCCATAGAGGCAAATTATTTAACCCTTAATGTCCTCAGATAATCCAGTGAAACTACACAACATGATCACAGAGCCCTGTTCATGGATTAGCGAGAAATACTTATCATTTTGTCTCGCGCTAAGCGCTTTAAAATAAGACCAGCCTCTACCTACACCTTGAGGAATTCAAATTGCCACCGGCAAATACTCCCCCAACGATCTCAAAACCGAAATCCTATCGTCGTGGACCACTTCTTCCTCCCAACTAGCAGTCAAAAACTTTTTCACCGTATTACATATTAGACTACCACAGTTGGAATATTTCAAGCAACTAGAAAAAATTTCCGTACCAAATTCTCTTACAAGCTCTGAAAAAAATCTTCATCGTAAGAAGTTGGAAACAAATGGGGAAAAAAATCTACTCGAACGAAATGGATTAAGCAGTAAAATTTTCTGCATCGGGAATCCAACCTTGTTATCATCTCGATGAAAGGAGAGAAAGAGAGAGGAGTCCAATTTATAACGCATGCAGACACGTTAAGCTCGCCGGTAATTCAACGGTAGCGGGAGGTGCAACGTGCCGCTTATTTTCCGCTGGAATAAGCAATTTTGCGATGATTGTTAACTGATTTATAGAATATTCAACGCAACAGGTTTATCATTTTGCTTAATATATATCTCAAAATATCTCGTATATTTTTTTCTTCACATTACCTTGGCTCGCAAATTTTTATTTTACGATGTTCTTGAATATCATATTTATATTTTTCGCTGCACACATGTGAGAAAAACGAGATTCAAGAATTTTAAAGAATAATGATTTTCACCTACAAATTTTGCAGGAGCTTACTTACTTAGTAACTCGACACCATTGTTTTCGCTGCTGAAAACGATATGAACCATTTTTTACTGCACCGCCCGGAAAGCGAGAGAATGAAATAATGACGTCAATACAATGCACCGTTAGGTGCAGATTTTAAAAAGTGTTTATAAAAATTGTGTCATTTTCCATGAAATTGAGACAAAAAAAAAAAAAGTAAGAAAATTTTATTTCATCTTTTTTGTTTAGCGAGGAACCAGATATCTGGGTATTTTGTTGAGGGTTATTTTCAAGAAATTTCCGTTAGCGCTTCCGCTTTTGTTGACGTCAGGTTATAAGACTTGGAAAATTTTCAACTCTTAAGCAATACATAATGATGGGAGGGGACTTGAAAAGTTTCGACACTCCAAGGTATCCGACTTTTGCTGTCCAGAGACTTGGAATATTTTCGACCATCGACAATACTTATCTATGAGGAGGTATTTGAGAACAGAACTTAGAAATGACGGCATCAACTTGTGACGTCATCAACCTAAGTTAGACGAATTTGTCTAGGCTACATTACCGAAATTTCTCTAGGATAGATCAAGTTAAGAGAGAGGCTTAAATGGATTGATTGTTCTGTATAGGACAACATGATTTCATCATATTTAGTGAGGTACCAGTTCAGATGAAACAGATTGCTAGGCACATCAATATTCGCTCTCGCGCGGCTGAAGTCTCCTTCACGGCAACTTTCTTTTTCGAAGTTTAAACCCATTTCCTTTACGCCTCTTGTTCTCTTTTAACCAAGACTTCATAAAACCATTCCATTCGGTTTTGTACATCTCAGAGACCTATAATACGTCTACTCTACTCACTGGAACATGAAGAAAATGAAAACAGACAAGCCGTTTCCTACGGGACTGCGAGGCTCTCCCTTTTTTATAGATTTTTACGTTACTCCTCTCCATCGCTCTCCGAAGGATCCTCAATCCCCCTACCTATGATTTCACCGTGCACAAATATGGGCGTAGAAAATTTTACCGAGCGAAATTACTTTCAAATTTCATCTTCCTTCATATCTATGTGAGAGGGACGCTCCTGATCGAGAGGATTTCAATTTGCAAATAGGAGTGATTAGTAAGAGTTGACGTGGTATTCGGGTTTCTGACCAGGTACCCACAGAATCTCATCAGCGAGCGAATTTATTCCGCGAAAATGCCTAAAAATCTTACATAATAAAGAATACCAGGCCTCGTTCTTCCTCTCGATTTCCATACTGCATCGTAATTTTCATGCTCTTTCTCTTATTCATTTCTTCAAATCGAAATACCGAGCGGGTTTGGCATCCTTAATACCTACAACCATTTACAGTCTGAACGAGTTTATTACTTTCGTAAACATTGCAGAATTTCGTATCTTTTCGATTACATCTATATAACTTCGCTGAGATCTTATCACGTACCGATCACAGTAGTCTACGTATATTATAAAGATACTATGCACTACTTTTCACGCGTATCTGAGATCGACGTGAGTATGCCTCGTATATCGCAGAAATGTACCTCGCGCGAGTTTCCTCCTTTTTCGGCCGTGCATCTGATAAATCGGTTTCATTTTTTCAATCTTTTTCACACAAAATTTCGAGCTCGAACCAGTTCTCCGCTCTTCGTAATAAACGCTATTTGATAGTTTTGTGTAAACGGCCGCAGCTCCGAATTATGCTGGTAACCAGATTACGCGAATTTTTTTTTTCTTTTCCGCATGTGGGTATTCAATTTGAAATACCGGTACCTGTCTTTCGTTTGATACCGCCGTCGAATATTTACATCTGAGACGATACATTGTTGGCAAGGAAATCGCTAAACGTATACTTTGTACAGTGGTTTCACAAAAGCCACTCGTAAATTTCTTTATCGGCGGAAACGCTCGAATGAAATTCTTTTCTACGGATAGGTAGAGGAACTAGTATAATGGAGCTTCAAAATCTGCCGTACGTCGGATTCCATCGTTATTCGAGTTTTTATTAGTCGAGGAATACCTCCTGCGAATTCTGGTTTCGGGTGCTAATCTCCCGAAAAAGAGGTGAAATTTGCGTGTTCTTCGCTTCGAAACTCTCCCATCCCATTATCAGAGTCTTTGCGAATGCTTGGTACTCCTTCGATAATGAACAATGCAACAATTTCTACAATTTTTCACGTTTCTCAATTTTGCTCACGGCTAATTGCAATCATCTCGTTTTTATATGTTTAGATATGATTATCAATGAATAAGTTGATATTTGAAAATACTTCGAGGAGGCTGAGTAGACTTCCCTCAAGAGTCCTTACCATTGGAAAGATCAACTCAATCTGACGACACCCTGACAGACAGTCTATGAAGTTCAGTAGAAACTATATCTAAAACTAAGATAATCGTGCACTTGCACGTCCGTAGAAAGTAAGCGTGACGGGAGGTTATTGATAAGGTTGCAACGATACATCGAAAAATAAATGTTTAAAAAATTATCAGCTATAAATAGTCGGAAAAAGGCAATGTCGAGAACACGAGGTCACTTTATTGGGTAGCACTGCAATCATTGTGTATTTACACAATATGACAATGCAAAAATTTCTTTTTCACTTAACTAGAATTTCCATTTTAAAATTGTGAAAATGAAAATAGTAGAGGCTAAGGTTCTTTCCAAATTGAAAATTCTAATCCTCACCTCCCTAATGATCATCAATAAGAAGAAGCGAAAGGACAACCACCCATTGAGCCTTCATTCGGGCCAGACAGCGCTAGTATCGCGCACTGCAAAAACGGGAAAACTGATGGGCGGTGCGGGTGGAGGGTGGAAGTTTTCCTCAAATTGATCCAATCAATTTTTACAAGAGAAGATGATTTGTAGAAAATTTTCCGTTCTACAAATTTTGTTCCTATCATTTTTCTCCTAAATTGCTTTGTTGCCATACTCGAACCTGTTTTCAATTTCACCGATTGTAACGCTCCTAGCGGATGGCCGGCCCGAATTGCCTTTACAGGCTTCACAAGGAAAACTGGCAACAGCGCTATAGGGGTGAAATCCAACATTTAAAACACCTACCTCATTCAAAATGCAAGTCAATCTTTTTGCCTCTGAACTTCAAGGTCTGAGACTTCCATTCTCTCCTATTTTTCATGAAAACTAATATTTTATTGAATAATTATTGAAAACTTTGTCGAGCTTCCTCATGTACGGATGTTGTTTCACATACAACGCTAGTGCCAGGACCAGCCCGCTAGGGTTTCCAACTATACGCGTGGTTTTTTGCCACATTTGAAAACTGGAACTAAACTCTAGCAATAATACTAGGAAAAATGAAACATTTGGAATAACTTGAGAATGAAGTGGAATTGAAGGTCTTATCATCTTATATAATTTGTGGAATTTGTGTTTGTGAACATCTTTCACAGCCAAACATCTGCTTCACTCCAAGCGCTATTTCAATTTTTTTATTATTCTCCCATTAATTGAGTACCGCCATAGTTTAGTCTCTGTTTTAATCTCTCCTTGCTCAGTAGAAACGTAGGGCGACGCTAGCGCTGTCCGGCCCAAATTTGAACCAAGCAGCTTAAGCGTTGCGTTGCAGCTGGGAGAAATTGTAAGAGGCATCAAAACTAGGACAGTTTTTGAGAGGAAAAAAAAAAAATGAAATAACACTAAATGAAGCGGATTTGGCTTCTTGACATCCCATAAAGATGTCCACAAACGCACGTTTTACAAATTAGATGAGATGACAAAACATTCAATTCCGCTTGATCCAAAAGGTAATGCCAATTTTTCATATTTTTCCTCCCATATACGGCCAATGTTTTGATACCTTTTCTGGTAGAAGTACCACTACTGCTGAGCCAATCACCCGCGTTGTTAGTGAATAGTGATCCAGGTGAACGCACAGTTTGAATGGACTAGTTTTGCGGTGAGGTCACTTATTGATCTTTTACATTAACTGCTTCATGTTCTCTTACTTTTTTCACCCATCAGTTAAGATTACATCATTCTGTTTATTGATGAAAGAAAATGTAAGACATTTGTTCAAACATTCATCAAGGGTGAAATAAGATCTAGTACGCAGGGCCGGCACTCCTCTATTTTCTCACCAGGTGCAACTGCAAACATTGATTCTATGTTTTTTTTTTTTTTTTTTTTTTTTTTTTTTTTTCTCTCGTTACCTTATAGAAAATTTTTCACCAGGTCCAAAATCCAGCAATGTTTGAGTGCCGTTCATTTTTCTACTTTTGCCAAATTTTGTTCCCTCTTTTCTTTTGTTGGTATACTTTGAATTTTCTGGAAATTGGAAATTGTGAATGATGCTTTGAGTTTATGATATACTTGACTGAGACTAATAAGTAATAAGTTTTCAGAACACTTCTCCTTCTTATGAGAAATTTTATTTGTTGAGAAAAGTAGGTGAAGCAAGGGTTAATCGGCTTGTAGCATTTCACAACAGTGACGCCATGCGAAACTAGTCCATTTGGGATGATCAGCGCTAGAATCGTGCACCACAAAAATGCAAAATTGGAAATCAAGCTGAAACTTGAAGGTTTGAAACCAAAAATCAAAGAATTTCAAGCTAAAAAAGTCAAAAGTAAAAAGCTGGGGAAAAAATTGAGGCGCAAACTCAACCTTAATCCTTAGAACTTTTTGAGGGTCGGCTCCCGATCTCATTGCAAACCTTTTCTTTTTTGTATGCTCGTTTGAAAGAAAATGAAGAAAAGTGTAAGCCGAGAACAGAGGAATTCTGTTGCAAAAAAGCTGGAAGCTGAAAGCTGAAATAAAATATTTTTAAAAGCAAAAAAGTCTTAGATTGAAATCAAAAGCGAAAGTCAAAGACTACTAAGTTTATTTTACGACTTTCCAAGCTTGCCAAAATGAGACAATCAGAGAGGCGAAGTTAGATGATAGGTGGGAGCTTTCCTTAAATAGATCAAAATGAATTTGAGTGACGAGGTAACTTATAAAATTTTTACACTCAATAAAATTTTGATTTTTCAATTTTTTTGAAGAGTGACATCAGTTGATAGAAGCTTAGTCAATAAGTTCTTCCAAAAGAACTAATTCTCAAATTTCTTCGAGTTCTCTGCCCTTAAGGAGTTCAAGTTCAAGAACTTTCATATCTCTCACCGTCCATTACAATCAACCAGAATCGAAGACAAACTTCAGATTTCCCAATCGAACCATCGAGCTAGAACTGAATCACTACCTATTATCTATTCTGCAAGAGTGGTTTTTGAGTCCCTTCATTCATACATTGAATTTTGAGAAAAGGAAAGAATTTACAAAATTAGCCGTCCGTCATCTTCGAGAATCGTGACATAATTTTGTGAATTTGTAACTGTTTTTTATTGGGCAAGGGTTGTGGTACAGTAATTTATAATATACCTCACCTATCTGTTATAACAAAAGAAAGAGTCCTAAATTCTATAAAAATTTTGTTTGTCTACTTCCTCTCTCTTTCTTTTTTGGTCCATTTCTTCCATCACACTTTACGACGAGCAGGGACAATTACGAGTTCATAAGAAAAGGTGTCTGAAGTCGCATTCATCATGTACGTTATCATAAAGGTTTGTAGTTTAAATCGAGGCCCAGCAGCCATAGAAGAGTGTTCGCTGTATTAATTTAGAGAGCGGACGACTACTTGACGGCAAAGTGTCTGCCAGAAATGAATTCGAATCATTTACTCTCCGCGCTCTCGGCTCGCAAAAGAAACATAGACGCGTTTTAATTAAAACCAGAGATAGCCCGTTTCTCGATTGTATGAGCGATGACGAAATTGTCTTATTCTTTCCGTAGGTTGAGTGTAAACTGTTGTATAGCTCCCAGGAATAATCGGCCACAAAGACTAATTGGCCCATTCCAAGAGGTCACTAATAACTCGCGCAAATTAACATTTTTACCCGCGACGCGTTCGGTGATTAGCAATATTAGATAGCGTCGTCGAGGACCGCGAGTCTGCTTGTAATCTTCGAGGAAATTGACCTAGTTAATTTTAATTAGAAACGGAAAGTAAAATTTTCGATAGAAAAATATATACAACCGGTACTACATTGTAATGTTATGCATACGCGAGCTATACGTCTCCATGAAAAGCAGTTCACGGTCATTTTTAAAAACAGAAAGCGGAACGTCGTCGATATAGGGAGAAAAAAAGTACTCGCGGCTCGGTGACGACATTCGATTTCACGATCAGAAAGGCGCGGCGGGAGGGGAATGAAAAATGAAACAGTTATTTGCGCGGATTTTTGTACAATTTTGCGAACCATTCACGAGGTCAACGATGCTTTTGAACGGAGCGAAAGTGGCGGTTTAATCTCCTCGGAGACGCAAAAAGAAGTGAAATAGTAAACAATATTCGTCGTGCGATTCACGCCTTCCGACGTTGATTAAATATATCGCGCCGGGAGAAGGGTGACGGTATTTATCTGCCGGTCGATGGACGAAAAAATTCGGCTCTTCAGCAACCGCAGCTGTTCAGGAGAGGGAAAATGTACGTGTGGGCTAGTTTTCGCGAAAGCTGTATATTCCCATCAGCTTTGTAAAATTTTGTAGGTGTCATTGTTGTAAAGTACAAAACTCCGGTCTTGATATTTGAGGAAAGGCGTTCTCGCTAGATAGATAATGAAATTTGAGAGGAGAAGGGTCGTTGGATTCATTTAATTATACGAACGGTAGCGAACACCTATATAATTTGGTCATCAAAGGTTATTTTATGATAATCGGAAACTATATAGGTGAGAGAATGTCGTGGGAGCCGTGTGAGATATGTGAATCCAATACCTTTGAGGGAATATTTTCGGTGAAATCAGTACAAGATCGAATCTTGAAGAGAAGATGAATTTCCTCCATTATGATAACGATAGTAGACTGGTTTTTCTGCAATTTTTCTCTTCCCCTGATTCAACCATTCCATATCCGTATTGGGTCTGAGAGGGGAGTCAACTAATTTGCACTAAAAGTTATACGGTAGTCATTTTTCATGAGAAACGCATCTCTTCCGACAGATGATTTTCCAGAATGCAAGTTCGAGGGAAAAGTACCCTTTCTCCCTCCCGAAGACCGGCCTTGTGATCGACGGAACTACTGGAAACGTCAAGAAGTTGTAGTTGGCAAGTGGCTGCTACTCAAGTGTCGACCAATCTGATTGCAAAACTAGGTTGAATTGCATTAAAATGAAGAGAAGAAAACTTTACGAGCACATATCAATACTAATCTACCGTAGTATTACGACGCGTACGGCCTCGTGACCCACGAAATCGTTTCATCTTGCGGCAGTTAAAAAGGAAAAGTCGCTGCAAAACTCGACTCAATTTTTGTCATATAACGCTGCTATTAAAATAACCCAACTTACTTCATAATGCCGAACATATACTCATTTTACAACGTACGAACGCCCAATGATTAGACAATCTTTAAGGCAGGGCCAGTCACGACCGCGGGGTAGTTAGAAATGGGGTACGGAAAAATTTGGCAAACGTGATAGAATAATTGCGAGAAGTCGTGTAAAGTTGTGGCAGTAATATGTTTTACCTTTCTAAGATGTTGAACTATCATACAACATCGCGTTCTTTTGATTTTACATTAGAGAACATAGAAATCAAAAGAGAGAGATAAAATAAAGAGGCCATCGCTTGGATTTTTAGAACGGGACAGTATAAGAGTAGAGCTGCGAGAAAGGTGAAAACCACGGTACCAAAGACCGGAATGAATTCGCTGAGTAGGAGTACCGAGAAAGATTCTTCTAAACAAGGAACCTGTCTTATCGGGAGTTCTTTCCGGAAAAAACGTCCACCATCCGGGAAGCAACCAAACCTAACTCAATTATGACCATGACACTTGGAAAAAATTTTGTTTTCGTCCTATCGCTCATAGCTTGGAGCTTGTAATTTTTCCAAGTCCCTCTCTTATCACCTATAGCTCAGACTATAACGTATAGTTCGAAGGTCAGAATTCTTCCAAGTCGCCCACCTATTACCTAAGTTCGAAGGCCAAAATTCTTTTCGACTTTCTCCTCCTTTTTCTGAATCCCTCTCCAATAGCTCGGCCTCCTATCATATATACTAGTATAAGGCTAGTATAATACAAGGAGGAGACCAAGCCTAGTTCAAGTCCAGTAAACTGTATGTTGGTGAATGATTTCTCAATGACGATCATAAGAATGGTATCTCTCATACTTCTAACTGAGCTACTTTTCCCTTGAACGACTCAATGTTACAGAAGAGCAGTATTAGCCTGTAATGACCCGGAGAAAAGTATTTTCTCATACAAGCGACTGCGGTACTTTTCTCTCGAGCCCAAGAAATCCACATTTCACGCAAAGTGCGAAGAAAAATCCGAATTTATTTAAGGGGATTGAAAATCCGTAGATTCGGCAGAACTGATAACCCGATTAAAATAACTAGATATGCAATCCTCCATTCACAAATTGGCCCAGTCCCTTCAATGAGCCAGATATGCAACGTTTCAAACACCATAAGACTCATAAGACAGGTTCCCTGCCTCCCCTCATGTGACTCTGTTAAAGGACCCGCGAGTTTTCTCTCTGTTTTCAGAAAGAATGACTCAAGATTCAAAAGGGAGCTATAAATTTGTTGGTTATTGTAATAGATAGGAGGAGGAACAACGAGAGAGAATTGGGCTCAAGCAGATGGGCTAAAGATTGGACGTGCAAACAACCACCCATCAACTCACAGGGTGACCCATTATTTGATGGGGAATTTCTCACAATCGTCTGCAATTTGATCTAATTTTTCGCTGAGGGTCCTTTTTGAGTCAAAATTTTTAAACTATTGTTCCCGGCATGAGATTTTTCTGAATTTCCTGCAACAGATTATCTTCTCCCCCCCTCCCTTCCACTCCTCCATAGGAATTTTCATAAATCTCACAAATAACGCCAAACTGATTACATCACGTACTTTCTGACGTCGCACTCTGATTTTCGTGAGTCTTTTCTTGAAAGTTGCAAATCTTCAAAACTACCAATTCTTACTTTAGGATCTTCTAATGACATCTTTGCCCAATGACGTCAAACTCTCTTCTAACTCTCAATTTTTGTTTATCTGTCAACTAGGCCAAGGTCATTGATGACGTCACTTTCATTTCTAGGCACTTTGCTGGTGATTTAAATCCTTCCTCTATATGTTGTAAGCAATCTCTAAAACTTGGAAATTCTTACTTTATTTTTCCTCTATACCAAAAATTATCTTGATGAGGTCAAGCCTCCCTCTCCCTCGTGAATTAATTGGGTCAAGATCATTGATGAATTCACTTTCTCTCGTTTGAGACTGGTCTGAGACTCTCTTTTAGAGAAATTCGAACTAAAATTCTTCCTCGAAGACCTCAAAATCTCCTTCAGCTTCCTTATCTGGATAACTTCTCATCTTCAGAACTCGCAGCTCGTCATTTCATCAAGTCCTTCTCTTCCTTCTGCAAAATTCAAAGCTCAATAAATTTTCCCGAAAAATATACCACCGATCGAAATTTTTTCTAAGCTAGAGAATGAAAAGCCTTCTTCCAAACAGACTAGATCGTCACCAGTTCCAGTTTCGTACTTGAAGACAGTGGCGGCGATACAATTTTGGCACTCGTAAGCAAAATGGATGAAAGGGACCTCTCAAAATTTGCGATGCTCGGCCAGCACCGAACTAAGGACATTGGCGTCCTAAGGACTGTAGAAGATGGCGCGCCTTTAGCTGGCAATATTCAAGAATGATCAATAATGCGATTTCGCTCAAAATTTGTCGCCCTTGAAATCTGGCGCTCCAAGCACTTGCTTGTTGTGCTTGGGCCTTAATACGGCCCTGTGCACGGCGGTGGCACCCCTCTTCAAACGGGCACCACCGCTCACTCTGCTTACCCCTTTTGTTGAAGAATTGAGCGGGGTGTTGAATTTTTCTGTCGCTAGTGAGCTACACCAATCCGATGATTTAGATGAACCTATATCCGCTCAATTCTTCTGAGGAAATTCACCTCTATCAAATAGAGACGAACTGCTCGCACGTGTTGAGTCTTGATACTACCGTTAATTATCCCCGACGAATGATTCGATGTTTCATCCCAGACGTGCTGCTCAAGTTTTATGACTTACGTACAATACTACACTAAAATGCGCTAGCTCGGCTAGAACTTTTATTTGAACAAGTGCAGTATATGCGCTGGGAAAATGGTGGAACCCTTTCAAAATGTAAGGTTTTTGCACGCAATAACGAATCAATGATCTTGTTTCATATAAATAGAATAAATGATTGATGATGAAAGAGGGAGGAGGGAATTACTGAAACATTTTACCGAGTATACGTTGATAAATAGCTTGGCAAAACTCCGTGTTCACACCGTCCTGACAACGGTTTCTCGATCGTTTATTTTGAGCCAATTACCGCGTACATATCTACGAGGTTGTATTAGAATATTGACTGTTCCAACAACAATGAATCGGAAACTACGCCTATTAAATAGGATTTCGCGATTAAAAATCGTTCAACATTTGAGGTTGTTCATCGTTTACGGTAAATAAATTGCGAAATTTCGTGATCGAGGATGTATGAAAAAAAATTTTAAAAAACGTGAACATCGTGTAAAATTTCTCAGCGAAGAAAAAAATGCGCAGAAACGTTTGGAAGAACGGACAAGTCTTTGTATCGATATATCAGCTGTTTTAGGAGATACCTCGCTCGATGGCTCGATCGTGTTTTAAATAGACCATCATTCGTGCCAGATCGGAGAGCGAAGACTAAATAATATTTGTAAGAGGCAGTCCAGGTGACTGACTGTACGTAATAGGTACTGACGGCAGGTGGTTACCGTCTTGTCTGTTCTTCTGGCACACGCCACGCACGGAGGAGCGAAGTATATAATATGTATATATAGCGTGTATAATAATACAATCATCTATTAACTAATACTAACGCAGCAGTATTACGACATCTGTTTTCCGCAGTATACCGTTAAATTGTATCGCGAACGCAGTATTCGGCGGTGCGGCATGCTGGCGACCGCATCTTTTAAAACGTTGACGCGACCCGACGGTGGCGCCTACGACAAACGTTGCGGGATTTAATACCGTGCACGTTACGCACGTCGATACGGATACGGCGCGACCAAGGAGGACGTCGCCGCCATAAGAAAAATTGTGCAAGGGTTACAGTACGTTAACTACCCAAAATTGGCAAACGTTTATGCCACAAAGACGGCTAAGACGGAGATAGGAAATTAATGCGGAGTTTTCTTTAGTTCTACTTTTCGTGTAGTAGCCGGGGACAGTTGGGAAATTTATTTCTCTCTGCTATAACGATTACCTCGTACATTCCGTTCCAACGTTTCATTTGCCCCTTCTAGGTGTTTATCGGTCGTAGATACGAAGGAATCCCGCATAGGCTATTCAGTTGCTCTGAAGCCAATACTATACGGCCTCCGAAGTCTATGAAAACCCCACTGAAACCTCGCATTTTAACAAACGTATGCGTGGAGGCGGTAATAATTCTTTTGATTTGAATCTCCCTTCAGTGCTCTGTTCTTTATTGTTTCCGCCTTCTCTCCTGGAATTCGTTGACTTCACCTCTTTGTTCTTGCTCTCTCTAGTGAAATCAGTGGAAAGCTTTGATGGAGGAATATGAGCATACGCTTGTCCACGGTGTAGGCCTCTTGAAATTCCTAGTCAAGGGCTCCCTCGGTCAGCAGGAGAAGACCTTGTAGTGACCTCTTCACGGACAGATATTGCAAAAAGCGTGGAACCACGTCAAGAGAGGAAATGGGAGCTACGTCACTTTCAATTCGTTTGTTCGCCCGAAAAGGATGGCACCACCACACCAATGTGAGTGCATTCTTTTCGCCACATTTCTCCAGGTGATGTATAATTTTTGGGGTGCGTTATGATAAAATAGAATTAACATTAGTTTGTGAAGTACTGGGCAGGAAGTGTTGCAACCGGAATGATTTCAATAAACGAAAATTGTGAGCCGAGGTTAGAATTGTGGTTGCGATGAATGTATCAACAAAGTATTGACCTCAATTCAGGACAAACTCTCTAAGGGCAACACTCTCGTGCAGTATAACTCTGATGATTATTGAAGTGTGACCTATCAAGACACTTCGGAAAGTAAACGTTCGGAGTGCAATTAGTAAACTTGAATAGTGTGAAACAACAATCCAAAAATTTATTCATCGTTCACAGTTGTGAGCAAGGATCAGGTGATGAAGCAATGGTGCTTTGATAATAGAAGGGAAATTTCAAGTTTTTAAATTACTCTTTAAAGAGTTGCTACACTAGCAAGAAGAAATATTGCAAGATACAACATCGGAGGGCAAAAAGAGAGTGATTTTCCTGATATGAAATTAAATGAAACTCGCCAGCCTTACTCCATCTCTAAGTAAGGTTTTCTAATGGGCTATTCACCATTATTTTTCCCTCGAAATGTGGTCTTCGTGACGTCACTAATAACCTTGACCTAGTTAAAAACTTGAAAAAAAATTGAATCATCAACTAAGAAAGAAGGAAAAATAAAGGCGAATTTCTTTCTACAAAGGCCAAATTCACAATGGCCATCAATTGCAATAGGGGTCCATGTACCAGTTTCTTTTAGCATTTTATACGATTTTGAAACGGGACGACTCTTGAGGAAAATCTTCACGTTTTTTCAGCAGTTTTCTGGAGATTCGTTAATAGGGACTAATCCTAAGAAGCTCGCCATCAAAATTTCTTGTCCCACTTGGTGACGCAAATAGTGACCTTGACCTAAAAACTTCGACCTTCGCTTC
Organism: Aspidiotus destructor; assembly: GCA_035079395.1. NCBI lineage: Eukaryota > Metazoa > Arthropoda > Insecta > Hemiptera > Diaspididae > Aspidiotus > Aspidiotus destructor. The sequence continues at coordinate 28,533,276 of JAVHKZ010000001.1, read as the reverse complement.
TTTCCTCATACTTGGCTGAACATATAGTATATGAGTATTAGACTATACTAGGCCTACAGTAGCCTTACACTCAGGTCTTCAGCTAATTAGCGTAACGAAGAGGGGGGGGGGATTAGAGAAGGATTTTCATGACCAAAATTGTAAATTCCGTCCTGACCTACTTTGGAACCTTGCGGGGGGGGGGGGAAGCTAAAGTCCTACAATCTGAATTTTCAAACATTTTTCTGCTCATATATTTACCCAGAGGTTCTAGCGTTACCGCCCATGAATTTCGGCCGATGTCTTCCTGAACTATCTGCCCACAATTCTCATCACCCTAATCCGAAAATTCTGCACCCTGACACCCCCCCTCCTCACGGAGTCCAAACGTCGGTTGACGATTGTTTCAAGTCTTACGAACGAGAAGAATTTCACTTCTGAGCTTCATAGAAGAGTGGATTTCTCCACTGTACTTAAAACTTCGCGATTTTTACAACTTGCTTTAAAAAGTCAATAAAATTTGATGATGATGTACGAACATTTCAAAAATCCCCATTTGTACTTTCATCAAAATGACAATCAGACGATATGAGCTTGCTTTTTGGACGCCTATCAAGTTAGCGTGTTTCGAAAATTCAAAACTTTTTTGCTTTGTTACAATTTCGATTCTTTTATAATGAAATGAATCGCTCCAACGCTTTCTGATTATATACGAACTAAATTTGAATAAAGTCGAGGAAGAATTTACATTTATGGAAATAGATATAGTGTATAATGTTTTCGCGTGAAAGTTTCTGTCTACCTATGTAGCGATGTGAATGATAAGCTAATGAGAGTTGGCAGTCCTGACGCGTCGTTGCAACTTGGAAGCGCGTCTAATTTCGCGCTGCAATTAACCAACACGTTTGCATAATGCGAAAGAGCATTATTATAAATGAACAGTACGGCTAATGGAATGTCCGTTCATAAAGTGTAATAGCCTATGTAAAATGCGTCTGCGCGAGGACCGAATGCAAATCCCGCAAAAAGGATTCGTCGAGTCACCGCGTTTATTATATTATACGAGTAACCTAAATTCGATGACGGAAAAACATAAAATTGTTATGTTGCACCGCACTCAATCCATCAAACTTCCACATCATTCCCAATTTTCAACGTCTCATTACATGAATATCGGGTTCTGAAGTTTAGGCTCGTACAGTTTGTTCACAGTTTACATCTCAATTTGAGGTGGGTCTCAATCACTCACAGTGAATCATATAGCCCGTAGGTCTGCTGTGAGTGTGAACAAGATCGCAACGGGTAACGTTCTCCAACCATCAGAAAATTGCTCTCTTCAACTCCACTTTCTGAAGGCATTTGACAGAATACCCACTGCCTCTTGAAACTATAACACTTGCTTACTATCTGCAGTGCGAACTTTTTTTCTGAAATTTCGAATCAAAAACGAGGAAGTCACCAATCAAAATTTCTATCGAAGAACAACTCGAATAGGCCTTTGAGGACAATTCGAGAATAGCGCAACAAGAAGAAAACCATTGATCATGCAAACATGTTGTTTCTTGAGACTCCATAAGTTAGTCGTGAGGAAATTAGCCTAATGGGGGCTATTGTTAGGCCTAGGCAGGTCTCAAAGCAGCAAAGGTCAAAATTATTTCGAGTCTCTATGACGTCATCAGCTCGAGAAGTCATTTTCGTCTCGCGATCTCGTAACGCAAATTTTAGAATGACCCTCACAGCTTTAAGAAGTATTCGTAAAAAAATGAAGGAATGTTTTCAGTGCAGGTTGATGAATCTTAATCTCGAGTTTTTACAGAACATATAATTTCATCACTCAAAAGAGCTGAACATGAACGTGGCCTCCAATACAAATTGATACGTCACCTTCTCTGACCAGAGTCTTCAATTTCTTTCAGTTACAAAATTTCGGTTTTTTCATTCACGGTAAAAAAGAGATTATTTTCAATTTCTTCCTGATAATTTTTCACCAGGATAAGGCAGAGCGATACTCCCGATTGTTTGTCTCGGAAAATTTCTTAATGAAATTATGCACCTGTTGATGATTCACCAAATTTGGTACTACTCTGTAAGTTGTTTTCGAATAAATACAAATTGTGCATATAATTCCATTGATTGTATTTTATGATCGTTGGCATTTAACGATCGGTTGACTATGAACAGAGAACGCGCACTAGCCCACCATTATTCATAAACATTTTTCATCATAATAATCTTGACAAAATTATTGTACTCGTCTCTAACGTCAATCAGCAACCTTCACCGCGTCCATTTATTCTTTCGAGTTTTTCTTTCGTTTCTATAATTTGAATGACAAGTACGTAAATTGTGTGATCTCATAGAGCCGGGCCGGCTGTTAGCGCAGTGGCTGAAATAATTATATAGCGAGACTTCTCGATGTAATCTTTTCAAGACGATTTTTCTATCTATCAACGCCTGAAGTATTGGCTCGTGTACAATATCTACAGTTTTTATGAAAATTAGAAGCCCCATTATTACAGTAATTGTAATGAGACGACTCGAGCCGTTACTGAATTTTTTAGAAATGCGAACTTTTTGGCTGAAAAAATTGTGAATTTTTACGATTCCAAAAATAAAAAGAGTGAAGGGAAAGTAACTTGCAGCTTGTTTTTTTCACTGTTCGAAGGTTGGTCGAGGCTTGAAATAACGCTAACATAATATTTTGCTCGGATAGTCTCCAGTAAACAGAATCCTTTTTCACGACTAGCTTATGGAGTCTCAAGATATCCATTATTCAATATTTTTCCCATGAGAGAAAATCACTAGGTAATATACCTTTGTCTCATCTCGAATTGGCCTCGCAAGGCTTATTCGAGAAGTTTTTCCATGGAAATTTTGTTTCGTGGCTTTCTTGTTTTTGATTCAAAATTGGAGCCTTTGCAATGTTTTTCCTTGTTCTAGGGCTCTCGTTCAGATTTGGCAGCAGAGAGGATGATATAGACTGTCACCAAAGCATGCGATACAGCCATGCCCGGGTAAGGTTTACTGAGAAAGAGAGAAGCCGTTTACTGGTAGACCAACAATATCGCTGAGTTAAAAGAGAAGTGCAATCGTCAGCGCCGGATATATCAGCGCACTACAGTTCTCAAAGAGAATGCTGCGTTAAAAAAGCAGTGCATAATGGCAAAAAGGGACCCGTTTGGTAAGCTTTACACAATAGTTCTGAAAAAGCTGGAGGGCTTCTCAATAATGAGCCGAACGGACCCGGATGCCGAGGATCGAGTCATTGATGGACTGTTGCCACGGCAGCCATCATCAATATTAACGTCACCAATAGTAAAAGTGGATGGCATACCGCCGCTAGGTACCAAGGAGGTGGACGCAGCAGTCAATAGCTCTGTCCTGGATGGAATTCTGAATCCAAACCGCAATACACTCAGTTGACCCGGCGCTGCTCATTGATACGTGGGACAATTCCTTGTGCGGTGGAAGAAAGCCAGGAGAACAAGAGTGAACCATCTGGACTACCATCCTCTTATCGACCTCACCTACTAGACTATGAGGGCAAACTTTTAGAAAAAGTGATAGCTTATTGACTCAAAAGCTATTCCAAGGAGAGAGTCATGAATCATGATCTCAAGTAGTCAATACGGGTTTCAAACAGGATGCTGAACATTAGATGCTTGAATTAGGCCAAAGAGGACAGCCAAGTGAACAATAGCTACACTTTAACCTGGGCAGTCTTCAGCCTCGATATATGAAATGCGTTCAACTTGATTTCATGGGAGAGGACATTGAAAGCTCTCATAGACGCAGAAGTGTCTTCATACCTGCTCAGGATGATCGTAGCTATGTCTTAGCTGTCTAGAAATTTTAGCAGAGATGTCTGCTGGTGCAGTGAAGCTTCCACAGTTGTTTGTGGGGTACCGTAGGGTCAGTTCTTGAGTCGCCCTTGTGGCGTATCGCATTTGATGAAGCTACCACCCAGCAATGAGAGCCATGCAGAAAAACTGCTGCGTTGGAAAGAAAGGTAAACGGGCTTTAGAGGCAATGACACATTGGATCGAGTCGGCCGAAAAAAAAATTCGCTGTAGAAAAGTTCAATCCGAAGCTAAGGAATTCACAATGAAGCAGGTGATCAAGTATCTGGGCACCTGGGTTGGTTCAAAGCTGAGCTTCAAGCACCATTTCCTGATGAAAGAGCGGGCTAGGTGGCGAACCACCCAAGCATGACAAACCCAGAGGACCGCATTGTCGATTCTCCTGTATGGTGCCCAAGTATGGGTCGACTCTATGAAGATAACGTACAGAAGGAAAGAGATGAAGACGGTCCTACGAAGAATTGCGCCGAGATGGGTTAGTGCCGACCACAGTGTCTCAACGGAGGTGCTTTGCGTATCAGCAATTTTACCATCAATTGAGCTCTTTGCTGAGGAGAGAGCGGCGGGGCGCAGAGCAAAGAAGAGAATCAAGGTTGACTAAGAAACTTTACGAGTCAAGCAAAAGGTCAGGCGCTCCTTGCTTGGAAAACGAGAATTGCTCAGAGTGAGCTAAGGGACTGGACGATCCGAGGGTTAATAGGGAACTTTGATGAATGAATGAACGGAGACCATGGTCAGCTTAACTTTCGTTTGACGCAGGTGTTCAGTGGCCATGAAGGCTTCAACAAGTACTGGCAACGTGTTCGCACTGCAGTCAGAGGCGGGACGACGGATCACAGCACACCTCATGCGTGAGGAAGGTAAGATTAGTCCGTCTCTTCAAGAGATAGGGGTGGATGAAAGATAGCTTCTAGTAGCCTGGCAGCAACAATGCTAGGATCAAAAGAGGCATGGAACCAGATGTCAATATTCGCAACTCTAGTCATGAAGAAGAAGAATAGACGAATGCAGAACCACGCTATCCGTCTACCACCTACATAGAGACGAAACTCGACAAGAAGAAGAAGAATCCTACGAGAAGAAAAAAGGAGGGGAGAGACTCCGACAAAGCGGCTTAGTTGAAGGCTTCGTCTAATGGGTAGGCTGGACTTTGAACGGCCTTAGAGTTGCCAAGAAAAGAAAGTTGCACCGAACAGTAATGTGAGCATATTACCCTCGATATTATATTGAACTTTGTTTCTTTTTACCCCTTTTCCGACATTTGGAAATGAAAAAATGCAAAAAAAAAAGGACGTTAAAAATCAGAAAATTTTACGACAGCGAAGAAAAAAATGGATATCAGGCGATCAAAAGAGATGAACATTTTAATGCACGCATTCTAACTCATCCTAAAAATATTTTTACAGAAATTTATCGTCAAATTTTGAGTCTCGGATATTTTTCTACGTTCTTTACGATATCATTGAGCATATTTTAAACTCAGTTTCGCTAGTTCGATCCGTGTCCGAGTGTATAATTACAGATACTTAATTAACCACAACCTACTTAAAACTTTATGTACAAAGACGTAAAAATGTTAATCGATGTTCGTGTTTTGTGTACAAATGTAAGATACATAGCGATTCTGCCTAATCGATAAAATTCCTACTTAATCTTCGGCGCTGTACAAGAAAAGAAGAATAAAATCGCGAATATACATCGTGTGAGAGTATCAAATAAAAGTATAGATGCTGCAATAATAATAATAAAGACGATAATAATAGTGAAAATGTAAAAAAAAAACTAAAGACAGGAAACTACGCAGGAGAAAAAAGGAAGAGTAAAATGAGGGAGATGAAATATTGACGCGTGCTAAGTGGTTGCACAGTCGTTAAGGGGCTTACATAGTTTGTTTGGTTTTTCCTTACGCTTTGTTAAATAAACAGGGTTTTTTTTTCCTAACGAAAAGAGGGATGGCAAAGAGGGTCTTAATTTCAAGTGCGAAGGGAGGATCTCTAGTTTTTTCTTCTCTTCGTCTTATTTGACCTCAGTACAGAAAAGTTTATTTGTTATTTTGACATCGTCATCATCATTATCATAATTCAGAAGACTATTTTGTTACGCTCGATTATTAACGTCATTAATGAGAATTTGAGAGCAAAACGAACAAGGCATTGCAATCTTCGTATTCGTAATAAAGTCAGAACCGCGTAAGAAAATTAAAAACTCGAAATATACGCTTCTGTATGCGTACGTACTCACTGTGTGGCGCTGCGGGCTAACAAGCCATGCCTATAGTGAATTCTTATCGCATCATTACTATTTTGCTCCGTTTTTTTTTTCTTCGTTCGAAAAATTTAAGAAAGCCTTACCTGAAACAGAAAAAAAATTAACAAATAAGCGATTAATTAGAAGAAAAACACGAAAAATGGGATAAAACAACCTACTCTTGTCGTTAAAATTCTTGTACTAAATATTATAGAAAAGAAGACACACGCTCAAGGTACAAGAATACAGTGCATGTATTTTTTATCATTATGTACATTATTCACTACCTACTATCACTAAATACCTAGATACACTATTCCGTAACTTATCCGCATTTCTTCTTCGTCGTTTATACCTTGTTTATTCATATTAAATTATCCCACGTTAGAATTACCGAAGCATAATTTATAAATTATTACTACCGTAAGTTAAACGAAATGTCATATCGACGTAAAACCAGTCGCAGCCACCTATATCAGAGATTGGCATCTCCTATTCCGATACAAGGCGTTTGATTCTACTTAGGAAATTTTTTCGCCGGTTTCCAAATACAGTCGCAAACGACGACGAAGGGGTTCCCTCGCGAATGCAATGCGCGCCTTTTACCGCGCTTTCAAATTTTTTTCCTCCAGAAGACCACCAATTCATGTCGATTTGGGCGGTTGAATTCGTATTTCAATCGAGCCGCCTTCGACTTCGCACTAAATCTCCGTACGTAAAATATTTTGTAACTGACCCAAATATTCTTCTCACGAGCTTATTGTCCCGCGCTTCTTCATCGCAATACGAATATTAAAAACTACGTACGTAATATGATCGTCGGATGCGCGCATTGTAATCAGTTCGTTTAAATAGCAGACCTATGTGTAACTGATTGCTGCAATAATAAAAATTTGAGAATATCGTCCTCGATAGGCTAAACCGTGCATTAAACCTCTCCTCTTACATTAGCATCTTTCTTGTTCATATTTTGAAATTTTCTTCCCGTCAATTTCAACAAATTCTAATAGTGATAATATAGAGCAAGGATTTCTCGGCATTTAAACTTTGTTCTAAGATGAGGTAGAGGAGTGCGGATAAGAAGTGAGCACGAATTAGGCTACTAGAAGTCAGTGGTTAAAAGTTTATTTTGCCGGAAATTGCCGAAACGTCCAAGTTTAGCTTTTGATCCGAAATCACATATTGAAAATACAAAGTGCCCACCAAAAACCACAAAATCACGTACGTGTACCAATAAATTTGATGATCCGACGTATGCAAGACGCCACATGTGACTGGAAGTACTCGGAAATGCATGCACGCCGTACGGTGCATGCTTCAAGGGGAATCCTAGGGACGATTAGGTCAGGTTAGGTTGTGCTGTTGGCATGTTCTCTGACTCAGTTAACTGCTGTGGTGTCACTATAGATATCAAGGGAGCATTTCATCACGTGGAATGGGGAGGCATCCTCCACAGGCTGCAGTCAGCAAGACTCACACAGTACTTATTTCGCAACATTGCCTCCTATTTCACCAACAAGGAAGTATCTAGCGAAGGCGAGCGTATTACGCTTGAACGCGGATGCCCACAGGGATCAGTCCTTGGGCCCTCCTTGTGGAACATCCTCTACGACCAAATAGCAGCTGACATCATCGGACGCTATAGGAGAGCCTGCGTATAGGCCGATGACACGCTGGTCATAGCGAAAGCCAATACTGTTACACAACCACAAGTTGCAGTCCAGGAGTAAGTTTCTTACATCCAAAAATTACTTTTAGAAGTAGGGCTCCTACTAAACCTGGGGAAAACAAAGATCCTCCTGCGTAATCGCCTCTCTCCCAGAGTAAGGGCGGGCATGCAGGATGTGGTCTTCAACCTCAATGGCCACACAGTGAAACCACTAGATGCGATTAAGTACCTGGGGGTGATGCTGGACTCTAACCTCAGTTTTTAGCACACTTGGACAAGTGTGCTATACGCAGGCTACACCCATAATGAGAATCCTGTGTCATCTCTGGAGGTACATCAGCTGTGGCGTCGCGCCAACCTCCACAAGTGGAATAACGCATGGAAGCAAAGCACCAACGGGGGCTGGGCCCAAGAAGTTTTCCCTTCTGTGACAACAAGGTTAGCTTTTGTCGAACCACCCACTTTCTGGAGCAGCCAAGCACCCAGTGTGCACGGGGTGTTCCGGGAATACCTGAGGAGCCGAGCACGTACTACTGACGGATGGCGTCCCTGCAACACTTCTCCTCCCTCTCTGTAGACGGCAGAGTGTAAGAACTTATGACGGAAAACCGCAGGCCTGAGAGCGAGACCTGTTTCGCGGGGAGACGAACGGGCCGAGCCAAATATTTGGTATGCCTTAATTGAGAGCGAGCATAAGTCGCCAAAATCTAGCACTTTATTGGCTAAATCGGAGCTTAACCTATCACGTGACTTTAAGCATCGTCGGTAAAATTGGCCCTGGGTAATCATTCTACGAAAAGATAGTCAAGAAAATATTCAAGCAAGGTAACATCAATTTAATTTGCCACCATTTTTCGTTTGTCGTAAGAGGTTCTTGAAAAGTACTTATACAAAACCGTCGAGAAAAACGCAATCGAAGTTGGATTTGAGCAATTTTCCATATTGAAATGGAAATTCTTTTATCGAGGTCTCTCAAACAATAATATTATTCTTATTTTGAAAGGAACGTTTTGCTGCTCCATTTACCGTACAATATTAACAATTTTAATAAAGATGATTGACGATCATCAAGTGTTGAACGCCAATGACTTTATTTGACATTTCTATTGTTTACGACTTCGTTACCGTAGCACCCTACACTGCGTACAATTTCTTTCTCATTTTTTGAAAAAAGTTCATCTTTTATCATTTGAAAGTTTCATTTTGCAGCCCGATATACTACCCCGGGTAGGCCTACTTATTCGGAATCCAGGTTTATAGCAATGCATACATTATCTCTATTGTTCTTTGATCGAATTCCAAAGATATTTCCGTTGAAATAAGCGCGATCCGTTGATTCTCGCGAACGGAAACAAAAATATACCCGCGAAGTTTATATTTTGGCAGCGTCTAAATCACGATGACGTCGAAATCTGCTCAAGCCCGGTAATCTCGCGTTTTGCCATCTTCAGATGTATAGCAGTGTACGTTACAGATACAAAGATTACAAGTCTCGCTAATGTAGTCGAAAGAAATTTCATTTTTTCGCGGTTACAAGTTCAACAATCTCTTCAAACTTGATATTTGAATTTAATTACGCGATGAATTCTGTTTTCATTTTCGTGGGCAGTCGCGGCGATGTTCGGTGAATACAGATTTAAAAATGACTGCGCACTTCCGACACAGTATATTGTGAATTTAAACTTTACGGTATACTTTGAAACTTATTTTCATGAATGAAAAAGACGGAATGAAGAGTTTGCGTGTTTCCTCCCTGTAATCTATGCGTTTTACAAAGTAATACTCGAAGGACGGATTGAGATATCGACTTCGGCAGGGGTCAAATGAACGAAAATTTGACATTTTAGAAACTCATCTTAATAAATAGTGGTGGTAATGAAAGTAAGTTATGTAAATAGACGGTGTATGGTCTTCATTACGTAAGCGCTCGGGAGACTAGAACCTTTCAATAGGAAACCGGCCATTCTTCCTTTCAGAAGAAGGCGGAGAAGGTGAATGGTAACACTGGGACGACATTTGAATAGAAAATTTGAGGGAATACTTTAAATCTGCGTGAGTATCGTTGTTGAATCACTTCCACCCTCACCATCCCTTCATCTATCCAACATTTTTCTTTCAGCAATTACCTATTTTTGAAATATGGAGCAAATCCAGATAGGGGAGTAGAAGCTTGACTTCAAGATGCGTCATCTAGAAATTGTGAAGTCATCACTGAAAGTGAACGCATTCCTGCAATGTTTTGTCGATTAAAAGTCGACTTTTAGTTCGCTGGTGCAAATTGACGTCAACGTGAAATCGATTTTGATTCCTCTTCTCCAAATTTACCCTATCGATCAGCGAAATCGATTCCACATCGACGTCGACTTGAGGTCGATTCTTCGTTTTCTGGTGATATACACTGATCGACTCTGAGTCGACCTCAAATCGGCGTCGATCTGAAGTCGACTACTCCAAATTGTTTATCGACTTGAAATCGAAGTCGAAACAGAGGGTCGATTAGTAGCTTGACTCATCTACTGCCAAGTCGATTTGTGGTTTTCTGGTGACTCAAAATCGACCTCGAGCTACGGTGATCTAATTATATAATGGAGGTCATTGATAATCTTAAATTCTCCATTACGCGTGACAAGTGCGCTTGTGAAAAGGAGCGGTCAATTGTGAATTGACTTCTTGTCATATTAGGTGGAACTGAATCGACGTTGATTTGGAGTCAACGTGATTTGTCCGGAAGTAGCTTGACTCATAGGAAAAACTATCTTCACAAACGGTAAAATCCTGGAAAATGGAAAAGTTTTGATTCAAAGGCACAGAACACTGCCTTTTTTTTTACCCACGATGCAGTGGTCCACAACCGCCTGTCAGTTACAGGAACAAATGGGGAAGAAAAGTAAATGAGGAAACACAGTCCCAAACTTGCGAATTTTCGACGGCGGATACAGGCATAGCAAAGATATCAACTAGTTTGAACCTCCTTGATACGTTATCACCATCCGTGACGTCATCAGCTTGAATTTTCCTATGAAGTAATCAACATTTGTGACGTCATCAGTTCGTGGCGTCATCAACATTCCTCTTTTTCAACAGGGAACCTGTTCTATGCGGGGATTTCTTGAAAAATTTTCCGTGGGTTGTGCGCCGTGCGGTGTCCGGCGGACTTGGGACTAGGAAAAGAGCACCGTCTGACAAAGGGACTTCGAAAAATTTCCCCCTCCGAGCTATACATGATAGGAGGAGACGTGAAAAATATCGACTTCTGAGCTATTATGATGGGCAAGGGCCTTTAAGAAAAATGTCGACCTGTAAATAGGATGCCAATTCGATCCATATAGAACGAGTTTCCTTCGTTTCTCGTTTATTCATAGAACAGGTTCCCTGCGTTCCTTGTTCAACTTCGTCAAGGAGGCCGTCGTTTTTCTCTTTTGGACTAGCAGATTTCTGGATTAAGTTGCGAGTATACTGCATGTTAGACTTAGTACAACATAGTATGAGGGGCAACTCGGCCTCACGGATTACCAACAGTGACCTAGTTTAAAGCTAGTACAGCCCAATAAACGAGTACTATTTTTTCGGACAGGGGAACTCAAACTCGGACTTGCAGGTTTCTGGATTGAGTCGCGGGAACAATGCAACCTAGTATATTGCATTGTATGCTAAAGGTGGGTTGACACGAGGATATTTCTCTAGATACGCTAGTTTACTAGCTGCTAAAGCTATACAGCTATCCATACTGGGACGGATAGCGCGCTAGTTAACATCACCACCCGTTTTTCTGCAAGGGGAGGCTAAACTAGCAGCTATATTCCCTATTCTCTAGGGAATACCTTTCGTTAGTTGACCGCGATAGTCGACTAGCAGCTAGAAAACTAGCGTCGTGGCAACTTACCTTGAGCATAGCATAAGCCCGGTTTAAAGGAGTATATCAGAACAGTGAAACTCTAACTCAGCCTAACATTAGTACAGCGTACCATAAACCTGATATAGGGCTAGTATACTGTATGGTAGATGTGATAAAGCCTATGCTATTGCCATAGTAAGTCTTTTCCTTTTCACGTCGACGCTCTTACACGAAGATTGGCAATCTACAAAGCCATTGTTACCCTCGATATCGCTGCCTTGAAAATTTCCGCCGACGATCTTCCTAGCCATTGACGTGGGTCACGCATCCAAGAATTTTGCCTCCTGCTCGATGATCTTTTTCTGCGTATTTTTTACTCCAACAGGAGCTTCAATGACGCTTATCTGTCACTCTTCGTGACGTGGCCAGTTTCAAACTACATAAGGTGATACAATTACTGATAGTTCAAGTCTAGTTTGAGCCTAATTTACAACTGGTATAGCCTCATGTACTGTGTACTAAGACTGAGAGATTTCTGGATTTGGTTTATACCGGGTCTGAGATTTCAAGTCCATCAACAGGAGGAGGCGGTATGGGCACGTGAATTTCTATCAGAGGAATAGGGTGGAGGGACGGTAAAGACATTAAAAATGTCAATAAGTCTCACAACCTTCAGTAAAATTCTGACCATAATGAACGTCTTCCCAGCAGTTTCTCTCCCTTACATCTATACATATTCTATATACATCTTGCCACGACAAAATATTCTGTCGCTGGAATTCTATGATCTCACTTCTAACTTGTATTATCAAGCTTGGTGACTTGAAAACCCGAAGTTTAAGCTCATTGGAATATCCTCGAAAACATTCGCCACCTTTGAAAATAATTTTGAACTGCGAGGCTATTCATCTCATCCCAAAATTCATGATAAAAATATTCTCGTTACTAAGTCTCTCCTTGCATGGGGATTACAAGATTGAAGGTAAAATTAACAAGTATTCTGCAAAAACTTTCTACTTCGAATCGTGAAGCTCGATCTTGGTATCTTGTACGTTACCATTTATATCAAATCTAACATTCTATTCGTACATACCGAAAAATAAATAATGTACATGGAGTATTCATACCGTGCTCTGTATACATTTCGTTAATACCAACTCTTGAAAAAGGAAAAAAAAAACTCGAATTCAACTTGTAATCTTCTTAGAGTACGTTAACCTAAAAACCTGGATCCGATAAAGCATCGGCGAAATTGCTTCGAAATAAAAAGTTAGTCACTCGTCTTCCGAATCTACTTTTTGCAGAGCGCACTGGGGAATACGCGGGAACCAAAAGTAAGGGAAAAAAAAGCTAATGATTCGTAGTATAACATACTTTCTTAATAATTTTTCAACTACTCGATAATGTTAAAATATTTCCACGTTATTTTGTAATCGCGGCCATTCACAGAAACCTGTTGGCGAATTACATTTAACTACATACAGCTGCGAGAAGATGTAAATAATAGGTTGAGCGCTTCGAGAGTAGTACGAGTGAACAACATACCCATCAGCGGTTACATAACTAGATACTACAAGATGAAAAAAAAAAAAAAAAATAGTGAACTTGACTTATATGTACCTATTTACGATATATGTTTTTTTTTTCTTCGTAAATATTACAACTTGAACCTACATATTTTTCTCAGTTTTGTATTAGACAAAGATCAAGTAGCTACTTTCGACTACAGAATCACTGGTGTGCATATAAATGGTACATATGCCAGGAGATAAAAAAAACGGAGAAAAAAAAAACTATTATTATGCGTTAGAAAAATGTATCAATGAAAATATGAGCTCGCCCACGCCGTTTCTATCTTTTCTCTCGATTTACAATATAATCGACTCACTTAGAGAGAAACTTCAAAAAATAATTACGCGCGAACTCGAAAACCCAGAAGTTTCACGCAAGGTCACCGTCTTCAATTGCATCATTATATGAATTGTGTCAATCGAATTTTCTTCGCTCTTTTTCGCTCCCGCCCACTCTTTTCATTCGATTCGTTTTATCCGTATTAGACTCAATCTAATTTACGTCGGTGTCTATGCGTAAAGCCGTTAACGTGTGTACACATAGATGTCCGTTCGTGCTTTCGGGCGGTTGGTAAACGCGTGACCACCGTTTGTAATGATTACCTTCGGAGTATATTCAGGGACTTTGGAATAAAAATAGCCGAACGATACACGAGAAGTCTCTATTCAAATAGGGATTCAACGGGGTAAAAAACCGCGCGAGGAGGAGCGATTTATCAAACGACCCTCTCGACCAATTTCTGAAAGACCGCCGCTGCATCGCATCCCGGAAAAGAGCATCGCTAACCGACGTTCCGGTGGTGCCTATTTAACACTACAGTGAATACACAATCGTCACATGACATGACAATCATGTTCAACATGCACCATACAATGTAGCCGCGTGCCGCCTTTTACGACCTTACGAATTATTTTATACAGATGCTTTAATAAATTGATGACACACGGAGAAAACAGAAGAGACGAAACTGATGGTGACTCGTTATACAGTGTATAACGATGACATTCGCAGAAGGTAATCAAAAGTTAAAAAAGGTCATTCTTCGAGTTAATTGGTAATTAACCGCGTTTATAGGATTTAATGAATAAATTGTTTCTTGCGGCGTTTTTACGTGGGAAGTGTAAGAAAATCATTAATCATACCTCTTTATTAAGTGTAGGCAGATGACAATTTTTAAAAGCGAAGAAAGAGAGGGAAAAACCTTCCACAAACAGGAACACGATTCTCGTTACCGATATACTGGTGACTAAGCAAATTTAAAACAAAGGAAAATATCCTGCCGCAGCAAATGCGTATTGTTTTTACTTGATGAAGAATCTGCGGAACAATTACATTAGCTGTTTTGATAAGATGCAGAACTATACGATGTGCGGAATGAAGGTTGGAGAAATGTTGAAGAAAAAGGAGGAGAAAAATTTCAGAGCTGTAGGTAGTCTTCATGCAAGAGTAGCAAAAGCCCGTTCAAATGTATAGCTCGGTGTTCCTATTTATGTGCCATCCTTCGTTCATACAATTCAAGAGTCGATCTTCACTTCAGTTGTGTACAGCTCCGGAATGAAAATCTCTCTAAATGGCCAAAACTTTTTCAAGTCCCTAAACGAAGCCAGAATTTAGCCCTGCTGAAAACACAATTTGTATGAGCAAGACTTGTCGAGCGTAGCCTAGAATAAGCGTTCGATAGAAAAATTTGAGGAAATTGACTTGAAACCTATTCCAGATCAACGACAATTTGAGGTTCATTCGAAGATCAGCATCTTTACCTTGGGGGTTCATCAACAAGACCGAGCGGTCAATTTCAGATCAATGGAAAATTTGAAAAAGTCAGCTCAAAATTGATTCTAGATCAAAGTTTATTTGAGGTTGACCAACGTTCATCATCTAAAGCATTACAAATGGACTTGAAATTGACCTTATAGAGCAATCAATTTCAAATCCAGAGGCAAATTTTGCCAAATTGACTTAAAATTACATCATCAGCTTTCCATACCTGCATTGAAAAAGAATAAATTGAAATGAAGTCAACGCGACAGAGCAACCCATTCCTAGGGCAATAATATAAATTTAGAGAAGTTGATTCAAAATTTATCCCACAGGTTGATTTCACATCAATTTGAGAAAAAAAAATTGACTTGCAAATGTCTCACAAGAGCAGCAAATTTCAGGTCAATAAAAAACTTCGACCAGTAAAATCGACTCCAGATTGACGTTGCTTTGAGGCTCCATTTGAAGTTGACCAACGCACATTGGCAGAAAACCTAAAATCGATTCAAAATTGACCAAGCAGAGCTGATTGGCTTTGGGTTCATAGAAAGATTTAGAGAAGTCAACTCAAAATGAATTCCAATTTCCAGTTCATTATTAATTAAAGGTCAATTCAAATTTGAGCAACGAATATTACCAGAAAACTACGAAGGAACTGTTAATGGTTGCAACCTTGATTTCAAATCAATAGAAAAATTTGGAGCAGTCAAATTAAGGTCAAATTTTAGTCAATCGGGGTAGATTAATAAAGGACTCGGCGGTGGATTAAGGCACAAGCCTTACAAGCCCGGGCTTGCGTCCGCGCCCGCAATTTTTTTTAAAGTGTAAAAAAAAACAAGTTGCGGTAGTGGGGGGGAGGGGGAGTCAAAAATTATGTGTTTTTGGCGTGAGTGTATGCTCGTGTCCGAGTGGAGATCGAGTCCGTCATAGAGAGGACTACAAATTAAATTTGAAATCAACCTAATGGGGCTGTCAATTACAGGTCAGTAGAGAAATATTGTTTTGTCGACTCAGAATTGATTCCAGATTAATGTCAATTAAAGGTCAATTCAAAGTCAAGCAGTATGGTACCAAAAAACTACTAATTAACTGTTAATTGACGCAACAGGGCATTTGTTTTCAAGTTCATAGAAAAATTTGGAGGAATTGATTCAAAATTGAATCCACATTGACATCAGGTTGAGGTCGACTCAAAATTGACCAGCATCAAACCACCAAAAAGCTAAGAATTGACTGTCAAGTGACTCAACAGAGCAGTCAATTTTAGGTCAATAGCATAAATTTGGAGAAGTCTATTCAAAATTGATTTTATATTGACCAGCAAGAATTATCCAAGAATAACAAATCAACTTGAAATAGACTTAACTGAGCAGTCAATTTTGGGTGAATAAAAATTGGAATAGATAACTTGAAATCGACTCCAGATTGATGTTAATTTTAGGTGAATTTGAAAACGACCAGCGTACATTACCAGAAAATTAGTCTACCAGTTTATTTGAAATTGCCCCAGCGGCAAAATTGATTTCAGGATGATATAAAATTTGCAGAAGTCAATTTGAGATCAAGTTCAAGCTGATCAGCGTAGATTACTAGAAGACTGTCGTACAAACAACTTGAAATCGACCTTCGATTTCAGGATAATAGAAAAATTTGGAGTTATCGACTCAAAATGCACTCTTGATTGACGCTCATTTGAGAGACTCGAGAATATATCAACGCGATTGTGGAAGAACTAAAGTTTTTTGGAACAACCTATTGGTGCTGTTACCCTAGGCTTGCATTGTCACTTTTTGTGCCTCCTATAATGGTGATGGGCAAGGTTATAGGTCCCAAAGAATCGATAGTCAAAATTTTTCATGACGTAATTAGCTCGTGACGCAAATTTCAGAATAGCTCCCAGCTTCAAGACATACATAATGTCAAAAATGAGGATACGGAGACCTTCAAAAAGGGCGTTGGAGCAGGTCGCGAAATGATACAGTGAGATGACCATTGATCGCAATATGCTTCATCGCCTCATGGAGAACCAAGGATCCTCATCTTCTTGTGATCTTTCATCCTGTAGGTGGTCTAGAGGTGTTGTGAAAAATGTGACTGTTTAGTTTGGGAGAATGATTAGAGTTCTATTTTCTTCTCGACGTAAAGTGTGTGACTGCACTATGCTCGAGTCAGCAAAACTCATAATATATCTCGTCATCTTTATTTTTGAATGGCAAATCTAAAATTTCAAGGTCATTAGACTGGTTAGGTATTTGAGGTATAGGCACAAAGATTCGCGAATACTTTTCTAGGATATTTTTCTTTTTATGTTCAACCTGACGACCGTAACCACAAACCCTCCTGTATATTCATTTAATAATATATGTACCGTGGGAGTTGACTTCGATTGTGATGTACATATCCAGATTTTTTGGCATAGTAACTCTGATGATTGAGATCTTGTAGCTAATCATTACCATCATGAGAAGAGACTGAGTGCTCAAAGATCTATGCGAGACCTCTGACATATTTTTGATATTCGATAAACTTCTACTATGACCGATCATATATTAAGCTTGAAAAAGTTACTCTCAATCTTTCAATCTTCTATGTGGAAAAGGCTCCGACCGAATGTGCAAATAACATACGGCGATGAACAGCTCATGGTCACTACAGCTCCAGCCCAAACATTTCTTAAAGATCTCAAAAACTGAGGACTGCTCCACCAAGAATAAGTATGTCAATCTCTATACGATTTTTATCAGTATAAGGCGGCACTTGGATATAGTTTTCACCTCCTTCACCCTCCCTCCTCCGCATGATTTGAAATGAAATTCAAAGAGAAGACAATTAGTCAAGAAATTTTTTCGTTAAAAATTTCTGTATTTTATACTCTCCCACTATAACACGAAAAGTGCTTCATCTTCTTTCATTATTTAACCTGCTTCTATATTGGACACACTTCTGGCTTTACAACATACCACTATTCTTCGATGTGCAACCTCGAGCGAATAGTTCGCACCATTGCAAATCGAACGCAGCCGATAGAAGCCATCAGCAATATCCTGCGATCTGTTTTAATATTGTTCCGTCATTCGTTAGTAACCCAAGATTTTTCATATTGGTCGTCCTCCGCGATTGAACTTTTCTATTCCGATTCAACTGAAAGGAAATCTGTTCGCACATATAGTTGGATGGCTGGAGTCTTTTCCGACGAATACGATATATCGTACGTGGTTTGAAATACAATACGAAGTATTTTTATCCTCTTCAACGAGGAAGTAACCCGCCGACCCTAGATCCTATAATGCAGCACGGTAGTATGCTGTAATGATTCGATGACTATAGTCTGTTCAGCAGCACGCGTAACTCCATTTGAAACCTGTTTGTTTTCGCTTTCGCTATTATTACTTGGTATTAATAATATATTGGCTTTTCATTTTTTTTTTTCTTTAGATCTCGTTTTTACGTTTCCTGCAGATAGTGTCCCTTCACCTTGCGCGTATGTCATTTACAACATTTTCTTTCTTGTCCACGTTTCATCATTTTCATTTCATCTGTCTCTTTTTTTTTTTTTTTCTTAATATTAGTTATTGAATAGGTGACTTAATTTTTTTCCAACAGATGCGGTCACGCTTGTTTAATGCTACTGTTTTGTCATTCTATATCTTGCCTTTCTTGTCGAAAGATACTTTGTATACTATATGATAACTCCCACGTAGGCATTGAATGTAGTGTCATGATCGAAATCTCGTTGGTCACGAATATCGAAAATACGAGTCTTGAAAATTTTTAAACGAAAATAGCTTTACTTATCCCCTACTCCAAACTTTCCTTCTTCCCACCCGCAAGCAAACACTGATACCACTCATATACGACCCCTGTCTTACAATCTTCATTTGCCCTCATATCTACAATTAATTGATTTCAAACTGATGACAATCGGAGTCAATTTCGAGTCGACTTTACCAAATCTTGTTATCGACCCGTTGCTGGAAATGTGTTAGCTAATCGACTTTGTTCTTTCTTGAGCCCGGGTCAACTTTGAAAACTTACTCTCTTCGTTTCCCTAGAATTTATAAGGTATCCACTTCAACTGTATCGTCTAGTGAATTGTCCATAGTGTAGCTCGTAAACAGTGAAAAAAGAAGTTTCGCGCTGGATATGGGGGCAAGGAACCGTATGCTCTAAGGAAGAGCTCAACCCGCTTTTACCCACAAATCCATAGTCTCCTCGACTGTCCCTCTCCTCGGGCATTCCAACATGAGACCTAGGATGCCAGATCTACGGATTTTTGGTCTTTAAAAAAATACGGGGTTTTCTTTTCTCTGGTTTTTACGTTTTCTTGCGATCAAGGGAAAGGTACCTTAGACACCTGTACGAGAGATACTTTTCTCCTGATCGTTATTGGATTATACATTTGAGTCGATCAAGGGAAAAGTTTCTCAGTTAGTCTTCAGACAGATACCTTTCTCCTGATCGTTATTTATGGATCAATCGAAGTCCGTTGAACTGTTTTTAGGTCTTACAAAAAATGGAGGATACGGATTTTTGAAACTATCATCTGGCAGCACTGCATGAGACCAAATGACGAGTCTCAGTACCTAATTCAGCAAATTTTCTAAATTTACTTTCCACAAACCAAAGTTTTTTGAGGAGATACCTGATAGCAGTCCAATATTATTATATTCCGAAAATAGCATAGAATAATGCGTAGTTTCCGATTCTGAGAAATCTAACTAGGAAAGCAAATATGATTCTAATCTGCAACCGCGCGTAAACCTACAATATTCAGTAAACTACAAATGAAAATAAGGTATACCGTATTACAATACAGGTCGACATTTAGAATTCATTCAAAGTACCTATAGACTACTTCAACCCTGAAACAATTCTCATAATAAAACAGTAATGTATTCAGATTCAAATCGTGTGAATATGCGGAGGTTATGTTTATACTTCGTACATTATATACTCTTCAAGACTGAAATGCGACAGCAATGAACAATGTCGCCTGTATCAACTTGCGATTACATTTTCATACTTTCAATGTTGCAGAACGTTACATTAAGTAAGCGTTTCTCTCTGTATTCGGTCCATAACTGCTTCCCTCGCACACACTATACAATATAATACTTCTGTATGTATAGTAAATCTGTTATGAAATTCTAATTACGCAGTATACCGACGACCAGGAATGTCTATTTTTAAAAATTATTTATAAATCCTTTTTATTGAGTATTGTAATCGCGATCGTCATCGCGTTATGCATCAAGTGAACAACTCGTATGCGGAATACCAACTAGTAATCGATAATGTTCGTCCGTATCATCTTACATTATACATTAAGGGAAGTTAAATACATTTTTTCCCCGCTACTATACCTCCATCTCTGTACCTATACGAAGAGAGAACCTGCGATGACACTTTGAAGGTTTCAATGTAGAGTGACTGACAAGGTTCGAGAAAATATTTTAGTAAATACGACTTAGTACACGTTCAAACTTTCTACATCCTTGTGGGAATTATTTAGCATGCGACCCAAATCATGACGATACCTTTGCTCGCGTGATTCGTCAGGGGCGACAGATTTAGTTTTTGGACATCGACATTTCGGCGTTTTGATTTCTTCTCCCAATCTAAATTTCAGCGACAAATTAACGCAAAGGCAACTAGGGCTCTTGTGCGGACGTTTTGTAATTCGTTAAGATCTGAACTTGTGCTCGAATCCGCAGCCGCCAAAAATCTTGAGAATCAAAATTGACCTTCGGCCTTAAGCGGGGCGATTCTACCAGCGGTGAATGACTTTGTTAGCTCTGAAGGCATTTGAAAGGGACGGTGGGTCCCGATTTGGGCCCGTTCATGTTGCAAAGAAGAAGGGATGGAAATTTTGAAGTATATGTTGATGGTGCGTAAGGTTAGTTTTTTTGGTAATTTCAAGGAGAGAGTGGAAGAAAAAATAGGAAAAAAGAGCCTAAGTGTGAGATAAGTACCTAAATGGGATTGACGCGACAGAAGGAGTGAACTACATGGAAATTACACGGAATGAGAGCATTTAAAAAGATAGAAAGACTTGGGCTGAGCCATGGAGACTAGAAAGTCAGCAGTGTGTGACAGAGCGTGGCAACGGAAGGGAGGCACACCTGCCTCAGCGCATAGCCTGAGTAAAGGGCTGGTGCGTAATGCGCCGACGGCCAGTCGAGGGCTCACTCGCTCTCCTCTTTTGCTCCCTTTCGAAGCCTGATATAAGTCTGGCATACTCTATGTGTATTTGTATACTGTGCAGGTTTAATAAGTCCAGTGAAGACCTAATGTAAGCCTAGTAGAAAGCTAACATACGAGGAGAGCTCAAAGACGGAAGCAAAGCTAGAAATTAGGAAAAAAGAGATTGACCAAAATTTTTCCAAATTCCAGGGCATGGTCGTACTGACGGACGGACGTAAAAATGCGAATTTCGGAGCAAAGAAGTAGAAAATCGGTAGTAAGTGTTTTTTCTCAACTTAATCACTTTCGAACGTAGATCTCGACCCATGAATCACGACTTGACATTCTCATCTCGCCGGTTGGTGTAGGTTTGAGATCAATGAATTCGAATCATTCAGCGCATTCGAAATACCTCGACGAGGAAATTATCGATAAAATTCTAATTTATCACCATTTTTTGTCGCGCTTTTTACCGAATAGGTACATGAATCATTCGCGGTTACCCAGGAGACGTACATATTTTGCTTTTGAAAAGTTGTCGAAACTCTGTGCACTCAAACTCGTGTACTGCTGACATAATTCATTTGACTCAAAACCGAATGATATCATTCGAGGTTCACCTTATTTCATCTTCCGCTCATGATTATTTCCCGTGGGAAGAGGTAAAGAATGGAAAATTTTAGTCATCACATCGCACGCGGTGCAGTTTTCTCCCTTCCAATTTTTTTGTCGTAAGACAGAATGATGTTACGAGTAATTATTAAGATCGGAATGCATCCATAAAAACGTGTGTAGGTTTATTTTATCTGTCCACAAGTGTTAATAAATCACGCGCGTAAAAATGACACAAGCGTAACAGGCAGCAGCAGCTGTAAGATTACTTCACTCATTACAAATTTTAAATAAGCTGATATTTTGAAATTTTCACCTAGAGTATTGTAGGTTGCGAGCAAACACGTGACAATCGACGTACAGAATGATTAAGTTATTTTTGCAATTCTTCTGTCGAGATTTGCGATGTGGTTTCAAGGTAAAAAGTCTGCAAGCCATTATGTGAATCAAAATTGCATCCGCGATACTCTTCATTCTCTCTTACTCTATATCAAAAGGGAAAAAAAATGAACGCATAAATACAGAGTACAGTATATCAATTTTCTCACGCTGAAAGAAACAAAAATCCAGTTCAACTTTATAGCAGGATAAGAAAGAAGAAGACGAATGAAACTGATACCGACGTAGAAGAAACTGTTCTAGACATTTATAAGTTAGTACCGAGCGTTTAAGGTCATTGAACAACACTGCGAGGAAATGATTAACGTTCATGCGAATAATTCTACTTGTTGATAAGAAGCGAAAGAAAAAAGTGTATGTTTCTTATAGAACGAAAATAAGAAACAAAGACAGACCGATGCGATGAATGAGAAAAGAGAAAGAAAACAACAAATTGACACGATAAAGATATTTGCGCACGATCGACAAACACAACACCTTTTTATCGTAAAGTGACTCTGGAAGATCGGGGAGAATTTCGTCCAACCGTAACGGCAATTCAGTGCTGGCAAATTTTAGAAATTTTCCATTTATACGAAAATTTCACTTCATGGAGTCAATCAACGACGCATTCAAAACGAATGAAGTGCTCGAATCAATTCACCCGCATATCCACAGTTTTTAATAAACTATTTTTGTATCCCTCATATCGATAATAATTTATTCAATTTTTGTGTTTTGTAGAAGGAAAGACGAAAAAAAAATGGGGAGGGGGAGTTGAAAATTAGATCTCACACATAAAATCGAAGTAGAATGAAAAATGGAATTAAAAATTGCAAATATTTATACAACGAATTATTGTTAATCTTTTTAAAAAATCTTTCCTCATCAATGAAATAAGTGCAGACATTTTTGTCGGGTTCCTGAAGCAGATTACGAGGTGGTTGATACATCGTTCATTAATTTGCGCGGTAAAAATCATCTCTCCTTTTCTCATTTTTACGAACTTTATGACTACCTACGGAAGCACCCTCGAAAAGTTAATTAGCAAGAAATATAGGAATCACAACTTGAAAGTTGTAGGGCAGAAAATCTTCAGCAAGAGAAAAACTTGGCGTTCGACAAGGATCGTAAATATAGAGTGACTGTGTTGGAGTAACTGCTTTTCTAGGAGACAAGACTACAAGAAATGTCGAGAGAGGAACAAAGTGGAAGGAGAAAGGGGCAGGAAAAGCGTGCGATTGACTCTGAAACCAGCAAGAGTTACTTCGTCTCGTCTCGGGACCGGTGTGAGGAAGCTTCATCGGTGAGTGATTTTTCCAGGAGAGGTTCCATGACTCTAAAATTAGAGAACGGTAATAATTTTTGTATTCAATTGCCGAATTTGAGGTCAATGTCCATTCTAGCTCTTTTAAGCTTTAAGGGTGGCATATATTGCGCTCCTATGAGGTCATCGGGTAGTCCCTAGGTACGTCAAACAGGAAGGAGGCGTCGTCTACGTCCCTCACGAGCCAGTAACGAGTTTGGCTAATAGAACTAGGCATGGAATATCGAAAATCAAGCTTGGAGCTCTATAGCAAAGCTTGCAAGGGATAATTTCAACGACCTTTGGTACGTAAATTTACCTCGAAGAAATTTTCAGCTTCGTATTCCTCTTTTATCCCACAAACCATCTAGGCGGAAGTGTGGCACGCCTTTCATGTGAAGCGGCATTTATATGACTTTCCATATTTTATTCTATATCAAAGATGAAACAGTCGGAACAATCGAATACTTCTACGAACTGTGTCCTTCGTGTTGAACGTAAATTAACCGGTCAAAAATGCTACGCCGACACGAGAGAGCGTATCGCACATATTTAATCGCTGTACATGTGCTCGACGCGATACGTACGAGTCATCGCCATTGCAACGGCCGTCGCTCTCCCCATCATCAGTCGCTAATACATATCATTAACAATTGGCGAATGAACAATAATCGCTTGGCCCGCTGACAATTTCGGTATGCGTTAGAAAAGCGAACGTTTAAATCGTATGTGTACGTACACGTAATTATCGAATAGCTTTCAAATATTCGTTGATAAGCTGCAAGAATCAATGATGTTAACCCTGCGTGACTTTACCCGCGCGGTCCGCGACAAAATTCGAACAAAACCAGTTCACCAAGTAGGTGTATCAGAATAAGTGCAAGTTATACTTGCGAGTTCGTATGCGGGTAACGTCACACTCCTCGTCGGAAATAAATACGAGTAAAAAAAACACTTACAAGTAATTACACTGTTAAATAGAACGCGGACGAACGAGGTTTCGAAAAAAAAAAAAAGAAGTATTAAAAAAAATCAGTCTTCGTGATGATAAGATTACCATCAACGTTATGTGTTTGTGCTCAGGCAAGTCAGCTTACGATGTCTTCTGTACACAACTCATGAAATCTACTGCTCTTGTTAGTTTTCTTTCAGGAACCGTTATAGAGTTCGTCGCTGGTTGCAGATGAAGAGTCAGTGGGATGGAACCCGCGCTAGTTAGGACAGGAGCTGATTTCGTATGTACGACGAATTTATTGTCTTAGAATGTTTTTTTTTTTTTGTGTACACTGTTCAAATATTCACACAGAAATGGAAGACAAGAAACTGTCAAGCTGAGTAATGTTTTTGTTTCCTGTTTGTCGTCTTCGAATCTAGTAAGGCTTCTTAACCATTAAAATAATTACAATTTTAAGCCCAGGTAAGTAGAGCGTACTAAAGAGAAATTAGAGAGACGCGTCTTCAACGTGCGAATGCAATGATCTCTATGACTGAAATCATTCTGTCCTCCTCATCTTGACTATTGTCTCAAACTTCATTGAAAGTCGACTTTTCTCCTCCAGAATTGTCGTACAAGAATCAATTTGATACGTAGGATTTTCCGAAATCTATGCCGCACTGGTCCACCCTCATTTTCATAACTGCCAGAAATCGGGAAATTTCAGAAAAAGAAAAAGTAAGAAATTTTGATTTTAGAACCGAGAAAATTTTACGAGTGTTGGAAAAACAAAGAAGCATATTTTTGTCCTGACCTTCTCCATCATTCCTTCGCAATAATTCGAAAAAAAGAAAATTTCAAATTTCACTGCTCACATCTTTGGCACAGGTGTTCGAATTTTCTCTACATCTCTCTTCCCCTCAACCGCTCTATGAATGCACCCAATTTTAAGGTTTATTTAGGATATCTATATTCCTTTTCAGTGATATTGTGATTCAAAAATCATAGGCGTGGATGACTGGGATGAACTGTGAGTATCTACGAATTTACACGGCTGGTATGCCCGGTTCGTGAGAAAGACTTAGGTCTGGCCGCGCGGCGCGCACATTCTCAAAAATCGGTGGATATAGAGTCCCGATTTGGAGAGAGAAAAGTCTCGCGATTTGTTGGGCGATAATTTTCACTAAACCACTAAAGAATACTTTTAAATACCTAATAAAATAGATTCTATGAACTTCTTACCAGGAAGTCAACGCTGTAAGCTTTTCCATTACAGCTAATTTTTCAACTCCACGTGCAGAAATTATACTCTTTCATTGTCAATTGAATGATTCAGAAAATGTAATTACTCACCTGCAACAAAAGATAAATCTATGATTAATTTTTCATGTTTTTCAACAGTTTATCGCGTAATAATACATCATAATTATTCTTTTTGCACATCATTGTAATCACATCCGCCTTTAAAGCCAATGAATTTATGAAAAACGTAAATATAGTATAGTTCAACACATGTGAGTACCACAGTCGAACGGCTGCATGTCGCTTTGACGATTGTAGAATTGAGGAGCCTCTACGGCTATTTTTAAATGAGAGGCCCACTTTACGCAAAAACGAAATAATTTTGAAACACAGATTGCAAACTGTAGAACGAGAAGTTCCTAGTTCGATATCTCTGAATCAGAGGAAAAAATTGCTTTTTTCGTATTTAAGGAAGGAATATTGAAAAATGGGTTCGTATTCACACAGAATTGCTTTCCGAGTATATTAGAGGGCTAGCCAAATTTCCTTTGTTTAGAAGAACGTGCTAGAGTAATTCTGGTTCCTCCCGAGAATAATACAGACAACATATTTTGAATACACTTCAGTATGGTTGGTTTGAAATTATAGCACTTCCAAGCTCCCGGTTTATTTAATTGTGAACAAAGTGGAAACTTGAGTGTTTTATGAACAAAATGGAGTAGATACAAAAATCCGGAGAAGATTTCCTCGGCGGGCTCCCAAAGAAATAACTCCAAGGTAGTCGCCTAAATCTGGTCATCAGCGGGTCTACTTCGATGGCACAATCACAGGACCACCAAAATTCAATTGCCTGAAAATTTTACCAAGTCTTACCAATTTTTTAAGGTTTGAGCGTCGAGATTTTTCGCTTCTCTCGAACCTCTCGAAAGTGTACAAACTATACACTCGAGACAGCTTCACACGTAATGAGTACCAAAGTTCACAACCAAGAAACTAGAAAATTATATGAGGGTGAAGTGGATAAGAACGAAGTTGCGGAGACAGCACGGTAAATACAATATCAGGACTAGATTGAACCTTTTGGTCCACTCGAGACTCTCCGGTGTGCTCTCCTTCTACGAGTTTGATCAGTTTCTGAAAGATGTCAACGAAAAGTGCCGCAAGTTTGAGATGATTTTGAAGGAGAAGAAAAATAGGAAGTTATCTTCCTTAATGAAGGAACAGGTTGATGTGGTCAAGGGCAGGGACAGTGAAGGTTTTATCATTCAGGAATTCCATCCCCCCTCATGAATAATAGTCAGGTAGTATTTAATAGTGAAGAAACAGCCCTCCTTGAGAAAGGTTTGAAATTTAGTCTAGCTCCTATAAAGAATGATGAAACCATGGCAAATGTTGTTGCGGATCTCTCTGTGCAAATTGGCCCTGGAGTTAGCCGAATTAGTCTGTAATAACCCCCCTCCCTCGAATGAGTAAGGAATCGGGAGGAGTGATCCAAGGTTCAAAGAGGAAGATCTAATCGTCACAAAGGCTGACAAGGGCGATGCTGCTATGATTATGGAGAAATCTGCTTATGCTTCTAAGGTCCACAAAGTGCTCCAGCAATGTGAAGCCTAAGAGAGCGAGAATTTCAGCTTCCCTAAGCAAGTTGAAGAAGTTCGGAGAATCATCAACAAGTGTGAGGCTTTTATCATAACCCCAGCGATGAAGAAAGCCCTCCTTGTTCCTAACCCCACACCCCCCTCCTTTACGGGTTCCTAAAGTGCATAAGATTAATACCCCGATGCGACCTGTGGTCCCATTCATTTTTTCTCCTACCTACCTCCTTGCAAAGATTTTGGACCGTTGGTTTAAGTCTTGCGTTGATTTCGAATCTCCTCATTCAGTTTTGAACTCGGCCTCCTTGGCGGATGTTTTAAAGGAAGTAAGTCCTCCCCCTGGCACGACCATCTGTTCTTTTGATGTCGTTGGTTTGTTCCCAAATATTCCCAAAGCTGTTACTATGCAGCATATGGGCGATCTATTTGTTAAGGCCAATATTTCTCATAATCAGCTTCAAGAGTTCTTCGATCTTCTAAATATCTGTTGGTACCCTAGCTATTGTAAGTTCGAAGGGAAGTTTTTTGAGTTTTCTGATGAAGTAGGGATCCCCTATGAATCACCTCCAGGCTCCCTCATTTCCGAAGTTTTCATGTCAAAGTTTGAACTTGATCTCTTTTCCTCGAACCGGGTGCTACTTAGTCATATTTACTATTGTCACAGGTACGTGGACGATGTTCTGTGAGCGTGGACTGGTCTTCCCTTAGTGAGTTTCTGAAGTATCTCAATCCCTGTCACCCTTCCATAAAATTTACCAATTGAAAATAGGGGAAAGCTCCATCAACTTCGTGGATTTATCGATCTCTGTAAGATCGGATATCCATGAGTTTGGAATATAGAGAAAATACTACGACCAATGTTCTAGTACACTGAGCTTCATTTTGTCCTGTTGCTCATAAGATAGCAGCCTTTAATAGCTTAGTCCACAGACTGACTCGTATTCCGTTGAGTCAGGCTGCCTTCAAGACACCTGGCTAGAGTAATCAGGGTCAATGTAGACGTCGACGTGATGGTTCGGAGGAAAACCACTAGGAAACTTTTTGATTCTACCTCCTCCCTTCCCCGAGACACGATCAGTGACCGTCGTATGCGCTGGATCAGTCTCCCTTTCCTGGGAAAGTTCTCCCTCCAATTGTGTCGGTTCTTCGACGGTTTGGTTTCAGACCAGCATTTTAGAGCCCTAGCGGTGTTTATAAGATAGAAGGTAAGAATTGTAGTAGTTTTTATATTGGTGAGACCAGTCGCCAGATGAAGCTGAGAGTAGCTATAGCACGTGAAGTCTTGGGGAAAGTGATACCTGGGGGAATTAGCCTTCGCCGATCATTCAATCAATAATGGTCATAGTTTTCGCGAGGGATCGGAAAGGCTCCTCCGAAAGGAGAATTCCTACCATAAGCGTAAGGCCCTTGAACACATAGAAATAACTCGTCATCTCAATACTGATGAAATTACGGTATATTGAAAACGTACATTCCGGAAGGCGGCCTGATCGAACTTGTACATGATTCACACCGCGACTTTTCTTTCGACCAACCTTAATGATCGCATTCTCTCCTCCGTCTTGTCAGTTGCTTTCATTTCGTCCCTGAAGATGGTTTATAAACCGAAAGCGCTCGTCTTTTGCGGCGTTTTGTATGTTTTACTCTCCCTTTTGAGTATTTCTTTTCGATAATACCATCATTCACTGAACCTGAGTACCCTCCTTACGTCAATGAACGCACCAGCATGCCGGTCGTTGTTCAAAAGATTCCAACAATATCGATAAAGTTCCGGCTCCCATCTACCCAATCTGAAGAAAATAGTGTACTTTCCTGACCTCCTTCATCGTCGCGACATATTCGAAATGTGTCAGAAGTCGCTTGAATGGAAAATTTCATAACTGTTTTTGACAGATGAAACACGCTAACGTGACAAACAAATGACTAATACAGGCCTATATTCTTTGCGGATATTTTTCAAAAAAAACGTATCTCAAAATGATCGACAGTTTAGGCATCCCTGACAATCGCGAGGTAACGAAACATTCTGGTAAAATTATGCGCTACATAAGTCAAATTCGTTTAGCCGGCTATTGGCGCATTACCTTGTGAGATTTGAGATCGAAAAAACACGATTGTTTGAAGTTCTAAAAATCACTCTCAGTGTCCTACATGAATGACGCCGAAGCGCGAGAACGTACGCGAGCCACATGTTCTCTCCAACTTTGCATAAAAACTCGGATGCTTTACGGTGTAATGTACGTATACGCATTAAAATTTCTGTGTGTAATTTTACCAAGACTATACGACCACAAATATTGCGTCATTCTTCTTTTTTCTATTTTTCTCGCCTCGTCATAGAGAAAGACTGAAAATGATTTCTTTTAAAAATAGTATTACTCTTTTACTTCGTCGTTCGGTCTTTCTATATAAACTCGCGTGCTTTATAGAGCAAAATTGGTACGAAGGTTACTCCACCCCTTTCCCTCACAAAATACCGCGCGCATTGAAAATAATAGAAGTTCTTCCAATCGTATGTAGGCTTCTTTGTGCTGCTGGAAGCAGAAAAGCGTGTGCGTTCTCAAATGAATAGTGAAATAAATGGGTAATAGGCCTACAGGAGTAACTGGTTTCAATTTTATAGCTCGCGATTCGAAAAAAAAAAAAAAGTTTTACAGTATCACGATTAACATGATTAGAGTTCAGATCCGGCGTATCGTGAGGCTTCATTTCTACAGAAAATTATTCTTCGTATATTAATTTCAAGGGGACGGTAGTATTCAGTTTCTTTTTCATGTTGTCTTGAATTGGTATTGTTGAAGCACAACCTAGTTCAGGAACGAATCCCGCGTTTTGAGATCTATTGGCCGGGTGTACAGGAGTACCACAGGTGGACATATTGACTTTTTTTTCTATGTAAATCATGTAGTAATAATATGCAGTATCAATACTGATGACAGACGCACAGGAGGTAACAGTGATGGGTGCTTAATCCAGTTATTGCATGAGCTGAACGCAAACGTTTCACGTCGAGAGGATGAGCTGACCATGATTGACATACATGAAAGACGGTCAGCTCTCAGATTATAACAGTAAGTAAGTTCTGGCTTCGTGGTGAGAGGAGGTTTTTAGTCAGTACTCTTCCAGGGACTTTTGGTGAGCATTAAATCAACAACTATTGAAAGTGAGAACATCCAAAGGAATCTGAAATCTATGACGGAAACGTGGAAGAATCTCGAGCTGTGAACACTGGAGGCATGACTGGTTATATTTTTGAACTTTACGCCCTGATCGAAATGAGACTTGTTGAAAATTTTGATTTCCGAGCTCTATCATCCCTCATTGAATCTCAACTGCTCCACACAACTGGGAAGACGAAAGTATTCACCATAGTAAGCAGATGAGTTTCACCTGCTAGCTCTACCTTCAGTCCCGTTTTCTCAAGTCCAGTGCCCGCCTTTGACGTGCGACGATTCGTAGGTGTTCTCCTGTTTCTATCGCTCAGCAGCTGATAAGGTCGCTTCTCTCGAGCAGAGTGAGTCGGTTTGTTTTGGATTGGGTCGCCATCATTATAGTCTTCGTCACATCTATGTTCGAGACTTCTAACCGTAAAGTAAAGTAAGTAAGGCGTCTGAACTAGGTACATTCGTAAACTGTGATCTTAGCGCCACCTACAGCGAGTGTAACTTAAATCTCTATCAATCGTTCAGCACCTGTACTTTTGGAATAACTGATTACTGATTAGTGAAACCGGCATATGGTGTCACTCGGAGACTTGAGCGCTCAGCGACAAAAAATTTAAAAACAACACCTGACTTGACCATAAAGTGCCGCCCATGTTCCTCGTTGGAAAGGACATGGGAAATCCGTGAAAAAAAGTCTTGGACTATGTCCCGCTATACACGCGAAGTGGCAACCCTGTCTTGCCGGCCGGTGCGCTATTTTGTATATGTTTGAAATTTGTTTTTCTAAGTACGCTACATCAGTTAAGCGATTACACGCTCCCGGGTTTTAATTTTACTCACAACCCAACCCATGCGACCTTCGAATTGTAAAGTAATACATACTTCGTACTTCGAGCTAACCTACGTAAACCAACAGCGCACCGTCGTCGTGATTCCGCCTATTGTATGCACAATGTTGAAAAAAATGAAATCAAAGAGCTAGGTTGTAAAAAGAAACTTTCTTACTCGTACACAAGGCTCATTTGACCTTTAAGTACCGCAGAAATTTAAAAAATGCGACGCGCCTCGCAATATCCGACCAAAACCGCATAAGTACACAATATCCTTCATTATTGTATACGAAGTACACACATATAGAGATAATAATTATTTCTGCTTGTAACTGCGGTGTGTACTTTTTTTTTTTTTTGAACAACCAAAGAGTCATTTTACTTATTCTATTCGACATCTTCGTAATTCACGTTTCATCGGACATTTGTAGCTCGTACCGTAATTATTTCAAAGCTTGACCTTTTTTTTCCCCCTCGAGCGTCACCGCTAACGACCACTATGCTCGTGTATGTAAGGCGACTTCAAAAAAGTTGCTTGGTCTCAAAACCCGGTGCGCGTATTATTATTAATGAAATTTGGCTCGCATATACGACAAAAATCTTGACCACTAGTAATTTCTTTCTCGTTCGCGCTATGGGTTAAACGCACCCATTGATTCTTTCGGAGTCGTTGTCTTCCCACGACAGAATAAACGCGCGGATTTAATTGTGCTCGATGCGTTCCCGCGTCAGGCGTCGCAAGTCATCTCGAGCGTTACCGGTACGCGAGTGTGTTCGCCAAGTGAAGACGAGCATACCACATTTCCGAGAGCCTGCGGGGCGATTAGAAACGGATGAAAGAAAATACAGTATACTCTATTTTACCTTTTAGTAAGTACGTGCAGTACTTTGTTACGTCGTTTCTGTACGGCTTCAAATTTAAATACGTATAGGTACATAGAATGCTGTATCGCGTCTTCGCTCTCTTTTGAAATTCGAGCGTACTTACGACGACGCGGTGGTGTAATGAAGAAGAAAACTGACAACATTTTGTGCTTGAAGAGGAAAAAGAGAAAATCATATACTCGACTCGAAGCTTCATTGTTCGTCTGTTGTGTGCGTGCTTCCGTCCTCTAGAAAACCAGTTAAAGAACGGATTCTCGGTCAAGTAGGCACCGTATCGATTTTCGAGCGATGGAGTGCGACAAAGTACAAATTTCATTCAGTTTTAGTGACGGTACAGTCGAAACATATTCAAAACCCCATTACACAATACTTCTATCTTTTTCGAAAATCATACGAAAAACCTCAACCAAAAAGTAAAGAATTATTCTAAGTCCCACCTCTATGAGAACTCGGAACTCCTCCACGCTCTTCTCCGCTTGGATATGGCTCGAAACTGAAAATTATTGCACGCCCTACTTTTATGGGGGTTCAGAGCTCAAATATTTTCCCACGACCTACTTTTAGCATTTTCAATGTCTTTACCGGTAACCTACCACACTACCTCACTATTGGAAATCCGCGAGGCTGAGTACCCTCCGTCGATGGGCTTAAAATTTCCAACTCTCGACCCGATCCAGATATCTGTGAGTTTGAGGGTCTTAGGCCTAGCATTTAGTACACCCTCCCTGTTGTCAACCTAATCCCGAAATCTGCGAATCCGAGTTCCTCTGTCCTAGTATAGAGTATATTAGGCTGTACAAGCTTTAAACCTTGGCCTAACCTACGCTTACTCTACACTGTACTAATACTAGACTGTACTACATTAATAATCGTACTCTCGGAAAGGGGCATTCTATGGGCAACTGAGAGAAGAAAAACTCCTCTGGGACCGACAATTCTTCCTCATTCACCTAGCGGAGTTAATGGGAACGGGACATGGCTGTGTAGGAAGTCTACCGAACTGTGGAACAGAGCATAGAGAGAGTGTAATAAGGGTCTCTAGACAAACGGAATCTTACCACCGGTCAGAAAACATTGCGATCAACCATTCTTTCGGAGCGAGGCCCTCTCGGAGCACGGGAGTTTCGCAGCTTATAAATTTTGAATGAAGAAAATTAATTCACCCGCATACCCGTGCGTATAGAAGAATAAGCAGATGTCTCACCACGTATTCAATGAGTGCCCTATGTATGCCCAATTGCCACAATTCAAGTTGTCTTCAGAATAAGTTCCTCTAGCCTATACTTCCTATCCTCCTGCAATAAGGGTCGGACACACTATCCCATGAGACTGTGCGGCTGAGATGTCGGAGACCATATTCCCGAGAAAAAAAAATTCTATACCTGTGTATCTTCTATCAAGAGAAAGGAATGACGATGAAGTTGCGAAGTAATGCCATCACAAGTTTGATGACATCACAGGCAAATTCAAGCTGATGACGTCACAAACAGATTCGATAGATGATGATGACGTCGCAGGGAGTTTAAATTAGTTTATGTCTTTACCGTGCCTTTATCCCCTATCATGGGACTGGGTTTCCTTTTTCAATGTCTTTA
Source organism: Aspidiotus destructor (assembly GCA_035079395.1). Lineage (NCBI taxonomy): Eukaryota > Metazoa > Arthropoda > Insecta > Hemiptera > Diaspididae > Aspidiotus > Aspidiotus destructor. The sequence continues at coordinate 28,499,629 of JAVHKZ010000001.1, read as the reverse complement.
CCGGTACCCCAGCTGTCTATTGAAAACCTGAGAGTCCAAGTCGGTTGGAAATATGCAAAAGTCCAAAATGACTCCCCCCCCCCCCAGAAAATTAGGAAGGAATCTTTGACTTGATCCAGAATAGTTAGCTTACTACACTAGACCGAAAATGAAGGCGAGCGGGTAAGTCCCACCCCGAGATCAAGTAAGCCTCCTTTCCGTTGATGGATTTGGAATCCTCGACCTAATCCAGAAATCTGAGAATCTGAGAAGAAAGAAATAGTAAGTTACTAATTTGATGACGGCACGAACAAATGCTGTCACAGATGTTGATGATATCATGAAATGATTTAAGCTGTTACACGTTTTTACAGAGTCGTCATCCACTATCGAAAATTATTTCTGGTGGCTGGATCGAGCAACTATAAAGAGATATTGAAAATGATCTTTATTCATTTGGCTCCGCCAGAACACTCTTCTTATAAAAGCTTAAAATTCTTTCCCAAGCGCCGTCGCCAGACTTTTTGAAGCCTAAAGCAAAATTTTCACATGAGGCCTTTTAATTTTAATTTTTTTCCCTCTCGTCGGCGCGAGGCCTGATGCGGTAATACCTACTCGCTAACCACTGACGACAACCCTCCTCGACCCATAGACTTGAGTTTGAGACTCGACGTTGAGACTCGACGTTGAGACTCGAGACTGAGACTTGTGACTGACACTCGAGATTGAGATTCGAGACTGAAACTCAAACCTGACATTTGAGACTGAGACTCAACCCGATCTACAATTGTTGACAGATGACAGATGTGGAAAATCTGTCAACACTTTTCTGGCAAAAGCGGGCTGGAGAAGTGAATTCTGTCACATTTTGGGCCACCCGCCCACTCCCCCGCATCTACATAGTTGACAGATCTGATAATCTTGTCAACATTTGTATCAACGTTTGTCACACTGCACTCCGGGCAGAGGGGTTAGAGAGGTAGAGACAGACAATGACAGATGATAACATATTGTGGATCGGGAAGACTGACACTTGAGCTTGAGACTCGAGACTAAGACTCGAGCTTGAGGCTCGAGGAGACTGAGACTTAAGACCGAGACCGAGACCCAAGATTGAGAATCGAGGCTGAGACTCGTGACTAAGACTGGAGCTCGAGACTTGAGACTGAGACTTGAGACGGAGAATGAGACTCAAGTTTGAGAGTAGAGACCAAGACTCAAGCTTGAGGCTTGGTAAGGAGACTGAGACTCGAGATCGAGCTTGAGAATCGACTTTGAGAATTGAGGCCGAGAGTCTAGACGGACCCTCGAGACTGACACTTGCGCCTGAAATCAAGACTGCGACTCGACATTGACACTTGGAACCGAGACTCGAGACTGAGACTCGAGTTTGAGACTTGAGACCGAGACTGGAGCTCGAGACTTAAAAATGACACTCGAGCTTGAGACTCGAGACTGACACTCGGGACCGAGATTTGAGACTGAGCCTCGAGCTCAGCGTCGTCGACAGACTTTTAGAGACCTTAACAAAATAGATAATTAAAATTTTTTTCTCTCCTTTCCGATGCGAGGCCTACAGTAGCGCGAGGCCTGAAGCAGTATTACCTATTCGCCACCTCCTGGCGACGGCCCTGCTCATACATGCGGGAATTTTTTCAATTCTCACCCCTGAAAGAATTGGAAGATCGAAATTATGCAATTTCCTAAATTGAAGTAGACTTAGGTTTGATTTACGGACTAAAACAAATTGGGTGATTATCCAAATTGAAAGTCTTATCGTTCTCGTGTCATAAATCCTTTAAAGCTATTCCCATAACTCACTCAAAATGTCAATTTCTATAAGATCAAGCTTCTGACCAAGAAACAACCTGTAAGATCACTGAGATGAACGTCGAATCGATTTCGCTCCAAAAAACTTCCGGTCATTCTTTAAAAGATTTCTAATTCGTCCATTACTTCAATCACAAACCTGTGTAGGCAAATTAAATTGGGAAGAGTATTTACTCAAGCAATTTTCTAATCATCCGCGTCAGAAATTCCGCGAAAATTTTCCGACAAGACGAGAGCTCGAAGATCATTTCAACTTCCATCGCGATTATGTATCATCTTCATAGAATTACGTGGTCGACCGATGTCATATTTGAACTTGATTCGTCTTAACGGCTGCCGCTTACGCTGAAAAGGAAGTCACGGTCAAGGACTTTCTCGTACGCGACTACGCGTCAAACCTCACCTCAACCAATTCTAATAACACCTACCACGTCTTGACGAGTGACCAAGGTACAACATGGAGGGTGATTACGTGTTAAAAGTTACATCAGAAAATGTGAATCGCGAAAAAATTATTTCGTCCTACGCGGCATCACGTTCACGTATACATCGACAATAATTTTAATTAATTCATTGCAGCATACCGTCGCGCGCTACTTAGAAGAGTAATAATCATGAAACTATTCGTCAAAAGCGTTCTTAAGGTTGAATAAGCTCATGCTATATGTAATCGACTTTTGATGAGGTTTTTCACCCCATATCAACGGTTAAAATTGACTTTTTTTTTTTTCATTACTCTCTCTGTGAGAAAAGAACCGGTTTCAAGTAACGAGGATGATGCGCTCAAGAAAGAGTTAAAAAAATAAAAAAGGCATAATATAAAATACCGACCAAATTCGTATAATATGCGGCTGCGCACCGAGAAGCTGAGATTTATCGTCATTACCGCGCGATTCCAGATCAATAATAAAAAATTTCGATCTCGATGAGCGAGCGTGTCGTACGAGTTTTCGATTTCTTCAACCTTTCCCATTCTCATTTGTTCGATCACACAGTTGTTGATAATGCGATACGGTGACTACGACCTGCGACTGTCTAGTTTGACCGCATAAATAAGTACCTAGATATAGTAACGATCTATTGGCATTGTTATGGTTGATTGTCGTGAACACTGACTGCCAACAAGCTGGCGTACCACTATTGAAAGTACGAAGTGAGAATGGATTGATATAATGTACGAGTAGATCCGATATATTCGGTTCGAATAAATAATTCTACGCGTATTATAATATTAGCTTACTGATTATTTGAACAGACCTCCTGCTCGCCGAGTGTAATATGAAAATAGTCAATAGGTAAACGCGGAGACCCCGCTAGCGTCGCACCATTTACACTTGTTTCCTTCCGGTGTTACGAACAAAGGCTGTCTACATCCCTATAGTGAAGTCATACCATACCTCATTCGGGCCCATTTAACACGTCTTGTTCGACAACAGATTATCTGCAGAATACAGGATCCATTATTAGTTGGTACTGCGCCGCCGTCGTCGCGAACTTGACGGGATTGATGCTGCCGCAATTTAAACACGAGTCAACTTTCGTTCTCGCTCATTCTTCAGCCTCGTTTGCTTTCTCTTTCGTATGGGACAGGTGAGACCTCTTCATCACTTCATTGGCTTTGTCTGACGGAAATGATATTACCTGCTTGCCGTCGACAACTCATCATCAGCGCAGGTGTAATTTGTTATTTAAAATACGTGTAACCGAAGTTGAGAAGAAATTTTACGGCACGTCGCACCGTCGTCGAAAGAACGGAAGAAGATGGGGATCGAAGAGAGGAAGCAGATTTTTAAAGCTAAAAAATCATTCGAGTCTTCAATCGTCGCAGGGCTTCATAGAGCACAAGAGGAGGCTAAAACCAACAGTTATAGTCCAGTTCAGAAACCTTGAAGACGATACTGATGTCACGAAAAACCGCGGTTGTTTTGCTGCTACGACGTTATCTATTGGAAAGTTACCTTTATCCAGGGTGGAGTTTGATGTCATCAGAACCTTAACCTGATAGAGCCTATATAATATATCTATGGAGCGGGGTGAGTTAGTTACCCTACACAAAGTTTTAGATCCCTTGTACACTTTAGTGGGATGCGTTCTGTCAATCCACTGGTTAGTAACAAACAGTTCATTAGGCACTTGCTAGGTTAAGAAATACTGGTGGAGAGGGGAGGCGAATGAGTGAGCCATTTAAATGGCCTTACATACAGAATACTAGGCTTACAAGTACTGAGAAATACTGGTGGGGAGACACTATCATGACGTCCATCATAGAATACATCAGAAGTTGATATGATCGGTAGAATCGATCGATTTCCAATAAATCACTATCCCGTCGATAAGATTGGAGACTTACTCTGGCTAATACGGGCGAACGAGCGAAGCAAGTGAGCTAGTCAGAGTGCCCAACACACAGTATAATTTACTGGGCTCGAGCCAGGCTATGCAATACTAACGAAAGTAAAAGCGAACTACCTCAGAGTGTGGGTGAGCCCGTCAGTTGGTTAGCCTCTGAGATGGAGCACGCATATAAAATTCTACGCCACGAGTCTCCGAAAAAAAGAAATGCGGGAAAAATATTTGTACCCCCCCCCACCCCCAAAAAAACGAATATGAAGAATTGTTCTCATGAGAATGGCCTCACATCATCCCTGCTTACTACATTAAAGTCCACGTCTAAGAAATTGAAAAATACTCCCCACAACGACAGAACTGAGCCTATTGAAACGTAATTTCTTGACAAATTACGACTCTTCGAATGAAACTGTTTCACCCGATTATGTACTTATAGCCACAAATTCCAAGGTTGAAGCATTCACGAAAAGAAAAAATAATAAATACTCGATGGGAGGAATTTGGAGATTTGCAACCAACACATTGTTTGGAGCACCGTTCTCAGTCGTTTTTAGCGAAAAAATACAAGTTCCAGAATTTAACTATCCTTCGGTAAATCGGACCAACGTCGTAGAAATTTTGTAACCTTGACACTGATGATGAAATTCGTATCACGTGTCCGTTCCTCGTACGAAAATTATTTCCAATTCGTGAGTCAATTCATACAATCATACGTCGTCGCGTCGGTTTCCAAGAGTTTTTAAATCTATTGCAGTCGAGTATAACCGTCGTAAATTCGTGATGAAAATACGAAATGCTCTACCTGTTACGATATAATAAATATTTTTAAAAATGCGCTTTAGAGTTTCTTAGTATTAGACCATATCTGCAACATTACTTCAATCTTATTCCTAACTTTTTTGTTTTCTTATCGTATTGTAAACTGCACACGTACAAGAATGTATAATGTACTCTTATCGTACATACGCCGTAGTTCAAATTCTCGAGTTCCTGAAGAATTTTCGTCACGGTTGCGAGCAGGATTCTTTCCCCAGAGCTTCTCACTGCTAGCCCGGAGGATGACAAACGGTGACGGGTAATTGGTATTTTGACCGCGTGCGCGAGCAACGGTGATGACTGACTTTATTTATCACTGAGAATCGCTGTCGATCAAAAATGTCGAGAAAGATATACTTAGAATGGATAATCTTAAGAAAGAATTAAAAACACATTAATCTAATCCTCTTATTGATCGAGTGTGTGGCCTCGTCAAAGTGCGTCTACCAAGTGAACGTACGAACAAAAGACCTACATAACAGTGAATTAGAATAAGAAAAGCGCTGGAAAAGGGCGACAAACAGTAGTCTAGCAAGAACAGGTTCTTTGTGCATTTGACAAACTATACCTCGAGTGAGCAGGTTGAATCCCTTTTCATCATTGAAAACTACGAGTAGGCACGTGCCTTGTATTCTTCCGCGAAGTTCTTTTTTCCATGGGGCAACAAATGTGCCGTGTGCGCTCAATTTTTTGCGGACAAAATCAAGGAAGAGGTTCTTTTGGGAAACGGTAGATTGAGATATTAACGCAAGGGAATAAACCAATTTTTCAAGATTTTTCGGTTCTTCACGAGAGTGGGACTGACTTATTTCTACACTGTGATGTCATAGCATACTCAACTCGTGATCAACATGGCGATATAAGACTTGTACGTAGCTTTACTTGGTTTGTATATCGTCATCTTTTCCCTCCAGTAGTAGTTTATACTAATATACTAAAAATGGGCAACTAAAAGAATTCACAAATCTTCAGCACCCTCTTCAAAGCACTAGCCTTCACTGATAGTTTGAGGCTGGCTCATTCTGATCGGTCATTTTCTTTCCAATAAGAAGTTTGTTTTTAAGATAGATTGAAGAAATTTCTCGAGAAAAACTCATATCTATTTTGATAATTATGCTTGTGACTCGATCAATTGAGGCAAAGCCAGGCCCGGACTAAGGAGATGTGAGGTACGGGTTCCGAGGCCTACTTTTTTGGTCGAGCGCGAGGAAATTTCTTCTCTCCTCGCGAGAAACACAAACACAAGTTGGAAAAAATGTCAAAAGTATAATGTGGAGGCCCTCTTTTTGTCCCAGGGATCCAACTTAATCCTGAGCTGGGCAAAGCCACCTATATTTGAGGATCCATCTGTAAAGAAGGCGTTCATGAAGAAAAATTGATTACAGAAAAACCAGTTCGAAGTTTCAGCTCAAAATGTCTCCGCAGCAACGAGTGCAATCAAAAAAATTAGAAAAATAAAAATTAAAGAGCATTTCATCTTCTATATTAGAGGCAACAATCACATTTTGAATATATTTAGCAAGGAACAAAGTAGAGATCCTCAAAAATATGACAACAGACGCCCTTTTTCTGGAGATGAAAAAATCATGGGTTAAAAAAAGAAATTCAGAGAAGATAGTTTATGATCTGAAACACATAAAAATCAAAATCACTGCAGAAAGGGCGTCCAATAGACCCCGCTCTTGTTACAGTTAGGTCCTCTTTTACAAGCCATGAACGTAGAGTTGGCAACTAATGCGCAACTGTGGACCGACTTTCATACAGGCTCTTATGGGAGAAACCACTTCAAAAGCTATAACTCGAGAAATATCAAGTTTCATGGGAAATTGAAGATGATAAAAGTTTTAGCCCTTGAAATTTAACAATAGTCGACTCAATTTTTTCTTAGGAAAGGGATTTTACAACTGAATGCGAGCGCTCATTGTGATGTTGCCTTTCTACTGTAAGTTCATGGCTCGTAAACATGCAGGAGTTTGATTCAGATGTAAACAAAAACTTGCCGGTCAATCACAAGGAGCGCCTTAAGTCAGATTGGTCATATTATAATATTTGTATTTTTCAATTTAAATTGAGTAGTGCTAGGACACGGCCGTATAGTCGACCGTTCACTTTTGGTCACATATATGCTTTTTGGGTGTGGAACCACGTTTTTATGGTATAGCCCAGTTTTCTGTAACGTCAATCAGCGGATAAACGCTAGCAGGCTTTGAGTTGCTTAAGAGCTTTGCTCCAGCTGGCATGTTGACTCTTATAAGAATAACACAGTGAGCTAAGATCAACGTGTTCCTAATTAAAAATAAGGAATTTCTTAGATACTACAAGTTGATGAACAGACGCTGAGAACATAATAGATTTTAAATATATATCTCTGATTTCTTATTTATTTCTAATTTTGAATTATTTAAGTAATGATCTTTGCTCCCAATGTTATTCATATGGGAGTCAACAAGTCAGTTGGAGCAACGTTGGGTAGTTTTGCTACAGTTATTCGATAGAAACCTAATCTGTTTGCGATATTTCGCAATACTATCGCGATACTATCGAATGAGTATCGATGTGTGATGTCATAGGAAAACAGTCCTATTTCTTAGTCACTTCTATCATCTGGTAACACTAGAATACATTCCTTGACAAGATTTTCCAAAAAAAATATAACGATCAGGAGAAAAGTATCTACCTCACAAGTAGCGCAGGTACTTCTTGCCTGATCGATGTTTTTCATCCAAACTATTGATAGTTTTAGGAAAAACCATCAGGACTATTGATAACATGAGACTATCGACTATCGCCCATCACTAGTGGCTAGGGTTGCATCAATTGAAAAGATGAGCGTCACGCTATGAGAACATGACTCACGTGATTCCCAAAACCAGATTCAAATATACAGCGATGAATAGAGATTTTTAATATTATCTGTATTATCTCGGAAAAGAACACAAATGAGGCAATAACAAAGATAACGCCTGACATTTCCTTCTAGATAGTCGTTCATTCATCAAAGTTCAAACAATTTTGTTTTTCTCTATACAGTGGCGATACTAGCGCTGACTGGCCCAAAGTGTCGCGCAAAGACGGAAAAATCAAAGGACAACGCAAGAAATGGATGGAAGCTTTCCTTAAATCGATTGAAGTCAATCTTCATGACGAGCCAACAAGTAAAAAAAAAATTACGGGTTCTTCAACGGAATTAAACGAAGGGAGGCAGGGAACCTGTTTTATGAGTCTTATGGTGTTTGAAACGTTTGTATATCTGGCTCATTGAAGGGGCTGGGTCAATCGGTATATGGCGTATTGCATATCTAAATACTTGAAGGAGCTATTTTAATCAGGCTATCAGTGCTGCAAGATGATACAAAGGAACTTGGGATTTATTGTAGGGGTGGTGTTTGAAGCATTGCATACCTGGCTCATTGAGGGAGCTAAGCAAAGTGCTGTATGAAGGATTGCATATCTGGTTACTTGGAGGAGCTGTATTGATCAGGCTATACTCACCGACTTCCAAGCTATACATATAATAGGACGGGGACTTGAAATACAGTAGAGTGGACTTAAACTAGGCTAGAACCTCTCCTTGCATTATCCTAGATTTATACTAGTATGTACAGGGTCTGGCAAAATGATGTGAACAGTTGAACGAAAAACTTTGGAAGGACTCCGCAACAATTTCGTGGAGTTCCCCGGTTGACCGTTCACATACGATAGGAGAGGGACTTGGAAAAAATTTTCGACTTCAGCCGGTTATGTATACGACAGGAGGGGACTCGGAAATTGGAAAATTTTTTGCCTTCGAGCCAAAGGTGATGAAAAGCGACTTCCAAGCTATGAGTGATAGGAAGGGACTTGAAAAATAGTCGACCTCTACTTGGAAAATTTCTCAAGTTCCAAGGTCATGTTGCCTCCCGGACGGCGAACGGCGGTAATTTTTTCCGGGAGAACCCCCTCGATGAAACAGGTTTCCTGTTAATTACTTTCTAAAAATTTCGTTCTCTGAATTTGTTGCCAAATAGCCTCGTTCTTGACTGATAAATTCGTCCTGATCCAGTTTCCAGTCTTGTCGATTGTAGCGCTACTGGCGGGTTACCGGCTCAAATATAATAGCTCGTGTTTTGCATCCTTCATCAATCGTCATGTAAGAACGGATTGGTTGAGCAACTAACTCATTTAGAGGGACACAATTCAGCATAATCATGCTTCCACCTGCTTGACGTAAAAGTAATCGCGAACATTCATTCTAGAGCTAAATTTTGACCTTCGACCTGGTACTCAAGCTATCAAGTTTGGAAAAAATGATGGCCTTGGAACTGTGCACTTAAGATCGAGCACTGGAGCAAATTTCCAAATCAAACTTCCCCGCGATCCCATAAACTTGAAAATCTATCAAGCAACGATGAAGGGCGTTTTTCAAAAAATTTTACATGGAATATACTTTCATTTCATATACGTGTCTCCTCTCACATTGGCACCGCCCCACGCTCGTATATTCTTTCTTCTCGTTTTATACTCAAAATATTCGTACCTGCGCGTTAATTTTGTTACGAAAACGGTTTCTTCCATTACGATGATATAAGTCACAATAATAATTACATCCTGTACAGAACAAAAATTTGTGTACCTACTCGTATGAATTATTATTACGTTCTTTTTCGAAATTACGAACAGTTATATGCACTCGTACGTATTTTTCGAGCGTGAAAGAAAAAAAAAACACACTCATACAGAGGAGAGAAAGGAAGAAGAAAGAGAGAGAGGGGGAAAAAAGAGTCATAATGAAACAACTCATAAGTTGGCTATTGAATTTAAATGAACGTATTTACCTGACTCTACCTACAATATACTCTTCATGTACCTTACCAGGGTTCAACGTGAAACTGAGACGTAATGAAAAACGGTTCGCTAGCAAAATATACATTAACTTATAAGATACATGGCCTGTGACTAGCGGACGAAGTACAAACAGTGCACTGCCAGGGTATAACATTCATATCGTATCGTAGCCAATTGTACCGGATTCATGGTTGGTAGGTTACGACAATGTACAATGTTTTTTTTTTCTACAGAAAATACAGAGAGGGAGGAGGAGAGAGTGAGAGAATACAGATCACAGCAAAGGTCTCACATATAGTAGCGTACAAATCCAGGAAAATAACACTATTATAACGAGCAGTGCGATTTGCTTTCAACCCTACCCGCCTACCTCTGATGAGATCGCATGAAAAGCTACGCTGAATAAATTAGATTAATTAACGTCATTTCCGAAAAATAAGCAGAAAAAACATTACGGCACCTGTGTCATCGGGCATCATCGATCGAATCACTTCACGCGCTAATGATGGAGTTGCGTGATTTTTCCCCTAAAAATCGTTATTCGCGCGAAAGTTCAATGTACAACAATTACAATAGGGCCAAAGTATGCGATATAACTTTAAAAAATTAACCATGAAGTACGCCTCAAAAATCTACTCCGCGAACTCACGTGATCTTCTAGTTCCTGTATCATTTCGAATTCTCCACTTACTCTTGACAAAGAGAGAAAAAAAAACAGGTTACGCATTCACATTACTGTATTTCCTTTGTAGCTCTTCATGTACGTGAACAAAGCATTTTTTCCCTCGTATTGTACGCGTTTTTCTCAGTCGATGTACAACAGGAGATTTTTGTATTGTAGGCGGGTGTCAATTCACTTTCAAAAAGAACTTCATAAATAATGGTAATTTTAGTCTTATTACGGTTTGTTTAGTTGCCCAGCCTCTTTCTGGTGTTTCGATCTACATAGATATGCTAAATATGTAGGCAATACGACTTATGATGCAATTACATAACTTCTATATGAACTGTCATTTACTGTGAAAAGTATTTACAGTCGAAAAATAGATCCCGCGAAGATATGCCGACAATAAAGACTTCGAATTATCTCTACAACACAAAGTTGAAGACCAATAAACTCGTCGTAGATGAGGGCTTTATCCAAATCGAGTCGTCAGGACTCCCCTACCCTAATTAACATCATATCATTAGACTCCCGGTGGGAGTAGAAAACAAACATTACAATATTTTACAAATTCGGTAAAAATTAATGAGCATACACCACATTAAAAACAGTAGGTATTATGCACAAATGCACAAAAATAAGGGGTACCGACAGTTCTATAGAAAGTGAACTTTTGGGAAGGAAGTCGAAATTTCTGGTAACTATTGGGTCAATATCTCAAATCAAAATACGTTCCACTGTCAGAAGATTTCTGAAGTCATTCATTCAGGCAACAACTCTGACGGCGACCATTGGAATAAAGCTCTGCCTCTTCTTTAATGAAGAAGTTTCTCAGTCAGCAAATAACGTGGAATGAAGTGCAATGCAATTTAGGTACTGAAATACTTGTGGACTGAAACTGATTTGAACAGTGATGTCAAATTTGAAGATAATTCTGCCTTACTTACAGCTAGAAATATCAAGCTCATTTCCATGGCAACGTGGGTCTTGAAATTGTACCTCATATCCATTGTGTGAAGACGATCATACAGGTTCTTTCGAGCCTGAGCACCACGTGAAAAATTATGATACATTGAAATTTGCTCACAAATAAAACTTTAGAACAATGATGGACGACTCTCCAGTCATCCAGCCGCGAGAACAAAATTGAGCATCACACAGGGCAAAAATGGACTACTTCCACTTTTCGAGTTTAGTCCAGATAAATGAGAAGTAAATGATGAAATAACCTACATTAGAAAAATCCCGAAAATTTTTTTCTTAGCGATAATTATTTCTACACCTTGCACACACCTACGAGTGAGCACATCTATTGAGAATCACGATTAGCAATAAATTTTCAAACTACTCTCGAGACCTGATGAATCAGTAGTCAAGGTAAAAGTTGACACGTGGTCATTAAACGTACCTAGGTTAGATACACTTGAACTTCAGATCAGGTATTCCTAAATTTCAGGTGCTTATTAAAATTTAGCAGTTTTCTGCATCGAAAACCGTTCCAGTCTGCATTCTACAAAACGAATTATATGACGAATTTCCATTCAATTTGTCCGAAGTTGATGTTGCAAGTATAATTTGCGCACGTGCTCAATTTTGGTTAGCGAGCTTCTTGGTACTGTTTTATCGCGGCACGTTATAGGAATTAATATCGCATTTACAAATACAAAAAACTAAGTCCGTGTGTATTTTCAATGCACACGCGTGCGAAATTTATGTTTCTTACCACCCAGTGAGGTTTATTTTCTTGTAATGAAGGCAGTATATTCGATATATCGCGCTGCATAATAGGCTGTAATAATTCTATTTACCGAACTTTCTATCTGCTGATAGTCAATTCGCTTTCTTTTTGTATTTGAAAAGATTCGAAGTATAATAATGCTAATAACATGTAGGTACACTATCAGTAAGTTGATATCAAATAAGCCCTAACTGTCATAGACGAAGACAGCACAATTGTAATTGTCCAGCTGATCTTCGCTGATATAAAAGTTATCTTGTCTCAGGTAGAGGAGGGAATAGTATAGATTTTGGCGAAATCGAGTCGTGCATTTTCTCTCTCAACATGCTTCAGATCGATGAAGAAAGGAGAGCGATATAAGTTTATGAGATTCCTTTTCGTCGGTGCGGTCAGAGCAAGCTGAGACGGAAAAAGGCAACATTATGCCTCTAATTTCTTGTAGGCTCAAATGAGAGAAATTGAGCTACTTTTTCTTGTGGAAAATTTCAAATTTACCTTTTTACTATTGTTGGTGTAGTCGAAGGAAAAGAGGGAGAAGGGGGGTGAGAGAGAATGACTCCATTCTTTGATAGTTGACAAATTGGTTCGAAAAAATTATAAAAATGTAATTACGGCTCTTACCAATAGGTACAACATAATATTGAATACGAACAAAATGATTCAAATTTTACACTCCCTTCTTCTTTTTACCAAGAAAAAAATTCCTGGTACGGTCATTGAATTTTACAATTATTTTCTTACGTACTGTTCGAAGTAAACTCTTGATTCTCCGCGCCAAAAATAAATCCATTAATCTGATCATCGTCGTCAATCCTATGCCTTAATTTATATGGTACAGGAAACTTACCTGCAATGAAAAGAGAAAAAAATAACTTTAGTCAAAAATACAAATAAAATAGCGAAGATTATAAAAAAAAATGTACAATATTTCAAAATGATTATGAATTCTCATCTAACATAGACAGAATTCGAATTCACTTTCATCAATCATTCAAGTCTTGAAGCAAATATACAGTATACCTAACAATAAGTGAATTTCGATTATTCAGTGATTTCTCATCGGATCCGACCCCTTGCCTCTTCATTTGCTCCTTACCCTGGGATATGTCATCAAGAGTGATATTGACACTCCTGAAATTTTCAGCTGCAGTTTGGAAATGATGATCAGAATAGTTCAAATTGACGGGAGTCGGGTTTTTTAGGAACACATTAGTTCCTCTATTGGTGGAGGAAGAGAGAACTAGAGAAGAGGAATTTCTTTATCACATTCTGTCTGTTATAAATAGAAAACGGATCTCTTGGCATTTGCCGAACCGTTTCTCTGGGCGCTAGAGAAGTGCTGATGAAAGATGAGTCCAAATCAGGAGACTGGGGACCCGGGAACAAAATTTTATTTTGCCAAAAATTGCCAAAAATGGGTATGAGTGCCGAAAATGAGCAATGTGAAGAAGCATAAAAGCTCTAATGTACGTTGTAAACATGCAAAATTTGTAAAAAAAAAAAAAAAACACAAAAAAAACACAAAAACAAAAAAAAAGTTTACAATTTTTGTCCAAAAAACCGTAATAGTACATTTTGTATCGAGTGGCGAAAACAAGCAATATTGGAACGAGCGAAGAGTAGCCGCTCGAGCAAAGCGAGTGCGGATAGTGAGCGAGTTACAATATTGTTTTTCGACTCGAATTACAAACAGTACTTTTTATAATACATGAAGCAAAATTAAACTCTCAAAAGTAGAATTTATTATAGTTTTGATGTTCGATTATTGTTTAAATGGCACCACTGACGCGATTTTCGCTACGGGTAAAACACTTTCGCCACGGGAAAAACATTTTCGCCACGGTTCTGATAACGGCGAGTTTTGCTTCAAAAAACGAACACAATACGCGGCACTTTCGCTACATGTATTATAAAAATGTATCAATTTTTGTTTTTTAGCAGGGAACTCGCTATCCATTTTGTTAGGGGGATTACATCCTCAGAGAATGTCCGCGTCCCCGTCCGCGTCCGGAAGTTTCTGTGAACTGCGTGACGTGACGTGACGTGAGACGCTTCATGACGTCATCAATGACCTTGACCTACTTTAGGGACTTGGAAAAATTTCAACTTCCAGCCTTCATTACATAAGGCTAAGACACTAAAGACGGGAGATATGCTGGGACTCCATATTGTATAGAATTACAACACACTACTACATAGGCTGCACACACTCACACCAACATAAGACACAGAAGCCGCAGAAATCAAATGGAGTGCAGCCATCAGCTACAGACTTAATTCTATACAATATGGAGTCCCAGCATATCTCCCGTCTTTAGTGTCTTAATAAGGCCTGGTATACAGTATCCTGAGAAGAGCCCAGCCAACTCATCTGCTGAGGGGGCATTTTTGCGCCAACGTGATCGCGAGCGTGGGGTTGCCGACCTCTAAATTTTTTTTGCGTTTTTTACAAATTTTGCATATTTTTCTTATTAATTTTCATAAATGCCAAATAATGCCAAATTTCATATTTTTTTAGCCAAATTTTGAATTTTTATTGCCAAAAAATCCGTTCCCTAGTTATAAAGAATGTCTTTTCAATTCCGTAATAGGATCGAGAAAAGCTGAAAACCAACTCTCACCTGTCAATGGAGGGAAATTTTGAGAGGAAATTAGCCTTTGTGAACCCCTTAGTCGGATTTGGGGAGAGGGGTGGGGAGGAGGCCCATCTGTAGTACAACGAATAAACAATGAAAAATTACTTACATGTGTATTGCAAAATACAGAAGAGAATTGAGGCCCGCGCACACTGAGGGACTTTTTAGCGGAGGACCCATTTTGTGTTTTATGCAGAGGGGGGAGGGGGGACTCATTCTCAGAGAAAGGTCAGTAAGCGCGCCCGCTTCCAACTTTTGTGACGTCATCCTTTTCTGGAGATATTCAAAGACTTACGATATTTTTGATCATCGAGCCGTACCAATATATGAGGAGGAACTTGAAAACAGGACTTAGGGACATCAATTTGTGAAGTCATCAACCTGAATTAGAAGGGTAGGCTAGATACTATAGGATTTTCTAAACTAGATCACGTACAGAGAGAGCCAGGAAATATTTACTGCTCCTTATGATAAATATTTTATCATATGTACTGCGAGGTATATGTAGTACAGATGAAATAAAGATTGCTAAGCATATCAGTGATACTGCCTCATGACTAAAGCCTCCCATACATAGCAACTTTTTTCTTCCAATGGTAAACTTGAGCGTCATTTTCCTTCCACAAAGACTTTACAAAACCACTCGGACCTAATACGTCTATTCAATTAAACTTGAAGAAAACAAGAATAAGACGAGCTGTTTTCCACGGAGTCGTGAAGTTTGCAGGTTCCCCACTGGAGTTTTTTCATCATTCATCTTGTGGGTAGAGAATCCACACACAGATTGGTACTGGACCCACAAAAGCTAGACCTGGAGATCTGGCCGTGTGTATAGCAATCCCAGTTGGGACTTGGTTCACCACCAATATTCAGGGCAGTATCATCTGTTGTTTGCTACCAAGAGGTCATTCAGTTTTCGATACCTTGATTGTCTTCTATAAGAGAAAACATTTGCATGAGTATTACTGCAATTGAAAGATTTTTCACTTTTGGAAGTTGTCGATTTCGAATACCACTACAAATACCTCAGATGCATGAGGGGCGATTTCAACTCGTTTGATCGGCCATAATTTCATTCTAGTGTAATGCAGAAATAGACATCATCAGTCGCTCCTGTCTATATTGCAACTTTTGTCCGTTTCTCAGTTGGTAGAGATGTAAAAATGAATGAGGAAGAATGTGCTTGTCTGACATGAAGTTGATGTACGTCGCTTTTCAGGTATTTAGTCAAAGTCCGCGGAAAAGTGAACGCCTCGGTGATATTGGATTACTGAAGAGTGTGAATAAGCGCGTCTTGAAATAAGAGTGAGAGCCTATGGGAATCAGGGGGCGATTATCGTTGAGTAAGTGAGATAACTTCTTATACTCACATTACTCATGTGAGCGTGATGTCACCGACAATGCTGAAGCCTCTATTCAAAAATAATAAAAAAAGAATCAAGTTAATCAAAAACTGGAACTTTTTATACTCGCGAAGGGTTGTGGAAGTTACATTATTTTCGTCCCATATCTTTTCCCATGATTTTACTTGGTATCTCTCGATCATGTAGCAATTATGAACTCGGAAGTTCACTGATGACTTATCAAACTTATTACAAGATAGAAGCACAGAGGTATTTAGGAGTTGAATCAATAAATAAGAAAGATCAAGTCGAGCTAAAGATTTGACTCGTGTCACGCAAAAGGAAGACTAATGACCCCTCGTGGTGAAATGAACACAGTCGTTCAAATGACTGCAATTACTTGGCGATCGGTTACAGGTGATAACACTCGATAGCGATTGTTTTTAATGTGGAATAAAAATAAAATCCTTGAACGAGGAAGGGGTAGGAGAAAATGTCGTTGTATATAAGAGAGCGCAGTATCGAGTATACTAGCGTCACGCATTCCTAAATAAAAACCATATTCACGCTTTATTAGCGGTAGACTGCGTCGTATTCCATACTCCGTTGTGTATTATCGAAGTTGAATTATATTGCCTACAGCCGATAAGTCGTGAGGCAGAGGATTCCCTTAGCTACCGTCTGTACGCTATATAGCGTGGGGCAAACCGTGGCAACGCTTAGCGACCTACACAGTATATAAATGCGACAATTATTTTTCAATCAAACCAGCTTGATTTACGCGAACGTTCGTTGTTTTTCTTAATAATTTGTGTGAATGCTGATAATTAACAAATTAACGCGTCTTGAAGTCAAACATGTCGTCCAAACAGCGGGTAAATCGCGGTGCACAACCATGTATACTGTATACAGGATTAAGCGACAATATAATTATATCTAAAAGATTTAATGAATGTGTTGGCTGCGGTGAAGACGTTATAAATTGGTGTACGATGCTCCCTAATGCATTAAGAATCAACTTTGGTCACATTATAGACTCCGCAATAACGTCGACAAGAAAAAATATATACAAAACGTGAACGGAAGAGAACCGCCTTTCTCTTTGATAACAATGCCGAAACACGAATTTGAACCTTGCACATTCGTCGCTTGGATGATTTCCAATATCGCGCATGAAGACGTTGCGTTTAGGTACTGTGTTTTTTTTTTGAAAAATAAACGTTTTCAGTATGTATCGCAAATAGTAATATAGTAGGGCAGTATAGCCAATTTGTTGAATTTGATTATATTTTGCTCAGGTAAGGGGGAAGGAAACGAATAGAAGCCGAGGAAAACTGAAAGAAATGATAACTAATTGACGTCAAAGCGCGCTAAACTTATCTAATGTAGGTCAAGAAACGCTAGCGCTCAGCTTGATAGAAAAAATCATATGACCCGAACATCATCCGAAAAAGTGTTTTTCAACCGAACAGTAATTAACATGATCTGACTCAGCCAACAAAACCGTCCTCACTCTCTTTGACCCCATACAAACTTCTTCCATCAGAATCGTCCTAGGAGCTTTTCGCATCAGCCCTAAACTCAGCTCACGTGCAGAAGCCTCTGTTCCCCCCTCCACTTTCGCAGACTCATACTAACCACTGAATTTTCATCTTCTGTCTCACGATTCCCAGATCTCCGTATCTTTGACCGCATTTTGTAACAAAATGCCAATCATCCCCCAAATAAACATATCCGCCTTCAATTCAATCATCCGTAGCTAATCCTCTAAAACCTATACACGCATTTTCCTCCCCTTGGACACTCCCTCAACCTGAAATACGTCTCGATCTCACAGAAATCCCCAGAAGCGATAAATCTACTTACATCCATCAAACCAAAAGTCTACTTCAGGACTACCCTCACCGCACTCTCTGCCTCTGGGACGGATCTAAAACAACCAAAAAAACAGCTTATGCATACTCCATCGATGGAAAAATCACTTCACACCGAATCCGCAACATCGCCTCCATATTTACAGCTAAACTCATGGCCACACATTCCTGCCTCTCCCATCTCGCTCAATTTTCCCTTATGAAGAATTCCTCCTCTTCGCCAACTCACTCTCTTCACTCCGCTCACCTACCGATACGTACACCTCTAACGCTCTCACCCAACGCATTCTCCTTACACTCCTCACACTTAACTCAATTTACATTTATTTTCAAGAACACGATACAGTTGATCAAGCCGCCAAAATTGCCACCTCCTTCAACAAAATATCTGACAACCCCCTCCTACTAGCCTTCGATTATAAAAACCACTACCGTTCCCTCATAACTCAATCCTGGTGCACCATCTGGAAAAATCAAACTAACAACGGAGTCCTCAGCATCAAAACAATTCCTGTCCCCTGGTCATCCTCCATTAAGAACATAAGACAAGAGGAAGTCACTATTTCCCGTCTTAGAATTGGTCATATAAAAATTATCCACACTCACCTAATCAACTCCAACATCCTAACTCCTCCCCCTTGCCACCGAAAAAGGGTTTGCCAATTTTCTCTATTTTGCTCGAAGAAGTAATCAAAAGCACCATCTGACGAAGATTGCTTAGCTTTTGAATGACGTCAATTTCAGTAATGATTCTTCAAAATTAATTCTCCTTCTGCGCTGAGTTTTATGCGAATCAAAAACTTCCTGTAGGGTGACAAAAGATACAGTTTGTATTTCCTTTCTCCCCAGTGAATTTTGCAATTAGAAGGGCTTGGGGGTTCTCTTTTGAAGACAGGAATCGTGCAGCCCCTTTTTTGAAATTTTCTCGAGCCCCTGTAGAAGGTCGAAGCTGCAAAATTGCAGTTCGGGGAAAAGAGGGATGAGGCCTAGTACGGCTTAAAGCCTCGACGGTAGAGACATGAAAATGTCAACACGCAATAAAATGTGGATGAGATCTGGAGTTTTGTCGTCCTTTGGAAGAATTAAAGATTGAGAGACACTGATCTAAGAGGAGAGTGGACTCGAGACATTTTAGGCTTTAGACTTTGCGTTGGTTTAATCGTACAACAGAAAACTCAACCAAACTATTGGTCTGAAAGAAAGACTCAACTGGTTCTAAAGTCTCACTGTGTTTGATTGGAACTTTTGCTCGTCATTTTTCATTCCATAAGACTCTGATGCGACATTCAAAGTAACCAATCCGAGTCCCATGTATCCGTACAAAATAATTTGTAAGATCGCTTCGTCGTTGAAATTTTTTCTTGCAAGTAGTCATCTACGAATTAGACTGAACCAAGAGGAAAAGATGTGGAAAGTTTGGCCCTTCCGAATTTTCATGGAGCTTTCCTACAAATTGACTCTTACCTTTCGCTTTCCGAGATCTTGTACAAAGTACTCGATTTTTGCTCTCGTAAGTACAAATATTATGACCGAGAACTTCTTATTTATTTTCAGCTTAAACTTTTAAAGTGGCCCTCAAATACAATTTATTTAAAATCTCATCAACGATATCTAGTTTCCATTCTGCCTACTTCAAGGTACTTTTAAATCGTATAAGCCCGTGCTAGGAAAGAGACAATGCATGATGTACGTGTGATAATATTCTTATGGCTTGGATTCAAATAATATGTTTAATATATTATTTACGAGGTTGCTGAACGCAGAAGTTTGGTCATTGCGTGTACGAGTATCAATTTCCTACAGGCATTAAGCGATATAAAGAAAAATATGTAAAGTCGCGTTAACACTTTTTCTAATTATGCAGGCTTATCTTTTCTGGTACGATTTATCGATTCTCAAATTTCGTCGAATAAACCAGTGACATAATTGAAAAGACACGCGCTAGAAACGTGAGCAGCCGATTGCTGAAAATTTACCGTATTCATAAATTTTTTGATAAATGTTGAGTAAAAATGAGAAAAAAATTTTGTATGTAGTTTCGGAGATGTTAAATCATCGAATTTCGATTCTAAAATATTTATCTACGAGTTTCATAGATAAATATCTCAAAGTATAATGATTTGTCGTTCGCATCTGGAAAGCCTCGAGCAAAAAATGTATATATATGTACTTAGTCATGCACATCTCGCGGTTCAAGGTAACCTATCCTTAAAAATTCTTTTTACAATAATATAATCGCAGAAAATTTTCAAAGAATACGAAAAACGCTCTCATTTTAAGTTGGTTTTATTCTCAATGCTTTGACGAGCACGGGAATTCCTATGAAAACGATATTTCTAAAACAGTAACACATTATTCATCGTTGTAAACCGATATCGTTTTTTCTTCCATAAATTGGTTACTAGACGAGGGAAAAGAAAAAAAACGTTTTCTCAACGCAACGACATATTCATCGAAATTCATTGGATTTCATATCGTTTTCTAAAAGCGAACTAAGCACGCGCCTTCAGTTTATAAAAAAATCTTCTTACTGTGCAAAGAAAGTTTATCATACAGTGACAATGGAGAGGGCGGACGGATGCGAGGGTACAAAACAAGACGAATGTGTGCAAAAAAAATGAGTCATAAGATTGAGGGAATCGTGTAATTTCTGATGCAATGAGAACAAGAAGGAAACATATATGAACCAACGAACGCAAAACATGAAAACTTCGTGAGTTTCGCCTATCGAAGTTTCTAGGAATTATAACGATACAAACTGTACAATTGTTCAACTTCACTCAGAATACATTTTACTAGCGAGCTCATCAAGTTTAGCTTAATAGTTTTGAAGACTGTCCGCTATAAAGCTGAAGTGGCAGCAGT
Organism: Aspidiotus destructor; assembly: GCA_035079395.1. Classification (NCBI taxonomy): domain Eukaryota; kingdom Metazoa; phylum Arthropoda; class Insecta; order Hemiptera; family Diaspididae; genus Aspidiotus; species Aspidiotus destructor. Next base: position 28,478,711 of record JAVHKZ010000001.1, on the reverse strand, counting down.
CGCACCCTTTGGGAGAATGGACTCACGCTCTGTTCTCAACTGTGAATTTCAGGCTAGCCCTCAAGATGACCTCCACATTCTGAAGTAGCTATCATCAGGCTCTCAGTGGCCACGAGGTGTTTTGGAAATAAGTGAGGAGTAAAACACGCAGATTAGACACGTCCCTACAGCATAACGGAGCCCGGTAGTATCTTCCTAGAATGCCTCTACTATTACGGGTAGACTCATCAACTGGCACGGGGCGAAGAAACTATGGGAGGTGAGGAACCCTCCATTTGCCGAATACTCTACTCTCCTCAGTAGCATCACCAAGTAATAATCTAAAAAGCAAAATTATCGGAATTTGTCTAAGCCAGATTATATAAAAACTTGGGCTCGTCGAAATTTATTTCACTCCCTAGTTTAACCAGCGTTTCCGACCATCTGTTTTGTTTAGGTAAGGCGTCCGCACCTGCATAGAATTTGGTGACGTCCTTTATTTTTACGTACATAGTGCTAGTTTAGGACTGGCAGGTTTCCTGCAGTCATTGCAATGCTTGCCTCTAATTTCTTCATCCAGTTTTGTCTTCTTTTCATAATTGTTTTCACAACTGATGACAACATCAAGGTCACACGTCACAATATTGCTATCGAGATTCAATCTCGCGATCAAAATTTTTCATCTTTCTTTGAACTTCGGTCTCGGATTAGATATTCTGTCCCATATTCTAGATACGCCCTCAAAATTGCCCTCACATGTTTACCTTCAGGTACTGATTCCGATATTGCGGTTTTGTAAGGAAACTCGGAAAATATTTACAACTATAAAGGTTATTTACTAACGCCTACCTCAACTCGTTACGCAGAGATGATGTAGGTGTGCATCCTAAGCGAAAGATTATGCTCACACCCTGTTTATAAAGAATCTCGTTGTACGCTTTTTAGCGCAGATTTATTTTCAATTTAAATCTCATCAAAGAAAAAGACTGTGATGCGAAGATGTAATTAAGAAAACAGAACTAAGAAATGATAAATGTTCGTGGCAGGTAAGTGTAGAAAAATTTGTCGGAGATGAAGATATCTGAAACTATCGAGTAAATGCAACGTTCTCGTGTGTGTATACGACGAAACAAGATCGAACGAGGTGGCTTCCGAAACTACCTAGTTAACTGCATGCGGCGTGTTGCCTAAACTAATTTGAATTGACAGTTTTCGTTTTAATTCTTAATTTAGCGCTCTTGCGGCTACCGAGCAGCATCACCAAACGTCGGCTTATAATGAATCAAACACTACTAAAGAAGTCTGTTCAGTTGTAATGATGGATAAATTTGTTCTTGCCGGCACCTAATCAATCGAGGTGCAGTATTTTACAAATAGTCGATGTGTTCTTAAAAGAATGGAAACAATGACTTTATTTAGCTTCCTCATTTGATCAAGATATAAGGTGATATTGAGTAAGGTAAACTTTTCATTCAGAGGAGGATTTATGGGTTACAAATGGCAAAGCGTGATAACATATCTTCATCGAATGGCGCCGTTTTTTCAATGAAGGAGAAAAAATAGGGGTCTATTGTTTTTTGAGCGTGCCTAATGTGACTTCTTCCTTTATATTAAAAAAGTGGTCATTCATTATCTGACGCAGGGGTTCACGCATATTTCGGTTTTTTACTATACAGACGGAAAACAGAAACCCTTGTCAGGAAATGATGATGCCACCTACGATGTCTCTTCGTATTATGTCCAGTGGCGAACCCTATCTTCTAATTTGATTCAGAATTTTTCGAGGTTCCCTTCATTCGTATAACTTGTGATGTAAAATTTCTTCAACTTCTCAAAATACGTCAGCCAACTTCTTCCTCGTCGTTCTATAGAGATTTTTAAACCGCTTTTCTGTATGTATAGCTTAGAACTTGAAATTTTTCAAGCCTTCTAAATGAGAAGGTAAGCTATCTCGTCCCCTTGCTCAAATTTTTCAAAACCTTCGATGACAATTGGGTTATACATGAGGCTACAAATGAGGCAACTGAAAAAGTGCGAGACGTCAACAGGGAGACTTGTATGAATTTCCTCCAAGTAGCAAGACTACCAGCAAACCTGATTAGTAAAACTGGCAACTGCGCTTGTAGACCGAGTAATGATGAAAAAAATCGGTATTTTGAAAATACCGGTGCAACGGTACTCAAAAAATTTGAAAATCGGTGTAATCAGAACCAAAGGAAGAAAAAGTCAATATACTGGTTTTTAACCGGTTTTGATTTTTTCTTCGAGAACGACCCCCAAAGTAAAAAATAAAAGGGATGTAAATATAAGTTCTAAAACTCGCGTTGCATTTTGCGTAGTACCCAATTTGACGTTTCAGGCATTCTGACATTTTCTAGACTTTCAAAATAGTGCTGTTGCGCTGTTTGGACCATGTGCCGGATTTTTGAAGCTGCGCTGCACTGCGTGCGGCCTGCGCTCTGTGGTGTGACAAACGAGAATTCGAGATTCGCTGATTCAAGAATCGAGAAAAAATGGAAAAATGAACAAAAATGATGAAAAGTATTAAAAATTGATAGGATCAAAGAATACCGGGTTTAAAACCGGTCCTATAAAAACCGGTATTTTTAATTTTATTAAAAAACCGGTATTACCGGTTTTAGTACCGGTTTTTCCCATCACTAAGAAAGAGTATTACGACCAGCTGAAAGTCAAAGCCAAATTCTACTGAATTTTTAAGTTATTATTGATAAGAGCAAAACTGAAAGCCAGCATTATTTAAACCTTTCTAAGCCACAAGCTAAAATAAGCCAATTTTTCCAGCTTTTTTTAGCTTTTCTAATTTTTTGAAAAACGAGAAAATGCAGTTGACAATATGTCCTCATTCCACCAGAGGCACAGCGGTTGAAGTCTGCAAAGTCATGAAGTCAATAAAAACACAAGCTGGAGAAAAGGTATTTTTCACTTGTGTTACAAAGCCCCAATTCTCCTGGTCATTTCTTCTGTACACTCAATCCTACATGACGTTGATCAGCCGAAAATCAGCTGAAATGAGCTGAAAATCGGCTAAATTAAGCAACCTGAACTAAGCTACTAACCAGCAAAATTTTTCAAAAAGTCAAAGGCTGAAAGCCAAAAGCCACATTCTCAAGGTTTAAGTTTGAGCCAAAAGCCAAAGTTGAAATTTTCGACTCCAATACTCTACTTGTAGATGTAAAATATGTAGTAGTAAATAACGTGTGAAATACGTCTTTCATGAAGAATTCAAGTCAACTCTTAGTTTCTGCTCAAAAATCTGAAGTGTTACAACTTTCATTCTCTCCAATTTTTCAAAAAAATTGATATCTTGTTTCTAGGCATTATCAAAATTTTGTACTGTGTAAATGAGGAGGAGAACTAAAAGGAATTTGACGCCATCACAGAGGTAGGTACAGACATTCTTATGACCTTGAAACATCATTTCTTCGATTAAGTAGGAAGGAAAGATAATTACTTCCGTGTTTCTGAACAAATTCTCCGCGCGAAGTCCCCCTACCTCACCCTTTCTACAAATCCTGTGCACAACTGAGAACTTTGAAGCCAAAATTTTTCATCCTTCAAACACGAATTCTAAAAAAGAAGGGTAGAATTGATTTTCTTATCGTGGTAATTTTCCCTTCTTCTCCCTGTCCATCACAATTATTCAAAGGCTGAGACCAAGTTCCTTCAATATAAGTTGTTCAGAGATTACAAATAATCTTGTACTGGATTAAAAGTGTGATGGCTACAGCATCCTAGGACAAAGCGTGCACCTCTTTCTAGGAAAACATCATGGCACCTCTAAAAGCGACTCACGAGACATGAGAACGCGGTGACTTCCGAGTAGCCAGTCCTTTAAATTTCGTCATACATCCTCTTTTCTTGATTTGAAAATGTCCACCATGAACAAGAGGAGAATTTTAGAAACAAACATACCAAATTAAGTTTCATCAATTCTCATCAGTGATGGGGCGCTCTGTTTCAAACTGATCCTCTCACTTCGAAAACAATAAATTCTCTTTCGGTTGCTTTTCTTGCAGCTACTCTAACTCTGGACGCCGTAATACTAAACTGGTTGAAGGAACGACAAATATAGCCCGCGTTTGTTGCTCAAGCTCAGTGGAGCTGGTCGTCCAATTGACCAGGACATATTTTGGAGGAGCTCTCGTCTCTTGACTTCAGCTGGTGAATTTATGTAAGTCTGCTATTGAGATGTAGTCCAGAATATCTCACTCTTTTCCGCTCTTGAGATTGGCAGATAATGGTCAACAACCTCATTTAATTTGACTCTCCATTTTTTCGTTCGAGTAGCTTCTTAGTCAGTTGTGGACTGGATTGATTGGTGGTTACTTCGGCCGAGATGGAGTACTCATAAAATTTGGAAAATCCGTAGTGAACCTGAAATTTTTGTTCCGAGAGGTGGGAATCGATGATTTGATACCACTTGCCTGGGAGTAGAAAACTCAGCTTTTAAATTAGTCCTTGGGACTCAAAATCCGCTCGGTCGGAATTGCATCCATATAATGTAGAAAACGAGGCTGAAGTCGAAATCAAGTCAAAAAGAGGTCCAACAACCTGACATAGGCTTTAAAAAATTCACGTTAGGCAGGAAAATTAAGAAGCCAGTATAATATGTTCCCTTTTAATAGATCTAAAAGATAAAATGAAATTGAACTAACGACAGTAAGAAATCTCGAATGTTCGGAAAAAGTACAAGCTCGAATAATCTTCGCTCGACTTTGTGGTCATGCAGAACGGAAAAAGTGCGGAGCAACCCGTTCTAAACTCGAAACCAGTAAAATCTTTGTACCCTAAACGCACGTAAAAAAAAAGTTTTTATCGTCGTTTTCTGCATTCTCAAGCCTTGAGTTCTCCCCCGCCGCTTCCATCCTTTACTCGTAGTATCGGTATCTTACGGTATCTGATACTTCGTGTGAACGAGGTTTATAATTATCGAAGAACAACCACCGCGTCGGGTGAACGACATCATCCTATATTATATTCTTCGAAACAACAACTCGCTGCAAAAAGCACGAACTTGGTGCAAGCACTAGAACAGGTTGAAAAAGCGTACGCCAAGTACGTAGTATACGTATAAATTAGGATCTAAATTTAATTTCAATTTTTTTTTCCTACTTCCTTTTTGCTCGAAACAGCTCAAAAATTTTCCATCACGATAGTCGAGCGCTCCAAAATTTGAATGCGAGCGTACGTATATACGACGAGTGTAGAAAATACGAACGCAGAATGCAAAACCATAATTAGAAATTCTCGGACACGTTATCATTTTGTCTAATCAATGCTCCGTGATTACTATAATCAGTCGCTATGTTATAATAAATTACGAACAGTAACGTTATTGTTTCGTAAACCATAAGTGAACACATATATGATATGAATTACCGAGTGCGCGAGTGATGCGCGCATAACTCAAGACGTATGGGACGTTCGTAATTTTCTTGGATTTTTTTTTTTCTTTTTGGAACGCATACGGTATACGGGAACAATGAACAGTCCGTACACCGCGGGTACCGATGTATGAAAATAAAATCATAAGACTCGCTCTTTCAGCACCACCTTGTTTCAGCACCGCACTTACGAATGTTTGTTTTCACTCTTTCTCTACATGTTTTGAAATCAAGAGTAATCTCGGTGTCATTCTAATTTTCACTTTCGAAGCGACGGCGGTCTCTTCTGTCATCGTGCGAATCATACAGCACGGTACCGTGAGAGATTTCCGTCGAGCGAGAAGGAATGCCTCCACTGCACCACGTACACATGTACGAATTTTTTTGTATGCAGGAAATTTTCAAACATCGTTACTCGCTTACTTGGAATCGCTGGCAAATTGTTGACGAGAATTTATACACGCATTCAGTGTCACAAGACTATTGACCCGCTAATTATGTTCACGCAGACGTCTCATCCCCAACGCATCGACGTACGTACACTGCGTCATATGCGAAAGATCCAGATGTGCGCGATGAAGTTTTTCTCAGTCTTCATTAAACTGAAGGGTAGGTGGTACTATCTTTGGTAACCTCTCTACATTTATTACTCGGATGCATCATCTCTCTCAATACTTCTTGCCTATTTTCGTTATTGATGATGTTATTTTTCGTTTTGTTATTCAATTTTAATTTATTTTCTGGTCTAATAAGTTCGTCGTTCTTCTTCGGTGCCTGTGAACTACTTTGTAATCATAATATGTCATCATAATTATTGCTTTCAGTTGCATTTATTACCCAATTCTGTTTGTTGGCAATATTGAATTCATCTGCTCCCAAACCCTCAATAATCTCACAATAGACCCTCATGTTCACTGTAGCGTCTCTTTACCGCTATACCATGCAAGTACTCAATTATCTCGATTTCTTCAGACTTCGACTTTAGTTTGTGCACATGTCACCCAAATTCCCTTTTAAGTAGTCAAGCATTTGAGGTCTATATCCCGGTAGTGGAGGAATCGCGTAAACCTTGCACTAGCTGGAGCCCAGTATACGAAAAATGAATGACTTGAAAACATTTCAGTCTTACAGAAAAAATGGGACTCGAGTGAGATCTCGAATATACATGAGAACGATAAGATCTGAGAAACTTTCAAGTTTCCAGCCTTACATTGATCAAAACACAACCAATAATTAGAACCAGATGAAGAAAGGTCTATACGAAAATGCCGTAATATGACTCTTATGCCGTGTCCTTCAACGTAGACATACTATTTTCTCAATGGGGATGCTCTCCTCCTTGACTTACTCGATCAACTGAAATTGTGAAATCAATCCTAATGATTGAAAACCTTTCCATCTTCAGAACTATGAGTAAAACAGTATGGAAACATGTGTGATGAGTTGACGAGGAAAAGTAAAAGTTTTGGAATTTTTCATTAGGAAACCAGCTAAATTGCAGTGGGTGGTACGTCCTCAGAAGATTTTTGAGTCTGTAATTCACGGATTTGGAAAAATTATTGGCTCGAATGTTGATCTAGATAAAGAATTCGACGTTTCTAGGGTTCGATCGACCCGCAACGAGGGAGACGGCTAAATACTATCAAGGAGACTCATGAAAATTACGACCGAATGACCGAAGTTGATACCGCTGACTTTGACGAGGGCAAGCATCATGAAGCGAAAATAAAAATTTGGACTGGAGGACGCGAGGGTGATAGCTGATCTTTTCGAAGACCCGTCATGTTTTATAAGATTTGATGTACTCAGGGAGTGAAATGGTCTTACGATTATCTGTAACACATCGATCTCGAAGTTCAACCCTTCGAATAACTACCAGCTATGCAGAGCAGCATAGAAACCTCTCAATTGAGAAAGAAAATAAAAGACCGCGGCACCAAACCACAACTTTTCTCCCAGAACCGCGAACCTGTCAAGCGTCTTATTTTTCATAGAAAAAGAAGAAAAACTGCTAGAAAACATTGATTTAATGAAAGTTCGCCAGATTGCATAAAAGGGGAATACGCGGGGAACCAACGACAGAACTCAAGTAATGCGTTAAAGACAGAAGATGCGACGGAGCAATTTGATCCGGACAAAGGCGGACAAAGGCAATACGGCAGTCATAATGGAGAAGGACGACGTGGAGTCATACATTGCACAGAATGAAACTAGACTCAGAAATACTGGGACAGGCTGAAAACTGTATTTGAAGAGAACAATGTACCCCGCAGTGAAAGGAGGCTTAACACCAAAATTCAGAGGGCTTATAAAACACCGCGAAGTGAATTACCGGTTGATAGCATCTGATCACCATGTTACAAGATGGCGAAGGTCGCGGTCAAATTTGTGAATGAAAACTACGAGTTTGCATTTGAACAAAATGTTAGAAACAACAAAGAGCTGGGAGAGTGATTGGACAAGGTGGAAATCGAGGGTAACTACAAACTGGTATCCGTGAAGGTGACAAACATGTTTGGTAATATTCCTCACCCTGCTGCGAAGTCTGATGGGTTAAAGTAAAGCAAAATAAAAAAAATCGCTGCTACTGATTCAATAACAAGTTCTACAGCCAGGAAGAAGAACTAGCGATGAGATCACCGCTGACCGCTGTTACTGATTCTGGCGGAGATAATCATGAATGACTCGGAAAACAAGATATTGGAAGGCAATGTCAGAAAGTCGATCAACTACTGGACTAGTTAATGATGTAGATGTTAGACCATTAACTATTAGGCCTAATGAATCTCACACTCAAAATCTACAGAAGGTTAACGCGCACTAACATCACCCTTAACGACTCCTACCTACCACCACTACAGGCACAAGTAAGCGGCGATTCTGAACTACGTTTTATCCTGAAGAACAATGAAGAGAAGGGGAAAGAAATCGAGATGGTGAAGCAGAACGCATCAGCGAACGGCTACTCTAGAGGCGAGTTGAGGGCTTCCTTGGAAAAATGGAAGCAAAGAAGGTAACCCATGACAACACAGGTTGAAAGTACTCCAGATCAGTACCATATTGTGTTGATGAAGGCGTTCAGTGCTTATGATGTGAATGTGCGTATCTACATGAGAACCCTCCCATGGTGAAGAGAATAAGCCATAACCAGATGGGAGAAAAAGACAAGGAAAACTTGACACAAGTGGACAAGTTCGGTTGCGAACAGTACAATGATATCTACATTGATGAGACTGAGAGAAGGAACAGGAAACATTCAGGGAGAAAGAAGATAACAAGCCACTGTTTGGTAAACAATATAATGGAGGACAACACACGCTCAAAGAGAAAAAATCCAAGAATAGATAGAGATTATAAGTGCGATTTTAGCAAGAACCAGCCTCTCGAACAATGTAATTACGTTTGACAGCGGATGATTGGACAAGATAGGAAGGACAGAACCAAGCAATGGGATGACAATAAACCTGTTAGTCAATAGAAAAGCAGGTTCAAGAGTGAACCAATCACGACACCGTATTGTTCTGGCCTAATAGACCACAGTGTTATACTTTACTATAAGTACTAATGGCCTTGTTCTTCACTGGCGATACGAATGATGATAGTAGCACGGTAGCGCCAGAGAGTGCCCCTGTAGAAGCTAACTAATATAGTAGAATATTTCACGGAATCTTTCTGATACTCAATCTCGAGGATGGAGGGGAAGAGGTGAGAGGCTAAAGTGCGTAGTACAAAATAAGAAATTGGGTGGGTAAATTTCATTTTCTGACTGTATCTTCAAAGGTTGGTACAAGCTCCTCCCCTTCCACGCCACTCGGCTCCGATTCCATTGCAAATAGAACACGAATAAAGTCAAGCTCGCTAGAACACTTTCACTCCCCTCTTCTTCCATCTGTAACTTATTAATATGCCATATTCTGAAAATAATTTATGACTATACGTACTTGAACGTTCGTTTGAGTAAGAATCGCAATTATTAAGGTACGATAGGAAATAATTGGTAACTCACCTGGAAACAGAGAAAAAGAAAAATTTCAATTAGAATTAAAGTTAGGTAAGAAAATTTTAGACTTCTTTTCCAGTATTTATAGATCACACTCGAACATTACATTATAATTGAACCGAAGACCCGATAGTATGAATCCGTGGAGGATTATTCTGAAAAAGCTCGACTGACTACTGGACCGATTGCAGTGCCTTTGTTTTCTCTCGCGAACGATTCCATCAATAGAAAAAAGTTCGAGCGATTCAACCGAAGCTTCAACCCTTACTCAAAGTATGGGTCAATTGTACTTGGTACTTGATGACGTCTTCAATATCATTACTCTCGTCTCTAAACATTACCACTACATATATTATAACTCGCTGCTCGCAAAAATATCCGCTCGTCCATACAACCATGATTGTAGGACATTGTCCAGCAAACTTTGAACCTCATCCCTACTCTTTACTCTGGTCCACCCCTACTCTGTCTATACGACCATGTAAATCTTGAGAAAATTCGGTCATTCAGACTAAAACATGAACTGGAACTTTACTGAAGGCTCTTGCTGAGGCGAGGGTGGACTGGAATGTTTCGGAAACTACGAGCATTTACGCACCTTACGGTAAAGCGCGAAAAGGTAACTGTTTTCCTCTATTTAAAACACGTTCTCAATCTGTACACCCAGTACACTTCTACTCAGCCGCAGCGTTTCTACTATATTTCTAACAACATCAATCTTTTGTATTCGCGTAAATGTACGATTCAGTGATAGAAATTTGCCGCCGCAGTCGATTCCAGCTCGTACACCAGAATACGGATGTGGCGAGGCACACCATACGAGAACTCGACGAAAGAAATACGATACAAAAGAGGAAGAAGATCAACATCATTACAGCCGATTCTCCGAGGAAATGATTTTTTTCTCAGTCCCGGACGCATCGTTGCGCCGCAGCTCCTCTCTCTTCTTCCCATTCTCGTTCTCTGCCATAAACCAGATTACGACCGGCGTTCGCTACTTGCGTACGGACGTAGGAGTCGCGGTATAACGTCAATGCGTTCGCGGCTCACGAACCACGGTATTATTCATCACGATAGCGACCCAACGAAATATTCGAGAACGCCGTGACTCCGGCGAGTAGCGTCTTTTTAAACAAAAGCGTAGAACGAGAAAAAGAAAAGTACCAACCTGTTTTCTATACACGCAATGACAAGATTAAATGATTTTTTAACGTGTACTAAGCTGATTATTTTATAAATCACATTGACGTGCTATATTCCCAAACCACCTTCGCTTCGTCATTATTATCATTTTTTTCTTCTTCTTTTTCAAATCCCCTAAATTGAAATAATTGTATAAGTCGCCGGTACCGATAACGAGACCTTACCTTCGCGCCAGTTCGCTATATTATTTTGTAAATCAGCCAGACCGAAGCCTTTCAAATTATCGAAAGACATACGCACGGACGTCGCCGAAAAATTATAGTACCTAATGCGGTTATGAAAATGACCTCGCCGCGAATAAAACAACGTGTGGAGTTCTTTTTCGTCATTTCTTTCTTTCATTTAATTAGAAGTGAGATTATAATGACGTAAGCGGAGGGCCCGAAAAAAGGGCGCCGGAAGAAAAATTACGACGTACTCGGGCACGAAAAAGTATAGAAAAATCCAAACGTGCGGAGATCGTCCATTGACAGACAGAGAAGTTGAAAGTACGTGCAAAGTGTAGGAGAGAGAATAACAATTGAAACATTATCAGGTCAGTAGAATAGGTGCGAACAAAAATTGACGGCGAAAAGAACACAACAGGAGATAGGACACCCTGCGCGACCCACGAGGCCCTAGAAACTTATTTCCGTATCATGAGATGGTCCTTCGCCATCCACTGTTTGCAATTTATGATTGCGAGAAGCATCCACTTCCGATCGCTAGACAGAAGAACATCTATCACAAGGATATGGATATCACCGGGAGCTAGAAAAAATTGCAACTAATGAGCAGTAAGAAGAGACCGGTGTAACAGTCCCAATGAAAGAAAAGTCTCTGCCCAAGGAAGGGAGTCCAGAAATAATATACCCACAATCGAACTTCAAATTACATCTGGTCGAGATGAAGCAAAATAAACAGAATGAATTACAGAATGCACTCCTCATGGGCGTAGAAAAGAGAGATGAAAATACGACAGGATAAAAGTTCTGCAAAGGGCAGAAGAGGGTGAAGTGCCGCCAAAATAGCTGAAACTATTCAAGATTATCAACAGAGATTATTTTGAACTTCTCCTACGGAATGAGAATTGAACCAGTGCACCTGCTTATACTCGAGAGTGTAATATCGAGCCTTATTTTTCGCTTATAACACTTTTTTCCGCTGCGCGCGTGTTCCTTCTTTCTGTTTCGCTTGAACCTTCTTCTTCGAACACTTCGTAATTATTTTTTTTTCTAGAACGAGAAAGCGGCGCTATGTATTTATTTATGTAAATACGAGATACCACACGGTAGTGTACAGGTTGCCATCAAGTCAGCTACGGCGACGACAACGAAAATTAAAATAATTGCTTCAAAAACAGTCGTCTTCGTTCGAGTCACGAATGTGTAAAAAAGAAAACAGTTCAATTTACGTGATAATAACGAAACAGCGGTGCACTCTCGACACACCGATCGTCGTCGTCGTATTTCCCATTTTGAAGAAGTGTCCGCGAAAAACTAAGTGCGCTCTATTCTCATATTCTTTTTCTGTTATACGATAATATGCTGTCGACTGCGAAGTATACGGGGTCGTCTCAACGAGTAAACTCGAACCTATTAGAGCACCATCACGACTATACGGTCTCTCCAGGTCGAGCGCACTTTTTCTACGTTTTAGTGTTTCCATTATTAGTTTTACAGCGTTCCCGAGTCACGAGCCGCAAACCACTTCGATACGTACCGTATTTTTTGGTCGCAACTTGTTCCCTCGTTCTGTTGATGAATTAAAATTGTATACGCTGTAATCCTGAACAATGACCTAAACTCATTCCCCAGTGACTTGAATGCTCGATGTACTCGTCGAGCGGTAACTTTGAAGTGTGTATTCGCTACAACGATGAAATAGACACATCTTTTATATTGACATCGAATGAGAAAACCTGAGCCTTGGAAAAGGTAGTATGAGTTCAGAGTTGGCTGGCAGTCGATTAGCTTCATCCCATCGAATCAACTAAAGGAACAAAACTAGCTCACGAATACTTCTTCATCAAATTTTGAAGAAAATTTCTATCATAGTCTTCAGATCGTGGCTTTTTGATTCTCCTCGGATGGAACAGGACTCATTATCTTCCCAAAATATCGTCGCTCACTCCTTCGAGGCTTATCTATCAACGTTTTTAATTCTTATGAATTTCAAGGATTTGAATTTCATAAAACACTTCCTTGAATCAGTAAGTCTGAATGTCACTAATATTCTCAAATAATGGCACCTTAGGCTAGGTTGCAATTAAACTGCTCATCCAACTGAATAAAAGCCTCAGGCGCGTAGATAAAAAGATTCTGGGAGGGGTTTTGAGCAGCGCTCAAAGTGAACGAACTTTTCTTTTGCTCTGGCGGGAGGTTGACGCTGACACCCCTAAAAAGCCTATACACACAATCCAGTAAATCTGTTTCGAAGCGCTGTCCAATCATCAGCGCTCAGTATGACCTTTTGAGCATTCTGTACTAAATTATTTTGCTCCTCTATGGGAATTGAGTTTTTTTATGCTAGAAATTTTGATTTACTCGAGAAATTCGGCTCGCGATTCGGATCGACCATCAGTAATATTGTATCACAATCAATTACAGGGATATTGATGTTCGAGGAATCATCACTGGTCAAATTTTGGTAGAGGTGGTCAGCCGGTTTCCAAAAAAGCCATATTAAAGCAGCCTCGTTCCGATTTTTCTGGAGCCGGGAGACAAACATTGGCTTCAGTTTCCAAGATCTAGTTCCAGAGCTATGTTCGAGCCCTAAGGTTGGCTCCTGGCTCTTTCAAGAGCCCACTCGCCACAGATTCATCAGAGGTATAACTTTTTTCCATTTTTCATGGCTCTATGTATTTCAAGGCACCCGTACGCACTCACCACTAGCTCTCTAAGCCAACTATGAAAGCCAAGAAAGCCAGAAAAGCTCAATTTTTTCAAAGCTGCTCCGTTCTTTTATAGCCTCTATAGTTTAAGTGAGCACCAGAAACGATTTCGATTCCATGCTTGGAATCTGAAGTCGAAAAATGGCTACCAATTTTTGATTCTTATGGAGCCTCCAGAATCTAATTCAGGCTTCTAAACACATTGGAAAATTCATTGAGTATTTTGTGCGAATTTTGCGGAGAATTTCATAGAGAAGTCCATTAAAATACTACAAAATATCAATTGTTTGATTTCTGGACCTTTACAGTGACCTTCAGGCCTGTTTAAGGCGCTCACATACCCCACGAAACCTTTTGAGACTTTTTGAGGGACTGATAAAAACTCATCAATTTTTCTATTTTCTTGTACTCAACTTTGACGTTTTGAGAATATTCAAGATCCTCATAGAGCATCATCCCCCTTCGAATACACATTCCAACGTTTCTAAATATTATATCAACTCATCGAATTCTCCAAAGATTATATTTAAATTTGACTCCTGTCCACTTGAATGAATTCCAATGCATTCTGATAAATAAATAAACCTTAAACGATATCTTCCACCTTTTTGTTGAAGAACTCTCACCATTATCTGAAAAGAGACAATAAGGCAGATGGCCTCCACCTCTCTAACGACTCAAATGTTGATCCATATTTGTGAATCCTAGATCAAAAAATATCAAAAGTTTGCGGATCAAGAACTGTTACCACAGTCCTGCGCAAGGTTCTAGCGAGCAAGGAAGTCTTCAGCACAGAAGCGGATGGGAGAGGGGTCAGGACTTCAAAATTACATAAAATGGTGAAATGTTGGATGCAATATTAGTCAAATCCCCCCATAAAAGTTTTCTGTTTCCCCCCTAGCAATCTTTGAAGGTCTTTTAAGCATCCCAACAATCCTCTACAGACTCGTGAGAATGGTGTTTCTTACGATTCTTCATTGTTTCGACAAGAAAACACCACACGATAGTTAAGTTGTCCATACTTACAAAAGGCGTACCTCGCGGAGCTTTCTCTGCGCGGTAGAGGAAAAATATAACAAAAAATTCTCTCGGACGCTCTGTAAACGTCAAAATCTTCCGTGTAACGAGTTGAAATAAATAAATTAAAAAGAAATTTCCGTCGGCGTAATTGCCGGTCAATAGATGGTGGATTAGCAGTCCGGACGTTCGTTCATTGCCATTATTTCCAATTGTACGACGTCGTATATTACATCTCGAGCCACCGTGGCTCGGCGGTAATTCTTGGCATTAATTAACATACACGCTTGTATTTGTACGTATTTTTGCGATAACGAAGTCATTGAAATCGAAGTCGGTTCTCATGTTTTACGCGGTAATAATCATCACCTTTTTAAAATTCAACTAATTATGTATTTAGGTTAGCTCGCCAGCTGCACATTGCTTACACAGTATTTAAACCTTATCTCCGTATACGTTTATAACGAATAAATACAGTATTATAATACTCTCTACCAGCAATTGCACCTCCCTTATAAACATCCAACTGTATACGAATATCGCGTACAGTAGCCATTAATTGGTTGAAAAATTAGTTATCCGCATTCGTTGGCAGCCCCATACCTTCGAAAGCTTTCATACTGTGTGCATTGCGCGTGCATGCTCGCAATCGGCGGTGACGTATATACGCTTATTAAATGCGATTGATTAGCACGTTTTTGGTTGAAAATGTAGAATCAAACACGAATTTCTAGCAAACACTTGACGTCTTGCCCTGAAGATATTGTAATATTGTTCGAGGAAACAGATAGGTCTATTAACTGCATTCACGCGCGGGCTATTATTAATTCTGGAAAATACTTTTTTGAACGAATACAACGTCGTCGTACGAAAAACTTTCTGACTGCTTCACTAACTTTAACAAGTTGTTGTCTCGATATGTAAAAAAATTCGTTCTACACCTATGTAGACTCAAAACTTCACTCAATTTGGTACTACTAGGCTCAGTAGCCTTGATTCTTGTCATTTAGAAGATATTCTGTCACCAAAAGTGAAGCTAGAATGTCCTATGGGGCTGAACCAGCCCTTCATCCAGAGGCTATGACTGGGAATTGAATGAAACATTCTTTGAAAAGCTTTTTAAAGCGAGCTATGCTGTACATAGTCCTCTTACATCTAAATTAGGCTACATTGCATTGTATTCCTTCTTGCTGCCGGTCTTACTCGGCTAATTTCTGCGATTTTTTCATAAGAATTAGCCCAGAATGAGCTGAACAATGAAGTCCCTTCACAAAAATAATATCCTACAAACACAATCATGACTCTTCCTTTCAATCCTAACTACTCCTAATGCGTATCAACAAAATCTTAAAAGTCCTCGTATAGGTGCTATTATTGTACTCGTAGGAGAGACGACTTTTGTTGTCTAGAAGGCATCGGTGCTTTGTTGATTAGTGTTCGTTAATTGAAGGCAAACTTCTACACAGCATATACCTACCGGTACGTCAATTCAGAAACAATTTGATTGATTTAAAGGTAATTATATCACGATAGGCCGTACAAAATATCATACCTCAGCCTTGAATATGCACGCCGTATTTTATAAAACGCTTAGAGAATTTTCGCTATGGGCGAAAAGTAACGCCTAACGTTTAGAAAATCGACCTTGTAGACGTGTTTCACGGCACACTGCCGCCTCTAATTTTCATTCATAGTTAATGTCATTCCCTCGTTAAATCACAACAATCCTCTCGCTATATATATTTTTCGTTGTCAGCGTTTTATCTTCCTCTTTTGCAATTCTTTACCCTTTTCTTTGAGTTTCGATGGGTGTAAAGATTTGGAGAGTCGTTTCTGGGAACAAATTGCTGGAAAATACGGCCAGCAATTGACTGATGGCATTGTAAAATCTATTTTCGACTTACTGCGTCTCATGGGCTTATCAAACGACAAAATTCGAACAGAATGATCTTAAATTCTTGATATTCATTCCGAGAAGTTGAATATTTTGTTCGTAAGTAGTAGGACTCGATTATTTTAGCTCGTAGCCACCTAATGAAGAAGGAGCGTCCGAAAATGTTTGAATTTGATGGGGGCAGTGCAGGAGCAATCCAATAGGGGGGGGGTGACACTCCTCTAGGCTTTTGAGTCAGTCGGCAAATGTTGACATTCAAACTTTACCAATTCTCTTGGGCGCAGACAGAAGCTCCTAGTCACTTGGCAAAATATTGTTTTCATCCCCTCAATAATTTTCTCTCGGAACGCCCCGGGGCCAGTGGATTACGTGTCATCAAAGAGACAAAATTATATTTATGTGTTAAATTTTATAAGAGACATAGAGCTCCAAAAGTTAGGTACAAAATTTCCTAAATATCAAGAGCTTGCTGAAATTCACGACTTTGTCATGAATACAATTTCTCAATCCCAATGACCATGCCAACCGTCGCTTTGATCTCGATTTTCGGTCAATGCTGTGGGCAGACGTCAAATCGACCCTTAAAGTTTTTGTCAAAATTGCGTCGATGTGTCGTTGGAATCGATCTCACATCGACTCCAAATTCAGAGTCAACTTCTCGGAATTCTTTATCGACCTAAAATCGACAGCCGATTTATAGCTCTCTGGTAAAGTACGCTGGTCGGCTTTGAATCGATGTCCATCTGAAGTAGATTTCTTCAAATTTTTTTATTGACCTGGGATTGACTGCTCCACCGCTAACTTTCGATTTTCTATTTTGTGGGGTGTATCATTTTTTGTGCCCATTGATGACTACTAGTCGAAACGTGTTGCAGCAATATATTTTTAAGTACGCTCATACAATTTTGTGTTTTTTATTTTTATTTACGACGCACCGTAAAATAGACGATCTAGTTGATTTTAAATCAACCTCAAATCGGCGTCAATCTGGAATCAATGTAGCAATAACGAATATCGGATTTACGCAACGCCACCGTCGATTCAGTCGACATTAAATAAAATCTGATACAAGAGTTGACTCATTTTTGGCCTTTCAAAGCTGAAATTTTATCGAGTTGTGCGCTGGAAATCCACAAAATTTCGACGTCGATGCAAGTCTTCAGTCGATAAGTCGCAAACAATCGACCCAAAATTGAGTCGACATCATCAGTCTATGATATTGGGAATTCATTCTATTTCATTGTCGACGATAAGTCGGTGGTTGGAAGTACCAGCTACCTAGGATGCCAGATTTACGGATTTCTGGTCCTCAAGATACGGGTTTTTCTTTTTTATAGACTTTACGTACAATATGGATTTCTTGCGATCAAGGGAAAGGTACCTCAAACACTGGTACGAGAGATACTTTTCTCCTGCTCGTTATAAGGAGACACTGCGATGTCAGGTAATATTGAGCCGATCAAGGGAAAAATACCTCAGCTACATGTATGAGAGATACCTTTCTCTTGATTGTTATAAATGGATTAATCAAAATCCGTAGAAATCTGTTTTTAGGTCTAACAAACAATGGCGGTTACAGATTTTTGATACTATCACCTGGCAGCACTGATAGCGGTCCATTTCGAGTCCTTCGGATGAAATAGCGACTGTGTTTGAAGTAGACGTGTTCATCAGGATTAATTTCGTGCATCACTCTTTGAATTTATAGCAGAGTACTGCAGCCAGCCGAAAGCTAAAAGCCGAAATCTGAATTCAGCCGAATTTTTACTGATAAGAGCGAAGCTGAAAGCCAGCTTTATTGAAACCTTCCTAAGTTAAGAGCAAAACTAGGCCAAATTTTTTCAGGTTTTTGTTTTTGGCTTTTCCAATTTTTTGCAAAATACAAAATTGCAGAAATAAGAATCACAGATTTACAGCAATATTTCTTATGTTTTATCTATCTAAAATTATTTCAATGCAGGACATTGATCAGTCACAATTCAGCTAAATCAAGCCAGCTAAATTAAGTTAAAACCCAGCTCAATTTTTCGGAAAGCCAAAAGCCGAAAGCCAAAAGCCATATTGTTCAAGGTCGTATAAGTTTAAGCCGAAAGCCAAAGCTGAAATTTTCGGCTGCAATAATCTGCTTTATAGTTAAACTCCATCTACTATCTGCGAATTTTTCTCGATTTTATCGGGCGAATGCGCAAAACGGTACGAACAAACCCAAAAAATTCAAAATGCCACGACAATTTTGATCCTAATATTTTTTGAAGTAAATTTTCCTAATTGCTGAATGTTCTTTTTAATAGATTGTTATAGATCTTCAACCTTTATTGATTTCTGCTAGATATTATATCAGGCTTATGGAAGGAGGAAGAGAGACCATATTGTCGACCTCCTTAGCCAAGCATAAAACACTGAAAATACCTCAAACATTGTATCGCCGAGGAATATTTTAATTTCTCATTCGTTTTTCTTTCGATCTAGGCTATAGGCAGCACATTTCGTGATTTCATCATACACATAGTTTTTAATTTAGTTAGACATTTCCCACGTACAGGTCGTCGTGTGATTCTATAATACAAAAGGTTCTTCTTCCATATTATTATTCTACAGTTTACAAGGTTGTAAAATAGGCTTTACGATCATGTTGCCGAACTTTACTGCCTATTTTTTCAATGAAAGATCCTAATAAATCCAAAACGTGAAGTAAAGAATTTTCTATTTGAAATTCACCATTTTCTATTCGTCATCACTCACTAGAATCCTATTTTTATGATCAAGGTTTGTATCATAACTAGCAGATCGGGCGTGCTAATTTGATCCCCTTGAAATTTCTCTCTTTCGAAAAATGTTGATGAACTGTTGCCCAAAATGAAATGAATTTTAAAGGTGTGGCAATATGGGGACGAAAACAAATTGAGTTTTGATCCGACCTGTACGTTTACGTTGAGAAGGCGGATGAGGCTAAAAAGAAGTCGTGACGCCATCATGGTGGACTTGGACAATTTCATATCTCTGCTTTTTATTTCTTTTTCGAGAGCTTGCAACTTAAAGAAAAAACACTCAAGGCCGTCGCCAGGGGGTGGCAGGGGGTGGCAAGTAGGTATTACCGCTTCAGGCCTCGGGGTACTGTGGCCCTCGCGCCAGCAAGGGTGAAAAAAATTAAAATTGTCCAAATTGAAAAACGGGCTCGCGTGAAAATTTTGCTTCAGGTCTCAAAAAGTCTGGCGACAACGCTGAGCTCGAGTCTCAATCTCGAGTCTCAGCCTCAAGTCTCAATCTTGAGTCTTAAACTTAAGTTTCAGCCTCGAGTCTCAATCTTGAGTCTCGGTCTTGGTCTCGAGTCTTAGTCTCGAGTGTCTGTCTTGAGTCTCAGTCCCGAGTGTCAGTCTTAAATCTCAAGCGCGGATCTTAATCTCGAGTCTCGGCCTCTGGTCTCAAACTTGAGTCTCACTCTTGAGTCTCAAGATTAAGAAGGGCTGTCTCCAAGGGGGCGGTGAGTAGGTATTACCGCTTCAGGCCTCGCGGTACTAGAGAACTCGCGCCGGCGAGGAGGAAAAATTGAAATTGTCGAAATTGAAAAAAGGCCTCATGTGAAAATTTTAGCTTTAGGCCTCAATGAGCACTGAAAACATTGCATTGCTGATACGTTAGAGTGGATCAAGGCTGCAATATCTCTCCCCCTTTAAATTCTTTCAGCACCGTTTTCCCTCTAGCTCGAAACATTCGTGCCCAAAATCCTTTAGAAAATTCTTCTACCCCTCAGTAGTCAGTCCAAGCGTTAAAAATTGAACAGTCAAAACCTTGCATGTTGTACTAAGTGTTGGCAATATCATTTAGGATAACCATCTAAATTATAATATACGAGTAATGACGATGTTAATCTGAGACGAGTATAATACACGAGGTACGACTGAGACTACGTGTTCTTATTTATTACGTGAAGACCACTCGGATCTACCACAAGGACCATCCTTGTCAATACTAAGAGCCAGATGCCGAAAGCCCACATAACCCTCGTATTTACTACACTACCCCTAGGTATTCTTCCCTTTGGGGGTTAATGGGACCATCAGCAGGTCAAGGTACCCTTCAAGGGCTAGCTGCGTTATGAAACGATCGATGTATTTTCAACTTCCCTACACCTGGGGAAAGAATACCTCCCTCTCCTCCTCCCTGCTCTGCCTGGACAATAGGAATGCAGACCAAACAAAACTCTGTGATTCAATGAAGCAGCAAAGCAAGATCAGGCCGATGAAAATAAATGATGCTTTGGAACCAATCAGAAGCTAGTTAATAAGGCACCGCCTTGTACCCACAATGCCTAGATAAGAAAAGGACATTGACACAACGCGACGTTACTAAGTTGCTACGAGTGTTCCTCAGAGGCAGCCTTGGTAAGATATAGTGCACGAAACCTTGTCAATCATTACAATACAGCCTCATTTAGTTGAGTTCCCAGTATTGCCAAAAGCTGAAAGAAGTGCGAAGAGAATCCTCTCTACCTCGTCGTAGTGCTGATCATTCTCGTAACTCTAGAGGTCGTCCGCGCAGAATGTTATCAAAATTTTCAGAGAATATGACTATCATTGACGGTAATGAAAAACCTACCTTTCACAGGACATTCGCCTCGAACGAGATACCATCTCGAATACGTCCTCTGCCACAGATTAGCGCATCAAATTATGCCCTAGCATCTGCCTGTAGCGAAGATCGTGTATCAGGCACGAACTTTACAATCCCTATCAATACACTCGGACCGGGACCGATTATTTCGTTAATTTGTAATTACGCGTAGGTACGTACGTGTGTGCGTACGTTCGTTCGCCGGCCCGCAACAGTGGTACACGTACACGAGGGTATTCGTAATCACACCGTACGGTTGTACAACAACTGTTCCGAAGATAAAGTACGCGTACTTCTTCACGCCATTCCTAAATTATAACCGGTTTCGTTCGCCTTTATCGTTTAATATATGTTGTACTTACACTTACGAATACTTCGGTCGTGTACGAGATTAAAATGTTTCGCGAACTAAACCAGGTAATGTGTGCATAGCATGTGAAGATTCATCGCGAGCTGCATGGATGCACGTGTTTTATTCCTCCTCTTTTTCCATCTCTTTCCTCTGGAGCTCGGCCTTTTTTTTTTTTTAATCGTCATTATCGCGCGCAAAGCGAATACATTGTCGATAATTTGGGAAAGTATGACCGAAATTATTATCGCGGTTTTCGATCTTCGGATGCATCTCGCGCTGTAGCGGAAAAACTTTCACGGACATATCGATAAATTCATCAAAAATGCTTTGTGGTCGCTAAGCTCGCATCTCTGATGGTAGTAAATGCCGAACATTCTCGACAATTACATTCGAGACGATGATTTTTTCGGAGTTAACCTGTTATGAGCTTTGAGCTATTTAGCTAAATTGTTGAAGTATGCATCTCATGAACATTATGTAACGTCCCCGCCCTTCTACGGGGAATGAACGTGCGAGAAAAAATGTACTGTACGACGACCCATCTCGTGTAAGTGGGATGGTCTGCATGGATATTAGCCTCGTCTTTCGAAGCTATTGTTTGCCCTCTCCGTTATGATATTCTCATTCGAGTTCCGATTTCGGTATTACGACAGAGTACGCGTACACACCAAACCGACTTGACTTCATCCTACCACTAGAAATATTGGTTTACATTTCTTACGGTATGTTTACAATTGTGTTACACATACCATTTGTACATAACGCAGAGTATTTTATAGGATCGTAAGTAGAAACATTTTTACCAACTGATACAAAGTTCATAATACTCGTGTAGCAAGATCGATTTCAAACGAAAATTTCCATTCTGGAAGCGACCCGCAGGAAACACTGTCCACGCACCAACTAAGCAATCCAATAATGTCGAGGATTTGTCTTGCGAACGTTTTTTTTTTTTCTTCATTCTCCACGTACGAAAGAATTTTCAATTAGCATAACGTTATTCGAAAACAAAAAACGTATTGATACAGCGAAAAATACGTGCAAGCGCCTTATACAGCGAGATACCGGTGCATGAAAAGGCTGTGGCCATGCCATATGTTAGAAGCATTCATTATCGTTTCACGTAAAACAAATCTACCTCGTTTATAGGGTAATGACAAAAACATGACTCGAGTGAAGTACACTGCGTGTGTGTGTATGAGAAAAATTAAGGTATTTCGGCTTCTCTTCACACGAAAACCAGAACAAGAATATTTTGCGAAAGGCTGCACGAATAAATGAATTTCCTGTGCAGTCCATGGAAACGGATTAACGAATGTGAACGTTGTACACGCACATATTTATGAATATATTAAAACGAACCAGTGGACGGCGCAGGTGACCGTTCGAAACTTCGGTTTCTCTGTGAATTTTGAAATCGTTGTAGCCTATGTCCATCTGTGGCAGCTTTTATCTCTATTAGATTCGTAGAAGTCGGAATTTGTGTTCTGCAATGCTGCATCCCATACTCGAGTTGATGCCATAAGGCACCATATTCCGCTCCTTGATCCTACATACTTGTATGCGTATTATGAAGGGGAAGATTATTAGAAGAGGTTTGCTCTTTCCTGAAGGTGATGGTTTCACGGTTTGATGACGTCATCAAGGTTAGGGTTAAGAACGTCCCGGGTCGATGACGTCACAAGAGGGTGGATGTTTGGGGTTATCAGAAGAAGTTTGCTCTTTCCTGGAGGGGATGGTTTTACGGTTTGATGACGTCATCAAAGTTGGGATTCAGAACGTCCCGCGTCGATGACGTCACAAGAAGGTGGATTTTTCAAGGTTGAGGGTAATGACGTCACAGATTGATGATTGTCTATGTCTCCAACTTGGGGGTGATGTCGTTACTAAGGTTGGAGGTGATAATTTCACAGTTTGATGACATCACTAAGGTTGGGGTTAAGAACGTCCTCGGTTGCTGGCGTCATGGGTTGATCGGGTGGAAAAATGTAGATGCTAAGGGTGATATTGGGGGTGATGATGTTACGGTTTCATGACGTCATTAAGGTTGAGGTTGGGGACCCAAGAAATCCGCATTTCACGCAAAATCCAGAGGAAAAATCCCAATTTGTTTCGGGGAAGATCTGGCAGCATTGGTAACCCAATTAAAATAGCTCCTCAAAGTAACTAGATATGCAATATTTCATTCACCGATCGAGCTAGCCCCTTCAATGAGCCAGATATACAACGTTTTAAACACCATAAGACTCATAAAACAGGTTCCCCGCCACCCTCATTCAACTCCGTTAAAGAACCCGTGAGTTTTTTGAATAAATTTCCAGGAAGAAAATGACAATATTGAATTCGTGTGACCATGGAAAACCCAAAGAACTTTGACGATAGTCAGGGCGATTGTCTATAACACCCAGTGTCGGCCGATAATCGACGTCAATTCAACCGAGAGTCAATTTCCTCTTTGAAAGTCTTCCTCAAAATTGTGTCGATATGTTTTCAAAACTTACCTCATGACGATTTCATGCGGATTTCGAGTCGCTTTGTGTACTTTTCAGGTAATGTGTACGCTACTTGACTTGGAGACGTTGATCTGGAGGCGATGTATAGTCACGCCCTTGAAGCGTCCTGTGTTTTGGTGACTGCTACTCGCAAAAAGAATGCGTGTAATCATAATTATATGAAGACCTTAATCACGCTTGACCAGTGGAGTAAAAGACGAATTCAACATCGATTTTTAGTGGACATCAAAATCTGATACAAGGGTCAACTTATTTTGGGATCTCGATCTTAAAACCCTATCAAGTTGTGCACTTGAAACATTTCGACGTCGATGGCAAAATTTCGCACTCAGGCTCTGGTAGAGAGAAGAAGATTTGGATTCGGAGCTTCACAGAGGAACGCAAGCCACTTGAACTCCCGTTGAAAGTATATTCTTTGAAAGAGTTGGGAAAATGCGAGCTTTCACAGCCTTATAAAGATGAGAAAATTTGTCCGTGATCTATAGACGAAAAAAGAACTCGAAAATGGAATTTGTGTGAGACAGGGCGCAGAGCTTTTTGAGAAAAGAAGGAGCCACTGGAATGAAGAACGTTCCCCACACGCTTTAGGGGTCACAACTTATCATGAAATTCAAACTATTCGTAAATTACACCAGAAGCCCAAAAGTGCGTAAGTCACTTTTACCTAGACATATCACCATTCTAAACAAAGAACTGCAGAGAGAGTGTGCACCACCGCCTTATGCAAAATGTACACTCTGTGCTCTCAAGTAATTGCTTTGATAATAATTCAAGTTTTTTTTGGGACATACTCGTGCATGCAATTACGAGCAAAAAGAAGGAAATGTTTATTTTTGATTAGAAGGGCGATTTCGTATTTAATTAAACTTTGAGTTAATAAGTCGTGACAAGTCAATGGTGATTTTTAAACAGGACAAGAATTTCATCACCTCATAAGACCAAAAAATTGACCAATACTTGACCCTGCGTTAATTCTCATTGTATGGGAGAACAAGATAGAGATGAAAAACAATGGAAATTGAATTCGGCGCATTGCTAAAATGTAGCCCTCAAAGTAATTTTGGCCATAGCCCGCGAAATTTTCATTTACATTATGAATGAGAAAAACTCATAAATTATTTAACGACTATACCTAAATAGACTATTAACAAGTGCAGAAATTGATATCAAAATTGAATTTTTCCATTCAAAGGTACGACGTTTTACATAAGAAAATCTTCGAGTTGATTTTGAATGAAGCGTCGCACTGACTGCGCGTTATTCCTTTTCCGGTACCTAGCCTACTCCTCAAATTAGACGAAATATTCACGAGTCGAAATCTCCATATTTTGTTAATCAGCTTCCCTGTATGACTGATATAACATTAGATCACCTGAGTTCTCCCACTCACACGGAAGTTGCGGCTCTAGCATCAATATCTTTCCGAAGACACGCACGCAAAAAGTTGGATGTATGAACCAATTAAATCTCGTACAAATGCTCGGACGTAAATCGATGTTCATCTGACGACGCGGGCAAAATATCGTATGTCTAAAAGGATGGTGCATACCTAGAACTCGGTTATTGGTAAATACTAAATAACTCTTTCAAAACATAGTTGATTTATTTTACTTCGCACGACAATATATCATAATTCGAAACGAAGATCGTGTTCCGCTACTTGTGCAAAATAAGTGCATGGAAGATTTACATCTGTAAGTTATGAATGCTCTTTATAACTGTATAGTAGGTAGTTGTGAAACGCAACACGGTTCCACGGATTACTATTTGCGAGCCAGCCTAAGTAAGTAGCTGATGAAGATTTCTGCGAAGTTGTTGAACGAGAGCGTGGGCGGCACACTTCCCCGATTTCTTGATCAATAAATTGACCACTGACAATGGGTAACCATCCCCTTGAAATTTTGACTGTGCTCAACTATGGATAAGGTACCAAAAGAAAAAAGAGAACGACAGAAGTTGTTTCTTAGGACCTCGATCCAAAGACAGGACGTACGACGTTAACAATGAAGAAGAATCATCTTACATGCGACGTCTACATCTTTCTTTCTGTCCATGTCCGCACATCTAATAGATCAACATGACACACGAGTGAACCATTTTACTACGATAGTCATTTATTTCTCACGTGACGGTCACACCGATCGTGACTGATCATACGTGATGACGTTTCTCAAGAAAATCTCTACGATACAGGGTTGAAGGTACTGCGTGTAACAAATTCGTGACCAAACAGCGAATCACAAATGTAAATCACGGTCACAAGCGCCTAAAGCTAATTCCAGTCACAACGAGACCAATCGCATCGTGGATGAACTATTGATAGAATGCTGTCCGAATGGTTATAGGTGACGTAACCTAGACAGTTACGTTTTTAATACGAAAGATTTTACTGCTGTGCCGTTTGAAATGATGGTCTTAGCACCATTCAAGCCTGAACCTACTGGGTTTATAGTCTTACAATATCGCTTATAATAAAAGTTCACCGTACTTATGGGTTCCTAGCATCTGACAACACTCTATTTTCCATTCGAGCACCCGCAGTCTGTCACTGCTTTAATTTCTTATTTCGCTGCCTACCTACGTGTACACAGACAGAAAAAAAAAAAAACGTAATATTTTCAAAAAAACATTCGTAAACACATTGCTTCTCTTTTGTTTCAAAATAACATAGTAACATTTTACATTTTGTCGGTTAAACTGGCGTAACTAGCGAGTATATTTTCTACATGGCTGAATAACCGTCAAAAGGCAACCATGCCATGGACTGAGTTCGCGTCGTTCGTTCGCATTCACCTGCGAAGTGACACCTGCCTGAGAGAACGCAGCCGAGTCTAGGTTGCTGAACGTTGGTTACCTTCCGATATTAATTCAGCCTCAACCATCGATGTTGGAAATAATGGGTACGTGTCTTAGACAGACAGTAAACAGCAATAGATTATAAGAGCGTGTACTCGATAGTATTACGAATTCTTTTTATAAAACTCTGCGGTTAACTATAAGAATGTGCAACGCAACGGAGGTGGAGGCCAGAGCGAGGAGATGAGTTGACCAAAAATTTTGGTGAAAATTTGAATTCGAAAAACTGTAGAACGCGTCTCTCGTGGAAAGTGACTAATTAGTTTATTTTGTTTTTTTTATCGCTCTCTTCTTCGAGAACAGTCACATAATGAGCAAACGCTTCGATGCTACTCCACTCAGCGTGTCTGTTAAAATCAGCTTCGTTCCCGTTGCTCAAACAATATTTCTAAATCGCGATGGTACAGTAAATACTTTTACGTCATAGAGTGAAAGCCGAAAGCGGAATGGAGTGTTTATAAAGTGCTGTACGCAGAACTGGCACATCCGATCTATCGCAAAATTTTGAACCTAAATCAAACAGGTATTACAAATTATGCGATATCGTTGTTTTGAACAATCGTTTAAAGAGCGGTTCGAGTTGCTCTTCGCAGTCACGATGAGGAGAAATCAAAATTCGATATTTGCATTGCGAAGTGGTCCAAAGATGCGGTGACCTACGACTTTGGAATAGTCATTCACGATAAGCCCATCGTGTGTCATTTACGTTTTCCGTCGTTCGCGTTAATTTACTGCATTATCTCCGAGTACAATTATATTCACAGTACTTGAACGCAACTCATAGCCCGGCGCGTAAATACAGAATGAAGAGGAGGCTGGAAAGGTCAACGTACAAACAGGCTTACTGAACGATGCAATTGAAAAGTGACAAAGTAATTGCTGCGAATCGAAATGAAAGTGGCGAATAGAGAGGAAAGTCGGTAAAAGATTTTGGGGACTGAGGAAAAAGGGTGAATTAGATTTGAAGCAATGCGTTCTTGAGGCCAATGGCGCAGCGAAATAATTTTAGAGATAAGGGAGTGGAGGATATAGAAGAACTAGTGGAAATAGCTCATACAATATTCAAATTTCAACACATTAGAATCTTTAATGACTAATTTCAAACAGAAGATCAGCCTATGAAAAAAATGTCCGGGGGTACGAAAATTGCGACCATCGAGCCAAACAGAATTAGAAAGGAAGCTGTAAAACCTTGATTTTGAGAAGGTACTCGAGAACAGGACTTAAGGATTACGTTACGTCATGCGAACTTGTGACATCATCGACATAAGTTTGCACTATTACAGAAATTTGTCTAGGTTAGATTATAGGAATTTTTCCAGGCTAGATCAAATAGAGGCTTCAGGAGATATTCACTGTTCCATCAACATAATAAAAGCAAAAGTAAGATTCTGTTTCCCATAGGGCCGCGAATGCCATTGCAAAGTTTGCACCGGCTTCCAAATTTTTAATCAATTTAAACTGCGAAGGCTCATGAAAAGTTGGAGGAAATTCAAGCATAGATTGAGTCAAGGACAAAATACGTTGGTTCAGATTTGATGTTGCTCGATGTTAGAGTTTTCTACACGAGTAAAAAGTCTGCTCCAATCGCATATACGTAAACTGTGATACTTTTTCAACACAGGTAAAGAGATTCGAACTCGACGTAATTCCAACCAAATATGCGTTTTTCGATCGTTTCAAAAACATTCCAGGTAATTGATTTGAGGCAGCCAACGGATGACCGGAAATAACCAACCGGAAGGCGAGAAGATGCGGGTTCGAGTTTTGCCGGAAGAGAAATTTTTAGGTGGCTTAGTTTCGTTCACCCTATATAAGTACATCCTCTCGTACTATTTAACAATCGTTATATCGAAGAAGTTTTTAACCTTTACGTGAATGTTTAATTTGTAATGTTATTTATCGTTTGTTTGAGGGTTTCTACTAACAGAAATGAGCATTGTTTCAGAAGTTTTAGGACTGAAAGAGGAAAGATTTAGAATGAATGAGGATATGGAATAGGTGATTTGTAGTGTGAATTACGAGGATATCTGTTCTCGCATCTCAACGGCTAAAAATCTATAAAAAATCATCCCCTAAAATCTTGGCCGTATGGGAACTGCTCGACTGCTCGAACCAAACTGAACCGTCCTTTAGAATGAGTCAGGGGTTGTTATATTCGTAGATTGGCTCAGTCAATGAAATTGGGTCTCCAGGAGAACTCCTCTAATTCCTCCTCCATGATAGGTCTCTAACGGTAAAATTCAAGACCAATAATCTCTCCAACAAACCGGTGTCTTCCCAAGAGAAGTATAATACTGTATGTTCCACTCTTCCTAGTCGCTATAAATGACCATGAACAGTGTCAGCTTTCCCCTAAAACGCCTCTTTTTGCTGATGACTTCGGAATCTCCTTAGTGACCTCCGGCACCCCCCCCCCCCTCCGAGCTGCAAGACTACTCCAATCAACCTTCGACAAAATCTCCCATGGATTTCGCTTCTCATGCGGAAAAGCAGTCATGGCAGCATTTCAAGAAAGACTCATGCCTCACGCCACTTTCTTTTCTCCGTCCACAAAACTTATCTGTTGCCTACTGAAAATGCCTGAACTTCTTGAACGTTCTCAAATACCCATCACATCTTTCGTATCGGCTGTAACAACTCTATAATAGTCTAATTTGTTTCCAGATTAATTTCGGTTCTCCAATTCACCTTCGATTCCAACGAAACAAGCTTAAAATTTGTGGAGTCAATTCAATCTTTCGGGCTTCGACAAACTCTTGTCGCAAGCCTTCACTCAGCCTAAGTGCTAAGGCAGGTGTTCGGCCACCGCACTGCTCGTTCTGGGCTCAACAGCCATATACCCAAATCTTACGCATCTCTTCAAATGCTTTGAGCCCACGGTATTCATTCCTTTTATCGCTTCAACCCCTACTACAAACTTATCTCCGATTTGAGCTCTTGTTTTCTAATTTTCCACACTTTCTCTTCTGATTAATCTCCATTCGTCTCGATGTTACCAAAATTCTCAAAACAGCTGACTTCATATACAAACAGCGCATCAAGAGAATTGCACTCCCTCTTTCTCTGCTATCGGGTTCTGGAATTGGATATGCAGTCTTCATTCAGGGTAATAATGTCAAACTCCGCTTCCGTATTAACTGCCAAACTGGTCGCCATAAGTAGCTGTCCCTCCCTTCTCACTTGCTTCTCTCAGCCTTACTTACTATCCAAAACCTTCTAACTACCAATCTTATCGTTTTACGGATCCTCATTCCTATTCTTCCTCATCCTCTATCTCTTTTTCATACATACCGAGGCGCATAAACTGTAGGTTGCCATAAAGCAGTCACTGCGTTCATCTTTCTTGATTGTTCCCTCCTCCGTTCCCTGGTACAATCTCAAATCTCATTACAACTCCATCACCCTCTCATCCTGCTATGATTTCTGATCCTCTTGATCCTCCGATGAGTTCCGATCTATTAATAAGATCGAAAGAATTGGTTGGAAAATGGAATTTTGAGAAGTGTTTTTCAAAGACTTGCAAAAGGACTACCTACGCATGCACGACTAAGGTCGCGTAGTGACCGCGGGTATACCGAACCTTGTAGGATATTTGGGGATGTATATGCAATTTATCGTACACCGTTTCGAAGTTCGTCAACAGGCGAAGCATACCCTTAAGGAATCTTGAATACCTTGATATACTGAAAATCGCCCTTCCTGATGAGAACCTCTCACCCCCTTCATGCCTGTACCGTAATGCTAACGTTCTCTTCAGCCTTATTGTCGCCCACTCCCCACCCCGAGCCTACAACCGTAAATGTTGTTGCAAGACTACCGGTAGTTGAAAAAAAAAATGTCCCAAAATGTCGTTTTCGCCGAATTCGAGTTCGACTATAGATCTTTTGTCGAAGCAAAATGCATAGTTTCTAGCGTTTGATGCACTCAAAACTTCCGTTCTCTTGTAATAAGTGGCGAAATGCGATTCCATATCAGAGTCCGTTCGTGAAAACGAAAAAAAAAAGAAATTTCAACGAAGAACTAAGTCTTAGAACTACGCGAAGGCTGCATTGAAGAACTGCGACGTACATCTTTCGACATATTTTCTGGAAAACGTTCAATTTCCAGGACAAACTCCTCTTCCCTCTCTGCGCATTTGATTTGCCTGCGCCAGTCATGGTTGACTCCATACTCAAATTTCTCACTAAATATGTGCTATTTATTGATATTTTTATCGGCTTCATCGTGTTGTCGATTTGTAAAGAGTTGAAGCCTATAAATACGCGCGAAGAGGAAAGTGACAGTAATGGTGTCAGTCGCGGATCGACGAAGAAAACCTTAATCTTTACAGTAAAAGTGAGTCGTGATCATCGCGCATAAATTCCCTCGGTACGGGTTGAAGTACTATATAATATTATGAAAAATCATAAAAATAACGACTTGAGTGGTTTTTTCTCTGTTTAAATGAACATTCGAATGTTCTCTGTATCATAAGCTCCGAGCTCTCTGAGAATCACGTTTATGACGCGTTTTTCACTTCATTTATTTATTTATTTTCATTTCCAAAATTAACGACCGGCTATATTTAGTGCAGAACATAAACTACGTAACTTATTTGATAACATAATCTTCCTATACGCCGGCTCTCGTGTATTTACGATCGAGTGACATTTTTAACCTATTTCTACGCATATATACTATACGGATCCGTACGTAGAAAAGCAAGGGACGAATTTTGATGTAAAGGCGCAACGTCTCCTTTGAGCGGAGTCTGAGGAGAAACGAGTACGTACCGAAGATCGAATTCGAATTGTGAGCCGGCAATTAAATCGTACAACGTTAGCTCGTGTGGGAGATCCAGACCACCTTCGTCATATCCGGTAATTTGGATCGCTTCGAAATTTTCATAATATTAATTTCGTGGTAAGATTTATATACACGTGTTTTGTATTCGATAATTCGTTGATCTCTCATCCTTGTGACGGACTGCGCGATTTTACTTGCCAAGCTACAATGTTTGAGAAATCATACGCTAACAGAAAAAACGGTGTTTTATGTACGTATATTCTTTTCATCTCGTATACTTTATTACGATCGGTACAAGGGTGGAATCACGTGTCTGTATTACAGTCACGAGGGCAATATCCGATGCCAGAAAAAGTTGAGAAGATTGAACGACTCGATGGCGCCTTGCTAGCGAAGGAGAGCAAATTGTTGCAAAAAAGCGATAATGTTATCCATATGTACGAGGATCCGGTTTTAGACTTGTATTTTCTCCCATCTAAAAACGTATTGAATAAAGGTTAGTTGCGCAGTCAGGATTCGAGCAAGGAAGGAGATAAATGTTTCTCTTTGTCGAGGAAAGTCGAATCTAGGGGCGGGAATTTACCTTTCTAATCTCCTCCTAATTTTGATTATGGTAAATGAAGTTCATACGCGAAAGAAAGGAAGTAAACGACGATCGTTCAAAAAGAATCCCGCTAATAAAAGACTTGAGATATTTTATGGGCGTGTACGTGATAATTTGGTTTTTTCATGTCAATCATTTAGAGTGGGCAATATTTGAATCACCTTTTGACTGAAATCAGAGACCCGAATTTTTGTTGATAGACGACGGACAAATTTTAGATTTCAATAAGATGACGAATGACAAAAATATTCACAAATTATCTTTCATGATTTCAACCATGGAAAACCATGAGAATAAATGTGATTGGGAGTGTGCAAATTGTAGGAAGCGCAAGTGTGCAGCAGTGTAACCAAACTTTGTAAAACGTCTTGCAATTGGTGATTGATAAGGAAAGACGGATGTTAAGCACCTGCACACTAGCGCTGCCTGTAATTTACACACCCTGAATGGAGTTAAAATCATCCCCAATTTGATCCCAGTTTCAAATGTCTTCGTACAATTTTTTTTTTATCATCTCCCATAAAAAGTGTACAATGGTTTCTACCCAGTGAGCGTTCCCGACATTGCTCTATAGGCTTACGTTCTGATACTGAGCGCACTACTTGTTATTATTATTGTTCAGAAGGTGCGTAACTTTTGCGAGGGGTCGTGGAAGGCTCAGTATTGAGGTGGGTCCTTCTTTTGGAGGATAGTTATCCAAATCTTGGCCATTCCACATCATCAGACAGCATCGTTAGGGATCATTCAGAACTCCTCGATAGTTGGTGAAGAATTTGGTTTATCACTTATTCCAACTATCGTAAAAAATATCCGACTTTTTGAGCACTGTAAAAGTTTACTTGTCTAACTTTGAAATTGAGTTCTCTTGTTTGCCCTTGCTATATACTGATACAGTTTTAAGGCGCGTCCCCTCAAGTTCAGAGTATCGATATATTTAATTAACAAAAAGACGCTGAGAAGGTAAATGATCACATTTTTTGAGCCAGAAGTTATGTTCTAGTAAAACGATACTCTGCGTTGTACAAGGAAATTAAAAATAACAGTTTTTTTTTTAAAGTTTTCTTTCCCAATTCCTAGAGTTTAACTTCCGTTTCCAAGATCCCTGTGATTATAACGTTTCCCAAGAACTAGAGTGAGAATTACGTACACGACGATCATTACTGAGAAAATTTAACTCTTTTACGTAAGTCACAGAAATTACCTTCCATTAGGTGACTGTCGATCAGATTAACATCTGCGCTGAAGGCTAAACGTGGTTTTTAGGAGTGCAGAAAGCTTTCTTACTCGAGATTTTTTTCCTCGAAAAAGTAACACACTCACTAACGTCAAGAGTTTCGTGCACTTGGACTGGTTATCTTTAGACCTGCTCAGTTGCTTTATTGTAGCCCAGGATGATGATTCACAACCGAGAGAAGAAAAGCAATAGAGTCCCGAACTGCAGAAAATATCCGGATTAAGGCGCACAAATTTTCCCACGAAATGTATTTATTTCAAAATCGTGCAAAAAATCTGTATCTCCTTCTTCATCTCGAAATACAGAAACGCCAATTTTTTACGTATCTATCGCTAATAAATTATGTAATATTTATAGTTTTACAAAATTCGTTAATATTTGTCATAACCGTAATTCTCGATTTTAATGGCAACATACATTCTTATCGATGAGTTTTCGTTTACATAATCAACTTTTTCTAATAGAAGATAAGTAAATATTGTACGTTGCAAAAATATTGAATTTTCAAGTGGTTTTGAAATATTGAAAAATGATCGGAAAGATAGAAAAAAAGGATGACTTCGTCACAAGTGCGTCATTGGAATATCACATTCTTACCTTTTACTTATTACAACGTCATCGACGTTTCACGGTTGTCAACCGGTTACATACTTGGAAAAAAAATTGAAAAATGACTTTAAAAATGAATAAGTGACAGCATGTTGGGTGCAGTACTGCGAGGAATTTTATTTTTCATCATTTCTCAAGAACAGAGAAAGAATGAGAAACACATTCTTGAATTTAGAATTCTTAAGGCATAATGTCAGCTTCATTTATGGTTGACACTCTCAGTGCATCTCTGACTGGACTTGCAAACGAGCACACCGGTATTAGAGATTTTTTCACATCGAAAATTAGTGTAATTTAGAAAAATATCTATCGTTGACCAATCTTTCGTCAAATTGTGATTCTGAGAGGGAGAAAAATTTTGATTTTTGACCTACATTACATAGGAGAGAGGACTCGAAAACATTACAATCATCGATCTTTATTTTAGAGAAGGAGGATTTAAAAATTTTTCGACCATCGAGCAGAACGTGGTTCTGGAGGGTGTGGGGTCTCTGGTTAAGTTTAGGAAAGTTTTCGAAGGTGCGATCATAAGTATACGAGAGGGAGAAGGCTCCGACTCGGGTAAGGGTTTTAGAAAGAGTTAACTAATGGGGTAATCAAAGAAAACCTACATAGCTCAGGACAGTGTTCTTCTACCGGTGTGTCGCGAACGTCCAACTCAGGTGTGCCGCAAGATTTTGACCAAAAACAAAAAAAAAATGAACTGAAAAAAGGTTTGCTAATTTTTTCCGTTTTCTCGAGAACGAGTGTCATTTCCAGTAATAATTTTTCAAACTCAACTCAAAACCTGAACTGAATTTGATGAAAATCAAAAGCTTTCTGCAGAGGGGTAAAAAACATGAACTGTAGCCTATCTCAATTCTCACCAGCAGTTCTGGAATTAGGAGAGCCCGAGGCGTTCTCCACGACATTGATTTTTTTGCGCATTTTTTGGTGGCAGAACTCGGAATTTTCTCCAGTCCCTACATAAGGTCAAAGCTCCCGTCTCCCGGAACCGCAGTTTGGGGAAAACATGCTAACACCTTGTACGGCTTAAATCCGGAAATTGGGGAGGTGGAATATCGAAATGTAAAAAAATTCTTGATAAGAGTTTCAGTTTTGGAAATGCTCTACCGGAAGAATTTTGTCCTTTGGAAAAATGTACCGCGATGTCAGAAAGGTTGAAAACCACTGACTGGCTTAGGAAGAAGATCATTTGACAATATTTATACGCAGTACAATTACCCGACAAAATTTCAATTTTCTCAAACAATCCATTCCAATCAATTATCGATATTAGAGTCAAATGTGAAATGAGTAGATTTTATGCAGTCAGTTTTTTTCGCCGAAAAAACGATTCATGATCACGGACACTGACATCGACCGTCTGACTCTAGAGAAATTGGTCATATCTCGACTGGATTCTTTCACCACTCTCCCTACGTCCTTTTGGTTTACGATCGACTCAAACTTCAGATCAACCTTAAGGACGAGATTCCTAGACACGAGAGAAGTGGCTACAAAGTTAAAATTTTTTCGAAACCAGCAGACGTTTAACTGGTAGCATATAGGAACACATCAATGTTTTAGTCCCTCGTACACAAGGCTGTTTATAGGTTATGCAGATAACCCCATTGAAAATGAAGACCAACACGTTTCGAACGACTCAAAAATACTTACCACCGTTTGACTCTCAAGGAGATTGAAATCGCCAGGGTCGGCCTTTCCATTTGCATGGCATTTAGTAATGGTGGAAGAGCGAGACTCTTTGAAAGAAGAACAACCACCCTCCCTGCGGTCAAATTCGGGATGCTTGGATGGAGATTGATGACATGATTTCAGCCCATACGTGAGAAAAAGTCTCCTAAATTTGCTTTCGCGCAGGGCTTGGGACGATCATCGGGCCTAGGAACGGCGCTAAAATTGTTCGTCATAGCCTGACCACAAGAACATAGCTCTGCTTCTTTCATCTTCATATGAATCTGCTTCTAGTTCTCCGTCTCCTCAATTCAATGGCAACTGTTCGGCCATAATTTTAAACTGAGACCTCTTATACGCACAAAGCAGTCGCCAAAACCGCTCCGCTACTGAGGTGTTTTTTTATCATTTCATAGGCCTCCCCTCCCTTGATCTAGAATTCCTGCGAACATGTCCACTCTGATCGAATATGAAACCTGTTTTCCCTCAAACTTTACAAGCAGTAACGCAATAAAACTAAGTGAATGAAGAGGCTCCATCGATGAATGAAACTCCGAGCACAATACGTACACCCATATCGATAGAGGAGGGAGACCGATATCGGCTACTATAGAGGTCGACTATAGTACGCGTCTCGATTCTATCTCATTAAAAGTAAACCATTGATAAAAAGTTTTGCAGCGGGCACTCGACGTCACCTCAATTTCAATCAAAATTGCCGCACCACCTCGGCGCTTTATCCAAACCTATTCAACTCTATCGCGACTTTCGAAAGTAATCCTTTTATAAATATTAGCGATAAATAAATAAAGCCAAGGTTATCGTCGAACTTGTAAAAACATTCTTATCATCGCGTGGTTTACCAACAGACTTCAAAGATGAACTGTGTATAGTACTATGACTAATGATGAGGTTCACGCTGCGTTATTTTCTCGTCCGTGAAAGAAAAAAAAAAGTCGAATGTTTTATTCGTTTACACAGCGAGTCGGGCGTAGAAACATTCGGTTGATTACGGGCTCTGCTCTTCGTTCATACCTATATAGCTCGAGCAGCTTGCTCGTCAAAGTAAGACAAACTGTGTAATTTCACCGACGATTCCGAAGGGAATGGTTGAGGTATATTATTGTAATAATTAGAGTACACCTGGACGACTCACCTAGTAAAAAGTTTAAAAAGTTTCCTCAGGTACCTTCGCATGTATGGGGAAATTTTGCTCGGAGTGTTTTCAGATACGTATTGGAATGTACCGGTGCAGTTTTGATTGAGGATGGGAGAGTTCTCAATTTGAGGAATGTTGTTCGCAGCACACAGAGGAAATGATGTGGGAATTTATGAGAATTCGAGGGTCGTGTAATTCCAGCACGATCATGCCCTGTATCTCGAGGGGTGATTGATCAGAGATCCTAGGAAACTTCGAAAAAGAGCAAAAATTTGTACGTTTTTTCATTTTTAGTCGCCTAGACGATCAAAAAATTTGGACAATTTTCTTCATAAGTTTTTTTCCCTTATTCGAGTTCAATCGGATTTCCTTTGAAATAGTCTCATCCACAAAATTTTAAATCTATTCGGGGGTATTTTATAAAAGGGACCAGTGCGTTCCTCAACCGGTGTTCCTCTATCCGAACTCAGGTGTGCCGTGAGTTTTTCATCAAAATGGAAAAAATGATAATCACTATTTTCATTTACTCGAAAATGTCATAAGTAGCACTATCCGACCGATATATGTCGACTCTAGTAGTAACGTTCTAATATCAACTCTGAACCTGCCCTGAATGTCATCAAAATCAAGAAATTCTTGCAAGGTGGCAAAAAATACAGATCGAATTTCATTCCTCCCCAAATAAGCCTGGGGGGTTCCCCAGTGAAGACAGATGACATTCGGACCGTTTTGCGCTTATACGTGGCTTCTCGAATCCCTAACGAAGAGTCTCTCGGAACCGCAATTTGGGGAAAGGGTGCTGAGGCCCCATATGGTCATCTCGTACGGCTTAGATCCTGGAATTAGGAAGACGGTATCAAGAGAGACATGAAAATGTCAAAACGTAGAGAAATTTTGGAAATGCTGCGTCGGGTCGGAATAATATCGTCTTTTGGAAAAAAATGTAAGAAAAGTTGAAGAACCCCGAATGAGACCAACAAGATTTTGAGCAGGAGTTCGGTAGCAGTCGATTTCGGAGGAAAATTGATCAGAAAAATTGACGACAATTTTGATCGCCTAGAGCGGCTTTTTCAAAAGTGAATTTTACTGTACACTTTGAAACTCGTTTGGAATGACTTCGGTCTTAGAAATACGAGCGTTTCCGAGAACGAGTCATCTGAAAAATAAAATGAGAGATTACTCCTCTTCGTTTTCTAAGGGAGAACGACCCAGAAGATTTCTAAAACAGACTCAAAAGAATGACTTCTGAGATTAGACTCGTGAAATCCTTTTAGTAGTTGAATGCTAATTTTCCGACAGAACATTATTTTTTCACTTTCTGATAGTCGCTGATGTAACTTTAAAACTTGAAAACAAAATGTGGACCCCATTAGCTTTCTCTATCCTATCTCTGTGCAAGACTCTTTTCGGTTTATGAAGAGAAGTCAATTTTCCTGCTGTTCAAGATTTTTATAAGTATAGAGAAGGCTCATCTCTGCGGTCGAGTACACCTTTATCACATGGAGCTATCGACACGTTTCAAATTTTCACTATCACGATCGTACAGTTAGCACGACTCAAGAAGAAAACCGTACGAATTCTAATTAAAAAATACATTTCCTTACCTCTTCTTCACTGGGTACCGACTCCATATTATTCGGACAGAGAGCTATTTGATTCTCCGTTGACGTCGAATTCGTAATATTCATGATGTAGAGTGATTTTTTTTTTTGCACTATTTTAAAACAAAACGTTTCTCAATATTTCAACAAACGAAGACTCGAGAATAATACGATATTTAGATTTTTCTTCTAAAAAAATTTCACATTCCGTAAATCTTCTAGAAAAAACACTTACATATTACGAGAAAAAAATTCTTCCTTTTTATTGCACCCGTTAAAATGTAATTAATTGACTTTTTTTTTTTATTTCAGCGACCTACGCTGCACAACACGATTTCGCTAAAAAATTTACCGACGATCAGTAATATTTGATTTTTCTTCATCACAAAATTTTAACGACAATAAAATAAATTCGATCTCTTATCAGTCGCGAATTTAGGTTTACGTACGTACCGGTATCGAGAGAATTCAGAGTGCGCGCGCGAAACCACCATCAACGTTTCCTCTCCTCTAACGAACTGGATACCGCTATGCTGACTTATTTCGAAAAGTGACTTAACTCGTTACTTCGAAGCGTCACGGCCTCGTGGACAATGGGACCGGAAGAGGAAATAGAAGAGGGGGGTACGCGCGAGGTACCGTTTACATAGAAACGTTCATGGTAGGGGGAATCCTTCAATGTACAAGAAAATGATATTATCTATGAGTAATGCGGTCTTGTCAGTCTTAAAATTGTCTTTTTATATTTCGATTTTTTATAGATACTTCTTGAATTATTATTTTTTTCCTTCGATTAATCGCGCGATGTTCGAGCCGGTTTCGTAACACCACCCCCACAGCGATGCACGTACGTCGTATCACAGAAAAAACGATGACGAGAAAAAAAAAATGGTAAAAACGAGCAACAAAAAAAATAAAGGAAAAAAAACACGTTTATCACAAGTGAATCATTCAGATATGTACGAACGGGCAGTTCCGAGATGTGAGACAGCGCGACAGACACTGAGGACCGCGATATTTTGGACTCGGAAGGTGCTCTGAAAGTCGGTGATCGCGTTAGACGCTAAGTCGAAAACGACGACGGCCGTAAATCCGTCTGCGAATCCGCAGCTTTCTGGGTAACGCGCATGTTTCTACTACCGAATAGTAAAGCTCGTATAAAAGAGGCGCAAGTTGCTGTAGCCGTGGCAGAGAGCAGCACCGATAACACGTGCTCGAAATAAGCGCGCACTAATTTAAAAAAGAAATAAGCGGCGAAAAATTAGAAAGGGGAGAGATGTGAAACAACGTCGTCTTATTTTTACGCTTCACTTCGCTTTGTTTACCATCGTTAGCTTCGATAAAAATTTGTTTTACCTTCATCTCTCATTTGTAGTTCGTATTCAAAAA
Organism: Aspidiotus destructor; assembly: GCA_035079395.1. Taxonomy (NCBI): domain Eukaryota; kingdom Metazoa; phylum Arthropoda; class Insecta; order Hemiptera; family Diaspididae; genus Aspidiotus; species Aspidiotus destructor. The sequence continues at coordinate 28,438,948 of JAVHKZ010000001.1, read as the reverse complement.
TTGAGAAATACGAGCAGCCTAATGGCTGCACTATTTCTGTACGCTATAAATGACTGTTTTAGAAAAAAAAAAAAAAGTGTTATAATGAAAGGGAAAACCGTAAACACGTGAAACATTCGTGTAAGCTACTTTCATTTTCGGGCAAGAAACTGTTGCCGAGAGCAATTTTACCGCAAAATAATTATGAAAGGCAAAGTTTTACGGGATAGGAGTGATCTATTGGTCGGAAAGTTGTGTTCGATCGCCTAAAGTCCGTGCTCATAGAAATCGATAATTCAATTTCAATTATTCGCGTCTAGTTTTCCATGACTTCTTAACCCATGAACAAAATTTCCGCAGCTCTTTCCTCTGTATGGCGTTTGAGAAATCAGAATTCCTCAAAATCCGCTCCTAAAAAGCTGAGATTTTCTCACGAGTCCTCCCTCATTTATCCGTCGCTCCATGGTCGGAATCTTTTCAGATACCCTTGCGATGATCCATGTCGACCCTGAGTCACAAAAGATTTCTGCTGATGGGACGCAAAAACTCACCCTAGTCTCCTACTTCTGTACAGTGTAGCCACACACGTTTAAAGTAAAGAAAAAAGGCAGGAAGTTACCTGTCACATGGTGCACTTGTGGGTCTCCTCCAGCTCGATTAATCATTTGTTCAAAGTTGTCGATGTGTTCCAGATTGGGAAGGGAAAAGCAGAAAAGAGCAGAGATTTCCGATTGGGTGGGATTGCTAGGTTCGGAGGAGGACTTCATACAATTTTAATTGAACCACACCAAGGTAAGTTCAATTATACAATTGTATTTCACTCCTCCTCCGAACCTGGCACAACTGTAGATGTTTAAAGTCACATCGACAAAGAGAGGAAACGCATTATCGGCAAACTAGTTCGAATTGCTCACAGCAATGCCCCAAGTTTACTGACTGCGGAGCAGAAAGACTTATTAGTACCTTCAAAACCACTGGAAGATCTTAGTTGACGAGGCAAGAGTTGAAAAAGAAAAAATTAAATCTTTTCCGCAATCTGTTCTTCTTCTTTGCACAGCATCTTGTTTTTCTTTCAACTAATTAACTTGGATTTTTATCTAATTTGAGTAAGTTAAACCTTCTAATTTGTTCTCATCGAACTAAGTCCAATCTTGAAGTTTAGAAAATCTTTGCGATTCATTGTAAATTAAAGAAAAAACTTTACAGAAACGCATAAAAGTTTATTGTTTATATGTGACCGCGGTTTCGCGATTAGAGGTGCAATCGCATCATCAGACAGAACAGGAATAATTCGAAATTGATGTAACAAACGGAAGAAGAATAAAACGACTCGTACTGACTATGAGTCAGACGAGTGCGTGTACATTCGTGTAAGAAGATTCGAAGTGGTGTATTGTACATCGTTTACTAATTTGACATTACGATTATTATTATGTAAAATTATTTCGATCTCCTCCAACATATCTAAAGTTCTGCTCTTATTACATTCGTGCAGTAATTCGACGTGTTTATCGCTATTATAAGTATGGCCTGAATCAATTAAGTGATCAGCGAAAGCACTATTTTTACCCGTATAATAACTGTCTTCGGTGGTATTGGGATTATTTAAGAATTTTAGACGAGCTTTCCAAGCGCTGTCATGCTCCTTGACTCTCGTGAGGAGAGACCTACCAGTCTGGCCTATATAGATAGTGTTGCACTCCCCACAATTAAGACGATAGACACCACTTTTCATCATTGTAGGGGTAGGGTCTTTTAAACAATAAACTTTTATGCGTTTCTGTAAAGTTTTTTCTTTAATTTAAGTCCAATCTTCCCGACTTAGGAACTCAAATTTGTTCCTTACTAAAGTATCCCCGACACAATTCCAGCCACCAGAGAGAGAGTCGATTCGCGAGGGGTAGTGTAATGTTTGATGGTAATATAAGAACTGGTTTAGAGGCATGAAGTTCTTGAAAGAGTGGAAACCAAGGTTGGCCTGGCCAGTTTGGTACGACCCGGATTCCCGTCGTTTTTTCCCCTAGATTCCTTTATATGGGTCTCGGAACTCCTGGAAAAGGGAGGGAGGACGCGTAAAAGTGAGAAATGAGGAAAAACTGTCATGCCTTTATATCGAATTCTATTCGATTAATAAGTTTTTGAAAAGGTCCAAGGGACAGTCGCCGCACTCACACCTTCTGCACCCAGATCGCATTCCCAGGCGGAGTTTGCCTATCACACTTGTGATTTGTTCTGGAAACGAATGAATCGACGTCCAGGTGTCTTGAGTGGGAGATAATTTTGTATACATCTGCAAAGGAAGAAGATGGGGAAAAAACTGATCACAGTACCTGAGGTGGGACCACACTTGCTACCCATGTCGTGTCGGAGAAACGCTGTCGGGAAAATGTCGTAGAATCATCACAAGGGTGTGCTTCACCCGTTGACGAGCTCCGAAACGGTGTACGATAAGTTGCATATACATCCCCAAATACCGTACAAGGTTCGGCATACCAGCGATCACTAGGCGACGCTAGACGGGCATGCCGAGGGTAGTCCTTTTGAGAATGATTTTACAAGATTTTGAAAAACACTTCTCAAAACTTTATTTTTCAACCAATTCTTTCGATCTTTACAAATGTTGCAAAAGAAGGTTCAACTCGAAGCGGTATAGAAACAGAGGAATCCAAAATTTTCCTCCAAAAAAATTTTACAACGTCTGAAAATAGTCGAATTTTCGATGATTTCGAAGTGAAATAAAAAACGTATGGATTAAAACTTTAAAATTCTGCTTCTATAGCGCCTCTAGTTGAACCTTTCTGAAGAACATCCCAAAAAATTAAGAAGATCCTTTGAAAATTCGAGTAGTGAGAACGATTTTCCGGTACCATGTTTTAATGCTCGATTTCACAAGCGAAGCACATCCTTAATGAATTGTCAACAGGAAACCAGTTCTATGGGAAGCCTTTTCGATAATCTTGGCGTCCCGCTTGCGCTGTGTATCGTCCGGTGAAAACTGATCTATCATAATGAGGGACTGGACTTTGAAAAAATTCGTCTTTTGTTAGCTGTACGTGATAGTTAAAATTTTTCTCAAGTCCTCCTTTCCCCTTCGCTCCTCGTTTAACTGTGTTAGGGAAGCCGCCGTTTTTCCTTTTCTATGCGTTGGACTTTTCAACAGGGAACCTGTTTTATGGAAGGGGGGAGGGATCATTTGGGAGAACAATGGAGGGCCATGCCAGGTGCCGTCCAGAAAAACGTGGGGCTTGGAATCTTTTCGAGATAGTAAGGAAACTTGAAAAAATTTTGAATATCGAGCTATGTAACTATGATAGGAGGGAGACTCCGAAAGATTCCCGGTTTTGAGCTGTATACAGGTTCCATGATTGCCTCTATTAACGCAGTTAATGAAGGCATCCCCGAGCAGCTAACAAAATAGGCTGCTAGTTTTCCCCTGCTGTCCATTCAGGTTTCAGGTTTTAGGTAAATCTGCAATCCGAGACGTTTAATAATTTTTAGAAGCAGAATTCACTGAAGGGGGTCTTTTGTTCAGAAGAGTATAATTCCGATGGGCTTTTCAACGAGCCGGCGTTGGTTTTCTACTAGGGTTTTCTTCCCCTTAAGTTTTGGGGTATCACCTCCTAATCCACAAGACAGGGACTGGTTTTTCGTCGAGGTATTCCCCTTCTCTCCCATAGAATTTTGATCCTGTTTCTCTTTCTGCCTATGACCTCAAAAGTATCAGCGATCCTCGATACTCGACCCCTGGCATGACTTCTTGGAAACTCGATCAATATTCAAACAAACTTGAAGCAATCAAAACAAGCCAGACTCCTCCACTTGTTCTAATCGAATTACCGTCATGAAGAAATAATTCTGACTCGCCTCAGAATCTTTCACAAACGTCTCTCCGATACTTATCCTGTTCTTGGTCTATTCTTTCTCCCCTCTCACCAATACTGCCTGAGGGAAGGGAAAACGGGTGTACTCGCAAATTTCTCAATTACCTTCCAGATATAAAAATTGTCCACCCCATTATTTTGGGAGAGGGGAGGGAGAATGTGTAATCGAGGATTTTCAAATTGGGTGCAGTAAACAAAAGACATGGAACATGTAAAAATGTAATTAAATGAAGTTACGACTCGACTTTTACCTAATTTCTCTTGACATCAAATTGAGATCATAGATTCTCCATTCAATCTTACCTCGTCGATACTTGGTCAAGTAAGTGGTTCTAATTTGAACCTGGCATGAATGATCAAGAATTTTACTCTGATGCGACAATGACCAAAACACGGTACAGTTTACTCTGAAGACGATCGTCCTCTCATGTTGACGCTTCGTCGCGTATTACAAAACAAAATTCTTTAGCACGAGGATTTAGATAAAGTTTTGTCATTCTTCTTTCTTCGCGAAAGAATTTTTTAGAAGAATTTTCTCAAAGCGTTCGACATATCGCTAGCGGACAAATGGAGCTCATATTTACGTAATGCATAGAAGGTATTTTTTTTCTCTTCACCTCCCCCTCCCCCCTTTACGACTGATTACTAATGAAGAAAAGCGATATTGTCGAAAAAGATTCTCAAGTTCTAGCGATGGTGTCGAATTGCGAGCAAAAAAAAAAAAAAAAAAAAAAAGGAAAAAATATTCCGGGGAATGTTTTACTATTCCAAGAATGAAAGGAAAACATTTCGTTCATTCATCGAAAACAGTCAATACGAGGCGCACGATATAAAAATAACCGTAGAACAGTTAGTAATACCGTACTGCAGTTTTAGATATAAGCTATATATTGGCCACGCGTAATCTATGGCCGTCAATTCTCTGCCACGTGTTCGTGATGCAGAAAGATGACTATATCAAAGAAGGCAAAATCGAGTGTACTCGGTCATTAATCGTCCTCATTTGTATGCATTTGTACATTGACGCTCATCGCCACCCACGTTACTATGAACTGTGAAATTAACCAGAATTTCTCACTTGAAAAAAAGACGCAGAAGAACATTGCCAAATGGCGGAAACGTATTTAAATTGAGTAATATTAATTCATCAAATTGAAGAATGAAGTGAGGATCCCAGCAAACGCGTATCGTTCAATAAGCTAGCGAGGTAGTTGGACTCGTGTATATTTGTACAACTGAAGCTAATTAAAACTCTCCAAAGGATCGAAAAAAACGTCAACAGTTTAGTTTTATTCATCGATCTATCTACTATTTATTAGTTGAGGTAGTTTGTCTCACCTTTGGTACTATTTCTGGCCAGAGGCCTCACAGGTGAAGTAAAGACTATCATGATTAACCAACATGTTTCATGTCTTTGCTATGACCCCACCCTCATTTGAAAATTTGCGTACGTGCGTGCAGATGACCTTGGAACTTCGATTTTTTTGTCTCTGAGCCCTACTGAAAATGTGCGTGCATGCTGAATATCTCTTTGATCTGTTCAGTAAACTACTGGTATACTAGGCTTGTACTAGCTTTATACTAGGTCTATGAATCCTGTATACTGTATCCCTCCTTCATACTTTTTTTTTTCCTTGATGGGCCGAAGCCCTGGGAGTCCTTCCCACACCGCCAAGTGGCCATCCATGGGAAGCACCGATACCACTTTATCCCTAGAGCTGTGACCATTCCAGTTCAGGCAGTTCAACAGAGGAGTTTGCATTCGGACTTGCCATCGTCATGCTAGTCATAAGATTTCGCTCTCAACATCTGATTTCTGCAGCACGGACTCATATTGAATGCGACTCGGCGGATGGACCTCCTGGCTGTCTGGACAATTCAGGCACGCCACAGAGTTTCCGGTCACGACCCTTCAATGCGTCTGCTGCTAGTTGCGTTTCATGCGCTGCGAGAAAAATTCCGGGCTCTTTTGTGGGCTAGTATAGGGGAAATTCCGGGCTCTTTTATAGTTCTTTATGGGACTTGGACAAATGCGTGACCTTCTTGACCCTTAACGCTGGGACGTAGAGAAATTCTTGGCTCCTCTATAGCCGCCTATGGGACTTGGAAAAATTCGTGACCCCCTTGACCCTTAACGCTGGGACTTGGAGAAATGGAAAAGGGAAGCTAACCACATATAAACCAGTATATTTTTCGAAAGGATAAATTGTAAGCTACTTTGAAAATAAATTATAAGGGGTTTTCAATAGGCTTACATTCTACGTAAACTAATAATCTTGAACCCTCCGCCATAAGTCTCGCTCCCTGAGCAAGAGCCTGTCAATTTTTCTATTATTTTTTCTATTGAGCGGCTATCAAAAATATGCAAACACTTTTTTTTGAAATCCTGTTTCTAAAGATTTCCTTTTGGCCCATGATCTCACGCCCGCGTAATTGTCGTTGTGATAATATCCTCGCAGTCAGAAGTGTCGTATGTTGTTTTTTTTTTAAGTGTTTTACTAGAGAATCTTTTATTTTCATTACACACTGCAAGAATGGAATGGGTACTAACCTTTTCTGCTCGTCTTTGCACCCACCCCCTCACGTGAGTGGTCTTTCTTTGCCTCGCGAGGGAGAAACTCCGAAGGAACTTTTTTCTCGACCGGGGAACAACACTGATTCGAGTCCCTCATCGAAGATTTCTAGACCAAAATTAATCTGGACTGCCACTGGAAACCTCTTCATCAACGAGTAATCTGTTCTACTGGATTGACAATGTTCATAGTTTACCGTCCGTCGTCCAGAGGGAGTTTTCCTTCTTTCCATTTTTCTGACTTTAGAACTTGGTAAGATTTCACAGCTGTGTGTTAGTAACGTCCCGAGCTTGTTTTACATGTTTGAGTTTCGGCAAATTGCGGCCTGCGCTTCAGAGAGGGACATCAATGAATTTCGTCCCACCAGATATTTTTATGTACGCTGTTTGGGTACAGAATTACGACTATTAGCATTAGGTTCAATGACTAACGATAACTCAGATTCATACGGTAAGTCGCATTGTGAGTATATAAAGCATTCAGAAAAGCGTCATGCGAGGTATGTTTTACCACGCGCATCAACAAATTTTCCTGCTGATCGAAGCCTTACTCAAAGTCTAGGATATATCGTACCTGAAAATTCGTAGCGGCTCCGGAAGTGACAGGATAGACCCGAAAAAAGCCATTGTCGAACAGTACATGACACAACTGGATGGAGGTCACATCGAGAGATTAACTTTCGTACAGGATTTATCTAGGGCCGCAATTGATGCAAATGAGGATTTTTGGGATACAACCAACAACTTACCGATTTCACCGTTTAATTTATTATTTCGCAGAACAGCATCTTGAAAAATTTTCGACTTTAAACTACCAGGCCTATGAGATAAGGTGATTAGGAGAAATTAAATGCTATCCACCTATGTACATTTATGATGGAAGAAAGGGCGCGGGAAAAATATCGACTTCCGAAAAATAAGAGTAAGACAGAAGTTCCATTACTGCTCATTTAATGCTGAAAAAATATGGCCCACGTTCGACTATTTTTAGTCAAAATAAATATTTACAAGTAATGGATCTCGTCGAGATCATAATCGATGGGATTAAAATAAAATAATTTCTAGACAAGTTTATAACGAAACAATATCAATAACATACATGCTGTTCAAACTCGCACTTGTATACAATAAAGAGAACGCCACCTTTGCATCACCATCTGAATTCCAACTTTCAAGCCTTATATGACACAATAAGGGAAACTTGAAAAAATATCAAACTACTGAAGCGGAGTACATGATTCAAAATTTTGAATATCAAGCCGCGTCTATGTATGACCCAGAAAAAATCTTGAGGAGGACCTTGAAAATTTCAACTTACTTCTGGCTTCTGAGTTCACTATTTCTATGTCAGTTTGTATTGTTTCGTCCTGATGAAGGAAGCTATGCTTCCAAAACGTCGAATCTGTTTTTCAAATACAGTACTTGATAAAATAAGTTTTCTGATGGCTGACAGTGCCAGTTTCGTCGATTATACCTATACTTACGACCGAGATGATGGAAGAGAGGGCGCTGGACAAATTTCGACTACCAAATAATATGAGTAAGACAGACGTTCTATTACTGTTCATTTAATGTTGAAGAAATATATGGCTCACGTTCCAGCATTTTTAGTCAAAATAAATATTCACAAGTAATGGATCTCATCAAGATTATAAACGATCGGATTAAAATAAAATCATTTCTAGACAAGTTTATAACAAAACAATATTACATTATGTTCAAAGTCATGGAAGTTGCAATATAAATTAATGTATACAAAATTTTAGAACAACACAATATCTGGATAAGGTTCATCTTCCATGACTCCACATATGCTTCTTCAGATTGCTTTTCCATGCAAATTTTTTTGTACACATAACACACTTGCTCTGATATCTCAGGTCTGGGTTAGATTCATGGGTCAACATATGCCTCTTTAGATAGCTCTTCAGAATAAATTTTTTCACACAATCATGACATTAAAATTGATATTTTAGTTAGGGTTCAGATTCATGGGTCAAAATATGCCTCTTCAAAGTGTTTTTGTCTGCAACTTTTTTCCCACAATCATGACATTCAAATTGATATTTCAGGTGTAGATTAGATTCATGAGTCCGAGTATGCCTCCGCAACTGATCTTTCCTGGAAAATTTTTTCTCACAGATATCACACTTGAATTGATATCTCAGATCTGGGTTAGATTCATGAGTCAATATATGCCTCTTCAGATGGACTTTCTGAATAAACTTTCTTAGACAGATATTACACTTGAATTGATACTTTAGATTTGAGTTAGATTCATGGGTCAACATGTGCGTACGCAATATATGTTTCCCTGTAAATTTTTTCTCACAAATATCACACACCCATTGATATCTCAGATCTGGGTTAGATTCATGGGTCAACATATGCCTCTTTAGACACTTCTTCAGATTAAATTTTTTCCCACAATCATGACATTCAAATTGATATTTTAGTTTGGGTTCAGATTCAAGGGTCAAAATAAGCCTCTTCAAAGTGTTTTTGTCTGCAACTTTTTTTCCACAATCATGACTTTCAAATTGATATTTCAGGGGTAGATTAGATTCATGAGTCCAAATATGCCTCCGTAATTGACCTTTCATGGAAAATTTTTTCTCACAGATATCACACTTGAATTGATATCTCAGATCTGGGTTAGATTCATGGGTCAACATATGCGCCGGCAAAGAATATTTCCGGGTGAATTTTTTCTCACAGATATCACACTTGCTCTGATATCTCAGGTCTGGGTTAGATTCATGGGTCAACATATGCATCCGCAAACTATATTTCCGAGTAAATTGTTTCTCACAGATATCACACTTGTTCTGATATCTCAGCTCAGGGTGAGATTGATGGGTCAACATATGCTTCCGCAAATAATATTTCTCAGTAAATTTTTTCTCATATATATCACTTTTACTTTGATATCTTTTATCAGGGTTAGATTCATGGGTTAGCATATGCGTCTTCAAACTGGTTTGCAGCACAAATCTTTTTCCACAAATATCACACACTTTATATTTTAGATCTGGATTAGATTCATGGGTCAACATATGACACTTCAAGCTGATTTTCTGCATAAATTTTTTTCCACAAACATCACACACAAATTTATATCTCAGATCTTGGTTAGATTCATGGGTCAACATGTGCATTTTCAGATATATTCTCTGAGTAAATTTTCTCGCGCAGATATTACACTTGAATTGATATTTTAAATCTAGGTTAGATTCATGGGTCAACATATGATTTCCGAGACTCTTTTTAGACATGAATTTTCTTCCACAATTGTGACATTCAAATGAACGTGGGTCAGATTCATGGGTCAACTTATGTCGCTTCAGATAGATTTTCTGTTGGAATTTTTTCCCGCAAATATCACACTTGAATGGATACTTCCGGTCTTGGTCTAATTCATGGGTTACCATATGCAACTTCAGATTGGTTTTCCGTGTGAATCTTTTCTCACAAGAAAAACATTTAAATGGATATTTTAAATCTAGGTTAGATTCATGGTTCAACATATGCTTCTTCAGTTCGCTTTTCCGTGTAAATTTTTTTGGACACATAACACACTTGAACGGATATCTCAGAACTGGGTCAGATTCATGGGTCAACATATGCGCCCGCAAATCATATTTACAGGTAATTTTTTTCTCACAGATATCACACTTGCTCTGATATCTCAGGTCTGGGTTAGATTCATGAGTCAATATATGCCTCTTCAGATAGCCTTTCTGAATAAACTTTCTTAGACAGATATTACACTTGAATTGATACTTCAGATCTGAGTTAGATTCATGGGTTAACATATGCGTACGCAATGTATGTTTCCCTGTAAATTTTTTCTGACAAATATCACACTCCCATTGATATCTCAGATCTGGGTTAGATTCATGGGTCAACATATGCGTCCGCAAATAATATTTCCCGGTAAATCTTTTCTCACAAATATCACACTTGCTTTGATATCTCAGATCTGGGTTAGATTCATGGGTTAACATATGCGTACGCAATGTATGTTTCTGTGTAAATTTTTTCTCACAGATATCACATTTGCTCTGATATCTCAGATCTGGGTTAGATCCATGGGTCAACATATGCTTCTGCAAACTATATTTCCGTGTAAATTTTTTCTCACAGATATCACACTCGCTCTGATATTTCAGATCTGGGTTGGATTCATGGATCAACATATGCCTCTTCAGATGGCTTTTCAATCTAGTCTTCTTCTGACAAATATCACACTGAAATTTATTTTCTAAATCTGGGTTAGATACATGTTTTAACCTGATATGCGTCTTCAGATAGTCTTTCTGAGTAAATTTTTTTTCACAAGCATAACATTCAAATGTAGGTCGGTTAGATTCATGGGTCAACATATGCTGCTTCAGGTAGATTTTCCGTAGTAATTTTTTCCCGCAAATATCACACTTGAATGGATACATCAGATCTTGGTTTAATTCATGGGTCATCATATGCAATTTCAAAGAGCTTTTCTTTGTAAATTTTTTCTCGCAAGTAGAACATTGAAATGGGTATTTCACATCTAGGTTAGATTCATGGGTCAATATATGATTCTTGAAATTGCTTTTCCGTTTGGATTTTTTCCCGCAAATAGCACACTCGAATGGATACTTCAGATCTTGGTTTAGTTCATGGGTTATCATATGCGATTTCAAATGGCTTTTCAGTTTTGATTTTTTCCCGCAAATATCACACTTGAATGGATACATCAGATCTTGGTTTAATTCATGGGTTATCATATGCAATTTCAAAGAGCTTTTCTTTGTAAATTTTTTCTCGCAAGTATAACATTGAAATGGGTATTTCACATCTAGGTTAGATTCATGGGTCAATATATGATTCTTTAAATTGCTTTTCCGTTTGGATTTTTTCCCGCAAATAGCACACTCAAATGGATAACTCAGATCTGGGTTAGATTTAAGGGTCGACATATTACATAGTTCATCAAATTACCTTCTGTAAATGTTTTCTTTCACAAATATTGTGCTCCAATTCATTAGTCAGATCAGTTTTTAGGTCAACAATAAAACTGCAATATGAAACTTTCTTCACAAACAGTTCTTTCAAATGAATAATTGGATCAAATTTATTGGTCAGCACTTGTTTCAATGAGAGCTTGTTTCATTGAATTGAATATAAGAGACCAATTGCAATCATCAAGATATGTCGGCTAGATTACATAGGTAGGTACCATCGCTATCTCTTTTGAGTAGGTAGACGTTTCAACACTGAATCTATAAGATAAATCCTAGACAGGATTATAGATTAAAGTGGAATTGGCAAACAATATGATAACCATTTGACTGGACTTCTGTAGTAGGTAAAGCAATGACCTGCAATCAGTATCAGTAAAATAGAGATGAAGTCTGAAAATATTTCCCTGAGCACAGTCTATTTATAGAAATTGTAGTAGGTACTGTTAGCACGCTCCTTTTTTATACCTGTCATGAATGGAGGGCATACAGAGTAGGTACATGTATAATTTACGCTTCAAAAAAAAGTAATAAAGGCTTCTGGAATAAATGTCAGTAGGGAATGACTTTTAAACAAAATATAGAATGTTCTCATATTTCTCTTTCCCTGCACCAGTGGATTTCAAACGTTTTTGCATCGCGACCTCTTTTTGATTGGAAACAATCTCCCGACCCACCAACATGGAATATCAGGCATATAGCTACACTTCTACAGAATAACCATGACGCATCATTCGATCAAGATGAAAAGATTTCCTCAGAGAGCATCAATGGCTTTGCAAATATATAACTACAAGCTACAAATACATGAAAATATTCGCTTAGAAAACTTTCCCTTCCATAGGCTACAGTTGACCGCATTTATTATATATCTTCCTGAATCACACTTTTGAAATCTGCTTGTTACAACTTGCACTATCTTTGATGCTTGAGGTGAACATAACGTCAACCTTAGTTTTGTTCTGTTGTACACTGGGCTAGATTTTGTATTGAGGTGTAAAAAAATTTGCTCTTCCTGTCATGACATTTCATGGATAAATTTCTGAAAAGAACCGCGCAACCATCAACAAAAGGTGAAGATGGCCCACCAATACCAGAGTAAGGAAGAAATTTCTATTTGTCAGTCTTCTTTACTCTGGTATTGGTGGGCCATCTTCACGGGCGTAACCGAATTGAGTCCCTGGAGCGGGGAGTACCTTTTTTTGATAGCCAAATTGAGTCCCGAAGTGTCGGCGGTACATGACGGAATTGAGTCCTGAAGGGAGAAGGGACGGTAAAATAATATTCGAATTGAGTCTCATAGTGTCGGGGGTAGAAAGAGGCGAAGTCCGGATTGAGTCCCAAAGTGTCGGCGGTGCTAAGTCTGAGAAGATGGATGAATTTGTTCATTTTCCTTTGTCCTTTGCCCTTTGCTGTAGGCTTAGACACTCTTCTTGAGGTCCAATGCGACACTTACGCCAAAATCCTTGACATTCGCAATTTGAAGAAACGTTTAGGCTCAGTAAAAAAAGATGCTGAAGTCGCAAAACTCATGAGGCGGCATGATCTTGGCTGATTGTCGAGAATTGAATTTGTTAAGCGCGTATCTTTTCAAATTTCTGCCTCCGCCTGTTGAAAAATGATTACACCCGATTACTTTCCACGCCCAGTACCTTCCATGGGTACTAACGTTTTCAAAACATAGCCACGTGCTAACTCATTTTTAAAGGCACCGATGCATACATAGACAGTCCTAAGTCTGTTAAACCGAGAAGGAAAAAAAGAATCATTCGTGAACTTGGGACTCGATTTGGTTGTATACCTCCGCTACCTCGGGACTCAATTTGGTTGTGTATCGCCGACACATGAAGACATTCCCTTTTTCTACCCCCAACAACTCGGGACTCAATTCGGATATTATTCCACCACCCCCTCCGACAACTTGGGACTTAATTCGGCTAAAAACGATGATTCGGGACTCAATTTGGCATCGCCCATTACAACAGTACATATTTGAATTTTTATTTCACTGTGTGCAATGATAAACCTAACAGAATAAAATGACTCTGGTAGGTACCTATCATAGTTTCATAGTCTTTGGTGATGGGCGCTCTTACCTTCTCGAGTTGACAAACTTTTTTTCACCATTCATCAGGCAAGGAATGACAGAGCATTGTTAGCCAGTTACCAAGTCGCATTTTCTGAGTGGGGAAAGCTGGGAAGCCCCATACAATTGCAGAAAGTTTAATTTTGCCTGCAGCTTTGGATATGATCCACAGATTTGCTCCTAGCGACTAGAACCAAATCACATTTCTTCATTTTAGGTTTTAGAATTTTCTCCAATTTTTGTAATGTTAACAAAATACTCCTATTAAAAAGTATTCATGTGTAAGATGTTGATTGCTTCGCGACCCACAGTTTGAAAAACACTGCCTCAGACTAATTTTTTGTACAGATTTTAAGAATAAAAGTTTCTTATAGTCTAACTACATTAAATATTACGTAAGTACTCTATTCTCACCTTTTCTACTGAGTATGTAGTAACTTTTCTCTTCTATTGAAGTACACGTAGCCTATCTTATAGTCTTCAGGAATTGAAACTCTTGATGGACTGACACTTTTTCTTAGGGCACTTTCTCTAATCCAACACGTCAACACCCCCAATGAAATCAGATGATTGTGCGCTCACTGTAGTGGAATAAATAAAATGGTAACAAAATGTGATATAAGAATTCAAAATTAAGATGTATTGAAAAAAAGTACCGTCCTAGGTATACATTAAAGAGATTGTCAATTAGATGTATTATGTAGACTTGAGTTGTGCAATTTGAGGAAAAAATAATAAAAGTACTGGATGCAGCGTAAGACAATACATCTTCATCCATAACAATTATAGCTTAGCCTACTTCAGACGCGATATTATGAGGTGAGTAGGTACTTCCCCATTAATTCTGATCAAGTCATGCAGAAGTACTTATAGATACCTACTCACTTTAAAATCATTTCCACTTGATAATACAAAATTATTAAACCAAAATAATTACGTAATGAGTAGATGTTAAAAAATATGAACCAATATTCAGGAACGTCATCATTTTTCTCACAAGGACAAATCATTCAAAAATGTTGGGATTTTATCAAAGAAAGAAATGAAGTATAAGATAGCTGTAGACTACCCACTTCATACGCACCTACATCTACCCTACAGGCATAATCCTAACGTATCACCATTCTCCTTCCCCTCAAACAGGGAACACACAAAATCACTTTAGCTGGCTACCAGTTCGACCTCAAATGAGCAAAAAGTCCCCTTGCACGGGTACACAGCCAAAATGCCACTGTACTGTCCAAACAAATGAATGAGCCTTCACACTTCCCCTTTATCTGAGGTTGGCCGGCCCCAGCATTGGATTTGTGATTCAGCCCTTGGCATCTTCAGGATCGGCGTCTCACCTATCCATCGACACCTGTCTCGATCTGGCTGACAGTAATGACCTGGATCCGTCGGCTCACATTCTGTACCTGGCCGGGCACCGTCATCAAGATCATTCTCCAGAGTCACACTGCGAATATCACTTTCTGAAGTCACACCAGAGAGTCCCGTCCTTTGGAGTCCACGTTTCCCAGAGTCACACCGAGAACTGTTCCAAAGAACACCATTGAAAGATTTCACTCAGGTAATGTTACCATCCTGGAGAAGATAACACACTTCTGTCCAGCTCCGGCTAACCAGTACCCACCGTGGGAAAACCCTATTCAACCCTAAGACAAGACTTGTTCTCTGCTGAAACTCAATCTACAGATGTGTACACTACGCCCAAAGGTCCACCACATTGACCACTGTAGAAAACCCATCAGGCACGCCCTCACGGCGTCTTGATAACATCTTATCATATTCTTGTGTGCACTGGGGTCCCTAATTTGGAATTCAACACCGATAACCATTCATTCATAGTTTTTTGACATGTTTCATGTCTTTACGCTGACCTGATCCCCCTGACCCCTATTGAAATTTTGCGAGTTTTTTAACGCGAGTGGCCCACCCCCCTCATTCCCCCGTGGGGGATTCGAAAATTTGCGAGTTTTTTTACGCGAGTTCACCCCGCGAGTTCACCTTGCTTAGTTTATATTCGAGCATTATACTAGCTTTATGGTGCCTTTATACTAAGATTTCTCAAGTCGTCTGACTTTTAGCGAAAGCCTCATTATACTAGACCTAATATACACTTTATGAAGGCTTTATACTAGCTTTATACACAAGAAGATGATGATGTCACGAAAAGGTTGATGACGTCATGGCCCCCACCCCCAGAGTTTTTGACATGTTTCATGTCTTCAGTCTTACCCTAGCCCAATTGAAAAATTTGCAACCCTCCCAAATTAGCGTGCGCGTGCAAATTTATAAAAAGCGGGACAAACGAGCGGAGCGAGTGAGTCCCAGTAATCTCATCAGCTTGAAATATTCTAAAGTGGACTTGTACTGGACCAAGAAGCGGGACGAACGAGCGGAGCGGGTGAGGCCCAGTAATCTCATCAGCTTGAAATATAATAAAGTGGACTCGTACTGGACCGAAAAGCGGGACAAACGAGCGGAGCGAGTGGAATTTGAAGAGCATTCGAATCAAACAGCATTATAGCGACTCGTTCATCATCATTAATCGCAAAAGCACCTCCTTCTAAGACATGAAACATGATCTTTATTTATTTGGCTACGCCAGAACATTCTTTTTTTCTTCCTCCCATTAAGATTATAGACGACACCTATTTGAAGCTTAACTACATCATAATAGGCCTATTCGTTTTACCGGAACTATGAACCTGGAGCAAAAAAATCCCTGGGTTCCTTCATCATCCTATTTGTTTTACCTCGAGGTTTATTAGTGACGTCATCAAAGAAACTGCGAGCCATTCGTTTTACTTTGCCAAATTTAGTTCCACGGTAGTTCTCGCCTGTTAGGTTCAAAAAGGTTAGAACTTTTAGAACCTGCTTCGGAGTAAGTTCCGTTCTCTTCTACGGTTCTCTTCTGAGGAAACCTGAACCCAACCCGGTCAAGTTTTCTTTCATAACTGGAACCGCTCCGTTCCATTTTTATGTGGTAAGGTAAAACGAATAGACCTAATAGTTATAATAGTTACAATTAATAATCCAAGAAAAAGAGTCAGTGACTACTTACCGAATTCCAAATTGACGAGTACAACATTCAACAATATTCAATAGTATAGGGTAACAGTACGCACAAATACAAGTATAAGGTGTACGCTCGCAATTAATACTTTAAATGTGCTAAATACAATTAATACATACTTTCATCTGGTGTGCTAAATACGTTTTGACATTAACTATAACTATACACGTACCAGAAAATACTCGCATTGTTGAAAAAAGTTATCACTTTGCTGGATACTGACACCAGAGTGTGCTGCGTGTTAAGATGTTGGCGTAAGAGAGAGGGAAATAGTTGTTTCGTCTCTTTCACTCTGCTGGTTAACATGTAGGGAACTCGTCAGTTGCCAGCACTGGTCGACGCGCGGCGCTAGTGTCGAGCGGAGATACAGTTTACTAGTAGTAGTAGAATTTGTAGTAGAACATGTGAGAAAAATAGATTGTACCTTTATAGTGAAAAACGAAAATAGATTTTCGGTAATTTAGTGAGTTTTGAACTTTAGTTTTTCTACAAACACTTAACACACGTAGCACACTCTGGTATCAGTATCTAGTGAAGTGACAACTTTTTTAACAATGCGAGTATTTGTCTGGTATGTGTATAGTGAATGTTTTCGACGATGTTGAAAATCAAGGAATCACAACCACCAGACACACATTTACTGTGGTCACGATGTCATCCCTGCTAGCTCGTCGGTAGGCCTTTCTTTTTTAGTTTTCTACCACTACAATATAGCGCGTTCAGATAATATTTGTGACAAAGATGCTGTGTGTTATATCCGATATTCAACGCCACAAATTCCCAACCAGTTTTCGGCAGTTGCGCAGCGCGGGATTTCCTTCTGAATAAACCTTGCCACACTGGACTGAGTGGACTGCTCTTACAGCTAATAAGAGTTCGAATGCAGACGTACGATACAAAACTGTAACACCCTTTGAAAATATATAGGCGCACCTGACCGCCAGCCGTGTGTTGAGTAGATATCTGTGTTTTGTAGCTACTGTATTTGGATTTTAAAAATATCTTGTGTCTCAAGGACCCGCTTTTCTAGTTCTCTACATCTTTCAAAAATTCAGTACTTTGACAATACATACTTTATTTTTACCAAAAACATTCAAAAAGAGACTGTAAATTCACTTGAATTTTCTGTTTTCTCTCTCTCTCTCTCTCTCTCTACCACGGAGTAAGTAACGGAGTAAGTAACAGTTTTACTACGTTGATAGTCCTCGTTTTTTTCCCAATTTTTTCGCCCATTTCTTTATCCTGAGGGAGCCGAATTTACTCGAATAGAAAAAACTTTTTCAAAAACTTTACAGTATAGGTAGGTATAAAGAAGAATATTCTACTTATATTACAGAAGATTTCTGTACTTACGTTAACGTTGAGAAAATAGAAAGGACGTGTTACAAATTCAACAGGTAGTGCGTCCCAATCCGGTTCTCGTGAACACAGGATGAACACATGATGTCAGCGTACGAAAGAAATACTGTACAGTCGACAGTTACGAAAGAAATACTGTACAGTCGACAGTTACGTGCAGGTACCTTTTTTCAATGAATTGAATCGCATTGCGTCAAGTGATGCGCACTTAAATTTTATTCCCAAATGACTTGAATATGTGGCGAAAATTTCAAGTTGACAGGTAAAGCGATTCTCAAGTTATAAAAGGACAAACAGACAGACAAACTTTCTGCTTTATATATTTAGATTTACAGAAGTTTTGGTCGTTCTCAAACTTTCTTAATATTTAGGCATCATCATTGTTATCACGTACTGTAAGTTGATAAAGTTCATCGTCTAATGTATCATTATAGCACTTATAGGTCTAAAAACTTATAAAATGAAAAATTAGCTGTCGCAGAATGGGGTGGATGCAACAATCAAGAAATGATGCATTAACTATGTAAGTAAGTTGAAAGAATTAAAATGTAGCCAAATACTGGCATAAAATAGTATGTTACGTGACAGGTGCGGAAAGTAAGCGTTTAACGAGTGCGAAGATTGCGTCACGAGGCGGAGCCAAGTGACGTAATTGCACGAGTTGAACGCTTAGTTTCCAAACCTGTCACATATGCTATTTTATTGAAAATGGGAGGAAAACGGACGTTTCCACCGCTGTTTTTTGCTTCTGAATAATTTTAATAAACTACCTTATTTAAAATTTCATCTATTACGAGTTCTATCGAGTAGATACTATCAAGTATTCATGGAGCAGGCAGTTAGCTGAGTTCTTCAAAGGAATCAAACACTGATATCCGAAAGAAAGGAACATTAGAATACACCTTTTATTTTGGTACGATTTTGTTTCGTTTTCTTAAGGCTAATTTTCTCAATTATAAAACATTAACATGAGAGAACGTTCTTATTCATTCCTTTATTTATCGCAAAAATAATTCAGCTACTCCTATTAGTGTACGAGCGTTCATTTTTATTTGAAAAAAAAAACAGGCGTGCGTCTATATTCACATAACATGCTCACCAATACAACGCTTCAGTGGTCTAGTGGTTAGAGTGACGGACTTGCACGCAGAATACCAGAGTTCGAATCCCGGGTACAGGGCCGGAAAACAACAACTTTCCGCTACAGGTGCGACTACAGGTGCGGAAAGGAATTGTGGAAAGAAGAAGCCACAATATTCGGAGCACAGTACAGGAATGGCACACTTTCCAAGCAAAAAACAGCAGCGGAAACGTCCATTTTCCGACCACTTTTCAATAAAAGGATTTTTTAATGCACAGGCACAGAAAACGTGCTACCGCTGTTCAATTTTGTGGGTTGAAATTCCGTTTTCACAGACATGATATAGACGAGCGGACCAAAAAGTAGTAGGCGGAACACTTTTCTGAAAAGTTGTGGTGTAGGTATATGTCATTTCCTCCATCGCAGTCTCATTTCCGTTTTAGCGACTTTTGAGGAATTACACCCTGCCGTTTAGGTTTCTTTATACTGTATACTTAATTATTATTCATTTATTTGTAGGTATTATTATAAGATCTTTTTGTCCGCGGAACTCCTTCAAAACTACCGGAAAGATTTTTTTTTTGTAACTTGGCCATATTGTAGTAATACATCTGAAGATGGGCACCTGTTCTTTTTTTGAGAATTGGGTGAGTAGTTCTCGAGAAATTTGCAATTTTTTGATTAATTTCTCACTATTACCGAGTAGTCGCTCACATTACAAGAAGCAAATTCCTGTCCTTTGTCATCAGTACGTCTACGTTTATTATGATGAAAAACCTTTTATTTGACAGGTTCATTCTTGACAAAGGGTTCATTAAATTAGTTTTCAAGAGCGATTTACATGGATATGGCTCCTCATTGATCTTTCGTTAGTTCAGTCATGATTTGGCCAACTTTCCTCAAATCGCGGTTTTTCGTGAAATCGGCAGAAAAATTTCAATCAAGATAGGCAACGCTGTTGCAGAGTTCAGGAATTACGAGACAATTTTGCATATTACATGAATACAGTCCCTTTTTATTTTTTACCATTAAGTACGTGAATTGAGCAGCCCTTTTATTTCTATCAATTTCATGAATTAGGCTGCTGGTTTTATAGCTTGGGCAACATTTAATTTTACTTCTCAATACTGGTACAGAAAGAGCTATTATGTTTAGTTGAACCACTCAGCCCAATATAGGAAATATACTAGACCGATACTAGGCTAAGAATAATGTAAAAGGAAATGATATTGACTGCCGTCTTTGAGCGAGATTTAGGTTTTAGATGGAAATATTATTTTTACCGACTTTTATTTTTGACCAGAGTCTTCGAGCAATATTTAAGTTAGATCCATGAGTGAACTACCTTTTTTTGCTTGTTAAAGCGTTTGGAGAGGTCGGAGCTTGAGAATAGGAATGGCAGGGATGCCTTGATGAGTGATTCGATTCTTGTTTGGCTTTAATATTGATTTGAATTGATGCCAATCATTGAAGGTGACCACGAATCAAATCACTCAGCTGAAAATACAGTATACTAGACCAATACTAGGCTACAAAAAGCGTATATAGGAAACAGTAGTTGTAAAGCTCTTACTCATTTCTATTGACTTATTTCAGCTCGAAAGATGAGGTGTTATATCCATGGCAAGGTTGTCAAGGGGATGGGTTAGTGAATTTTTTCGATATTTCGGAGGTCCTGGGTCATTTTCAATTTTCAAATGATTTGAGATTTCCTTATTTATGATATTATAGGCCTATATAAAAACTTATCAAGTTTTTATTATCTGCGGAACTCCCTAAAACTACTGGGATGTATAATTTCCAGATTCAAGCAAGTTATACTCTCATTGGTATGTGCCTACAATTTGTTCAAAAATCCGATGAGCTTGATTGATAGTAATTCATCTATGTTTGACTGATTGGCCTGGTGAACAATTTAATTAGTGACTATCAGAATTTCCGAACATTTGCCGACTTCTTTCTTTAGAAAAGGAAGGTGACGAGAGAATAAATGAATTAATGAAATTGATAAGTTGTTAGAAGCAGTGATTCTCTTAATGAGTTTTGATTAGCCAAAGGAAAAGCCGTGTACTATTCACGCGACAGCGTGAGTTTTTTTTTGTTTTAAGTATTTCACCAGAGATGCTTTTATTTTTATTACACACTGCAAGGATGGAATAAGTACTTATCTTTTCTGCTCGTCGTTACACCCACCTCCTCTTGTGAGAGGTCTTTCTTTGCCTCGTGAGCTCTCTTTTGATCTATGCAGTAAACTAACTAGCTTCATCCTAAGTCTAGGAATCCTGTATACTATATATCCTTTCTCAAGCCTCCTTCATAATAAGCCTTAGCTTAGCTACTATAAACCTAGTATAGTGTACAGTATATCAGGTCCAGTAAAATGAAAGCTTAAGAAGAGACCAAGAAGTGGGTCCACCCCAGGCCTATAGTGGGTTTATCTTTCATCACATAGACTTTAAAACACAGAATACTAAACCAAGGAGGGGGAGAACGAGCGAAACGAGTAAGCTCTTGGAAGCTAGTAGTCTGAAATATTGTAAAAATGACTCATACTAGACCATGACGACGGTAAGTGAGCCCTTGAAAGCTATTGTCTTGATTTCTAATGGGCACCCAAACTAGACAAATGAGGAGGGGACAAGCCCAAAGTACGGTGCTAGGTAATCTGTTAATTTAGTATATATAACCGGGAGTAAGCTATCCAAAAGCTATTAGCTTGAAATATTCCAAAGTAGACTTACTAGAGCAAGGAGGGAGGCGAACGAGGGGAGCGAGTGAGCTATCAAACAGCTATTGACTGAAAATATTCTAAACTGGACACCTAGTAGAGCAAGGAGCTTCTCTAAAGCTATTATGTAGCTTGAAATTCTTTGAAGTAGGCTTCTACCAACCCAAAGAGGGGCCAAACGAGTGGAGCCAGTGAACTACCCAAAAGCTCTTGACTCAAAAAATACCCCAACTGGATTTATACACCAAGGAGAGCTCTCTAGAAACTATTAGCTTGAAATAGTTCAAAGTAGACCCATTCTAGACTAAGGGGAGGGGGGTGAACATGCGGAGAAAATGAGCTCCCCAGAAGTAATTAGCTTGGAATATTCATATTTGCACGGTCATACTGACATTCAACAACAATATTTTCTGAGAAAGGAAAGATGTGAAACATGATCTTCATTCATTTGGCTCCACCAGAAATTTTTTTGGAGTATTTTTCAAAAAAATGACCATAAAACGCTAACCGTACGTTGGAGATACGGCAAATCCAACTACAGATTCGAATTCAGGGTGTAGAGACGCATCTGATAGACTCCAAGAACGCCTTTTCTTATAGTTTAACTACATTACATACCGGTAATATTATGTACTCTATTCTCACCTTTTTCACTTAGTATTTAGTAACTTTTCTCATCTATAGAACTGCACGTGTCTTATAGTCTTCAGGATTTCTACCTCTTGATGGACCGACACTTTTTCTTAGCGCACTTTCTCTAATCCAACACGTCAACACTCCCAATGAAATCCGATGATCGTGCGCTTACTGTAGTGAAATGATGGTAACAAAATGTGATATCAGAATTCAAAATTAAGATGTATCAAAAGTGAGTACCGTCATAGGTATGGCCATTGAAGAGATTGTCAATTAGATATATTATGTGAACTTGAGTTGTGAAATTTGAGGGAAAGATACTAGAAAATATTGGATGCAGCGTAAAACGATACAGCTTCATCCATCAGTACAGTTATAGCCTACTTCAGACGCAATATTATAAGGTGAGTACCGTAGGTACTTCCCCATTTATTCTGATCAATTCATGCCAAAGTACTTACACTCACTTTAAAATTATTTTCACTTGATAATTCAAAATTCTTAAACCAAAATAATTACCAAATGAGTAGATTGAAAAATATGAACCAATATTGAGGAACGGTATCATTTTTCTCATTAGGACGAATCATTCAAAAATGTTGGGATTTTATCAAAGAAGAAAATGAAGTTTTAATCTTTTCCAAACTATCATGGTACCTATTTAGACATCATCAGTATTATCACGTACTGTAAAATTGATGAAGTTCAACGTATCATTATAGCACTGATAGGTCAACAACTAATGTCGTTGTAAGTGTAAAAAACTTGGGAAATGAAAAATCAGCTATCGGAGAATGGGCAGGATGCAACAATCAACAAATGATGCATTGACTACGTAAGTTGAAAGAAACAATGTAGCCAAATATTGGCATAAAAAAGGATTTTTTAATACACATGCAGAGAAAACGTGCTTTCGCAGATCATTTTTGTGGGTTGAAATTCCGTTTTCCAAGACATGATATAGACGAGCGGACAAAAAAGTACTTTGCAGAACTTTTTTCTGAAAAGTTTTGGTGTATACGTTAATTGTTGAGGTACGCATTAGACAATAATGCGTGTCTTCTATCGTCTTCCCCTTTTTTCCTTCTTCCCTCATTTGTTGAAATTCCTGAAATTTCCTGACGGAAGAATATACGGCTCGTCGTATTTGACATCCTCTCTTCTCCTTATATTCACGTTTAGATTGCATTGTATTCTGGTCTTCTATCTTATCATCCGATAGTAGAGGGGCAAGGTACATGCATTTTTATGCTGTTTTTTGATATATGAGCTTGCGAGTTGGCGCTACAAATTGTGGGTTGCACGATGTGCGGGTGAAGAGATTATCTACCCCCCACCCTCCCCTCAACACGTGTTAAGGTTAATCTCAGTTACTGTCAAAGTTTTTTGTTCATAGGGAATGGTCGTAAGTATTTTTCTTTTCAATCTTGACCACCTCAAAATTTGATGTGCGTGTGGTGCTTGCCTCTCCTGTTTTGCGACGCGACGTCAAGACTCTGCTTCTTTAGATGGTTTATCCAAGTGTTCTACTGAAGTTTGAGGGTAAAAGTACTCACTCCTCTTTCTGCTCTCGGAAGCAATCCTATTGTTAGAGGAGAGGAAACAGAACGCGCTCTGAGCTATGGCTTTACAGGGCAAAAAGATTTGCCCTGGACAGTAATATCGGTCGAAGTATCTTTCTTATAGATGGCGAATTCATGGACACCGTCTCTATCAGAAATCGTCAAGCCCATGGTTTTTTAATCAATAGTGCTCCAGTGTCCTTTTCATTATTATTTCTGTGGCTTTATCGAATTTACTCCTCGCTTTACTCTCTTGAGTATGCCTCTCTTGAGTATGCCTTCGTTCGACTTGTTTCTGTTCTATCTAATCAACTAATTGGGTTGGGAACGCACGTGCCTTTTATTTTAAGACTTTTTTTCTTCTTTAATGGCCTTTTCATCCGTTTGGACCTCAGCTTTGCTTGAATTTTCGCTTACCTATTTTAGTAAAGAAAAAAACAGCTAGCTTTTCCTAAAAACATTTCATTCATGAACCTAATCTGAAACAACAATATGAGAGTTTAAAGAGCTCTGTTTGATCAAAATAACAGAACTCATTTTGAGTCGAAACATCGATAAAGCTCCAATTATCTATACCGACGTACATAACGAACCACTCCATTCGTATAATCTCTAATCTCTAACAATGCCAAAGATTCCAATTTTGGTGTAGTACCGAGTCAATTAGTGTTTAGATATATCATGTTCGCGACAGTTAAGCTAGTATGAACCAGCAGCGTAACGCTGCAATAAAGGTCGTTAATCTTGGGAAAAATACGCGGGTACCGCGCACCGCATATATTCCTATATCTTGCATAATAAGTAGCGTATATACGTAACTTTCGACATGTCGCCATCAAACCGATTAGCATTGCGCAGATCTGAGAATCATTAAAGGAGTCCTATGCGTGTCCTCTCGCGGTACTCAGCTCGAGACGATAAGTTCGTGCGCAATCACGCTCGGGTGACCTCTTTCTACGCCGCGATACTCAACTCAAACCAGATTCAAATAATCGCGAATACTTTCGGATCTGCGTGTGTTCGCTGAGTATACTGTTTTGTTCTAAGTCGATGCCGCTTCACGCGACATTCGTAGATTATCGGGTACAAAGTTTTAATATGATAGAATACCCGGTGACAATGAAATAAAAATAAATATAATAGTGATGATAATAATTAGTGTGGTGGCGGTTTGTTCGCCGTAGCGCGCATACAATCGCCTAAAATAGTGCGTAAGAAAGCGAATGAAATTGAAAATCATTCAAGTATTACAAACTGAAATTTTGATTGCCATCATCGATACAAAGAATGAAAACCTTCGCATCAGATAATTAAACCCTTCTTTAATCTCGAGTGTCTACTTTCAGAGTGTATTGACACGAATATTGCGAGGTTTAATTGAGGTTTTACGCGAGGCTGCGTATGGAGTCGTAAGTCTACGCAATAGCGAGTAAACATTTTTATGGTGCAGTGCAAATGGCACGAATACTACCTAACTTCCTATTCTTTGAAATAGATCTCCATATCACAAAATATTTAGAAAAAAAAAAAACTTGCCGCTGGTGTGCAAAAACAAAAGTCGCGTTTCATATCTCCTATGTGAGGGGGGCTTCTGCAAAACTTGAGGGTTGTTTCTAAGACAATATTAGGGTAGAAGAGGACCAGCAGCTGGTAAACTAGGAGACAGATTGAGAAATGGAGATCACCAGGCCCTCTATTCTGGGAATCTGTCCACAGAGAAAACGAAAAGTTCTTCGCTTTCGTCGCAGCAACCCCTGTCATTTTCGATTTTATTTAGCGTAAAATTCAATTTTCGGCATTTATTCCATATTTGGTAGTTTTTGACGGGACATTTCTTTATAGACGGGAACGTCCATTTGATTTAACCTCACGAGCCCGCAAACCAACTTTTTAATGAAAGTACCTATTTATTATTCTTTTAAAAGATTCATACGATATCTTATAGATACTTTTTCATGGCGTCACCCCAATGGAATGTTCATGTTTTCCATGGGTTTCGGACAACAACTCTCGCCTCTCCTTCCTATCAAACCATCGACGCCTCCGTGGCTATTAGTCCCCCCCCCCTCCATTTATCGGACTCAACCTCGCAAATACCCCGAAATTGGACAATTATTCCTATTGAAGATTAATCTCAGAAATTATCGCAGAATACCCAAACTATGAAATCTGCTACACTGATGGCTTTAAATCTCAATGTAAAACAGCTTATGCATTCTCTATCCACTAAACGACTCCGTAACTCAGCTTCAGTATTTACTGCTGAACTTACTGCTGAACTTACTGCTATCCACTTCTGCCTTTTGCAACCAACGCAGCGATCCCCACGACACAATTACATCTTGCGAACTGATTCTCTTTCTTCTCTTTTAACAATACAAGCCATCCATTCAACAAACCCTATAACTCAACGCATCCACATTACTCTTGAAGCTCTTGCTTCCATCAAATCAACAATACCTTTTATCGGGGTTCCTGGCCTTATCGGTATCCCTGGACGTGGCGAGGATGACCGTGCAGCCAAGGAAGCTACCCACCTACCAAAGATTACAGATCCATCTTCTTCCCCATCATACGATCTAAAAGACTTTTACCGTTCCCTAATTCTGGATACCTGGCATCATCTTTGGACTCTCCTACCGCACAACAACTATGAGAACCTGACCTACCTCTTCGTCCTCCTCAAATGGAAATTCCCGTTATGAAGAAATCCTTCTCTCCCACCTCAGTATTGGTCACACCCGACTGACTCATTCTCACCTCTTAATAAATCTCTTCCCTCCCATCTTGCAACTTCTGTCAAATGGATAACATAACAGTACAACATCTATCCTCATGTCCAGCCCTAAAAAAGCAACGACCAACTTTCAACGCCTCTTCCTCCGTATCCTCCGCCTTATGCAACAACTCTAATACAATTACGCTCTACCTTCTGGCTTCTACTTTCCATTCCTCTAACAACCTACAATACTTTTTCGCAAGCTGATGACCCAGAGAGTAGTCGAATAGCTCAAAAATGAAAATAAAAAAAATTCAGCGAAAGATCAAATCATTGATAGAACTAATAGGAATAAAGTTGTACACAGGGTTTAATTTGAGCGAAGCGTTAGGCAATTCTTCCGCGAATAAAATATGGACGCGCCAGCCAATAGATATAAATCTATCATATCCCTAAGAGGTGTACAAACTATACTATTTCTTCTACGTCGAACTTGGTATAGTGAACTACAAGATTATAACATCATAACATACAAGAAAGATTCATTTTAAATTTGGCAAAGTTTCATGACTATAACTCATAGTAAATAGTTTATCGCTACTTTTCTTCTTCAATTTGCTTTTACTCCAGTTTTTTTTTTTTCATCTTCCTACATCGAGGAGAAACGCCTTTGAGAAATTAAAAATCAATGTACAAACGTAAAAAACTGAATGAATTGAAAGTTTGGTGTCAAAATAGGTTAACTCGAATAAATCAACAGCTACGCAGCTTTTAGCGATCACTACAGCTACGGTACTTGCTAAACATGTTCGTTGCCCGATGACGTCGATCAGAGTTATTTTCTTACTCATACGTTTTTTATGGTACCTGAATAAGAATGAAATATGATGGGCACAGCCGGGGACGCGCGTATAGAGCAGGCTTGCCCATGTAGCAGAGAAAGGGAAATTTTGAAGAGATGATTTTGTTGATGTGTCACTTGTATACTAAGTTTTCTGTTTTGGAAATGTCGGGAAGATCGAGACGGATGTTAGAAATACCAAGGTGAAGTGGATTGAAAAATATGATGTAAGGACCTCAGTTTGAGATGAGTACCTGAATAGGATTGAAGCCACAGAAGTGGGAAATTAGGTAGGCACTGAAAAGATGGGAAGATTGGAGAATCGGACTGTTCAGATCGGCAAGTTAGAACTGTTGACATGTTTCATGTCTTTGCTCTGGTCTCATCCTTATGGAAATTTTCACTGTGGCAGTGATTCTCAAATCTGCGAGTCCGAGTCCGAGGCCCCTCTCTGTAGTTTCTAGCTTATCCTAATACATATTATGAAAAGGCGTATGCTAGTTTTATACCAGGCTTTCTCAGGAGTAATTCTGAAATCTGAGTCCGATCCGGGCCCGACCCCCCCCCCCCTCTGTAGTTTCTAGCTTACCCTAATATAATGGAAATGCGTAGGCTAGATTTATACTAGGCTAAGAAAATGCTGAGAGCCATTATGAAGCTATTAGCTTGTGACGTAATAGGTGGGTGACGTCATAAGTCGTTAATCCTGGTTCGCTTACATACATCTGAAACATACTAAAGCGGGACGAACGAGCGGAGCGAGTGAGGCCCCGTAATCTCATCAGCATGAAATATACTAAAGTAAGACACTAAAGACGGGAGATATGCTGGGACTCCATATTGTATAGAATTAAGTCTGTAGCTGATGGCTGCACTCCATTTGATTTCTGCGGCTTCGGCGTCTTGTGTTGGTGTGAGTGCGTGCAGCCTATGTGGTAGTGTGTTGTAATTCTATACAATATGGAGTCCCAGCATATCTCCCGTCTTTAGTGTCTTAACTAAAGTAGACTTGTACTAGACCAAGAAGCGAGACAGATCAAGTGAGTGTGCCGCTCTAAAGCCTTAGCCTAGAATTCTAAAATATTTTTATCTCTCATTATCCACAACCTATATGCATTAGTAATGGTACGCAGGATGTAGTTCTGCCGAACCTGTATTTTATTAACGTTGGATCGGCTGGCTGTGCCCCATAGAGCGATACCGTAGGACCATATTGGCTTCATGATACAGAGATAAATTAATCGCTTATTTTCAAGACTTAGCACCGAGTTCTTCCCTTTGAGCCAGGAGTATTTTTTTGTCATTTTCTTCAGGATATCACATTTTGCTTTGATGTGATTCCCCCATGTTAAACGAGTGTCTAAGTGTATTCCAAGATATTTGACCGAACTGGCTCTTGGTACAATGGCCCCACCTAGTTCCAGTGGGAACTCGGAATGCGGACGTAAAGAAAATACCACATGGGTACTCTTGAGCGCGTTCATTTTAATTCTCCAGCGGTTCATCCATTTCAATACATGATCCGCGTGCCGTTGTAGCGTAGTGGTAGCTTCTTCAATGTCGTGAGACGAAGAGAGAAGTGCTGTATCGTCTGCAAAAACAGCTGGGCTAACTTCGTCGGAAGTGGGCATATCCGCTATGTAGAGTAAGTACAAGACTGGCCCTAGCACGCTGCCTTGCGGAACTCCAGCCTGAACATGGTATTGGCTAGATTGAACATCGTTCACTCTGACTTGGAAAGAGCGTTCGTCCAAGTAAGATTTAATGAGATCACAGTACGCAGCTGGAATTATTTTTTGGAGCTTGAATAGTAGACCTTCGTGCCAGACACGATCAAACGCTTGAGCTATATCCAGGAAAAGGCCACAACAAAATTTACGACCTTCGAGAGCTTCGCTGATTTTACGGATTACAACGTGAGCTTGTTCTATAGCGGCGTGTTTGCGCCGAAAACCAAATTGGAAGTCTGGTATTAGCTGTTCTTCTTCAATTATGGGTAATAGTTTCTCAAGTAGCAGTTTTTCGAAAAGTTTACTCATCACTGGTAGTAAAGATATTGGGCGATATGATTCGGGTCGATCGGTTGGCTTCTTTGGTTTAAGGACCATGATTATTTCAGCTTTTTTCCAATCTGAAGGGAAGTACTTCAATTTTAAGATAGCGTTGTAAATTTTTGTAAGCTGGACTACACCTTTTTGTGGCAACTCTTTCAGCATGCGGCCGGTTATCTTTTCTTGTCCCGGAGCTTTTCGAGCGTTCAAGTTTTTGTGAATCATTTCACGTACTTGCTTGGGTGAGAAGTTCGTATGATGGTACATCCAGGTCTGATTGCGTATCATTAGGTTGGAACGTACGCTGAAGGTGTCTTCCAAATGTTTCAGCCTTTTCTTCTGCGGTTTTTGCCCAGTTTCCGTCCTCCTTTCGAATGGGCTGAATTTGAGCGTTTGGTCTTTTGATTCGTTTCGTCGCTTTCCACAAGGAGTAATCTGTATTATCCGTGGGATCGAGGTTATGAAGATATGCTCGAAATGTTTCATTCTTTATCTCGGTGATTTTTCGGAACGACGATCTTCACCACGATTTAGCTATCTGCACTGTACGAGAAGAAATTGAGCGCTCAACTAGCCATTACGAAGTACGGCTTCACAATCACGTTAACCCCTCAGCAATCGGACTCCTGGATAACTCCGAGGACGTTCGTAGACTGCGAAGAACACGCCTACTCTTCTAACTAGTTTTATAGACTAGTGTAGTTATGTGTACAGTTAGATACCTACTGGTAGTTACTGTAAAATATAAATTTGTAATAAAAAAAAAAAAAAAAAAATTATCCACAACATATTTGATTGGGTAAAATTTTGAAAAGACATGAAACATGATCTTTATCTTTTTAGCTGCGCCAAGAAATCCAATATCCCTTAATCATTCTCTCTCCCTCTCCCTGATGCACTCTTTTTTTCACTCTTCTATTTTCAAACTTAGGTACAACGTTGACATAATTTCTATAAACTATACAGACTATATTTTATTGAGTACTTCAGAAAGACCCTCCAAGTCTTATGGCATTTGGAGCGTTGCATATCTAGCTCATCGAAGGAGTGGTGCGTTTGAAGCATTGTATATCTGGTTTATTAAAGAGGCCAAGTCATTTGGTGTACAAAGCATTGCATATGCTCTGTACAGCAACCTCCAAGTAAGGAGGGAGACTTACAAAAGACGTATAATATCGAAAACTACGGTATTATGATAAGCTAATGCCTATTATACCGTATAGTAAACTTGAACTAGTCTAGAACCCCTTCTCTTATTACACTAGATTTATACTAGCATATAAATTGGAGGGGAACTTGAAGAATTTTCGACTTCTGTGGTTTGCCGGCCGGCCGGACGGCGGACATTTTTTCCAATCTCCCCCCCCCCCCCCCCCCATAATAAGATAGGTTCTTTGTTAAAAGGAGCACCAGTCTCAGAACAGTGGTTGAGCGAAGGAGTAATGCTGAGTATTGCGTCAAGGGTCAGCCTGGAAGATTGGATCGAGTCAAGCCATTGGAGTTGGTGTTAACTGGAGAACTGTAGTCGAGTTGTGACCTGATTAGATTATCGTAGGGTTAGAGGATTTTATACAAGGGTGTGGAGCCGGTTAAATGAGCCGGAGCCAGCTCTTTCCCAGCTCCACAAACTGCGGAGCGGAGCGAGCCCCTAGCTCCTAAATGAAGTGAGGAGCGGAGCCACTCTTTTGACTCTTTTGGCTCCGACTCCGCACCCTTGATTTTATGTCCATAATGAGAGGCAAAAAATAGTAGTCAAAGTGGCCTGTGGCAACAGCACTGTTGAGTGAGTTTTGCCTCTAGCAGAAGCACGGATTTTCTTGTGAAAAATGTCATCAATTGAAGCAAGGATCACATTAGAGGATACTTGCATGACTAATTAGAAACTTAGATTGACAAATTCCACTACAGTATGCTCGGTTCTACACTTTGAACATATATTTGTGGGATCAATCTCTTCTTCAACGGTGGAAGAAAAAAGGTGCCTTCTTGCGATTTGACTTTGCAGTATGGTATTTCATATTTTATAAGAGTAATTATCATTTTCTATGAATATGATCACAACTGAAATACATAGGACTGTGATATCTAGAGTTAGGACTTTTCGGTACTAATAGATTGAAATTCGGTTTTTTGAAATGTTATTTTCGGTATTATTCGGTATTTTCCAAAATTTTGAACTCAAAAACAATAATTGCCAAAAAAGATGGTAAAAAAGATTCTAAAACACAGAATAGGTACCTACTGCTTACGTGTACATGTAACACACAATCAAATAATATGCCGCTTATTATACAGCACTATCAGATGTTTCCCAACATCACTCTGAAGGAATCTTTGCTAGAAATGGTTCGATGACGTCATTAGCTCATGAAGTCATAGGAGCTTCTTGATTGATTCTACAGGATCAAAATACTGTCTCTTTTCACGTGTTGAAACTAGCTTTTTGGAAAATTTTGGACATTTAAGTCAATTTTCGGTTTTATTCGGTGGTGAAGTCCATTTTCGGTGTTTATTCTGTTTTCGGTATTTTTCGGTGAAATAAAATTTTTTTCCTGGCCTCCCTACACCCTGAATCGTGCTCATCTTTCATTATTTTTGACTTGTCCTCAAAGGAAATCATTTGACAAAAACCGGCTAATCCTAACTCTAGTGATATCACTCAGCAGATTTATAGAGACAAACGGGCGAAGAAGTCAGGAGAATGCAGTACCGGGTACTCGTCAACATTGGGTCATTTTACGCTCGTTTAACAAAGTTTTGTTGATATGTTGTTGCTATAGTGACCAAGGTGTACACGAAGGAACCGATAAACATCATTTGTTTTTACACGAACTAAACACGCGATCGCGCGATATTAAATACTTTGTCATAATATACCGATTCGTACCTGTAAAATTCTTAAATTTTTCTACTCGTTCGCGAGATTTTGACCCGCCCGCTTGTGGTTCAATGTTTCTTTTCTTTTCTTTTTTTGTGGTAAAAGCACATATTTTTCATACAAACGTATCTGATTCCGCACCCTCCACTTCCAAGTTTTCGGGTTTTCCTCTTTTTTTTTTCCATCTCCTTCCTTTTCGGATCAACTCGAAAATTAACGTTCTCTCTATTTAGCAATGCTGTTTTGAAATTACAGTTTAAACGCCACTATCAAACAGTTAATTCATGCGTGAAATAGCAGCTGTTTTTCTACTTCAGTTGATACTTTTTAACATTGAAATGAATATGATTAATGAGGGTGGTATCACTATCAATAACCGTTCAGACTCTTCTTTTCGTGATTGACCTATACGCGTACGTACGGGTTGGTAGGTACCTACCTACACTGCAGTTGGACTGATCAAATCCTCGTAAAATAAGCTTACATCAGCAGCATTGTTTGAAAAAATTAATTTTTTGGATTTTGATCTGAGCAACTTGCCAAAAAAACAGAATAAAAGAAAGAAAGAAAAAGCTTATTTTTGGATAGATGTCGACGCGGTGATATTTGGAAACGAGGGGCAAAATATCATTGAGATGAATGATAAAAATTTGTCTGTAGCGAAAATATAGACATTATGGGTAAGTCAATGACGAGCATGTTTTCATGCTACTACCTAGACAACATAATCTAGCATCACAGAGCCCAGAATTAGGAACATCAAAACCCTTCTGCATGCTTTTATAGAAATGTAGTTCGTATTTTACTTTATTTTGGAAACAAAATCCTAGTATACTTCCCAGCGAGTAAGTAATCATATTTACCTAGTCGTGTGCTTTTCCCAGGAAAAAGCTACGTACGCCCCATCTATCCTCATGAAACTTTTCGAGTGGTGCAATATTTTCCATATGTAATGAGCAAGGATCACTCATTCGGACTGTAGGCTTCATTCAATTCAAAATAACTCACCAAATTTCTTGCGGGACTGTTTCCTGTGCGTTAGAAGAAAACCAGACTAGCCTCAATCGATAAGAAGGATAAACCACCACGCCAGCTATCCTCTTATCAACCACTTCGTCTGCTAGGCAACGTGGTCAAACTCTAGAAGAGTGATAGCCAATCGACTCAAGAACCATATGAAAGAAAGAGTTATTATCTCAAGTAGTTAGTACGGTTTCCAATTTTGACGCTGTACATCAGAAGTTGGAATCAGGCTAAGGAGGGTAGTCGAGTCAGCAAAAGCTACACGTCAGCCCCGACATAGAAAAAGCGTTCACTTCGATTCCATCGGAAACCCTCATGGACGCCGAGAAGCCCGCATACCTACTCAGGATGATCAGCGGCTATCCTAGCCGTCGAGAAATTTATCGCATTCCTACTATCTGCTAGTACAGTAAAGAAAAGTGCCTAGTTACTTGTGAGTGCCGCAGGGGTCGGTCCATGGGCCGCTTTTGTGGTCCAACAGGATTTGCAAGGAGAATCTTTTACCAGGTGCTTATCTGCTATGCGTATGACACACTGGTCGAAAAAATTGTAACAGTGGAGAGCAGGGTAAACCGCCAAACCGGGCCCTAGCGACTGTGACCTTGCAGTAGGTAAGACGGAGGCCATATGATTCACGACCTTTCGAAAGTTCAGTCCACCCACGTAGGTTATCGGTCAGTGCTGTAGATGTATGTAGCTACTAGACAGCATTATTTGTTGTAGGTACTGTTAAATGACGTTTTAGTCGACGGTACAATAATCACTTCGTTAAGTATTTTGAAAATTTGCGTGCGTCTGTGCTAGATCTCTCTTTGATCTATGCAGTAAACTGACACACTAGCTTTATACTAGGTCTAGGAATCCTGTATACTGTATCCCTTTTTAAGGGAGGCTCAAAAGCAGACCAAGAAGTGAGCTCAAACTAGGCTGCCATAGTGGGTTCAGCTTTCAGCATATAGGCCTAATATACAGTATACTAAACCGAGGAGGGAAAACGGGCAGAGAGAAGGAGCCCAACCCAAAGATCCTGAAAATCCTCTAATTTCTACACTGAATATTTCGCTGCTTTGAAAGCATAATATAATGAATCATTTTATCACTTGTACTTCCCGAGTAGTTCAAAAATTTTCGAACTTTTGTATCAAATTTGTATCATTTTCTTTGTCTTTCTTTCCCTTTTTCGTCACCTCTAGTAGTCATAATTTCTGTAAAAATTAGTGAGCTAGAAAATTTGACTAATCTCTCATGAGCCAGCGCAGCAACTGTGGTAAAAGAATTTTTCGATATTTCTTAATAATCCAAAAAATTCTAAAAAATCATCCAATTTTCCAATTTAATATTTGACTGTTTTGAAGCAAATGTAGGTCATTTCGCTGTTTTTCTTCTCTGGTGGGTTGAACGATCGTTGGTATTCGCAAATGAGAGTGATTCGCTGTTGAACTATGTACATACGTATAAAAATATTACAGAATACATTATTTCGCAGTTAGAGTGGGGCCACGCATCAATACACGTAGAGCACGACAAAATAAGGAGCTGGTAGAAAGGAATAACCTCTAACTCAGGAGGGCAAATGCTCCAGGCAGACGATCATTGAAAAATCAATAAAATGCAATGCGAAAAATGAAATGTTTCATAAACTTAGAAATGTACAACTTTACACAAGTACATAGACAATAGTTCCTCTCTTTATTTCGTTTTTTTTTTTTTTTGACAATAAAAGAATCTTGATCATCAAGAAATAGCGCTTTCCAATAAAGACAACGTCGTTATTGCCAACTGATAAGCAAAAAGGAATCAAATATCTTGATTTCAAACGTTGACTATCGAAAAATTAACAGTAAAGTAAGAAAAATACACCAATAACTTTAAAGAATATAAAACGAAATCGAACACAATATTTTTGTCTTGAATCTGTTAAACAACCGAAGAACGTCCGCATAGAATCGATGAATTCTCCGGGTTGCTTTCCTATAATACAGAAGAAGAAACAACATCACATTTATTTTCATGGTCTCGATTTCTTCAACAGTTGTCCACGAATCTTAACAAAAATATCAGGGGTAACATGGTTGGTCAAAATTTCTTTTTCAAGCCTAAGAAGAAATAATACTGCAGGAGAGATATCGTTAACTGCACGAAGTTCAGCTTTAGCTGAGCTTTCAGAGATACTCGATTGCAGGTGAGACGCCTAAGCAATTACAAAATTCGAGTATTTTTAATTGAATATCAAATGTAGAGATGCGGGATAGGTCAGCAACGAAATCAGCATCTTATCTAAAATTAATCGCAGTAGCTGCTAGGTACATTACCTTTATGTTCAATCAAGCTCGAGCATTCGCACCAAGGACATTGTAATCGAGTCGAATGAGCGGACGCTCAACTTTGTCGAAGCCGTGTCCAATAACTGCCCTATTCTTCGTTAAAGGAGTTAACGCTCTTAGACATCCAACGGAAAATCTAAAACAATTAAATGATGTCACATGTGCTTTAAAATTCCAGACATAAAAGATATTGTGCAGTTTTACGAGTGAATGTTCTGCAAGGTTCATACGCTTACCATACGTGCTGGTGCATTTCATTTTCTCTGACTTGATGCAGATGTCTACGTTCTTGATTAAAACATTCATCTCCACGTTAGAGCTGAGAGGACTTTTAAGGTCTCCTCAAAATTCTTTTGATCTATGGAACAAATTTAGACCCAAATTAAGAAAAGTATAAAATATAATTATGAAGAACAATATTTTGAAATACTTACCCTTCACTTAATGCCAAGTCCATCTTTTTCAATAGGCCCCCCGTCATCAGTTCCTTTTCTTTGAATCATCTTTTGGGCAGACCCCTACGCACTTTCCTTTGAAATAATTGATCATACGTAGTACAACATGAAAATTCACGAATTCATAGGTTTACAAGAATACTGCTAAAAGTGATTTTTCAACTCACTCGAAGGCTTCATCATTTTTCCAATCAGGATTCTTTTCCAACATTAGTCTCGGATTCACCGATGAATACTTGTAGCTAGAGACTCGTCGTCTGAGCTTCTGAACGAGAAAAATTCCGAAGTCACCTCTTGCTCATCAATTCATATTCGCATGTACCGCATTTTGAACGAGCTACAAAACAGAACGATACGTTCATTAAACATCAACCGTGGAAACACAAGTTACCTCTATAGAATCAACGAGTAGCTGAATGTCTGGATTCATAATAATACAAGTAGGTAGCGATTGCCGAAAAACAGAAAAATGTTCGTCGGTATTTTCAGCGTTCGACGGGTATCCACTTTGAATTCATTCACAAAGATCAAAATGGAGTAGCACGTAAGAACCATCGTCACCACCCAATACTTTCAATTCGATTCTACTTACGATAAGAACTTACGTTCGCCGATGAAGGATAAATCGTTAAATACTGAATAAGTCGTAAGTAGCTGTTCATCGTGCGCTGTCTAAACGTGAAAATTCAGAACAACGTACCAATTTTCCATTCTAATCCATTCTTGAGCAGAGTGTACGGACTTTGGATTAGTCCTGTACTGGTAAACGAAGAGTGTATAAACCGGCTCGATGCGTAGCAAAAACTGATGCTTCTATGACTTACGCCATCAGACAATCGAATGTTCGATGCTCGCATCGTTCAAGTTTCAGGTGGTGTTATCCTACCAGACGGAAGGCTGTAATTAGAAATCAGGCAAGAATTATTAAGCTCGCTTACTGTGATCAATCCACTAGTACTATTTAGAAAAACTGTACCTGTAGGCTAGATGAAGTAGTAAATGGTTACCATTAGAAAGAGTCAAAGTGTTCCTCTTCTTTCCGTAATATATATGTTGCGGGACTTGAGAGCGCTCAGAGTGGCCAGTGTCGGAATATAGATATTTAAATAAATATAAAAACGTTGATTAACACGAATTGAAACCAAATAGAACGACTTGAAAATGTTAGCCATTCAAAATACTTATCAGTAACACCAAACCGGCAAACCGCTTATCACTAATCCGCTAGTTTGGCGTCCTAATCCTAGAGGGCGTCAAATCCTCATGTCTATAATAAAAATATTTTTTTCTACAAGAAACCTGTTGTATTTTTTTTTCCTTCGAAATACTCCATCTGCCGTCCATCGGACGCCAACTGACGTTTTTTTAATCCAATTAGGGACTCAAAAATTTTTCCTCATCCATCAGCAATGTACCTAAAAAGGTAAGGAGTACTTAACTTCTTTGAACTTATGAACATTCGAATCTCTACAACTACAATTCTCATGCAGATCCAAAGCAATTTCGTTTCACGGACAGGTCCCATATATTCCTCGTTCAAATTTGTCCAGAGAACCCTCCTCTAGAGAATTTTCAGCTAAAAATCCTCCTGTGCTAACGTCAAAATCTCCCTCAGTTTCTTCTCATGTGGCAGCACAGCCCTTAATTCTTACAGCCGCCTGAAATATAACTCTACTGAGGACAATAACGGTCCTTTACACATGTACGGCTTGAAGCTAATGTCTTTTCCCTCTATTGGATTTGGAATATAGTTTTTTCCAAGTTTCCTAATAACGTCAAGATTCGAGATCATAATATTTTCAATTAGGTCCTTCCCCTATAAAGATTAGAGCTCCAAATTTTTCGTTACTTTTTTGTGGAGGTTCAGAGCGTAACATTTCTGTCAGACCCTCAGTGGCTCGAGAGTTGAACCTCCCTTAACTTACCCTCCCAGGACATATAGCTTGAAAGTCGGAATTTTTTTTCTCGAAGATAAAAATATTCCCAAGCCTTCTCAACGAATGTATTGTATACTTTAAAGAGCACAAAATTCAGATGATTTTTACAATTCACTCCTCCATTCTCGGTCCATCTCGGTTAAAACAATCCCAACCTGAGGAAAATTTGCGAAATCTCATCAATTACGATCTTTTTTTGCCAAGAATGAAATGCAAGCATAAAGAGGTGAGACTCAAACAACTTACAAAGTCTTGTACCATTAGTACAACAGAAAAATGTATCACAATAAAATGAGTGTACCCTGAGAAAGTAGAAACTGTCCTCGTATTCATTCACTCTCACGATCAACTATATCCCAAATTTATGGTTCGGTAGGTACCTCACAAAAACCTATTTTTTTCTATGCGACGCTCAAACAAGTTGTAAAACGAAGAACTAGGGTCCTCAGCATTAATTTTTTCAAAATTAACCATCATAGAAATTTAGGGCTCCGTGTTGAAATTTTTGTCTCTTCGAAGAGATTTGTGGCAAAAATTCCAACACGGAGCCTCATGGCGGGTTGTCAAAACGAAAGAAATCTTTGCATGTCGGGTGACAAATACCATTAAAACTAGGTATTATAAAGTTTCATTGCGGTAAAACGCGCCTCTTTTTCTAGAATAAATGATGCCGCAGCCTAAAATATTGAAAAATTGAGTCTTTTTCAGTCTGGTAAATTTATATTCATCCTAGACAATGGCGTAAAATATTTTCTTCAGAAACACCGGCAAGAATTATTCATTGTTGTATTATACCTACCTAGTGCGGTTATTATTTTTCATTTTTCCGTGAAACATGAATGAAAAATGAATACCTTCTCTGCAATGCGGTCCTCACTTGTCCCCGCGGAAAAGCCGGGTTGGTAAGAAAATCGATTCAGTTGTTAGCAACCGAAACTAACTGGGCAAGATATCGATTTTAGCTAAAACGCTGTAAATTCCCCTCACGCGCTATACCGGCACCGTACAGATTTGATAAAATATTTCAATGTGAACAGTCAGTATTTTGGCACGTTTAATTTTTGAGCTTCTTCGATGTACAAATGTCGAGCTTATAGAGAAAAGAGAGAAATGGAAAGTTGAAAAATTTATAGATGTAGGTTTTGTACTTTGAGTTTTTCACGTTCAAAGACCCGAGTTCTTTGTTCCGTTGATTTCGTCATCATGTACTTAGTTTGATGAATTTCTAAGAAATA
Source organism: Aspidiotus destructor (assembly GCA_035079395.1). NCBI lineage: Eukaryota > Metazoa > Arthropoda > Insecta > Hemiptera > Diaspididae > Aspidiotus > Aspidiotus destructor. Next base: position 28,399,519 of record JAVHKZ010000001.1, on the reverse strand, counting down.
CTTAAAATTTAGTGGTGTGCTTTGTCTTATTATTTTGCTGTAGCGTGAGAATTTTGGGAATGTTGGCCTAAGTAGTCGAATTAAAGGGAGTCGTGAGAATGGTGATGGGGAAAATTTTTCTCATTGAAGTCAAAAGAAGGCGCGCGTGCCTATATGTAATGGAGTAATGCAGAGTGAATGAAATTTCACGAGAACGATTTTTGTTTTCTCTCAAGTTGTTATTCTTTTTTTCTGTGATCATAATGGAAGCATGTAGTCTATACATACTCGAGTGAATATTTGTAACAATGATAACAAAAACTCTTTAACCTAGTGGAAAAATTGACCAGTGCCCGGCCCCCTTTACCGCTCTCTGCTCAATTGTTCTCTTTCGACGTCTCGACCATGTATATAAATATTCCGGTGGAGGAATCCATACCAGTGCAGTATTTTGAGTGAGGCTGGGATGCCTCTCGATACCGTCTCCGAATTCAGGGGCTTGGTCTGTGTTTGTCTGCGGACTAACATCTGCCAATTCCGCAATACTACAAATCAATTTCCGAATGGGCTTCCTATGGGCGGCTCTTGCCCCTTCTTGTGTCTGAGGTATTTATGGATAGGATGGAGGGTCTCCTTTTTGGTTCTGTTCCTAGTTAGTTTTCCGCCTTCATCATGCACATCCACCGACGGTACAGGTATGTAGATGATATCTTTGGCGCCTGGACAGGGGATGAGGACTCTCTTCTTGCCTTCCACAAGGCATTGAATACGTACCATGTTGAACTAAAATTTACCGTGGAGTCGGGTGGGGCATCCCTAAACTTCCTTGACCTTAAAGTCTCCCTCTTTCCTACGTCCGTAGGTACTATGGATTTGGATTTTGATATTTTCCGCAAGCCGGCGTATACCGGGCTTCACCATGCGTCGCGTCGCATAGAAGCGCCGTCTATACTGTCATGGCGTGTAGATTAGCTTGCCTTTCCTTTTCTCCTCGCCATCTCCAGAAAGAAATTAATACTATCACGTATATTGCGCTCAATATTAACGTTCGAAAAATTTTTGCGCAGAAGGAGGAAATAGGTATTTCTCTGCAGAGGGCCACCTCCATGCTCTATCTTCAGATAACCAGTGAAAAAATACGCTAGGTTCGCGTCCCTTGCTTGGGTCATCTTTCCCACAAAATACAAAAATTACTTAAGAATCTTGGATACGAGACTGCCTTCTACAGTCCTTATACCCTGCGGTACCATTCTAACCCTAAGGACCCGAACCACCCCGCTCCTCCTGCAAGAAACTAGGATTTATAAGATCACTTGCGGCGATTGTAATGCTGCGTATGTAGGTCAGTGTCGTGATGTACATTTTCATTTTCGTATTTCTTTCTTCTCGTTTCTCTTCACCTTATGGTTTAATTGCGATCTCATGACGGTGTGGTTCGTCGCTGTAGCTTAAATTTTCACACGCCCGTATATATTTCCTTTCTGTTCCTTTCCTTGATGGTGAAATTCTGAATTAATGCTTAATTTTTTCGGAACAAGATAGATGATTGCCCAGGTTTGCCCAAAAGAAATAAATAATATCTATCACCAGCAAAAACATCATGGTCCAATTCAACAGTTCAGCTTTTCACATTGATTGTCGGGTTGTTAGATTAAAAATGTTTGCTTTATCGGTACTAAAAAAAAAAAAAAATACAAATACGTACCGTCATGCTTAGTTTTTTCTCGAGAATTGGTCCTATCATAGGCTAGTAATTCAGGTAACAACGCTGATGGGCATTCCGATTTTTGTGAGAACGGTGTGTGTAAGGGTACGTACGGAAAGAGAGGCAAGAAGGAATCCACGCCTTAAAAATAAATAACCACGAATACCAACGCATTTTTACTCTCTGATGAAGTTCTAAACATGATAGGAAGGCACATATAACATTGTCACTTCTCATTTAAGTTTGTTCCAATTTTTTTTTTTTTCAAACTTTTTTGGACGAAATCGAGAAAAAGAAATCTAGAACCTATTTCAATCAATAGCTAATTAATAAGCAGATAATTATTACAAAATTAAGGAATAAATAGTTCCAAGCAGAGAACAAAAAGAAAAAAAATGGTGTTACTCATATAGGTAGAGCCTAGTATAGGTACAGATAAGTTGATATGTTTTAGATTATTTTTGTTAACCATTCGATTCAGGGACCCGTTTAATTCATTCAGTTACAAATACCTATAGCTCAGACGTGTAAAAGGGACATTTTTGGTTGCTTGCAAGAAAGGTAGTACCCAAATTATAGAACTTTATCTGATCGTGAATGTAAACAGGGAAAGAAATACCTATATTGTACATTTCTGTTCGAAGAGATTATAGACTGACGCAATTATTTACTGAACATTTCACAAAAATCGAGTCGAATACAATAAGTTGAACTATACAAATTTCAACTTTTTGATTTCTTGACGCATTAGGAGAATATATTTTCATCAAAAGATAATGATTAAAAAATTACTACCGTAGTGAGTGGAGTTGTACCGGATGGGCCTGAGTATAAGAAGAAGAGGTTTATTGAAAAAATCATCAATGAAATTCGCCTTGGTAGGCATAATATAATAGGTTATTTAGGCTGATGAGTAAAGTGATGACATTGAGAGAGGGAAAGAAGTGGAATCAGAGAAGAGAAATTTATTGAAAACTTCTTGTTTTTCAATTTTTTTTTTTTTTTTTTAGACGCTTTCTAAGAAAATACCTAGTTATTATCATACTTGAATTAGTACTAGTAATCAGAAGAAATAAACATGATTTTGAGTCTCCAGATTTTAGAAATATTCATTTTCTAGACTTAATCGAGTCAAGCTATTCAAGCTTTTCAATCAAAGTAGGTAAGCTATCATTTTTATTCTAAATAATATCTACGAAACTTCTTGCTCGATAATTGTAAAGACTTTACACATTTAGAATAATGATCCGTGATATTTTATTATTATTAATGGTTTTATAGATACAAGATATTCCACATGTTTCTGGAACATGATCTTCGCTCCGCTCATTACTCGTGGAAAACTGAAAATCATAAAACCGCTTTTGCATAAAACGAAGAAGAACGCATTACTTTATTTATCAGCCTAGCAGTCGAAGCTGCAGGCAGTTCTTCACAAAATTTTGCGATATTGTATCGAACTCGAAAAGCTAAGTCGAAAAGTAATCGAAATGTGAAAAGTCGATGCGCGACGTCCCTGGTTCTATTAATGGAGGTTGGTTGACTGCTGACCTTCGGAGCTGCTGACTGTGGTAATTATTGACATCATCATTCTTATCACTCGAAGCTGGGTCTAAAAATAAAATTACCGATAATTATGACGGAGAATCGGAAAAATTATGGACATTTCACAACTATTCTAATGAAAACCTAATTATTGGGTAATAGTGAATCGTTTTTTTAATTCTACAGTCGTTCTTGGTAACGACTACGTACCGATATAAAGTTGACCTTCCTGTTGAAGAAACCTGTGGTTATAATAGCTGTTGCCTATAGATCCCTATTCTATCGTTGGCACTTCTTGAACACAAATCTTCGAAATCAGCAAAACTGAGCGACTTCTGTTTTTGATTTAATCTTAAGTTGTTACGTTCTAATGGAGTCTTTGAATAGTTATGCCAGTGATGGTGAAAGTGATGCTTCTCCTTCTCCGATGGTGAGTTATTACTTCCAAACTACTCTATCGGTTGTCTTAGTATCAATCGCTTTGAAGTCTTAGCCTGATTTTACGGCTTTTAAACGCGATACTCGAGCAACTCGATGAACTAGATGTACACCAATATCTTTATTGCTACTCCTTTCTCTCATTTTCAGGTGCGTGGAAAGTATGGTACCAAGTTTGAAGAAGCTGATGCCAATTGCGAACCTGTTACGATGGATATGAGCGAGGTAATATATCAACACTACGTGTTCGTTATTTCTTTTCGAGGTTTTTTTTTTGTGATTGTTAGTTGATATTTAGTTTATTACACATCCTGTCTTTTGGCATACATTGCTGTGAAGAAAAATGACAGTCGAAAAATTCATGAAACTTAGTTTTATGGAAGATTTAATTATAAGAATGGTACTTATTATGCCCGATCTTGACTCACTATTCTTTTGTACCCTTATTTTCGGATTTCTGTCGCTAAGAATTTCTTATGAAATGCCATATGATTCGCCCACGTGTGCTCTACTATCAATTCTTGTTACGATCATAATTAAAAGTTATATCCTTATAGAGTTCGAGAATTATTAGGTATTTTCTCAAAGAATTATGATAATTTATTCTAAATGAATCTTCGGACCATATCTTAATTTCGTTATCAAAAAACTAAGCGTTTAAATTTGCCATCTCGCAAAATTTTCACTCTAGTTTTATGAAGAAAAATTTGACTTATCAATGGTAGTATAGCAGACTACTTTGTCATTAAGTTTTAAATTGCATCCGTGGCCCTCTACATTTCAAATCGAATGTCGAAAGTAGATATTTGTTGTGTTGCGTGTTCCTAATCTTACGGTATTTCATCTCTTCTTACGGAAGGAACTCAATATAGTTTACGAAGAATGTGAGTTGAAATTAGGCATAATATATATTTGTTAGAAATATTTAATACCAAGTTTGAAGGTAATATATATTTGCAATATTTTGGGCTAGGAAAAAAATAATGGAATTGATTGTTGTAAAACTTCTGAGGGGTGGTCAATCCTGAATAGTTTTATTTAGAGGACTTCTGTTTACCTGTTATGTTGAAGTCACCTCCGTGATAAGCTCTTAACAGTACGATATTTTTTAAGTGAAATTTTTATCGAGAAAATATAATAATACGCGTCTTGTTCAAATCTATAAAATATGTTCATTCAACATCAGCCTGATGTATGCTGTACGCGAAGATATTTGAAATTCCGAGATAATTTTGAGAATTGTGCCGATTTATAACTACGCTACCATTTCAAGGGTGAGTAATCTCGTCCTTGTCTCGATTGTCGACGAACTGTTAAAACGCAGATGGCCCTAATGAATTTCTTTTACCGGTACAGTATTTTCATTTACAAACTTTTCGAAAGGTAAATCATATTCATTAAAATTGAATCGATAATTTCTAGTTTACTCATCAATGTACGATATAAATTTTCTCATCAATATCTTTTCGAAATAAATTACAGTCAAGTATTTTATAAAATATTCAAATAGTGTTGTATTCATGATCCTAATTCTGCGTATATTTTCAATTAGAATACACTTGAGAAGCGAATGTACTTGTGGACGACTTGTATTAATAATAGTATGAACAGTTCCTGGAGTTTGCAGATCCAAGTGACTGTGACCAGTTCATTGAGCAACAGAAAAGTTTATAAATTCTCGAATATGTAGTGTATTGTGGTAGTAGATCGTACATCAGAAAAAAAGAAATAACGTTATCTAGACCTAAAATTACGTATTTCATTTCCTTGGAAGTCATATTGTTAATTTTGTATCTTGCTTGTACTCATAATTGCAATTAGTCGTATTTATGTTGTTTAGGATTCGTCAAATGATTACTCAGACGATGGCGAGAAACAGCTGCGTGGAGCATCTTCGTCGAAACGTCAGTACTCGAAAAGCTTATCTACATCACCGGCTACATCATATTCTTCGGATTCATCGGGCAGCAGAAGAAGCAGAGTTCGTAAAGATTCTAAAACCGATCCGACGATAAATAGACGTTACGATGATGACAGACGTGATGCCAGACGAAGTAAATACGATAAAGAATATCGATATGAAGAGAATGACAATGATAGAAGAAGACGAGATGATCGACGAGATCGACGAAGGTAATTTTTGTCGAAAATTGTAACGTAAACACATGGTTTTATTGTTGAGATTATCGGTTTGTTTCTATTTTAGAGATCGAGATGATGATCGCTACAGCAGTAGAAAACATGATAGAAAACGTCAGCGATCTCGATCAAGATCGTCGTCTCGCAGGTGAGTGAATTGTCCTTTTTTTCCTCTCGAAATTGGATACAAGAAGAATTGAAAATTTTCTATTTTTGCAGGTCATATCGACGTAGGAGCAGATCACGTTCCAGATCCCGTAGTTACGATCGTCATGTACGCAGAAGTAGTCCGAATCGGAAAAGCAGTCGCCGAAGGTCTCCCGAAAGGTGCGAACAATGAAATTTTTGTATTTGAATTACAGGGTGAATGAAAATCAGTACTTCAAGTTTCTAAATCTCCCATTTAGATGACTTCTTTGTATCACAGTTTCTTCTGTAGTGGTTGATAATTACATTTCGATTAGCACGAATACGTTTGTTCTCCGATCGTAAATATGTTCTTCTTGATCTAAAAGACTGTTTTGTTGGTTCACTCTTATTTTCGTCGTGAAACGTGTTGCTGTATTCTTTTACAATATGAACTCTTTTCTTCAATTAACACTACAGAATAATTCTTATTAGAATTAATGTAGTATTTTCATATTTTCAGGACGAGACGAACCAGAAGTAGATCCAAATCGCAAGAGAAACCAAGAGCGAAAAACTGGAAATCAGCGTCCAAATTAAAAGGTTTGAAATTTCTGGAATTAAAACCCGTATTTATTACACTCGCATTTTACACATTTAAATGATCCTTTGTTTCGACGCCTATTTCAGTTTTGGAAAAACTAGGTATCGAATTAAAAGTACCACCAGTAGCTGTAGAGACGCCTGTCACTGGTCTTGATTCAAATGTAGTAAATACCTCTAGTCAATTGACACCTCAACTTTTACTTCAAAAAACGATTGAGGAACAAGTTAATAAAGTCAAATCTGCTACTGGCATTGCCTTACCTTCTTACTATAATCCAATGGCTATCAACCCAACAAAATACGCTGAGCAAATTCAAAAACGAAGATTGTTATGGGGAAATAAAGAGAAACAAGTGAGGAAACGATTCAATAATTGCAGATCGATACTTTCATTTTCTTACCGATATTGAAGAATTTTTAATTTGTGTTTGTTGAAGGCAAGTACATCATCTGTGGAAGAAAACATTAAGACTAATCCTACAGCGGAAAGTAAAAGCGGAGGGACGATTTGGCAAGGCGCTAAATTCGGCGGAGATCAAGATGGTAAAATGACGGCAAAATTTCAACGTTTGATGGGTATCAAGAATCCAGTTACAACAGGTAAATTAAAAGGTTTTTTTTTTATGTGAAAGAGTAGAATCAGAAAACAGTATTGAACTTCTTGTAATTATGGAATATTATTTTAAGCCGTCGCCCCGGAGAGTAAGACAGGAGGGACAGATCTCATTAAGAAACAAGAAGAGTTATTTAATTCTATGGAAAGTCAATACGAAGTTGCAAGAATGACTACGCATACGCATCGTGGTATAGGACTTGGATTTAGTTCTTTCCAGCCTAGATGAATTCAGCGGGATTTTCGATCTTCTAATTATTTTGTCCATATTCATCATGGAGTATTTTTTCTCAATTGGTGCCGACTTGCCGTGTATTATGTTTGTTTTTTTAATTTTTATGTATTGTATATATATTGACGTATGTATACCAAGAATGAAGCATTTTTTAGTTTTATCTAAAAATAATTGTTGTATATAAGACGAAAAATATACTGATATCTGTAAGTTTTGTATTTAGTTTTTGTCTATTTTCATTCCCGAACTTTCATTTTTTCGAACTACCGAGTACGTTTGAGGCAAACATCTATTATTCCCAAAAATTTCAGTAAGAACTCAAATTTAAATTCCTATTCCCGATATCTAGTGATTGAAAACATAATAATAATCATGATAAATATCGCGAGTTGCAATTCGTTTGCCCAATACTAAGGGCCTACCTAACTTATTTTGATTGAATTTCTCCTCTGCTACTTAACCTTTGCAGCAGGCTAAATATAAAACCTTCGGGAACACCAACAAGTGTTGAATAGAATTGTTTCGCCGAAATAAATTCAAGATAAATTACATAGTGGACAAATGAATACTGTCATTGCTGAATGTCTATGTACTTACTAAGTGAGCACACCATGTCCATTCTGTTACCCTCGAAGTGTTGAGGTAGTGAACAAACAAAAGATCGATTCAGTTGTTAGCAACCGAAACCAAGCAGCCAAAATATCGATTTCAGCCTTGGCGTTGCATTAATCTCTTTTTGCTCTGCTGCAGTAACGAGTCGATTGAACACTACGGTTAAACTATAATTCGTTTAATTTTTTGATTCATTTGATGTAACAACCATAAGATTATGAAGAAAGGTGGAGTACGGGAGGTCAATAGTTTCATATCGGTACGTTATAATCATGTGCACGGTCTTAAGTAATTTTTTGTCAAGATGTGATTCATACTGATGCGTCAATTTTTTAATCAGATTGCCCCTGGTGAATGGACTCGCGACTCTAAAAAATCTGGTAAGAGTGCTTCAAGTTCTATATCCAAATCATCAAATCCGAAATCGTCCACTGCCGAATCGGTTCTGTCAACCAAAACATCTATTCAAAAGAATAAAGCGGGTATATTTATTCTTCTGCTTTATTACCAGACAGATAATATTAATTGTTTTTATTTAACTTATTTGTTACCTATAAAAAATATTGACCAATTTTCAGACGGTAGAGAAGAGAGCAAAAGTTTGAACAGGTCCCAATCAATTACCAATCGGTTGAAGCGTAATGAACGCGGTGATAATTTATTGCTCAATGCGACGAAGACGAATTCGAAGTTACCTGGTAGTGTCGGCCTAACAAGCTCGAAAACTCTCCGAAATTCTACCGTAGATAAAACGAAGACAATCTCCTCTCTTAAAACTGCCACAAATGATGCACCTAAACCCTCCAGTGTTTCTCGGATCGGAAAGGGGTCTTCCAAAATATCAGCGACAGCCTCGACAAGTAGGGAAATCTTTGTCGAACCAAACTTATCCGAAACAAGTAAATGGAAAAAAATTGAGAAGAATGATATTGAAGTGATTCAAAAGAAGGAGATCCAAGATGATCAATACAATTATGAAGATGATTTTGAGGTGAGTTTTTTCCTCTAATGATGTGGCTAATATATAGCTGTACAGCTTGCTATGGGTGCTTATATTTTTAACAATTTGAATGATTAGGATTACGAGTCGACTTTCGAATCTTACTCAGGATCCGATTCGAATGATTCATTGCATCAAGATTCTGATACCGCCATAAACGATGCCGAGAATCAAAAAATCATTATCGAAGAAGAGAAAAAGATGGATTCGGGTAGTTACGATTTGATGTACAGAAGACAAATTCATCATAAAGAACGTAATCAATTGGATATTATTAAAGAAGCGTTGCTAAAAGAAAATACATCGCTGCAGTACAATAGAGAGTAAGCATTACTGAACCATAGTTTAATCAAAATAAGAATAATATTTTGGAGGATGACTTTTCAACTCTTCCTTCAGTCATCAGAGGCGTAGGCCAGGGAGCAAAAGTTCTCGCATAAGATGTGAAATTTGCTTGAGTAATCGCGAATAAAAAAGGCAACACCCTCTCCGTTCTTTAAGATCTAACTTTACGTGTAAATTAGGTTATTACATAGGTATCCATTTTTCACTTTTTAAAATTATGATGGGCTAACTTATCTGTGTACATTATTTTTAGTTCGAAGGAGAAAGTCAATCCAACCCAGCAACTTTCATCTCCAATAATTGTTCAAGATCCACAGACTGAGCTGTTACTGAATTTTAACGCTAAAACTTTGGAAAATTTCACAAGTGCAAGAATAAAACAACGTAACTCAAAGGTAATGTGCATGAATGTCTCTTGAGTTATGACGTAAACTTATACTTGCACAGAGTCGTTGGAAACTTTATTCCTCTTCATTTCATATTTTATGAATGCAATCCATTCAGACTGCTAGGATGATCCGAATCCGGGGTCAGAAACTTCTTGAAATGATTACTTTGGATACGATGGATTACATTCTTTATGAGCAATCACCGGTGCCCTATGAAGTTTTCATGAGAAGTTTTGCTCGTCAAAATACCAAACAGGTAATGTACCTATACCATCTGAATCTGAAATCGATGTAGACGTCGGACCTTCATTTAATTTTTGTGGACCGAACACATTGGAATCGTAGGTACATTAAATGATGAAGTGGCCGACAAAATAATTTTTCAGGGAGGGAAGGGGTTCGAATAAGGGGCCTGAGCCCTGACCAGAGTCGGGGAGTCCAATCGTTACCCGTAAGTAACGTAACGATAACGGGAGATGCATGCAGAAATCTTTTGTGTGGGTGAAGAGGGTATTGTTACCGATAAATAACGTACCAATCAGGTAACGATACTGCCGTACAAAGTTATTCTAATGACGCACATCCAAACCGACGATCAGGCAAACGGTATCTGTCGGACGATTGGTGCGAGTGTGTGAATCGTGATAACACACTACGACTATCTCATTGATGGAATAATAGGGAAAAATTCAGATCTAAGAAATTGCGTTCTCTGATTGCGTCTTGTTTCGGGTATGATGAACACTCTTCTCTGAATCGTTTTGAAAATTAGGTGAGGAACGATCGATCGAAACGGTATTTTCCAAATCCCGAGCCTGACACTAACTTATTATCAGTTCAGAATTTCATCAATCAGAATAAACGAAAATCTAGACTGTAAGTTACTAATGGTTTAGGGAACTAGTTTTTTTGCGATCTGATTGATGGAATGACACAAAGGCATCAGATGACGTACATTTTCATAGCTGATACCGGTACCTACTCTTCCATTTATAACAGATGCTTACACTGTTCAATTAATACACGTTCAATGTCCATAACCTCTAGGCATACACCCAAACAAATGAAGATGATGTCTCTTGTGAAATTCAAACTGAAGAAATCACATTCAAAAATAAATGGACTCAGTATCCCGTCAGAATCTCCAAGGAAGAATTGAAAAATTATAATTTAGCTCAGGTAATCATTCATTGCAGAGGTAGTATGCTTAGTTGGTACAATTTTCTATTGAATTTCAATTCTATCCTTTTTCTGACAGTTATTAGCTGGCGTTGGTGACGAAAATTCAGATTCAGTGGTTGTCAATGACGTTTTTCCGGAGATTAATTCTCAAAAATTAGATAGTTTTGTAAGAATCTATGGAGAGGTTAGTAAAAGTAATCATAAAAACGCATCTGGGGGACGAATAAAATTTCCCTCCTTGCTCACATAAATTTATCTGCACGATTCAATAATTCGAGTTCATGCATCCTCATTTCTAGGAAATGATCGCAGTTCTGGAAGAAAACATTCACGAGACGGAACTAGTTAATATGATCAATAGTACAGTGACCGCTACCGAAATTAGCAGCTATATTTCTGTGATAAAATATAAAACTATTCTCGCGTTATATGAACGGCCGGTTTCCCTGATCTCATACGACCCTCATGATTCGTCGCGACTACTGACTGTACATCAAGTGAGTGCTGATCAAGAAGTCATTAAAGTTATAAAATGTGAGATACATAGCTTTAGAAATTTTATTTGCAGAAAGAAAATTCTAAAAAAGATGGATTTTGCCTCCTGTGCTTGTGGAATATTCATCAACCTTGGCAGCCAAAACTAATGCTCAAGAGTCATGGTAACGTTTCATGCGCCTGTTTTGTATACAGCGATTCGTCTCACATTGTAGCCGGACATGATGATGGGTAATAGAGAAAAAAAATTGAATTTTCCCTGACATGTTTCACACCTTTCTGTTGAGGTCTAAGCTTCGAATCGCTTCATCTTCCGGAAAAATTTTGATCTTAGCTACTTTCATTGTACTAGGCCTAACATACAGTACATTAACTTTCATTATCTGTACTAGATCTAATGGACATTATACTAACCTTTCACAATATTCTTGGCCTTAAAAAAACTTCGACCTTTGCTTCTTCCATTATACTGGGTAATCATCTCATGAGTGATCTTTCCTTCGCCTTGAGATAATCAGCGTGACGTACAGCATACTAGGTCTTGACTCAGTCTAAGCACCAGGAAAAAATTCTTGTTTGGAGCCGATATGCAACCTAATGTACGTTTGATATCTAGCTTTATTAGTCCACGAAGTAGTCTAAGATTCCGAGCTGCTCAAGATGCTATAACGTAGTCATGGCCTCGACTGACATGAAACATGTCTGAGCACTTTTATTTTTTGGATAGAATTTTTGACGACAATGAAATATTCTTCCAGGTCTTTATGCGTATGGAATTTGACTGAACGCGATGCTTATTCAATAGAAGAGACTACAGATTATGGAGAATTACACTTCCGAATAAAACTTCCCTCCTACAATACAGGTAAGTACCTACTTAATTAAAATAAGAACAAATTAAATTATCGACAAGTAATTTACGCCGTTACATATTCCCATATAATTTGTGTAAATCTTTCTTAATAGCCGAAGTATTAAAGAATACTAGCCACAAAAGCAGAGTTATTCAAGTTGACGCCGTTCAGACAGAGAAAAAAAGTACCAGCGAACAAAACCCTGAGATGGTAGTGATGAGTGTACACGATTGGTTGCTGTACTTTATGTTATCTGGATAATCATATCTATCTCTACATGTATGTCGCAGGTTTACTCGATCGATGAGAATAATAATGTGATAACTTGGACTCTGTCGACTAGCTCGTCTCAGATGAGTGACCTAGGATTGGCGCCATGGAGTAAAGTCAAATTTTTCGTCAATCAGACCATGAATATTGCTCAATCGTTACCCAAGTATGAAGATAATTTTAATGTAAAGCTCGTTTTCAGTTATGTGCTCGTTTCAAGAGATTGATTACAGCCCCGCGTGTGATAAAAGTGGGCTATTGTGCGGAAATATTATTTTGAGACGGACGCGAGAATCAATATTCATTTTCAGGGAGACAAGGGGAGTAGCGGTGCAGATTAAATGCGGCACAATCGAGCACAATCCATGAACCTAGTTCCTGTCTAAAGTTTAACTCGAGGGGGGGGGGGGAGAAAGCTAGCGTACCGTCGGCTTTTGCACAATTTTTCGATAATATTTCAGGAATGGCCGCAGCTCAATTTACCGCACAGTTGAGCACAGCTTGTGTTTAATGCATTAAACCATTTTTGAATTTCGAAACTCACCTGGTGAGGCTAGGGGCATACATCTCAATAATGAGGAAAAGGATACGGAATATTAGCCTTCAAAATCAATCTCTTCAGTTATTGATTATATCATGAAACATAATCTCTATTTTTGCTCCTCGCAAAAAAGTGTGCTAAAACCTGAGTCCGTAAATATTTTTCACATTCTAGAATAAATTTTTACATTATGTATGAGAATTTAATGTATGATTTTCTGAAACTTTTTTGTAGAAATATTTTTCAAACGACAGCAGCTAAAGTTTTGTCGGAATTCGACATACTTCTCGGAACAAATGCTGGTTTTGCGGTAAAATTCAACTTGTTCAACAAGAAACTGAAAAAATACAGAAGGGTTTACAGATCAACTGAATCCAATGGTAATTAAATAGGTTGTTGATTGCTCCCTTTTTGGATCTTTTTTTTTTGGGAAAATCGCTACAAGGGCTGCAGCAGAGGGTTCATCGGGTGTGCAGAGTGTGCAGTTGCACAGGACGGCAGATTTTTCATTTCTTTTTTTTTTGTCGACATCATGACCACTGACTTGCGAGCAAAGTGAGCAAATATTTTTTTGTTTGGGGGCGACGAAAAAAATTTTGTACAGAGCGGCAGCAGACCTAAATCCGGCTCTGAAAAGCTGTATGCATTTTTCTCCTGTTTCTCAATAGTTTATTCAGTCCAACCTGTCTGCAAAAGTACAGTGCAGCATTTTCAATCAAGATGATTTTTTTTTTAAACTGTGCTTTTGAAATCTCATCATTGTACTTATGTCTTTTAATCATTTTACAGATTGTGGAACAAAAGTAACAAACTTGGAAGTGAGTCCTCACAATCAACTTTACTTTGCAGTAAGTTCAGGCAGACGCTTTTATATACCTGATGCATCTCAAAAAATGGCCGAAACAATCTATATATTATCTATAATGCATTTTTCTATCATGTAGATTGCTTACGCTTCAGGAGATGTATGCTTGTTCCAAACACGTTACACTGAACCAATATGCCAAATTTGCAACGACAATTTTAATTTCACTTTCACTCCAGTCCTCTTTCAATGGTTATGGAATAAACATAATTGTATAATAATTTTGGAATCTCATCAGAAGTATGAACTCCATGAATTTTAAAAATTTGAACGTTCTTCTACTCAAAGGTTATTGATAGTCTATTTTCCAATATTTAGGTTAAGAATATTCCAATTCAATTCAACCAAGTCCACGTGTATAAGTATACATGAAGAAGAATTGAAAGACAGAGTCCAATCAATGGTTGTTTCACCTCCCTTACCAAACCAGATGGTACTAAATTTTGTAAGTACTGCTCCAAAAAATACATACCTAAATATTGTCGAACCTTACCCTACCTCTGTGTCCTTTTGTTTTTAAAAAGGTATTCCTCACTGAAACTGAGATCCAAGTGCATAATGTTGTATCATTCATCAATCAAGAAAGTGCCGATCAAAGTCTATACCTACCAAAGTGAATTTGATTTTAAAACTTGAGACTAAAAGTACCAGCTCTTACTTCAAGTTGCAGTACCTTAGGAATTTTCATTTTGCGATAGCATTACTTGTCATCCTGTATCTTCATAATTGTAACTTGTGTTATTTATGAAGTTCTATCAACCTGTTCAAGACTGTGATACTATGTTTGAATGTATGTTCTATCCAATAAAATAATTGTTATAAAATTTTCATTCAGTTCATATGTTTTCAGAATAGAGTTTCCAAAGAGAAGTGAATTTTGTTTTTGAGATCTATATTGTCAGTAGCGGATCGACAGAGAGGATATGAGGAAGGGACATGACCTGATATAACAAATTCTTTTTTGTTTTTACGTATGAAACACTTTAAACCTCACCAGCTCCAGTCCGTCCCTATTTATATTTTTCTTTTTTCTTTCTTTTCCTAAATTAACTGGAAGAAAGGGCTTACAAAAACTATGCAGGAGTAATTTTGCCATAGGATTGATTACTAATGGAGAATTTCAATTACTGAGTTTTCAGTCAAAATGAAACCATTCACGCCTGGATTTTCTAGTGTTCAACATGTGTCAAAATTGACCTCAGTAATGCATTTCAAATCTGCGGTGTGAATGATCTGATTAAGAAATTAAGACGGTTCCGCAGTGTCGGGCTGGCCCGGGTTGCAACCCGACTACACTTCAAAAAAAAGGGGTGGGGCTGGTGATCAAGAGTATGAAGGGCTCGGTGAACCTTGTCGCAACCCTGTAATATGCAAGCTAGCACAACCCTGGAAAGTTCAACTTTTACCAAGTCTATAAATACCAATATTTGTTACTTTCTTGACCAAGACAATTCACAAAAACTTGTTTCAAATCTATAATTTCTAAAAATTTCCCTGCCCTTTTCAATCAGTTCATTCATTGGAAAATGTAAATTTAAATATGTACAATGAAGAGATATTTATACACAGTAATAGGTATGGCTTATATTCTAATGACACTAAAACAACATTTTTTTAGAGAAAAACAATAGGTAGGTACCTACTCAAGTAACTGCACTATTTTCTTTAAAGCTATATTTAAATCAAATCTTCCGTTATACATTCTATATGGTGCCACAAAATTTGATATCAGGTTATGAAAAATCAAATTATGATAACGGTAAAAATTGAATAAATCAAGATACCTACGGTACCTAAATATAGTAGGTAAGTGATGAATGGATTTGTCAATATAGGTAGGTACCTAGGTCTTAACTGAACTAGCATAAAACAATTGGGCCTAAAGAAAAGTTTATTAAAAAAAATAATGCCATACATATACCTAGTTGATGCTTAAATATATTATTTTATGCAAAATAAAGCTGATGAAATTCCAATACACACTAGGTACTGTATAGCCAAGTATGTACATTATCCGATCATAAGTACAAAATTGAAATTTTAGATATTTTTCTGACCTCCTATAAAGAATTGTTCTGTACACCGTGGTACATACTGTAGGTGTGTCTTCTTATTTCTGGATTAAGTTTCTCCATCATCACAATGCATCTTTAGAACATTGTCCAACGAACATTAGATGTATGTGAGATGTTGGAGATCCGGTTTAGATTTATACGTCAACATAAATGCTTCTGTAGAACACCTTTCCAGCCACATCTTTTTAGACGAATATTGCATTGAAAATTATTCTAGAGCGATAAACCGTTTTTTGCAAATATAACACATAACTTAAATGGATATCTCAAATCAGTGGTAGATT
This sequence comes from Aspidiotus destructor, assembly GCA_035079395.1. Taxonomy (NCBI): domain Eukaryota; kingdom Metazoa; phylum Arthropoda; class Insecta; order Hemiptera; family Diaspididae; genus Aspidiotus; species Aspidiotus destructor. The sequence continues at coordinate 28,383,221 of JAVHKZ010000001.1, read as the reverse complement.
TATGAGTCAACTTCTGCAACTTCAGATTTCCACAGAGGGAAAACTTTCTATTGCAAATATTACATTTGAATGAATATCTAAAATATGGGTTAGTTTCATGTTTCAACCTTATGTGCATATTCATATAAGTAAGTATAGCTTTTCCACGTGCAATTTCCTCTCATAGGTAAATAACACATTAAAATTGATGTATTGGACTCATGGCACAATGTACAACTCTTCATTCCTTATGCATACATAAATTTCTTCTTACATTGGTAGTACTAGGCCTAACAGTAGTACGTCAGTTTCCGGTTCCGATTCATGGGTCAATATAATGTCTCTTTCAGATTGCTTTTCCATACAATTTTTTTCTCACATTTATTGCGCTGAAAAGGGTGTTTCAGGTCTTCATTAGATTCATGGCACAACATATGTTTCTTCAAGAAGCTATTCTGGGTAAATTTTTTCTCACATTTATCGCACTGAAAACGATATTTCACAGCTTGATTAGATTCATGGCACAACATATGACTCTTCAAGTAGTCTTTTCGCTTAAATTTTTTCTTACATACACCGCACTGAAAAAGGTATTTAAGCTCTGGGTCTGATTCATGGGTCAAGATAATATGGCCCTTTAGACTGCTTTTCCACATAAATTTTTTTTTACATTTATCACATTGAAAAGAGTATTTCAGATCTTCATTGCTTTCATGACACAACATATGATTCTTGAGGTATGCCTTACGCATAAATTTTTTGTCACATAAATCGCACTGAAATCGGTATTTTAGATCTTGATTGTTTTCATGACACACCATATGATTCTTTAGGCTGCTTTTCCGCGTAAATTTTTTCTTACATTTATTACACTGAAAACGGTATTTTAGATCTTCATTAGATTCATGGCACAACATATGTTTCTTCAAGAAGCTATTCTGGGTAAATTTTTTCTCACATTTATCGCACTGAAAACGATATTTCACAGCTTGATTAGATTCATGGCACAACATATGACTCTTCAAGTAGTCTTTTCGCTTAAATTTTTTCTTACATACACCGCACTGAAAAAGGTATTTAAGCTCTGGGTCTGATTCATGGGTCAAGATAATATGGCCCTTTAGACTGCTTTTCCACATAAATTTTTTTTTACATTTATCACATTGAAAAGAGTATTTCAGATCTTCATTGCTTTCATGACACAACATATGATTCTTGAGGTATGCCTTACGCATAAATTTTTTGTCACATAAATCGCACTGAAATCGGTATTTTAGATCTTGATTGTTTTCATGACACATCATATGATTCTTTAGGCTGCTTTTCCGCGTAAATTTTTTCTTACATTTATTACACTGAAAACGGTATTTTAGATCTTCATTAGATTCATGATTCAACATAATATGATTCTTCAGGTATTTCTTCTGCATAAATTTTTTCTCACATTTATCGCATTGAAAGAGGTATTTTAGATCTTGATTGGATTCATGACACAGCACATGATTCTTTAGGTACCTCTTCTCCTTAAATTTTTTCTTACATTCGTTGCACTGAAAGTAGTTTTTCAGTTTTGGGTCAGATCCATGGGTCGACATAATATGTCTCTTCAGATTGTTTTTCAATGTAAATTTTTTCTTACATTTGTGGCACTGAAATGGGTATTTTATATCTTGATTGCTTTCATGACACACCATATGATTCTTTAGGCTGCTTTTCCGTATGAATTTTTTCTCACATTTATTACATTGAAAAGGGTATCTCAGATCTTGATTGGATTCATGACACAACATATGATTCTTTAGGTATATCTTCTGCATAAATTTTTTCTTACATTTATCGCATTGAAAGGGGTATTTTAGATCTTGATTGGATTCATGACACAGCATATGATTCTTTAGGGACTTCTTCTCCGTAAATTTTTTGTCACATAAATCGCACTGAAATGGGTATTTTATATCTTGATTACTTTCATGACGCAACATATGATTCTTTAGGTATTTCTTCCGCATAAATTTTTTCTCACATTTATCGCATTGAAAGGGGTATTTTAGATCTTGATTGCTTTCATGACACACCATATGATTCTTTAGGCTGCTTTTCCATATGAATTTTTTCTCACATTTATTACATTGAAAAGGGTATCTCAGATCTTGATTGGATTCATGACACAGCATATGATTCTTTAGGGACCACTTCTCCTTAAATTTTTTCTCACATTCGTTGCACTGGAAGTGGTTTTTCAGTTCTGGGTCAAATCCATGGGTCGACATAATATGTCTCTTCAGACTTCTTTTCATTGTAAATTTTTTCTTACATTCATCGCACTGGAAAGGGGATGTCAAATCTGGATTGGATTCATGGCACAACATATGCGTCTTCAAGTGGCCCTTCCGCGTAAATTTCTTCTTACAATTATTACAATGAAAAGGGTATTTCAGATCTGGATTGGATTCATGGCACAACATGTGTGTCTTCAACTGGCTCTTTTGCGTAAATTTCTTCTTACAATTATTACAATGAAAAGGGTATTTCAGATCTGGATTGGATTCATGGCACAACATGTGTGTCTTCAACTGGCTCTTTTGCGTAAATTTCTTCTTACAATTATTACAATGAAAAGGGTATTTCAGATCTGGATTGGATTCATGGCACAACATGTGTGTCTTCAACTGGCTCTTTTGCGTAAAATTTTTCTTGCATACATTGCACTGGAAAGGGTATTTCAGATCTGGATTGGATTCATGGCACAACATATGTGTCTTCAAGTGGCTCTTTCGCCTAAAATTTTTCTTGCATACATTGCACTGGAAAGGGTATTCCAGATCTGCATTAGATTCATGATACAACATGTTGAAATTTCAGATCCTGACAATCGGATTTATAAGTCAACATGTATTTCTGGACAAAACGGCAACATGGAATTTAACTCCCGGAAACATGGAACTTTTCCCGGTGAAAATATTACACACAGATGGTTCACAGCTGGATCTAAATTATCTTTCAGAAGGTATAACTTTTTCAATTATAGTTAAATATGAGATGTAAATTGCAAACAAGATGTGTAGTTCCTCTTAGATCATCCACTATCTTCTAGGTTGGAAAGATTTAGATGTACGGATGTTCTGTACAAGTATAGGCTTAGTGTCAATTTACATTACCGGTTGTAGGCGAATTGAGATAAAATAAGCAATGTCTGTTCGATTATACTATTTGACTCCACTTTGTAAATTAATTGAAGCAATAAATCACCTGCAATCAAAATAAGCAGAAAAGAAAAAGGCTGATTCAGAAATATTTTTACTACTAATTTGCATCATTTGAAATTGAGATATAATAGGAACTTGGTACGTGGAAGAAATTATTGTGGATTAGACAGTGCGCAGCCCTAGGCCAGCCAACCTGAAAATGTGAAGTTCTGGAACTTGAGGACTAAAGAAGAGAAGCAATAAATTCAGCATACAAATACCTAATGTATATTATAGAATTAGTACCAGTATACTTCAGTTTTCTAGATAGACCAGTGCACCAGACACAGCGGATAACATACCTTCCCACCCAAGTACTTCATTGATCCACTCCTAAGTATACCCACAGCCCGAGGATAGCAAACTATAATATGATTTTTAATCTTGTTTTTGTTTAAATTTTCTGCCCGTTTTTCTTTTTGCAACAAATAAATTTCAAAGTGATCATATACCGGTACTGTACCGGTCAATTGAATGTTATACCTATACTAGTGCTGTACTGCTGTACCGTCCAATTAAACATTATATACCGGCACTGTACTTTAGGCCGATTTGACCCGAGACAATGCTACTTTTCTATCATTCTGCTAGCTTGTCTTTCGTTCATGATACGCGTGTATTTCTCGTCATGACCATTCAACTTACAAGTTAATGCTTGTCGGCCTCTGTTCTGATCTGGAGATCGGAGAAGCAAGAGATGAGTCAGGAAATGCGTGAAGAGCCCCTTCTTGAGCCCTGTGATGAGGAAGTAGTTGTTCCTTTTGAGCGCGTAGGGAAGTTTCAAGGTTTTAAGGTTCCGGCCGAGAGTGAAAGCGCAAAGTCACTCAGAACATTCTCAGTCACAGCTGTGCTCTTTTAACAGGAGTACTGCTGATAGGGGAGTCTCAGAAGAGCCTCGCCAGGAAAGGAATTGTAAGGCGACTGCGGCAGCAGCAGGTCCAAAGAAACTACAGTGCCGGTCTATTCATCACTGCCCAGGCGGCGCCTCCGCGATTGAAGAAATCGAGTCTGGTATAACATCCACACTATAATGCTGCCTCCTGATTCACAGCGCGTACTTTTGTGATGTAAAGAGGAGTATCCAGACTGTGCAGCACCGTGAATTTTATTTGAATTATGACAAAACTCTTCTCAACGCGGATGAGACAGGTGTGTCAAGTTTTTGTGATTTATGACGAAATCCTTCCATGGGTGGGTGGAAGACAAGCTGATCTTTAGGTGGTGTCTTCTGGGTAAAGCTAATTGGCTCACAACATAGAGACACAGCACACAAGAATGAAGTACAGTACTGGTATATAACGTGTGATTGACCGGTAAAGTACCAGTATATAATGTCATCCAATAGGTTTTGTTTGGGCCGGGTGGTACTGGATAAGGTACTTTCTGGGAGCGACCATCGGTACATCAATTTTTCCATCCACCGGGAAGTTGAGGTCGCTGCTCCACAAAAGCTGGTAAGAAAATGGGCGGTCAAGAAGCTGAATAGCGACCGCCTGAAAGCTACTTACCTTGCCCTTACATGGGATCAAGGACAAGAGCAAGAAGGGAATGCGGAGGTGGCAGCCGAAAGGATGATCAAGCTGTCACCAAAGCATACGACGCAGCCATGCCCAGGCAAGGTCCACCAAAGAAGAGGAGAGCCGTTTACTGGTGGACCAACAAGATTGCCAAGCTAAGAAAAGAGTGTAACCGCCAGCGCCGGATATACCAGCGTAGTAGAGGCCACAAAGAGGAGCGGGCGGTTGCACCTAAATACCAGCTGGCTCGTAAGAGGTTGAAGAGAGCTATAAAAAACAGCAAGAGTGCTTCTTGGAAAGAGCTTTGCGTGATGGCGGAGGAAGATCCGTTTGGCAAGCCTTACAAGTTAGTGCTGAAGAAGTTGAAGGGCCTCTCAGCCATGAGCCGAATGGAGCCGGATGTTGTGGGGAAAATCATTGATAATTTGTTCCCAGGTAGGTCACTGGTATAGGCCTAATAGACGTACACCAGACTTACTAGGAATGGTGTGACTATTCCTATGCTAAAAAAGCTCAAGGCTAAGCCATCATTAAACTAGTACGGAGACTATGAAGAAGACTTATTCTTAACCAAGAAGCGGGGTGAACGAGCCCCCCCCCCCCCTAAAGTAATTAGCCTAAAATATTCCAAGTAGACTTATATCAGACCAAGAAGCGGGACGAACGAGCAAAGCGAGTGAGCCCTTCTCAAAGTCATTACCCTGAAATATTCTAAAGTAGACTTATATTAGACCAAGAAACCGCGAGTGAGCCCCCCCCCCAAAGTCATTATTCATTAACCTAATATATTCCAAAGTAGACTTGTACGCCAAGCGAGTGTGCCGCCCTAAAGTCTTAACCTAAAATATTCTAAAGTAGACTTATTTATTCGGATCTCTCCAAATCTACAAACAAGAAACCAAATAGACCACATATTAATGGACAGGCATAGTAGAAATTTAAAAAATTGTGGAATCATAAAGAATTTTAATTGCGATACAGATCATAGGATACTAACAATAGAAATTAATCAGATTGAAAGACGAAAACAAAAAAGACAAAATACAGACTCCATAAATGATAAAATGAAAAAATATAGAGCAACATACAAATCTCTAATAGGAGAAATTATAGATCAAACACGATGGAATACAGGTAGCAATCAAAAATGGAATAAACAAATAATAAACTTATTAGAAGTAGCCTCTAGCGAAATAATAAATAACAAGGAGGACGAGAATGAAAAAGAGACCGATCCTCTAAAACAACTGTCTAAAAGAAGGCAAAAAATAAACAACAAGGAAAGAATAACGAGGGAGGACAGACTCGACATAATAAATTTGAATAAACTTATAAAAACAAAAAGAAGGGAGACGTACAGAGAGAAGGAGGATAATAATGAGTGTAAAAAAAATAATTAGAAATTTGATGCTAGGTACTAACTGGATGAGCTATTTGATGGAAGAAGGAGGTAAAAAAGTGTACCTATGGGAGAACCGAAATAAACGAAGTAGCAACTAGGTTAACAAAAATCTATATTCCAATGAAACAGAAAGTCCAGACAATGATAGAATTAGAGAGAAAGAATATCAAAAAGAGCCAGAAATTCTGGAGAGCGAAGTAAAACAAATAATACAGAAGCTGAAAAACAATAAGACTGCCGGACCAGATGGTATTACATACGAACAAATAAAGTATGCAGGAGACAAGATTGTAAGAACATTGACCCATTTGTTTAATAACATACTCGAAAATAAGAAAATACCAGAAATATGGAAGATTTCAAAAATGATAGTAATTTACAAAAAAGGCGACAAGCATAAAATCGAAAATTATAGACCACTAAGTATAACCTCAAACATCTCAAAAATATATGCAATAACAACAGAATGAAGAAACATTATGACAATACTCAAGCACAAGAATAAGCAGGTTTTAGAGAAGGAAACTCGACAATAACAAACTTACACATAATAAACCAAGTTATAGAAAAAAGTGAAGAACATAACCTAAACTTATGCATGGCATTTGTAGACTACACAAAAGCTTTCGACTCGATAAAACCTTCATTTTTCTTCATGGAAAACCAAGGATACAGTACAGAAATGATAAAGATATTTAGTTAGGGAAATGTATAATGGCGCAAAAGCATCTATAACATCTGACATTGAGGGGAAAAAATTCGAAATAAAAAGAGGAGTAAGGCAGGGTGATCCACTGTCGTCCGCCCTCTTAATATTACGCTAGAGGAGGTTTTTAAAAAGATGAAGTGGGAGGAAGAGGGAATAAATATAAATGGGTCCTGGCTAAATAATCTTCGCTTTGCTCATGATGTAGTAATAATAGCAAATGATGAAAACAAACTAGAAGAAATGCTGAATGAACTACCCAAAAAAGGCAGGGAGGCAGGACTGGAAATAAATTTTGAAAAAACAAATGTCATAACAAAGATCACGAAAAATCACAAAGGAGGAAATAAGATCACAGTAGATAATAACATAGTAAAGAAAGTAGATGAAGTAATTTATTTGGGACAAATAATAAGTATAAAAATCAGGCATGAAAAGGAAGTGCAGAGAAGAGTAAAACTAGGCTGGAACAAATAATGGGCACTAAAAAGAATTCTTAAAAGACGAACCTCCCTCTAAAGATAAAAACAAAAGTATTCAATGCTTGTATCATTCCGACCATAATATACGGAGCACAAACATGGGCGTTAAGAAAAATAGATAGGTAGGGAAAAACTGCAGACAACACAAAATAAAATGGAAAAGGGAATTTCAGGGATATAGCAAAATGTAATAAAAAAAAGTCAAAACTATAATCTAAAACAATAAAAATGTATTAGAGGAATGTCTATACCGCAAATGGGACTCGGCGGGACACGTGGCAAGGAGGGAGGGAAAAACCTGGGTAGAAAAATCAACTTTTTGGTATTTGGGGCATCGAAAAAGAAATCAAGGAAGACAAAAAATACGCTGGATGGACGACTTCACCTTCCTCCTAACCCACAAATTGTACCATCGAGTGGCACCGTCAGGACTGGAACGGAAAAGGCTGAGAGTAGCTTTCGCCCGCAAGGGTGACAGGTATTCATGTACCTAATGTAAAAATTTGTACCAGAAAAAAAAAAATTGTATGAAAGCCAAATGAAAATAAAAAAATAAAAAATAGGTACCCAATTCCGTGATTACCGTATCATCTACACCGATGGCTCAAAGATAACTTCCGGTTGCGGTACGGCCTTCCACGATTCCTCCTCTGGAGTTGTAAAGAACTTCCAAATTGGCTCCGGCTCCTCGTCTTATATGATTGCGAAGTTCCTGTTTTTTTAATGCCAATCCTTTGGTCCTACATGCAATCACAGAAAAATTTCGACCCTGTAGTTATATATGATAGGAAAAGGACTCGAAAAAATTCCTACTTCTGAGCTATATATGATAGAAGGAGGACTTGGAAGAATTTCGAATCTCGAGTTCTCCCTTTGATAATAGACTTAGAATTTTCGAGAAAAATTTTTATACTCTGGTGGTCATTGAGAAATCTGCTGGTCTAATGGACTCGGAACAGCGGGACAGCGGATTCCCCGCTGCCATTGCATTACTGCAATGACATCTAATTTTCTCTGCTCAAGTTCAATCAGTGATGGGATCCTCCCATTACCACAAAAGCAAAGGTTGGCTGGCCTCTATCAAAGATTTGTGTACTAGATCCCAACGCTTTAGTTTAAAGTGTCCAATCCACAATAATTGAGAACTTTTTGAAGGATTGGAAACTGCTACAAGTGAACAACTACAGTGATCTGATTTTCTTTTCGACACATTTTTTGACGTGCGTTGATACTTTTTCATGATGTTTGCTCGTGCTTTCCACGGTAGATTAGACCTGGGCTAGATAAGGACATATGTGACAATCAAATGCAATGAGAAAAGGATGCTCACTAAGGAATTATGTAAGATAGGTATGCGCAAGTGATAAGAAGAGGACCGTCGCCAAGTGTTGAAAAAGTGAAAGGAGGGGCAGTTCCAAGAGGTTACAGGAGTACTGTCAGAGAAATTAGAACCTCAAACATAGAATTTTGGTTAATTAGATAGATTATATTAACAGAAACAAAAAGATACCTTTGTGAGTTTTACTTTATTTTTGAAGTTAGAACTCTTGTATTTGATGAATGATGTTTGATGATTGAAATTCTCTCAGGATATTACTTGAATTACTCCTCCTTCAACTTTATCAACAGGGTGACGGACCAATTCTCATCACATGCGCATAGGGCACCTATCTTAGTTGAACCTGTAAAAAGATGAAAATTTATTCGAGGACGGTACAAATACAAAAAGAATAAAGTCGTGGCTTTTCCTGCGCAGATTTTAATAAGAAACGCAACGTTTTGGTCTCATCGAGACCTTCTTCCCACGAGACCGAAACGTCGCATTTCTTATTAAAATCTATGCAGGAAAAACCTCAACTTTATTCTTTTGGTAGTTGAACCTGTCTCTGATTGTATACCAAGTACCTACCTAATGTTCAAATTTTTAAAAATTAGCCAATTTTGAGGGATGTAACCGAATTGAGTCCCATAGTGTCGGGGGTAGAAAGAGGCAAAGTCCGGATTGAGTCCCGAAGTGTCGGCGGTTCCTAAGTCTGAGAAGATGAGTGAATTTGTTCATTTTCCTTCGTCATCTGATGTAGGCTTATACACTCTTCTTGAGGTCCAATGCGACACCTACCCCAAAATCCTCGACATTCGCAATTTGGAGAAACGTTTATAGGCTCAGTAAAAAAAAGAGGCTGAGGTCGCAAAACTCATGACGCGGCGTGATCTTGGCGAATTGTACCAGAGAATTGAATTTGTTGAGCGCGTATCCTTCAAATTTCTGCCTTCACCTAGGTATTAAAAGATGATTACACCCGATTACTTTCCCCGCCCAGTACTTTTCATGGGTACTAATGTGCTCAAAACATAGCCACGAGCTAACTCATTTTTAATCCGCACCGATGCATACATCGACAGTCCTAAGTCTATTAAAGCAAGAAGGAAAATGAGAATCATTTGTGAACTTGGGACTCAATTCGGTTGTATACCTCCGCTACCTTGGGACTCAATTCGGCTAAAAACGATAATTCAGGACTCAATTCTGCATCGCCCATTTTGAGAAACTGAATTATTTTTTACTTTCTTATTGGAAAAATTATGGTAACTTTTCTTACCCAATAGCTCACGGAGATTATTAGCCTCGTATAGTCGATCGAATGAAACTTTCACAGTATTACGTTGCTGTCATTCGATGATCACTGGTTAACAATGAAGTTAAGGTAGTCAGCAATAAAGTTGGTGATGTGAATAGGTGACCCCTCTAGGTATATCAGCAACTTCAACACAATTATTTGAACACTACACAATCATGAAATTGCCGTGTTATCGTAAATCATTCGAGAGAACATATAAAAATAGACTAAATAGCTGTGACATCAATTGTTGAAAAATCTCGAAGGTAGAGATTGAGAGATGAAAGTTCAATATGGAACAATGGAAGCGTGTAAGAAAGTCCACAATTTCGACTCATTCCCATTCGATGAAGGTTTCACAGTGTTACCAAAATAATAAGCACAATACAAGTTGTGTAACGGAAGGATATTATAATGGAATACGAATACAAATTTTAGATGATTGAATAATATAAATTTGTAAAGTTGGTTTGAAGGAAATAAATTAGAAATAAGATAAAGAAGAACTCTTTGATTGTCGGAGGAAGAATTTATTTATTGGTGGTGGCTGGCTTCGTCTTCATGTTACCTAACGGACCGGTAGAAGAAAATTCTACCGTCAGTATTTGGGCCGTGCATCCGTCAGAGAGCACGACCATCGAGTCGAAGTTATCAAAGGACGGAAGGTGAACCATGTACGGTAATGATAAACTCAGGAAAAAATCTTCAAATCGGAATTTTATTTCAAAAATGGCTCGTTGAAAATGATTTTTTTTTGTACTATATACTTAATGATCAAACCCTCAAAAATATGAGACCAAAAGCACCAAACCTTTATAAATCTTCCTTAATTTTATGAGAATTTTTGAAAAATCACTCCTATACAAATTATATGGAGGTTCACCTTCTGCCTTGCGTGCATAGTGCGTGCATATGGTGCTTACATGAACTTGTGAGCGTGTGATAAGCTAGCGCGTAACTAGCGCTGACCGGCACGAATAGTAAGATAATTTTAGTAATTTTGAATTAGAAGTTTCTACATTACATTTAGTATAATTATTAATTTGTGAACTTGAGTTCAATTTAGTAAGTATGAAGCTTCGATTTGATCATTATTAAGCCAGCCAGAAAGGGAGGAAAGGAAATTGGGAGATCTGAGCTCGCTGTGACGATTCTAATAGTAGTAATCGTAAATTTTTTAATTTTAATAAATTGAATAGTCTAAACACTAACCATGTCGGAGGCCAGAGTGGTCATTTTGCCGATTAGTGGCTCCTGTAAAATAACGTGGGGTAACGCTTTACGCGTAAACATTACATGGTAATGTTTCATGGGCGTATAATGCTATTAGTGGGGCGCGTTTTTCCCTATGTAAATCAGCATGAATCATTAGCGCTGTTTTCACAATTTCTCTTCATTCTAATACTTCACTTTCCCGCCTTTTTGCCCTAAAACATTTCACATTTCGCGCACTTATCTCATTCAGATAGTTTCCATTCGCGCTCTTTTTTGCACGCGCTCTACCTGTACATCACTCATTCCAGTAGTTTGCATTGGCGTTTTTTTTTTTTTTTTTTTTTATATATGGCAGTCAGCTTGAATCATTTGCGCGCTTTTAATATCATCCTTATACGGCAAACATATGGGAGAATTGGGAACGTGGGAATTTTGAAGGGTGGTAGCGCAAACAAAATTTTTGCATTCTAGAGGACCGTGAAATTGTATAGTTGGAAACTATTATTGTATTTTTTCATTTTTCACAAACGTTAGTTTGGTGAGGTTCATTTTCATATTTTTGTTCATTTATTTCTTTGGTTCAAAATTTCAATTTTTTTATTTACAGGTAATACCTATTCTTCTGTCAATTTACATTTTTTATAGATCGCAATTATATTAATATGAATTTAGAGTGAGAGGTAAAATATTTGTATTTTTTCCTACTGTCAAAGTAGGTACCCATTTTTAGGTATCACAAACATTTTGGTGCTTGGCGGTTGGCGCCCATAAATTTCTGCGCAAAGATTTCTCCCAACGGTTCTCCCGCCAATATTATTCCTTCTATAAACACTTCACTTCCCTCTTCACACAACCTATCAACATGCACAACCGATCAACATGCAATACCCTTGTTCATTGAACTCGACCCATTGAACCGGCGACCGTGCGTGTGGTTCACAATCACTTCCAAACAAACCCAATACCTTTATTCATTGAACTGGATCAACATACAATACCCTCGGTCATTGAACCCAACCCATTGAACCCGACCGTGTGGTTCACAATCACTTCCAAACAAACGCAATACCTTTGTTCATTGAATTCTACCTAACTTACATATAGCTTCCACATCATAAAAGAATGGAGAAGGAAAAGGCGCGCAAAAGAAGCGCGCTTGACGGGTTGTTACCTGCGCGCACCGGGTCGTGCGCGCCGGGTATTTTCAGAAACATAATAACACTGAAATGTGAAACGTTACCAGGTAATTTTATAAGAGCCACTAATGTGCAATTACCTGCGGATACAATATACTGGTGACCTGTCCTGATAAAAGGTACACTAGCATAAATTTTCAGTTTTCATTGATCTTATGTAAAAAGGTAGATGTAGACTGGAAGATTGACCATAGTGTACCTTTTACCACAACAGGTCAATTAAAAGGAAGAAGCGCGCGAAAAAAAATATATACCGTAAGTTCTCGGTTTTTCAGAAACATAATACGGTTTTTCAGAAACATAATACCGGTAACACGTAAAACGTTACCAGGGGTAATTTATAAGAACCACTAATTGGCAATTTTCTCAAATTATTAATCAACAAATTGATTGAACACATAACTATAGCAGAGAGAGAAAGAATGATCTTCAAAAATGTGAATACAAGCTGGAGAAAAGGTATCTTTTACAAGTGCAGCAAAGCCCCGATTCTCCTGACCGTTTCCTCTGTACACCAACTCCTGCAGGAGATTGATCAGCCAAAAATCAGCTAAATTAAGCCAAAAGCTAGATCAATTTTTTGGAAAGCTAAAAGCCATATTGTTCAAGGTCGTGAGTTTAAGTAGAAAGCCGGAGCTGAAATTTTTGGCTGCAATACTCTGGTTTTTTTCATTGAACAAAATAATCAACTCTCTACACGCCTCTGTCAAACCTAGAAAGACCTAGAAACATATGGCCAACAAGAAAACTTAGACCATTCAGACTTAATGAGACTTCTCGACTATTCTCTTCATTCGACTACTTGATTGTTGAAAGAAATGGCGGATTCGTCTCGTTGTCATTATTAGTGTTACATTTTCTCTTAGTCGAAAATTGGGGATATTTCAGAGCCGGGAACAGGAAGGCCAATTCCCAGGCATTCACCCACCACGAAACACATAACGCGCTCTGGATGATTTTCTGATTTTGCAACAAAACAACGGGCAAGATTTCTGTTTAGTGTCCATACCTGCATGGGCAGTGATAAGGGGGGAGGGGAGATTTGAGGGATATATCCTCCCATTCGGAGTGTGCAAATTGTAGGTGGCGCTAGTCTATGTTTTTTGTACTCTTATACAGCTGCTTATTTGCAAAATTTTAATTTCTCGTAACTTTAGGAATAATCTCGATGCCTCAATCAACTTATAAAAAAAAACATTATCAAAATTGATGCAATAGATTTGCAGCAATCATCATTAGAAATTTACGTATTTCCCATGAGAAAGACATTGCTCATAATTTTCATCACCTTTGGGTGTCTCGTACACGACTCATACCGCGTGAACACGCGAGAATGCTACGAGTGTTGGATCACCGTTCGCTTATCAATACCTGTTTTAGTTCCGTTTTTGTTGTACATGCACACCCCGAATTGCAATTTTTTTAGTGTCAGGAAAAATTTTAAGAAATATCCCCCCTCCCCCATGGAAAATCATTTAATGAAAAAATTGTTCAGTAAATAATTAAAAAACTTCTTGAGGTTTGAAATAAAGAATTTTAGGTAAACGATATATTTAGTATTTCAACTTGCTGTAAGATTCGTTGGAACGAAAATGTTGATTGATAATTACTAACCATTGTTAGAGGCATAAAAAAAATAGCAAAATAATTTCACATAAGAATGACGTAGGAATGTACGTAAGTATTTAAACGCTGGCCGCAAATCTGAAGTGCAACTACGCAACAACATTACAAACTTTCACCTCCATTGACCTTTTTTATCATTAGTTGAAATTCTTCGACTTTCTTACGAAATCTTCGCACTTGATAGACACGGCGCGCCGGCAGTGTGTGTCGTGTGAGTAGAATTTTCATAATCAATCCTGCATGTTTCTTGTTCGAAAAGTTATGTTTAAAAGAATCGTCTCGAAAACGAGTTGAAATTGATTGACGCTGCTACGTTTAATAAGTATTTGAAGAAAACTAAGAAAAACTTCATGGCAGCATAGAGGTAAGTTTTGTATCGCTCTAAAATTCATACAGTCATAGAGTAAATAGATAAGTATTATGATTAAATAGTGCAAAGTACAGGTTACGCTAGGTACCTAGTGTACGTAAAATGTTATTCACATCTTCATCGAACGCTAGCAACTCGTTATCACAAACCGGTATTGATTACTTTCAATGGCCCTCGAATGTAATAAGTTTTGTATTTCTGAATTATTGTTTGTGTGATGCTTGACTCTATTCACGATAATAGCATTTTCTTAAAAATAAACCAGGCATAAATGAAGCTGAGAATAATGATTGACTGATTGTTTGAAGTTGAATGTGTCCCGATGAACCCTTTCAACCCCCCTCTCCTTGATTTGAATAACTGTCCCTCACAGAAATTTTCTAAATAGGTATTGATTCTTGAGCAAAAATATTTTAAATATACTGTAAATGAATGATTATAAAATTTCCTACAAATATTACTCCTTTTTTTTCTAATTGGTATTGAAGATACTTTCTATAGTAATCACCTGGTTTGGCATACAAAGCGCTAGATCCCAATTTTAGCTCAAAAATACAGCATTGATTTTTTTGATGTACGTATTTTATTCATTTCTTCCAATATTGGTAATACCTGAAGATTGAATGTACCTCGGTGAAAAATTATTCTTGTAATGTTTGTATTGACTGATACATAATTGAACGCTTTTAAGCAAAACAATAACGAATTATTGAAACGTTATCGGAAAAAAATAACGTTACCTACGTTATTACGTTTTTTTTTTTCTCTCTCTCCCATAATATCTATTCTCATGATTGTTACCCAATAAAAACATGTTTTCCCGAAAAAAAAAACATTTTTCTGAAATATAATAATGCCAGAGGCGATTCATTCAGCCCTGTAGGTAATTTATTTTGCTCCAAAGCCGGCTACGGAGCCGGTTCATTCCGCTCCAACCCATAAACGAAACGGAAGCAAAAAAAACGTAACAAAATGTTTCTGAAAAAAACGTAACGAAACGAAATAACAAAATGCAAGATTAGAAACGTAACGAAATATAACGTTACAAAAAATTTATTTCGTTTACATTCCCTGGCAAAACCCAACCAAGCGACATGATAACAATCTGGAGAATGTTCATTTACTATAAGTGGAGATTATCCTATTCCCCTGATCGTTATCATATCGCTTGGTTGGGTTTTGCTAAAAGCGTCCAATTGTCCAACAAGTACTTTTTTTTTACAAACCATTCAATAACTAAAATTATCAGCTCGACGGGCAGATAGAAGGTAAATGAGAGGAAAGAAGAGAATAAAGCTTAGGTATTTTAAAGAACCTATGTGACAATGACCAGGAAGGAAGCAGGAAGGAATGTTGAGCAAAAAACAGAGTGAGAAGTTTGAGACAGAAAAGAAGGAGTGGACTATTGGGTTTTCTGTTTGGCAGTAAGGACAAGGAAGAGGTGCTTGTATGTTGTTGTTGAGTAGGTGTGAATGGTTTATTCGAGCATGTCCTATAATTGTTTTTCCTTGTCTAGAACCAATCTCTTATGGAGAATGTTCAGGGAGTGGAAATCTTTTTGATCAGTATAGTTTTGTTAAGGGGTCGATTTTTCGAAAAAATTGTTCCACCATTGAAGGATGAGAGAACATTGATGATTTTTATAGTCGGAAACAGGTAGACGATAACGATCAATTATTTTTGGTGGGATGGTAGCTTACTTTGCTGCCTCATCAACAGCGTCGAGTTCTGGTAAGTTAAAGTGACCCAGAATCCATAAGAATATGTGGGTATCAACTACTGACAAAATGTAATGCAGGGCTATGAGTATTTATTGAATGAGTGGACTTACGGAGTAGATGTCCACGAAATATAAAAGCTAAGAAAGTGAGTATGTGAGAAGTAGGTACCTCTACGTTATTTGGAGAAAGGTGAGAGAGGTAACAAAGACATGTAGGCAGCCCTTAAATACCGAAGCATTTTTTTGTATGTGGCAAGAAACCAAGGTCCTATCTATGGAAAATAAGCATAGCCACTTCTAAATTTGGATTCTAGACCGTCTATGAGGAATGGCAAATGGTCCGGAAATTCTGCTAGTGATGCTCTGATATGACGAATGTATATGTAATGTACCGTATGATAGGATTTCGATTAGATTGAATGGACTGTTGGTTGTTTGACGGCCCAAGGAGGGGGGGAATGGATATTGGTAGGTTTACTCCAAGAAAGAAGTCTAAGGCGAGTTTCGAAAAACTTGACAATATTCTTAAAGGTGAAACCATTTAGGCCTACATAACTGTTACGAGATGATCAATTATCAAAGGGAAAGATAAGAAGAAGTTGATCTGACAGAAAGATTATTCTTTGCCAAGCTTTCATAAAAAAAAAACACAAATTGGACTCATTTTCGTGCTTGATATAGATTATGCTTGGAACTTGAAATAACAAACCCCCTTCCGTCATTCTTGGCAAAGTTGAGGAAAGTTGAATATTATAGCCTAAGAATAATTATTTTATTTTTGATTCTCATTTATGTATAGATAAAAATGGAATACGTGATTGGAATCGATGTTGGTAGCGGAAGTGTCCGCGGAGCTCTCGTCAATAAAGAGGGTGAAATTGAGAAAATTAAGACTAAAAATACGAGGACTTGGCATCCGAGGCCAGATTTTTATCAACAATCGTCAAATGAAATTTGGCTCGCTTGTTGCGAAGTAATCAAGGTAAAATTGGGTAACCTATGTGAAATGTGAGCTAATTTTTATAATGAATTCTCTTTTACGATAGTGGCCTTTTGAAATTTTTGATAGAACTTAATGGAAAATATTTCTCCTGAATCTGTGAAAGGTCTTGGTTTTGACGCGACTGGCTCAGTAGTAATTTGTGACGAAAATGGAAACCCAGTAGCAGTTGATCTCGATGGTGATTACCTATATATCTACCTATCATAATTTATTATCGTAAAACACACAATTTGGAAAAAGAAAAATAGACCCAGGACATAAAACTTTTGAAGCCTGTCTATTGAAAATTTCTGTAATCTCAGTCTAGCTGTATAAGTTAGTAGGCGTCGCATCTCAGTTACCTATGCAGGAACATGTGGGTCTATGTGAAAATGTCTTGAAGAAAACATTATGCAGAGAGAAGGTTTGTTCCATCATGGAACCATAAATTAGTGATGATTTTATTGAACTTCATGGATACGTAGAAATAATTAATAGAATAAACTGTATATAATTATGTTCCCTTGGATTTATAAGTAGTTTCCCGGAAACAATTTGAAGCATTGGGGAAAAACTACCCATGTTTTCCCCTTTATTTGAAACCTTGTTTTCCCTTTTGAAACCCTTTTAAAGTCTTCTTGAAGCTCTGATCAGGGCTTCAACTGGGCTTCAACCAGGAAAAGTGTTTACAGGGTTGAAAAGGAAGGGGACGGAAGTCAATTTATTAGAGTGAAATTCGAAATAATTTTGATGAGTCGTGAAAAGAATGACCTGGAAGATGGAATTTGAAAAATTTTTAAAAAACCATAGAGGGACTGTTGAAAAAAAAAATTTCAAAAATGATGTAGACTTTCCGTATCTTCAAGAATAGAGCTTGAACCAAAATTCAGTAATTTCCGAGGATCAAGCTATTGGCAAATATCTCAAAAAAGTAGGTAATAGCTGAGGGTCATATCAACGCTTACAGTTTGTCCAAAATCATCTTGAATAGAATTCTAAGATGTATTTTCTGATTAAAGTTTTCAAGGTAATACACAATCTAAAAGATTGTTGAATTCGCATGCAGGTGACGACAATCAGGATATCATCATGTGGATGGACCATCGAGCAAAGGCTGAAGCAGCTATTATAGACAAAACCGAACATCCAGTTCTGAAATATGTTGGCGGAGCAATGTTGTCAGAATGGGTGATTCCAAAGATTTTATGGTTGAAGCGTAATCATCCAAAATGCTGGAAAAGAGCCGCTTACGTTTTCTTACTACCTGATTTTCTTTCCTGGAAAGCGACTGGTTCAGACTCACGGTAGGTCCAAATCTCGAAGGTTTGAGGAAGTTTAATTTCACCATATTTCAATTATTTTCGAGGCACTTGTAGTTTCTCGATGGGGATATCGCTTTTTGAGTATTAAATTGGAAGTAATTAAACCATATAATCTAAATGATTTATTGTAGGTCATTATGCTCGGTAGCTTGTGGATGCAATTACAAAGCTTCAGACCCTTCAGGTAATGATGATTCTGGTTGGCTTAAATCTTATTTCGATGCTCTCGATTTAGGAGAGTTGGCTGAAAATAACTGGAAGAAAGTTGGTGGGTAAATCTACACATTTTGTAAGTATTCCTCCTCCCCTTTTCTGTATTTTATTTATTTCATTTTTTCTTTTTCAGGCTCGAAAATACTTAAACCAGGAGAGCTATGTGGCCAGCTAAATAGAGAAACAGCCGAAAAAACAGGTTTGCTTGTGACTACTAAAGTTGCGACCTCCATCACCGACGGTCAATGTGGTGGTTTAGGAGCTGTTGGCTGTAATTCGGCGTCATTAAAAGAAGATTTAAGTTCGCGTTTATGTGAGTTGCCTCCCTTTTACAGCTCTGCAGTCTATCAGTAATGATTTGTATACCTGCATGGGTTTATATTCCTAGGGGTTATTATAATCATGTTTTTTTTTTTTAAATTTTTAAATTTGGTTATACTACAGCTTTAATCTGCGGAACCTCATCGTGCCATCTCTACCATCCGAAAAACGGGTTTTTTGTTCCTGGAGTTCGAGGCCCTTATTACGAAGTAGTGCTCCCGAATCTGTGGTTACAAATAGCTGGACAATCTGCCGCAGGGAAACTAATCGACCATATTATAAATATTCACCCAGCCACAGAGTTGATTCGCAAGAAATATCCAAATGTGTACGTTTTTATCCTAACCTATGGAATGAAATTTCCTATTCTGATCGCTGAAATGATTAGAGCTGTATTCAACCAATTTTTCCCCTCAAATCTAGACGTATTATCGAGTATCTGAACAAACTTTTGCACAAAATGGCAAAGGATGCGGGCTTAAATTCTTTCGACGAATTGACCACAGAAGTACACGTTTATCCTGACTTCTACGGAAATAGGACGCCACTAGCTGATCCAAACATGCGCGGCATGGTTAGTCCTCAGATTTATGATTAATTAATAAGTATACGGTCAAGCCTAGGTGCCACCCGTCACCAATTTTTTGAAAGATTCACCCGTACTCTCGCAATTTTCATATGCCAAGACGAAAGTTTGCGTTACCGGTAGTGAATATATTTTTTTTCATTCCGCATTCTTACAGATGTGCGGTTTGACGTTGAATACCAACGAAGACGATTTAGCACTTTGGTATTTAGCTACAATTCAAGCTTTAACGGTATTTATTTTGAAATAAAAATTAAAAAATTGTTCTCGGAATACGACATTATAATATTAATATTTGTCTCGTATAATCCTTTTCAAATTTTTCAGTACAGTACAAAGCATATTATAGAAGAAATACAAAAGCATTCCGTCGAAGGTGAAAAGATTGAATCTGTGTTGATATGCGGGGGTTTAAGCAAAAATGAGATATTCGTGCAAACTCATGCGAACGCACTCGGGTTACCGGTATTTTTGCCTGAAAGGACAGAATCTGTCCTTCTAGGAAGTTCAATGCTCGCAGCAATGGCTTCTGGTTTCTACCCCGACCTGAAAGCTGCTACACTGGGTATGGCTGGTCCGGCCAAACAAATTGAAGCTAACTCGAGTACTCAGAAGTATGTATTCTATTTTTGCTAAATGGGGGAAGATATTTTTATTTTCAAAAACACAGGAGGCTCTTACATAAATCTCGATTTCGCGCAGGCAAATAAACATGAAGAAATAAGAAATTATTATTAGTCTCCTTTTGTAGGTGCTTAAATATAAGTAAGTAGGTCTCGCTTACATGAATTTTTTTGTCGCAGTTTTTTGAAATGAGGGGCGTGAGCACCGAAAAATAAATGATTAAAACTGAAAAGGAGGTCGGTATAGATATAACAGAAATTAGATTCAGGCTTCTCATGTATACCTACTTATAATGAATCTGACAGAAAAAAAAAGGACACAATCACAATGATGCAATCAACTTTGACTTCATGATGAATGTAATGGAAACTTATGACGTTTAATTTTAGGTATACGAGGATACCTTGTCTAGAACTTCATTTACCAAATTATTATGTCTTTTTCTAGTTTGGATAGGTAGGTATTAATAAAGAAATTCTGTTTTTTCCCAGATTCCACGAAAAGAAATACAAGGCGTACTTCGAACTCCAAAGTTGTCAAATGAAAATTCGAGAAATAATGAATTCGTGCTAACGGTGAAGCAATTAATTTTTTGTTACCTGTAATAAATTTACATGTTATAATGGAAGAGCAAATTTTTTATATTTTATATTACATTTTTAATCATATAATTCTATTTTATTTTCTTAAAAATTCGGCTCCTAAGTGGACTGCGTCTTTTTTTTTTTTTTTTCAAAAATCATTGATGAGGAACTGAATTGTGAGAAACGCCTATTTCTTTCTATTCCTTCTGATAGATTGAGTACCGTGGTCCGTGATTGAATCGAATACCTTATCAAAAATGCAAAAGCGATCGAAGTAACACTGCTACACAAAATAAGTAATCTTTCCTCTTTAAACGTCTGCGTCTCAACATAGAAGCATTGCGCGCGTCTATGCTTAGAATATTTTCAAAATCCATTCCATAGGATTCAGATATCATGAGAGTGACAAACACGAAAAATTATCAGTTTCAAATCTACGTCCAAGTCCTTTTATTTTAACATTCGATAGAACAAAATCACTCCAAACGTTCGTTCTTATTATTCTTAGCGATGTATTTCTTCTTATTCTCCAATCTTGAAAAAAATGAAAATCCATGTCACGGCGATCAACTCTAGCGCTCCCTAGCGTGACAAGTGACTATGACGTCATACTTAATTAAAGATGGCAACATGCGTACGTACGTCAGATGCCAAAAAACAATATTTTCTAAGGCAGACTTGGCAGCAACATTTTGCGGACACGTTCTGATAAATGTAAAACATGGCTCTCGTTTGATGCTTCTATCCGCATCGTCAATTTCATTTGAACTCGTGAATAATTAGTGCCGCATTGAAGCCGAGTACTGGTGGAGAAAATGTAAGTATCAATTACGCTTACTATAATGACTTCTCAATGCTGGTATAGTCGCTGTAGTTTCCGTCGATCGTAGTCAGAAATTCATGTTCCCTCGATGTTCACGTAATTCGTTTTCCATTCTCCGATACTGCAGTTCAATACGATTGCGATTAAAAGATCTATTTATTTTCGGTCCAATCCAAAGTCATACTTCACGATCCTCTTTACATAATGACATTTTTTTGATGTTACAGCTAGTGTGAGCCACCAATTAATTCAACATGTCGATTAAACCGAAGTATCGGCCGCATATCGTCAAAAAGCGGACGAAGAAGTTCATCCGTCACCAGAGCGACCGATATGTAAAGATAAAGGTAATTATCACTATTTTTTTCTTCCATTCCTACTCTCGTGTGAACTTCTACTATAAGTGTTATTTTTTCTCATCAGTCGAACTGGAGGAAACCAAAGGGTATTGACAACCGAGTGAGAAGACGTTTTAAGGGACAATATTTGATGCCGAACGTTGGTTATGGTAGCAACAAAAAGACTAAGCATATGCTCCCTATCCAATTCCGTAAAGTGCTGGTCCACAATGTCCGAGTAAGAGATTCACTTGATCCATTGAAACAGAGTAAATTTTTTCGTATCTTGTTCTCGTAACACATGAGGTTTTCTCTTGCAGGAACTTGAAATTCTGTTGATGCAGAATAGAAGGTATTGTGCCGAAGTCGCTCACGGTGTATCGTCAAAAAAGCGGAAAGCCATCGTCGAACGAGCTCAACAGTTATCTATTCGGTTAACGAACGCAAATGCACGTCTTCGTAGTGAAGAAAACGAGTAAAATATTATGTATTGCGTTTTTTTAATAAATCTTCACAAAACTATGAAATGTTCCATTAAAATGTGCGTTCTATTTTGTATTCGAATCTTGGTTATTTTATTGTTGATGGTCAATTGAACGAATTTGGTTAGTGTTCGGCGAATACCTGTAGAGATGATTTTTTAGCTCAGCGGTTCAGCGGTTTTGCGGAATGGATCTCCATTCATCTTTGCAATTGTACACATTTTCGAAAGCAGAAGTGAAAAAAGAAGTAGCAACGGTCTTTACTCCTATCGAAAGGAAACGTTTTTTGAGCGATGAAACGAGAGATACAATATACCGCAATAATTGAGAGCGACGGAGAAATTATTTCTTCATGATCGTGTTTATTTTACTATGTTGCGTGTTCGGATTGGGATGGTCGACTCGAATCAATTTAACGAAATTTACCAAAAAGTGACGCCATAAAGAGAAATGAATTTGTTGACTACTCTCGATAACTTGGGTATTTCTCCGAAGTTAACACTTTCTTTATTTCTCAATTCCGTCAGCGCTGTAATCCTATTCTTGCAATAATCAAGTGGAAGAACGCTGATTCAATTTTTTATCCAGGGAACCTAAGAAAACACATTCAAAATGATTACATCATGAGGAAAGAAACTACGAAATTGTACGAACCTGCATTCGATTCCTGTTAAAACTCATCAATTATTATTTTAGGCTGCTCAAATTTTTGTCGCACAAAAAAGTAATTCTAAGAATATATTTTTTGACAAGTAAAAAAAAAAGAAAACCTCTCTCCAGTTTCTCGTAAAACGAGTACTTATGTCGTATTACCGAAGAGCTTCTAGAATCAAAAAAAGGTGAAAATTTTTCTAGGTAAAAAGTACACCTAGATGATAGTTCTCTTTTTTCAGGAACCCAAAAGAGTATTTTTTCTTTAAAGATAGTATCTGGACAGTCTACTGTAGAGATTGAAAAATTTTGATTTTTCTTAGGACATTGAAATATTAACATAATATTCAAATCACGATGCAGCGCAGGTTGATGGGCGTCATTATCATTAATTTTCCAGTTTCTCGTAAAACAAGTACTTATGTCGTATTACCGAAGAGCTTCTAGAATCAAAAAAGGTGCAAATTTTTCTAGGTAAAAAGTACACCTAGTTGATAGTTCTCTTTTTTCAGGAACCCAAAAGAGTTTTTTCTTTAGAGATAGTATCTGAGCAGCCTACTGTACAGATTAAAAAATTTGGATTTTTTTTAGGACATTAAAATATTAATATATTAGCCTATACTCAAATCACGATGCAGCGCAGGTTGATGGGCATCATTATCATTAATTTAGTCAATTTTTTGAATATCCTTTAGATTCTGTTACTTATGACTTATGAGTTATGATTATAGCAGTCGCGCAAAATATGCGTTTGCAACTTTGTAGACGTAGCTAATCAACTCAAGAAATGATCAGAGCATTGATAGAGGCACGCAGTCGGCATCAATTCTGATTCTCATACCTTCGAAATAAGATTCAACTGGATCTTATTTTTGTTTCAACGCAGTTCTAATTTTTGAGAAAGCCCCTCATTTTTTTCATGAAAAAGAAGTTGAATTCGTGACTTATTAATTGGATTTTACCTTTGGCTTTAATCAAGTCATAATCTTCGATGTCAAGTCAACTGACAACTTAAGTGACAGGAATATCAGGATCCACCAGCGATTACGATTTTTTTGTCCTCTTTTCTTTAAAAATGAGAGGTTTTGGATGAGTATCTTTGGTCTCGAGTCTCCAGAAGACAGATTTTGTCATTTTGTGCCTCATGGATCAGAAATTAAAAAGTTTTGCGTCAAAAAGCAATAAAAAATACATTATTTTCACACGACACTCCAAGCGGTCATATAATATAACAGTATATTCAATTTGGCAACATAGACTTAAAAAACATAGACTCATCTGCCATTCAAAGTGCTAAATTGACGTATCTACAATACAACGAATCAGCGAATAAGGCTCTTGATACTGTTTATTGCATCATAAACTTAGGCTCATTCCACTGACCATCGTATTGCACATCCGTGAAAAATCCAGCACACTTCAGTCTTCAACACGTCTTCAACTACACATGAAATACACGACATGATTGCGTAACTAATCACTAATGTGTGTGAGCACTGAGCATGTGCAATTGGATCTTGTACTTTGCTGTAGGCCGTCTTGAAGTTTCCATTTTCCAGTAATTTCCCCGTTATTCTGCAGTATTCTACCACACCACAATTATCTTGTATCAGTTTACCGAATTAGGATACGCTTCACGTAATTTCCTCGTCTTTTCAGTTAATTATTCGTCGTTAATACTGATCGCTCATCGCTGCTGTTTTTCGGTAAGAATCCATCAACTTCTTTCGGGAAATTTCTGCGAATAACCAATTTCACAGTAGCTTATGCTATGGTGAGTTTAACTTCGGACGAAATTGATAGTGGTGTGGAATCGATGCCGGAAAGTAGTAAAGATTTATCTCCAGAATATCAAAAACTAAATGAAATTGAAGACAATGTGGAAGTAAGTACTTCTATTCCTAGCATTGTTCCTGCAATTCTGTTACTAATGTAGATTGTAGATTAATTCTATGTCAATAATGATTGTTTTTCAGAACGAAGAAGACGAAACTCTAGCGGAACGTTTATTGGGGCTCACAGAAATGTTCCCTGAAAGTGTGCGAAGTGCCACTTATAACAGTGTCGTTGGTTGCAAGAACGGTCTTCAAAGTACTTTTTAGTAGAATCAATTTGCCTTCGATGAATTATGGAATTCCAATTTTTATGCTTTCGTCTCTTTTTAGGTTTGTTCGGTTTCAGTAAAAGCGCTGCCTGGATTTTCTTTTCAACCAGTACTCTTCTATTTGCGCCTCTGCTATTTGAAATTGAAAGAGTTCAACTAGAGACTGCTCAACTAAATCAGCAGAAACAGGTGCGAACAACTCTCGATTCACTGTATCTCAATTCTTGTGAACGCCAGTTAATGATAATCGACTTAACATTTTTGTAGGTTCTATTGGGTCCTAGCACAGCCATGACACCGGGTTCCCTCGGACCAGGAATGCCCAGTCGATAGTCAAATGCATGGCCGTGATCTTCCAACTCTGAGAGTGTCCGATGGACGTCAATGAAGTCGTCGTAGTTTGTTTCTGTATTTAATAATTATAGGTATTCGTTTCGTTGTAAGTTTGAAGATTAATTCGTATCAATTTACTCGTCTGAATCGTGATTTTCATTCATCCTTTTTACATTCTTACATTCTCGATCGAATACTTGGCTTAATATATGTGGCGCGATTTGTTACGAGTCGCATTAAAAGGGGGTGAAAGATTTGTTATTACATTAAGGAACTAATTGATCGAATGGAATCTAATAAACTTTTTTCGTGTAAATTACGATCATGTCCTTTTCCTTATTTCGTGAGTGTAGCACCTTCTTCATTGCCCAGTTCACTCTCTCTCCTCGTTTCTCTTTCAATTTTTGTTTCTCTCTACATCTAAATTGTACATAAATTCACCACGGAATCAGAGTTTTCTACGCGGTAAAAGATTCTACAAGATATTTAAATTCGTAACACTAGAATTAGAATTCTTTTGAGATTTCACGATAGAACTAGCGCAATGCCGCGACGAATCCATTTCGCTATAAGTACGTCTTATTTGGTGCGTCATTTTGAAAATATTCTTATTTACTACGTTCTGCATTTCGATGGACTTGACCTGTGCTTGAGTGATGGTCTGAAGTTTGTTTTCCAGCTCTTGTATCTTCAACGTGCTATTCTCGTTGATGAAGTGCATTAATTTTTCGTAATCTGTAGTTCTCTTGCGTAAACCCTTGAGAGTAGTTCTGAGTTGCTCGTTCTGCGATTGCAAAGATTCAACTTGTAATTTTATGTTATCGTATTCGTTCTTCATGGTCATAACAACCGGCTTTATTTCTTGATTTTGTACATTCTCGATCATATTCAAACTTGCAGCCACTCGATTCACGCTATGCTCCACTACCATCACGTTCTTATCGCATTTGAGCATACCTCGATGTAAATCTAGTAATTCGCGTTGCAAGTATATTTGCGATTTATAATCTTCGTAAGTGGCTTGTGGCATATCGCGACCAAAAGAATCGTTATTTTTGTCCGATTCGTCCGTGCGGTGTCCATTATCGTCATCAATCTCTTCTATGATCGCGCTTTTGGATGTCGGCGGAATCGTTTCTTCGTAAAATTCGAAAATATATGTCGTACTATTGTAATCGCCCTGTTCTGTGGGTAAATTAACGTTGTCACTAGACGTTTTCCTCGATTCTTTCGTGTCAACCACTAAGGAATTCTCACCCTCGCCTTCACCTTCGCATTCGCTCTCCGTAATAATCGCTGCTCTTTGGGTCACCATCATTTGCTGTTGCGGATGATCATTTGCGTTTGATTCTAATTCTATTTCACCTTTGTCTACTTCGCCCTCTTCTTCCGTCTCATCCGTCTCTTTGAGATCTTCAATAGCCAGGTGCCGTTTCGGTTTGTTCACAATCGCTTTTCCTCCTGTTACGCAACACGGAATATTGTAACGATCCATCAGAAATTTTGGTACTTTCTGTCTCTCGCGTAATAATGATTCTGGTATTTCAATTATTCTCTCCTCCGTGATTTCTTCGCCGCCTGCTGCGCCGTTACCACTCCTCTGGATCTTTTTGATTTTGCACATGACCTTTCGACGTCGTTGAGATCCCGTGTGGGTATTCAACGTTTTGATTGGTATCAAGGTCAACTCGGCCTTAGAAGTTGTGTCGGTCGGTAATGTCGATGTTTGTAAAGTGGTTATCGACCATTCGCTCGTCCCGCTCTTCAACGAATTTTGTCTCAAACTTGAATTTTGATTACTATGGTGATGGTGGTGGTGATGGTGATGATGATGTTGACAACTGTCGTTGATTATTTTAGCCGAATTTTCCATCGAAGATGTATCTGTTCGTCGTTTGAACGACTCGTCGGCCGTTTCTTGAAAAGCTCTCAGGTCGGGTTGGTACTTGCGCTCTTTCGGTATGTGTGTAATTTTACTGGGCGAGATCATGTCCGAGAGTTTAACTTTGCCTTCAATGTAGTCTTTTAAAGGAGGTCTACGCGCCTTTCTCTGATATTCTGGCTTTATTAAGTTATTATAGTTGAGACTAGTGGGTGCGTTTAATGCAAATTGTCGCTTATCAATCGGTTTCGTATTTATGCGACTAGGATGCATCAAACTTTGGGCGCTAATTTTGCCGCGTATATAATCGCCGATCTTCGATTTGGCCTCGGACCTGAACCCGGTTCCGCCTTTGTTCGGTAGCATGGTCCTATACTCGAAAGCTTACACGGTAATACGAAGATACGGCGAGAAAATACCGCATTGTCGACACAATCTCGTCGCGAAATTGAAGTATATTTTTGTTCGTTGCTTAGCACACACGTTTTTTAGGTTATTTCGCGCGAATGACAATCATCAGAGTTGAATAAATTGAGTAGTGTTACATCTCTTAGGCTCTTTGAAGTGCCAGTAGAAGCCTTCAGAGTGAAGGCGTGGGCTGTCCAAAGAGAAGGATTAGGGCCATCAAGACTAGGTTGGTTTAGCATTGGAAGCGAGTTTTCAGTCGGGTGAAAGCACGAAAGACGAAGCGTGCGCCGAAACTAAAAAAAATTGAGAAAAAGCAGGAATATCATAAGTTAGAAGTAAAAAGTGGTCGGTTAGGACAACTTCAGGATTAGAAGTAATGTTTTCGATGTTTGAAAGAGATATGACCCAAGAGGTATTCTCAGCTCGACTGTGAATCAAACGCAATCAAAAGATTTCTTGATAGGCTCATATCAATTGTACTTGAGAGCGGGGGTATTTTGAGCCCCGTCTCAAGAGTTTCTTGGCAGTTGATTTCATTTGAAAACCATAAAAATCCTTCGCCGTGGCCAGGGCAAGAATGTCATGAAGAAGAGAGCAAAAAAGCAAGCTACGCTCAAGAAAAACTTCAGAAAGTCTTTGATTGTCTGCTCGAGTTGTTCTTTAATGTTCATCTGCTACACTTGTATTTCTCTTTCCTCTTTGGATAGAAAGAATGACATTGCAACTGATGAACACGGTTACGAACTGTAAGGTAGTGGGCGTAACAATTACCATAGAAATCTAGTTCGAAATCGACAAACTTGGCCAAGATACAAGATTTCAGTTTTAAGCAGTAATCTAATTATACAGAGATAGATGCACATTCACTTAGCATCAGTGAATCAGGAGAGCAGAAATGAAATATTACTGAGACAAACGATAGGAATATCGTCCTCTGCTGTAAGTCCTTTCGATCGAGTTCCCCCTCTTTCTTCCTCGATAGAATACAGGTGAATCATTAGTGAGCTAGTTTGAAAGCGCGAGCGGTTGCAAACACGACGAGGAGAATACGCGAACATTTGCCAGAATCAAGTCAGATTTACTTTCAAGACCTACATGGCAAAATGGCCAACTCTCAAAGACGGAATATGAGTGGGGCGTCCTAATATTGGATAAAGTTTCTAAAAAGGAAAAAAATGCCGAAGGTACTCTCAAATTTTCTACAGCACGACTCCTACTCTGAAAACATGGGAAAATAAGTCAGAAAAGTAAAAGGTAAGTTCACCGGAGCCGGTCAGCGTTAGTGTCGCACACAAGAAGAACGAAACAAACGGGCGGGCGTGGCTGGGGATGGGCAAGAGCTTCCATTGAATCAATAAAAACAAATTTTCAGTTTTTGAAAACGCTGGATAGGGCTATGGGGCAATGGGAGCCAGGAAGGGTGGAGTATCGGAGAATGATGACAGTTTTCCAAGAGAGAATGATTTGCCAGAACAGGATGAACTAACCGACGCCTTCGAAGGCCTGAAAATAAATTTGGAACAGGTTCAATCTTTTCAACTTTCAACGAGAACAATTAACGGGCCTGGGAGAAATTTTCACGGGCCCTCTCCTCCCAAGTCATTCTAACAGGGAACCTGTTTTATCGAGGGGTCTTTCCGGAGAAAACGTCCGCCGTCCGGGACGCCTAACTCAGCGCTGTCAGATGATATTTTAAAAAATTCGTGCTAGCCATTTTTTCTAAGACCTAAAAACAGATTCCTACGAATTTCAACTGATTTATCGATGGCGATGAATAGACAGGTATCTCCTATACCCGTGACTAAGGTAATTTTCCCTTGAGCACTACGTAGAAAAATCTTTTCTTTCTTCACGACCGAAAACCGGCAGTGCTGTCCGCCATTTTTTCCGAGACCTGAAAACAGATTTCAACTAACTTCAACTGATTCATCGATAACGATCAGGAGAACGGTATCTCTCATACAAGTAACCAAGGTACTTTTTCCTTGATCAGCTTCATGTTACGGAAGACTGCAGTGTCGGCCTATAACGTCTAGGAGAAAAGTATCTCTCATATACTTGACTGAGGTACTTTTCTCTTGAGCGTAGAAAAATCCATATCTTCTTCGAGGACCAAAAATCCATACATCTGGCTGCGCTATTTTCCCCTTCCTTTTTCTAAATCCGTCTCCGATAGCTCGGTCTCCTATCATATATCCTAGTATAAAGCTAGTATAATACAAGGAGGAGTCTAAGCCTAGTTCAAGTCCAGTATACTGAATGCTGGTGAATGATTTCTCATTAACGATCATAAGAATGGTATCTTTCATACTGCTAACTGAGGTACTTTTCCCTTGAACGACTCAATGTTCCAGAAGAGTAGCATTAGCCTGTAATGACCCGGAGAAAAGTATTTCTCATACGAACGACTACGGTACGTTTCCCTCCAGCCCAAGAAATCCGAATTTGACACAAAATCCGTAGAAAAATCCCAATTTTTTCGGGGATTGAAAATCCGCAGATCTGGCAGCACTGATAGCTTGATTAAAATAGCTCCTTCAAGTAACTAGGTATGCAATACTCCATTCAACAATTGGCCTAGCCCCTTCAATGAGTCAGATATGCAATGTTTCAAACATCATAAGACTCATGAAAGATGTTCCCTGCCTGCCTCCCCTCATCTAACTCCGTTAAAGAAGGCGTGAGTTTTTTTCTATTGTCGAATGGGGTTAGGCCTTTTAACAGGGAACCTGTTTCATCGGCGGTCTTTCCGGAAAAAACGTCCGCCGTCCGGGAGGCAACATGACCTTGGGACTTTTCTGTTTTTGTCCTATCGCCTATAGCTTGGAGGATGAAATTTTTCTAATGGGCGCTTGGAGCTTGAAAATGCTCCAAGTCCCTCTTCTATCACCTATAGTGCGAAGATCAAAATTTTTACAAGTCCCCCCCCCCCCTCCCTCCTATCATATATTATCGTATAAAGCGAGTATACTACAAGGGAAGTCATAGCTTAGTTCAAGTCCAATATGCTGTATGTTGGCACCGCCCCTGCAATGAGTCAGATGTGCAACGCTTCAAACATCATGAGACTCAAAAGAGGCGTTTCCAGAATACCTCATAAAACAAGTTCCCTGTCACCCGTTGAAGAACCTGTGGATTTTATAAATATTGGGCCCTCCAGGGAGTCCGGACTCAGGGCTTTTTGCCCCCTATGCCCCCTCCCTCTCATCGAGGCTGAAAGAGGATTCCAAGTTTTCTTAGTCTTTCCGCGAAATCACTTTTCTTGTCGACTCCTTTTGAGATAACTTGAGAAGCATTTATGGGAAAAACATTCTGGTGTCTCAATTATGAGTCGGAACCTTTGCTGGAACCAGAACCAAATTGGAACCAAAACTTTTTTAGAAAAATCTAACTGATTAAATTCTACCCATGTCATAATTGGAACTGGAATGTTGATCTCGGTCTTGATTCTATTTTTAATTTGGTAGATTGTAGCTAGAGATAAAAAAAAACCGGTATTTCAAAAATACCGGTGTACCGGTACTTGGAAAATTTGAGTACCGGTGTAATCAGAATTGAAGAAAGAAAAAACCGGTACACCGGTTTTGATTTTTTTTTTTTTCAAGAACGACCCTGAAAGTAAAAAAAAAGGATGCAAATATAAGTTCTAAACTCGCGTAATACCCAATTTGACGTTTCAGGCATTCTGGCATTTTCTAGACTTTCAAAACGTTCTTCCTTCTTTAGTTCTTTTTTCTGGAAAAGTGTGTAGACTGTCAAACCTTTGGGTAATTTTCAACAAAGAATTTGATCAATTTTGATGAGCTGATTGAGATTTTGATGATTCAAGAATTGAGAAAAGATCCGGTCCTTTAAAAACCGGTATTTTTTGGTTTTCACCCTCAAAAAACCGGTATTACCGGTTTTAGTACCGGTTCTGCCCATCTCTAATTGTAGCGCTCTTGGTGGAGTACCGGCCTGATTCGGATGTTTTAAACAAACGATGTAAATGAATATTTGACAATTTGTCTCGACTTGAAGGATTGAAAAAAAAAATTGCAACGTTATTTCAAGCGATGTTTAAAATATCCAAAATGTGCTTAGGACAGTGGTTAATAAAACTCCAAAAATGTGTCTCAAACAGTAATAATTGAATGATTTAAAACTGCTTTAAACATTGTAAAACATTTCAAACGTGTTTTAAACAAGAAATTGAAAACCATTCAACTCATGTTTCAGACATAAGATCTGAATCAAATTAAAGAAAAAAGTTTCTCATTTTTCTGAAACCGTTGTTCTTGCAACTCTGCGCACTCCCCACAATGACAATGAGGAAAATTGATATGCAAGGCGGGTGACGGTCGGAAGGTTCCTTTGAATCGACCTGAATGAATTTTTGTTGGAAAATGATGATTTGTAAGAAAAATTCAATTGTATTTCAAAGTTACTCGTATTTTAGATGACTTGCTGAACATCCCAATGGAAAAATTACCCTGCTTCGGTTTTCAATTTTGCCGGTCGTACCGCTTTCAAGTTTTAAGGGAGGGATGGCTGGTCCGATTGTGAATGAATTCGACTTTTGTCACGACCTTCACCTGGATCATTGACTATATTTATTTCGAGTCAATGCCTATAGAGGTCATAAAGTAATTCTTGCTTTAAAAACGAGAAAAGGCGTCACAGGAAGCTTGATGGTAAAGTTGGCGATAGAATCACAATGTGAATTCAAAGCGCACAATAGTATTTGCTCTATTAATTCGAACTTCCTCGCTTAAATGTAGGAAATGAAAGACAAAATATTCATTACGATAAAACACCATTTTTATTTAAAAATCTATGATAATAGTAAAAAACAAAGGAAAAAAAAACGTATAAAGAGGAAGCGCTGTACAATGTAGACCAGCAAAACGATTTTAACCAAATCTACCGCTAACACACACGTTTCAATGTTCATCAATTAAGAGTAAATTTGACACATAAGACTTATGAATGAAATTCATTACATTACACTTGTTGCCTCAAAAATTCAGTCATTCTAGGAATTATTGAGTTGATTTTTCAAAAAAGTTAAAAAAACTATAAAAATCTACTCTTTCACATCAGCGCGCTCTTCCTACTTGCTCACAGAATATGCGAGCATATGTTTTCTATACTTTCATCCCAATCATTCGTTTCATTGTAGAAATTAAAAATTAAAACTCGACTAACAAAGATGGCGTCCAATTTTGATCTGTGGAAAACTCTCAAAAATTTAAGTCTGACCAACAAAAATGGCGTCAAGTTTTGATCCGTGGTTATGTATAAAGCTCTTTCTCAAAAATTTAAGTCTGACCTTCTACTCACAAGAAAAATTTTTCACAATCTACTTCAATGTTGCCTGCAAAGCTGTACATTAAATGCAAGAATGATACACGCGATTCAGCGAAACTCACTACCACATACATTCAAAACAATAAAATATCATATCTAGCAGTAATCGATATTCATATTTGAAGGAAATTCAAAAGCTTAACTAGTTAGGAACAAGGAAAATATTGCATACAAAACATAAAATTCAAATAATTATTCTTCCTCGTCGGAATTCTGGTCCACGAACTTATAAGAAAGCGATCGAGTTGTACACTGCCTTTGAGGTCGTACTGCGCCTCCTGGATCCTGCTGATTGTCAATGGGCATTTCTGCAGGTGTTTCTGGTACTCCGTTGTTGTTCGTATTTTTGACAATTTTTCCTCCACGAACGATCAAAACATCCAATCTATAATCAGAACAAAAATCACACGTAATGAAAATCAAGGGGACAGTGCAGTGTCTCGTTCGAGTGAGGTCCCGGGCCGTTGGGTAGCACAGAAAACGTATTTCGCTAGGGAACGAATACACGACGTATAACAATCTGATTTTCATACGGATGGAGAATTCATAACTATCAAGATTTTCGAAAAAATAACTAACAAGGTCTTGATTTAAAAACCTTCGATAACTACTTTTCATGCAATTCACGATTACAGAATTTATTTACGAGTACTTACTTAGGAGTCTTTGGTTTCTTCTTGTACACTTGTCTCTGAATATCCTCAGCGTGATCTCTGAATAGAATCGAAGAGGCAGCACAAAGAGAAGAAAACAAAAACAATCAACATCATTAATTATATTACGAAGTACCTAACTATGTAAACCAAGAATAACAGAAAAATTCCAACTTCGCGGTTTGTACCATCGCTGAACTTTTTATAGATTTTTCAAAACCTTATGACTTTTTAAAGCGCAACTATTAATTCGTTCTACGATCATTAAGAGTACAATTTCAATAGTCTATAATTTAAAGAAAAACAAATAATAATGATAATGACATTCACTAACCTGCACTACAACGTAACTTAAATACATTAGTATTCTAACGTCCTAAAAAAAATACTGGATTTAAATAATACGTGTGTCTGTACACTTTTTGTACTGTCCTTCAAGAAACAAGTCATACATTTTATTTAATTTAATACTATTTTGTATTGTAATCATACACTCGAAACAACTTATCAACTGGTCAAAAAAAAAAAAAGGAATAAAAGAAGATGCCTGGAGCACGTAAAACAATGATGTGATCAGAATCATAAGAGAAAGTTTAGAATGACTGGCAATCAGAACGATACGGTTTAACTGGAAAAAAAGAAATAATAAAAAAATTAAAAATAACAATGAGTAGCAGTTATAGAAAGAATCTTATTACGTAACAGCGTCAACCACCGAAGACTTTCAACCTGACAAAACTGGAAGAACCAACGAGCAAGCGATAAAGATAAAATAGGATACTGTACAATAAAAATCGTTTTCTTCAACACCGCCTTCACTCGTCCATCTGGAAATTCACTATCGCCCATGCCGTTGCTACCGTCTTTTCAATACTAAGACCACTTCTCTCCCAAATTATACCGACCTATTGCTCTGACTTCTATCATTGACGAACTACTGAACAAGAGACTGTTCTGGTTCATAAATCGAATCACATGAACACAACTTCTGCAAAGGCTGGAACACCCTCCAAGCCATATCTCACTTGGACCTCAGTATTGAAGAAGCCCTTTGCCCAACGTCAAAACTAAACACCATTTTCTATGACCTACAGGAAGTGTTTCCCGGCGTCTCAATTGGCCTTCGAGACAATTTACGTGAACTCTAATTCTTCCTCCACGACAGGTTCCTAACGGTTTGAGTTCAAGGCCGATACTCTTCTCACTGGCCCAACGAATAGGCAGCGTCAGCTTTTCACTTACTGGACGTCTTTTTATGGATGACTTCGGTATCTCTGTCTTTTAACCTTCAGCTCCCAACTAAATTCACCGTTGACCAAATCTCCATGTGGTCATCCGACCGTGGGTTTTGATAAAAAGATGATCATGCCCTACGCTTCTTCATTTTATGCGTCTACAAAACTTCATAATTATCATCCAATCTTCTGTCAAGTTCTTCTGTCTCACCTTCAACTTTGAAACCTCCTGGACCCTGCATATCAAAAACTTGAAAGCAGAATGTCTGACACATGCCCATGTAACCGCCTTCAACTTGATTACGGTTCTTCACTGTACACCCATCCCAACAAAACGACGTCCAAATTGCTAGATTCAATTGCCTAGACTGGCTGTTGGTGCACTTCGCAACAGTTCTTCACTTAGCCTTCGAGGTAGGTGTCTCTTCTCTTTGTTACCGCGCTCAAGTCGCCTCCGCATCGATCTTACAGAAATTCCGAAAATAGCTAGCTTCATGATTAAACAACACATCAACAAAATTCTTTCTTCAGAATTTGCCTCTGTAGTACAATGAATTACTCCAGATCCACCTATTTCTACATCATCCTATAATCCTTCTCTTTCGCCCACTTCGCTTTAAGTCTTGTTGCAAGTCTCGTTAATTTGAATAAAAAAAAATACATGGAACGCCCACGTAATTCAAGAGGAAAACTATTGAAAAGTTAGAAACAACATTAATAGAGTTCAACAAAATCACCGGAATAACAACAAAAATGGATTGAGTGAATACAATCACCACTTCACCGTGCAAAAGCGATTTACAAAAGGAGGAATGATTATTTCAAAAATAAATTACGGATTATTATTTACACAAAACTTTGTCGGAAACGAATAATAGAAAATTCTGGTTACTTGAAGAGATTTTCTGAAGAAAGAAATATTAAAATTGTTACTCTCATAAAGTTCAGCGATTTACTACATACAGCGAAATGAAAAGCATCGTGAAGAAACAGGATATTCAGTATAGTGTTTCTACTTAGGATTATCGTATAAAAGCGTGCAATATGTATGTACATGTAAATGGAAATATTTTATGGAAGTTTAGAAAGGATTAATCAATACAAAAAGGATAGGTATTACGAAAAAGTTTGGATGGGATTTTTTAGGATTGTTTATTTTATATTTTATTTAAATGAAGATTTGAAAATTTTATTAATATTTTTTTTTGATTATTTTATCTTTATTATTTTATTTATTAATTTTGTTAATTTTTACTATAATTATTTTTATAAATATTGATATTAATAAAATTATTAATTTGATAATTTGTTTATTATTAATATGTTTTTTTATATTATTTTGTAATAATTTATTTAATTTATTTATTTATTATGAAATTACTTTATTTATTATAATTTTAATAATTAGTAAAGATAGTTATTATTATGAACAAATAAATTTAATTGTTTGATTATTTATGTAGATCATGATTTTTTCTTATTTTAGTTCAATATTAATATTTAAAAATAATTTATGAATGAATTTTAATTTAATAAATTTAATAAATGTTGATAATATTATATTATGTAATTTTATTAATCTTTTCAACGAAGATATCAATATTTTTATTTCATTATTGATTATTAAAAGTTCATTGTGAAGTTTCAATAAATCTTTCAATTTTATTATCTTCAATTATTTTAAAATTAGGTAGATTTGGTGTTATTCGAATTATAATGTTTATAAATTTATTTATAATAAAATTAGTTTATTATTTAAGATTACATATTTGGATTTTTATATTATTCAATAATAATTTATTTAGTTTTAGACTTGAAATTAAAAATTGCTATATCTCGAGTAATTTACATAAATTTTTCTTTATTAGTAATTAATAAAATTTTAGGAAATTATATATTTATTGTATAAATTTTTTTCATAGATTTAGTTCATTATTTTTATTTATGATTAGAGGATCGCTTTATTTATTAAGAAATTCTCGTTTAATGATAATTAATAATTCTTTAATAAAAATTTTATATATATTTTATTTAATTTTATTTACAATTTTTTTTTTAATTATTAATAGACCATTAAATTTAAGATTTTTTAGTGAAATAATTCATTTTTTTACTTTAATTCCTAATTTAAATTTATTTGTATATATATTATTATTGATAGTTTTATTTATTTTATCAATTTATATGATAATTTTTTTTATTAATATAATATCTATTTATAAATTTTTTTTCATCATAATTTTGTTATTAAATTCAATTTTATAATTATAATAATAATTTTTATATTTATAATTATACTTATTATTCATAATATTTATAAAATTAGAAATTTTTATTAATTAATTAATAAATATTTATAAATATTTTTAATTTCACAAATTAATATTTTATTTTAAATTATACGCGCTGTACATTTTTTTGCGTAAAAATCACCACGCGCGGAAAGCAAAATGCACACGTTCTAGGAGTTAGGTAATCGGTTATAGGATTCTGAGATCATTGCTCGGAGGTTTACTTTCATAGAACGCAATCATTCAGCAGTTGTTTTTGTTTTTTGGTTTTTTTTTTTTTATTCTTATATTCTAACTAACTTTAAAGTGAAAAAGAAGATTCAGCAAACATTTTCCGAGTAATGATCTCCTCTAGAAAGAAACTACAAGTCAAATTTGCGAAACGCCACCGACGACACAGCTTACTACAGAAGGAGTATCGGAGGCGAGTAACATTGAAAATTATCTCTTTAATTTCGTCCGGTAATCTTAGAAACATTATGCGCTCTGTACATCAGAATACACAACAGAGATATTACGAACGGCAGGGTACCCAGTTTTTTCCACCAAAACAATCACTCTCTCTCTCAAAAAAAAAAAAAAAAGATTTCGCACCAAGAGGCTTCTTCCTGAAATTCTTTGCAGGAGTATCGCCAAGTTCTCTGACTTCAAATCTCGGTTTTTCGGAAACTGGTCACCCTTTAAGCGTCATTGTCTCCACAGTTCAGTTGTATTCTCAGATATCATTAATGATGCCACGCGCTTGTTTCGCAGACAGAGGACAAATAACATAATCGGTACTCGCATAATCAACATACCCGTATTCTTGATCGGAAGTTTGGTCGTCTTCGTCACCTAGATCGTCGTCAGCTGTAAAATGTTGAAAACATACATCTAAGCAAGAGTTCACAAAAACTATTTTATCATCTATAGACAGAAGCGAAGTTCTGGTTTTACCCTCTTTCCTCTTGCGAGTGTACGCTCTTCTTGGAGGAGGCATCTGCTGGTCACTTTCACCATGCAGGAGACTGTTCCTATACAACTGCAACGGTTGCCAATCTTCACCTTTGCTCGAGGGCATTCCACTAGATATTCTCCGATCGAGGTAATTCAAACTAGAATTGTGAAAAATGAGAAAGTAAAGTACAAATATCGACAATCTACCACCGTTATCTCGTTTGAACTCACATTACTCGCTTATCTTGCTTCAACAATTTGTTCGTGAACTCCATCAGTATTTCTAAAAATGGTAAGTTTGGAGGTGCACTGGTTGGATCGTCGGACGTTTCAGAAACGGCGAAGAGAACGCCTTCTCGATGTAGATGCGTGATTGCTTCTCGATTTTTCAGAGCGTCCAGACCAAAAGACAACGCGAATCGTTTCGCCAGTTCCTAGAATGACTCTTCACTGTTTATATGAATGTTGAAATTAGGACACGGAAAACGGACTCTTTAACTTACCTTGACACTGGCAAATTGGTTCGAGTTGCGCGAAAAAGTCAGACCGCCACTATCATCTTGAAGAGCTTTGAATAAAGAGATCAGACTAGAGACCATCGTTCTGGCGCAATTCACCTTGTTCAATTCGCGCGATTTGGCAACAGTTGCTTTAATTATGTCTCCGTATTCGTTGTACGACTGTATCCAAACATAAAAGATTATCAAATTTATATTCATTTCAAAAGTCGCGGTTCTTAAGTACACACAATGACAACTCGCGGCCACTTCCTCTCGTGCGCGTAGATCACATGTGCTGATTTTTTTTCTTTCGCCTTTTCATCTATCGAGTACTCAACTTTCATACTACACGTTCGCCATGAGCAATCTCCAGACTTCATAGTAATCCACTAGTCAATAACATAACACATGTCAAATCTTTCCGTAAGGATACTCGGAGTGCTAAAGAAGTCCGTAAACACACTGCTCCTCATTCAATATTCGATCAACAATCAATAATTCACGTCATATTTCCATATTGAGACTAAAATTTGTTTCTCCTGTTACGTGCCTATGTGCCAACCTCCTCGAACAATGATGAAGAATCTTCTCCTGTCATAAGCCGACTCTTGAAACTTTTGTTTTGAGAAAAATGAATACTCGTTGAACATACCTTCACGTAGTGTTTAAACACATCGGACGCACAAGACGTTGGCATAATATTGTACACAATCAATTTGCAATACGTAGCCAAAAAGTTACGTCTCTTATGGAGAGCTTCGATTCTCGAATGGTCGTCATTTTCCTCTGAAAATAGAAATCACACACGTTCAATACGAAGATCTTCGTACATGTAGTCTCAGATTTCAAGATCATACAAACCTTCTTCTTCGTAAACAAACACGTTTCCTTGAATGAAATCATTCAGAGAACGCTGCAAGTCTTTGTCTGGCTCGTAGACCAATTCTGTGAGCACTTTATACGGACTCGTTTTCAATTGATTGCAAAATACAATCAGCAAATCGCAAATCGATATATACGCCTGAAATTCGACAATTGAACACGATTTACAAGAATTGTTCAAAAGACAATTTCAGGAATCAAGGAAAGCGAGAACAGGGATCGAAACCACAAAAGTATCAGTATACAAATTACTTCTTCTCTGAATATCGGATTTTGATGGGTCAGCATCTCTTGGTACGTTTCCATGAGCTGGGAAAATCTACTTTTAACCTCGCGTACCAAATTCCCGATATTTGCACCGCCTCCATTCTCAGCAAGATCTTCAAGATGATGCAAATCCCACATTATGCCGAAACAACACGCTCTAACACTCGATTGGATTACCTAGAACGAGATTCAAGTTAGAAATTTCTCTTTCCCGCCCAGGAGTGTTGTTACGAAGTTAGCTACACACCTCGTCTGGCAAGTACTTTTGTCCTGAGATCGCATTTCTAAAATCGTTGAACACAACCAGCCAGATATTCCAGTGCCCTAGATTATGACAAGCATAGAAGATGGAGATTTTTTTCATACACGTTATTACTTGGAATGTTTCATCGTCATCTGGTTCTTCTCCCTGAATATAAATGAATTCACAATTGAATAAGTTGAAAACGTAGGCCAATCGTTTTCTCTAGTTGGGATCTAAATAATCTCTTACAGAATCGAGGACAGCGTTCCAATCATCCATGGCTTCTTTGTACTTCTTCACAATATTATCAATTAACGTGCTTCTATGTAAATCGCATTTGGTACAGATAATCGCATTACTTTCATTGCACAATGTTTCCAACGTTTTGGCGCACGTTTCCAGTACTTCCGTATTCTGGTGTTTGTCGGCTATGATCTGCATTTTCTTCAGCAGTAATTCGAGATTCTAATCCCCAAAGAAAGAGACGCGTGTAGTCTTGAACTAAATACACTTTTAATGTTATAATTAAGAACTACTTACCGCTTCTTGTCGAGACTTGACATACATCTCTAAATCGAAATACTGCGGAAAGGATAGTAGATTCACAAGCTTATCCGCATCAGCACGATATTTGTCCAGCAACAAAGGTAGAGTTTTGATAAAATGTTCCGTCAACTTAGCTTTGTCTTCTTGTACCTGTTTTATCTCTTTAATCGACGCAATCTGGAAGACGAAAGGAACACCATCGAATAATTCGTACAACAAAGATCTACGTTTTGGGAAAGTTCCTACTTACTTTTCTGTTAGAACCTCGGCCGACCGGTGGTTCACCAGTCGCAGCTTGACGTACACAGCACGTCATTAACTCTATGAGACTGGTTTCCTGTCGATCATCAAGCGCCTCTTCGCTAAGACCTGGTTCTTCTAGCAATAGATCCGTCATACATTCCCAATCCTTCATCATTTCGTTGGACTCGATCAGGGAATCAACCAAGTAAGCACCGTGTTCATGCAACTGCAAGAGTTGATGCATGAGTGATAATTGACGAAATAACATTTTTGATAATGAAAATTTTTATCCCCTTACTTCAGATTCGATGAAGAATTGGACCAAATCTCGAATTAGAGGCGTATTCGGCAGACGTTTCTTACCCCTCTTTGTTCGTGTACCTTGCATCATTTCATCTTGAACGAATAATCTTTCATTCAAAAATTCTCCCGCTGCCTGAGCAACTGCTCGATGAGAAGAGTACACCAATTCGTAAACATGTTCACAATCTTTGTCGGTGAGTATATCTTTATGATGCCTGCAGAGGAAAACGTGCAATTATAGCTTCTTCCTATTTCTAATGTGTGCTACCATCAAATATCGAATACTCACTTCAATATACTGATGACCAGTTTTACTGCCTGGACAGCTACTTCATATTCTTTATCGAGAGTCATCGCTACAATTCTGTCTTTAAATTTACTAGTAAACAATTCCAATTTTCCCTTCAATTCTTCAGACGCGTACAACGGTTGCAAAGCCTAATAAAAAATATAATACTTAAATTTTCATTGCCAATTATATCGATGGAATTGTTATTGTCGCTATCAATTTCCCTTACCTGCAAACATTTTAGCCGTACTTCGCCTACTTTATCGTGCAACGTCCATCCAATGTATTTCAAGTACGAGTCATCCAAAAAATTTTGATGGAATTTCTTCATCCACACACCAATTTCGGCCATACAGATGGCTCGTATTTCTGGCAGAGAATCTCGATAACGGTGAACGAATACCGACTTGAACAAATACGTCAACATATTTTTTATTTCGTCCATGTTCTCCTCGAGTTCTTGTCGTTTCGACATCAATGTTTCCAGACGATCGCTAGCACGCTTCTCCCGATTCTTTTGCCTTTCCGCTTCGTACTGCCGTTGAGTGTTATCCAAATTGATCGATACTAATAACGCTACTTCCACCAAAGCGGTCATCAGTTTCATTGCTGTAATAAAGATACGAGACGTACACAGCTGACCAAATAAAATGCGATAGAAATACACTGCAAAAACAATTGATTTAAACGTACCAGCCAGAGTAGCGGTATGACGAAAAGCACGAACTTGCGAATCCGACAATCCAGTTAGCAAAGAAATTACGTTATCCATCAAATACTGATCGTATATGATGGAATACTGACACTGTTTTACGAGAATTGCAATAAAATCGCAAAAATTTTGTCGAAACTTCTTCCACTGCGGACCGCTCATTATCAATGGATACTCTCCGCTTTCCTTAAGTAACAACAAATTGATGAAGTTGGATTGGAAATATTCCGCAGTTTTCAACAAATGATCTTATAGGTTTGTTTTTCGGATCAAAAGATAGCCCGTTAACTTTGGAATTAATACGAACCTCATCGAATTCTTCTGTCATTTTTCGGATAATCGCCGCATGTTCCATGTTAGCTGCCATCGCGGAAGTGATTCTCCCCTTACAACCGGAAGCATTTATGAAGAATTGCATCAACGAAAGCAAGGCAGTGTCACGATTCACTTTGTATTCGTCAATCCATTCATCAACCAGAGTCTGCATTGAGAATTTTAATTCGTTTAGAGCTTCGATCATTCAAAATTAAAGAGAAAGAAAAATTCTGAGGTAATACCGTTAAAGAAGCTTTTCCATTGCGAATCAAATCGTACAGGCAACCATCTTTCATGGAGGTAGATGCATCCTCTTCTTGTTGTTGCTGCATCTGTTGCTGCTGTTGTTGGAACTGTTTGCGTCCCGCTGCTTGACGACCTGGTCTTCTAATTTTTTCTTCAGGAGCAGCGCGTTTGGCGGGGTATGAATTAGCCGCACTTGCTTGATTACCTGGAGAGTGATGAAACATGAGGGTTTGTCATCTATATTTAGCTTCAGATTTCATATTTACACAACATACCTCCTCTCAATCTTGACCTCGTGATTCTAACATTACTCCCTGGCACTTCTTGTTGATCAGCCACAGGTTGTTCCGGAAGCGTAGCCGGCTGTGGAATAGGTGTTTGAGGAACGGAGGTTTGAGGCATGGGTTCATCCATAGGTACTGGTGGTAGAGTAGGTTCTTGGAATTGCATCTGATTATGAGAGGGCATTTGAAATATATTAGGATCTTGGAGCATTTCTTGATCAGAAATTGGTGGAATGGTCGGAAGAGGAGTTGACATGAATTGATTCGATGGATTAAATTGAGGCGTATGATTATATTGCATATTGTGACTATACTGGTCAGGCTGATGATGATCATAGGCATCTGCGTACATGCTCGTGCTAAAAAATGATAAAATTTCATTATTGAAAATGCTAGTAGATGGTAATAGAGTAAACGATAGGGTGAATTCGTACCTGAGGCTCGGATCTATACTAGGATCAGGTGTTCGATACGGCATGAAAGGAGAAAACGATTCTTGCATCTCAGGAACATACGCTGGTGTCATAGAACTCATCATATTTTCATACTCAGGCGGAGGCGGATCGTCCATCC
This sequence comes from Aspidiotus destructor, assembly GCA_035079395.1. NCBI lineage: Eukaryota > Metazoa > Arthropoda > Insecta > Hemiptera > Diaspididae > Aspidiotus > Aspidiotus destructor. Next base: position 28,339,624 of record JAVHKZ010000001.1, on the reverse strand, counting down.
GTATTCTCTTCCCGACACTCCGATGCATTTTGGCGGGAAAGCTGTTCAAGAAGATAGGAAAAAAATTTATTTAGAACGCAATTATGGCATCCATTCATAACTAGGAACATTCAATTTCTGCGACAGTAGATAACTATTACACGCCGAGAACATAATATTAAGATCGATGAGACTACAACCTAATACCAAAGAATTCCGCTAATAACAATCAGGGTAATTATCATGGATTGTTACGAAGTTGATTCAACGAAAATACTGAGACAAATGAATGATCTTACCTCATGATTGTATTGTTCGATCACCGCTTAGAGTAAATTGAATATTGATTGACTCGTAGAAAATCACTTTAGCGACATTCTTTCTCTGATAACACTTTGACCCTACCTGCAGAGAAATGGCCGACAGAAGTTATTTAATATAGAACAAAAAGTCGACGAAGCGTTCGGCGTTTTCTTTGAGATGATAATCGCGCAGGAAATTCAATTAAACTTTGACGAATTAATAAACGCAAAGTAGCTCATTTAATTTTAAAAGGATTTGCATTTAAAGCAACGGATTGTAGAATAGAAATTTACTTTTGTCAACAAAACAATCTCTTTCCAATTTTCTTTGATTCCTTTTTCAGCAAGGTTTGTGTTTCTTCTTTCTTGGCAAGAGCTAGCAGCCAAACAAGCGAAATAGACGTATATCCAAAATATAAATCTAGAGAAATGGGCTCTTTTGTCATGATCACTGAGGTTTCTTCTCCGAATTACTTCCTGGAGTGTACGTCAAGGTTCAGCACCGAATGTGTCATAGTTATACCGTTGTCTTCTGTAGGAGCGCCACTTCATACGTGATATTTCCTGATTAAAATAACTGAGAACTGATTTATAACGTCAGCCGTATGGTGGTGATAGCGACAGTTCGTGGTCATACAAAAACTATCATTAAAATTTCTTTTCGGTGATTCTCTCATTAGTGGGTTCTATACATCAACGGCGATTCATTCGGTACGTTTGTCAAGAGTTTCGTTTCCTTCAACATGATTGTCTGTTGGGGACATGTTGATATCATTTATTATTTCTATATAAGTTAGAGGACTACCTTAAAACAAATTATTTTATGCCCACAGCAGAGGTAATGCTCGTTCAATTCCTACGCTATGGAGGGTTATGATGTTATCGTTAACCAGCCAGTTGTCATAGATAATGTAAGTATCATTCTTCGGTACATACTATTCAGTTTACATTCGTAAGTATTCACGATTCGCGATCATATTTTCCTCAGGGTTCCGGTGTAATTAAAGCTGGATTCGCTGGAGATCAAGTTCCGAAATGTTGTTTCCCCAATTAGTAAGCACTCTTGGTTAGAATTTAATGTAGCTTTATCCGGTTTATATCATTGATATACTTTTGTAGTATTGGACGTCCGAAACATGTCCGTGTTATGGCCGGTGCCTTAGAAGGAGACCTTTTTGTCGGTCCCAAAGCGGAAGAACATCGAGGTTTACTGAGTATACGCTATCCGATGGAACATGGAATTGTAACTGACTGGAATGATATGGAACGCATATGGCAGTACATTTATTGTAAAGATCAGCTAAATACGTTCTCAGAGGAACATCCAGTTCTACTCACCGAAGCTCCTCATAATCCTAGAAAAAATCGTGAAAAAGCAGCTGAAATATTTTTCGAGACTTTTAACGTCCCAGCTCTGTACATTTCTATGCAAGCTGTTTTAAGTTTGTGAGTTGGATTTATGAAATTACTTTATCCCAATTTCAACGAAGTATCCAGACGTACTCTATAATGTGAGAATTTTGTTCGAAGATACGCTACCGGTCGCACCACCGGTGTAGTTCTAGATTCTGGCGATGGTGTAACTCACGCAGTACCAATTTACGAGGGTTTTGCAATGCCTCACAGTATAATGAGAGTAGATATCGCAGGCCGAGATGTGTCGAGATATTTAAGGTAATAATAAACGAATTTTTCAAATCTTAGATTGATCGATATTGATTGGTGTGACAACCTGATGATTTTTTGTAGGTTATTGTTGCGAAAGGAAGGTGTTAATTTCAAAACTACGGCCGAGTTCGAAATTGTTCGGACAATTAAAGAGAAAGCGTGTTATTTGGCTATGAATCCTCAGAAAGAAGAAACCGCAGCCAATGAAACTGAAACGTACCAGTATATCCTCCCTGATGGCAGTTGTTTAGATGTAATTCTTGATTTACTTAGTACAGAGTGCGCGCAGCTTTTTGAAAAATTTCGTTTGGATACTGTTTCTTTGAAATCAGCCTCTAAATAGTTCGTTTCATTCATTTTCTCATCATTTTGATAATACGAGCTCTATTTTCAGATTGGACCAGCAAGATTTCGTGCTCCTGAGGTTTTATTCCGACCTGATCTAATAGGAGAAGAATACGAAGGTCTTCACGAAGTTCTTTTATTTTCAATACAGAAGTCAGATTTAGATTTACGAAGAGTATTATTTCAAAATATCGTTCTTTCCGGCGGTTCTACATTATTCAAAGTGCGTTCACGTCTTAGGAGTTATGCACGATTATTAAATTGTTGACTGTTCTAAATTTATTTGTATTTTCCAAATTTGCAGGGTTTTGGAGATAGGTTATTATCTGAAATTCGTAGATTAGCTCCTAAGGATATTAAAATAAGGGTGAGTAAAATAATGAAATGAATTTATTCGTCTTCTTATCATTCCATTTTTCTAGCCGACCGTATTGCAATCACTTTTCGTCGTCGTTTCCTTGTTCTCGTTCTTCTCCTGTATGTCATCCTTATCATATCTACACAACACAATGGAGAAGTCATTAGTTTTATTTATTTTTATGTAAATTTTTTTTTTCTTTCTTTCTTTTCCTATTATAAACTGCAGTAATCAGATGTGCACTGGCAGATTAGTATAATTTTAATTTAGAAACGCAGAGATTTTTTTCAACTCTTTTCATTCTGAAGAAAAACCCTCATTGTAAACTCTATTTTAACGCCGGGTATTTTATCTCTTCTTTCTTCTTCTTTATTAGATATCAGCACCTCAAGAAAGATTGTACTCAACATGGATTGGCGGTTCTATTTTGGCCTCTCTTGATACCTTCAAGAGAATGTGGGTTTCGAAGCGCGAATTCGACGAGGAGGGCAAAAGAGCCATACATAGAAAAACGTTCTAATCTTTACTACGTTTATCACCTTCGGTGCGTCGATCATTAGCTGCTGCCTTTTTTCTTTTTTCGCATTTCTGTTCTCAAAGTTTTACCATGGTAGACGTTCACATTCCAGGACGGAACCGTAACAATTAGTCAAGGGACGAAAGTGTCTAATGCTTTGCCCGTAAACTGATTTGTTATTGCGTATCAATTGATTGATGCTATTGCAAGTTTTGTCGCTAATCCACGGACAAGTCTGAAGGACCCGGTACAAAATGTATTATTATGTTTCGTTACAATTATCGTTGGAAAATTTCTTTATTTGATTTTATACGTAAACTTTTCAGTATCGTCAAACGTCCTTGTATAAATTCCCTGTAATACGTTAATTCAGCAATTGTACCTTTGGAATTTTATGGTTAATACATCAGAGTTCTACAAATTATACACGATTTGTATTTCCTTCTTACCTTCCTTCTGTTTTGTACAATTATTTACGAAGTAATTATAAATCAAGAAAACTTCGAATAATTTTTATGATTTAAAAAATGAGTTATATTTCAATAAAACTTCTACATATTTTTCCTATTTCTTTACATTGAATTTTATACTCTTGACGACATTAGCTTTGATACCGGATATCTCTCCATCGTACTTACGAATTTCCTTGCGAACTTCGCGAATCTGCAGAATCATTGAACAAATTAGTGGAAATTGACAAAGAGGTTTAATCAACAAAAATAATACCACATTTACCTGTCCTTTTCTACGTATTTTGGCTTTCCTGTATTTCATGCGGTGTTTTACACGAGGATTCCTCAATTCTTTCTTACGATAAGGTGTTAAACCCTTATTTTTCGCAATTTGATACGTAATCGGTCGCTTACTGTCCATTTCTTCGTTTTCTTCTGAAAATTTAAATTTCAGTAAAAACTTGATGATAAGCTATACTTCATAAATTTTGACAGCCGTATTCCCAAACGAACAACATAATTTTAAGTGCACTTAAGAGTCCCATAAGTCCCAAAAAAAACCCTTAAATAACCTCGCGAGGTTACTTAAGTGTGTTTTCCGGTTCGTTAAGCAAACTTAAAATTTTTCCGTTTGTTTGGGAATACGGCTGTCAATGTAACTTGGCATACCATCTACGTTGTTTTCTATCGAATCATCTACGTTCTCTTCGATACTTCCAGCATCGCAATCCATCATATTGGGGTCTTCTTGCTCGTGATTACGAGAAAACCTTTTTTCATCACTGGTTTCTTTGCCCGTAAACTTACTGCAATTGAATAACGGTAAATTACTCAAGAAATTCTGCGGTATGGTTCCAGGATGCGCCAAAATGATTTCAACATTTTTTACGTTAATTATTTATGGTAATAGATCAATATCATTGAGGCTCACCCCACAAAAGACATGAACTTTTCGCAGTTCTTACCTTTTTTTATTCGCTTTGCAGAACAATTTAAATTTGCCACTCAAAATGAGTTCTAATTGGGGTTTGAATTCTTCTTCGTAAATCGGTTTGGTCTCATTCAATATATTTTTGTACTCGTTGAGCCATTTACTGCATGGGTGTAATTTTGTGTTCGTCCTCCGTAATTTCAACAATACGTAGTACACGATGTTGGTGCAATAACTATGAATAAAAGAAAACACAAGTTTTTGAATTGAAAGATGCCCTAGACAGAAGGACAATGTTGTTCAAGAGAAAGTATAGAAGAGGAGATTTTTTAGAAGCACAAAAAAAAAAATAATCTTAGCACTGAAGGAACAAATATTTCTTCTCACATTTTGAAGCAATAAAATCCATCATAATGACGGAAAAGGTCCAAGCAGATCTTGAGTAATGTTATAGCAACTGAATACATAAAGGAGCGAGGATTGCGACTTAGAGCGCTTGTATTTTGAAATTGGAAAACTGGAGGGAGAATCGCAGGATGAGTCACCCCGAAGTTAGAATAAACCAGTTTCATCGTTTCCCCCTTCCGAAAACTTCAAACCTCAAAATCAAGGAATTTGCAAGGGTAATGTCGAAGATGGTGGACCAGTGAAGATGGAAATGAACATCTTTTAGATTTTAAAACCGTGGGTGCCCAAAAACTTAAATAACACGAGATTGATGAAAGAATTCAATGTTCTGTTCGATTTATATGTATAATTCTATTGTCCAAGCTTTCCCTCAAAAATTAAGCAGCTAGCGCTATTTTATCAACCACAATATCGGGAGGTGAATAAGAAGTTCTCAAAATTCATTGATCAGTGCAATTCGAGATACATCAAGAGTATTTGTATACATTTTACTTTTTTGTTATTTCAAACATGAGTAGGGCATTCCTAATGTGCTCTTCAGCTTCGCTTATGTCAACTTACTTCAAGATTAACTGCCTGTATAATTGAATAAATTGACACGCAGCAGAATCCTCGAACTTGTTCTTCTTCAATATCTTCATCACTGGCATCATTTCATCGCGAACACAAGTCATAAGTTCTACCAAAAATAATAACAATAAATAATTATAGTGATGAAAGGAAATTTGAAATACAACTGTTTCCTACTGATCGCCGTGAAGAACGGGTTTTACATTTTCGATATAGTCTAGAGAGAGCGAGAGAGCAGTGCACAGCATGGGGTAGGTTTTTGCTTATCTATGTGTGTACCCTCTTTTTCAGGTATAAAATTCGTACTCTCCTTTATCTTACGATAGATTGAACAACAACAAAAGCAGGCTCCTAATTTCCAACTTATCTAGAGATAAAGCTCATTTGTGTTTTTCTGTCAGGCGTAGTAGACTTATTAGACAGCATCTGATACGACAGACAATCATGTATCTTTCAAAAATATCCCTTTCATGATACACAATCTCAATATCAATACGATTTATCCATCCTCCTCATTGAATTAGAGGGGATACTTAATAAAATCGCTCTTTGTTGAGAGCCAACTTCAAACCGAAAAATCACCATTCCATTTTGAATATCAAAATTCGCGACAAACCTTTATAGTCCTCAATATAAGTCAGTAGTTCAGGTGATTCTTTCTTCAAGAGTTCCATCTTTTCCTGCTCACTCATTTGACTGAGATCGACTTCAATTTTGCCTTCGTGAAAAGTTTCGTCTTCTTCTTTTTGAACCTAAGAATTGATTCGAGCGCATGGTATTCATTAATTCATTCGACGATCTTCGAATTAAGGGTCGATAATTCAATATACGAACCATAACATCTGAAAGTAAGTCAAAAGCGATATCAGCATCATCTATTCTCGAGATGAGACGTTTCTGAATCGCTTCCGCTTCTTCTTCTTCCATTTTGGCAGCCTCTTCATCTTCTTCGTTCAGGATATCTAGAAACCAATGACGGCTCATTACAATCATAGTCAAATTTCGGGACTTTGAAGAATTTCTTCGAAGATAAGACAAGACTTACGACTTGTTTTGTCATTAATATTGTCGCCATTATAATACGATCTCTTATTTCTTCCCCAAGCTTTTGGATCCGGTAAATCATCGTTATTATCGTTGATATCACTATCGGAAATATTAGCTTCGTCTGCGTCTTCCTCTTCGGAACTGGAATCGGAACCGACTGGAAGCACTTCCTCCTGTTGGGAAATTCAACAGTGAACCCGTTATAAGATATTTTGATCGCTTAGTCCACTTATGCCGAGCTAAACCGATTTTGAAAGAACTCAAAATGTTTGTCAACAATAAGTTTCAGCTTGTCTTGAATCTTACCTCGTCCGATGAGACATTATCGCTTGATTCTTGGAGTCCTAATGATTCTGAATCATCTGAAACTAGAAGAAAATCTCTCGACTTCAATGTTTTTTGTCGTATCAATGAAAACGAAGTGAGAATAATATCTTACCTTCGAGGTCTCCGAAATCACTTACATCATCATCATCATCCATGATTCTCTCACTCAGATATCTGGGATACACTGCCGAATTAAATTGAATTCATTCAAGTCTCGAATATAAAAATTTGATGTGAGACTTTATTTCTTCCCCGAATGTTTTATGATACAGCAGATTAACCGAAGTCCAGCCACGTGGGTTTAGCTACAGCCGAAGACCGCGAGAGGCGTTACTGTAGAGGAACTGCTGATAATGAATTTTTGATAAGAAATATTGCGTTTACTTGAATTCGTTGATGCATGGAACTTTGAATTATTTAATTACTCCGTACTATAATGATGTTTTAATTTCCTCGTTCCTTGTTCAAATTTAAAACATTCGCATTTGAATCTGGCACCATGTTGAAGGAGGTAAGTTCAACAGGAATAATTTTGGTAGTCCTCCTCATTTGTTCACGTCTCCAACCTCCACAAGTCCACCTCTACCCACTCTAACAAAATAGTATCAAAGTTCAGGTCCAGTCTAATCGATTGGAATTGCGTACACTTCGTTTGAATTTGCCTCGATAGCTCGGATTTTCATGTAGAACCATATTTCCTTTTCTCCGTTATATCATCGTGACAAGGTCATTCTATTCGCCACTTTTGGCGAAGAAAGTATCCGGTAGAATAAGTCCATCAAGAAATTCAAATTCTAAAATTATTCGAGGGTAATTGGACGAGAATAAAATACATATCTACACTTCAGTCATTAGCTATGATTAACCCATAGGCTTAACGATGTACTCACTGCGTATAATTAGTTGTTGAAATTTTGGGCGTATTCCTTTTTGTGTTCTACCGAGTCATTAATATTATTGCCACATTATACTAAAACGTTTTATTTTTCCAGATGAGGACGTTCGTTTCATCGTTCAGTAATGAGGCGTGAACGTTTTGGTGTTTGACGTATAACTTTGATGATTTACAATTATGATAGATGTAAACATCAAAACTGTTCTTCTCGGGAGTTCAAATGTTGGAAAGACTAGCTTAGTTCGCCGTTTTGTCGAGAATAAATTCGTGGATTCGCTTGAATTTACTTCGGTGAGTATCTCAAATATAGTTGCTATAGTATAAGACGTACCTATTCTGTCCTACAATTTTTATTTCTCATAGACCATAGGTGGTGCCTTCATTTCAAAAGAAGTCTTCTCCACAAATGACCGAAGGATTTTATTATGCATTTGGGATACTGCGGGGGAAGAAAAGTTAGTATCTAAAAATATTTCTCAATTATTCAGGGATTTGTGACTGTCGGAATCAGGACGATTTTGAAGATATCAGATGTCTAATTTTTGATTTTTATGCTTAGGTACGAATCTATCACGAGAACGTTTTATAGAAGTGCCAACGCTGCCATCGTATGTTACGATGTTACATCGGCCAAATCGTGGCACCGAGCAAGGAGATGGGTTTCTGAATTGCGTCATTTTGAAGAAGTAAGAAGAAATTCACCGAATCCATAAATGACGTCTAAATGTGTTATCTCCTAATTATACCTCTCATTTTTATATTTTTCTTTTTGTAGAATTGTGTGATATATTTGTGCGCCACGAAACTGGATTTAATTAAGGAAAAGTCTGTAGCGAAAGAAGTTTCGGATGAAACAATCTCTGCTTTCATGTCAGGTAGGTAAATTCATTCGTACATTTACCGAATGATTGTACGCGGCGCATAAATTGATTTTTTTTTGGACTTTCATTTCCAGATGTAAAGATAAGGAAACATTTCAAAACTTCTAGTAAATCGGGAGAAAACGTCGGTGAGTTATCTAACGTGATGTAATTTTTAACGTCGAGTGTTCGGAAAATAGTATGTAATCTTATGACACCGTCCGTACTTTTTTGTTGAAGAATAGAAATTTTCAATGGTGGTAGTCATATCTGAAGGGAAATTTTTACCGTATCCAGGAATGTTTTTAAAAAATGTTCAATTCTTTTAGAAAATCGCTTCTCAGGTTCAGGTTGCGTCAAAAGTTTTTATCTACCATAGAAAACGATGGCTTATGACTCATCGTGTTTACAAATATTTTACGTAGTTTATCTGTCGCTGAATTATTTACTTCTTTCCATTACACGTGCTCATTGTGAAAAATGACTCAGATTACAAATGATGATTTCGTAATGGAGATTATTACAAGACTCGTTCTACTTTCGTCAGATTTGACACAACAAACATGAGTTCATGATTTCAAATTGTTCAAATCACATTTTCACGTGTTTTCTTCATCTTTGATTCAGGTTTTTCGAAAAAAATAGATCACGAGGCAAGAACCAGACTTTTTTAGGAGGGTTAGTGAAACCTAACACTCAGAGAAATTCTTAGAAGCGATTGGATCGTAACGACCAGCGATCAAGAAAAATCTATGTATTATGAATATGGATAAATTAAAAAAAAAAGAAGTCAATGAGAATTATTTACGATAAAAAGAATAAAATTATGGACGGTCCACAGGACAAAATTTTGGAGCGTCTAAAACTTTTATTTCAGCCTCACCTTTTTCGTATTTCTAATTCTGACTCAGTAAAAGTGTAAATTCAACAAAAAATTTTTGGACGCTTCTTAATGAATTTCTTATTAAAGGAATGGTAAAAAATCTCCCAATAATTCATTTATCGATCTATCTTCTTTCTCGTTGCAGGGGATATGTTTCTAACCATCGCACGAGACTACGTGGACCTTAATAAAAATACAATCTTTCAAAATCAGAATATTTCTCTACAAAATACTTCTACGAATAAAGGATGTTGTTTTAGCTCTTAAACAAATTTGCTCTTCCACTTATTACATTCAAACCGATCTTTTAATTTTTATTATTGAGAACATTTACCTGTTTTGTGATATGATACTGCGTATTTTATAATTTTCATTATCATTTTTCATCAACTACTTTTTTGTATTTTATATTTCTCGTAGTTGTTAACTTCTACTTTATTGTTACCATAACGAATGAAAGAATATACGCTCAAATATTGTATAGTAAGTTATTTTAAAATTTACCTCTTTTCTTCTTCATCATTTGATTTGTTTGGATGTGATTATTTTATCGCCAGCATTTTAGAAATGCTAAATTATATTTTTTGAAGTAAAAATGTGAAAAGCTTATCGCAGATACCGTGATAGATACCAATGAGTCGCGTAACAATGGCTGATGTAACCGATAAATTATTGGAATTGTCGATGTGAGGTTTCGAAAAGTTGATAGGAGATCGTGTACATAATAAATGTGACCCTTGCCATTTGACGTTTTGGGAAAGAGAGAAAAAAAATGTGCGTTATTGTTTGTAAAAACCCGATAGTTCATGGGGGAGGGGGCTCACTCGTTCCGCTCCTTCACTCCTTTTCTTGGTATAAGGTGGTCAGCAAGGGCTGATTCGCCCAAATTTCCCTTTTCCTAAGCCTTTTTATGTCCATGAACCCTGATTTCCATTTGACAACTGGTCTCGCCTACATAAATACCATTCCAGTCTTTACAAGCTATGCTAGGGTGTGGACTCCGCTCTTCTCAATAGGCTAGACAGGGTCATTGATAAGCCCTTTTACAGTAGTTGGGTTATAAAAGACCGGCCGGAAGCCTAAGGGGCGGAGTGTGCGACTCAAATTTGAAGAAAATGTCTTTTAAAATGAGCTCTACTATCTCGGCAGGAAACGCGGGGGAAGGAAGTAGTTGGATCAAGGCAATTCCGCGTAATCTTCAAACGGACTACAAGGTCAATGTCCGAATTGTCCTCATTCAAGGTAGCCAAGTATTTTATAATTAGTTTCTTTTGGAAAGCTGACAGGTTATGTGGGTTGCGGGTCAGCTGATGAATAAAGCTATCGAACGCCGAACTTGTGGGCAACAAGGCAAAATGACGAGCCGTGGATGACAATATCGGTCCAAGTATCTTTTCTATATATTGAAAACTCATGGACACCATCTGTTCAATCTATAACGCCGTAAGATAAAGGAGAGTACGAATTTTATACCTGAAAAGAGGGTATACTCATAGATGAGCAAAAACCTACCCCATTCTGTGCACTGCCCTCTCGCTTTTCTAGACTCTCTATCGAAAATGTAAAACCCGTTCTTCATGGCGATCAGTAGGAAACAAAACAACGCACGAGATTGTACACCATCTCTTTCTGAGATAGTGAGGTCCAAGAAGTTGATATCAGAGCCCCAAATTTCCAAAGTAAATTTAATGGAGGGATATTGAATATTAAGATACTCAAGAAACTCACTAAGGAGATCTTGTGGACTGGTCCATGCACATTGAACTTCACCGACATACCTGTGCCAATAGTGCACGCAATTCAGGAATACTTGGCTCAAGAAGAAGAGGTCAGCCTCAAACTTGGACATGAAGATCTCCGAAACAGCCAACTTCTTCAGGGAACTCGAAATATTTCCCATTAAATTTGCAAAAACTGGGGGACCAGCACACATTGAGTAAATTGAAAAATCCTTGTAACTCTTCGTGAGAAGTATTAGATTGAATGAAAAGGTCACCCAAATGTTGCATATAGCAATGGCTCTCGATATGTTAGGGAATAGGCCGACTACTTCAAAGGAGCACAGGAAGAGGGTCTGGAGGAAAATTAAATTTAGTGGACCGAATTAATTCCCAAGGTCGTGGTCGTGCAGACGCCCAAACGCATATTTTGAGATTGGGGTAGGGGCAGAGAAAAGACATGAAACTTGTCAGAAAGTGACAAACACACGTTTGACACTTACCTTTGTAATTGAGTGATATTCATGTCATTCTACAGCTAACGAGCTTTAAAGGCTTGCGCGTGCAACTGGGTCCACGGATGGTAACGGTTGAACGAGGATGGATTTTGAACTGCGCACCTTGTATATAAATCAGTGTCTAAGGCTCAGAACTGTTATTTCTTCTGGTTCTTTTCGGTTCCGGGAATGACTAAAATTGAAGGTTGCGGGTTCTTTTGAGTTCTGGTTCCAATTAGAAAATACCGGTTCTCATTTTTTGTCTTTTTCCAAAGGGTTTTATACTGGTTCTGGGTTTCATTACCCGGGAAAAAAAGTGATTTCAAATTTTGTATTTTTGAAATCTTTGCGAAAATCTCCTAGTTTTTAAAGATGAGGGAGAGAATAGCCATGAGTTGAAAATTGTTCGTTCTTCTCATTGTACAATCTCTTGTGGAATAGACGCACGGAACGGTCGCGGTCTCTGAACCAGAAAACAGAGAAGGAGAACTCCAAAAGCCCGACGGAGAAGAACTGATCAATTTTTGGCACATTTTAGTCCAAAACTCAGCTAAGGGAAGACATAGACATTTATTTAATTGCTTTGTAATTGGCGTAAATTTTAGATGAAATTGATAAAATTTATGTACCGTACATTCGAACTAGCTATACAGGGTGGGCCAAAAAGATGTTAACAGTTGCGAACGAAAAACTCCGGGAGGACTCCGCGGCAATTTCGTGGAGTTTCTCGGTTGACTATTAACATCTTTTTGGCGCACCCTATATAGCCCAGTAGAATTACAGTAAATAAGTGCTTTGAAAAAAAAGTGTCCATCAAAGCTTTTATTGCTGAAAAAAGTTGGCCTTGGTGTCCTTATTATGAGGTAAAAACCCATCGTCCCACCCTTTGCGGAAACCGTTAAAAAGGAGGCTCATTTGGCACTTTTCCTGGTTTTTCCAATTTTTCTCGAAAAGTATAAGATTAAGAGCAGAAATATCTCAGTACAAAAAGATTTTTCATAAAATTTACCATCAAATAGAGTCATTAGGTACTTCTTTGGTTACGATAATTTGACGCTGTATAACAATATCTACAAATTTACTGTTTTCAGAAATTTTCAATTTTTCGAGTCCTTTCTTCACGTTTTTCTGATTTTTTTCAAAAAATTTGCGATTTAGAGGAAATCCCCAAAAAATTTACCATCAAGTAATGCCATCACTCACTCGGTTACAATAATTTGAAGCTACATAACGTACTCTTGAACTTCGTTTCTTACAACATGATTTCATCTTTTGACAAAGATGACTAGGTATTCAATTGCCATTGTACTCATATGCGAGCCAAGTTTGCAGCTCATTTATTGTACCTGTGAATAGCGTTTGTAATATACGAGTAATTCCACAAGAGGACTGAGAACATTTTTGCAATGACGTATTTTCCCTCCAAATCTAAAACTTTTTCAGGAAAATCAGAAAAACATAAAGAAAAAATTTGAAAATCCGACAATTTCCAGAAACAGTAAATTTTCAGATATTGTTATATGGCTTCACATTATTGTAACCGAGTGAGTAATGACTCTACTCGATGGTAAATTTTATATGGAAAATCTTTTTGTACTGAAATTATTTTCCTCTAAATCTCAAACTTTTTGAAAAAAATCGGAAAAATATGAAGAAAAGACACAAAAAATCAAAAATTTCTGAAAACAGTAAATTTGCAGATATTGTTCTACAGCGTCAAATTATCGTAACCGAAAAAGTAATGACTTTGTTCGATGGTAAATTTTATGGGAAATCTTTTTGTACTGAGGTATTTCTGCTCTAAATCTCATATTTTTCGAGAAAAATTGGAAAAACCAAAAAATATGCCAACTGAGTCTCATTTTCAAGGGGTTCTGCAAAGGGGAGGGGGGGATGATGGATTTTAACCACATATCAAGGACATCATGGCCAACACTTTCCCGCAATAGAAGGTTTGATGGACATTTTTTCAAAACGGTAATTCTACTGGGCTTCAAATCTACAAAATTTGCATCTCAATGTTATCTTTAATTTGTGTCCGTACCCATTTTTCTACAACTTTTCTGAGCCTAGTTATGGACCAAAATGTGCCAAAAATCGACTAATTTATAAAAATTTTTAAAATAAGAAATTGAAAAATCCCTTACTTGGCCCCTTCTAAGCTTCATAGGGATATTCAAATTTTTTCCCCCGGAATCAGCCTTAAATTTCACTTTCAAATCAGATAATATACGAGAGTTTGAACTTTTTGAGGATTTTGACGCATCTTGATCCATAACTTGGTTCAGAAAAATTGTAGAAAGTTGGGTAGAGGCACAAATTTTGAATAAAAACAAGACATAAATTTTGTACATTCGTTTTGGGTTTACAGATTTAGCGCAAACTTTCATTTGACTGGTAACATCATTTTTTGCCTCATTCTGTACAGACATGGTGTATACATATTTATAGTCAATGATACAACGTTTTGCATTTTTGAGCTACAACAAAAATTCAGTCCAAATCTACATTAACTGTTGACATCTTTTTGGCGGACCCTGTATACATTTTTTTAAATGTTTGAATTTCAAGAAAAAAAATTGAAAATAATAGTAATTCACATTTCTTACATCTTGTACTATACTAGCTCGAAGTTGATTTGAAATAGCGCAACACTAGCGTGACTTGCGACGTTTTTTAAAAAGTAGTTTCCAATTAGATAAGGTTTCCAAAAGTCTCCACTAGATGTCAGTCAGTTTCAGTCTCACTCTCAGTCCGGAAGAATGAAGGAAACGTGCACTCTTCAGCTTGATGCTCGTTCGCGCCACCGCCTTCACAGTGTTTCGAGTCGTTCACGTTTGCACCTGAATTATCTATCCGAGTGGTTTTCGTTTCATCCCAGTGATCCCACTTTTCATTCATTTATTATTATTTTGTTTCTTGTTTTGCCGTCCGCGACCGCGGCTTACCTTCGACAGTTTCGTAGTTCCACGATGAGCGCGATCACGGTGCTGGCTGAATTGAAAAAGTGAATAGTGCCTTTCGGTTCGAATTCCGGACGTACTTTTTAATTAGAATCTTATTTTTGGTTGCATAGTTTCGAGCTTACAAATCGTATTCCGCATATCTTCATCATGTAAAGGTGAGTGTTGTAGCTTCACAATATTCTTCTGTAGCAATTTGAGAATACTCCGCGTTTATCTTCGATGATAAAGTTCCTAATTTATGTCCCTGGTGTTGAGAGAATTGATAATATTTATTTTTCTATCGGAGAATGGTATATCTGTGTTTGATTAGAAAAACGTTCAGTATTGTCTCGTAAACATGATCGTACCTAATCATATCTTCTTTTTCTAACTACCCTATCAGTTGAATATTCACCCCGGGTTCATCGTTACGAGTTGTTTATGTGTTTTCATGTGTTTCATGATTCCTTATCAGCCTTATATGCAACGAGTGTGTAGAAACACCCTGGAAATTCTCGAAAAAAATTCAAAGGAGTGCTACAGTTTACGCGATACTGATAAAAATCCTTTCAAAGGAAGTCTCGCGACTCTCAAATGCTATATAGTTATCGGATCAATATTCTCGTCGAGGGTTTGAAGGCGGTGGTGGCGGTGGTAACCCACGCAACATTCGTCGCGATGCGATGTCGTTAAAATGCCGTTTTTATTTCTCGCGCGGTTAACGAGTAATGAAGCTGAAAATGTCACTATTTTTCTTCTTGTTGCGGGAAATGCCACTGATAAGGACTTCTTACTTTCCCAAACATAGCGGCGGCGTGTTGCACTTCGAAATTCCTGTATAGGTTGTGCGCGTCTATTTTTCTTCAACTCTCGGCTGTGTCACAGGAGCCAAAAACAGTAGGGTTTAATTACAACATATGTGCGTGACATAATTACAAATTTTCTACGAGCCTTAATTGTTGTGAACCCACAATGACCTCGTCATTCGTATCCGACAATGTGCGTTTCTGTTGGAGCGCGCGGATGCTATGAATTCCTGGAAGTTAAAGTTGAGACAGTACAGTTGTAAGGTTATCTTCGGTACATAGTGGAGACAGATAGAAATTATTATACAGTAGAATGCAAAAGCGAGATGTTTCATGCATGAATGAACTACAGTATTGCAAGTTTCTTACATTTTGGTGACACGCGGTGAAACCGAGCGAAGAGATATGTCGCCCGTCGCTAGAAGTTGAATCTGACTTTTGCGGACTGCACAAGCAGTCGGGGTGGAGGTCGCTGTTAACGTAATCGACTCGGTGAGATGAGAAGAAGGTTCAAAATGCTCGTCCGAACCTTTTTCACTATTAACATGAGGGCTGTAAAGTACGCTTCACCTCTTATCCTGTACTAAAAGTTATCTTGTAACGAGAGAAATTAGTCTTTCAACTTGACTTGTCAGTAACAATTGTCTTTCATGGAAGTTAATTTTCGATGTTTTGGTCAGTATTTTTCTATCATACTGTTGAATTCGAAAACGTGTACAAGTACCAGAGTTGTAGAAAGAAGATGCCACTTGTAGTCGAGAACACCAACGGGCGACGTTACTGAGAAAACGAGTGAGCTCGGAAATTAAAACTAGATAATCACTAATGAGCATTATATCATAGTACCGGTAATCCAATTTCCAGTGGACCATATTAGCTAGGTGTCTATTAGTTTATGATCTTGTTTACTATTGCATCGTGAAGTAATCATTACCTAACGATCTCTTCCTCTTCCAGCGCAATATGTTTGTGTTTGGCAATTTCTTTTCGCGAAAAGCGTATATTTTGATTCATCGATGTCGGGCAATAAGCAGTGGAGTTGATTCGAAGGTAGCGTGTACTTACTGCTTATGCTTTCTAAATCACGACGTAGGAAAAGGATTACTCTTTGCACTAGATTTTGTGAGGGAAATACAATACAGTTGATCCACGATATGTTGTAGACAGGCGGATTTGGGAAAACTAAGGAGCTCAAGAGAAAGCTTACCGCAAGTCGAGGAAGATTGATCAACTTTTTCTATAATTTGAGTTCAGACCTCATAGTAACATGTACCGTCGACATGGTGTATAACGGTGCTATCAAATGTCCCAACCCTGAAGGTCGAAGTTTGGACGATTGGATCCTACGGCAACCCACAGGGCAAGGGGATGATGACATTTAATGTTGAGGACTCCGCCGACGAAAGTCGCCTTCAATGTTCCAAGGTGCTATCACTATTGGCGTTCTATGCTATTGTAGGTTCTAAAGGTTCTGTTGATTAGTTCCGGTAGGTCATTTTCTCGATACTAAATTTCAGGTGATGATGATTAGTGCTCTCATCTCCGAAGTACACACTTCTTTCGAAATAGACGATTATCGACGCATTATGAAAGTAAGCTCTGTAGTTGTGACGTGGGTTGCCCAGAGATTACGAGCGTAAACGTCAATGTATTGTAGAGGAGGGAGGGGAGGGGTCACGTTCCTAATCTCAAATGACTGGTCTTACATAAGGGACTACCCCAAAACCCTATCGAACTTTTGTGGAAAGGAGAGGCATACCAGCGATTTTAAATTACTTGCAAGCTACAAAATGTATAATGAAAAGTTTGAAAAGAACACTAATTTTGCTGGAAGTGGTCATGAAAATGACCCAATTTATGACTTCAAGTACCGATTTTTATTACTTGTTCATTGTGAAAATTGACGATTGTTTCTAGTACATCAAGGATTATTTGAAACGTCCGAAAAGATTGAGCAAACATTGATTTTTCTTCTGGCAGTAATGAAAAATATTCACTTGGGGTAGGGGGCTGTACTGTTTTCAATGGCAATAAGCATAAAAAACGACGTGAAAATAATATGAACTTTTCAACCAACTTTTGTTGACATTTTGGTGTCGAGACGGGGGAGAAGAACGCTTGAATCGTCACACTTCCAATCCTAAATGACCTTGACGTAGTCTAATCTAGTCGAATTCTTCTAACTTTGGGTCATGACGTCACTAGTTGAGCACGTCGTCAAGTCTTGTTTTCAAGTTCCACCTAACTTACAAGTGTAGCTCGATGGTCGAAAATATTTTAAGTCTTTCGACATTTTCTCGAGACGTCATGAAAGTTGGACGCGAATACGCTCGCGGGCGTTATCTGAGAATAATTTTCTAGTAAAATGGATAGCGGGCTCCTCGTTAAAAACTGTCCATGGCGAATGGGCCATCAATAATCATAGAATCTGAAGAAATATTGAAATCTACACCCTCTGTCCACTGTCTATTTGTCTTGATTTAGAGGGAGGAGTGTGGATGTAGAATTTTAGCTTTTGTGATAATTCTGTGCTGTCTTCTCATTCTCTTGCGATTCATTTGAATAATATAACATAACTAAAATACTTTATTTTTATATTATAATTTGAATTTTGATTTGAATATTTAAATTTAGTGATAAATTTATTTTATAAATATAATTTCATTATAAATTTTATGAATTTTTATTTTATATCAATTTCAAATTTTTATAAATTGAATATTTATTTAAAAAGTTATGATGATATTATTTTGAAAAAATAAAGATCTTGATTAAATTTTATATTGACAATAATAATGTTTTTTTGAAGTAAAGATTCATTTTCAATAAGTTGGAGATTCATTTTTTTGAATCTTGATAAATAATGAATTCAACTTTATAAAATTTTAAATATCAATTAAAAAAAAATTATTAATGAATAATAATTGATAAAAAAATTGAAAAATTGAAAAATTACTATAAACTAAATCAATAAAAATTATTCGCTTTTGTTGCATGTGCAGCGCCACCCTGGACCCTGCCTCCATCATGGAGTGGATTTATAAATTTTGATTTGAATATTTAAATTTAAATTTAATAATGAATATACTCCATAAATATAATTTTATTGTTAATTTCGTAAATTTTTATTTTATATTAATTTCAATTTTTTTGATTAAATTTTTGATTAAAAAGTTGTAATGATATTTTGAAAAACTAAAGATCTTAATTAAATTTTATATTGAAAATATGTTTTTTTAAACTAGAGATTCATTTTCAATAAGTTGAAGATTTATTTTTCCGAATCTTGATAAAAAAATAATAAATTCAACTTTATAAAATTTTGAATATCAATTAATAAAAAAATTATTAATAAATAATTGATAAAAAACGTATAAAAATATAAAAATTAGTATAAATTAAATCAATAAAAGTTATTCGCTTTTGTTGCTTGTGCAGCGCCACCCTGCCTCCATCATGGAGTGGATTTATAAATTTTGATTTGAATATTTAAATTTAAATTTAATAATGAATATACTCCTTAAATATAATTTTATTGTTAATTTTATTAAATTTTTATTTTATATTAATTTCAATTTTTTTTATTAAATTTTTAATTAAAAAGTTATATTGATATTTTGAAAAAATAAAGATCTTAATTCAATTTTACATTGAAAATAATTTTTTAAACTAGAGATTCATTTTCAATAAGTTGAAGATTTATTTTTCCAAATCTTAATAAAAAAAGAATAATAAATTAAACTTTATAAAATTTTGAATTTGCGAAATACAGAGCGGTGGCGCTGCAGGTGGCGATTTACAGAAACTGGACGAGAAGGTGATTGTGTATTTTTTGCCATAAGAAGATACACTCATAAAATCAGCTCCAACTCGTTTAATATGAATTTCTATCAAAAAGTACAGAGAGCAAAAATTATAGCTGGCAAAATCTTCTTTCTGAATAACCCCATTTGGAATTTTTTTCAGAACTTTTTTCATCATCATCACCTTCTCGTCTCAATTCACCAATCAAAGAGCCCGCCGATAGATAGCGCATCATTCGATGTATTTTGCGAATATCAATTAATAAAAAAATTATTGATAAATAATTGATAGAAAAAATGAAAAAAATAGAAAAATTGGTATAAGTTGAATCAATAAAAGTTATTTGCTTTTTTTGCATGTGCGGCGCCAGCGCCGCCCTGCCTCCATCATGGAAAGGGTTTATAAATTTTGATTTGAATATCTAAATTTAAATTTAATAATGAATTTACTCCGTAAATGTAATTTTATTAAATTTTTATTTTATATTAATTTCAATTTTTTTGATTGAATTTTGAATTAAAAAGTTATAATGATACTGTATTTTGAAAAAATAAAGATCTTAATTAAATTTTATATTAAAAATATGTTTTTTTAAACTAGAGATTCATTTTCAATAAGTTGGAGATTCATTTTTCCGAATCTTAATAAAAAAAAATAATAAATTCAACTTTATAAAATTTTGAATATCAATTAATAAAAAAAATATTAATAAATAATTGATAAAAAATGTATAAAAATATAAAAATTAGTATAAATTAAATCAATAAAAGTTATTTGCTTTTGTTGCTTGTGGAACGCCACCCTGCCTCCATCATGGAAAGGGTTTATAAATTTTGATTTGAATATTTAAATTTAAATTTAATGAATTTACTCCGTGAATGTAATTTTATTAAATTTTTATTTTATATTAATTTCAATTTCTTTTATCAATAGACTGTTTTCCTCTGACGTCATACGGTTGATAACGATTGGTCAGAGTACCTGTTCTGGTGTTTACAAGCCTCTCAAATCTGTTGACTCCCATAAGAATAACAAAGGGAGCAAAGATCATCAGGTAAATAAACGAGAGCTCTGCGATGAATTTTGGTTATAATCGAAATAATTATTTTATAGGGTTCCTAGAACTTATTCATAAGGCTCTGGATACTAAGGAATTATTTATTCACAATAAGTAACACAGTGATCTTTGCTCTTTGTGCTTTTCTTATGGGAGTCAGAAGGTCCGTTGGCCAAGTAGGTCATGTGATGTACGATTTTGACGTTACCAGGAAAACAGTCTATTAATAAAAAAATTATTGATAAATAATTGATAAAAAAATATAAAAATATAAAAATTAGTATAAGTTAAATCAATAAAAGTTATTCGCTTTTTTTGCATGTGCAGCGCCGCCCTGCCTCCATCATGGAGTTGGTGCGGGTTGCGTATGCATTTAATGTTGTTTCCTCCAACACCAAAATCGACCTTTGTGGGTATAAGTTCAATGTTGGAAGAATCTACTCGGCAACCGCCAAGTTGCAGTGCCTCCAGGCTCGCAAAATATGGGAACACATAACAACACCACACCACCTTACATATATAGTAGATTGCTGTCAAGTCTCTTCTTCCCCTGTCCTCGAGGATGGTCTTCCTCGCCTTCCTGTACGTTTGGATGTAGATGGTACGGAGGTGTCGAGTAGGCCGTAGCGTGGTTCTGCATTTACCTATTTCATTCCTGGTCCATCTTTTTCATAACGATGGCTGCAAATGCAGATACCTGGTCCATGCTTCTTTGGAACCTAGTATGGTGAATACCGGACTACTCGGAGGCAGCGCTTCATCCACTCCAATCTCTCGGAAAGACTAACTAAGTTTCCACTCTCAATAAGGTGTGCTGTGGTCCATCATCCCACCCTTGGTGTCACAGTGCAAACGCGTTGCATGCTTAGCTTTCTTAAACTTCTCATGGAGGTATTGGTTGAAGCAGCCATGGCCGCTTAACCTCTGCGTCAGGTAAAAGTTCAACCAACCATACTCTCGGTTCATCCACTCATTAAGGACGCGCACCAACACCCGGGTTGCACATTCCGTTTCTCAAGCCAGGAGCGTCTGTCCTTCTGCTTGACCCGTAAATGCTGTAAATATTGAAACAATTGTTATCAGTTCACGTATGTCTTCTTGCTTCCTCGCAATCTACCCAATACATTTTCTGTTTTTCTTTCATTTCATGATAAATACTTTTCCTCCTGTAAATACCATTGTAGAATTATTGGTTTTGGAATGTGATGGTCGAATGCTAACCTCTACTGCGAGGTGACAGAATTACAATTGCAAAGCTTGGAATTGAATGCAGTACCACATTTTGCAAATATATGAGTTCGGACTATCCTTTCTCTTCTATGGACTACGAAGCTTCACATTTTCCTAGTGTAGATAGACTGTGCCTATACCCGTTGAGAAGCAAGCTTCGTCATGGAAAAATTATTCTGTGCCCTGTCGTCCTCAGAAAGTTCGATATTAATGCATGCTTTCGATACATATTCATCGAATGCTTCATTTGAAAGAGAAATTTTGGCCAGAACATTTGCGTGTACCTAGATTCGTTCTCCATTTTATCAGATTTTAGACTCGTTTTACATTCGTAGGATGCTTCCCACTCGTGGTCTATGTTCACAAAGCGAGCGTCGACAGTCATGCTCTGATTTTATTTTCATTATACCTCCACGGAATACACTGTTATAATGTGTATAATTAAACTTCTGGAATTACTGTACATTTAAACGCAGAGAATTTTTTACATCTTCATAATGTCGATACCAGCACGTGCTCGATGTTGTAGACTTTGAATCAATCGGTAGTCGACAGAATGAAAAACGAGTTTCGCGCACGCACATAGTATTCAAAGACAAAATTTGCTAGCTATCTAAATATTATTCGTTGGACCTATAAAAGATAGATATTCGAGAACAAATGAGCTCTCTTGTGTACCCTCAGGCGACGAAAAATTTCCCAAGTGTCGTAAAGTCGATATCTAAAGCAACTTTTTGGCTACCCCCCGAACGCTTTTATAATTATGAAGTAAAACTTTTCGGGTTGTAGGAAGATGAAAATTTGTGCTTCATCGTTGATTGGATACGGTCATGTTCGGTAAAATTTCACGCGGGAACTGCCGATAGCGGCAATCTATTTTACATTTCTAAATAGGTAAACGGTCCCGTATCCCTCATTTCTAATGCAGCAATCGGAAGAATTTCTCGCAGCAAATCGACCGTTATTGACCTTTACATCGCTTCCCCGTGGCGTCGTCGTTCGCAAAGGAAGTTACTCGCGTACGACGAAGGAAATGCAATAATTAAAACGAGTTCCAGAACGGTTTTTCGAACAACGTCGTCGTGACTCGACGGAATTTATATCGAATTGTTGACGCGTTTTCCGTCAAAAAATAACAGTCTTTCAACGACTAATTACGTTACTTCGGCGCAGAATAATGGAGAGTAAATGAAAGAAAGTGAAATGTATAACTTTTAAAACAGATTCGTATAAATATTTTAATTGTTTCTCGTAATTTGAAAAACTTCCGTTATTATAATTACGAATTGTAGGAATTTCAAAGCTTTTTTTTTCTCTTCATCTCCTGAACGAGATGATATAAATAATTGTCATTTTTCTATTACCGAAAGATTTTGGATTCATAAGGCGTAGAACGTTATCTGCGTTCGATGTTGATGAATTACCGTAGAAAAAAAGCGCCAGAACATTCGACGCCAGCGAAATATCTAGAATGAATAGAATGTACGCGAGTCGGTAAAGATATCCATCTTGGAAATTCGACGTAGCGTCGAGTAATAAATTTTTTTACCGCAATTAAAGAAAAAAAAAATCTGCTCAATTTATCGCGTATCGCTCGTTTACAACGCATTAATATCCGGCCGACAAGTTTGGTGTGCTGGAAAGGGTATTAAAGGGCGCTGACGCTGCGATCCTCCGCTCCACGATAAAGAAAGTCTTGTCTAGAACTACTACATCTCCACTATTTTCAATTCCATTAAACATGGCTTTCTACTATATCTGGACAGGGACCGTGCCAGTTGGGAATTATGGGAAAAAAAATGGCGAAAGAAACAAGCATTATTTACGATGAGAATTTGTAGAACAACTCGAATTGAAGATCGTGATAGCATTCAAAGGTTGCTTGTTAATAATTTGATATTTCGAGTAATCATTTCAATCTTAGATGAAAAATGATGCGCTTTCACCCCTCTCTCCCTATCCATGTCCACACCCAGGCCAACTCTATTCTAGACTTTATGATTTCATCGCTCGAAAGAGATATCTCAGTCTATGTTGCCACTTTTACTCTCTCTAAAGCCAGATCGTCTCACACATTGTGAGTGCCCTTCCCTTCAATCTTTTTATTCATCTTCACTCGTCTCCTCCTCTGCTTCATTTGATTAGTGATCAAAAATCCCAGGTAATACACTTGCTGACAGTTGAAGATGGGTTTCCATGAGAAGTCTGATTGTGATGTTCTTTTTCCCATGTACCGCTAGTGGAATTCGCAATCAACTTAATTCTCTTTATTCACTTGTTCATATCAGCTGTCACAAAGAAGTTTCATAGTGTATATTCTGAATTATTTGTGTCCTAACGACATCTCTTTAGTTCGCGAGCTTTGTGAGCCGGAAACTTGCCAAAACTAGGAACTCGAAAATCAAAAGTATAGAGGCTGAATCAATGTTTTTCAAACTTCGGCACGTTTTTCCATAACTCGATATTCCCGCAACTCAGCATTCCCGAAACTCCGAACTTTGTCTCAAATTTTTCTACGTTTTGACATTTTCATGTTCTGATTCCCGATATATTAGATACCCATACAAGGCCTCAGCTCTCTTTCCCAGAAGTGCGGTTTCGGGAGATGGAAGTTTCGACCTTCCGCATAAGGACTCGAGTGAATGTCGCCAGTCTTTACTGAGGAACTCCCGGGCTCTCCTGTTTCCAAAATTTTCTTATTGATGAAAATGAGCTGAGAAAGCGAGACGCAACAAGTCCTTTCTTCCCCCTTCTGAAATGACACGTATTTATTCGCGGCGGAGTGTACTGAACTTTTACGAGCTTTCGGCCTCTGTTACCGCGTAAAAATGGGAAGCGGCGTTCTACGGCGACTTGAATTTCCGCTTGTGAACGCTGCTACACGAATAAATCAACCAAAGGATAGTCAGTCACAAGCTGACAAGAATAAGGATAGGAACGCTGGAGGAAAAGGCAAGGAACTGAGGCTGAATGAATAGGTGCAACAAAGGTAGAGGAGAGAAGGTAAGAGAAGAGAAAGGGAGGAAGACAAGAAGGGGGAAGTGGATTGATAAAGGACGGAATTAGGAGGAATAAGGAATTGCGGCGAAAAGGTAACCAATAATACCCTGACTCGGATGCGAATAATTGAGGACAGTAAAACCTGCCCTAGTAAGCCTGGCAGATTCCAGGGTCTCTACGGCGAGGCGTCTGCAAAAGGAACTTTCCGAGTAAATAAGTTTTTTGGTACCGGCACGTTGTGCCTATGGGTAGTAAGATGTCTAGAAAATGGAGAAATAGAAGGTTTTTCGTCCTTCGAGAAATTTGAGTTTACCATAGACTAGCATCATACGCCATCTCACTATATTTTCTCCAATTTGCAGTAATTTCCAAAAAATTCTCACCCAATCGGACAGAACTTTTCCCTATGTACAAGATGGACTTTTTCTACAAAAAATTTGAATATTCTCGGGGAGGATCCGGTCTGGCCTCTGGGCTTGTATTATGCATATTATATGAACATTCTGGAGGAGGATTCCGTTTGGCCCGATTCTTTCATTAAACTTGAATATTTTTGGGGAGGATTCAATCTGGGTCAATTTCTCTATTAAACTTGAATATTATGGGGGAGGATTTGGTCTGGCCCGATTCCTCATCTAAAGGTTATGAAAACGAGAGGTCGCGGCTTTGATTGCCGCTTGGGCCAGGAGACTTTTTCATCATATTTTGGCATGTTTCATGTCTTCAGTCTCACCGTGTTAGAAAATACACGAGCAGGACTGCTTAGTCAATTGCAAAAAACGAACTCTTCAAATTGATTGGCTTGGGGTATCAGTTAACGGCTACCCAGTGTGATGCCACGATTAACCCTAATCGCAGCATCCCATTTA
Organism: Aspidiotus destructor; assembly: GCA_035079395.1. Classification (NCBI taxonomy): domain Eukaryota; kingdom Metazoa; phylum Arthropoda; class Insecta; order Hemiptera; family Diaspididae; genus Aspidiotus; species Aspidiotus destructor. The sequence continues at coordinate 28,314,156 of JAVHKZ010000001.1, read as the reverse complement.
TCGATGAAAAGAAAATTAAATTGTCGAAGTCTCATATACGAATTTTAGTCAAAATAAAGTACACTTGTAGATAGGAAAATGTACCGCTAGGTTTCAATGTAATAACATACGCGATTATTCATACGAATGCGCGTAGCGCCACCTCATTTGACGTATAAATCGTCATCATCTGCGAAACCAATAATACGATAATTTTCTTCCCTCTCTGTGCGAAATTACCAGCTCCTAAATCGAACATCCAATAATGTATATTTTCCCCAACTTGTAAATTAGACCAGCCCCAAAAGCTAATTAACTTTAAGAGTACGAAATGTAACTTGAATTAATCTTGATCCTACGCTAGCTGAAGAAGAAACCTGTCAGTATATCAGTATTCGTATATTCAATTGTAAATTTGCACTTGTCGTTTTAATTGTCGAAAATAATAAGAAGTCAAAGAAAACCAGATCGGAATTTATTTATTTATTAAATATTCGTTTTATTGTTCACTCAACCACTGCAAAACCATTGCTTCTAAACTAACTGATTCCGATACTACACCCAGTATCATTGGCTAGCTAATTTCATGAGAAAAATTCGAGGCCATTGCAGCGAGGAACCCGAAACCTCCCGCGCTCGCGATCACGTTGGCGCAAAAATGCCCCCTCAGAAAATGAGTTGGCTGGGCTCTTTTCTTTGATATAATGAAAGCTGGAAATTGAAATTTTCCAAGTCCCTAAAGTAGGTCAAGGTCATTGATGACGCCCGGACGCGGACATTTTCTGAGGATGTAATCCCCTCTACAAGATGGATAGTGGGTTAAATTGAAATTTTTTCAAGCCCTCTTCAAGTAGGTCAAGGTCAAAATCAAGGTCATTGATGACGTCATAAAGCATCCCGGCTGGAAGTTGAAACTTTCCAAGTCCCTAAAGTAGGTCAAGGTCGCGGGTTCTTTGCTAAAAAGAATAGCTAATGGCTAAAAGCTAAAAGCTAACGGCTTAAAAAGGGGGAGGGGGTCGCTCCGATGTAGTGGGGTAAGGAGTGGGGGAGAAAAAGAATTAGCCATTAGCAGTTCCAGTTTGACAGATTTCATTAGCTAGGTAACGGCTAGCTAATTTTGGATGAAAATTGCTTGGCTAACGGCTAATGGCTTTGGCTTAGCTGAGTAGCCCTGTGCACGAGTTAACCCCCGCCCCTCCCTCCCACTTTCCCGTATTTATACCCCGTGGGTGATTCAGAAATTTCCGAGTACAGCTCGACTCTCGAGCTATATATGTGATAGATCGGAGAGGAACTTAGAAGAATTTCGACGGGGGACTTGAAAAAATTTCGACTCTTGAGCTATACATGATAGCTGAATTTATAGTCCGTGGGTGATTCAGAAATTTGCGACTTCAGCTTGATTTTTGAGCCAGGCTTATACTATAGCAATTAGCCTTCGATATACAGTTATATTAGGCGTATACTAGGACAGGGTGTCTATCGGTCACGCAAAACCCGCGAAGTCACGCATTTTGGAAGTGAATCACGCAAGTCACGAAAAGTCATGCATCTTCACTAGGAAAAGGGTTCTCATTTCTGAAAATCAAAAGTCGAATAGAGTCAATTCATGAAATTTTGTAATTCTGGAAAAGTCATAAAATTTAAGAACAAATTTTAGGTCACGAAAAAGTCACGCATTTCAATTTTTTGATCTGGTAGACTCCCTGTAGGTGCAGGTATAGGCCTGGAAGGTGATTGAGAAATTTTCGAGTGCACCCTCCCTCTCCCTCCTTCCTAGTCATTTTACCAGGCGTAGACTAAGTATTAGCCTTCGATATACTATTATACTAGGCCTATACTAGGGTGTAGGTATAGACTTGACAGGTGATTGGGAAATCTGCGAGTACACCCCCTCCCGTCTTCTCAGATTAAGGAACCTCTGATATACTAGGCCTATACCAGGATTTAGCCTCTTATATACTATTATTTCATATACCTATAAACTCAGACCTGGCAGGGGATTGAGAAATACTGAGACTGAGACGGAGACAGTAATAGGAGCGAAAAGCTAAGTAACTCAAACGTATACATTCAGAAATAAAGAGCAGATCTTATTAGCCACAAAAGACAAAACAGCTCTTAATGAGAGTAACTCCAGCAATTCTGCTAGGACTGTTTTACGTGTTCGCGAACAAATACCCTCTTTTGGTGCTGTGACGAATCTGATCCCGCAATCTAAAAAGATATTATTTTATGCTAGCTTTATACTAGTCTTCTAAACTAGACCTGTACTAGATCACGAAAAGGGACGAACGAGCGGATCGAGTAAGCCCCCAAATGCCACTAGCGATCCCCAGAAGCTATTAGCTTAAAATTTTCCAAAATAGACTTATACTCGTCCCAGGAAGGGAGCGAACAAGCGGAACGAATGAGCTTTTTAAAAGCCATCATCTTGAAATATTCAAAAACTGGACCTTTACCAGACTCCCCAAATGCTTTCAGCTAGAGAAAGATATGAAAGATGATCTTTATTCATTTGGCTATGCCAGAACATTTTTTTTGTTTCTTCCTTATCTTCTATTAAACTTGAATATTATCGGAGAAAATTTGGTTCACCCTGATCTCTCTGTGAAAGTTGAATATTTCTGGAAAGAATTAGATCTGGCTCGATTCCTTTATTCAAGGCAACGGAATGAAGGCAAACTCGCTCTTGTCAATTCTTCTCTTAAACTTGACATTCCTTGGTGTGTATCCGGTATGGCTCGATTCCTCTGTTGAACTTCAATGTTCTTGGGGGAAATGTTGTCTGGCCCAATTCCTCCATCAAACTGGAATATTTTCGGGAGAGGTTTCAGTCTGTGGGCCAATTCGTCTATCAAACTAGAATATTTTCTAGGAGTATTCGGTATGGCCATCCTCTATTGCAGGACCCGGCCCAATTCCTCCCAGGCATTCTTACATTCTATGAGTGGGTTCTGTCTAGCTCGATCCGTGCAAGAAACTCTATTTTTCTACAGAAAGTTCCTTGACTTCATCCGACTTCCCATCAGTCTTCCCAGATACTGGTCATCATGCACTTCTATTTTGCGTCCAGAATATAATGAGACCGAGTTAACCAAATCCCACTTCACTCCTAAGAAACGGGGATTGTTCACAAGAATGAATGAGCCTTCGTTGGTGAGAATATGGTCGATATCATTCTAATTGAAGCTCAATTTACAATTTTCACCTTGAGGTGCATTTCCTTTTCCGAGAACTATAGTAAATCGAAAAAAATAGACCACATAGCGAGAAAGATGAACGAGAGTCAAGTTCTGATCAAGGTCGGAAACGGTTAAAAAGGAAAAGACATCTGTCAAACAGTATCAGTGCCAACAAATGAAACGGTGAGAGAGAGAGGTCGGGATCGGGGGATGCAAAGAGCAACATCTACATTTTCTGCTCCAGTACAATACGCAACCGCATCGACGAGAATTTTTTACTTTCATTACCATCGTAGACGTAATGCTCTGCATTTATGGGACTGTCATTGAAATTTTGCATTGCAGTTATCGTTTCGAAGGTGAGAAGAGAACGACGCTCTACACAATTTTATTCAACGTATTTTCTTTCATGCACACTCGTCAAATTCATAGCGACTGAACTGAATTTTTCTCATAACAATATTTTATAATTAATTCTATTCTCGTACCACCCTTTGAACAGTACTGTACATGATTACTAACAGCGTTTCTTCAATAACGCGTGAATGCGATCTCATAATTCAATTCTTACGCAATTTAAGTGGGCAGACGCGTCTCGTTATGAAAAGTGCAGTCTGGCGTGAAGTTCGAAACGAAATCATTTCTCATTGATCTACGTCGAAGTATATACAAGACCGTATAGTTGTTGATAAGTAATTGTATAAAATGCTTTATCCTATTCCTACGTTTATCGCGTCAGACTGTGACCAAAGACTTCGCTCGATAAAAAGATACGCGAGTATTATTACGGGGTCTGTACAGATTTAATTGAAATACATTATAGTGTCATGTGGTCCAGTTCATTCGTCGATGCTACACTTCGCTAGGAGGCTTTAAATCGACCATCCTCGTCGCGTTTATTGAGTCGTCTCCGCGAAGTCTACCCATCCAGTGAGAAATAACCGAAGCATCTCAATTTATTTCAATGTCTTGTTTGCGCGATAGACACCTCTGCTTCATGCGATGTTCACCGCTGTAGAATGGAATAAACCGCAAAATTCGTTCGAATTTTCGTAATGGATTCTAATTCGGCACGATATAGTACGGGTAATTTTATAGTCTCAAGAGAGCTGGTGTAGAGCGATTTCGAGCAATTTCGGTCGTATTCAATCCGAACATGATAGAATTTCTCGTTGCGTTCTATTACGGGGTAAAGTTCACCAAAGTTGCTTCAATCCTGCCGACAAAGACCACAATAACCATAAAAAATCGATTTGATTGTTTATAACAAACGTATAAGAGCACAAGCCCACTCCGCATTTATTGGAAGAATGATTGCTGTGTAAAAAATCAGAAATTTGTATTGGAGATGAGCTGGTACTGTCAAAGTTCAGAGTACGGAATCTTATAGATTTTCCGTTACTTGTTGATAATTTTTTCATGTTATTTCTGCACGAGAATTTAGCCGACCTTAATTTCTACGTCCTCTCATCTTTGTCCGTATGTTTTTTATCCACAACTCGAATTGACAGATCCTAAATTTCAACTTTTTATTTATCCAGATTGTATACGGTAATTTAATCAATTCTAAATAAACATATTTAGGCTTAAAAACTGTCTAAATAATGATTTTACGCTTTACATCAACTATGGGGCTTCTTAGTGAGCCATGCGATAAGGGTCTATAGACGGAGGAATTGACGATTGATAAAATGGCAGTCTTAGTGTCAGTCGGCGAGTAGATGAGTAAGGAAATGTTTATATTTAGTTCTTCAACGATTTTTTCTTGGCACAGGTCGACTTAACTGTGTCAGCAGATAATCAACGAGCTCTTTGAGAACTCGAATGGGTCACTAGCTCGGAAATTAGTAATCCTTAAAACTAAGGGAGAAGAGAGGGAGGGTGTCCCAAATAATTTTCATTTTTCATGACAGAAAACTACTCAAAGGAACCCAAGCCAACTAGTTTGACAAAATAAGATTCATCAGTCGAGCCGCTGTTGCCATTATATGGAAAATTGATTCAAAATCTTGTACCCAAAATTTCTAGAATTTTTACCTTCTAAGTAAACTCCACAAAGGGCGAAAGTTTGGAGGTTGTAGAAATGGTTGCCCTCCTTCTCTGAATGTGGATTTGGTGGTTCGTGCTATCTATTTTCCACAATGTGTCAAAGTTTGACGGGTTGTGGAAGTGTTTACACGCCCTCTCGTTGCTGAAAGAGGATTTTTGGGTTGATATTGATGTCAGAATTTTGTGCTGTACTTGGGATGTCTCTTAATTTATCCTCGATTTCCTACGTCGTGTTGAAGAGAACAAATATTCCAGCGAATAATGTTGAATCAGGCATCACAGTGCTTTCAAAATTTGAGAGGTTTAATGTAAGTAGATGGCATTTTATTGAGTTGGAGGATGCTTCATAATTACGAGACATTTTGGTAGAAATAAAGAAGAGTATATGTATAGTCAGGTAGAGGAAATATACTTTTTGAACACGCGATCGGTTTCGTGTGGACGGAAGAACTCAGGTAATAACGTACGAGACTAGTGGAATGTGCGAACGATGAAGAAGAAGGTTAGGAATGCCTGATGTTATCGACAGGAGAATCATAATTGGATTCGTGAAAATCAAGCGAGTATCATTTTAAGAGAGATTCATAGGAAACAGAAGAAGACCTAACAAATTTGATTTCCTGTAAACGATTTAAAAGACGACTCTTGATGGCTTCATGAATCAATTCAAACCTGATGGAGTTAAAATCGTGATCGCTTTCGATACAGTGCTTAGCGAGGGCAGACTTTTCAGGTATTAGGCGGCGGAAAGTATTACGATGGTCAGTAGATCGATCTTCGAGAGAGCGAACAGACTGCCCTTTCAAAAGCGGAGAGCCAGGAATGGTACAACTTGCTTGATTGACCTCGCAACCATCCTCGGTAGAGGGTTCATCCTCGAGTAGGGAGCGCCCCGCCGGTAATTGTAAGTTTCATGCGCTTTGGCTATTTTCTTGAGAAAGGAAGGGGAATATAACGCTTAGGACGAGGAGGGTCAACTTGTAAGTAAGAATGATGCTCGTTCAATAGACCCACAAAAGATGAGCTTATCGATGATGTGAGGTACAAACGAGATGAGTGATATGCACTGTGGAAATTACGCGGAAAAAGAGAAATAGCGAGGGGGCGGTAAATGAAATTTAGTAGAGCAGCGGATGATCCATTGATGAGGACGCCAGGTTTCCAATAAATAGCGAAGTGAGAAAGAACAAGCTGGCGAGAGATAGGAAGATCAAGGATGAAGGAGAGCCGAGAAAAGTCAAAAGAGACGGAACCATTCCAAATAGAAAGAATGTCACGTATCTTAGCCAGGTGAGGATGTGAGATTGAGGAAAAGAAGTGTCAGTGACAGACTAGATTTGAGCTGATCCATGAAGACATTATACTTCAAAGTTCAGTTCATCTTATCGTATTTTCAAAATAAGTTTTCAAGTTGTGCTGCTTCCGTATTTGCATAGAATATTATGAAAGAAGAGCCCCCAAAAAACGACGGCCTCCTCAATTCAGAATCTTGTTCAATGGGACGAATTTGATTTCAATGATGGGATTACTCTGTATTAAGAGTGCAACTCCGTATTAAAGCAAGGCTAATACAGAGCGTGGCGCTTAATACGGAAACCTCAACTTCCTGAGTTCTCGAGTCCATACTCCGTATTAAGAGTGCAACTCCGTATTAAAGCTAGACTGATACGGAGAGTGGCCCTTAATACGGAAACCTCAACTTCCTCAGTTCTCAAGTCCATACTCCGTATTAAGAGTGCAACTCCGTATTAAAGCTAGGCTAATACGGAGAGTGGCCCTTATTACGGAAACCTAAATTTCCTCAGTTCTCAAGTCCATACTCCGTATTAAAGCCATGCGCTAATGCGGAGAGTGGCTCTTATTACGGAAACCTGAATTTCCTGAGTTCTCAAGTCCATACTCCGTATTAAGAGTGCAACTCCGTATTAAAGCTAGACTAATACGGAGAGTGGCCCTTAATACGGAGTTCTCAAGTCCATACTCATGGTTGGACTGACGGTACAATAGCATTCGGGAAATATTTGTACCGGCCGGCCCTCGACGTTAACTTTTTAAAATCACAAACATTATCAAAACAGCATTTGCTTTGTACTTTTTTTTTCTCCTCTGACCGACCGGCCCGCCGGCCCAAAATCCTGGCAGCCCACCAGGAAGTTCCCGATTCCCGACCCATCAGTCCAAGCCTGCGTGGGAATTGAATTCAAAATTAAAGTCACAAAAATTCGACATTTTTTCGAGTTCTCCTTCGATCATATGTAGGCCTATAGTTGGAAGGTCAAAATTTTGACAAGGATACGTCGATTGCAAAGACTAGAGATCATACTGAAATTCGTGTCGCCAAGTAGCAAAACAAGACTAACGGGCTCTTTAACAGAGTTAAATGAGAGGAGGCAGGGAACCTGTTTTAGGAATCTTATAGTGTATGAGACGTTGTATATCTGGCTCATTGAAGGGTCCAGGCCAATTGGTGTGTAGAGTATTGCATATCTAGTTACTTGAAGGAGCTTCTTTAATCAGGCTATCAGTCCTGCAAGATGATACAAAGGGGACTTGGATTTTATCCAAGGGGTGGTGTTTGAAGCATTGCATATCTGGCTCATTGAAGGGGCTAAGCAAATTGGTGTACGAAGCATTGCATATCTAGTTACTTGAAGGAGCTGTTCTGATTAGGACTTCGAAAAAATTTTCGGCCTCAGCCGGATATGTATATGACAGGAGGGGAGTTGTAAAATTTTCAGCCTTCGAGCTATCGGTAATAGGGAGGGACTTGGAAAATTTTTCAAGCCCCAAGGTTATATTGCTCCCGGACGGCGGACTTTTTTCCCGGGAGAGCCACTACCCCCCCCCTGGATAAAACAGGTCGTCGGCCTAGTTCCAAACCATTGTAACTCCATTCAACCTTGTCTGGAGAATCAGCTGTTTGAAAATTCTAAAAATTCCGGCATGGAGCAAAAATTTAAGAATGATACTTCTTCATAACTACGCCTCTGAAGCTGGAAGACTATACCAGCTTTGCTTTCAACCGTGAATGACGCTATCTCTTCCCAACTTTTTGCTCTCCGGAATTTTTAGATTTTTTAAACAGCTGATTCTCCAGCCAAGGTCAAATGGAGCTACAATAGTTTGGCACTAGGCCGACAAGGTTCCCTGCTAGAAATGACGTCACAAGTCGGTGACGTCATGAGTGATCTTGACTTACTTCAAAGACTTGGGAAAATTACAGCTTTGTCAACAAAGATAAATGAGGGACAAAGGGAACCTGTTGTATGGGTCAAATTGGTTTTGATATGAAGAACTGAATTCAAAATTAGAGTCCTGTTGAAGAGTCTCAATTTTACCGAGTCCCTTCTTGTCAAATATACCTCGAAAGTTGTAATTTTCCCAAATCTAACTCCTTAATTGGAGTTGTAATTGAGGCTGTTTAAGCCACACAGATCTAAAATTTAACACGATGAAAGCGTAGATACAAAATTAACTATAATTTTGCTAATTCGTATTTCACTCGTTTCATCAACTTCCTTGTATGGTAGTCTATACTGCCTAATATTGAAATTTATGTCAATAGAAGTCCATCGTGGTCATCTTCTATACATACTATGATGCCTTGAAGATTTTTGATGATTTTTTGGCGTACGCTTCATGATTACCGCATGATTTTATGACGCACGATTTTTCATAAAAGGGCGCGTTCAAAGATGACGAGAACGATATAACGTCCCGCTACCAAGAGATACCTATACGTTACGTTTATTATAATATTATTTGACTGTCTCGTCGAATAACGTTACGAAGAAAAAAAGAAAATCTTATTACCGGTACTCTTTTTATGTTTTGTAATTTGACCTGAGAAACGGCGAACCTAAGAAAAAAAAAAGTCGCGGTCTCTCTCTCTTACTCATAACTCTTCCGGGTGTACCGCGCGTTCATCACGAATTACACCCGGGTTCATCGCTAAAGAAATGTATACGGAGTACGTGTCACACAAATTCGTCAACTTACATAATTCTCCCAACGAATTGATCCCTAGATAGGATACTGTGGCCATAACGAATTCTAATATTGCTTTCTGAAACTTGTATGAGGCGTAGAGATGAATGAGAAGCGCGAATGCTAAACCGTAATCACAGGTGAGAGGACGATTCAATAATGATATTACAATAAGAATATAAATAGATTGGAGTGCGGACCTGACTGAAAAAACGTTTTTTTCATTAACCTGAATTGAGCGGTATTCAGTTCTGGATATTGAAGTAGTGATGTAGATATCGTATACATGGAATGGACTTGGAGTTCTAGTTTGAGCGAATAATCGTGGTTACACTGTCCTAACTTGGAGGACACATTCGTGATTTCTGGAAGGGAAAATCTTCATCTTATTTTCCACGTCTCCCTTCCGTCATCGTCATATGTGGCTCGATGTTCGAAATTTTTTCAAATTTAACTCCTCTTATAGTTGGAAAGTCCCCCACCACCATACGAATAGCTCGATGGTCGAATAATCATCTCTTTGACATGTTCCATGTCTTTGCTCTGAACCTAACCTCATTTCAAAATATGCGTGCATGCGTGCGTGCAGATGACCTTGTATCTGAGGAGACGTTGAAAGTTGGTCGTTAGTTTTGTAGGGCTAGACACGAGAATGGGTGTTGTACTGTGAGGTTATCCGTTTGACAGTACAGTAGTTGCAAGTAGGAGGTGAGAATGAGTTACTCGAGTGTGGCCAATCCTGAGGCGGGAGAAAAAGATTTCTTCATGAGGAATTTCTGCTTGAGGAGGACCAAGAGGTAGGTGAGTCTTTTATAGATCGGAGCTTGTTGTGTGATGGTAGGAGAGTCCAAAAATGATGCCAGGCATTCAAAATTAGGGAACGGTATAGTTTTTCAAATCGTATGATGGGGAAGAAGATGGATCTGTAATCTTAGGTAGGCGGGTGGTTTCTTTGGCTGCCCGGTCAACCTCGTCATGTCCAGGGAGACCGATATGGCCTGGAATCCAGACGAAGGCTATTTACGAAAGCCAATTTTAATTTGATGGAAGCAAGAGTTTCGAGAATAACGTGGATGCATTGAGTTCTAGGGTTTCTTGAATAGAAAGAGAATCAGTTAGTAAAATGTAATTGTGTCGTGGGAATCGTTGCGTTAGTTGCGAAAGGCAGGAGTGGATATAGCGCCAAGTTCAGCAGTAATTAATACTGAAACTGAGTTACGAAATCGTTGAGCGGTAATGGAACCGTGGACAGAGAATGCATAACCTGTTTCAGATTGAGATTTAGAGCCATCAGTGTAGCAGATTTCATGATTTGGATATTCTGCGATAATTTCTGAGTCTGGTCTTCTGTACAAATAATGGTCTGATTTTGGGGTATTGCGAGGTCGAATCTGATAGATGGGGAGAGGGTGTGAGAGTCACGGAGGCGTCTATGGTTTGATAGAAAGGAGAGGCGAGAATGTAAAGGGGTATTGAAGATGGGATTTTAAAGAGGAGAGGTGGAAGTAACTGAAAGAAAGGATAGATATATACATTAGAAGGTCAGGAATTTGAGAAGACGAAGCAAAGAAGTTTGCAGTCAGTATGAGAGGTGCGGAAATGTAGTGGCGGTTCTGCTGCTTCTGCACAAAGACTCAAATAAGGGAAGTTCAATAGCTTCGAGAGCCATGCGTAGGGTGGATGCTTGAATAGTATCGAGGAGTTTGATTTTGGACTTATTGCATTGGCTGTAGACTGTAGCACCGTAATCGAGTTGGAAGCGAATAAGACTTTTGTATAGTTGGAGCAGGAGTTTGCGGGGGTGTGGGAGAGGTACTTGATCATATTGATAGAGTTTATGCATTTAGCTTTGAGTGTCTTTATGTAAGGCATCCAGGAGAATTTTTGAACGATGAGTAAACCCAGGAATTTTATACAAGGAGAGAATGTTGGATTGTCAAGCCTTGAAGAATTATTGGATGAAGTGGGGTTAGAGGGCGTCGGTGTTGTCGAAAGATGGCAAGACCTGTTTTACCTGAAGAGAAACGAAATCCACGGTCAGAAGTCCAGGAACCGACCTAGCGTTTTTTGGAGGCTTGCTGCTCCGTAAGAGTTTGAAGACAGGATGGAAATGCTGTGATCATCTGGAAAGAGGCACTGGGTGAGTGGGAAAACACATTGACTGGTATCATTGATCACTATTAGAAAGAGGGGGACGCTCCAAACTTTTCCTTGAGGAACGCCATTCTGGATGGTTTGGTGAACGGAGAGTTGGTTTTATGAATTGTTGAAATCAGTTGGAGCAAAATGAATGAATGTAGAGTTATTATCTCCACTGCCAATTATGACGTTGTTCTCTTCAAAAGCCACATCGGATGTTATAAATCTCAATGATAAACAAATTAATTAATAATAATAAAGATTAAATGCTTGATGAATACATTTGCCGACCCTCCTAACACTCTGTGCAAAAAGCGCATGTTTTATTTTTCACGTGATTAAAAGATCGATGGCTGACAGAATTATCGATGTTGTCACGTTATAAATAACTCATTCCTCCAACCTGTATGATTGAGGATGTGCTGCAAGAAATTACCGCTACCCTGCATAGATTTAAAGACGCCGGGATACCTTTTCTTTTTTTTTTCTAAATGTAGGTTAGATTACAATATTAATACTACTATTCAGAAAATGAAAATGAATATTTTTGTCGGCAGTAAATTAGTTGTTATTAATGTCTTAGCGATGAGTACGGTTCATTCTATTTGTGAACTCTTGGATGCTTCTGAATACCTGCTGAGTGTCTTTGCAAATATCTCTTACTCGCTATATTACGTATAGGCGTACAAAAAAAAAAAAATCACTTTGTACTAGAAAGTGCCACGATAAGTGTATTTTACGGCTACAAGCACGCGGTATGGTGAGTACTAAATATGCAGTGACAGTACCTATATAAGAACCGTTATTGCAGCATACAAACCTGCAGCATCCGCAGTCGATGACGTCTCTTTAATTACTATATTCTTCTTCGGTGAACATCGTTTTGTTTTTATCGCTACTTCGTTGATCGTCTTCGAAAAGAAAAGTTCCTTAATTACGATACTATTTTCTGCTTGTTATGTATTAGGATGGAAGTTTTTTAGATTATTCTATTTGAGATCTTCGAGTGCGACTGCGACGCAACTTTTGGAAATGTTCTCAGGACGCGGTTTTCTAAAAACTTTTGAATTTTGATTGAGCTACCTGCTCTCTCAAATGCCTCTTCTAAATCTACACCTCAGTTTCGTCGTAGCTACGGCATAAAATATGTAGATACACGTTCACTGTTTTCCAAATTCGAAAGCTGTCAAAATCGTTCTCGTCGTTACTCGCGGCATCCTACATCTGAAGCATTCTTCAAGATATTTGCCATACAGACCCTACGTTATCCTAAGGGCAGGTGTAGATAAGCAAATAATATAGGCTGATTCTTCTTCTCGATGCGTTGTTGGATCGATCTTTCAAGCATTCTGAATCAAGTTTGTATCCCTTTTCCCTCGGGTCTTGAAAGAGACAAGACTACTCTTTCAAGTCCTATTACTGATACTAACATCTCTCAACCTGATCTACACTACTGTACTGTTCCCTAGAAAAAATTGATACATCCGACCTACTTAGCGCGGCGGAGATACCTTTTACAATTTTTCGCTTCATGAATCCTCCAAATCTTCGACTCGTGACCTTTTCTTCTAGAATGTGCATTTAAGAAACTTGACACCAGATTCGCAGACCATGGTTTACTATTCAGATCTTCAGTTCAAAGTCATTTGCAGTATAAATTTAGTAAATTAGCCCCCCATGTTTTCTACGCTGCATATAAAACCACGAAATTCCTACTGCATTATATACCGTACTGACGTTGAGAAAAAGCTACTTTAACGTTGTTTATTAAAATTTATGCAACAATCATAGACGCGGATGAGAATCTTTGTTGCTAATATTTTCTCACTTCTGGTTAGACCTGATCAGAATATGAATTAGCATTCCGTATGATACAAATCGAAAACTCTCTGTCTTTTCGTCTCACCTTCCATCATTTGATTGTACGAGTCAATGACCGGGCTAGTTTGCATATAGAAAGAGTTTTGTATTAATTTTTTTCCTTTTCTTTTCTCCATCTCTTCCTATAACCGTCGGTCGATGTTTGGCAATTACTGTGTAATTAGGAATTCAACTTTCGTAATATCTATGTCGTCTAATTAATCAACGACGACGATGCGATGTATTTCGATGGTCTACATCGACACGTGACTATCGACGGTTGTGCGTGTCAAATTTGTCAAAAGTTTATCGAATGTATGTGAAATGCTTGTAAGTGACTGTACCATATTCGAGACATGGTCAATGTGCGCCAACTTTTTTTTTCAACTCGTTCTTTTGCAGTACAATAACGTAATATGACCTCCGTTTGTGGTATAATGAATTCATGAATATTAGTTTGATCCGCTTTTTTTACATTCAATTTTGGCTAAAATAATTGTATTATCGTTTCTAAATGATTCAACTATCAAGCGTTCGGTGATCTAAAAAGAGTACAAATTTAGCGCGCAACATACTTCTAATTAATTCTCTCACGGTTGGTGAAATTCTTCACCTTAAGACCGTGAGAATTCTAACAATCAATATTTGAATAATTGAGACCTTAACTTATTCTTGGCGGAAGTATTATGTAGTATGTACTCGTTTTATCAGTTATTGGAATACGAGAGACCAGCAATAGAACGCACCATCAAGTTCATTTTTCTCTCCTATCGCACCATGCAGCAAGGAAGTTATCATTGTATTGTACAGGGTAAATGATTAATTCTGAGTCGGAAAATATGAAAACTAAAACCTTCGAATTCCTTAACAAAGTTGAACGAGGAATGCAGGAAACCTGCAAAGAATGGAAAATGCGACAAATTTGCTTTTGATATTGACAATCGAATTAGAAGTTGGAAATCCAAAATTTTCAAATCTCCCGCCTAGAATATACTCATAACTTGAGAACCGAAATTTTACCGAATTTCCGTCCTCTCATATTTGACGTAATCCGACTTGGTCAAAAAGAGGAAAACGAAGAAAACAGCGGGATGGAGAAAAAAACTCGCAGCCCACCGACTGAGCTGCTCGAGGTTGCTTTCATCGACGTTGTTGTTAATTGAGGCAAATAGAGAACCTGTTTCATGAAAGTATGATCGTGCAGGGTTAAACCTTGTTAATTTTATTTAACAAAGCTTAAACTTGCTCCTTACCACCCTTCGAAATTTCCAAGTCCCCCTCCTATCCTATTACCTATAACTTAGAAATCAAGATTTTTCAAAGCCCCCCTCCTTGACCTATAGCTTGGAGGTCGACATTTTTCCAAGACATTTTTTTTTTTGCCAGACAGTGCCCTTTTCTGAGTTCCAAGTGTGCCGGACGGCGCCCAGTACTCATAATTTTAGCGGAGAACCCGCTATCCATTTTGTTAGGGAAATTACATACTGAGAAAACGTCCGTGTCCGCGTCCGGGAGTTTCTGTGAACTGCGTGACGTGACTTGTAGCTCTTTATCACGTCATCAATCAATGACCTTGACCTACTTCTGGGACTTGGAAAAGTTTCAACTTCCAGCCGGAGTGCTTTGTGACGTCATCTATGACCTTGACCTACTTGAAGGGGGCTTGGAAAAATTTCAATTTAATCCGCTATCCATTTTGTTAGGGGGATTACATTCCCAGAAAACGTCCGCGTCCGGGAGTTTCTTCGAACTCCGTGTCGTGACGTGCCGTGTGGCGCTTTATGACGTCATCAATAACCTTGACCTACTTTAGGGACTTGGAAAAATTCCAACTTCCAGCCGGAATGCTTTATGACGTCATCTATGACCTTGACCTTGACTTACATTAAGGGCTTGGAAAAATTTCAATTTAACCATCTATCCATTTTGTTTAGTGGATTACATCCTCAGAAAACGTCCGCGTCCGGGAGTTTCTATGAACTGCGTGACGTGACGTGTTGCGCTTTATGACGTCATCAATAACCTTGATTTACTTTAGGGGCTTGGAAAAATTTCAACTTCCAGCTGGGATGCTTTATGACTTCATCAATGACCTTGACCTTGACCTACTTGAAGGGGTCTTGGAAAAATTTCAATTCAACCCGCTATCCATTTTGTATGGTGGATTACATCCTCAGAAAACATCCGTGTCCGCGTCTGGGAGTTTCTGTGACTGCGTGACGTGACGTGACGTGACTTGTAGCTCTTTATGACGTCATCAATCAATGACCTTGACCTACTTTGAAGACTTGAAAAAATTTCAACTTCCAGCCGGGATGCTTCATGACGTCATCAATTACCTTGACCTTGACCTACTTGAAGAGGGCTTGGAAAAATTTCAATTTAACCCGCTATCCATTTTGTTAGGGGGATTACATCCTCATAAAACGTCCGCGTCCGTGAGTTTCTGTGAATCGCGTGACGTGACGTGACTTGTGGCGCTTCATGACGTCATCAATTACCTTGACCTTGACCTACTTGAAGAGGGCTTGGAAAAATTTCAATTCAACCCGCTATCCATTTTGTTAGAGGGATTACATCCTCAGAAAACGTCCGTGTCCGCATCCGGGAGTTTCTGTGAACTGCGTGACGTGACGTGACTTGTAGCTCTTTATGATGTCATCAATCAATGACCTTGACCTAGTTTAGAGACTTGAAAGAATTTCAACTTCCAGGCGGGATGCTTTATGACGTCATCAATGACCTTGGCCTTGACCTATGAGGCTTGGAAAAATTTAAATTTTTAGCGTTCATTATATCAGGCTTAGCATGCAGTATTCTGAGAAGAGCCCAGTCAACTCATTTTCTGAGGGGGCATTTTCGCGCTAGCGTGATCACGAGCGCGGGCCTCTAATTTTTTCTTCGATCCCCCCCCCCCGTCCCTATTAAAAGGTACTCTGTTGAAAATGAGGAGAAGACATTTTCTAGTCTACGGGTAGGTGAAGGTCGGAACATCGCTCAAAAAAAAAACGAAATCGTCAGGTTTTGTTTTCAATTATATAATATGTCTTTTCTTGACTGCAGGTGGTCTGCTTCTTTGGCTTCTGCCAATAAGTCACCAAAGTCATTCAAGATGGACCACAGAGAAAGGAGGTTGAAGAGGGGCCTCTTTCTTAGCTCAGCATCAACGTAGGTGTAGCCTAGTAGTATAGCCCAGGGTATTGAAGAGGACGTGAAGCAGCTCAAAAAAGCATCGTTATGTCCTTATTATTAAAATGTTCCTTTGGCTAGCTTATGTACCGGAAGAGAGACCATGAAAGTAAGTCAAGGTCGCTCGCTAATAATGACGTCATAGAATTTCAGAATGATCTTCCAGCCTCAAGTCATCAAGTATAAATATACTCGTCTGAAGATCGGTGACCACGATCAGATGACCATTTAAAGATTTTGTCAAGGGTCAATTGGAGGAATTTTGCTAAGCTGTGAAATCAAAGAAATTACAGACTACGGCGCTTGAATAGTACTCTGGTATTCCTGTTGAATGGTCTGCACATTATAGTTTACAATTAAAGTACTCCTGTTTTTACCTCAACACTACAACTCCTTAGAACACAAACTTCCCCATTCTGATCACCTTTATCCTCCAGAGCGTGAGCTAGAATATTCTCATAGAAGGTTCAGCTAAACTGCCACGCAACAAACGTGCAAAATATGGTTTCGGGGAAAGAGGCAACATTGTTTACGCACGGCAGGGAGATAACGACACCGGATTCTAACCGTTCTTCTAACATTATTCACACGGCAATATATTATAATGAATTAATAAACTGCGAAATTGATTTTCCAGCTGCGACAGAAAAAATTGAATTGCAGGTGATCTAAATTCATCCCGTTCGATACACACGAAGTCGACCAGCTGTTTCTCAACACACAAATAAGTCCAAGAAAACCTTCGCGATCTGTTCGCCCACATCATCAACTTCAGCAATCTTCATATAATGCTCAAGATACTTTTCACTTCTGCGGTTTTGTATCTTTTACTCTTCTTTTTCGCTAATGATGTATGCGTTGAATCCAAGTTACGCGTTCCAAAGAAAAAATCGGAGAAAGATGCGCCTTATGAATCGTCTATCGCGATTCTACCATGACACATATTGAAGTACAGTACGGTACTGTCCAACATTATAATATCAACGTATGTACCTACACTTTAAAAAAAACTTTCACGATGATATACGCACATAGGAAATTTTATAGACAGCAAACGTTGCAATAATTGGTTACTGTTGGCTGATTGTAATTAATGCAACGACGATAATATCCGACGAATGCTTCGTGAGTATAATAACTGACTCGAGTTGTGTGCGATGGCGATCGTCCATCAACTAACTACTGTATCAAACGACACGACCCAGACACATTACTGGTGCATTGGCATTCGATGAAATCCGCGAAGATTCTTCTCCAAATATCAGCTTAACTACATATGACAAGGTGAATTCCGCTGCAAAGAGGCGCAAAGAAATTGTATTGAACTCTGAAAAGCCGCGAGATCGCATCTAACGACATTTGTGTTTGCCAAGTATTTTAATTGAATCTCTGAATCTATCTCTCAATCAAAAATGGATACCACATCTGGAAAACTCGATACTCTATTCCAATCGAGATTAAACGAATTCAAAGAAATATCTGTCTCTACGAACAGGTTGTTGTCTTGCAACACTCGACCCGTCTCGCTACAAGCAGGATCACACCTTTGACCTAAAATTTGATGTTCAATACAAATCGACGCGAGAAAGCACTAGAATCATACATACATTCTGCAAATCATGGGCGATTTTGATTGTTTTCTCTATGAATGAGACACGAAAGTCAATGGTGGATATTTTTTCATTTCATAGAACTTTGAAATTATCTACTTCTGAAGATCAAGGGAAAACATCATTGCAGCATTTATTGTGCTGTGTTCACCATTTTCTTGAAAGATTTTCATAAAAATCCACTCAGTTCAGAAGCGGCTCGCATTGGTTTCCTGCGAGAACCATTCTTCAGTGATGCCGAAGGTCACAATCCAAGAGATGGGTAATTGATTGTCCCAGGAAAAGGTGCTGGAGAATTCGACGGAAGAGAGTCCTACTATAGGTGGATTTCTAATCTGCAAGCTAACTTCCTCGTGGTGTGTTATGGGTACTGCAAACCGCCTTGCGCAACATATTATGTAGAACGTACTCGGGAACGTGAAGATAGATACCAAGACGCTGGTAGAAGGGACAGTAAAACAGTGCTGCCCGATAATAATATCAAAAATCCGTTTTTTGTAAGACCTAAAAACAGATTTCGACGGGCTTTGATTGATCTATTAATAACAATCAGGAGAAAGGTATCCCTCAGGGGTGTAGCTAAGGTACTTTTCCCTTGATCGACTTAATATTACAGAACTGTGAAGTATCAGCTTATAACGAGCAGGAGAAAAGTATCTCTCGTACTAGTGTTCAAGGTACCTTTCCCTAGATCGCAAGAAATCCATGTTGCACGTAAAATCCACCTTTAGAAAAAACAAAACCCGTATCTTTTTCGAGGACTAAAAATCCATAGTCCCGGCATCCTAGCAGTAAAACGGCTCCCTTCTTATCAACCCTTTCTCTCCTCTCCGCAAATTCCTTGTAATGTCCAATTCTCTCTTAACCTCACTTGCTGTCCAAAACCTTCATCCTACCAATCCTCATTCTTGGACACTCGTTCAGTTCTTCCTCATCTTTTATTCCTTTTCTGTGGATACCACATATATTGACCTTGAGGAACCTGACTCAAAGGACCTTGCTCTTCACTTTCCATATGATCTAAGATACTATTACTGCTCCCGCATCCTCTCCAATTTCTTGGTCTTCTTCTCACCACTCTTTATGGTGCGAGGAAGTCATCCTCTAACGGCCGTCCTAAAATAGGCCTTGACTGTTTACCCACTCGTTTTCTCTAAATGCCTCTCACCGTTCATGTCTATATTGCGGTGCTGACAATCTATCCGTTCAACCATTCCTTTCGGCGTTACTTTTCTGTCTTTCCTTGCATCGCAAACTCGCTCTCAAATAATCATGAAAATATCATCAGTATGATGAACTACCTCCGACCCGTCTATTTCTGTGACACCATCTAATGTAGATTTACCCGTATTGTTCTCATTTGTACACTCCTCACCCCAGATGTAGTTTCAAGGCTCGTTGAGAGTTCCAAAGTATAGGCCAATTTTCCCTACACAGCTGTCCCAATTTTTTCTATCAGGTTAACTTGATTCATCTAAACTTTGGAAAGCAAGTGTCACTCGCAATTCAGAAGTTGGTCCGGTCACACTTGAATCTACAGTGCGTTATTTTCTATTCATAATCGATGTGAAAGATGGATTTTCGTCGTTTTGATTACTTTTTACTAGGAGGATAGTCTTAGGGAGTAGAACGCCTTCTGAGTTGCAATTTTTCTAAATTTTCTAGTTCGCGTTGTTTCCACATTTTCTGCTCCTATCAACCTTTCCGATTTACAGTCTTTCAATTTACGGTTCACGTTCTCGCACCTTCCGCAACATCCTTTTTCGTCATCCCAAATGATTCATTTCGTTGCCTACCTGTCTCGTTCCATGACTCGCATGTATAATTTTCAATTTCCTCTCTGCTTACTGCGACTTCCGAGTATTTTTTGTAATTCCTCGTTTCCAACTTTTTCCCTCTAGATGTTTAAGCGTCCCATTAGAATAATTTATGACGCTCGAATACGTGGTTCGAAAGTTTATAATCGATACTCGTAATCAGAAAGTTTTGATACCTACATTCAAGTGCAAAAAAAAAAGCAAATCTCACATCACATTTTTTCAGTCTCGCGAGTTATTCCGAATATGAAACGAGATGCGAATGACCGTGAATGGACGATTGTTGCGTAACAATCAATCGCCTATCCTCTGCGGATTCGATCAGGTTCGCGATCGTGAAAATTCCGTTTAGTAATGTCAAAGGTCATGCAAGACGGAATTGTTGCGCGTGGAATGAAGTTTCGTGTAATCACTTAATCATTATTATACAAGTGTAAAAAGGGCAATAGGTTTTTTTTTTTATAATTGGCGTATCATTTTATTGAGGCATTTATAACTGAATTAAACACTCGACATTGACTGTCAGTTCGGAAAAAAAAAAAAAAAAAACGGTGCCTCGATTAGAAATACTCGGATCGATTTCGGTTAATCGACCTTTGTCTTCGCCGAGTTGAACGTATTAACGCGCGAAACTAATGCTCAATGAGCGTTAAATATTTGCGGTGATTTTCACTGTAAGTTTATTTCCTCTACATTTCCTTAATAGATACGACGAAAATTTAATTATTGCTGCGCTGTCGATAAGTTTCGCGGTTGAAAGTTTTGTTCTATAGGCTTCCATACTTGAGATATCGTCGCTATTTCTGTCTGAGATCTATAGTCAGCGAGACTCGTGTCCTCTTGAAAAACTTATAACTTTTCTTTGTTGTTGGCGGTAGGGTTGGGAAAGTAATGTTCAAGAACAGGAAATAACATTTTTTGCGGACTGATCTGTATTGTTTCACCGTCGCATCGCCTCGACTGCGGATGAAATTTTCAAAGTTTCTAAAATAGGTCAATGAGGCTCGAGCGTTTGATACTTTTTTAACTCCGACGCGCCGATAGAGGTTCGAAAGCATTCTCTAGTCCATCAACATGTAATCCGTTGGTCTCCTTTGAACTCGAAATGATCAATCAGAAAGAAGGCACAATGACCGAAGATGTATTCGGACTCCATCTGCAGCTGATAACTGTCATTCGATGTAGAAAATGAATAAACCTAAAATTCAGAAACTCTAATATCTTTTTATAGTTGCTCGATTCAGCTACCAGCTGAGACAAAATAATTTTCGATAGCGCATCATAACATAGTGAAGATAATGACCAGCTTAAAACTCTTTGTGACATCATCAACAACCGTGACGCCTAGTACACATAATATTCAAAGCTAACCAGCTTTTGAGGACTCACTCTCGGTGTGGTATGGTAAGCCAACTGGTCTGGATCAAAATCCTCGCAAACTTTTCAAGGGGGAAGGTCAACTCAGACTTGGTCTCGCAGATTTCCAATCGAGTTGGACCCGTAGATCTCGGCTGGAGTGCTGATGCCGGTAAAGGCATCAAAAAGAGGAAACGCAGTCCCAAACTTGCAAATTGTCAATAGCGGATAAAGGTACAGCAAAGATGACGTCATCTAGCTTGTCACGCCATCACAATATTTGAATATCAACACAATTTGAAAGGTCTCTTCTTTCTTTTTTTTCATTTTCTCAATTGTGAGCGACCTTGGCGCTCCTAGCGGAATTTCCCAAGAACAGAAAGCAAATTGAATAAGGGACCCATTTATTGACCTGAGAAAAATAATAGGAAGCACTAGACAATGAATGTGGCAAAGCCAAATTTCAAAATCATGACCGTGGAAATAGATTTTACACAGGAAGAAAATATTGAAGACGAGAAAGAAGAATTTTTTAATGACATATCATTATAATCTACAAGAAATGAATTGGCACATGTCATTAGAATAATATACCTATGAATCAATATCATTCCTCCAAGATGGGCCTGCATAAGAAAAAAATCCGAAAAACTTATTAAAAATATCATTTAATTTATTAAATATAATATTTGATAAATTAAATAACAATATTAGAATTAATTACGTCTTATTAATCATACAAATTACTATTATAAACTATAATTATTGATCAATAAAAAATTGAATTTTTATAAGAAAAATTATTAAATTTAACATAATGAGAAATAATTCAAATTATATATCTTATAAATTAATTTAATAATTAAATATACTTTTTTATCAATTTTAATTGCTTATAATTGTAGTTTATATTAATTTTAATAATTTGAATTTTAATGATAATTAAAAAAGTTGTAATGATTATTTTGAAAATATTACTAATGATCCTAATTCAATTTTATAATTTATTCAACATCGAGGTAATGAACTAAAATCATTTATTAAATTATCCTGTTATCTTCAAAGTAATTCTAAATTTAATTGAAATAAAAAAATTATTTTATGAATGAATAAAATTCTCGTCGAGGTGATTTTTTAATGTATAGTATTATAATTATTGTTTAATTTAATTTTTAATATATTTGATCCATTAAAAGAAAAAATTATAATTGATCATTTATTAATCATAATAATTATTATTATAAATCACAGTTGAAAATGAAGAATTTTCCTACTATAACAAAAATTATTGAATAAATAATTCAAATTACAGTATATATTTTATAAATTATTTTATTAATAAATCTATTTTCCTAATTTATTGATTCTAATTGAATAAAATTTTATTTTACATTTCTATTTTCATTAAATAACTTTTAATGATAACACTACACAACAAAATAAAAAAATTGAAAAATGCAAGCACGAGCTAGTACAATTCTAGAAGTATTTTTGACGCTGATCACAATGCCGTTGTCCGTTTCTCAAAATTGGCTCCGGTTTTTGAGAAATGATCAAATCAAATTCCCGCAATTTGTTGCGACGCGCAGTGAATGTTCCTGTGCTCGCGAAATTCAATAGCTGGGTAACATACACTGCGCGTTGCAACAAATCACGGGAATTTGATTTGATCATTTCTCAAAAACCGGAGCCAATTTTGAGAAATGGACAACGGCATCGTGATCAGCGTCAAAAATACTTCTAGAATTGTACTATCTCGTTCTTGCATTTTTCAATTTTTTTATTTTGTTGTGTAAGTGTAATTTAAAAAGTTATAATCACGGTACATTATAGAGGTATTGACACGAACGTATAGTAGCCGTATTTGTTATTGTCGCCTGAGTTGTGTCAGTTGATACAATCTACGCTAGGATCGTTGCAAGGTAAAACTAAACAGGAGAACTACACGAATACTACGTAGTGTAAATTCACCAATTTTCAAAAATTTGTGCAAGAGTCAGGTATTGACCTAAAAATCTGAAACTTGGTACGAATGGACTATTTACTGTGCTCTTCATATTTAAGAAAAAAAAATCTTCTTAACTGAATTTCTTCATCTTCTACAACCCTCGGAAATTTTGGCAACATTAGGGTACCTCCAGTAAGCTTCCGTCACAGGTGGGGTGTGGAAGGTATTTGAACGATCGCCGCAAGCGTAGCGGAATTCTGTATGAATTAGCACAACTTGGGCGACAGAAATTTTGCCTCGTGTCAATACCTCTATGATGTACCGTGGTTATAATTCATATCATTTTGGAAAAATTAAGACCTTAATTCAATTTTATAATTCCAAATTCATTTTATCATCCTCCTGTTATCTTTAAGGTAATTTTAAATTTGATTGAGATAAGAAGAATTATTTTATGAATGAATAAAATTCTCATCGAGGTAATTTATTAATGTATAGTATTATAATATTGTTTCATTTGATCCATTGAAAGTAAGAATTATAATTGATCATTTATTAATCATAATAATTATTGTTATAAATTACAAATGAAAATGAAGATTTTACCCACTGTAACAAAAAGTATTGAAAAAATAATTCGAATTATATATTTTATAAATTATTTTATCAATAAATTTATTTTCTTAATTTATTGATTCTAATTGAATAAAATTTTATTTTACATTATTTTCATTAAGTAACTTTTAATGATAATTTAAAAAGTTATAATATTCATATCATTTTGGAAAAATTGAGATCCTAATTCAATTTTATAATTCCATATTCATTCTATTATCCTCCTGTTATCTTTAAAGTAATTTTAAATTTAATTGAAAATGAAAAAACTTATTTTATAAATGAATAAAATTCTCGTAGAGGTGATAAATTCATGTATAGAATTATTGTCTAATTTAATTTTTAGTATATTTGATCCATTAGAAGAAAAAATTAAAATTGATCATTTATTAATCATAATAATTATTATTATAAATTACAAATGAAAATGAAGATTTTACCTACTGTAACAAAAATTATTGAAAAAATGATTCAAGTTATATATTTTATAAATTATTTTATCAATAAATTTATTTTCTTAATTTATTGATTCTAATTGAATAAAATTTTATTTTACATTATTTTCAGTAAGTAACTTTTAATGATAATTTAAAAAGTTATATTATTCATATCATTTTGGAAAAATTAAGATCTTAATTCAATTGTATAATTCCATATTCATTTTATCAGCCTCCTGTTATCTTTAAAGTAATTTTAAATTTAATTGAAAATAAAAAATATTATTTTATGAATGAATTAAAATCTCGTAGAGGTGTTAAATTCATGTACAGTATTATTGTCTTATTATTTAATTTCTAGTATATTTGATCCATTAGAAGAAAAAATTTAAATTGATTATTTATTAATCATAATAATTATTATTATAAATTACCAATGAAAATGAAGATTTTACCTACTGTAACAACAATTATTGAAAAAATAATTCAAATTGAATTTTTTATAAATTATTTAATCAATAAATTTTTTCTTAATTGATTCTAATTTTATAAATTTTCATTTTATATTATTCTATTTTCATTGAGTAAATTTTAATAATTTAAAAAGTTATAATTCATATTATTTTGAAAAAATCAAGTTCTTTATTCAATTTTATAATTCCATATTCATTTTATCATTCTTCTATCTTTGGATAAAGTTATTTTCAAATATTTTTTACTACCCCAATAAAATTTAAATTAATTATGTAATAGATATAAGAAAAAAAAGAATTTTTGTCAAGGTGGCCTATGGTTTTATATTGTTCAATTTAATTTTTTTTTTTAAATTAATACTATTATGTTAATTAAATTTATTCACATGTTTGATTAATTTATAAGATTAAATCAATTACCGCACTGGTGGCCAGGAAAAGCTTTGACTGCTTTAACAAAACTTACAAGAGTTATAGTTGCTTCAAAAATAGACAAACAATTCCTGATGACACATCATTAAGACCTACCTACTCCTTTAATATCCCCATTACAGTTACAAAGTAGTTCTGCGTTATAATTTTCCCGGGAAAGTCTGTTAATGTCTCGTGTAGGAGCGATCCTTGTCAATCGCATTTTAAACTAGGTCATTCATTTTGTTTTCCTGTTCTCCATTTTTTGTACAACTTTTTTTTTACCCCCTGTACTTTTTAATATTCCTCATTGAATAATTGACAGTCAACCGACTTGTTTGGCTGTTTCTAACTGGTTTTCAACTGATCACAATGATTTTTCAAATAACCGCATAAGCGGTGTTTGGAAGTAACCAATGGCCGCCATCACTATTTAGAGTTGCAGTTTTCTGGATTAACTGCGAGTATACTGTATGCTAGGCCTAATATAGCCCAATATGGTGAGAAAATTTGACCTCGCGGATTTCCATCAGTGGAATGGGTTGAAGCTAAGAATCTTGGAGGTCCGCCTTTTTTTCGAGGTTCAGAGGCTTAGCGCCATATCTATTTTGAGAGGTCGTCAATGTTTCATGTGGGTGATTTTTGTAGGCTTAGTGTGCAATTTTCCTCCAGCTCTAGCTTTTTTAGAGGGTACGGATTTCAAAAAAATTCATCGACGAAAATAGAAAAGCACCATACTTTTCTAGATTATCTCTACGGGATTACAATTTTGGCAAAGATCAGTCAATTTCCTCTCGGGCTTGGTTTCGCTCGTTTCTTAAACATAGTTTTACATAATTTCAAAATACGAGGCAGTTTTACCTCATTTCCGAAATAAGGCTGGAATAATTCGAGAAAATTTTGTATGTAGGCTGTAAACCGTCTTATAATAGTGGCTTAGTTGACTCGTAATGGAAGGTATTGAAGTCGAAACTCTTGTGTATTATAATCGGATTGTAGAAAAATTTACATACTTCGAATACCGCGACTAGTTCGTAGGCAGAAAACTCATTTCAACTTTTGCGACAACTTAATCTTAAGGTAGCCTTAGCTTTCAAAGACGGTCAAATTTCCATTTAATTCGCTTAGATTGAAATACGGAGAAAGGTTGGAGAAGGAAGTATCGATTTTCACGCTTGCCTCACACGTTTTCAATTTCATTTATTCCACCATTTATTAAACGAAAGTGCGTGTATGAATTCTAACGAAGTTCACGCTAAGCAAAGAAAATATTCCGCAAAACCGCCCCAGCTCCCTCCTCTTTTGGCGTATTTTCCAACTTTTCCCCCTATAATGGGTGTACGCGCACGCATTAACTCTCACAATTTTCGACACGAGCGTGAAACGATATCTGTATAATATTCTAAGCCCACCTTACTCTATAAATGAAATAAATGTGATTAAACAGTTCGGCCATCTATTAGACTATTAATTCCTACTTTGTATATACTTTCTCTTTTCGTGTGTTATTTGCTGCCCTCATCTTTCAAGGCTCGACTTCTAAGCTGATGATGTGTTGAATTATGTCATACCATACTATGTAGTTTACATGTGTGGCTTATTCAGTTCGTGTGTGGTTTTCTCTTTTTTTCTTTCGTACTTGTTCGTTTCGAATAATTTTTGACCTTAATAATAATCTCGGATTGACTCGAAAGCTGTCCAGATCTTGACGTTGTACATCGATTCATCATCGTGGACTGTATCTTGATGATGGGATTTTTGAGTTCAAAAGAATATGCACTTGAGGTTGTGGCGTAAGAAATCGTGGAGTAGGTCACTGAAAAATATTACTTCAAAATTCGAAGCATTAGAACTCATTGACTCGGTCTGGCCACCCTCTTCTCACCCATATCACCTTCTGGAGACGCTACGTCGGTGACGTCATCTGCTTATGGACTGGTTCTTCCTCTTTACTTCAAGATTTTTCAGATTTCCTTGATACTTTCTACCCTTCCACCGAATTGACCTCGGAGATGGGTAGTGATTTCCTCAATTTCCTGGATCCGTCGATAACCGCGCTCTTTGATGGGTACTCTATCGGCTAAACCTAGTACCACCACAATGATTCTGACACCAAATAGCCGCCTTCAACTATTTCACCCACCGGTTGATCATGACTCCACTAACTTCCCGAGCCTTCGCAAGTGTTCAATACGTAAGAGTTTACTTACCCATACTTACCCGTGAGGGTCATCTGGGTGGTTTTAGTTCAAATGTTTTTCTTCCTATTAGTACCTTGAGAGACTATTAGATATAGAAAGGTTTATCGCGCCAAACCTATTTGACCGAGAATTAACTAATAATTCCGCGAACACCGTAACGAAAGAGCTAATATCCTCTGCGAGCTTATGCTCCGGGAACTGTCTCGATAGACGAAAAGTGGAAGACTAATTTGTCCAGAAACTCTTATTTGCCGGTCGTCATGTACTAATAGGTTCGATTAACTTTCCCTTTCAATCGATTGTTCGGTCTAAGCTCAGGTAAAAAGGGCTCTTCAGACTATACAACATTTCCCTTGTAGTACAATGAAATACGGTTAGGAATCGTATCAGTGAAATTAAGCAGAAGATTTATCCAGCAAGAAACTGCGATTTCTAAGTACCTCGCGCAGGTAAACAGGATCAACATCGACGTTGATGGTATGATTTGGGAGAAGTTGATTAGAGAGGCCGTTAATGTGACAGCTACCCTTGAGCCTTCCCTAGCTCCGGTGTACGAAGAAAAGGAAACTTACTCGAATTCCTTACCTCCATATCTAGTGAACTGAAAGCCATCAATGTCAAACACAATTTCCACCCCTGCTTACAACTTGGGAGGCTGTTCTCCAAAGATAAAGATTCGCCTTTTTCCTCATCAGGAAGTTAAGTGTACTGGTTGACTTATCTCGCCTTGCCCACAAGAACGAGCGCAGGGTATACGACAGCAATGACTCGTAATGACTCTACAGCACGTTGCCTGTTGCTACAGATCGAGAATTTCCGTAGAGCGCAAACGCTACAGTAGCATCGAAAGATGATGATGGGTATTATTCAAATAATTTATTGCATATATTGTAAAAGTCTTTCACTCGGCCCTCTTGCAAAATAATTAGTAGAGAATGTAGATCATTTTCTCGCATAAAGAAACAGAAGCAATTCAGCGAATGAAATTGATATCGAGATTGCAGCGAACATAATTTGAGAATAAAATACAATATAAATTAGAAACATAATTTTTCAACCAATTTCAATCACAATTTCCCATACGTGGTGAGCTCTTTTCGGTCTAACCTCCCGCTATCGGTTTCTGTGCAACGCATTACGTTGTTTCGATTTTACGTTTTATTCGCTGCGAGATTAGAGTTTTGTGGTTTTCGTCTAGATTGAAGAACGCACACCGTGCTTTGATTAGATCTCGACCATCAGCGAGTACGTATAGGGAAAAGCTCGCTGTTGTACAAAATTGAAAGCCCGTAGAACGTGAAGATGTTCGCGTCCATTCTGATTAGAGAAGTTGGAAAGTACCACATCTGAAAGACATTTCCGCTCTACCTGACCCTGATTTCAAATCTAATTTACCAATTAACGTTTTGATATCCGTCGAATTCTTCCGTACGAGCGATTTCCGCGTATGGACGGTGATTTTCTTATCCGTTTTCGTGCGGATACCATTTGTCCGAATTCGTGTCATTTTAGTGGAATGCGAGTGATTCTCTAAAAAGTCATAAAACGCATCGTTTAAAAGAAAATGATCAGAAGAAGAATTAGGTTATCGTCGGAAATCGCTCGCGTGTGTGTATCTTTTTTGGAAACTAGTTCTGGCCCGCTTAATTATCGTGAACGTGAGATAGTCCGAGGCTACTGTGTTTGCAGAGGATGACATGAGTGTGATTAGTGAGTTTTTTGGTACAATAATTCATATAAACGTCGAACTTTGATCAGACTTTGTGTATTTCGTCAAGTCACTCGAAATGTTATCTGGAAAAGGAAGTGAGGAGGGTTTTTTTTTAGTTGTTCCTTCCAATTTTTCAATTCGCCTCTGTCGCTTGTGCAGCGCCGCTCTTCCTCCATGGTGGAGTGGGTGCGGGTTGCGGAAGCATTTGATTTTGTTTCCTCCAACACCGGGATCGACCCTTCCGGGTATTACTTCAATGTTGGACAAATCTCTTCGAACCCTCTCTTCTACTCGGCAACCGCCAAGTTGCAGTGCCTCAACAACACCACCCTTGTCTTGGTTTCTCTTCAACTTCTTCAGGGACGATCTTCCTCTTCTTCCTGCACATCTGGTCTTTGAGAAGAAACAAAATGAGAGAGGCTGATATTTCCGAGAGCATAAACGAAAAGATGGATGTTGGGCATAAATGGATCTAGAAAAAGATAGGTGGCCGATTCTGAGATGAGTGAGAATAATTTCTTGACGACGGATAGTTAGATTGGAAAAAGTTGAAGGAAACGGTTGTTTTTGATTGCTCCAAGTTTTTTCAATTACCGAAATTTTCCAGATCTGCTGAGAGTCCAGTATCAGAAATAAGGAACATTCTTTGGCGTCATAGGCAGGAATAAATACGGAGGCAGAAATTGTATGGCAACGAGAAAGAAATCTTTGGCGCCATGTTCCGGAAAGATAATGTAGTCTGAGATCCCGAGGCAGGAAACCGGTGTTGAAGTGGATAATAGTTTGCAGAAGTAAATGGCATTAAGGAATTAGTGCTTGAGTGAGGGTTCGATACGCTCAAGAGAGATGCAAGTTAATCAGATAACAGTAGAAGTTTGAGCTGAGGGGTGAGGAGAGGCAATGGCATTCAGTTTGGCGGTGAAAATTGTGACCAGCATCAAGTACCTGTTCCAGGGAAAGGGTAGCAGTGCTGTCAGATGTTTTCAAGAATTCGTATCCATCATTTTTCGATCTAAAAACAGATTTCGACGGATTTGACCGATTTATTAATACTGATCAGGAGAAAAGTATCTCTCATACAGGCAACTGAGGTACTTTTCCCTCGATCGACTTGACGTTTACAGAAGACTGCAGTATCAGTCCATAACGACCAGGAGAAAAGTATCTCTCGTATGAGTGTCTAAGGTACTTTTCCCTCGAGCGCAAGAAATTTGTATTTTACAAAACCCTTACTTTTGAGGACCAAAAATCCATAGATCTGGCAGCAGTGAAGGCTAGTAATTGAACTTCGTTTTCGCTCTCCTGGGAGATGGGTGGTTTGCTGCTAGTTGCCCTTATCTTAAAACAGGTCCCAATTGCGGCAGAATTTCTCAAAGAATGCCTTGGATCGATTTTTTTGAATTCAGAAAGTTGGTGAGTCGGAAATTCGGAAGAGATTTTCGATCTGTAGTGTTTGAGAACATTAGCTAGATCAAGTCAGACATCCGGAGATGAGGCCAGCTATAGAAAGGTAAAGGATGTGATGGAATTCAAGGGTTTGATTTTGAGATGTTTACACGGTTCGGATTCAAGAGGAAGGAGGAGGAAGTTTAGTCAGAATTGGGCTGTGGGTGCAAGAAAATTAGCGGTGAGGGTTGGGATTCGGTATTTGAGAAGGGATTCTCCTGCTTGTGGATACAGTATTTGTGTTGTAAAAATTAAAAATCTATTTTGTTGTTTATCTGCTTTCAGGAAGTCCGATAGACGAAGATGTTACCGGTGTTGCGATGGGTAAAAGACGTAGAGATACTTGATGGATCGTTCATCATCGTTCCACCAGGAAATTCGGATTCTTACTCATTTATCGTAAGTTGAATATTCCATATGTATTTTTGTGATGAATTGCAAAGTCACGTGACAGTTTGAACTCGGCCTCTGGTAAAACTAGCCCCAGAGAGAAAATTTCCAGAACTCTGACTTTCATTTCTCACAAGTGTATCGAATAATTTTTCCTCCTTCCCTCCCTCGTGGATGATATATATCGGCGCTTGGAAACTGAAGACCTGTCGGTATTTCGTTTCACTCTTTTTCGACTACGGGTCACCCTCAAAAGGCTGCATACAAATCAAGTTTCAAGACTCTATCTCGCGCTGATTGTATTTCAAATCATCCTTGGACTATAATAAACCGTTAATTGCAACTTGATCTCACCAATTTTCCAATGGCAACTACTCTCTCGTCAATAACCTGCTACCATCTATCAGAAATAGTTCGTAAATTCTCAAAATCGTTTTATTTTTGAGCCACAGAGTTAGAACTGATCTTGTGTGTCCTATTCGACCCCAAAATGTACTTTCCAACTCCACCGCTCAACGTTAGGCCATCTTCTTCTGCTCAGAGGCCGTCTATGATCTTCCAGGTTCACGATCTCAGTACCCTCTTTTCAATCTCATCGACTCTTCACCCGCAGTCACCTGCATTCTCTTAGATCACCGTGCACTTTGTCATATCTTCATCAGGCCCGGCCCAACCATTTGCCAGGCCGAGGCAATGGCATAAGAGCGAGGGTCTTTGAAGTATAAGCAGCACCTTTTCCTCCTGTGTATGCTCGAACTATTGCGTGGAGTGCCTCGGATACCCTGCCATAATAATGAAGAGTAAGGGCGTATCATCAGCCCATACGTGAAAAACAATTTCTTGAATTTGCTTTTGTGGGAAGCCTGGAACAATCGCCCTACTTTGCAATATCTAGTGCCAGCGCTGTCCTCCTGAAACTTTAATCTTCCTCTGATATCAGAGGAACTAGTATCACATGAATCCTGAAACAGTGGATACGCAATTTTCTGAGCTTTCAAACTCGCAACAATCAAAAAACACCTTCCAATACTTTGATCTAACTACTTCCGGTTACCAATAAACGCTCCTTGAATCCTCTTCAAGTGCCAACCATACATCTTGCCATCGAGAGTGAGAAGACGCTAGGTGTAGTGTCGCAAGTATGTCCTAATTGTGGTCAAATTGATACAATTATCCTGAGTGTCGACCTTACTGCAGCCTAGCTCCGTAAAATTTATCGTGCCCTTCATTCACATTCTGAAATTCTATACCCAACTTTGCATCTCATCTTGACAATATCCTCCATTACCTATCCAAAACTCCATTTCTCTTCATCTGTAAAGTTGACTCAACATATATGCTCTCGTTTCAACACTATCGTAAGTCTTCGACTTGGAAATTTCCGCAAAATTTAGGTTCCTAGTACGAAATATAATTTCGGTAGTATTATTATGAATGTTACGTAATATTATTTCGCTTCTAAATGTAGAACGCGAACAACGTCGTAAATGTTTCGTCTGAAATCTAAAATCTAGATCTTTTCGTATACTAAATCGCGGTAGATGCATTCAGATGATGGCGTTTTTTTTTGTTATGATTATTGTTTACATTTTGACACGATATGTAGAAATATGTTGATCGAGTAGCTCGCGCTTTGACTCTTGACACATTTTCTCAGCGCCTTTCCCCGAAACATATAAAAAGTTTTAATGATGTTAGTTTTTACCTACAATTTTTGATATCGTTCAAAATAGCTACATCGGGCTACTTTTTTGTTACTCGTCGATCAAATTGTCCAGAATGTCGCGAGCATGATACGAGTATCCGATTCGCGTACAGTATCGCGATATCGTAAATATAAAGTGGTCGACAAGTAATTCGAGAAATACGATAAAGACCATTGAGGAGGATGTTTTTTTCATTTTTATTACTCTCGTCATTTTCTATATAATAATGTGCACAGTATAACTTTCACGACAATTCGGTCTCAGTATTATACGTTTGCGAGTCTCGTGGAATCGAAATTTTTGAAATGCTATGTTCGTCACGTTAGGGTTCCCGAGTACCGTAAGTCTTTTTCATTCAATTTAGAGGGAAAGTAGAATGTGATAGTCCGTAGATATGTAGAAGAACGGAAATAAAAACCGTATTATACTAAAAATTCGATTTCAAGTTATGTTGAGTATTTTTGTACAGTATGTGACGAACGACTGATTACTCTCCACGGAGAGACACAATCTCAATTTCATATAAGTAGAAGTCTGCTATCTCTCAAAAAAAGTCCCAATACCTATTTCGTTTGGAAGAGTTCCTTACAGAGAAAAACTAGTCTCGATGCTGATGTTAATCTCTGGCGTAGTTTGAGGGCGAGGGGGCGAATAGAATTCGAACTTGAAAGCCTCTCGACTTTTTTACTCGATTTTGACACAAATTTTTGTAGCATAATTTATTGCAGGGTCGTAACCGGATTCCGTTTGGAATGGTGCTCCTCACTTTCTCTTCACCTTTGCTCAACGTGATAATGATTTTCTGTTTTTGGTTTGAAAGACTCATGATGTCACTATAGAGAGGTTTCGTCCCATTGGCTACGGACCTGACATACTGAGAACTTATAAGGCACTCTGACCAAGTGCTTTATAGTCAACAGCTCCTTATGAAAGGCGGACTCACCTAACGGGATACTGACCTTCCTCTTTATCCCTTTGATTACCTCATTTAAGCGGGGAAGGGGGGTATTGCGGCCGACCAAATCGGTGCCATTTCTCTGGGTTGTAAGAGCATTTTTCTAGTCGTTCGAGTATGAATTCCCTTAATGATTTCGGCCATAACTTGCGAAATCGCGTTGATTCGACCTTTGATCTACTTTGAAGGATTGGAAGAATATTGACTTTAGACTATTCACGAAAACAGTTGATAGTGATTCCTTAGGAGGCAGGAATTCGAGCCTAGTTCAGGTTGAAGGATTGAAAATACTCCTGACTTCTATTTTGTATTCATATCGTGCCTATCGGAATGGTGCTCCTCGATTTTGGGAATTCCTGTAACTGTAAATATCCTATATAATTGCTCTGAGATGTTTTACAATGTTTGTGAAATGTGAAGTTCAATTTTACATAGCAGAAAATACAGCTTCAAAATATTCTGTCTCGGTGCTACCCTGTTTCCTTTGATTGATAAATACTAGATAGAAAACAGAACTTCATTGCATGAATCACGTATGGTATGAATAGTTTACAGTTTCGTTGACAAAACATTGATAATTGTATACATCGTCGAGAGAAGATTTTTAAATCTCTCTCTGTCAACAGGATACACTCTGGACGCTTTTAATTCGATATTTCGTACCAACAGCATATAGAACATATTGATCAATTTTTGAAATCGTAGGTCTTCTTGGTGCCACGGAATGTCGTAAACAGCCTCCATTATTTCTTTGTTCTGTGCAACATACAATCAAAAACTTCAAGCTTAGTGTTTCGCCTAGATCATGTCTATGAAAAAAATAGTAGCCTTTGATTCAGGTTGTTATTATTGGACTGAGAGTGTGTCCAGTGGCGGGAAAAGAACAAGAGTGAGTATGAAGGCATGTGGATTTACATCTTCCCCTTTCTCTCCTGATTCCCATCCTCCTAATTTGATCTACGAGTTGGGAATGCTAACCTTTCGAAATTTCAACTATCAAGCTCTTCGAGACTAATTTACCCTGCATGTCATCATGAGAGTCCGGTTGCCAGAGAACGCCACATTACGCATGTTTGTCATTTGTGGCTTCTTTAACAAGGACGCTTCGAGTGTTGGTGTGACACTTGACTCCTTTGCCAACTTATGTAAGACAGACTATAGTCTAGTTTATGGTTCATGCTGCAAACGTGGGATTCAGGAAAATTTCGATCGCCAGGACAAATGGGACCGTGAGCTAGTTAGCCTGATATGCAGTATATTAAAGTTATACTAGGCTAAAAAACACCGTGCATACTTACCAAGTCTTTGATATCTTGAGCTCTGTAGCAAGTCAATCCCATGTAACATATAACATTCAATATTACGGCGATGGATTTTAACATTTGAACACCCTGTTAACATGGAAAAGAAATTCATTATCACTTTTTATGATCCTGTACTTGTCGGAACTTCTAATTGATGGATCTTGGCTTGTCTACAAAACCATTTCATCTTTCTTCTCATTGCCATTCATTCGTGGATTTGGAGTAGCTTAATTGTTCAAATCGCCGAAGATTGTTTATCCTTCTCAATATCGGATATCTGAATAACTTGTTCCCTCTTGATGATTCTTACTGTTAAAAGTTTTTATTTTCGACAGCTATTTCCTGGTCTAAAGGAACTTCGTGTTCAGCCTTTCGACCTACTCCGCTTCTCTCTCTGTTTCTGTATTCCTCGAACTTACTTCCAATCAATATTTGCGCTTTAAATTCCTATTGAAAAGATAATAGCGCGTACCATTGATAAGATTCCATTCTTCTTCTCTGCTTCATATTATCGTAACTACCCGCGAGAAACCCTACCAGACTCCGTGTAAAATACGAATCACTGGAACTATTTTTTATACACGTAAAAATGTAGCAAGACTGACGAGTGCAGATTTTCAACGGTTTTTGACTCGAGTTACGCTCGATGCACTGGACGCACGCAGCGCGAATACAGGTAGTTAACAGCGTCCTTGTTCAGGATAAAGGGAATTAAATGCTTTCCCGTGGTGACGACTCCAGCTTTCTCTCACAGATTAATAAGATCACTTCGTTCTCTTTCCACAATGAAGAGAGAGAGAAAAAAAAGAAACTCGCTGTTCGAAGGGCTGAAAAATTGTAGTTGTGGGTATAGAAGTCGCAGTTGAATGTACAGTGTGTCCAGTACGGTTTGAAGGTATTCGCGCTCTCTTCTTGTTAGAATCAAGTATTTTTACGAGCATTTTGAGTTGAATCACTGTTCTAATTCGAGCACGTTTGTGCATTAAGTTCGTTGTGTGTTTGTGAATCCTGCTTGGCTGACTATTTGGATCAATTGGGGTAAGTGATAATTTTAGCGAACGTTACGTATACATTGGACTATCATGTAGATCAGCGTTATCATTACGAACAGGAGATGAATGTTAAACGTGACCATTTTGAGCGATAATAAGGGATGGAAAACTATCTTTTGACGTATCAATTTAGTTGGAGTTTTGTCTTTAAGAAGTTGCTTTGTCTCTGAGAAGAAGATTCATGGTACTTGACGTGAGTCGCTTGTACCTAGGCTTATGTGCGTCGGACTCTCTGGCGGTACAAATTGTAGAGCACGTTTGGCGGTAGGAGTGACCGCTCCATATAACACAAATTTATAGTTAAGGGTGCCGAAGGACATTCGGTGTGTGAGATCAGGCTGGCAACCGGATCGCGCGTATTGGGGGTCTGTGTCCAGATCCAGAGCCAGGATATCGCGTGCCATAGCCGAGGTAGGCGGACTTGTATTCTACCGTTTGTTGATCATTTTTCAGGGAGAGGAGGATTCTTCTTGTGAATTCGTAGCCTGCAAAGAGGCTTGATATTTTAAACAAAATGAGGAACCTAGTCAGCATTGAAAGATTATCTTCAGTTTCCGGCGCCACCTCTAGTTTTGACTTGTCCCAAGACCGCATAAGTGCCCAACAAATCGATCGTGAAAAAAGAGTACATTTCATTCCATTCAAACGACCAAAATCAAAATCATATTTCTTGGGCTCTCAGTGAGATTTTCGATTTTCTCGTGACAGACCGTTGTGAGTTATGATGAGAAAACCTCCTCAAGAGTCTACAAAATGTTTCATGATATTTTCTATGTTTCGAGATTTTGAAAAATTAAAAAATAGCCGTTCTCCTGACGTTGAGAGGGGTATTCTTCCACAGTATTGCAGCAAGCTGTAACTAGAAGCCAAAAACCGAGTTCAGTCAAATTTTATCTGATAAGAGCAAAGCTGAAAGCTAACTTTAGTTAACCTTCCTAAATCAAGAGTCAAAATAAGACAAATTCTCTTGAGTTTTTCTAGCTTTCCTGGTTCCCCTGGTTCCCACAAAACAGAAAGATGCACTGCTGTTCGAATTTTGAATCTAATTGCTCCCCTTTCTAGGCTGAATTGGCTTTGCCAAAGAATTGACGATGATAAGAAAAAAGTGAGAAGGATTTCTTGGCGTTGCCAAATGGCTATTTACAGTACATGTTTCGTAGGTGAGTCTTTACACAACAAGTACATACGTTTGCGAAACGAGCGCAGCGAGTGAAGTAATGTATGTACGAGTTGTGTAAAGACACCTACGAAACCAGTACTGTACAATGCTTTTCAACACAAATGAAAAAAAGAACAAAAAAAAACCAAAGTATAAGTTCTTGGGCATGCGTGAGTTCAAACCGTGTTGTAAAGACCGAAAACCGTGTGGTAAAGACCCTCGCTTTGCTTTTTCGCAACGGTTTGTAGTGTCGCTGAAAAGCGCCACCTACGCCACAGAAATTCGTTTTGTAAAGACCTACTTACGACGCATGCGTGTTGAAAAATATAAAGATCATGTTTCATGTCTTTTCGCCAGTCTTCTTAAGCTCTTCATCGTTCAAAAATATCCAAAATTTCCAACTTCTTGTTCTAGTATAAGTCAACTTTGGAGTATTTTAGGCTGACTGCTTCCTGGGACGAACGAGCAGACTGGGCCGTTTGTCCCGCTTCATGGTCCAGTACATGTCTATTTTAGTATGAGATTACTGGGACTCACTCGCTCCGCTCGCTCGTCCCGCTTCTTGGTCCAGTGCAAGTCCACTTTATTATATTTCAAGCTGATGAGGTTACTGGGACTCACTCGTTCCGCTCGTTATATTATTTTATTTTTACCCAGGGGGTGGTACTCGCAGATTTCTGGATAACCTCCCAGGTAATTCACAAAAAAATTTTCTAGTCCATTAATAGGGGGAGGGGGAGGAGGGGTTGGTAATTTGAATTTTATTTTATTAATTTTATTTTAATGTAATTAAATTTTATTTCAATTTTATTTTATTTTATTTCAATTTTATTTTATTTTATTTCAATTTTATATTATTTTATTTCAATTTTATTCTATTTTATTTCAATTTTATTTTATTTTAATTTCATTTAATTTCATTTTATTTTTATTTCATTTTTACCTAGGGGGTGGTACTCGCAGATTTCTGGATGACTTCCCAGGTGATTCGAGGTTTATTTTATTTTATGTTAATTTTATTTAATTTTATTTAATTTTATTTCAATTTAATTTAATTTAATTTTTATTTAATTTAATTTGATTTAATTTTATTTTAATTCAATTTAATTTTTATTTAATTTTATTTAATTTGAATTCTATTTTAATGTAATTAAATTTAATTTCAATTCAATTTAATTTTATTTTATTTCAATTCAATTTAATTTTCATTTTCATTTTATGTTATTTCAATTTTATTTAATTTTCATTTTATTTTATTTTATTTTTATTTCATTTTTACCCAGGGGGTGGTACTCGCAGATTTCTGGATGACTTCCCAGGTGATTCGAGGTTTATTTTATTCTATTTTAATTTTATTTAATTTTATTTAATTTGAATTTTATTTTAATGTAATTAAATTTAATTTTAATTCAATTTAATTTAATTTTATTTCAATTCAATTTAATTTTCATTTTCATTTTATGTTATTTCAATTTTATTTAATTTTCATTTTATTTTATTCTATTTTTATTTCATTTTTACCCAGGGGGTGGTACTCGCAGATTTCTGGATGACCTCCCAGGTGATTCGAGGTTTATTTTATTTCATTTTAATTTTATTTAATTTTATTTAATTTTATTTCAATTTAATTTAATTTAATTTTTATTTAATTTTATTTAATTTTATTTTAATTCAATTTAATTTTTATTCAATTTTATTTAATTTGAATTCTATTTTAATGTAATTAAATTTAATTTTATTTAATTTTATTTTATTTCAATTTAATTTAATTTTAATTTTAATTTTATGTTATTTCAATTTAATTTAATTTTCATTTTATTTTATTTTATTTTATTTTAATTTCATTTTTACCCAGGGGGTGGTACTCGCAGATTTCTGGATGACTTCCCAGGTGATTCGAGGTTTATTTTATTCTATTTTAATTTTATTTAATTTTATTTAATTTGAATTTTATTTTAATGTAATTAAATTTAATTTCAATTCAATTTAATTTTATTTTATTTCAATTCAATTTAATTTTCATTTTCATTTTATGTTATTTCAATTTTATTTAATTTCCATTTTATTTTATTTTATTTTTATTTCATTT
Organism: Aspidiotus destructor; assembly: GCA_035079395.1. Taxonomy (NCBI): domain Eukaryota; kingdom Metazoa; phylum Arthropoda; class Insecta; order Hemiptera; family Diaspididae; genus Aspidiotus; species Aspidiotus destructor. The sequence goes on along the minus strand of JAVHKZ010000001.1, from coordinate 28,275,088 downwards.
TTACCCAGGGGGTGGTACTCGCAGATTTCTGGATGACCTCCCAGGTGATTCGAGGTTTATTTTATTTCATTTTAATTTTATTTTATTTAATTTTAATTTAATTTTATCTCAATAATTTTATTTTATTTTATTCTATTTTATTTTATTGTAATTTTATTTTATTTAATTTTAATTTAATTTAATTTTATTTTATTCTTACCCAGGGAGTGGTACTCGCAGATTTCTGGATAACCTCCCAGGTAATTCACAAAAAAATTTAAAGTCCATTAATTGGGGGGAGGGGTACTCGCAAATTTTCGGAAGTGCATAGGGTGTCAAAAAAAAAAAAAAAAAGACATGAAACATGTCAAAAATTGGTTCTAGTCCAGGTCAGCTAAGCAGCCATTAAGCATAGAAACCTGCAGTGCAGTTATCAAATTGAGATGAACACAAACTGGAGAATAGGTCTCTTCCACGACTATGTGACAGCCCCAATTCTCCTGATCGTTCAATACGAACGTGTATATGTGACCAGACCTCATTTCAAGAAGGTTGAATCTAAGGTTCACCCATTGATCTGGAGAAGAGGGTCTTTTCCATAACGCAGTAAGTCCCACACCTCCAGATTGATAACTGAACGTTTGTATTCATCTTTTCTTGAGACCAGGTCACATATTTTTCAGTCTAAAATCACTTGAATGAAGCCGGCTGAATTTTTCCAAATGCCAAAAGCTAAATTTTCTTAGGTTGTAAGTTTGAGCCAAAAGCCCAAGTTGAAATTATTGGCTGCAATACTTTGTTTTTTTTTTTTATGACAGGTCACAAATGGTAGGGAAGCTTAGTGCGGCGATGGTGGAAGACTATACGCTAGCTAGCGTGACACCACAGTGTGGAGTACAAATTGACAATATTTATTTTTCTCGAAGTATTGCAGTTAGCTGTAAGCCAAAGCCAAATTCAGCTGAATTTTTATTAGCGAGAGTAGGTAGTCTTGATAAAAGCTAGCTTTATGAAGATTTTTGTAAACCGAAAGCCAAAATCAGCCAACTTCTTTCAGGTTTTTTTGTCAGCGTTGAGAAATGCACTGCTTGAGTATCCAAATTTTTCACACTCTAAGCCAAACTGGTCTTTCTAAAGAGTTATTAGCGGTCAAAAAAGTTGGTTCCGGTTCAGCTCAACAGTTCATCCTTTCTGCATAGAAGTCCGTAGTGCAGTCATTTTAATGGAGATGAATACAAACTGGAGAATAGGCATCTCCTCCGAGTGAGACAGAGCCCAAATTCTTCGGATCGTTTCATTCGGATTACATTTTTTTGTAACAATAATCCGGCAAAAATCAGCCGTATTTGTATGAGGACACAACTGTAGGTAGCACTAGCATTGTGCTTGAGAACGGGATACGACAAAAATGACAAAAATGCCAAAAATGTCAAAAAAGCCATGAACATGTATGAAACTAAAACAGCTGTATCTGTGTCAATATTGAAAAATGAAGAAAAGCGGTAAAAGCACTTCTTCATTATTTTCATGCATGGAATAACCTGAAAGAAGAAAAAATTGAGTTTTCAATAATTTTGTGGAACATCCCCTTTTCAGGCAGCTTCCAAAAATGGCCCCCACAGTTTTTATAGAGGGCGCCTACTTCGTGTCCTCATGCGCATTAGGCCAGTCCAATTTTTCCATTTGCCAAAAGCTGAAAGCTAAAATTTCAAGGCCGTAAGCTTAAGCCAAAAGCCAAAGCTGCAAAGTTTGGTTGCACAATTCTGGTTTTTCTCAGTATTTAAATTCAGTGACAGCCTCCTGTTCCTCAGATGGCGACGTCGCACTCAACTATCAATAAATCTTGTGGTAAAAAAACCTCTCATTTGTAGTGACCCATGTTTGAGAGTTTTATACCGCGTTTACAACGCTGAAGGCTGCGTGCTGCATGACTTTCAGGAATTTTCCTAGATTAGGAGAGTTTTGCTCTGAGTGTCAAATAAAAACTTCTTTCAATGCTTATATTTTTCAATGAACGTTTGACTAAGTTGAAATCTAAACAACAAGTCACGTCACAAACAGAAGGACCAATATTTTGTTCTCAACTCATTTTGAGATGACTCAATTTAAAGAAAAAATTCTCCTGATCCGCCATCATTCAATTGTCACGTTTAGTGACCATCCGGTCCACATTTTTGTTTCGGAGAATTTCAAAGTCTCATATCGTCAGAGTGCACCCACAATTGATAAGTCATTCTCTTTCGACCATGCTGTAGAAGACACTTACCGTCAAATTGGAGAATATGCTCAAACTCCATAGAAGCCCGTACCAGGAGGTTATGAATAAATGACAACTCGTCAGGAATCTCAACAACGGAAGGATTGTTGTCCACAAACTGTTTACGGATGATGATTAGCTTTATTCGTGATCTCACCTTGATCTCAATTATTATTCATTCCACTTACCTGTATAATTCTTGGTACGAAACAATAACTCTCCTCATCTCCGTATGAGCATCGCATTTGACGTGCGTAAAATTTCTGTATTTCCCACGGACCGAAATGGACCCTTTGATGACTGCAAGTTCACTTTTAATCACGTCTTTTTTCACGTTCAAGCAATCGATTAACCAAATCACTAACAAGAAGGTTACGTCGAGAATAGCAATCATACTCATACTGAGTGGCGTGATTATGATATTATTAAGAAGATAGAGTTTAATATTACGAGTGCGGAAACAAACTCTTCCAATCCACGACGAAGATACCTGAGTGATGGTGGGTCGGCATCGAAAGAAATTCGGTTCCATGTATACACCTGGCACCTTCAGATTTCCACCGACTAGAAATAGTATTATGTACGGGGTTCCGTAGAAACCTAGCCACGAGCTCACGAAAATGAATAGGTAGAATGGAAGCTCACTCTTGAACTTCTTCTCAATTTTCAGCGCAGTGGTCTCGTCGGTATGCGATAGTAGAAAAATCACACGTTGAATAATCTTCTGGTAATATCGAATGCCGTAATGAATGACCAGGATTGGAGTAAACCGAAGACTCGAGACGGTTGGTATGATTTTAAGCTTAGCATTGTTGTACACGCCGACGATGCAGCCAAAACATACGAAGATGAGTGTCAGTGTGAGCAAAGTCGTGTATAAAATACCTAGAATTTTCGACACACCTCCAGTTCCGAAGACACCACCCATTCGTAGAATAATCTTCATAAATTTTATGGACATCGTAGGCCTCTTCGAACAGTTTGAGTACATTTTAAAAAACTTTTGAGACCATTGAAAGCACTTGAAGATTTGTAAAAGTTTACGATAATAATAATGATGTATATTAGCCATTCTATTTGGCTTCTCCAAGCGAGATGACCTTGATCATCGTAAGAATGGAGCTCGAAGTCCGCCGAATTCACCGGAAAAACTTTTATTCGCGTTAGACGAATTACCCGCCAGGTAGAGATTGAATAGAAACTACGACTGTACAAAGTTAATCGCGTGATGTGTGAATGAAGAAAACTTGTTTACATACGCTCAAATGAGTTACATGAAATTTTTATTTTTTCATTTTCTTTCTAAATATTGATCGTTTTTGCTGAGTATAATTTATCAAACGAATTGTAGCTTTTTAGCGTGGCGTGATGACCTTTTATTGAAATTGAAATTGTTTTTTTGGTCGGTGTGGCCGATCAAGTTACCCCGCAAAATCGTGAGAAAGAGAATATTCCTCTCCGTCTTTGAATCCTCGCTACATCAGTGGGCCTTTATGATGTCTGGAGTCCCATACGATGTAAGACTGAATGTCCCAGAATGGCTCCATGAAATTTCGTTTGCAAGTGTTTGAGTCTGTTCGTTGAAGAGAAAGGAAGTGTATCATGCGTGAGAGTTGAACGTTTGAGGAATCCCTTCCCATTACCTTTGATCCACTTTCTATTGCTTTTAGAAGTCATACGGCAGTAATTAGATTCACATTCATTCCGTCATTAAATCTGTCGATTTTCTCGACCTCTCTTACGAAGTTTAAAATATTGCTCGTCGATCCGTGACGTTTTTTCCCCAAGATTGTTGCTCAATAAGCCGGAAAGTGAGTCTCTTGCCGATGAGTTTACCTGGATATGGAGCCGTTTAATTTTTAAGTAGCTCAAGGTTCTTCAATGAAACAAAATTCATCCGCGATTCGCTGGCTGTTACCGTTCACCTGAGTGTCAGGGCCTTTTCTTCCATTTCTCGAATTTTATTTCTAAGAGGGAAATCGCTGTTTTCGGTGTCTCTTCCGCTGCGCGTACCCCATACGGATATAATGATGTAAAATTACGTTCGTAAAGACTGCAGCGTCTTAAGGTCACGGATGAATTTTATGAAAAGAAATATTTATGTCTCAGTGTCTCGTCTTCGTCGATAAAAATTCTTCGCGCAATACATTTTACGTCTACAATTTTAGCCTTGATCGCTATTCGCGCTACCATAGCGTAATTTATGTACTGAAAAGTGTCGCGAATACGACGATCGTATGGTTATTTTTTCATCACCAATGTTACAATTCGCGGAAAGATAGAATTTTCTTAACTAATCGATGCGAGAAACGCTCAAGAGAGTAGTTTATAAGAGTACTCGTCGAAATAGATCGCGTCAGCAATTCAGTAGTATGCGCGCCGTCAGCGTCTCGCTCGAAAATGACTATTAGGTGTAAATTATGCATGGCATTCGTCCAACGCAGCTTCCTAGTTTTCCTTTCATCGGTGCTATATGTATTCCAATACGTACACAAAGTCTTAACTTTCGCGTATTGAATTGATATACGCACTATGCGGGTTATAGAATCTAAATCTGGCCAGACGAAATCGATTATTATGAAATTTTATGACGCTAGCCTTCAACTAATGAGATGAAATGCTCCTGGAAATAGTTTATTCGAATAACAAAATTGTCATTGTTGAAAAATTTTATAACATCGTTCGAATGCATCGACAAACTTGAAATTTCATCTCTAGATTCAAGATCTAACATCTGCAGCCTTCATCATTTGTTTCGTTTTTTTAACCAACAAAATATCTGGGTTTACGGATATTTTTTTTAAAGTTCCTCGTGATAACCAAGAATACCTTTCAAGTTTCTGTTTATGACGTCACCTTACAACCTTTACTGCAATTTTCGGTCGATTTTATATAAAAATATATAGTATAAGTTATAAAATCTTACAAAAAATTTCAATAAATCTATAATCAATTACCTATTTTGAATTACGACTCAACTAGGAAAAAATTCAGCTACTTGACAAAAATGATGGTTTTTCCAGACATGTTTGACTAACTTTGTACCTACACGTACCTACGTATTACGTAAAGAAATTTATTCGTCAAAATATTTATCTTCAACGAGGAACCTGTTTAATGGGGCGTTATTTGGGAAAAGTTTCCGCCGTCCTTCCGAAAATCTCGAAGTTTCGTGAGAAGCCCACGTTCTGATGTACTTTAGAGGCTGTGTAAAATTACAATCATCGATTCAAGTCGTAAAGTCCACAATAGACTCTCAAATCTCTTCCCATGGAAATCGAAATTTTTATCAAGGTATTAATGGATTGATGGTCGAAGAATTTTCAAGTTGCCAAAGTTGAAATTTTTTCAAGTCCCAAGGTTAACAATACGAGAGCTGCAATTTTCCAAATCCTCGGCCTTGCTGCCTCGGAAATCACTGTTCGTCTTTGATAGTTTTTCTCAGCGTTCTTTTTGTTTTTATTTTATTATTTCTCGTTGTCTCTACTCGTACATCTAGCTTCGGGTACCTGAGCTGACTGTGGTTCCCGCTCTAACCTCAGCTCTACGGATTCTTCTGCCTCCCGTAGTCATGTGCCGGTCAGATCGATAGGTCTGCCTTTAACGATCGTTGACTCGTGAGTATTTTCGTCTTTTTACCTCAGATAAACTAATCACACCCCGGTACGGGTGATGAGGTCAAGGGCGTTAATACTTTCTGTAAAGGTGACTCATATTCGTTGGAGAGGTCGTGTCGAATCTGTGTATCTTCATTGTTTTGATCCAAAGTCCTCTCGCTTCTTTCGTAATCGTTTTGGAGAGGCTGCAAACCGTGAGGCGGAGTTAATAGATGTATGTCAAGTGTTGTTCTAAGCGCCAGTGACGACGGCGATATCAGAGGATAGAATTTTTCCAAGACTCAGGTAACTTACAATTTTCCAATATGGAATCACCCGACCTTAGAAGCATAAATTGTCTGGCCGCCTGATTGACCCGTGAAGCTCTTCGATCACTATTTCCCTCTTCTTTGCTTTGAGCACCAGCTCGATTGGCGGTGAACGTGCTTATACGTAAAGAGTCTCTGTAGAGACAGTGCGGTAGGCTTCAACACATCTAAGCGCAACTATTTATTGAATTTTTTCTATTTCTCTTTTTCTGTACGTCATTTTCATGGAATCAGCCGATCTTGGAGTGCCATATAGGAGGATCAACGATGGAATACTCATCATTATCCTTCATCTTGCTTCCCTCGGCTCTCCTAGGTTTGTTAACCTGCCCTTCTTTTCCGCTGCCATCAGGAAATGGTGCCTTAAGCTCAGCTTCGAGTCAATCCAAATGCCCTGATACTTCATCTCCTTCTCCCAGGTCGTGATTTCCACTTCTTACAGCCGGAAGGTGGGTAGACTGATCAATAATGTGGTTTTCGTCATTAGTTTAGCCGACTCGGTCCAACGCGTCGCTGCCTCAAGAGCCTGATTTACCCTGCACTTCAGTTGTATGCTTACCGCTGAGGACATGAACTAATTTCGACCAAATAAATGCGAATTTGAAGAAATATTTAGGCATAGCCAAGTTTAATGTCTTTTTATAGTTGCTAAGGGGGGGTGCTTCGCTTGTGAAAACAGGAACTGAAAATATATTATCGAATAGATCTTTCAAATTTTTTGAGGTTCAATTAGAGGTGGTATGGAAGCTGCAGGCGCGGATTTAGCAGTGTATTTTGGGAGGGGATATTCCTTCGTCTAAAAATTTTTTCCCCGCTTCGCTCGGAAAATATGGTCCATCTTCGTTATTTCAACCTGTTTTTGGAGGTTTGGGGGAAGGGATATATCCCCCCCCCCCCGTAAATCCGAGCCTAGAAGCAGATTTGGAAATTTTCTTTCACTCGCTTTTTATTCCTCTTGAGGATGAAGGGGAATAACTTCGCAAAAAAGTTCCTCAATGCTCCATTTTTCGACAAATTTTCTCGATCTTTGGAAATGTTGTACAGAGGAGGGCGGTATAGGAAAGGAAATTCGAATCATGTTCCAAAAAAATTTTATGTATAACGTCAGAAAATGGATAAATTTTTGATTAGAGTATAACTCACGCACGCCCGACCAGCGTCGCGTAGTGACCGCTGGTATATCAAACCTTGATGTGTATTTGGGTAGGTATATCCAACTTATCGTAGACCGTTTCAGCGTTTCCCAACGAGCGAAGCGCAGCAGCGAATAAGGGCACAGTGAAGTCATCAATCAGCTTAAACCTCTTTCTGACGTCATCAACCACCGTGACGTGAAGTATAGATATTTGGAGGTAAATAGTTTTAGGAAACTCCCTAGCTTCGCTCGTTCGCTCTCATCCTTACCGGGTCTGGTACAATAAGACAAGTCAACTATTCTATTTTTGGATCAAATCAAAAAATCCTCGCGAATTATCCTTGTAACGTCATCACCATCACTGACGACATCAGCTTGGATTTGCCTATGACGTCATCAACATGCGTGACGTCATTAGTTAGTGACATCATCACCATTCCTCCCCTTCCAGCAAGAAACCTGTTGAATGGGGAGTTTTTCGAAAAACTTTCCATGCGCCTTGCGGTGCCCGACGAAAGTTGACCCAGTCTAATAAAAGATTGGGTTTAAATTATACTCAACGAGTAAGAAAAGACTACCAGCACCGCAATATTGTACGCGACCATGCGCTTGCGTCCATTTTACCATTCTCAAGGTTGTGGACTGGCCGCAACTTCCTTTACCGTCTGTTGTTCTTCGAGCCCTGGCTGGTCTACCGACTCTTGGTCCTCTTCCAGGCCTAGCTGGTCTTTCGGCTCTTGTTCCTCTTCCAGCCTCGGTCGGTCTACAGGCTCTTGTTTTTTCACCAGGTCCGGCTGGTCTATTGGTATTTGTTCCTCTTCCAGCCCTAGCTGGTCTACAGGTTCTTGTTCCTCTTCTGGGCCTGGCTTGTCTTCCGGCTCTGGTTCCTCTTCCAGCCCTGGATGGTCTTCCGGTTCTTGTTCCTCTTTCAGCCCTAGCTGGTCTACCGGCACTTGTTCCTCCACCAGGTCCGGCTGGTCTACCGGCTCGTGTTCCTCCACCAGGTCCGGCTGATCTACCGGTTTTTGTTCCTCTTCCAGGCCTGGCTGGTCTTTCGGCTCTTGTTCCTCCACCAGGACCGGCTGGTCTTTCTTGTTCCTCTTCCAGGCCTGGCTGGTCTACCGGCTCTTGTTCCTCCACCAGGTCCGGCTGGTATACCGGTTCTTGTTCCTCCACCAGGACCGGCTGGTCTTCCGGTTCTTGTTCCTCTTCCAGGCCCAGCTGGTCTACCGGTGCTTGTTCCCCTTCCAGCCCTGGCTGGTCTACCGGTACTTGTTCCTCCACCAGGACCGGCTGGTCTTCCGGTTCTTGTTCCTCTTCCAGGCCCAGCTGGTCTACCGGTGCTTGTTCCTCTTCCAGCCCTGGCTGGTCTACCGGTACTTGTTCCTCTTCCAGCCGCGGCTGGTCTACCGGTTCTTGTGCCTCCACTAGGACCGGCTGGTCTTCCGGCTCTTGTTCTTCCACCAGGACCGGCTGGTCGTCCGGCTCTTGTTCTTCCACCAGGCTCGGATGGTCTACCGGGTCTGGTTCCTTTACCAGCCTCGGAATTCTATATTTTCCGACTGTATCATTCATACCTGTCGTAAGCCACTCTCTGGTACGTATGCCTTTTACCTCCCGAGAATTTCATAATGTCGTCGTCCCACCTACTACATACTAAATCATTGTAGATCTAGTTTCAAATCCATTAAAGCCAGTTTAGGTCTATTTCAATCCTAGTTTGCAGTTGGTATAGCCACATCTACTGTACGCTAAGACCAAGAAACTCGAATTCGAACTTGCAGATTTCTGGATTGGGTTGAGGGTTCGAGAGGGGAGGAACTTGGCTCCGCGATTTCTATTCATGAAATGAGGTGGGGTGCCGGTAAAGACAATAAAAATGTCAAAATCTCCTTTAAAACAGATCGTTTGTTAGTGGAAGAGACCTCGCGAGTTCCTTGAGAAGTGCAATCCTTCGTAAGTATCCATTGTTCCGGAACAGAGTTTTTCTACTGCATAGTTCTTGAAACGGGCCAATGTTTCTTCCGTAAGTACAGATCTTCAGTTCTTCTTCGCTCTTTTTTCATGTTATTCCATTGCTCTTCACTGTATTTTGCGGGACACTCTCGTTGGAGGACCGCGCTGGCCGCATGGTCCGCTAATTGAATATCCCTCTCCTAGAAGTTTCCTCTAACCATTGTTGTAATATTTTTCACCTTCCTAGGTGCATTTATGATGAAGAAAGATGTGAATAGTCGATCCAAGAACTCATTGATTGGGTATGCTATAATTTTTAAAGAGAGAAAAATTCGTCTTCTCGCAACTCGAAATTAAGCTAACGCGATTTTTAGTGACTTATGTTTCTTTTCATTGCGTTCGGGCTAACAATTCCGCGTTTTCGTTTTTTATTTACTTGAAAGTAGGTCAACTCCCTGCCGCCGAATCTGCCAAAATAGTTTTTAGTGAAAATAATTTCATCGGTGTTTAATTTTGAGAATTTACGTTTCGCGAATACTATACTCGTATAAGATGGAATTTTGCACCGTCCCGAAATAAATTTTACGAATGAAGAAATATCATTCTTTGTATACGTGTTACTCGTAAAATGTTTATAGCGAGAAGTACATGGATTTGAATGAAGACGATCGCAATTTTTTCTCCTTGTTCATTCTTTTTAATTTCAGTTCCCTTCCTTTCTTCTTTTTTTTCTTTATGACTTATTTGATTTACGTACTTTGTACTTGTAAACTGTAGTACTTCCAATGAGACACTTTGCGCCAATTACCGCCTCGTAAATTCTGAAAGTAGACGCTTATCGCGGTGTTGTTCTATAGTGCATACTATCTACGTAATATTGTTCGGCACGATTTTTTTTTTTCACCTCTCTTCTTCGCGAAGATTTTTTCACGGGCACGATAAACACTTTTCGAATAATTTACCGCGTTCGAAGTTCCACAATCGAGAGCCGTTAAGTGGGCACAAGTAGGTAACGTGTATACCGGAATGAACTAGGTGTAACCTCTTATCATTCGATGTCGAGTAAAGGAAAAAACATCAAAATACCCGCCGCCGCTACCTTTCGTCCGCTTGCGTGTGCTGGTTTTTCTAAAATGGTCAAATTGAGATTTTCTTTATCTATAGCATTAACATCTCTATGATAACCCACCCACGTGTTTTCAAACGTTCATTTTCACTTCAAGGTGATACTTCTTTTTCGAGGAATATAGTTTCGCGAGTTGTCGAGAACTTTGTTAGCATTTACGTGAGTTTTTTTGGTATCTCGTATCTCTTCCATAATTGTGAAAGATACTGTGTCGAGAATTTTTTGTGACTCACTATGATTAGGTGTGATAATATCAAAAACTAGTGATTTATATCGACCTTCTACAGAAAACTATGCGTGCTCGACTGACAAGAAGAGTAAAAATTTGTAGAAGGAGTCATGAATGTGTCAAGTAGATAATGATTTTCTTCTCCTGTATTTCGGTGTTCGGTTTGGAGGATGAGGAGATTGTTGACGGCCTCCACTGGTTGCCGTTCTATTGGCGACTAGTAGCCGTTCTGTCAGCAACTGGTTGTCACTCTATTAGCTACTAGTGACCGTTCTATTGGCTATACTAGTGGCCATTCGATTGGAGACTGGTTCTAGTCTATTGGCTATTGATTGTCGTTCTATCGGCAACTGGTGGCCGTTAGTGTCCGTTCTATCGACTACTAGTGGCCGTTTTATCAGAGACTGGTTCCCTTCTATCGTCTATTAAAAGTAATCGTTCTATTGACGCCTGGTTGCCGTTCTATTGGTTATACCAGTGGCCGTTCAATTGGAGACTGGTTCTAGTCTATCGGCTAATGATTGTCGTTCTATCGGCAACTGGTGGCCGTTAGTGTCCGTTATATCGACTACTAATGGCTTTTCTATCAGAGACTGGTTCCCTTTTATCTTTGGCCACTTGTTGTCATTCTACTGGCTTCCAATGGCCATTTTATTAGAGACTGGTCCCAATCTATTGACTACTGAATTGCCGTTCTATTGGCCACTGCTGTTCTATTGACGACTGGTTGCCATTCTATTGCCTATTGTATTACCTTGCAAACGCCCAAAGACATATACATGATTTAATGTTTTTAACAGGAAATCTGTTTTACGGGGAGTCTTTCCAGAAGAAACGTCCGCCGCCGCCGTCTTTTTCTTGAGACCTGAAAACAGATTTTGACAGACTTCATGATTTATCAATACCGATCAGGAGAAAGGTATCTCTCATATGGGTCGCTGAGGTACTTTTCCCTCGATCGACTCGATGTTTGCGGAAGACTGGAGTATCAGCCTATCAGAACCAAGACAAAAGTATCTCTCATGTAACTGCCTAAGGTACTTTTCCCTTGAGCACAAAAAATTTGTATTTTACGCAAAATCCTTACTTTTGAGGACCAAAAACCGATAGATTTGCCAGAACGGAGGGGCAGCAATTGATTTCCGTTTCGCCCTCCTCGGAGATTTGCGCTTTGCTGCTAGTTCCCCTTATCTTGGAACAGGTCACATATATGTCTACAATATACTGGTGTAAAGTTAATTTAATACCAAGAGGGGTCCTAGCCTAGTTGAAGTCTAGTATACTAGATTTGAAATCCCCCTTCTATCATTCCTCCCATCATATTTACCTCGGAGGTTAGTGTATATTCAGTGCTGCCAGATGATAGTTACAAAAATCCATATCCGCTATTTTTTGTGAGACTTTGATTGATCCATCAATAACAATCAGGAGAAAGGTATCTCTTATACCTATGACTGAGGTAGTTTTTGCCTGATCGACTCGATATATCACGGGAGACTGCAGTATAAGTTTATAACGAGCAGAAGAAAAGTATCTCTTGTACTCAGGTCTAAGGTACCCGTCCCTTGATCGCAAAAATTCCGTATAGTACGTAAAATCTTTAGAAGAAAGAAAAAACAAAAATCCGTAGAATGTAGCAGCACTGTGTATATTTTCTAATTAAAATAGTTCCTTCAAGTAACTAGATATGCAATGTTTCATACACCAATTGACTCGGCCCCTTCAATGAGCTAGATATGCAATGCTCCATGCACCAACTGACTTAGCCCCTTCAATGAGCCAGATATGCAACGCTTCAAACACCATAAGACTCAGTAGGCCCTTCTAAAATACCTTTGCCTGCCCTCATTTAACTCCGTTAAAGCACCTGTGCGAGTTTTTTGCTGCGGAGCTGTTTTATTCGGCTCCGGAGCTACTTCATTTGGTTCTGGAACTGTTTTAGTTATTGAGTTGTGAGTTAATTGTTATCGACCTAATGATGTACATCTATCATTGACATACGACTAAATAACGATTGTCAAGTGACTGATTGAACTTAGCTTCATTGGGAAATTAGTTGAACTTACGCGGACTGACTAACACAAGAAAATAAGTCGATACGGGAACACGACTAGAGACAGAAAATGACGAATAAAATGAGAAGATATCTCGGTGAAACTTCGAATTAAAAAATTTCAAACCTAATCAAAATGAAAAAATTTTGAAAAAATAATTTCAGACCCGAATCACGTAACTTAATTTTTGCTACTTGGGACAGAACGAACTCGAGAAAATTTGGAAAACGGAGGAGGAAGGACGACATCAGCGAGATTGTAAAAACAAAATTAAGAACGCGAATGGGATACCGCCATCATTTCTGTGAGAATTATTTCATCTTGTGTCCTGATACAAGATTGATATAAGAGATAGGAGTAAAATTTGCCAATTGCATGCATTTTATGCTGACTGAAAAGTGAAAACATCTTTGCCTGGATCCATAAAATCAAGCACTTGTTCTCTAACTAAACGTTTTATCTCCCTGTATCTTCTTTTTTTTCTTTCTCTCTTATTTTACAAATTCGATGAATTCTCCCACCTGTAATTAATTTAGATTCTTGCGTGACCTACGGAGGATAGAAATGTGAAACATTATAGTCTTTCCCTCCGCTTACATTGTACGCGTGGACGATTGTTAGATTCACGGTCTCTTCCTCAGTTGTAGAGAACGCCCGAAATACGCTTTTGACTGTAAAAAATTGAGAGAAAAAAATACTTTGAAATTTCATTAATGTATCGCCATTCGCAACAAATATTACGAGCGTGGTGGATTTTAACATACGCGCGATTAAGAGAAACCAGTTTGTTTGAAATGTTTCGGTTTCGATGCTATTTCCGAATTAAAATAGCTTATTCGGTGACCAGAAACCGCAAGTCGTTCGAGACTTTGTCCCGCGTTATTAATCTTGTCTAATTTTCCGAGCGTTTATGTACAATAACTGGTTCGAAATATGTTCGAGAAAACGAGTAGGCTTCTGATTTTGAAGGAGTGAGAAACTTGATTATAGAATTGTATCGCGCGAGACTATTATAATATTTTTAATGGTAGAAGTACGACAGTACATCAGCGTATACGTAGTATAATACCTACACCAATGTTTTTATTTCGAGAATCCTATAGTTAATATATCATCCGAGCTAGACTTAAGATCACTATTTTATACATTAATTTTCTTGTCTCGGAAGAACTACGGTCGAGTTAGTCACTCGTATTGTTTCTTCCTACAAGAAAATCGTATGTATCTGGAATAAAAATATGAGGTTTACGATGAAATTGGAAGTTCGCCAAAATTCATTCGAGAGAAAAAACGTATCGATACTTCAAATTATTTGGAATCGCCATGCTCGAAAATAGTCAAATTTTGTTCAGTACTCACTGCGAAATCTGAAAATAAAATTAGGCTCAGTATAGAAGCATTTTGTGCTGTCATCCAATGAAGATGATCACAAACTGGAAAATAGTGTCTTCTGCAGCTATATCAGAGTCCCTATTCTCTTCATCCCTCTATCTAAGCTTGCATATTGACCGACCAAAATTCAACTGAATTAAGCCAGCCAAATCAATCCCAAAAACCCGCTGAATTTTTTCAAGCGCCGAAAGCCAGTTTTTCCATGGTTGGAAGTCTATGCCAAAACCCGAAGCTGAAATAAAGAGAGTGGCCTACCTCCATTTTCCGTCAATGAGGCCACTACAAAGGTCTACCCTACTGACTGAGGGAGTGCTCAACACTCAAACAGGAATTCTGTTAGTCTTGTACCATGGACGCACGCGTATCATCTCCTCCACTAGAGCTTTCAGTCACCACCGGGAGCTCACTAGGAGCTTATCAGTAGTGTGTCGCAGCTTTGGCTTCTCAGGCGAGGTTTCTGCCTCCTCGTCTTCTTTCTCTCTGATCTAGCGTTTGTATGTTTTTTTTTTTTGTTTTTTTGCCCTCCCTATTTGTTGGCGCTCTTTCCTGAGCACCCTGTATGTGAGTGTGCTGATGTTGGTGCTGGTATTAGTAGTAGCAGCATGGGGGATGGTACATGTAGACGTGAGAGGTCATAACGTAACTCTACATCTGCCGCGCCCATTCTGCGTTCAGATACATGGTTTTATGCCTGCGTTGTTCTTACCATCCATGGAACCAGATTACTTGGAGTGAGTTCTTCATCTTCCCCGGTCTCAGAAGAGAGGCTGTTTCAGCTCACGCCGATCACGTCTCCACGCCTCACATTCAAAGAAGGTGTACTGTGATCCATCATCCCGTTCCTGACAGTGTGAAAACGGCGGTTGCTCAACTTTCCTTATTTTGTGCAGGTACTTGTTGAAACACCCAAGGCCGCTAATCATTTGTGTGAGATGGAAATTTAGCTGACCATGATCTCGGTCCATCCACTTGTCAAGATCACATATTAGCACGCAGGTCCACTCGCCTTTTCCTGTCTGAGCGAGTCGCTCTTTGCACTTGGCGAGCAAGGAGCGTCTGGCCTTCTGCTTGATCCTCAAGACCAGGGCCGTCACCAGGGGAGGGGGGGTGGCAAGTAGGTATTACCGCTTCAGGTCTCGAGCTACTGTAGGCCTCGCGCCGGCGAGGGAGGAAAAATTGAAACTGTCCAAATTGAGAAAAGGGCTCATGTGGAAACTTTGCTTTTGGTCTCAAAAAGTCTGGCGATGACGCAGAGTTCGAATCTCAGTCTCGAGTCCCAAGTTCCGGTCGCAGTCTCGAGTCTTAATCTTGAGTCTCGGTCTTGGTCTCGTGTCTTAGTCTTGAGTCTCAGCCTCGATTCTCAAGCTCGAGTTTCAGTCTCGATTCTCAAGCCCGAGTCTCAGTCTCAAGTCTCAATCTTGAGTCTCAAACTCCAGTCACAGTCTCGAGTCTCAATCTTGAGTCTCGGTCTCGGTATTGGTCTCGATTCTCAAACTCGAGTATCAGTCTCGAGTGTCAGTCTCAAGTCTCAAGCTCCATTCTCAGTCTCAAGTCTCAGTCTCAAGACTCAGTCTCAAGACTCAGTCCTGAGTCTCAGCCTCGATTCTCAAGCCCGAGTCTCAGCCTCAAATCTCAATCTTGAGTCTCAAACTCGAGTCTTAGTCTCGAGTCTGAAGTTCCAGTCACATTCTCGAGTCTCAATCTTGGTCTCGAGTATCAGTCTCTAGTCTCATACTCAAGTATCAGTCTAGAGTCTCAGTCCCAAGTGTCAGTCTTGAGTCTCGAGCTCGAGTCTTAGGCTCGAATTCCAGTCAATTCCAGTCTCAAACCTCAAGCTTGAGTCTCAAGTTTCAGTCACAGTCTCGAGTCTTAGTCTCGAGTCTCAAACTCGAGTATCAGTCTCGCATGTCAATCTTGAGTCTCGGTCTCGGTCTTGATTTCGATTCTCAAGCTCAAAAATCAGTCTCAAGTCTCAGTCCCGAGTCTCGAGCTCGAGTCTTAGGCTCGAATTCCAGTCAATTCCAGTCTCAAACCTCAAGCTCAAGTCTCAATCCTGAGTCTCAATCTCGATTCTCAAGCTCGAGAAGGGCCGCCGCCAGGGAGGTGGTGAGTAGGTATTACCGCTTCAGGCCTCGTGCTACTTTGGGGCTCGTGCCGGCGAGGGGGAAGAATAAAAATTGTCTAAATTGAAAAAAGGTCTCATGTGAAAATTTTAACTTTAGGCCTCAAAGAGGCTGGCGACGGCGCTGCTCAAGGCTTCTCGGATAGTATTTGTCTTCTTCTTTGCCTGGAACACCACTGCTTGCTCTTCTACCAGCAAGTCAATTGGCGGGGTCCGTACTACAAGGCAAAGAGCGTCCGTCGACACAGTGCGATAAGCACTAACACCCTTAACCTTAAGCGCAGCTTTTCGTTGGATTCTTTTGATTCCTCTTCTCTGTACTCAATCATTGTGGAGTCGGTTCACGCAAGGGCTTCATAAAGGAGGACTGAGATCACCACAGTCTTCTTCTAGCTTCTCTTGGTCCTCCTTGGTTCGGCATGAGGTAAGACAAACGTGTCGCCACCCTAGAAGCTTTCTCCACCACCATCATTAGAGTGGTGGTGTAAACTCAGCTTACTATCGAACTAGAGTTCCAGGAGTTTTCTAATGTCATTAAAAAATATTGAAAATAGACGAAATTGGTTTTGCGTGATTAAGAATTAAATTTGTTGACGTTAATTATCATAATGAGTTGATAAAAAAAACTGGCGATATCACTCTTGACCAATTTAATAATGCGATGTGGGTTGGTATATAAATTGAAAACATTCCTTATACTTTGAGCTGCCTTCCAAATAAGGAGGAAAAATATGTATGATGTGAAAATGTTTTGAACGTGAAATCTGTTTCAAACTAAAGAAAGAAAAAAAAAAAAAAACGTGTTTTTTGTTATAAATCTTTGCAACGCAACGTTGAAGTTTTTTTTGTAGGCTTGAAAAGTTTTAAGCCAGATGAATTTGATTTCTCTCACTTTTTCACAGAACAAAATAATATAAAATATTTTTGTTGAAAGTTGGAATCAAATTTGGCAGAAAATTTGATTTAGAATCAGATTCCCTGTTGAAGTGTAGCAACAGAGAGCTAGCGTTTCACATGCGTATGGCGGAGAACCTGTGAATTACACGTGTGCATTCCATCCGTGGCCAACCGGTTGATGCATATGGTTTTATTATCACTTCCTTCTGAATGCGTATCATTTTCGCCGACTAAAATATTATCGACGATCAATTGTTCTGAAGAATTTCTTCTAATAGTTGTCTAGAAGTCACTCTTGCGCGTTTGAATTTCTTCTAGTATGTCTCATGTTCAAGAAAATATTGTTGCATTCCATTCGAAATTAAATGAATTCAGAGAAAATGAGAAACATTGCGACGTCACCATCTATGTGGACGGGAAATCATTCAAGTGTCATCGATTGGCCCTCAGTATCGCGGGTGAATATTTTGAAAAATTGCTTTACGGTAATTTTCGCGAGGGCAAAGAAAATAACGTTGTCTTACAGAATGTGAATGTCATTGCATTCGAAGAAATTCTTCGTTTTGTGTATACGGGCGATATTTCACTCGACGAAAATAATATTATCGATGTTTTTACGGCGAGTGAATTTTTCAAACTTGATCGGATTCAAGAACTGTGCATTCGATTTATTGAACAAAAGTTGCCAATGACTGAGACCACAATGTACGAATTGTTCGTTTTCGCGTGTTCATGTGATACGAAAAGCTTGATGAATACTCTGAGCCGCTGTATTATGGAACATTTTGAAGATTATTTTGACGACATCAGGTTCCTAGAACTTGCGTACGAAGATTTAAATTTACTAGTGAGTCAACACTGGTATTTATCTCCTAGAAATGAGTATATGTTATTAGATGGACTAGTCCGATGGGTAGATCATAACCCTCGAAATAGGAGGAAGTATTCCAAGGAACTTATCGATGCCATTGATTTTCAATTTATCTCGGCCTATTGTGCAAAACTTCTTCTGACAAGAAGTCTCTCTGAAGCGGAGAAATCTGACGACGACATTGCCGGTGGGTCATTAATCAGATCTTCAGGAACAAATAGTGTGAACCGTGGTGTGAACTATGGAAAACCGGAATCGGGATTACATGTGTATTCAGGAGCGTATATTTACTCGATAAATCGTTGCACGTCTGAATGGAATGAGTACCGCTCACCGGAGAAACATTTGATAGGTATTGGAGTTGAAGATTATTTGTATTGCCTTGATAACAAGTTAACCTTTCGAGCTTATTCTTCTGTTGATGATGTCGCATTTCGTTCATTAAAATCTCCACCATTAGCTACCAGTAGCTTCCAGGTCTCTGTCAATTTAGGTGTTATAAAGAATTTTATTTATTTGTACGTAGGCTATAGTTCAGATGTTTTGACTGATCCTACTAAAGAGTCGCTTTCCGAGAATGGAATAATTTCTCGAAAAATCGGTTGTTATAATATTGAAAGGGATGAATGGTTCCCAGTTCATCCCCCTGAAATGGAAAATAAAGCGTCAGTTATGGTAGCCTCTGATAAGTTGCTGTACTTCTTTGCTCAAGGAGATGATTCTGTGCAGATATTTGATGACCGTACATCATCTAAATGGCAAAAATTGATTACAACTCACAAAAATTCGTTTTATTATGGTTGTTGTTTTCATAACGGAAAAATTTATAATATATCCTACGACCAACAAATTGAGTGTTTTGATCCTGTGGCTCAAAAATGGTCTAAACTAAAGTCTACAAATGACATGGGATTTTTATTCAATCTTGTATCGTATGAAAATTGGCTGTGGGGATTGGGTGCAAGAGATGAGTCTCTTATTTTTGAAGTATATAATACTTCAGTTGGAGAATGGAATCAATCGCCATGCGGGATTATTCCCGATCCTGACATAGATCTTGATATTTTACCAGATGTTGTCGTTTTTAAATCGTAGGAAGATGATCGTTATAGTATTGTCGCCAATATTGATGATTGTAGCCGACTTCATGTTTTGGGTTGGAGAATTGTTTTATTGTGTTCATAATCATGTTTACTTCCATTTACTTTCAATAATTGATTTTAATGATCGTATGTGATAAAAAAAAAGGTTCCTTGTACAGCCTATGCTGAATTTCCTACCATTTTTTCTTTCAAATCAATACGATGTGTGATTATTTTTACGCTGTAAAATTGATTTAAATAATATGTACTTGGTTTATAATTCAAAGAATATACCTGAAACAGTCTGTGTACAAAGACTTTTTTGAAGAAATAAATTTGTAAACCTTCTGATCTGTCGTTTTCAGGGGCGTAGCAAAGGCTACATAATGTAAGGAGGAGGATTAAATTTGCCAACTTGTCAGATGTTTCATCAGCCGTGAATTCTTACGTACCATTTTGGAAGACAATACCCTTCTAGAAACTTTCGCATTTAGATGACCTACACCTCATTGAAGAGTTTTAAAAATTTGAGCATTAGGCTGTGTGAAGAAAGAGGTCACAAGCCAAAGAAGATTGGGAGTTGATTGACCTACTTAAGGAACCAATTTGCTGAAATTTTGGGTCATCAGCATGGGTTTGAAGGAAACTCGCTTCGAAGGGAAGATGGGGGGGGGGGAGGTCCTGACTCCAGAGCTGTGTATCGAGCGGTATTTACAGGATGTGAAAAGTTGCTTCGGGAAATTTTTGATCTCTGTACTCAAAGAGCTGAACATGAACTTTGGAAAAATTCCAAACAAGCTTTACATTCATGAGTTGATACGGTTCTGGTTATGGTTAGTCATCTTGAAATTAGAAGTGGAGTAAAATTAAACTACAAAAGATGAATTTTCAGAGCCGGTAGAAACAATGACTCTGAAAAAAATGAATGCTTTGTCATCCTACTTGATCAAGAAACAAACACAGTCGAAGAATTCAGGACTGGACTAGCGAGTCATCAGAGTGTGTATCATAGTTCACTTTATAGATTGATCTTCCTGTAACGTTACATAGCAGACTGAAGCTTTCAGAGTACAAGTCTACCTCATAAAAAAGCATGAAGACCTTTGAGAAATTCAAATTATTTTTAAAATATGACAAAATTTTCTAGAATGCAAAATTGATTTCCTCGAAGTCGAAAATCTCCATCATATCTCATGATTTTCAATGGAGGAATTGATTTTATCACATAAGAGAGCAACATAATTAAGTAAAATGGTGTCGAGCAACTTTGTGCTGAAAATCTTGGATTTCAGATAAACCAACTTTTCATTCTGAGAAATGACGTTATTTTTGAAATATTTTGTAAAGTCTCCAATGTTCTTTCTTATGAGGACTAAACTTTTTCTGAAATTCCGTTAGACCGTTAGGTGAAGAAGACATTTAGAATAAATCAGATTTGGGATGATGACTGAGTATCAATTTTTTGTATGGCAGACATTATCTATGAAGGGTCGCAAAGCAGACTCTCAGTCAGGACTTGTAGGAGGAAAAAAAAAGAAAGTTTTGACATGTTTCATGTCTTTTCCGACACTTTATACACTGTTGAAAAATCGCGAGTACACCCTCTCCCCCCCCCCCCCTCCCCAAATAATGGATTCATAGAATAATTTTTTGAAAAATTTTGACATGTTTCATGTCTTTGCTCTGACCCTACCCTCATTTAAAAATTTGCGTGCACGTAACGCGTGCGTGCAGATGACCTTGGGACTTATGATTTTTTTTCTAGTGGTTACTTTCTAGGCCCTACCTTTATTTGAAAATTTGCGTGCGCGTGTGTCCTGACCCTACCTTGATCAACTACTGGTAAACTAGGCTTTTACTATAGCTTTATACTAGGTTTAGGAATCCTGTATACTGTATTCAGTCCAAAGCTATACTGGGCTCCTTTACACCAAGGCTCATTATGTACTGTACGTCAATAAGAACTAGACTAGATCAAGGCTTCCTTTATTCTGTAGGTTTTTAACATGTTTCATTTCTTTGCTCTGACCCTACCCTCATTTGAAAATTAGCTTGGAATATTCTACAAGACTTATACTAGAGCAAGAAAAGAAGCCAACGCGCGGAGCGAGTGAGCCCTCAAAAGCTATTGGCCTTAAATGTGACCCAGGATGAGGAAAGGGAAATTTTGATG
The DNA here is from genome assembly GCA_035079395.1 of Aspidiotus destructor. Taxonomy (NCBI): domain Eukaryota; kingdom Metazoa; phylum Arthropoda; class Insecta; order Hemiptera; family Diaspididae; genus Aspidiotus; species Aspidiotus destructor. The sequence continues at coordinate 28,253,890 of JAVHKZ010000001.1, read as the reverse complement.
TTCCTGTTTATGATTGTTCTTTACTTAATTTTTCATGCTCTTTCTCAAAGGGCAGTCAGGAGAAAATCAATTTTTTGCTCATCCTCGGTCACAAATATTCTGAACTAGACTCATATTAGACCCCATAGTGAATCCCCTTATATCTACTCCACCCCCTTTAACCCCATTTAAAACACGAGGAAAATTGTCGAATTTTTCGAGACCACCTCCAATGGCATGACCAATCCCCCTATGATAGTTTCAAAAATCCGTATCCGCCCTAAAAACACATTTCTACGGACTCCAATTGATCCATTGATAACAATCAGGAAAAAGGTATCTTTCATAAGAGTAACTGAGGTACTTTTCCCTTGATCGACTCAATATTACCGAAAAATACTGCTCTATCAGCCCACAACGAACAGGAGAAAAGTATCTCTCATACTAGTATCTAAGGTACCTTTCTCTCGATCGCAAGAAATCCGTATGCTACGTAAAATCTTTAAAAAAAGAAAAATCCGTAGATCTGGCATCCTAGCCCTTATAAGACATGAAACATGATCTTCATTCATTTGGCTACGCAAGAAAATTTTTTCGATATTTTATAAATGGCAGGTCATTCAGAAATCTGCGAGTACCCCCCCTCATACTATCTGTACTCTTTCATAGAGGACTTGGAAAATTTTCTTTTATACCTAGCAGGTGACTCAGTAATCTGGGAGTACCACCTCCATACTATCTGTTGTATACTTATACTGGACCAAGAAGCAGTGCTGCCAGGTGATACTATCAAAACTCCGTATCCACCATTTTTCCAAAACCTACAAACAAATTTCTACGGACTGGGAGCGATTCATCAATACCGATCACAAGAATGGTATCTCTAATACGGGTGATTGAGGTACTTTTTCCTTGATCGACTCAATGTCACGGAGAACCGCGGTATCAGTTGATAACGACCAGGAGAAAAGTATCTCTCGAATAAGTTAATAAGGCACTTTTTCCTTGAGCACAAGCATTCCGCATTTTACGCAAAATCTGTAGAAAAATCTGTATCTTTTCGAGGAATAAAAATCTCTACATCTGGCAGTACTGCCAAGAAGCGGAGCGAGTGAGGCCCCCCAGAGTCATTAGTTCAAAATATTCTAAAGTAGACTTATTGTAGACCAAGCGAAAGTGCCGTCCTAAAGTCTTAGCCTAAAATATTCTAAAGTGGGCTCATACTTACAGCAAAAAAGGTACGATGATAAAGTGTTTGTTTGAAAGAGCTGTCTTTAAAAGATCTGTGGACCATCACCTATCATGAATGAGGGATCTCCTGATTTCCTACATCCACTGAAACTCAATACTTTAATCCCGGAGAAATATCAAAATTCTTCGTTTTTAATTTCAGCGGATGAACCCAAATTTTTTTTTACATTTGAAAACTCCGAGCCTCGTGACTTATTCACTTCTTCAATTGGTTTTCTGTACAGCAAAAATATGCCGTAATCGAACAGAAGTGGGGAACCGCCTACTTTATTCAACTTTTATCTTATCATTCGTATGGACCGATACTCTTGCTAATGATCGTACTCCAAGTTATTGTTTGTATAAAGCCTGATTCTCATCTCGCTATCTCAGTCGTGTATGACGACTTATGTGTTTGTTGATCGATGCTCGACTGGTATCATATAATAGAGAAAAATATGTGACGAAAGATGCTCTTTTTCACAATACAACATGTGGGTTTAAACAATTAACGAGGGTATTTAATGTATCCTGATGAAGCCTTTCATAATTTCACATGCGAATTAGGCATTCGAGGTTGCCTTATTATCGTGAAATGAAGGCGACTCTATCACAATGAGATTAAATTGCTCGGAGTTGAATGAATATCCTCGATTTGAATTCTCGAGCGAATATCATTATTGCGGACCCATATATATTGTCTCGTCATCGGTATTAATAAGAGACGTAAAACTGTTTAACGTGTACATCCTCGCGTGAACTCGGTCTAAAAACCTATCGAATACTCATTTTTTATAGGAGCATATAATTATGATTGATGACCAGGGGTCAAAATGTTGCCCTCTATCTTGTCAAGAATCTGTCAGTTGTTGTTCGCCTCTTCCGCAAAATTTGTTCGAATTTATTTGACACGATCCCGAATAATAAGGTTTCATATTTGTCGCTTTCACCGTGTTTGTATTTTTAATTACCTCGTAGGCTATGGAGCATTGTCCGCCAAATATTACGTGTATGATTATATGTATCGCGTACTTCACGATAATCTAGGTATTTTATGAAAATTGAAACGTCAATAAAGTCTCACGAAGTGTTGATATCTCTATACCGTCGTTCCTAATGGTAATTTTCAATTCGAGCTCTTTCTATGATGATTCTGCTCGAGTAACGTACACAGTGTTCACGTAATCAAATTTTCACTATCAATTTTTCATTGTGAGATCAAATTAGTTGAACGCGGGCTATACCGAAAATTGAGTGATGTGCTTCTACGAGTATAGTGGTGACGTTTCCTCGTTCTACTGAAGTATACGTGAGAAATTAATATTAACAATATGAGAACTGCATGTAGATGGTTAAGAACTCGTTGTCGAGTTAGATGTCGTCCTCGAGCAGGTGAGTCGAGAAGTCGAGTAAAAGTTTAGTATTCTCGGACTCGTACTGTTTGAGCCTTCCTCTGTTCCCTTGCCAAAACTCATAGGGCTAGTCGCAATTTCCACCACGGAAGATTGCGATTTTCAGTTTGTCTCGATGACGTAAAAAATTTACTCGTCATATCAACTGAAACTTGAGACAAGTTTTTGCTGGGAGGAAAAGTTTATCTGATCGTTCAGTTTTTACATAAAGAGTGTTCGAAGCGACTTTCATGAGTGTATTTGTAGAGGTGTGAATGCGTAATATGGATTCTATGGTTGAATCTTGACGAGCTCGAATTTTAAAAGAAAGATTTTTAGGTTGATTATTGAATGTTTTGGGTTATTCATGAGGTGTCTGTTTAAAGATTCAAGTGAGTCAGACATGCCTGTGAGAGAAGAAGATAAACGGATGAATGCCCAATTCTTGTACAAGGTCAAGTCAATCGCATTTCAAAATACCTCCATCCCCCTTTCGAAAATCTTGATTACGAACTAGGCTTAATGAATTGTGCTCGATTGGCGCTCAATTGTGCTGCCAAAATTTCGTTTTGTGCTTGCCTCCTTCCAAAGATATGTGAAAAAGTCTCCAGGAGGGAGGGGCGGGTGTTAAATTTTTTTGAAGGAAGATTGATTGTGCTCGGTTTGTGCTTAGATCAGTGGTGCCAGATGATGTTTTCAAAAATCCGTATCCTTCAATTTTCAGAAGACTTAAAAACAGATTTTGAAGGACTCGGACCGATCAGGAGAAAGATAATCTCCCCTAGGAGTAACTGAGGTACTTTACCCTTAATTGACTCAATGTTACAAATGCGAAAATTTCGTTGATCTCTCCAAAAAGTTTTTGCTTTTGAGCGGGCGCATGCAGGCGGTCAATTTTGAGTTTAATTCTTTTGCACAATGAGAGGTGTCGAGGGATGGAGAAAATTTCGGCTCAAAGCTCCGTGGAAGACGAGGAACCAGCCGCAATTTCCTTGATTTGGTCGGACTATGTGTACAAAATGAAAATCAGTTGACAGGGATGGGAAGTTGGAAGTGAAAATTGAAAGTTATCCGATGAATGCGATCAGGAAGTGGAAGCTGGAAGTTGCAACATGAGTTGGAGGTTGAAAGTGGAAGTTTTATCAATCGACTTTCCATCCCTACCAGTTGGGTATCATCGGGACTCATTTTGTTTTCAATGGGGTGTAAGTAGTGCACTAGTACTTGAAAAGACCGTACTATTCTCCTTTATTAGTGTAGCTTACACAATTATTTCTGGGTACTACCCCATCATTATGGGCAAATCCCATTGAACTATATTTCAATGTGGCACCAGTTGTGTCCTCGAACATTATTTTCGTTGTTCAACTGCTCTAACAAGTGTATTTTGGCCGATGATTGAGATTTTTGCCGCTAAATTGAAGGCTCTTATCTCTATTTCAGGGCAGTGGGGATTTCAGGAAAAATTTTCGTCTATCCAGTCGCCCAGATATCACATAGTGTGTTATTTCGGCAGATTTCTTTGTCTATGTCTGTAGAGTACTTTTTTCTTACCATCCCCTTGTTAATTCTCTCTTCATTCAAATCCATATTTGTACCCAGAAGTCGGAGCCATGATTCGATCATGAAAAGAAAAGAGCCAAAAACCTTGCTCTTTTGGTCAGCTCCACAGCTTCTTTGTAGCCGCTCCGCACCTTCTTTATTAAGCAGCTCAGGAGTTGCTCTCCAGTTGATATGGCAAAAACGGAGAAAGTAAAAGAAAATTTTCAGCTTATGGAAAACGAAAATATGAAAACAGCAAAAAAAAAAAAAACTCATGGGTTCTTTAATGGAGTTGAATGAGGAGAGGCAGGAAACCTGTTTTATGGGATAGAAGATCCTTTTGAGTCTTTCGGTGTCTGAAGCGTTGCATATCTTGTCACTTGAAGGAGCTATTCTAGTCAGGCTATATCGTATACATACACCTGTACAGTATATATGATAGGAGGACTTGAAAAAAGTAGAATCTATCAAAAAGCTAACGCTAAAGATGGAGTGTATTGGACTTGAACTAGGCTGGGACCTCATACTAGCTTTATACTAGTATATATGTTAGGAGAGGACTTCCTGGTCCTTTGAAGTTGTTAAACTCTGTAGTTGTAATTCAAAATATCATTATTAAGCTATCAGAGTCAAAATTTTGCCAATATTTTCCTATTCTCCTTCTTCTTGGTTGAAAGCTGGTAAGTCTGAGCCTTCTCTGGCTCAGGGGTTCTTTGACAATGTTTTTTTTTTTTGAGGAACGGTCCTCAATAGAGATTTTTTTTTTTTGGGGGGGATAGAATTTTTTTTACATCTTTTCATAAAATGAGGGGGCGAGTTCTTGAATTTGTGGGGAGTTTCCCTAGTCCGGCTCAACCACAGAGCCAGCTCTGGAGCCGACCCTTTGTGCGCCTGAAAGTGAGTTCTGGCTCCAAGCCAGCTCCTGCTTTTCCTTGTGGCTCCGCTCGTAAGGTTCAGCTCTTCGATTCAGTATGGCTAGATCTACAGTTTTTTGTTCCTCGAAATTATTCTTTGGATTTTGCGTAAAATTCGGATTTCTTGTGCTTGAGGGAAAAGTACCCAAGTCTATTGTACAAGAGATACTTTTCTCCCGATTGTTATAGGCTAATACCGCAGTTTCCTGTAACTTTGATTCGATTAAGAGAAAAGTACCTCAGTTACTCGTGTTAGAGATACCTTTCTCCTGATCGTTCGGTAGAAATCTGTTTTAGGTGTAGAAATAATGGTGGATACGGATTTTTATCGTCTGGCAGCACTGCTTTGGCTCAATTTCGCTCCTATATTTTTGGGAGCCGGGAACTGGAACCAAGCCAGAAATCATTGACTCCCCAGACTTCTGAATTTCTCCTTAGCCTCGTATGAGATATTATGGACATAATGCCAGGAATCCGGGGTGGTGCTCACAAACGGGTTGATATTCTCTTTGAAGAAGTATATAATTCAAGGTCAATTTGAATGAGGTAATGACGTCAGCTCATTCAGGTTGGTGTAAATACGGTTGTCATGTTCGGTCATTTTGCCTTATTTCATGCAGAGTTGGTAAGCTAACTGAAAGCTGGAAGTTGAAATCCGGAAGTCAAAGAATTTCTAGGAAAAGGCTGGCAGCGGAAACCCGAAAATAAAATTCTGATATTAAAAACCAAAAGTTGGAAGCCAAAAGTTGTCGAAAAAAGTTGAAACCCGAAAGCTAAAAGCCGAGAAATTTTGTATGGAAAAGTTGAAAGGCAAAAGTTTTTTTGACATGTTTCATGTCTTTTCTGACACTCTATACACCATCGAAAATTCGCGAGTATCCCCCTCTTTCAAAAAAAAAAAGAAAAAATAAAATAAAATAAAATAAAATAGAATTAAATTAAATTGAAAATAAAATTAAAAATAAAAATATATACCTGAGAGGTCTTTGAGAAATTTGCGAGTACCTTCCTCTCTCCAAAAAAAGAAATAATTTAAAAAAAATGAAAATAAAATGAAACACAATAAAATAAAATAGAATAAAATAAAATAAAACAAAATATAAATAAAATCAAAAATAATTCTGAAAAAAAAATAATAATAATGAATAAAAAAATGGAAATAAAAATGGAATAAAAAAATAAAAATGTAAAATACCTGGGAGGTGATTGAGAAATCTGCGAGTACCAACCTCTTTCGAAAAAAAAGAAAAAATTAGATTAAAATAAAATGAATAAAATTAAATTAAATTAAAAATAAAATAAAATGAAAAGATGAATGAAATAAAATAAAATCAAATATAAATAAAATCAAAAATAATTCTGAAAAAAAATGTGATGAATAAAAAAATGAAAATGAAAATTGAATAAAAATGAAAAATACCTGGGAGGTGATTAAGAAAATCTGCGAGTACCAACCTCTTTCGAAAAAAAAGAAAAAATTAGATCAAAATAAAATGAATAAAATTAAATAAAATTAAAAATAAAATAAAATAAAATAAATAAAACTAGTGGACCCGTGCTGCTTTGCAGCAATAATATTTGTTTAATCATATTAAAGGACATCAAGTTTTGTTCTTCACAAAGAACACTTATCAAGTAATTTTATCAATATTTATTAGAAATCATCAAACTAATCAGACGCATCTGTCCTGGGTATTAATTTATGCTTGATGACACTGTTGTAACATACTTCTTTAAGGAGGGCACTGCCCCCCAACTCCTGACGACCTTACACATTAAGCTTCATTATTTTATGTAGCTCACAAAGTAAGCCTGCTGCGACGTACAGTTGGCCATGACTGAAAACAGGTTTGGGCAGGTAAATGCCAACTTTTTCTAATGTCTGGCCCTGTGCCTTGTTAATTGTCATGCAGAAGGCCAACTGTATGGGAAATTGTCTCCGTTTAAAACTGAAGGGTAACACTGTATCTGAGGGAGAGAGGTCTAGTCGAGGTAACAATACTTTCTGCCCTATGTTTTGTCCTGTTAGAATTTCTAAATGTAAAATGTTTTCATACATTTTGCATAACTTCAGTCTTGTGCCATTCAAGAGACCCTGTTTGGCATTTAGGTTGCGCAATAGCATTACAATGCACCCAACTTTTAGATGCAGCTCATGCGGTGGCAATCCACTAACCTCAAGACTGTTCAGAAATTCTGTTGGAAATTGAAGTAGCTCCCCTTCATCATCAGTTACTAACTGATTTACACTTGTATATATCCTACCTTCAGTCGGAATTCTAGCCAATACTTTTGTATTTACCTCTTTGCAATGGTCATTTTTTGGAGCAAGGATAGCCATTTTTGCTATATCGTAATTTTGGAGCGCTGATATATCATTTCCATAAATTTCATCTACTATATCTCCCTTTGTAATCAGAGAATTTGGCAAATTTATTATATCTAAATTGTCTTCATCTTCAGAATGATACTGGCCATTACCAATTTTTAATAAAAATTCGGCGAATTCACACTCCTCTGGTTTTGCTCGCATATTTCTTTTCAAAGTGAATTGTTTGAAAATTGGCCATAAAGGGGAGAATTTAATAGAATTCTGAATAGTTGTCGCTCGCGAAGCATGAGGCACAACTGGTAAAACTTGCCTGAAATCCCCTCCTAATATTACAATTTTCCCTCCAAAAGGCAGGTCATTATTCATTATATCTTTTAACAGACGATTCACACACATTAGTGCGTGTTTATTTGCCATAGGTGCCTCATCCCAAGTAATTACTTTGGCTGATCGAATGATGTGTGCCTCTTTACTATTAACTTTGAGACCTGACACTGAATTTTCATGTGTTTTTGAACATCCTCAATGGGTGCTGCATTACTTTCATTTAATGGGAATTGATTTTCAACATCAAAGGGAGCTACATCATCTGCATCCAAGGGGAACAAATTATCATATTTAACTTTTTTAGAAGCCCTAGTGTTTCTCTCACATCGACCACTTAAGGTCGCTTTTTTTCTACGCACACGTTTTTGAACATCCTCAATAGGAGCTGCATTACTTTCATTTCATGGAAATTGATTTTCAACATCAATGGGAGCTACATCATCTGCATCCAAAGGGAAGAGAACATCATATTTGACTTTTTTTGTCACTGTTCTACCTTCAGTTGAAACAGCCCTCCGTTTAGGTTCACGTTTTTCAATATCCTCAATAGGAGCTACATTACCTTTATTTAGTGGCAATTTATTATCATTTTTAGAAGACCCTCTGTTCCGCTCACAACGACCAGTTAAAGTCGCTTTTTTTCGACGTTTCTTCGGTACTGGGGTTACATCTACACATTTTTCTTTCAATACAGAATAATGCCCTTCGTCTAAATTATTTCCAGAGAATAACAAATCATAGACTATATCGCCGGAACCGTAATCAACACACGAATCATTACTTTCACAAAATACTTTGAAGAGACATTGGGGAAATAAATGACTAATGCTTATGAGCTCAACATGTCCAGCATATTGACTATCACGTTCCATAACACGTCGATAATCATTATGTGTGCTAATGTTATAAATTTGCCCATAGGACCGATCACCAATAACAAAATTTTCAAATACTTGCCAATTTTGCAGCACATTCTTGACGCAATTCAAACGGATATTGCGATGTTCGTCTTCATTTTCATACAGACAATAAGAAATAGCTCTAAATAAGCAATTACCATCACCCACAATTGGTATAACTTCAAAATTTTTGTAAGATGCCATTTAGAAATAAAAGGAAGGGAATGCGAAAACCATGACTGAATGAATGAATGATCAAATGCGAAGTAAGAGCGAGAGTAGATAAAGAATACACCGAGCTGGATTTACCAGTTTCTAGATAAATAACCAGTCGATGCGTGTACCGGCAATCAAATGCGTCCTATCAACATAAAGATTTGCAGAATAGCATTACTTGGTGCCTCACTTCAGTTGTTCCATAATTTTACATGTGCGTTTTCACTTTCTACAAAACTTAAGACAGTTCGTCTGGCCGTACTACTGGACCGATTTGCTTCATTTTTTTTTATTCTCTTTGGAATGAGCTCTAGATTTGCAGAATAGCATTACTTAGTGACTAACTTCACGGCCTGACGAAATTTTTGTCGGAAAGTTGGAAAATTGCATACAGGAAATACATTGTGTGAAAGCGCAAATGAAAATAATTGTTGAACAACTGAAGTGAGGCACTAAGTAATGCTATTCTGCAAATCTAGAAGTCATTCCAAAGAGAATAAAAAAAAATGAAGCAAATCGGTCCAGTAGAACGGCCAGACGAACTGTCATTGCTATTTTTGAAAAGTTTTTTAATATATAAGATAAAATAAAACAAAATACATGTAAGTAAAATCAAAAATAATTCTGAAAAAAAAAATAATAATGATTAATAAAAAAATGAAAATAAAATAAAAATAAAAAGTACCTGGGAGGTGATTGAGAAATTTGCGAGTACCATCCTTCTTATACTATCTGTAGTATATTTAAAATGGACTTGGAAAATTTTTGGGTGAGGTTAGGTTGGGTTAGGTTTGAGGACTTGTAAAAAATTTTTATACCTGGGGGGTGATTGAAAAATCCGAGTACTACCCCTTCACTCTTTTTCTTTATACTAGATGTCTATATAATAAAGTATGTATAAACTACAAAGTAGCCCTTCATATATTTTCATGGCTTATCTTAATATAATGAAAAGGCGTAGGCTAGATTTATGCTAGGCTAAGAGAACTCTGAGAGCCATTAGGAAGCTATTAGCTTGTGACGTCATAGGCTGGTCCGCTTACAACATTTGAAACATACTGAGGCCCAGTAATCTCATCAGCCTGAAATATATACTGAAGTAGACTGGTACTAGACCAAGAAGCGGGGCGAACGAGCGGAGCGAGTGAGTCCCAGAAAGCAGTCACTCAAAATACTCTAAAGCAGACTTATACTAGAACAAGAAGCTGGAAATTTTTGAAATTTTTGAACTATGAAGACTGAAGAGCTTAATCCTTTCTTTTTTGCAGGGAGAAAACGAAAAGCCAAAAGCTAAAGTTTCCTCTTTCAGCTAGACTATTTAAATACGATGACATGGTTTTGCCATCACATTAGCCGTTTCATCGTATTCATGTCTTTAACGTGGCAAATCCCTAATCTCCACCATATTTTCTAGATTTACGTCCATGAATCTGGTCTTCTGGGTGAGATTTGGAGAAACGTAGATTATGGAAGCGGGTATATCGAAAAAAGCTTACGCAGCAGCGTAAGCATCACACGACTTTTCACCTTCGCTTGCAACTGAGCATTTCAACCGAAGCACCGTTGTGTAAAGGCCATCTCTAACTCACTCTATAAATCGTTCTCTTAATAAGACTTACATATTCTCATCATCTCTCGCTCTTCTAATTCATTATTGATTATCACTGATTTTTCAACAGTAGTCGATGTTATCTATAGTCACCTGGCTCTTTATCTATGCATAAGCTATTGAATTAATGGTATAATTGTTTTCTTATATTCCAACTACATTCTAATATTCTTCATGTGCATACCCGGCCAGAGACGCTTTCTAAGAAAGCAAGTGATCTTGACCTTGATGACTGATTTAATGCTCATATTGCCTCACAGAGGAGAAATAATCATCACTAATCTCAGAATCAGTGATTCTAGGTATTGTGTTTTACAATCATTAAGCACCACAACGTATTCCAGCAATTGATTCAGATTCAGTCATTCTAAAATCACACTCATCCCTCTCATCACGTATCCTTTCCTGCAACCCTCATCGGACTTCGTTTAAGAAACCGTGAGTTTTTCAAGTATAGACCAGTAAGCGGGGCGCTACTTTGATCCCGACTTTCCTCCAGAAAATTTCATATGATGAGGGAAATTATGATAGAAAGAATAGAAATTCCATCTGATGACGTCGTATGGTGAGCAGTTCTGTCGTCATCAAAGAGACTTTTGAATGATCGTAGAGTAAACGTTTTCTTCTTCCAATCTGAACCCTTGGAAAAATTTCGAATCCTGACAATGAGCTACACAATGAATATATATCAGCCTGTGTATGACCTCATCGAGGAGGGCAGTCGCTCCTATAAATTTTGAAATTTTTCCTGTACTACTTACGATAATAATAGCCTAAAGTTCGGCACTTCATCCCCAGAGAGACAGCATTGATAAAAAAAATAAATAAAACTAGATCAGAAGGTTGATTTACAACTAGAGGCCTTGATAAGTTGGCTAATGTGGTCAACTTTCTTGACTCTACAGTTATACCAAAAGTCATCACTTCTAGAAAAAAAAAAAAAAAGAGTCGCTTTCTTCTATTCCAAGTCCATTTTAATATTCTTCATCTGCATACCTGGCCAGAAGAACATCTCAAGAAACGAAAATACCGGAAAATCAGCCGAACAGGCTAAAAATCATCAGTCACCTCTCCAATCACGTTTACAAATACATTATCCATGTCTGGTTCAATCATTGGTCTAACCTCAAATCTTTTTCAAACAAGCTATTCAAAATTAAAAATATTCCAGTTCCCTACTCCTTAGCAGAGAAGAAATATTCATCACTAACCTCAGAATCAATCATTCTAGAATCACACTCACCCATCTCATCACAAATCCTATGCCTCTTTGATATTCTCATTGCAATTCTGATGCCCCCCTCCAGAAATCAAACATATCTTTTCTTGCCGCAAATTAGCCTCACTACGCAACTCCTTACTCACAATTACATAGAAGCACTATCAGATAAGTCTCAACGTCTCTTTAATTCCTTCAACGATCAAATTCCCTTTCCCGCATCTAAACTCATTAACACCGCCGTGCGTATAACCCTGATGACAGGCCCGTAGTAGTAATTTGAATAAAAGAAAATTGATAAAATGGGAAAAAAAATAAAAAACAATAAAATGAAAGATAACAGGATTGTCGCACGAATACTACACTTACACACAAGATTCATTCATAACAAACTCAACAAGAAGGATCATATCCTTATGTGAGTGAACAGGTAACTCAAACAATGAATGAAACTACGACTACACTGACAACCTATGTAATATCAAAGGTTACCCTTGGCTCTTCATGACAAAAGCGACTACCTGAAGTGTTATACTACAAAATATTGGTAGCTCGAGTAGTTGCAAATTTCCTCAAATCAGTTTACGCTTCAATTTGAGATATCTCAGGAACCAGGCATTGTATCAACACCAAGTTTTCACATTTACATTTTTAAAGAAGTAAATTACAATTAATCAACATTTGAAAAAAAAACTATCCAGCCATATCAGAGTTATGGGGGTAGAAAATTTTTTCAAAAATTGAGTATATCTCAAGAACTACTCATCCGATCCTAAAAAAAAATGCACTTGCAAAACTTCAGATATAACACTATAACTTGGCCAAGTTTCAGAAAAATCCACCGAGTAGTCTCGGAGGAGAAGCCAGGACAAATTTTGATGTATATATATATATTACATATATAAATATATATATATATATATATATATATATATATATATATATATATATATATATAAGGAAACCTGAAATTTTTTTAATGATGTAGTGATGATCTACAACCTATGAAACGTCGAGAAAGTTCATTTCCCACTCTTTCTGCCACAATTGTGACGGGTGTAATACTCGCTTTTCTTACGAAAAGTCGGTAAAAGAAGAGATCCTCGCCTTTCTCAGACGCGTTTAATCATATGTCCCCCTCTTCTTTTTCAGTGTTTGGGGTCTAAAAATTCTAAATCCGACACTGGTTACGATGCCTATTCTTCCTCTCACTTGAGCAATGTTCTGTTTTCAAAGTTTCCAAGCGGCGAATCGCAAATATTACGAAATCCTTGTAGTGACCTATATACTTTCTAAGATACGATGTTCAGCATTGTGAATGTTCCAACGCAAATTCAAGCCCTTGACGTCTTAACCTATAGCTTTGTATTGGCTTTGTGAATTTCAAAAATCAACTTGTTGGATGTCAAATTCTCTAATATTACGTTGCGAAGTCGTTCCCGATATGTTTACATTTAGAAATTCGAATACAACACAAATGATATTTTCGTCAGTGTTGACTTTTTTGTGTCCTAATCAGCTGGTCTCTCGATGAATATTAGAACGTTCTTACTAACACGAATTGTGCTCGATTTCTATGTCCTCTAGGTACCGTGTTCCCGTCCATAATGGCTCTCGCTGGACTATGTCGTAGAAATGTGGTATATCGAGTTCATAGTGGATTCATACTGGTCCTGTTGATGTCGTTTTGGCTGATGTGCCATATCATGTTAAATTCGAACTCATTCAATAAGGCTGCTCAACGAGAATTAGCGGAAGAGAATTTCAATCTAACGAATTCGATAATTTTGAGCATGATACCGCCGGTAAGTTTATTAAAAATTCATGGACTATCAGAACTCTATTTTGTTGATTGTTTCTAGAGAAAATATCCTTCTCTGCACTGCTCTCTCGCTGTATTTAAGGATAATTTTTGTATTTTGTCGTTGGCATCTCCGGCCTGCTTTCTTCCTAGTCGAGACATCCGGAGTCTGTAATACCGCTAACTCCGGGTGATACTCGTGTACGTGAAGTCTATAAATTGCACATCTCTCTTCCATCGACGATACCCCCGGGTATGGGTGATTGTGTCGTTATTATACAATTCATAAAGCCGACATTAAACTCATACACAAAAGCACACACAGTGGCGCTGACGGCTATAAGGAAAAAATATACCGGTACCGCTAACTATTCGTGACCCGAGTGCCACATCGAATTAAAAATAGCTTTGCTACCTAATTTAGTCGAAAAGAATATGCACCGGTATTGTACGAATAGGTGCTTTTCCCTATAGAAATACCATGTACACACGTTTTATATTCGATGTACGAATGCATTCAAAGATACTCGCATAAGCTGTACGCCATTTACGAATATGCGTGAATTGTTTCAAACAAAAGTAAATTCTCCGAGTATACATACACGAGGCTGAATATTATGCTTCAGAACTAACGTATATCTTCGCGCGTCTTTTTAAGCTCGTAGGTAATTAGGTTCAATTTTAATGTAGAAAGTGGTACGCGACTTCGTTCGCCAGCTTCGTCTTTTGTTTTTCAATCCACTTACGTTCGAGTCAATGTTTACCATCGTATTATTTTGTTTATTCATTTTCAGGCCTACCATAAATATTTAGTCAAAAATTTGAGTTCGAACGGTGTGGAAATGGACGCATCGAACGGCAAGAGTCAATTTACCATCGATGAAATTCGACAGCGTATCGAAGAGTACAATAGAATGCAGACGGTTTTGAACGAGGATACGTACGGCCCTCTGCAAAACGATTCTCTAGTCATTGTTATTCAAGTAAGTCATAGCAACTTCTGTGTTAGATTGAATAAAACAATTTATAAAAAAAAAGGTCCTCATTAGAGTGGACTTGCTCCTAATTGCATGTACGAGGGTATGTGTCTGTGACTATAATTCGAATCTAATAATCTTCTTTTGTATAAACCTACCAAGTATCAATATTTATGATCATGATAATATTTAATCAAGTTTTAGGAAGTCTAGTGGGTCTTCTAAGTCGTGGAAAATGATTTATTTTCATTTACAGTGTTTTAAAAAGTGAAGAATCTATTAATTGAGAAAAGATATCGGAATCGTGTTCCTCACTCTCCCCTCCATTGTTTACCCAAATTCTCAAAAAAACTGTCTTTTCAAGAAGGGCGTATCTCTCATGGGAATTACCAATGACATAGAAACCAGTTTTTCAAGAAGGGCGAGTCTCTGCAAGAAGGGCGTAGATTGGACTTGTACGCGAATCGATGTAGCGCTCTTCTATTAAACACGAGAGACTGCGACATTAGGGAAGGTGGAAGGAGAGGTATGTCGTTACGTACTGGTGAAAGCCTCATCCCGATCCTACTTTTTTCGGCGAGTTAATGCGTTTCTAAACATTCAAATGCGTTTTTCTCAAAACACGTTTTTGCGAGTTACGCCCTTCTTGAAAAGAAGGGCTCAATTATTCCTTGAAAGTACTCAAGCTTATCGAACTAGCTTCAAAGTTAGCCTAGACGCAGAGGCCTCGGAACACCTCTCAGTTTCATAGACTCACCCAAACATCGAACTTCTTATCTTCTGTTTCACAATTTGCGCAACTTCCAATTTTCACCCAAATCTTTCACGTTGACGACAATCAACTCTCCATGAAACATATTCGCCTTCAATTCAATCGCCTAGAACCCAAGTATACGACCTCCCCCTTCGGACTCTCCCTCAACCCAATATACGTTTCGATCACCCAGAAATTCCCAGATTTGACAAAACTGCTTCTACCCAACACGTCCGAAATTCACTTCAAGAATACTCTCATTACAACCTCTGCCTCTTTGATGGGTCTAAAACATCTAATGAATCGCTTATAAGTTCAACAACTTGATCCATCGGCTGACCAGTATTCCGCTGAGTCAGTCCGCCTTCCATAAAGAGCTGTTGACTATAAAGCAATCGGCCAGAATGAATGAGGTCAACTTATTTATCAACCTTATGGTTCAGGCGCGCATACAGAAATTTCTTTTGGGGAGGGCTATTCTTAGGTTAGGTTAGGTTAGGTTACATTTTTCAGAACAATCAGTTTTTCTTCGGTATTCTTCATCAACTTTTTGAACAATGAGACGTCCAAAAAAATTGAAGTAGATGGTGTTCCCCCTTCAATAGCTTCAACTTCCGTGTTGGGATGATAAAATTTGAGCCTACCTGAAGTATTTGTATTCGAAGTGGAAAAATCGTCTTCCTGATCAGAACGTTCAGTAGTTTCAGATTCACTCTCATAGCCAGAAAAAAATTTCAAATATCCATTTTTAACTTGTTTTCAATAAAAAAGACACTTTACGCTTAGCAATAAGACAGTTTTAAAAAGATGTTCTCAACTCACGTTCTAGTGCTGTAAAAATGGATTCATTTTTCGAGCCTAACCAGCCCCCCCCTTCGGTGCGTGCCTGTTATGGTTCAAAAGAAGATTACTCGGAAATGCCTAGATTCCATCACCTTCCGTCCTCGCAGTCCAACCCTAGTGGAAAACGTTGGATGAGGCTACCGTTTTTGGGAAAGTTTTCATCACAATTGGGTCGTGTCCTCCGCCTTTTTAGTTTTCGCCCTGTGTATTATTATAGCCTCAAGACTGTTGAAAATTTATTTATCAAGCTCAAAGACCCCATCCAACTTGTTGAGAGGAGTGCCAACTGCAGATGTTTATAAGATGGAGTGCAGTGATTGTATAGTGTAGGCGAATTAGGAAAAAAAAAAAAAACATTTTTGTCTATAAAAGGTTTAATGACTGAAAATGGTCAAGGATGGCGTCCACAACAACATACTAAAAATCCCACCCTATCCCCCTGGAGCTTCTTTTTTTATAGGGGTTTAAACTACCCTAAAACTAGTTTTTTGCAAATACCTCGCTAAATATGCATTTTACAACAAAATTACCGCTTACCAAAAATATTCCTCGTAAAATTTCGTGTAAGGTCATCTACTTTTATTTTGCAAAACATTCACCCTTAGTCCTTTCATGGGGTTAAAACTACCCCAAAATCAGTTTTTTGCAAATATCTCGCTAAATATGCATTTTACTACAAAATGACCTCTTACCAAAATTATCCCTCGTTTTTCCTGGAGCAAAATCTAATCACATGCTAGTCCAGCATTCATAGTGTAACGTTCTGCGGCTAAGCCACAAGCAGCAAGCTTGCACGTACCCCGAAACTTTTAGTAAAGACGGACGCTACTAGAAAGCGCACCTGTAACTGCCGAAAATTCCTGAAAAGTCCAGAGCTCAAGCAATCAATTTTGCATAACTCATTTGCCGTTCTAGAAGATATCTCGAAGAATCCGGAAATAGGAGAAAGACTATAAATAGCCGGCAGTAACCTGCAAGGATGATTCAGTTAGTTCAGTTGGTATACTGAAGCGATAAAGTTAACTTGCTCTCGTGTTCTTTAACGCGATTGTATAGTGATTAACGGTGTATTTTGCAGTTAACGTGCTCTCGTGTTTTTCAACGCGAACACCTTGTGATTAACTGTGTATTTACAGTGTTTAGACTGTGTAGTGTATTTGCGGTTCCAGTAATAAAGTTCGGTTTTTACAATTGTCCTTTGTTATTGGCATTGGCGGAAACTTGGTGACTGGTAGAACGTCACAATTGGTGTCAGAAGTGGGATTCAAAAACATCGCGCTTCCGAGTGAATCGGATTGGATTTGTTGGATCTGAAGACATCGCGCTTCAGAGTGAACCGGATTGGATTTGGATTGGATTTGGAGACATCACGCTTCAGAAGTGAATTGGATATTCTGACGTGAAGTGGTGATTGATTGTGGATTTGTAGTGGTTGTGGATTGTGATATTCACACGTGAAGTCGAGATTGATTTTGGAATTGGATTTGATTGGTAACCGGTATTGGGTATTGGTGAATCGACAAATTGTCCAAGATGATCCGAAAGAAGATGTGGGAGCTGACAAAGGTCGAACTTCAGAAAGAACTTAAGAAGAGATCGTTACCGCACATTGGAACCAAAGATGAACTCAAAGATTATCTGGAAAACGCTCTACTAGCAGAAGGTGCAGATATCAATGAAGTTAATTTTTATGTGGAAGCTCCACCTATTGATATGACTGCAATGCTACAGGCGTTAACCAATGCAATGGCTAAAAATGCGGAAGACCTGAAGACTGGGTTTGCTGCTTTAATTAACCAGAAACTTGAACAGAACAAGGCAGATCTCAAAGCAGACATTCTCAATGGATTAAGAGAAGCCGTGAGCGTTGAAGTTGAACACCAGTTTGGACCAATAGTTGAAAAATTCAAACAACGATGGAAAAGTGATGGACAAACGTCTTCAGAAACTGGAAAGGAATGCAACAGCAAGCATGCTTGTAGATCCGCCAAGTGTTGCCTTCTTCAGTTCTGGTTCTAATGAAGGAAATGTACCAGTAGAACCTCCAACCAAGAACATGAAAGTAGCAGAAGAAAATGAAGATTTTGGGCAAAATGGTTCCGTCATTGATCATGGGAAGCTGAAGTCAACAACAGTGCGCCTGCCTTCAACTGGGGCTGAGGAGGAGCCCAGGAGCTACGATTTGAAAGGGAAGTGCTCTGACAGTCAATCAAAAGAGAGTGTAGAGCCTCCAACCAAGATGGTAATTGTGACGGAGGAAAATGAAGATGCTGTACACAATGGACCCGTCATTGAAGAATTTCCATCTGAGAAGATAGATGTAACTGAAGAAAATCAAGACCTTATGCACAATGGTTCCGTCATTGAAGAATCTCCAACCAAAAAGATCAAGGCGATAGAAGAAAAAGATGTTGCGCAGAATGATTCTGTCATTGAGGAGTCTTTAGCCAAGAAGATGGAAATGATGGAGAAAAATGAAGATGATGTGCGGAATGGTCTTGTCATTGATTGTGAGAATGTGGACAAGCATGAAAATAGTTGCTTGATGACTTCTGTAAAGTGGAACAGAAAGAAAAAAGTTCTGATTGGACCAAAAATCCGATCCCATTACAAAAGGAGAAAAAGTAAGAAGTACCGCAGGATGAAGGCAGCTATCAAACGGGTCTGGTGCAAAAATCATCTAGACAGGCTTGAGTCAGCAGTGAAGCCAGATAAAGGATTCTTAGACAGCCATAGAGATGAAAGGAAGTGGTACAACCGTGGTCAAGAAAACTGCTTCAGAGCGCACTGTCCAAAGAAGAGAAGATGTGTTCACCTACTGGAAGAAGTAATCGGGCAACTACATGCAAACCAGTAACCTTTCTGTGGCTGAGGATGCCAGACCTGACTCCATACAAAAATGGTTTTTGAACATGACGGTTCAAGTTTCCGGTATGTGATTTTCCTGATGGATGGTGAAGATAATTGGAACTGATCTCACCAATTACAGGAATTGGTGATGCCAAATTCATGGTTCTGTCAATGGGTACATCATTGCTTGCCTGGTAGAATGTCACAACTGGTTGGAAAGTGGACATGGGTTGATATGTCCTGAAAGGAAGCAACTTTTGTGCAATCGGCGGATATCAATGGACTGGCAATATGTTCAGTGAAGGTTGTTTTTCCACCAGATGGAAGCAAATGGAGACTGAAGACCGGATGGAGATAAGAAGCTGATGAAGAAACGTGGTTAATGGTACATCGATTCGATTGGCCCTATGGAGTCTGGCGCTTGAACGGGACGTTCAAGAATGAGGAGGGGATAGTGTAACGTTCTGCGGCTAAGCCACAAGCAGCAAGCTTGCACGTACCCCGAAACTTTTAGTAGAGACGGACGCTACTAGAAAGCGCACCTGTAACTGCCGAAAATTCCTGAAAAGTCCAGAGCTCAAGCAATCAATTTTGCATAACTCATTTGCCGTTCTAGAAGATATCTCGAAGAATCCGGAAATAGGAGAAAGACTATAAATAGCCGGCAGTAACCTGCAAGGACGATTCAGTTAGTTCAGTTGGTATACTGAAGCGATAAAGTTAACTTGCTCTCGTGTTCTTTAACGCGATTGTATAGTGATTAACGGTGTATTTTGCAGTTAACGTGCTCTCGTGTTTTTCAACGCGAACACCTTGTGATTAACTGTGTATTTACAGTGTTTAGACTGTGTAGTGTATTTGCGGTTCCAGTAATAAAGTTTGGTTTTTACAATTGTCCTTTGTTATTGGCATCGGCGGAAACTTGGTGACTGGTAGAACGTCACAATTAATTGATTGCTTGAGCTCTGGACTTTTCAGGAATTTTCGGCAGTTACAGGTGCGCTTTCTAGTAGCGTCCGTCTTTACTAAAAGTTTCGGGGTACGTGCAAGCTTGCTGCTTGTGGCTTAGCCGCAGAACGTTACAATAGTTTTCTAACAACAACAAGGAAAATATGCACCCTTCTTCAAAATCCATATAATGCATAACATTTACTATCATTATGGTGCCACATGAGGGCCAATATACTTGAGGTAAGGGAATTTAGAGAATAAAATTGATATAAATACAATAAGATTGTAAATAAAAAAAAAAAAAAAAAGAGACACGAGATGAGACTCATACATAGCGAGGAAACATTGAAAATGATTGAACTTAAAACATAAAACTGTACACTGTAAAGAACAACAAGATGCAAGCCTCATGAGGGCACATTATAACAGGGTGCGCCAAAAAGATGTTAACAGTTGAACGAAAAACTCCGGGAGGACTCCGCGACAATTTCGTGGAGTTCCCCGGTTGACTGTCAACATCTTTTTGGCGCACCCTATATAAGTACAATAAAAAGTCGAAAAAGAATACTCCGTTCACCAATTGGCCTAGCCCCTTCAATGAGCCAGATATACAACGAAAATTGTAGCATAAAGCTATCATAATTTCGGATCTTCTTCAAATTTTCTATCAGAGCCAAATAAATGAAGATCATGTTTCATGTACTCAACATTCATCTCTATTATTTTATTTTATTTGGTTTTGTTCGCTTATTGGTCTAGTACAAGTCTACTTCAGAATAATATGTTAAGCTAATGGCTTTTGAGAGGCTCACTCTCTCCGCTCGTTCGCCCCACTTCTTGCTCTAGTACCAGTCTACTTTAGAATATGTTGAGCCGATGGCTTTTGGAGGGCTCACTCGCTCCGCTAGTTCGCCGTTTTTGGTCTATTATAAGTAGGGTGTCCATTAGAATTCAAGCCAATAGCTTTGGGGGGCTCACTTACGGCCTTCATGGTCTAGTATGAGTGTAATCTACAATTTACTGTCTTCCAAGAGCTCACTTTCCTAGGTTTAGTAATGTGTATTGTATATGTGTTGAAAGCTGAACTTACTATAGTAGCCTGGGATGGGCCCACTTCTTGGTCTGTTCTTAAGCTTTCATTTTACTAGACCTGATATACTGTATACCAGGTCTAAAGTAGCTAAGCTGTAGCCTAATATGGAGGACGCTTAAGAAAGGATAGAGTATACAGGTTTCTGAGACCTAGTATGAAGCTAGTGTGTTAGCTTACTGCATAGATCAAAGAGAGACCTAGTTATTTGCCCCCTTCTCCCTCTAGTATAAGTCTAACTAGTAAAATCTCAGGGAACTTGTCTTATGAGGTATTTTGGAAGTGCCTTTTCTGAATCACATGGTGTTTGAAGCGTTGCATATCTGGCTCATTGAAGGGTCGGAGCCAACATACAGTATATTGGACGAACTAGGCTAGGATTCCTAGCTTCATACTAAAAATATAAGTAGGAGGGGCCTTGAATAGTTGGTAGGAGGACTTGGAAACTAGCTTTATACCAGCAAGAACTGTCTTACGAGTCAAATAAAGATCGGTCGCTCCCCTTCTGAAGCCACTTCAGGTTTAGTATAACGAAGCTTAGCCTAGTATACTGTATATTAGTATGCAGCAGAAGCCAGATGAGATGGACGCACGGACGCAAATTTCGGAATTAGGGGGTAGGATCAGGCCAGCGCAAAGACATGAAACATGTCAAAAAAAAAAAGTGACAGGAGATGAGACTAATACAGAACTAGGAAAACTTGAAAATGATTGACTTGAAATTAAGAAATAAAACTGTACACTGTAAAGAGCAATAAGAGTAGATCACCATTATTGAAATTTAACGAGGAATAATTTTGGCAAGAGGTAATTTTGTTGTAAAATATATATTTTGCAAGATATTTGCAAAAAACTGATTCTGGGGTAGTTTTAACCCCATAAAAGGACTAAGGGTGAATGTTTTGCAAAATAAAAGTAGATGACCTTATACGAAATTTCACGTGGAATAATTTTGGTAAGTGGTAATTTGGTTGTAAAATGCATATTTAGCGAGATATTTGCAAAAAACTGATTTTGGGGTAGTTTAAACCCCTATAAAAAAAGAAGCTCCAGGGGGATAGGGTGGGATTTTTAGTATGTTGTTGTGGACGCCGTCCTTGACCATTTTCAGTCATTAAACCTTTTATAGACAAAAATGTTTTTTTTTTCCTCATTTCCTTCTAATTCGCCTACACTATGTAAGGGAGTTTACATCGGCGAGACTAGCCGTCAGCTAAGACGTCATGAATTCACAAACTAGATGAATGTAAACATGTTTGACTAAACAATGTCATCCTTTTCCTGAAGTAGGGTATCTACTTACATGAATTGGTAAAGAGGATCTTAAAAGCGAAACGAGGGTTCGGGAAATATTGGAAGGAACATTTAGAGTATTTTTTATTGCTGTTTCGGTGCCAGGTTTCTGACTGAGAAATTGAATTTTTAGTCGATTGAATTTTACAAGTATCCATTTACAATAAGAGGATCGAATAGATGACGAGAAATGACGCGCCAAGTCGAAGTACTCACTTTATTATTATATTCCTTATTCTGTTACAGGTTCATAATCGATTGATGTACTTGAGACATACCATCGTAAGTCTGGCCGTTGCCGATGGTATTTCAAATGCTTTACTAGTCTTTAGTCACGATTATTTCGACGAGGAAATAAACAAGTTAATTCGGAGTATCGATTTTTGTAAAGTAATTCAAATATTCTATCCGTATTCGATTCAAACGCATCCGACCACGTTTCCAGGCGAGTCACCCAACGATTGTCCTCGTAACATCAATAAGAAAGAGTAAGTACAGCGGAAAATGATTATAGAATAATGCTGATGAAGTTTTTTCAATTACTACGCTAGCGCTTCATGCAAAGAGAAGTACTGAAAAAGAGAGTGTATATATTTAATTCGAATGGGAAGTTTTAAGGAGGATAGAGAGAGAGAGAGAGAGAGAGAGAGAGAGAGAGAGAGAGAGAGAGAGTGAACTGTTGGATGTTGATGTGTTTGCAGGATTGAAATGAAAAGATTATTGATGGAAAAGGATTGACAGAGAAGACTTAGGATAATTGTGGTGAAATGATGATGCTATTTACATTTATTTCGAAGTGTGATGAAGGTCCTAAGTTTGGTGACATAATATCTATTGCAATCTTTATCGCGATTGTCAAATACTGAGTACGTTTTAGCCTAAGTAAGTACAACGTTGTCGTAAGAATTAGGCAAATTTTTTCAAGGATATGTAAATATTTGACGTTCAATCAGCGCAAATATTCAATATCAATCTGATAAGTGAACTTCGAAATTTTAGGTGTTGGATATGAAGTATGTTTAGGTAATGCGCTGAATTATCGTGTTTTCACATTTTATTTTATCATGAATTATTTTCTCGATTACAGGGCAATCGATAAAAATTGTACCAATGCTTTACATCCTGATTTGTACGGACACTATAGAGAGGCAAAATTCACGCAAACGAAACATCATTGGTGGTGGAAAACGAATCGCGTTTTCGACGAATTAAATGTGACGAAAAATTTTACAGGTTGGTGCGCGTTATTGCTTTTTTTTTACATGCGTCACCCCACCCTAATCTCAAAATTTGCGTCCAAGCGTTCTTACGTCCATGACCTTGGATCTCTAGAATAGGAAATAGTATTATACGTTTATAAACCATAGTATTTTAATAAAATAATAGGCTTATCACAGTATACTGGATTTGGACTAGGCTAAAACCTCCCCTAGTTTTGACGGTCCTTACAGCATACTAGACATAGTTAAAATAGCCCCTTCAAATAACTAGGTATGCTATGCTTCATACACCAATTGGCTTAGCCCCTTCAATGAGCCAGATATGCAACGTTTTGAACATCATAAGACACAGAACACCCTTCTATCATGTTCAGCGTGAAAATGTCTCAGTCCCCATTCCATCATATATAGCTCAGAGGTATCCTATAAAACTGGTTCCCTGCCTCCTCTCGTTCAATGCCGTTGAAGAACTCGTGAGTTTTAAATGGGAACCTATTCTATCGGGGAGTCTTTCTGGAAAAAACGTCCGCCGGCTAGCTATTGCTCAAGTCCCCCTCTTATCATAGGTATATACTAGTATAAAACTAGTATAATCCTAGGAGCCTGATTGAATTAGCTCCTTCAAGTAATTAGGTATGCAATACTTCAAACACAATAAGTTGACAGCTCTACTAAAATACACCATAAAACAGGTTCCCAACCTCCCTTATTTAACTTCGCTAAAGAACCCGTGAACATTTCAATGGCTTTACACCCCACTTCACCATATGAAATATGTCAGGCCAAATTCCAACCCTCTTGCACATTGATGAATTTGAAATATTGAATCTTCGACTTGATCCAGAGGTCTGCGAAGCCGAGTTTGATTTTCGCAGTCCTGACATACACTACAGTATAAATAAGGATGGAAGAGAAATTATGACGAAAAAATCTCCTAGCCCGGGCGGGAAACGAGTCCGAGATCTCTCCTTTTCATGACGACGCTACCAGGCCTCAAGATTAGGCATATTTCGCCTTTAGATGGACGTTCCACCTTGTGGAGGAGAGAATCCGGAAACCAACAATACATTAGGCTATTGCAAACGCACACTGAAGCCTGTAGGAAAGAACCGCGAAGCCCTGGAGGAGACAGGTGATAAAACGAAGATGATATTAGGCTGTACTAGATTGGTTTACAATCTATAAGATTACGCTCGGCTTCGTCCTCTCTTCTTCGCCCCGTTGATAGACTTCGAATCCTCAAACTGGTCCAGAAATCTGCGCGTGTGAGTGTGAGTTCTACTGTCTTCGCGTGGCATAGTATACACATATTAGGCATTACTAGCTGTAAACTAGGCCTAGTATATGCCTGTGTTACGCCACGTTATGCCGGACGGCCCCGGGTGGATAGTTTTTACCCCACCTTGAAACAAGTTCCGTATTAATACTAGACTAGGGCAGTATAGTTTCACCAGAGTAAACCGGACCGCCATTTTGGACTTGAGAATGACTTGCGGAAGGTATGAACGACGCCACAACGTTGCGCGGAACAACGTGCGCAAGGGGGATATTTGTTACTCCGCGCATTATTGTAGTGTCGTCCAGACCTTCCGCTAGTCACTCTTAGGTCAATATGGCGGTCCAGTGTACCCGTGTGAGACAATACTGCCCTAACTAGACCAGGCTTGAACTAGACTTAGCATACAAGATACTACAAAGCTATACTAATACTACGCTTCTGTCTGGAGAGAGGAATATTCATGACGTCACGGTTGTCAATGACGTCCCAGGCAAATTTGAACTGATATCGTTATAAACCAATAACGTCACACTTGGTGGTGACGTCACGAGCTTGATGACGTTGCGTCGCCAGCAGATCTAACAGATAATGATGAATGACTTCCTGATGTCTCTACTGTGCCTTTATTTGCTATCAGAAATTTGTAAATTTGGGACTGAGTTCTCTCTTTTTAATGTGTTTACTGTTACCCCAGTGGTATAATATGCTTGTCCAAGTTCAAGTTGTCTTCCCCCCACCCTAGTAAAGTTGCGAGGAATCCTCGACTTGATCTAGAGTAATTAGCTTATGCTAGATCAAGAATGAGGGTCAAAAACAATTTGCTAGAGCGCATGAAAAGTCGATAATTGCTAGAAGGGCCGTAATATTCCAGACTATGACGCACTCTAGCGGTGATTGAAAGACCTTCCAGTGTTCTACTGTTTAGTAAATTTGCAGATCGGACATCCTTCTACAGTCCTACCAATTTTCATGACATTTGAGTCTATCCTTATGGCATTTCTGTGAGATTGAATTTTCACATGCGTTTTTCTCAAAAACTACTTTTTGAGCTAGACTCAGCTCTTTCTCTACCCGACCATTCAACTAAGCTACATTTGCTTCAAACTAGGCCTAGCAAATGCCTAAGTGCTCTTAGCTTAGCATACTATGTGCTTAATTATACCAGGCTTTTGCCTCCTTCCCCTTGATGAAACATCATGGTGTATGAGGAGGAAGGAAGCTCCCCTGAACACCCTCAAAGCTTGTTAGCCTTCAGATGGTTGGTTCTTGGACCGAGAAGGAGGATAATTTTTATCAATCACTTGATCAGGTTCATGTGCCATAATGCAGAGGACAGAATTAATTACATTTTGAGGAGTCAGAAGATTTTGGTTGAACAAATTAATGAATTGGTTTATTTGAAATTAATTTCGTGTATATTGCCTGATAAAAGTTGTAACATTTACCTACCTTCACCTTGATCTAAGCTCGGGAAATTTGAGTATCTTGAAATTCATGTTCGATGTGATTTCTTATCATCTTCATCATTCGTCTGTTTTTCGTCGATCAATATTGTAATGATTAAGGTGGATTTTTAAATTAATTTCATCTGGAAGACGGGGGGAGGGGTAATTTTAACGCTATGATGAAAAAATAAAACCCCTATTCGTTCCAAGTTATTAATGGCAAACATCTAGCACAATATTTGAAGTTATTTTGACAGCATTAAAAATATATTTGTAAGTAGCAAAAATATACTAATTATTATTTATTTTCACTTGCAGGATTATTTGTGTTCTTCGAAGAAGATCACTACGTCGCTCCTGATTTCATCCACATGTTGCGTTTGATGGAGACCGCTCGTCAATTGCATTGTACGAATTGCCCCATTCTATCGCTCGGCTCGTACCTGAAAACTGTGGACTTCGCAGCCGATTCTCAGAAAGTGAGTATCGACAGTTTAATTTCATGTTGCGGATAAAAATTGTGGTGCGAATCTGAATTCGAAGTTTGATCGCCTAATCAGAGGAAAATCTCGAGAGCTTTGAAGCTTGTCAAAAAGCGTTGGTCGAAATACTCCAAGCATTCGGCTTTGAACAAATGGAAGTCAGCATGAAGAAAGTCGATAAAGGGGTTTCGCCTGTATATCAAGTGGAAAAATGGATTGTAAAAAAAAAAGTCTTATGGCGGAGCCAAATAGAAAAAGATCGTGTTTCATGTCAAGCCCAGTATAGACCTAGATATGATCAAGCAGCCTAGTTTAGGCCTAATCTGCTCATTATTTCACGCAACTCAGAGTACAAACAAAAATTATATATGTCTTCAGGCGTTTGCAAAGAAATTCATTGTAAAGATCACTTTTATCAATCTCAATAATATCGATATGTCAATCTCGATAATATCGATATGTCAATCTCGATATCATTGATACATTGATATCGATATTATTAATACATTGATGTTGATAGTATCGATACATTGATATCGATATTATTGATACATTGATGTCGATATTATCGATACATTGATGTCGATATTATCGATACATTGATGTCGATAGTATCGATACATTGATATCGATAGTATCGATACATTGATATTGATATTATCGATACATTGATATTGATATTATCGATAAATTGATGTCGATATTATCGATACATTGATGTCGATATTATCGATACATCGATGTCGATATTATCGATACATTGATGTCAATAGTATCGATACATTGATGTCGATAGTATCGATACATTGATGTCGATAGTATCGATACATTGATGTCGATAGTATCGATACATTGATGTCGATAGTATCGATACATTGATGTCGATAGTATCAATACATTAATATCAATATTATTGACACATTGATATCGATAGTATCGATACATTGATATCGATATTATCGATACATTGATATCGATATTATCGATACATTGATGTCGATAGTATCGATACATTGATGTTGATAGTATCGGTACATTGATTTTGATAGTATCGATATTATTGATACATTGATATCGATATTATCGATACATTGATATTGATATTATCGATAAATTGATGTCGATATTATCGATACATTGATATCGATATTATCGATAAATTGATGTCGATATTATCGATTCATTGATATTGATATTATCGATAAATTGATGTCGATATTATCGATACATTGATATTGATATTATCGATACATTGATATCGATATTATCGATACATTGATGTCGATATTATCGATACATTGATGTCGATAGTATCGATAAATTGATGTCGATAGTATCGGTACATTGATTTCGATAGTATCGATATTATTGATACATTGATATCGATATTATCGATTACTGACCTCGATTGTCTGGCCTTCCGCTTCAACAGCTAGTATACTGTATATTAGGTCCAGTATAATGAAGGGCCAAAGTTAGTATAAACCTAGAATATAAACTGGGCAAGGTGAAATCGCGGGGTGAACTCGCCAATTCACGAATCACGAGGGTAAGAGGAGGGGGGCCCTCGGAAAATTTCAAATTAGGGTCAAGTCAGAGAAAAAGACATGATACATGTCAAAACATCGCCTCTTACCTCTTAGTTTCACGTTGGGGGCTCCTAAGCTCATTTCTGTCATTCACGAGCTCGTGAAGCCCTCAATAGAAAGAATTTTCATTTTTCAAGACATGAGGACCAAAAACGTTACCTTGTGGTACTTCAGCTGCGATTGGTTTGGCCATGGAAGCTCCTCCGCAGTGTATATAGAATGCTTTATCTTTATAGTCGGACGTTAAGATGGGCTCGCTTTGTGCTGAGAAGTGTTGTCTAATCTTTTGAAAGACTCTGTAAAAAGTTTGACCAACGTCTGGGAAAATGGAAGGACAACAACTTTTTCTCCTCAAGCGCCTGCCTTATGGTTACTTCTTCCATAGTAGAAGGCTTGGCTTTGAATCTGTCATTTATATTCGACAGTTTTCGCAAGAGGTACAGGGTGTGCAGTTTCTCAAATAGCTTGGACATCACTGGGAGGAGTGATATGGGACTAGGTTCTGTCCGAGGTTTATCTGGTTTTGGTCTTATTATTATCTTGGCCAATTTCCATGGTTCGGGAACATATCGGAGTGTTGGTACCGCATTGTGCAACTAAGTTAGCATTGCTAGGCCTTTGCGGGAGAGCTCTTGCAACATGCTTTCTTGGGATTACGAAGGCTGTAATATTCATTCATGTTAAGAACAGCTTTCCCTCGTACAATGCTTAGTAGGTGGTAAGTGGACAGGTACTTAGTATGCCTGCAAGTTACTCATCTTGAAAGCTTTCAAAAGTGTGACTGTTCTGTTCTTTGTTTGCTCCTCGATGTATTCAATCTCAAGACTATTTGACAGGCGAACTAAACGAGAACTTTTTGTTGTTCATTTCCAGGCTGAAATCAAGCGGTGGATCAGTAGCCAGCACAATATGGGTATGGCGTTCGATCGATCGGTGTGGAAGGAACTGAAAGCTTGCGCTCACACATTTTGTACGTTCGACGATTATAATTGGGATTGGAGTTTATTAGCCGTGTCGACCAAGTGTTTGCCGCGAGAATTAACGACCATGGTGTTACGCGCTCCTCGAGTGTTTCACATCGGTGAATGGTAAGGCGATTCAATTTTCGCACACGTTGGCGAGCGACACCGACGAAATTTATACTTAATTCCGTTTTTTTTTTGTTTAGCGGCGTGCATCATAAAAACAGTTGCAAAAATATGAGCACATTGCGCAAGGTTCAGACGATACTCAGGGACTCGCCGAATTATCTATTTCCGCAGAAATTATTACTGACGCGTACCTCGAAGAAGATAATGAAAAAAGCCAAGAGCAACGGCGGATGGGGTGACGTTCGCGACCATAATTTATGTTTACAAATGGTTGCAGCCGGAAGCTAGTCGAGATGCGCGTTGGCGCGAAAAAAATACCTATCTCTTTTCTTTTTTAAATCCGTACGGTATCCTATTCGTAATCGCGCGACTACGATTTGGGTTTGGCTTTTTTCTTTCTCTCCCTCTCGTATATGATGCCGATGGTCTTTCAAACTTTCTTCCTTTCTTTGTCGTCGGTAGAGTGGTAGAGGCTATAATTTATGGAAAACTTATCATTCTATTTTGATATGTTTGCGGCACATATTGATAAAGGAGTAATGAAATAAAGAAGAACAAAACTATAATAAAATTAAAAATAGGCTTTAGTTTCGACTAATTTTAGGCCGACGGATTGAAACGTCGACCTAGTGGCCCAATTTTGATTTTATTATCGAAATGAGGAACGTTATTCTGACGTTTTTTTTTCAATTTTTCATCGGCTGTTTGAGTCGGAATATTCTCCGGACAGAGGCTCACTTATTTTACGCGGTGATTTTTCTTAATTCTAACTAAGATCTCATTACTTGTGTAATTTATCTAAAGTTTTTCTGAACGACGTTCACGCGACGTCTAATTTTTTTGTTCTCATTAGTCGGGTGTTTTTAGACGCTTGAGATTGAGGCTCCTGGGGAAGGATAAGCTTGTGCTCTTTTTGGTCGATTTTTCGACTGAACGCTTCTCCCTTCTTCGTTACCTCCCTGGCTCGTGATTGAAGATCAGGAAGCCCAATGAGGAAGGAGCGTGGATTTGCGATACCGTGGTGATCGAAAATTGATATTCTGGCGGGAATGCATGCAGTAAGCTTTATCGAAAAATTCTCCCGTCGCAGGAGTTTGGTCAATTGGTTTGGTACTGCTCTACGAGAAAAATTTCGATTTATCAATATCTAAAAATGACGTACTAGAAGTTTCAAAGAATCTTTTTCCTTCATCACGGTGGCGGTGTAAATCAAGAAAGTTTAAGGAATGTCTCAGCGTCGTCGATTTATGCAAAAGCAAAATCTTAACGAGTACAAAGTATATATTTTCCTCCCTCCTGTCTGTCTCTCGCCAAGATTTTACTTTAATCATTATTTTACAGAAGCCATTTTTTCACTTAGGTAAGAATCTATGTGAGTTTGTGCGGAGGAAGGAAAAAATAAATCAAGTTCGCGTCTTGAAAAAATAATATCAAAACGATTAGGTACCTAGTGTTAGTTATGATTAGCTTTTTAAAGTATACCTAGTATGTACTTAAAAATTACCGCGATTATTGTTAGGCCTAATTTTTTTTCTTCTATTCTTATCATCGATTGTTACTTTCTTTTTAATGCAAACTTGTTTTTATCTCATTTCAATATTATTGTTTTTATTTTGTTGACTGTATTTTTAAGTTCGCGTTACCTTCAGGCCATCTTTTTTTTACTGAAAAATTTAATACAAATAATCGTTCGCGTACGTTTTTTTAAATCACATATCCAAACTTGTTAATTGAATGGCGCCGCCATTAAATTGAGTAAGTAATGCTACAAAACCATGCTGTAATTTTGTCTCGATGGGGACGGTCTACAAATGGTGGAATAGATTGTTGTCAATATTATTGCCTTCTGAAAAATTGGAGGTTGAGGTCGATATAAATTACTGGAAAATAACCTACTGAAAGAAGTAAAGGAAGAGAAAAGAGAACTAGCGTTAATTGTACTATATCTATTCCATAATCTAAAGTTATTCTCTTGAATTTTGTGGGATCGTTAGTAAACCTGAGAGTTTCAACCCTGTATCATACAACTAGCCCTTCAAGTATTTTAATCGCCCTCAAAAACGAATGTGTTTTTGGTTGGCGATTTTATCCACCGTGACTCATCCACAGACTATCTTTGCTTTAGTTCTTTCTTCTTATCGTCCGAGACTTTCGGCAGACTCGGCTGACCTTTTTGATGACCGAGTGCCATTCTTACGATAAATTTCGATCTGTTCCACTCTCTGCGACCTTCCCCATGTACGACGAGAGTAAACAAATTACGTTTTCTGCAATCCTGCTATAGTGTTCTATTCAGACCACGATTTTAATTTAGTCATTCATCACAACTATGCGCGCGTGTGTTTTTATTTAAGCTTAAATAGGCCTACAGGTTACCATTTCAATGTTCAAGTTTTTCTTTCTCATTTATTTCGTAATTCTACGTACAATATTCACTTTTCCATCGCATTTTAAACTCGAAATTTCGTAAAATTTTCGAATATTATAAAAATAAGAAACGGTTGCTTCCAATAGCCCAAGAATATATATTATCAAGGCTAAAACAATCATACATATCGAAGGTGGAGCACTTTTATTTGAAAAAAAATTCTTCTTTCGAAAATATCCTTAGAGAGATTAGCAGACTTTTTGTTGTTTGACTTCAATAGGAACGAAAATTACGATCAATTTTGAAGCGTTATATTCTAAGGTACGTACGTATGTCAATATCAAAAAAAGAATGCTGAATAAATTTTATTGTATAATTTTATTTTTCTTTTTTCTCTTTTTACGATGTTGTAATTTACGTAAGTTAAAACAAGTGTGATAATAATATAATTTATTTTAATAATAACATCTAAGTCAGTGCAATATGTTGCAGCTTTCTACCGAATTCTATTGTACGATCATCAAATTAAATTTTTTTCTATTTTTATTACGAATTCGTGTGTCTTCTTCTTTGCGAGAATGGAATGACTTTGAATGGGAGGTAAATTTTGCGCTCTTGTTAGCAGTCGAGCGAGTGCAAGAAATGGGTACTTGTTAAGTGACGAATTCTCGAGCTTTGAAAAGTTTTCACCATGACAGATTAATTGGGCCTCGAGGAATTTGTATACTACGTAGATGCCAATATTTGAATGCTTAACTATGTTACCAGTAAAAAAACATCCATACATCTTACACTCTCGATCTTTAACCTTGTTATTAGCATCTCTATTTTGAGTACTCTGTTATCACTTTTTCCGAATTTTTTTTACCAATTTTCTACTATCGTGGCTGGGTGTTTATTAGGAAGACATACCATGAAAATTCTGATCTTCAAACTATATTCCCGTTTGGTTTATCACAAATCAGAGAGAGATGATCATACGGGTAGTTTTAGATCAATGACGCTAATGTAAATGAGTACACTTAAGAATGGTGAAGGCTTCGGAAGAAAAAAATTCTGAAAAATATATCCTGTTCGAATTTCGATACAACTTTCCTCTTCCTTGTCAAGTAAAATATCAACTAACATATCGGAAATGAATTCCACAATTTTCAACGATACAGTTCGATGTTTCAAATCAAGCTGAAAAATGTTCAAGGGTGTCTACTGGCAAGTAAAACAACCAAAAACAAGTAAATAGCAAGTGCCTAGGCCTATTTTATTGAAATGCCAATCGAGCATGTAAATGACATCTTTAACTACCAAAAAAATGTAAAGATGGGTAAAAAACTGCAGTAAAAATTCGTCCCTAAAGTAGGTCAAGGTCATTGATGACGTCATAAAGCGCCACTCGTCACGTCACGTAGCTCACAGAAACTCCCGGACGCGGACGTTAGCTGAGGATCAACATTACCTTAAGATAGTGAATTGCTGTTGAAGTTTCTTCATCTTTGTCTATCCTCAGGGATGATCGTCGTCCTCTTCTTCCTGCAGGTATGGTTGTTGATGGTACACAGGTGTCAAGTGGGCCATAGCGTGGTTCTGCATTTGCCTATTCCATTCCCGGTCTATCTTCTTCTTCATGACGGTGGCTGCAAATGCAGACACCTGGTTCCATGCTTCCTCGGAACCTAGCATGGTGGATACCTGGCTACTCGGTTCAAGCGCTTCATCTACCCAATCTCTTGAAGAGACCAACTATAAGCTTGTCCCGCTCACGCATCCAGGCCTCACACTCAAATAAGGTGTGCTCTGGTCCATCATCCCGCCCTTGGTCGCAGTGCGAACACGTTGCTTGCTCAACTTTCCTTAACTTCTCGCAAAGGTACTTGTTGAAGCAGCCATGGTCGCTTAACACCTGCGTCAGGTGAAAGTTGAGTTGGCACTCATCAAGGTCGCGCATTAACACACGGGTTGTCTACTTGCCCAGCTCACTCTGGGCAATTCTTACTCTCCATTTCTTAAGCAAAGAGCGCCTGGCTTCCAGCTTAACCAGTAAAGTCTTACGGTTGGTCGTTGTCGTCTTTTTTACTCTGAACCACGGCCGACTTCAACTAACAGGCCTCACTCGTAAACTTGACACCTGCGCATCAGCTGTTGTTTGTAGGTGAAACGTTACTACATACTCTTATGGAAAACCCACGGAAAAGAACAAAAATATCGAAAAAATTGTTTATTTTGCCATTTTATAGAAAAGTGAAGAGGAACTCTTTTGAAGATCAAACAATTTACAATTTTTTAAGCCTAAACTCTATGAAATCGGTTCACTATTGAAGGAGTTATCATGAATTTAAAATTAAAAGTAAGATAGGGGACGCAGTGCGGTACTTCCAGACCTTGCCGCACGCACACCGAAACGTCTTTTAGCGCTATTGCCAAGTAAATCACCAGTGAGGCCTGTTATTGAAGTCGGCCGTGTCTGAACACCACCGCTCTCTCTTTAGCAAAGTGCTCGATTGGTGGTGAGCGTGCTAATACACAAAGAGCCTACGTCTAGACAGTGCGGTAGGCACTAACACACCTCAGCGCAGCTCTTCTTTAGATCTTTACCATCTCTCGTCTTCTGTATGATATCTTTATGGAGTCGGTCCATACTGGTGCACCATATAGGAGATTCGACAAGGCGGTGCTCATCATGAACTTTCTTCTTGCTTCTCTCGGTCCTCCTAGGTCCCTCGCATCAGGCGGCTTAGGTATCCAACAACCCGACCTGCCTTTTCCGCTGCCATCAGGAAATGGTGATTGAAGCTCAGCGTCGAGTCAAACCACATGCCTAGGTACTTCATCTTCTTCTTGGTCTCAATTTCCACACCTCGCAGGCAAAATGTGTGTGGACTGAACTTCCGACGGGTCGTGAATAAAATAGCCTCCGTCTTACTGGCTGCAAGTTCGAGTCCAGCCGACTCGATCCAACGCGTCACTCTAGGGCCCGGTTTATTCTGTTCTCCACCGTTACAATTGTCTCAGCGGTGCATAGCACCAGTGTGTCATCCGTATAGCCGATAAGCTGAACACCCGGTGGCAGCTTCACCTTACATATCCCGTTAAATGCGACGCACCACAACAGCCATGCGGCACCCTACAAGTAACTGGGTGCTTCATTGTACCGGCAGACCTCTCTGCTTGGATTTCCCGGCAGCTAAGATAGCTGCTGATCATCCTGAGCAGGTATGCGGGCACTTCTGCGTCCAAGAGAGCTTCTAGTATCCTCTCCCATGGGATCTAATTGAACCCATTTCTTATGTCGAGGCTGACGGCTGCGCAAAACTGTCGGCTATCCTCTTCAGCCGGATCCCAGCATCTGATGTGCAGCGTCCAGTTTGGAAACCGCACTGGCTACTAGAGATTATATCTCTTTCCTTCAGATAGCTCTCCAGTCTATCGGCTATCACTCTTTCCAGGAGTTTCTCAACATTGTCCAGCAGACAAAGTGGACAATAAGAGGATGGTAGACCAGGTGGTTTATCCTTCTTATCGATCAGCGCTAGCCTGGCTTTTTTCCATCTCACAAGGAATAGTCCTCTGACAACTGCCACATTGAATGTATCAACAAGTAGTGCTGGATCAACTGAGTGTATCGCGCTCCAGACTGGATTTGGTATCTCATCCGAGCCTGGAGCCTTCCAATACTTATCCTGCAGTCTATTGACTGCTGCATCCTCCTCCTCGGTACCTAGGAGGGATATACCATCCTCTTCTACCATTGGTGGTGGCTGCTGTGGGAACAAGCTATCAATGATTTGACCAACAATATCCGGCTCCATTTGGCTTATCGCTGAGAGGCCCTTCAGTTTCTTCAGCACTATCTTATAAGGCTTTCCAAATGGGTCGTCCTCGGCCATCTCACACAGATCTTGCCATGCAGCACTCTTGCTGTCTTTGATGGCCTTCTTCAGCTTTTTGCGAGCCAGCTGATATTCAGGTGCAACCGCCCGCGCTCCTTCGCGGCCTATACTACGCTGGTATATTCGGTGCTGACGGTTGTACTCTTTTCTTAACTCGGCAATCTGGTTGGTCCACCAATAGACGGATCTCCTCTTCATTGGTGAACCTTGCCTGGGCATGGCTACATCGCATGCTTTGGTGACAGTCGTAACCATTCTCGATGCTGCCACCTCCGCGTTACTTTCTTGCTCTTCTCTTTAGTTCCATGTAAGAGCAAGGTAAGTAGCTTTCAGGCGGTCGCTCTTCAGCTTCTTAACCGCCCATTTTCTTACCAGCTTTTGTGGAGCAGCGACCTCAACTTCTCAACGGATGGAGAAGTTGATATACCGATGATCGCTCCCAGAAAGCACCTTATCCAGTACCGCCCAGCCGTCTATTCTTCGGGCTAGGCTCTCTGAAGCAAAGGTGACGTCAATAATGGATCCGTATCCTTGGTGCACTCGGGTAGGAGTGTTGCCCACGTTCGCCGTTTCCAGTCGATTGTAGGCAATTTACCCCTCCCCCCCCAAAGGCATATCCACGGATGTCAGTTCGGCCAGAGCGCCATTCCTCTGACCATGCATTAAAATCGCCAGCCACAATGAGCTTATCATCTCGCCGCCTGAACAAGCTTTCTTCCAGCTTCTCACTGATACCGTCACCACGGCCACCTCTCCTATGAGGTCAAACAACTCAACTTGATGTCCCTTCCATCAGGTAAAATAAACTTCTATTTACTTCAAAGGCTTAAACCTTCCAAAATACCAACAGGAAATACGAAAGTGATATATAACTTGATGCTTTTTCGACATTTTCGAGAATAACGAGATCCATCTTTCAACTCACGCTCCTCAGTCATATCGTACTAGCTCAAGACCAAACTAGCCTGAAATTCTTTCTGCGATCTACTTTCGTATGTCTTTACCACCTTGTCCTTGAAAATTTCACTACTTGATTTTATTCTCATTTTCTCTAATTGACCTAGTAGAGCTCATCGATATTACGTTTCGTCCTCGCAACATTTCCCGAAATAGATCTCAGGGAAGTGGACACAATTGGACTCCTCGACTCCAATCTTCTTTCACGTCGACTGTTGAACAGAATGAATCAGAAGCATATCAGGAAATTCGAGACAATTACTTCAATAATATTTATTGACCACATTTTTACAATTTTTTTTTTTTTCAAATAAAACGTTTGACTTTCAAAGAATCAAGAGATTACATGGAGACAAGAGTTCTTCTTTTCTTTCTTCATTGGAAATGAAGGAAATGAGTGAAATTCCAAGCATGACAGGAAATTCTACAAAACAATTTACAACATTAAAAAAATTATAACAAGAATACGATTATCCTTCAACCACCCGCGAATTTTACAATATACAAAAGTTCCGATAGCCCATTATGAAGGTCATTCGGTGTAACTTGAATTATTTTGCCGATGATGTGAGGATGAATCATTAGATATTGCACATTAATCCAAAAAGGACCTCTAAATAATATGACGAGAAATATTTTCATAAAATAAAATTTCTTCCTCAACGGTACAGAAATCTGAAGAATTATTTTGATTTCTCAACTTCATCGGTTTGAATAATTTTACATGTTTTCAAAGAAGTCCATGAGCTATCAAACTCCGATTGAGTGACAATCACGTTATACAAGCAAGTCATGGCGATAACTCAACCGCAATTAAAATGCTGCGTAAATTGATCTCCTAAATGCTGAGACTATGAACATAAGTTCTTGAACCACTGTTTCGACGATTCACATTTCGGATTTTCACAATGAGGACATCGAAGAAGGAATTTCGGATTTATCGGCGCGTTATTTCGCAAATGACGGGCTACAACATCGGCTAGTGCGTCTATAAACAGCGGGTGATCATTTGGCGCTGCAGCTCTTCTCATAGTCTCTGCTCCAACCTGAAGGACAAATGATTGTGAGACACATTTTTTCTTTTGCAGGGATTTGATTTGAGTTCTCCGTACGTACCTTTTTACCCAACTCATCACAATACTCGATATCCAGTTCGTGCAACGTCTCAATATGCTCATTGACAAAAGCAATCGGAACTAACACAAAATTCTTAATACCTTGCTTCACGTAACCTTTAATAGAAGAAACGAACGTATTATCAAAAGTATTTTCGGTAGACGAAATTGACTCAGAATTCAATCTCACTTTCGATAGTTTCATCCGTAAAGGGTCCCAGCCAAGGCACTGGACCAACTTTGGATTGCCACGTCAAAATGAACGGATTGCGATAACCAAGTTCTTTCATCACAGCTTGGACCGTGCCTCCTACTTCCGAGGGATAAGCATCGCCTCGATTGACCGCCTGGAAAATGAAAATACGACTGAATATTCAAAATTCTAGCTTAGATTAGGTACGAACCACAAAATTTTACCTTGAGTGGTAAAGAATGCGCCGAAAATATGATAACAACTTTTGAACGAATATCTTCGGGGAATTCTTTGAGTTCGGCTACAATCCTCTCGGCGAAAGATTTAACCAAGAAATCGTGCGAACCCCAACGATCTATGATACTCCACTTTGTATTAGACGGCAAAGATCTGCCACTAAAAATGTACCAGAAAATAACAGTATTTTTCTGATGAAATGCGCATCATTTTGGGCAATTATTAAACCTCATCAATGGGAAGCGATAAGATATTTTTGGCACTTCTATACGAAGAAATACGGTACGTTAGAAATTCAACTTACTTTGACTGATAATGCGAGTAGATTGCATTGAAACTGGATCCAGCAGTAGCGCAACTGTATTGCGGATACTGTGAAAATAGCACAACTCTTTCGACGCCGTCCCTGGAAATATCGAGACAAGGTTGATGTTATTTAAAACTCGATTAAGAAAGCTATTATTGCTCAATGATATTTCGTTCCAGGAATACTCTTGAGTAAAGCGTTCCGGCAGAAATATCTAACAGGATTAGAAAATTCGAAAGAATATAAATCGAAATATTCAGTGCGTTGAGAGATCTTGGAGTGAGAACAGCTGTTCTTCAAATTTTTTATTGCAGTTTCAACAAAATAAAAAGGGGTCATTCAACCTTAATGATGAAACTTCAATACTAATATCCAATGCCCAGTCAATTTTTATCGCCTCCTATATCTAATCAGGCATTCGACATCGTCCTCTAACTGCCAATACATTAGGCTTATAAGAGAGCCGATTTTGTCCCGATGTCTTCGAATACAATCCTCATCACAAGAGAGACCGAATTCGAGTAATTATGTAGCTTACTTTTCTACTTCTTGGAGGGCTGTTTCTGTAAGCGGATGAACGTATCTAAATGCAACGTAATGTTTGTGCGGAGCAGTTGACGGCGAAATTTCATCCAGTTTTTCGCACATTTTCTGACCCTGTCGCAGAAGAACGATTCGATTGTGTTACACTGAACGATAGTAGAAATCTCGAAACTTGTGATCAAAATACCTGTAAGTTGGTCCACTTGAGAATTGGAGATCCACCGCCGATTTCCGCGTATTTCTTCTGAACACTTGGAGTACGTCGTTTGGCGATAAATGGTCCCAAAAAACTGAGGACATTTGAAACTATCGTTATATTTTCATCAAGTCTCAATCAAAATAATCGACCGGAAACTCACTCTTGTATTGGGAGTTGTATCATATCTTTGTCCGTCATGATACGGTGCAAATAATCGGATACTTGATCGATGTTTTGAGGCCCACCCATGTTCAACATGACAATACCGGTTTTTACACTTTTTTGCCGATGGAAATTCAGACGGAGATCCGACGAAATTTGAACTCCGCTCAGCAATTCTGAAACAAGCGACCAATGTATAACACTATGCTATCAATACTTGATCACACTCAGAGAGATAATAGTTACTTCTCAAATGTCTCATCGACGTGTTCAGATTGATGCTCATCTTGGATTTTCAAATTCAGCTGCGGGTAGTAGAAAAGGAATTACTCAAATTCAATCGTGAGAAGAGGCTGACGTCAAGTTAGTTCAACGTTCGACAATAAAAGTTGTATTCGTGCGTGTCAAAATTGCAAATACCCACACTAAAAACACCTGACCGGTCATGAGTTTGATGGGAGAGCTCTCACTGAAGGAAACTCAAATTGCAAAATTTAAAGCCGTTCTCGTTATCAATGTTATCAAGCAAACTGTTGAAGTAAATATTTATAGTTCATACTACACCGCATAGGAGCGCTCTACATAATGGAATGGAGTATCTGTATTTCAACGATCAGCAAAGAAAGGTATTTGTGTCTCGACCGAAAGGTTTCTTTTCACAGATTGTAGATCTGCAAATACGTTCATTTCATTTTGTACGGCAGCGCTGCACTTCGATACTCACGATACCGACAACGTCACGTTGGCACGTTGTGTGTGATGCCATACAAAGTTGAATTGACGTATATGCAAATAATGAATACAAGAAAAAGAGGCTATGATCAAGTGCACCCATAACCTCTTTTTCTCGTATTCATCATTTGCATATACGTCAATTCAACTTTGTACGGCAATGTAGTTGGAGCGTTGTAAACACGTAAAACTAATAACAGGTAAAAAGACTTATCAATCGACAATCATTATTATGTCTTTTTATTTCAATTACTTATCCTCGCCTGTACTATTCACTGTCTTGTTAGATCTCTAGCTTCATTCGTCGTTTCCTCTATTCGGTTATCTAAACTAACCGCTCACCATGGCTGATGAAGAGTATATGAAATTCGAAGTAACCGACCACGATCTCGAGAATGAATTCACTCAACATCGTACCCGAAAAATGACCAAAAATCAAAAGATATACGGTATTATATTGAAACTTTCTTATTCATTTCATCATAGATGTTACTATAACGTTTCTATCTCAGGTATTTGGGCCGATAATGAGGATGACGACAGCGAAGAAGAAGCACGTACGTCTACGAGATTCGCAGGCCGGAAAAAGAAGAATTATACCGCACCGGTGCAGTTTGTAACTGGTGGTATCCACCAGCCTGGCCAAAAACCGAAGGAGGAAGAAATAAAGGAAGAGCGTGACGATGGGATTCAAGATGATATCATATCAGACTCGAGCGAGTAAGGATCAATTGCTCTAGTTATTAATTTCAGACAATTATTTGATTTTA
Organism: Aspidiotus destructor; assembly: GCA_035079395.1. Lineage (NCBI taxonomy): Eukaryota > Metazoa > Arthropoda > Insecta > Hemiptera > Diaspididae > Aspidiotus > Aspidiotus destructor. The sequence continues at coordinate 28,213,100 of JAVHKZ010000001.1, read as the reverse complement.
ATGACTGAATCGTTTCCGTTCTGCAGCGATGATATCAGACCGTCGTTTTCGCAAACTTCTAAGAAACCCGAACCGCAAATCTATACTCCCGTTGATGCGGAAATAGCTGGTCTCCGCATTAGAGGATCCAAGAAACCGAATGTTTTATTGACGGACCAAGGCATCGCGCAATGGGAAAGGCATAACAAAGGAATAGGCTCAAAACTCATGTTGCAGGTAACCGAACGGCTCTACGCGAGATTATGATCAATCGTATTTTCTTATTGTCAGATCTAACATGAAGTGTTCTAATTTCTACTAACAATCTAAATTCTCCTGTGAACGAATATTAGCTCTGGTCCTTTCAATATTGTGTTTCGATACCGTAAAACTCAGGAATACACTTTATTTTACAGATGGGATACCAGCCTGGTAAAGGTTTAGGAAAAGAGTTGCAGGGTATTGACGCGCCTATTGAAGCTCACCTGAGGAAGGGCAGAGGTGCCATCGGTAAGAATAGCTACTAAAGAACTCGCGGCGTTTATTCGAATATTCGAGATGGTTTACATTATTTATCAATTCCAGGTGCCTACGGTCCCGAGAAGAAACAGAAGAAAATGGCAAGTGGTGAATTACCGGCGAAAGAGAGTCAGCAAGCTGAAGAAAAATCGGATCGTCCGAGCTTATGGCGTAAAGAAGGAGCTGAAACGAACAAGAGGATACGCTACGTCTATAAGAGCGTTGACGAAGTGTTGGAAGAAAGTAAGAAACCAGGAAGAAAGAAAATGGAGTTTAGGTATGCCTTAGAACAATTTTTCATTTCAATTTTGGATTTTAATATTGGGAAACAGGATTTGCTAAGAGGCGAGTGATTTCTTTTCGGCCACTGCTGTATCGAAATTGTTTCTCATGAAGCCATTAAGGGGTCGAGTATTTTCGGCAAATTTATGAGACATGGAGAGGGAATTTCGAAGACATTTTTCTAAATTTGGCCTGTTTCTTTCAAATTTTGATGACCTGATATCGGGTTCATTGCTAATTCTGTCAATTGTAATGATTATGTTGCAGTGATATTAGCCGGGTAAAGGTTATTGATATGACTGGACCCGAACAGAGAGTTCTCTCTGGATACCATGCCATTGCCGGCGTTCAAAAACCCACCGAAGAATGGGAAGTGCGCAAAGACAGGAAATATTCCAATTTCTCTTTACCAGAATTACAACATAATCTGGACTTACTTGTCAAAGTTTCCGAAGAGGTGAGTGACGATCTATTTACGAACGATGAGTCAAGATCTCTTATTAATAATTTTTGAAATATTTTTCCAACTTCGTGTAGGCAATCATCGAGAACGACCGAAAGTTACAGTATGCTGATGACCGCTCCAAAGTACTAGAAGAACAAATGAAGAATTTGGAGGTGACGGTGACCCGAGAGAAATACGTTATAGATAGATTGAATACCATAATGGACGCGATCGAATCCGTCAGTTCGTCCTCTGAAGAGAAACCTTTAACTTTGGAAAAAGTGGAACAAGTATTTTCGATGTTGAAGGTACTACGATTGTCTTCATTCGTGACTTATTTTAAGAAAACTGAGTTAAGAGGAACTTTTCTAAACTTCTGTAAAATTCCAAACGATCAAAGATTGCTTGGTAGTGGTATTCTTTATTTTCAGACTTACATTCTTAGATTTACAAATTGCTTTTACGATGACATATTGATACACTATATCTATTTTATCGTTGATTCTTGTTTGTATTCAACACCATTTTCGTTGTCCGCAGGAAAACTATTTCGCGGAATTCTGTGCGTACGAAATACCTGTACTGGCTGTGAACATCGTGAGACCATTGATAAATGGTTTTCTCCAAGATTGGAAACCCCTGCAAGAACCGAAAACACCACTACCTGAATTTGTTAAATGGCGGAGTATATTACTTATAGATGATACGCCGAATCAAACCATCCTAAATCCGTATTATAAGTTAGTTTGGGATACGTGGGTTCCTTGTCTTCGTAATGCTATCAGGTGAATTGAGCTGACCATTTATCGAGAGATTATTTGCCTCAAATCACAGCAACGTCGTTGCTTTCTTTTAAACTACCTCAAAAGGTACTTGAAGTGGTTCATGAAAGATTAAACGCATCTTTATTCTCTGTCTTGATTTCGTAGCACGTGGGAATGTCGCCAATGGGCTCCGATGGTCGATGTAATCATGAATTGGACGCCGTTATTATCAAAATGGATCCTCGACAATATATTGCAAGATATGATACTGAAACGTATTCAGCAACAAGTTGAGGAATGGAATCCGAAGACCGATCCAGTTCCTATTCATTCGTGGATTTATCCGTGGATAAATTTGCTCGGTAAAGGAAAATGTGTATTATTATGGATTGTCGAGAAATGCGAAATTTGTGTTTCAGTTCGCTTCTCGACGTGGCTCGTGGATAACGTGAGACATGATGTTTCATTATTTGCAGGTAAATCGTTCGAAACCAGCGTCTACCCGACAATAAGACAGAAAATCAGTAAAGCTCTCCACGAATGGCATCCGTCGGATAGCTCGGCCTTAATTATGCTTCAGCCGTGGACCTCTGTTTTCGAACGGGGCTCGATGGAAGCCTTCCTAGTCAATAACATAGTGCCTAAGTTGGAAACCACATTGGCTCAAGAACACGTAATCAACCCTCATGATCAACGTTTAGGTATGTATTCGAACGTAGAAATCACACAAGGTAGTTAACGTTGTGTCTCGCAGAATTGTAATTTTTTATGTAGCTTCAAGTGGTTTTGATTAATTGTCTATTTGTGTATTTTCAGATCAATGGCAATGGGTGATGAAATGGTCAGAAATGATACCGCCACACACTATGGCTGCTCTTCTAGATCGCTGTTTCTTTCCTAAATGGTTACAGACATTGAGCGTATGGTTAAATATGAATCCAGATTTCGACCAAATTGGTAAATGGTTCAGATTGTGGGAATCTCTAATACCGGATAATATTCGAGAACAGCCTATCGTTCGTGGTAAGTGTTGACGAAAAGAGTGTCCTTTTGTCGTTCATATTCATTTGTAATTTTTTGCGTTTTTACCGTCGTTTCAGATCACTTATGTACCGCCGTCGAGTTGATGAGTGGAGCTGCCGGAAACACGATTCCAGATGCTCGACCAACTCGCCAAACTAACGTAAGTAGTGAGAACAATTGCCTCTCTCCTGACTGCGCTTCCGCTCGATTGCTAGTCTCTTGTTGTCTTTCTTCAATAATGAAATTGAGCTCGCTTTTACAGGAAACTATCGAAGTGATTAGGCCTCTGGAAGTACCGCTGACGTTGAAAAGTATCGTTCAAAATCGGTGCGAAGAAAGGGGAATCTTGTGGATGCCATTACCAAATCGTTTCATGGAAGGCAAACAGATCTACAGATGCGGAAAGCTTCAAGTGTACTTTGATAGAAACGCATTGCTCGTCAGTCAGGGCGGTGGCTCGTTCACACCTATGTCGTGGCAAGATATGTTGGAAACTGCGATTTAGTTCCAGTGGCCTGGGAATGTATAACTACGCTAAGCGTTTTGAACGTCTATCTTTATTTGAGGATACGTGGTCTTGCTGTGACTAAAATACCCAAATTTATCTTGTCGAAAGTTTGTCTTTTAGTTGAATTTAAAAACGAAGATTGAGAGAGCAAATGAGCGCACAATGTATCGAGAATGACGTTAGATCGAGATTTGTCCGAAACAAAGCGTGTGACTAGAAAATGTGTGAGAGAAAGATCGTTGAATTTTTTGGAATTGTTCATGAAGTTTCATAATCATGTCTAGAGACGAGGAATGTGTACCTCTATTTCGTGAATAAAAATTATGACCAGGGCATTGAAAATAGACGAAAATGCGGGTGACAAAACGCTTGTTCAGCTACATACAACTGAGAATGGTGCGTCAGTGCAAAAATGATCTCTTTTTAATTGTTCATTGAATCATTGCGAATCGTATTATTCTACTAAGAAGTTCGGCTGTATTTTTCAAATAAAAATCGTTGAATTAAAATTTCGTTTTGTTTTTTCCCTTTTTTCGGTCGCAAACATAGACTCATGAACTTAAGAAGGAAAATGCAAAATGAATACAAGGCTGATAAATTTATTTTTTGGAGAGCGTTAATCCTGACGCGAATAATTTTGTCAGAAGTATTTACTGATATAGAAGTTGAAATGAACTTGGCTTGCTACTTACAATGAAATTAAAGACGGAAATCGCGAAGTTCAATTTATACACCTTGATCTCATAATAATCGATTATCAGAATTGAATTATTAATCTGTGACAACGTTGTCATTCTCTGTTCTTGTATTCTGTATAGTTGTTCGACAGGTTGAAAGATCGTATCGACTTCCACAAAGATGGAAACTTCTCGATCATAGGCTACGTTGATAAATTTTGAAAGTACCTAGATACCTATGAAGTACAAAAGAAATCAAAAATTTGGATGCTCCGAAGTATTTGAAAATTGATCTTCGCTTTCTTTGACTAGAAAAGAACAAACGAATAAACTTTTGAGACCTGATAGGAAAATACAACAGGAATAAATTCTCTTCTTTACCATTCCCAATATTTCCAGTTGTATGCGATAGAAAATACATGTGACAAAAATACAGGAAGTGACAATCGCGGGTGACGAGCACTGTTCTTCTCATCAGTTGGTCTTGAAAAAAAAAAAAAAAACGACGAAGGAAGGATACCAAGAACACACAGTCATTATGAAATCTAAATATACGCGAGTGGGCTGCACATGTGTGAGTTGAGTGTGCAGAAAAAACTGAGCTAGCGCGAGCAACCGGTGTACAGAGAAAACACATGTGAACAAGGGTAGATTTCAAACTGCTCTCGGTACACATGAAAGCAGTTTGGTGGAATCGGTTTTTTCACTTTAGTCGATCGTCTCTTTTGCGTCGAGTTTTTCGTTCAATGGAATCAGTTGACTTATAAATTAGTCGTGTGCATTGCAAGACGTATTCGCGAGAAAAGAACTTCTGCTGGCGGTGCCAGAGTATTTGTACCTGCGTGGGTTGCCCTTGTTAGTCTGATGGTCGTTGTATATACGTATCGAGCTTTTGATATTGTATTGGTGAGTGATTCACTGAGTATATTTTTAATTTACGGGATCGTAGAATTACGTCTTGTTGTACGCGCAGTAGAGTAGAAGTATGGGCAGCGTAAGGTGAATGCTGAATAGAGTTCGGGATCACTAATCAGTATGAATAAAGGTTGCCTATTGCTGCAAAATATGCTGACTGTGCTCCTATGGAACGCTAGAGTTGAACTTATTGTCGTTTCAGGGTAGTCTTATTGGAGCTGTGAGAGGTACCCAAAGCAGCCGATGGACTGTGCTGACCCGTGGGTAGGTTGAGTCATGAAAATCTTTTGAGTGGTCAAGTGTAGTGTAGGCGATAGGGGAATCAAGTTCGCTTTTTTTTTTGGGGGGGGGGGGGAGAAGCAGTGATTGATGAAAATTGTAGAGTCAGGTGCTGGGAACAACATATTAAAAATCCCACCCCCTAAACCTTGTGCAAAATTTTCTGTGGCACGTTTTAGCTCCCCAAATTTGGTTTTTTGTCAATATATCGAAAAGTTGAAGCGATAGAAAAAAAATTTCCAATCCAAAATTGTTCCTCGGGGAATTCTACATAAGATACCATATTCGAACATCATTCTAGACCTATTTTTTGGCCTCAAAAGTTCGCGAGAAGTGCTCAATTTTCAAAAATTTCCATAATTTTTGCCTTTTACACGAAAATGAAAACTTCTAGAGAAAATTAATATGTCACGAAGACAATTTGCAATGAATTTTCGTGTCTAGAAATTGCACCCCCACGTTGCAGCCCCCTATTTGATGTTTCGCGAATATATCAGAAAAGCTAACCTGGAGAACAGAAATTTTGAATCCAGAAATACTCCTCGTGAATTTGTACATGAAATAGTATATTGAAACAACAAAAATGCAGATTTCCAAAAAAATGTTTACAAGTTTGGCATCATTGCTTCGTCACTGTCTTCTCCATCACTGTCAGTATCGGAACTGTCGCCCAGGGCCTCCAGATCGTCGACAACAAAGGGATCGCCAATAATCTTCTCTTCCAATTTTTCGTCCTCCTCCATGGACAAGTCGACCAAAGGCTTCCGCCAAATAATTACACTCCTCCCTCTCGGCAAGTCCAATACTCCGTCAAGAGAAGCCATTTTCCCCCTAACTTGTAAAATAAGCTGGCGGAAAATGAGAGGGTAACCAATTCAAACAGTAGGAAGGCCCCTGGGAACTTCGACCTCTATTTATACTCTTTAATAGACATCATACTACCCCCAAATATCTTCAAAATGGCCTGATGAAAGTGTTGAAAACAGATTCAGGATGCATCATGCATGAGTCATCTCTCAGTCGTTTGGGTTTGTGACTATGAATCATGACTGTCTTCCAAAAATGAATCAGTTACAGCTTACGTTAAGTGCAGTTTGTGGAGAGAGGGGAAGTTATTAGATGTCACTGTCGATAAATGGCATACTTAGATTTTGAAAGTATTAAAAATTGGCCGAGCGAATTGTTGGGACGTAGACAATAGGAGCTCATGACTGAAACAGAAAATGAAGTCGAGTTTCACTAAAAAAAAAATTGTAATGACGTCTACTAGATCCCCAAGGTTCATTTTGTCCTGCGTAAATAATACTTGATTTTTCAGACCGTCAGTTTGGCGATTCAATTCCTCGCGTTCGATAGAACGAAGAAACTCTAGTTTGTCTTGATCTCAAGAAAATTCTAGGTCGTTATCATACGCCACCTTCAATCGACTCGAATTTTCTGGCTTTTGTCTCACATCCCTGATTTCGTTCCAGAGGGAGAATAATAAAGTGTCAAATCGGTGCTTGAAAGGCACTACTCAGAGAGAGGGAATGGTGGACAGTTTAAATTCATGGCAGGCTTGAGCAACCTGAAGCTCGTGAGCCATATGCGGTCGATTACGGCCCGTGGAGAGGAAAATAAAACTTGAGCAAAACACCTTTCTAGGATGAATCACAACCTACGGGAATCGAAATACAACCAAGGTAGATAGTCACATAATTTGACTGAAAAAAAGAATTTATTCAACGAGATTTCGGCGTTTGAGTGACAGTACTCTAAGTAGTATTATCTGGTAGAAAATTTGTGACCTTTAACTCAAATGTAGCATAAAGGTACTCGTCAGTCAGATTCCTATGCGATGTTTTGAATGCTGTAATCATTGAGAAAGTGTGCTCACATAGAGAGGTGGAACTGCCTTCCTGCACTCCTGGATGTGGATAAGGCATAGGTTTCGAGTAGGTATAGGCCATAGCGTGGTTCTGCATTTGCTCATAGTCTATCTTCTTCTTCATGACGGCAGCTGCTAATGCAGACACTTGGAAAAGCTTCTTGATTGGTTACCCACCAGGTGGCTTAGGTATGCATCTACCATTCCTGCCTTCTTCCCTGTTATCAAGAAATGGTGCCTAAAGCTCAGCGTTGAGTCAAACCAGATGCCAAGGTACTTCATCACATTTTTGGTCTTGATTTCCACTTATTCCAGGCAAAAGGTGGGTGGACTGAACTTCCGAAGGGTCGTGAATAATATGGTCTCCCTTTTACTTGCTACAAGGTCTAGTCCAGCTGACTCCATTCAACGCGTTACTTCCTCTGGGGCCCGGTTTGCCTGCTGTGCACCGCTACAATTGTCCCACCAGGGCATACCACCAGTGCCTTATCTGCATGTTGAATAAGTTCAACACCCGGTCGCAGCTTCATCTTTTAAATACCGTTGAATGCAACTCACTACAGGAGAGGCCATAGGACCACTTCTCCATGAGGGCATCCGATATTCTCTCTCACAGAATTGAGTTGAACGCATTCCTTATGTCCAGGCTGAGGGCTGCGCAAAAGTGACCTCTTGCTATTGCTAACTTGGTTATCCTCTTCAGCTCAATTCCAGCATCTGATGTACAGGGTACAATCTGAAGACCGTCCTAACTACTAGAGATTATAAAGTTTATTGAACTCCCAGAAGGCAAACCATGAATAGACGTTGGATGGTACAACGCTGACGCGTAAATAACAATTTGTAAACGTATATTTTCGGGTATATTTTCGTTTACCGGTTGCTATCTCATGAATACCTGACGGGAGCTACTTTTTGAAGAGGAAATCATTTACAGTTTTCAGATGTTCAGCTATAAGTGTAGTGTGAGAGTTACGAATAATTTTTATAGTGTATAAGTTTTCTGCAGAAGTCTTCATTTCCTTGTTACAGGCAAAAAACATGGAAATTTTTGAAAATCGAGCACTTCTCGCGAAATTTTGAGGCCAAAAAATAGGCCTAGGATGATGTTGGAATATGATATCTTATGTAGAATTTCACCAGGAACAATTTTTGATGAGAAAATTTTTTTCTATCGCTTCAACTGTTCGAGATATTGACAAAAAACCAAATTTGGGGGGCTAAAACGTGCCACAGAAAATTTTGCACTAGGTTTAGAAGGTTGGATTTTTGATATGTTGTTCCCAGCACCTGACTCTACAATTTTCATCAATCACTGCTTCTCCCCCCCAAAATGTAAACTTTGGTATTTTTTTTCACTCTATCGCCTATACTAGTGGAGTCTTGTCTGTCCTCTTAGTAATCTCTGAAACCGCGGTTTTTCCACGACGGAGCAAAGGCCCTGAAACGGACTGCAGGGTAATGACAGGCCTCGCCATTGGGGGACTTCCGCGAGGGCAAGACCCCAGACAAGAAACTTTTGTGGTAATCGCGACACCGGCTAATCAGTAAGTGGAGATGCCGGTTGAGGTACATGTCGGAAATCCAAGGCCGAGGCTGGCCTCCTCAGATAAGGTGATGGTGGACTGACTTTTCTGACAGAAGTGCACACTGCAGGGCATTAGTGTCATTGCTGGACCTGTAGCCATCAATGGCTGGTGGAGACTTGATATTACGTGGATAGTAAAGGGAAGGCGACTAGAAAGTTCTACAAGTTTGAGAACCGGGGCAAAACCCCGAATTGGTTTTGAGATGAGACAGCCGGTGGAGATCTGTTCAAACCCCAACAACAGGTGCAGGAACAGTCCAACTCTAGGGCTAGCCGCACCTTAGGAAGGTCAAATAGGAGTGAGTTTCAGATGTGCTCAAACGAGTTTTAAAAATCTTTTACCAGAAGTTCAATGGAAAGGAGGAGCTGGCTCCACAGCAAGATGTGTCAGGATGAAAACTAATGTGAACAGCTCTTTGGTGTACGATGGGTTGTATTATTGGAGTTTTAGGCGCTCTGGGCGTGTCATAGGGTTACAAATGATTCATTTTTCAAAACAACTCAGCCAACTTAATCATGTTCTCGTTTCTTCGAGTATTCTTCAAATTAGGAAGAAAAAGGAAGCAATTCTTATTACACTTCCACGCATAAATTGATAAATGACTATCTATAAGGGAAATATCAAATATAAAAATTAATGCAAGAAGAATCAGTTCGGTATTCTTCAATTATCAAAATTACCATTCTAAGGTCGGTCAGTCTACCTTTTTGGTGATCCTGCTGACTCGTTTCCAGCTCCTCCGCATACCGCTAGGGTTACAGGAAGTCGCTTACATCCCAGTTGTCAGGCGTGGGCCGCACGGTATGGTGAGCCTAACCCAACCAATTTACTTTGTCTACCTCCAGCTAGGTATATGATTATGAACTGCGTCTCTCATTTTGATTTCTCAAAATATATTATTTTTTTAAGACTGCAGTTTCACCACGAAACTACAGTCTTGAAATAATATAATTTTCTGCGTATCTACGTAAATCTGTGCTCTATTTTCTTTCGTACAATGACGCGCAACGACGATCATAAAATTGTTGATTTCAACTCACAAAGAAGTCACAGAATTTTACATTCGGTGTTAGAAAACATTTTCGTCTAAATCAAAATCTTCCATTTTTTATTCGAGCTCATCGAGCAATCTCATCTGGTTTTTCAAAATTCGCGCTATTACCCTAGGGAGCCTCAGCCGTCAACAATTTGATTGTTGCCGTTGCCCAGGACGCACCACGTGGAGGTGGCTCCTATGCGTCCCAAGACACTAAAGACCTAGCCTACACAGAAGACAAAAAAAAAAATGAATCCCTATACCTAGAAGACTTTGCACAGCCACAACAGTCCACCGCGGCTTAGAGGTGTCGAAGCTTTCCGAATGTGGTGCGCTGTACCTACACCTGAATAAACTACCTTTATAAAAAGACAAGAGAAGGCGCAGACACCCACGATCAGTCCACCACGAATTCTAAAGACTGTTTACGACATTCCGCCTGAGTTACAACCGCAGATGGTCGCCTCCTTGTTGGCGGAGTCAGTAAACTAATACTGCGCCCCACCGCGGCTTATCCGATCGCGAGAGCCTGAATAATCGATCAAGTCCGACAATTGACGCGCGCGGCTAATCCACGGCTCATCGCACTTCTTTCACAAGACCTAATGGAGTAGTTACTGTGAGCGTTTAAACATTTATGTCAGCACTACTCAACATTCCGCAACAATGGAATCGGACTCACGTCACCACATCTTTAGGGATGCTTTCCTTTGATGGAAATGATGAAGCACTTGCCTCAAATGGTGTTTTAGACACTCAGTGTAAAAACTGCATGCTTCGGTAACCATAGTCTCATTTAATTTCATTTGTGATAAACAACAGCTTCCGTTGAAATCTTGAAGTTTTCTGCTACCCGTTGAATTCTTGAAGTTAACTGCCACCTGTGTTTCGGAATGAAACAGCCGCATTCTTTCGATATTGATGTCGAATTGCTTTGATGTGTTTTCCTCGGATCAATCTTTTCCTGAGTCTCTCTCAAAGGAAGCATTAGATTGATTTGAACCAAAAGAAGAGAGGTCAAAATTGACCAATACCAGTTGTCCAAACAGGAGTCGTCGACTTACCCACCCATGTTTCAGAGCGTAACGGCTACTCCGGAATGACGGTCGGTATAATAAGCCCTAAAATAATTTCAGCTGAAAGAAAATACATAATATTACACATTAAGATAGGTATGATTGATGGTAGCACAATATCATCACGCAGGCTATCCGCACTGAGCGCTGTCGTGCCATCCGTAATTCAGAATGGAACGGCCGCTACAAAATGACGATCGTTCCGATATTAATTTTGATCTGGAAGAAAAAACATAAATTAGTTTCGCAATCGTGTATTAATTTGAGTCAAAAAAACGAGGTCGTAATTGACCAATACCGCGTTGTTCAGGAGTCGTCGACTTAGACACACATGTTTCAGAGTGCAACGGCTACTCCGGAACGACGGTGGTAAAATTATACTAGGCTCTAGGAATAATTTTGGCTGAAAGAAAATCGTCACATATTTTAGTTAGAAGAGTGAACAAAAATAAACAACACATTCCGTCAAAACTTGGAGTTGTCGTGCCATCCATGTTCCAGAATAGAACGACCGCTACAAAATGACGATTGTTTCGATTTTGATCTGAAAGAGAAAACGCATGAGCATTTAAATTGTTAGTATCCCAGCATTGTTAGATCAAGCAACACAGAAGACCCATAAGAAACATGCAAATTGTGTTAATTTCGAAAAACATCATCATGCACCCGAACACAAAACGATCGCAATTCACGAAAAACCAAACGGAAAAAAACGCGTCCAAATTCCACATCGGCGATGACCGTACTTCAGTACTGTTGTGATTCAAAGAAAAGGGCGAATGTTTGAATCACGGTGGTTTGAATGCAAGATGACGCACTTTCATCACTGCCAGTACACTGACCACTGCTTTTACACACACACATGCACGTCTCTCGTTCATTGAATTGAAACAGGATAGCGAACAAAGAACGAATGTATGAAAAAAGTGAAATTTTCTAGGTGTTTGTAATTGGTTCTACTACAATTTTAAGCAAAAACTTGTCCTTAATATTAATTTTAAGTTACTAAGCTATGCATTCTCAAATCAATAAAGATCTCAAATGAATTTTGGACGAGATTACAACTAACTGAAAATTACAATTTCTCCATAAATTCGCAAATGGACACGCCGCTAGAAGCGCTACTTTCCACGTGACACTAGAAGGTGATGCAAAAAATTTGCCCCATTCAATTAACATTGGCAGTGATTTTCAAAAGATTTGTTCTTGTTAATTTTGCATTTATTTGGGAAATGAAGATATACAAAATATTGGGTGAGGTTTCTACTATCGATTTTCAATATTTCTTGGGTAGGTTATCGCTTCAATTTTCGAGAAAAATGAATAAAACAAAAATCCTCCCATAAGACGCAATGAACGCGATCACCTTCTAGGGACAAGCTTCTGAAAAATTCCGCTTAGCATCGAGTGGTGGCGACTCTTTCGCGTCCATTCGCGAATAACAATGTACATAGTGAGATAAGAACTATCCTGTCCATGAACCGTGTGGTGCGGCAAAGGAGGAAAGCTCGAAGATGCACTGCACCGCTGCCTTTGACTATATACTAAATGGACTGCGCTAAGCATAAAAAACTACGGTTCAATATGTACAGTGAGGGGAGTGGTGCGACTGTGTTACGCTTAAGGCGTACGTATATCAGGAGCGAACGGTACATACCACGAATGCGGTGAGGAGGAAAGGTGCGACGTGTGTATTTTAAATGATGTTCTTGATTCTTGAATCGTTTTTGAGACAGGAGATTCATAATAGGTAATTAATAACAGCTCGGCCACAATTATGAAAATATTTAAATTCTATCTCTCATTATTTCAACTCTTATCAAAAGATTGTACTCAATTGATGTAAATATTCTGAAATTTTGTCTTTTTGTAATCTTACTGATTACAGGTCACTTATTGTTTTACTTTGGAATGTCAAGAGGAATTCCAATCAGATTGAAGTTGGTTATTGTCCATTTGAATAACCTGTCTCTAATCACAATACCACTCTTTTCGACTTTATGCTATTCAAAAGCTTCTCCAACCTATTGATGTACCCAGGCTCTTTATGTGTTCCATAGGTATGTTTGTAACAAACCACTCATATTTAGTTTATTGAGAGAGGTGTGGCTGATGAATAAACTACTTAACTATTTGATTTGCTCCTATTTAGATAATATTTTTGGAAGAAGATTCATAGCACAAATTGGTCATGATTTACTCACATTGACTCAAAAACCTAATCTAGATATAAAATATTCATTCAAACGTAATATTTGTATGAAGGCGTGAGAAAATTTAATAGCTTTTGGTCCATGATACCTACTTACCCAGATCTGAGACACCAGTTTGAGAGTAAAATCTGCAGGAAAAAATTCAAATAAGAAGGAAATCTGAGGATGGATACCTTGGCCAATAAATCTTAACCAAATCTGAGATATTGATTTAATTGTGATATTTGTGGAGAAAAATTTCAATCGCAAGGACCACAACACATACATACGTCAACTCTTGAACCCGGTAAGGTTCTGGAAAATTGATTTGAGTTCGATATTTTTGAAAACAAATATTCAAGGAAAGGCAATCTGAAGAAGTACATCTTAACCCATGAACCTGACCCAGGCCTGAGGTGCCAGTTCAAGTGTAACATTTGTGAAGAAAAATATTCAATCAAAAGCAGTTTGAAGATGCATAAGAAGACCCATGAATCTAACCTAGATCTAAGAATACAATTGGAGTGCGCGTGATATTTCTAGAAGAAAATTTCCACAGAAAGGCTATCTGAAGACGTATATGTTGACCCATGAATCTGGCCTCAATTTGAGACGTCAAGTGAAGTGTGATATTTGTGGGAAAAAATTTTCACATAAACGCTATCTAAAGGTGCATATGTTGACCGATGAATCTAACCTAGATCTGAGACGTCAATTAAAGTGTGATATTTGTGGAAAAAGGTATTCCCAGAAAGGCCATATAAGTAAACCAGCATATTTTGAACCAAGAATCTAACCAAGATCTGAGATATCATTTGAAGTGTGACATTTGTAGGAAAATATATTTAAGCAAATGCGGTCTGAAGATGCATGTGTTGACCCATGAATCTAACCCACATCCTAGACACCAATTTGAGTGTGATATTTGTGCAAGAAAATTTTCACAGAAAGGCAATCTAAAAACGCATATGGTAACCCATGAATCTAGTCCAGATTTAAGATACAAATTTGTTTGTGATATTTGTGGGAAAAAATTTTCACAGAAAGGCTATCTAAAGACGCATCTGATGACCCATGAATCTAACCCAGATTTGAGGTACAAATTTGTTTGTGATACTTGTGGAAAAAAATTTTCATACAAATGTAATCTGAAAAAACATATGTTGATCCACGAATCTGACCCAGATCTGAGATACCAATGTGAATGTGATATTTGTGCAAGAAAATTTTCACAGAAAGGCAATCTAAAAACTCATTTGATGACCCATGAATCTAACCCAGATCTGAAAGACCAATTTGTGTGTGATATTTGTGGAAAAAAATGTTCATACAAAAGAAGTCTGAATAGCCATATGTTGACCCATGAATCTAACCCAGATCTGAAATATAAATTTGAATGTGATATTTGTGCAAGAAAATTTTCATGGAAAGGCAATCTAAAAACGCATATGGCGACCCATGAATCTAACCTGGATCTGAGACGTCAATTGGAGTGTGATATATGTGGGAAAAAATATTTCAGCAAATGCGGTCTGAAGATGCATGTGTTGACCCATGAATCCAACCCACATCTTAGATACCCATTTGAGTGTTATATTTGTGCAAGAAAATTTCCACAGAAAAGTAATCTAAAGACGCATATTATGGTAACCCATGAATCTAGTCCAGATTTGAGATACAAATTTGTTTGTGATATTTGTGGAAGAAAATTTTCATACAAAAGAAGTCTGAAAAGACATATGTTGACCCACAAATCAAACCCGGATCTAAGATACCAATGCGAGTGTGATATATGTGGGAAAAAATATTTCAACAAACGCTGTCTGAAGATGCATGTGTTGACCCATGAATCCAACCCACATCTTAGATACCCATTTGAGTGTTATATTTGTGCAAGAAAATTCCCACAGAAAGGCAATCTAAAAACGCATATGGTAACCCATGAATCTAGTCCAGATTTAAGATACAAATTTGTTTGTGATATTTGTGGAAGAAAATTTTCATACAAAAGTAATCTGAAGAGACATATGTTGACCCACAAATCTAACCCGGATCTGAGACGTCAATTGGAGTGTGATATATGTGGAAAAAAAATTCTATACAAAAGAAGTCTGGAGATGCATATGTTGACCCACGAGGCTAACCTAGACCTGAAATATAATTTTGAATGTGATATTTGTGCAAGAAAATTTTCACAGAAAGGCAATCTAAAAACGCATATGGTAACCCATGAATCTAGTCCAGATTTAAGATACAAATTTGTTTGTGATATTTGTGGAAGAAAATTTTCATACAAAAGTAATCTGAAGAGACATATGTTGACCCACAAATCTAACCCGGATCTGAGACGTCAATTGGAGTGTGATATATGTGGAAAAAAAATTCTATACAAAAGAAGTCTGGAGATGCATATGTTGACCCACGAGGCTAACCTAGACCTGAAATATAATTTTGAATGTGATATTTGTGCAAGAAAATTTTCACAGAAAGGCAATCTAAGAACGCATTTGATGACCCATGAATCTAACCCAGATCTGAAAGACCAATTTGTGTGTGATATTTGTGGAAGAAAATTTTCATACAAATGTAATCTGAAAATACATATGTTGACCCACGAATCTAACCCAGATTTGAGGTACAAATTTGTTTGTGATATTTGTGGAAAAAAATTTTCATACAAATGTAGCCTGAAGATACATATGTTGACCCACAAATCTAACCCAGATCTGAGATACCAATTAGAGTGTGATATATGTGGAAAAAAATATATATACAAAAGAAGTCTGAAGATGCATATGTTGACCCATGAATCTATGAATCTAACCAAGATCTGAGGTACAAATTTGTGGTGATATTTGTGCGAGAAAATTTTCACAGAAAGGCAATCTATTCTAAAAACGCATATGATGACCCATGAATAAAACCCAGATCTGAAATACCAATTTGAGTGTGATATTATTGTGGAAAAAGTTTTTCACAGAAATGCAATCTCTAGACACGTATGTTAAACCACAAATCTAACCTGAATTAGAGATGTCAATCAACTTGTGATATTTGTGGGAAAAAATATTTATACAAAAGCAGCTTCTGAAGAAGCATATATATTAATCCATAAATTTAACTTTGATGAGAGACGTGAATTAATGTATGATGTTTGTGAGGAAAAATTTTTGCAGGAAGGCCATCTAAAGTCGCGTTTGTTGACCCATGAATCTAACAATGATCTGAGAAACTAGTTTGAGTGTGATATTTGGGGGGGAAAATATCCGCGTGAATCTTGTCTTAATGTCTTATGAGGCATATCTCAACCCACCATTGGATTAAAAGTGATTCAGTAGAACAAAGTATTCACAGTAATGCAATGTGAAGAGCCAGAATTATATTTTAAACTTTGAATTTGACCAAAATCTGAGGGAAGTGTGATATTTGAGAATAAAAATTATATAGAAAGTCATTCTGAAAAAGCATAGGTTAATGCATTATAATTATCTAATTGGAATTCAACGTACCTACTTGTTAGAACCATCAAACATAGCATGATTTGTAAAATACCTTCATTGTATCCAAAATGTCTCCAATATTTTACATACACAATGGGGACATAATACAGGTGCTTGCTGTTATAAGGACATAAAATTTTCAATGGGCCTGAACTTGTAAAATATATTCATAGACATTAAATCTCTCATGTGACCAGTTAGTAGAATTAAGTTGAAACATATAAGTAGTGGTAAGTCTTCAACCAATGTTATCCATTATAATTTGAATATTTCATACATTTTCTTTTAAATATAAGATTTTTATCAATACCTAGTATAAGACTACGACTAGTACTGGTATATGGGATGGGGGTAACTAGGAAAAAAGCATCTATTGCATAAAAAAAATAGGTATGTAAGATGTACGGATCTTTAATTTAGAGATTAGGGGCTCACAAACTTCACCGCTTTGGGCTTTGGGTAACAAATCTTGAATTCAATGCTAGAAAACTATTGATTAGTATTCAGGGTGTTGACCCGTTTAGAGGATTTATTATTTATCAACAATAATTAGTCCTGCAAATAAAATAACAGAAATTTTGGATGAGTTGATGCACGATGGAACGGTTTTGAAATGCGGGCCTGCTCATTACATTATATAGGTATTTTTCTTGTAAGGTCTTTTGTGACGCCAAAGAGAAATACCGGGCTACAGCACTGGTGTCACTAAAATTAATCATATCTCAGTAGTGCAAGTGTTACTCTGAATAGTATTTTATGAAACTGTACCCCAAGGATAGATTCATCAAATAATATACTTGTACACAATAACTTAGACCTACTTTTATTACATGTATATTGAATGTTGGCTACTAGCCTTTGTGTACTTCCTATTACCTACGCATTTTTTTGTTCCGTAAATTATTGTAATCATTATGATAAATTAAAATTGTATGATATTAGTTTGAAGAAAATTGTTTACATCATGAAAAATTTCAAACAAAATCGCAGACTGAATTTTCAATACATCTTCAGATTGGTCTCAAAAACACATACTTTCCAAATTAATGTTATTAAATCAAACCGTTAATTTTGAATCATCGATTATTCGACGTCTACTAAGCTGACTTTCGCGCCAATGCCATTAGTCCAAAACACAAAGTACAAGATTTTGTAACTGATTGACGTCAGAGACTGGTTATATAAAGTTTTCATTCACGGGAACAGGAAGGGGAGGAAGAAGAGAATGAGTTTGGTCGGCGGGTATACGTTTACGCAAATTTGACGCAAAAATGGCATGTTTGCGCAAATTCAGATTGTCCGTTTGCGCAAAAGACATGGTTACGTTTGCGCACAAGATTAGAGGACACGTTTGCGCAAATTCAAAATTTATCCCTCAAAAACAGACGATCTTAACACGTCAACATAAGTCTACATGTATTAACCTTATATAATGGCCCATAATAACGTCGAATGACGAAAAATTTATGTAAACGAAAACATTTACTGATTTTCATTTTTCCCCCTCTTCTGTTTAGGCTGGCAGTGATACTCCACAGTTTGTAGGTACCTCAGCCGGGTCAATTCACCACGTCTGAACTCGCCATAAACTTCCTTCAGCGGTTGACGACGGGCGTCATTTTCATTGGCGCGCGGGTTACAGTGGCTTCGTTTAATTGAATCATGAATAGGGTCTGTAGACACTTGGATCTCTTGCAATGTCTCAATAACTAGATGTATGTGCGGTGAGGCGTGATAAAACTGAGCATTATAACGTGAATTGAAACTTTCAACGGCATTTGTCGTGGGAGGATCGTCTGGTGGGCCATTGCCCACAGGGAGGGTAGAGATTTGGCGTCATCCCGTACGTAACTGTTTTGTAAGTATTAGAGGAAGTCCTCTGCTTCAATTGGCGCAGCCTCAACTAGATCCGTGAACCCATCATAAACTTCATCGGGAAGAAGATACGCAAGACCAAAAGACGAGTGTAGCCATCTTCCACTCTCGGATTTACTGTCTATGTAGCTCTTTTGTAAATTGGAGTCACCTTGTATGTGCCTAAATCAGTCATATGAGCAAATTCAAACCCGCATATTTTACTATTTGCGCTATCGAGTTCCCATCTTCCTTGCCAACCGTTCAAACGTCGGGTGCGCTAACGTACATATGTCATGTGCGCTAACGTATATGTTACGGTAAATGAGTACAATTGGTAAATGTCCTCATTTACCGGTAAATGAGGACATTTACCGGGCACCAAGGAAATAACCAGAAAATTTCAACATTGGCCGGTAAATGTAGACATTTACCACCCAGTTACCACTAGCAATTGGTAAATGTTGAAAACGAACAGAACAAATGTAGTAGAAGCACCATCGGACCTAAAAATGAAGATTTTAAATTTTCTGGCGTAGCCAAATGAATAAAGATCATGTTTCATGTCTAGCATCTGCTCCTTCGCTCCCAGTTTGGACCTAGTATACTGTGAATTGAATCTTATTTTGGACTTTGTTAGTGTTGGCCTTGGTCTGGGGTCTCACGCCTAGTATAATGAAGGCTTAGCTAGTCTAGTATAGAACATACTGTATATTAGGAAACTGAGCTTTGTTAATACAGACCTAGTCAGTCCCCCTTCCCAGTCTAGTATTGATCTGATGTAGGTATGTTAGGCCTATATAATGAAGGCTATACCTACTACAGCAGCCTGATTCAGGCCTAGACTGGGTGTAGTAATATGAGGTCTTTCGGCCGGAAGCACGCGCCACGCACGCACTTGAATCATACTAATACAGGCTTGAGAAAAAACGTAAACTGTTCTCGAACAATGAAAGCAGAGAGTTAAAATTGCAAATTGATTACCTAGAATTAGATGTCGAAGTTTTTAATTCGTTCTCTTAGGCCGCGTCAAGACGAGTGTAAGCGAACATAAGTATAATGTAATCCAATAGATTGCAGATTGCATTATGCACACGCCTTCACCTTCATTTCGACATTTACCAAATGCAGGTGGAAAAGGTCTACATTTGCCGAAAGTAGTTGGTAAATGTAGACATTTACCGGTAAATGCCAACATGTACACGCTGTTTTCATCATTTACCAATTTCGCAGGTAAATGTCCTGATTTACCGGTAAATGAGGACATTTACCGAAATGTACTCATTTACCGTAACATATACATCTCGTTTGCGCAATCGGTACATCTCCCTTTTTCCCCAAATACGCCAATTTGCGCAAACGTGTACCGGCCGTTTGGTCATGACCGACTGCCGTCTTGCTAGCTTGGTGGTTTGGCTTTTCAAATTTTCACACGCATGTGATATGGTTATGTTATATAACCTCTGGCACTATCCCACCGTGCGAAGTTGACGTATCTGCAAAAGAACGCGAGCAGGCTCATCACGTTTTTACAAGCTGAAAGTAATCTTATTCCCTTGCTCGTCATTTTATAAAAAAAGATGAAATTTATTTGTGCTCGAAATTCTATTGATTTGTCCATGGAATGAAATCGCATCAGCTGGTCCATAAAATGAGACAAAAACCATGGCGGTTCTTTGAGTAGTCCCAGTTAGAACCAAATGATCAGGGACTAAGAGTAATTTTAAAGAAGTTCTAAGTAATTCTAGATCCTCAAAAATTCATCGAAGGTCCTTCGTTGATAGAATCTAAAGACAAAACGCCGATGAGAAAAATACTCCCATGGGTTCATCATTGTTTTTCGGCGGGATGTTTTTATTGTAACTTTTGGGATTTATCGGAAGTATGTCTGCTAATTCTAACCTTGATTCATCATTGGGAATTGTTCTGTTATCGAGCGTCTCCATTTCTTCGTCTTGAGCTTTTTCGTGCCTGAAAATTTCAATTCACGAAATTGACGAATTTGATTTTTTTTCAATGAATTGTTCGATTCGATAATCAGTCCGAGCACTCTTCGGTGAATCGTATAATCAAGTCGTATGAAAACTACGTCTAGTAACTCACACTGCGAATGGAATGTACTCGTACAAATAAGTTGTGACGTCGATTCTTAGCCCATAGCTCCGTCGCCAACATTCGTAGCTGCGTATCAACATCCGTCGGAGAACGGTACACATCTGTTAGGTCTAACGGGCTAAAATCGACACCATATCCGCATCCGACAGCCGACGAGGATCGTACAGGTCGAGTGCACGTTGAAGAAACAGCGCGCGAATACCCACGCCACAGTAAATTTTGTTCGATTACCGGCGTTAGGCTGATGAAATTTTCGTATCTATCTTCCCAAAATCCGCAGGCGTGACTCAGGACGTGATATGTACGTCTGTCATCGGCGTACTGCGATAGATTTTCAAGTTGTACTTCGTACATTCGTTTTTAATGGTAAAAGGATGTGTACGCGATCAGGATAGCCACTGTATCGGCGCGAGCAGCTTCGGATAGAAATTTTTGTAAATCACTCTCTTGATTGAGGAACATAGTAGAAGAGCAATCTCTAAGTTCATCTTGGTAGGTAGACCCGGTGGCTATAGTAACAAATATTTAGGAAGGCGATTACATTTGGATGGTGTACGAAATTTCGATAATTGCGGTCGGTAACGATAGGACCTCGACGTATCGCCGTCGTATTAAGCGAGTGTCGCAAATGTTGACAGTGCAGTTCAGAGCCTACAAAATACTAATTCAACGCTCCATCTTGAAAGCTACAGGAATTTAGCATTCTATGAGTAAAATTGATGGTACAATAAAGTTCGATATAGGTGATCTAAAATATAGGTGAGAGGGTTCTGTCAGGGAAGTAAACACCTACATTTCTCGAATTACGGATACCATTTTTGAAATGAAAAGTCTCGAACAGTCCCGTAGTTCATTGGTCCTCTAGTGAGTATTTAATAAGATATGAAAGGACTACCTTTTTCTAGTTTTTTATAAATCACTCCTCCTCCAACACATGTTGTACAGACGTTTTCACGATCTCAATGAATCAAAAATGTACTTTCATGGCTACCACTTCTCACCCTACTCCCTTCACACTTCCGAAAGGCTTCTGCAGTTAAAAAATGAAGATCAGCAATATAAAAAACGAAAAATTACAGTCCTTTCGTTAATCAAGATCAGTATGGGCGTTTGTCAAACTTTTTTCAAGTTTCAGAAATCGGTCAGGTCTCTCACGTAATTGAGTGGAAGAGTGTCGGAAGCAGAGATTCATCAGTAAATGTAGTACATGCTACATTAAAAAAAAGAGTCAAGTCTGAAACTCTTCTTTTACCACAAGTCTAGGTCGACCTCGAAAGTATGAACCTTTTGTAGTTTTTACGTCAGGGTCAAACGTCCAGGTCGAGATCATTAGGTTCACTGCGGCTGAGGCCGCCTTCCATCGAGTGTAGGTTGAGTTTCAAAACGGATATCCTTCAAACTTTGTAATGTAGGTGTAGGGCATAGGCTCACTGTCGCTCGTCCAGTCTCTAGGGACATATGGTTGCAAAAGCATACAGCCTCTCGTTCAAATCACCCACACTATTTTTTCAATATTCATTTCAATCAAACCGCCAGTCGTTTTTGTTTGAATTCCAGGTTAAGTGGGCCACCCAGAATAGGTACCCTGCGATTTCTTTCAAAAAAATCTTCGGTTGTCATCTTTTCCCGTTTGCAATGTATCCTTGGGAATCGGTCAAACCCCCAGGAGCGATTTGCAGGGTTATTTGCCACGCTAAACTTTCCAAACAAAATTCGCCACAAAATGAAAACTTCAGCTCGGGTCATGGTGTCAGAAGATTATAATTGAATTCGTGCAAAACAGGTAGGTACTACTTGAAAATTTGTATCTCTCTACAGAGGAGACTTAGGATCGTAGACGTCTCCAGAGTACTTGGAAAGATATTTGTTTAAAGCTCTGAAAAAAAATGACCTTGTATATTCCATTTCTGGAATTGTATGCGTGAACGTACAATTTTGTGTCACCTCTGAATTATTATATAGCGGCATGAAAACCGTCAGACTTTCGTCTAGTTTCTAGAAAATCACTGCTTATCGAGAATATCTTAGGCTAACTAACTGACGGATTTACGCGCTTCCTCCTCCGGTAGTTTTCAACCTAGCATAAGCCTAGTATACTGCCTCTTGTCCAGTTTGTAAGACGACAAGCAGCTGAAGTCGTAATTGCATACCCGAAGTGATATTCACCATTCCAGAAGTGCAATATTACACCTTGCAAGCTCTGACTGGACTTGGTACTTTACAAACTCCCTCATGTCCAAATAATACCCCGAGTTCTGCGAGAATCGATTGGGAGAAAGAGGAGGTAGGGGAATATCTGATAAGGATTGCTCATCTTGGAATCACTACACATATGTGCCCCTCACCTGGAGGACCAAAGAGAGTCAGTTAGATGACCGTACAGATTACTATTACGAGCATCTCGGAATCATTTCATGTAGACTCACACCACTTACAAGATAAAGTCTAAGAGTAGAAGAAAGAATCGACATGTATTCCTCTCCCTACGACAAAACCGAAAAATCGTCAAGATACCTTTGGCGTACCACAGGCCAAGGAAGTTCAGGAAAATTCACCACTGCCTTCCAGGTGAATATTAGGCAGAAAACTAAGAGAAGATACTTGGCAAGTATTCAAAGGAGGTTCCTGAGCAAAAGTTCATTTTAAACTTTAGAAGGAGTTGTAAATTACTATTCAAGCAATCAAATCGCCGTACCCCGGCTAATCTAGGTGAGGTCCCAAGAAGAAAAAAGATTCTATCGTAAATTAGGCGATAAGTTGCGATAAGGATAACGATCACATCTTTTCCAAGTCTCCAAAATGGGTCGAGCTCGTGACGATAGAAAGACGCTTTGTCGCGCAAAATACCGCGACGCCCATGTTAGTCTACGGTTTTGGCTTAGTTTAGTGTCTTTTACCGCGTATTAAGAATCGCGTATAAGCGTGCCGGCTCGTCCAATGTGGTTCCCATAAAACCGCACCTCCAGCACCAGTATCCACTCTTTAGGGCATTGCGTCGGTAGTCCAGAGGGCTAGAATTTAGAGTGACCTGGCTTCATTTTCTTCTCGAGTTCCGCGCGCTGTGCAATTCCCGTCAATGAGGCCACTATAGGGGTTTTTCTTACTGACCAAGGGAGGGCCCTTTACTGAACCTGGAATTCAGGTAGTCGCATATTAAGAATAGGTTAGACTTCTTACTCTCTCTACTATTTCTTAGCTCTATCTTCTCATTTTTTCATATCACTACTTATTCATCTCTCTGATCTCTCGCCTCTTTTTTAGTTTACTTCTTCAGTTTGTACAGCCTCCGTCACATGGTCGAAAGAACTCGCGCAATTTATTTACTTATTTTTATTTTTATCATACTTATGGAGTTTTGTAACCTGAATAAATAAAAAAAAAAAAATGAAATTATTAGTATAGGCTCATATGATTTTGTTTGTTAGGCCCATTACAATGAAGTCCAAGGATACATGTTCTTCTTCCAAATCCCTGGAGTAGGTCAAGGTCATTATGAAGTCTTCAACTCGTCTCGTCAGTGTGACGCCTCATCTTGCAAAATAGCTTGACGCAAATTTTCGACTAACTCCAAGCCCCACAGGGATCTGAAGTCAAACGGAAAATTCACGTCGCCTGGATAACCTAACCAACTTCGACTCAAAAGTAGAAGGGAAGCTGACTGATTTACTTATTCGAGGGGCCTACTAGAATCTGGAGACACAAACTATACGGAGCTAGAGGATTGAATAAAACGTTGACTGGGGACTCGACTGATCTATTCTAAGAAGCTAGAAGACTTTTTAGTTTCTATGGGTTGGACTAATGTCTTAATTTATTTACTGTGACGTCATCAACGATCAACCGGAGGGTAAGCTAAGAAATCCTGATATGTAGAGGAGGTGGGTTAATGTAGAAAGAAGGCATGATGAAATTTTGACTAGAAAAAAAAAAAAAAACAAACGAATAAACTCTTACGACCTGATACGAAAATACAACAGGGATAAATTCTCTTCTCGACTATTCCCAATATTTCGAGTTGTATTTTTCAATGATGACATCACACAGTGATGTCTTCGAAAGTGAAAATTCAAAATAAATGATCCTAAATTTTGCCATAAAAACTAAAAAGGTTCCTTCAACGTATTATTGAAACTACCCAACGTTTGGCCAACGGAAATATATTCACTCAGATGAGAAGAACACAGATGTGACTCTACATTTTAGGGCAAAAAGTCGTATCGTAGAAACGTGTTATAAAAAATAACATGTGACCAAAATACGCGTTGTGACAATCGCGGGCGGCGAGTACTTTTCATACAATTCTATCATTTCAGTTGGCCTTGGGAAAAAAAAAAGACGAAGGAAGGATACGAATTACATACATTATGGAATCTAGGTATACGCGAATCGGATGCACATGTGGTGTGTAAGATGAAAAACTGAGCTAGCGGATCATACGAGCAGTGAACGTTACACATGAAGTCAGTTTGGTGGAATTGGTTCACTTGAGTCGATCGTGTCTGTTCCGTCGAGTTTTTTGTTTATGGAATGAGTTAACTTATAAATTAGTTGTGCGTATTGCGAGACGTATTCGCGAGAAAAGCACTTCTCTTGACGGTGTCAGAGTATTTGGGTCTGCATGGATTGCCCTTATTAGTCCGATAGTCGTTGTATGTACATACGTATCGAGCTTTTGATATTGTATTGGTAAGTGATTCTCCGAGTATATTTTCAAATTCCGGGATCGTAGAATTATGTGTTGTGGTACGCGCAGTAGAGTAGGAGTATATAGGCAGCGTAAGGTGAATGATGAATAGAGTTTGGGATCACTAATCAGTATGACTCAAGGTTGCCTATTGTTGCAAAATATGCTGACTGTACTCCTAGGGAACGCTAGAGTTGAACTCATCCATCTTTCAAGCTAGTCCTATTGAGGCTGTAAGAGGTAGAACCTGGATAGTTAGGTGAGACCCATAGCAGACGATATTGTGCTGACCCGTGGGTGTGTTGAGTAACGCATGTCTTGTCAGTAGTCAAGTGGAGTCTTGTCTGTTCTTTTAGTAGTCTCTGGAACGGCGGTTCTTCCACGATGGGGCACAGGTCCTGAAACGGACGGCAGGGTATTGACAGGCCTCACTATTGGAGGAGTTCTGTGAGGGCAAGACTTTTGTGGTAATCGACACAGGCTAATCAGTCAGTGGAGATACCTGGGTTAAATGTCGGAAATGCGAGGCCAGAGGTGGCCTCCCCAGATGAGGTGATTGAGGGCTGACTTTGCCGACGGAAGTGCTCACCGCAGGGATTTAGTGTCGGGACCTGTGGCCATGAGTGGCTGGTAGGGACTTGGATACAGTGAAAGTGACACTTCTAGAAAAATCTACAAATTTAGTAAATGGGGCTATACCTCTAATTGTTTTTGAGATGAGAGAGCAGTTGGAGATCTGTTCAAACCCCAATAACGGGTGCAGGAACAGGGTGCGCAAGCAAGTTAAGAAGGTCAAATAGGTGTGAAATGCAGATGTGCTCGAATGAGGTCTAAAAATTTTGTACAAGAAGTTCGCTGGCTCCACAGCAAGATGTGTCAGGATAAAAACTGATGTGAACAGCTTTCTGGTGTAAGATGGGTTGTATTATTGAAGTTGTAGGCGCTCCGGGCGTTCAACATGGTTACAAATGATTCATTCTTCAAAACGACTCAGCTAACTTAATCATGTTTTCGTTTCTTTGAGTATTCTGCAATTAGGTAGGAAACGATATTGGGCGATTATATTGTTACACTTGTACGCAGTAATTGATAAATACCTACCTATAAGAGAAATGGAAAAAATAATGTAGGAAGAATCAGTTAGTGGTTTTCATTCTTCAATTTCCAAATTTACCATTCTGAGATCGGTCAACCTAACCTAACATATTTACGTTGTCCACCTCCAGCTATATAATTATGAAGTGCGTCTCTCATTTTTATATCCTACAATATTTCAATTTTATCTCTCATTCTTTCAATTCTTATCAAAAGATTGTACTGAATGAAGGAAATATTCTAAAATTTTGTCTTCTTTGTTATCTTCCTGATTACAGGTTATTTATTGTTTTACTTTTGTTATCAAGAGGAATTCCAATCAGATTGAAGTTGATCGTATTCCATTTGAATAACCTGTCTGTATAATAATCACGATGCCACTCACTCCGAATTTATGATATGTAGATTGCGTTTAAAAGCTTCCCCAACCTATTGATGAACCTAGGCTCTTCATGTGCTCCATAGGTACTAGTACGTTGCACAAACCACTCACTTTTAGTTCATTGAGAGAAGTATGGTGATGAATAAACTAAGTATTTGATTTAGATGATATTTTTGGAAGAGGATTCATAGCGCAAAGTGGTCATGATTTACTCAAATCTGAGGATGGATACCTTCGACAATGAATCTTAACCAAATTTGAGATATTGATTTAATTGTGATATTTCTGGGGGAAAAAAATTCATATATTTCGACTCTTGAGACTGATTAGATTCTAAAAAATTGAGTTGAGCAGTTTAAGTGCAACATGTGCGGAGAAAAATATTCAAGCAAAAGCAGTCTGAAGATGCATACATTGATCCATAAATTCCAATCGGATCTGAAATACCAGTTTGAGTGTGATGTATGTAAAAAAAACATATTCAAGCAAAAGAACTCTAAAGATGCATGTGTTGACCCACAAATCTAACCTACATCTGAGATACCAATCCGAGTGTGATATCAGTGGAAGAAAATTTTCACTGAAAGGCCATCTAAAAATGCATATTATGATGACTCATGAATCTAACCCAGACCTGAGATACCGACGTGAATGTGATATTTGTGGGAAAAAATTTTCATACAAGAGTAATCTGAAGATACATATGTTGAAACATGAATCTAACCCAGATTGGAAATACCAATTTGAGTGTGATATTTGTGAGAAAAAATTTTCACAGAAATCCGATCTAAAGAGGCATATGTTGACCCATGAGTCTAACCTAGATCTGAGATACCGATTTGAGTGTGATATTTGTGGGAAAAAATTTTCACAGAAAAGCAATCTAAAAACGCATATGATGACCCATGAATCTAACCTAGATCTGCGATACCGACCTGAATGTGATATTTGTGGGAAAAAATTTTCACAGAAAAGCAATCTAAAAACGCATATGATGACCCATGAATCTAACCTAGATCTGCGATACCGACCTGAATGTGATATTTGTGGGAAAAAATTTTCATACAAATGTAATCTGAAAATACATATGTTGACCCACGAATCTAACCCAGATTTGAGGTACAAATTTGTTTGTGATATTTGTGGAAAAAAATTTTCATACAGATGTAATCTGAAGATGCATATGTTGACCCACAAATCTAACCCAGATCTGAGATACCAATTTGAGTGTGATATTTGTGGGAAAAAATTTTCATACAAATGTAGTCTGAAAATACATATGTTGACCCACAAATCTAACCCAGATCTGAGATACCAATCAGAGTGTGATAATTGTGGAAAGAAATTTTCACAGAAAGGCAATCTAAAGGGACATATGTTGACCCACAAATTTAACCCAGATCTGAGATACCAATCAGAGCGTAATATTTGTGGAAAAAAATTTTCACAGAAAGGCGATCTAAAGAGGCATATGTTGACCCATGAATCTAACCTAGATCTGAGATACCGATTTGAGTGTGATATTTGTGGGAAAAAATGTTCACAGAAAAGTAATCTAAAGATGCATATGAAGACCCATGAATCTAACACAGATTTGAGGTATGAATTTGTTTGTGATATTTGTGGAAAAAATTTTGCGTACAAATGTAGTCTGAAAATACATATGTTGACCCACAAATCTAACCCAGATCTGAGATACCAATCAAAGTGTGATATTTGTGGAAAAAAATTTTCACAAGAAGGCCATCTAAAGACGCATATGATGACCCATGAATCTAACCTAGATCTGAAATACCAATTTGAGTGTGATATTTGTGGAAAAAAATTCTCACGGAAAGGCGATCTAAAGATGCATATCATGACCCATGAATCTAACCTAAATCTGAGATGTCAATTGAAGTGTGATATTTGTGGAAAAAAATATTTATACAAAAAAAGTCTGAATATGCATATGTTGACCCATGAATCTAACCCAGATCTGAAATACCAATTTGAATGTGATATTTGTGGAAAGAAATTCTCACAGAAAGGCAATCTAAAGAGACATATGTTGACCCACAAATTTAACCCAGATCTGAGATACCAATCAGAGTGTAATATTTGTGGAAAAAAATTTGCATACAAATGTAGTTTGAAAATACATATGATTACCCACAAATCTAACCCAGATCTGAGATACCAATCCGAGTGTGATATTTGTGGAAAAAAATTTTCACAAGAAGGCGATCTAAAGACGCATATGATGACC
The DNA here is from genome assembly GCA_035079395.1 of Aspidiotus destructor. Lineage (NCBI taxonomy): Eukaryota > Metazoa > Arthropoda > Insecta > Hemiptera > Diaspididae > Aspidiotus > Aspidiotus destructor. The sequence continues at coordinate 28,184,071 of JAVHKZ010000001.1, read as the reverse complement.
CATGAATCTAACCTAGATCTGAAATACCAATTTGAGTGTAATATTTGTGGAAAAAAATTCTCACGGAAAGGCGATCTAAAAATGCATATCAAGACCCATGAATCTAACGTAAATCTGAGATGTCAATTGAAGTGTGATATTTGTGGAAAAAAATATTTATACAAAAAAAGTCTGAATATGCATATGTTGACCCATGAATCTAACCCAGATCTGAAATACCAATTTGAATGTGATATTTGTGGAAAGAAATTCTCACAGAAAGGCAATCTAAAGAGACATATGTTGACCCACAAATTTAACCCAGATCTGAAATACCAATCAGAGTGTAATATTTATGGAAAAAAATTTTCACAGAAAGGCGATCTAAAGAGGCATATGTTGACCCACGAATCTAACCTAGATCTGAGATACCAATTTGAGTGTGATATTTGTGGGAAAAAATGTTCACAGAAAAGCAATCTAAAGAAGCATATGAAGACCCATGAATCTAACACAGATTTGAGGTATGAATTTGTTTGTGATATTTGTGGAAAAAATTTTGCGTACAAATGTAGTCTGAAAATACATATGTTGACCCACAAATCTAACCCAGATCTGAGATACCAATCAGAGTGTAATATTTGTGGAAAAATATTTTCACAGAAAGGCGATCTAAAGAGGCATATGTTGACCCACGAATCTAACCTAGATCTGAGATACCAATTTGAGTGTGATATTTGTGGGAAAAAATGTTCACAGAAAAGCAATCTAAAGAAGCATATGAAGACCCATGAATCTAACACAGATTTGAGATACAAATTTGTTTGTGATATTTGTGGAAAAAATTTTGCATACAAATGTAGCCTGAAGATACATATGTTGACCCATAAATCTAACCCACCAATCTGAGTGTGATATTTGTGGAAAAAAATTTTCACAGAAAGGTCATCTAAAGATTCATATGATGACCCATGAATCTAACCCAGATTTGAGATACCAATCTGAGTGTGATATTTGTGGAAGAAAATTTTCACAAGAAGGCGATCTAAAGACGCATATGATGACCCATGAATCTAACCTAGATCTGAAATACCAATTTGAGTGTAATATTTGTGGAAAAAAATTCTCACGGAAAGGCGATCTAAAAATGCATATCAAGACCCATGAATCTAACGTAAATCTGAGATGTCAATTGAAGTGTGATATTTGTGGAAAAAAATATTTATACAAAAAAAGTCTGAATATGCATATGTTGACCCATGAATCTAACCCAGATCTGAAATACCAATTTGAATGTGATATTTGTGGAAAGAAATTCTCACAGAAAGGCAATCTAAAGAGACATATGTTGACCCACAAATTTAACCCAGATCTGAAATACCAATCAGAGTGTAATATTTATGGAAAAAAATTTTCACAGAAAGGCGATCTAAAGAGGCATATGTTGACCCACGAATCTAACCTAGATCTGAGATACCAATTTGAGTGTGATATTTGTGGGAAAAAATGTTCACAGAAAAGCAATCTAAAGAAGCATATGAAGACCCATGAATCTAACACAGATTTGAGGTATGAATTTGTTTGTGATATTTGTGGAAAAAATTTTGCGTACAAATGTAGTCTGAAAATACATATGTTGACCCACAAATCTAACCCAGATCTGAGATACCAATCAGAGTGTAATATTTGTGGAAAAATATTTTCACAGAAAGGCGATCTAAAGAGGCATATGTTGACCCACGAATCTAACCTACATCTGAGATACCAATTTGAGTGTGATATTTGTGGGAAAAAATGTTCACAGAAAAGCAATCTAAAGAAGCATATGAAGACCCATGAATCTAACACAGATTTGAGATACAAATTTGTTTGTGATATTTGTGGAAAAAATTTTGCATACAAATGTAGCCTGAAGATACATATGTTGACCCATAAATCTAACCCACCAATCTGAGTGTGATATTTGTGGAAAAAAATTTTCACAGAAAGGTCATCTAAAGATTCATATGATGACCCATGAATATAACCCAGATTTGAGATACCAATCTGAGTGTGATATTTGTGGAAGAAAGTTTTCACAGAAAGGCCATCTAAAGAGACATATGTTGACCCACAAATTTAACCCAGATCTGAGATACCAATCAGAGTGTAATATTTGTGGAAAAAAATTTTCACAGAAAGGCGATCTGAAGACGCATATGATGACCCATGAATCCAACCTAGTTCTGAGACGTCATTTAAAGTGTGATATTTGTGGGAAAAAATATACTCGTAAATTTTATCTGATGAGGCATATCTCAACTCACAATCTGACCAAGAGTGGTCAGGTAGATTAAAATATTCACAGCCAAACAATCCGAAGAGCCAGAGTTATATTCTAAACTTTGAATCTGACCAAGATCTGAGATCGGTATCAATTGAAGTGTGACATTTATGTATAAAAATGGTACAGAAAGTTATTCTAAAAAAGTATAATTTTAATTCATTAATCTAATTGATATTAAATGTACCTTCTTGTTAGAACTATCAAAAATATCATTATTAGTGATATAAGGTTCACCCAAACCTCCACATTTCTGCCGTAAAATGCAATGTCTCCAAAATGTACCGAAGATTTTACATAAACAATGGGGGCACAATATAGGTGTTGCTGTTATAGGGACATCAAATTTTCAATGGGATAACCCTGATCTTGTAAAATATATTCATAGTTATTAAGTCTCTCATTTGACCAGTTAGTATAATCAATTTAAAACATATAAGTACTGGTAAGTCATCAATCAATGTTATTTATTTTATAGTTTAGATTTCACACATTTTCTTTTAAATATAAGATTTTTATCTATAGTATATCCCGGTATACGCGGGGTCTAGGAAAAAATCATCAATTGCATAAAAAAATACATAGGATGTACGCATCTTCAATTTAGAGATGAGGGGGCTCACAAACTTCAACCCTTTGGGTAACAGAACTTTAATTCAATGCTAGAAAACTATTGATTAGCATTCAGGGTGTTAACCCGTTTGGGATTATTCATCACTTCATCAGCATTATTTATCAGCCCTACAAATAAAACAACAGAAATTTGGGTTGAAATGATACACGTTGTAACTGTTTTAAAGTGTGGGCTCGCTCATTACATTATAATTATATGTATTTCTCTTGTATGAGGTTTCCTGTCACGCTAAAGGGAAATACGGGCTTCAGCACTGGTGTTGTTGAAATGAATCAGATCGCTGTAATGTTACTTTAACCATAAGGACGGGTTTATCAAATGATATATGCTTACTTGTACTCCATAGCCTACACCTTACTTTTATTGCATGTGTATTGAATGTTGGTTTCTAGCCTTGTGTACATCCTATTACCTACGCATTTTTTTGTTCAGAAAATTATTGTAATCATAATGATAGATTAAATTTGTATGATAGTTTGAAGAAAATTGTTTTTATTATGAAAAATTTCAAACAAAAGCGCAGACTGAATTTTCAATACATCTTCAGATTGGTTTCAGACACACATACTTTTCAAAAAAAAAAAAAAAAAATTAAAATGGCTATCATTAATTATTTAACGTTTACTGAGCTGACTTTCACGCCAATATTAGTCCAAAAAAAACAAGCTCCAACCAAGAATTACGCATCTCTATTCATGTAACTTATTGACGTCAAAGAATGGTCATAAGGTTTTCATGCACGAGAACTTCAAGGGGAGGAAGAAGAGAATGAGTTGAGCCATCTATTCTTCAACTTCACGAGGTATGAATAATTTCAATATTTTCCTGAATCTGGCTAAAACTGAGTCATTACTTTTGATTACACCGTGAGGTTATTTCTCGGTACGATCTACTCGAGGGAAGGTTAGAATGGTTGCACCTTGTTGGACGTAGGTCGCTTTGTTAGATTTGGGGACCTCTGCAGTGAGGTCGAAACGGATATTCGCTTCAGAGAGACAAGTGTACGTATAGGTTGCAAGGGATTCGCTATGAAGGATTTATTGACAGAATGGTTGAAGTGAAGGAGGATATGTTTATCGGGAGGTTGATTATTATGGTGAAAGATTTCGTTAAAGATTGGAAGGTGGGGAAATTGGGAGGCAGAGGACAAGAAGTTGGAGGTTAGGGTGAGTCTACGAAAGTGGAGGGGGTTTGGCGGTCTCTGCATATAAGTTGGGTTTAGGGCGGGTACAGTAGGCACCTAAGACTTTTGGATAGGGTCGAGTAAAGCAAGGAGGGATTTATTGGCTAAGTTTCATATTGGGGCGGCATAGTCTAGTCTTGAGCGGATGAGACTTTCGTATATTTGGAGGAGTAATTTTCTGATGCAGTCTTTTGAGGGATGGGAGATGAATTTTATAATATTGAGAGCGCGTGTGCATTTGGCTTTCAAGTATTTGATCGAAATGTAATCCGAGGAGTTGGCTGTTGTTTCGAGATGGATTAAAGATTGTTTAGTAGGGGTAGGATTTCTTTTTTTGAAAATGACAGGATAGGTTTTAAAAGGAGAAAATCTGAAATCGATTTCAGGTGTCCATGTAGTAATTGAGTTGAGGGTTTCTTGGAGGAGCTTGTGGGCTCTCTGAGAGTTAGCAGAACAGACAGAGCTATTGAAGCCGTCGGCGAAAAGGCGCTGAGAGAGAGGGGATTGAACTTATTTCGTGATATTGTTGATAGCAATTAAGAAAAGTAGAACGCTGAAAACTTCCCATTGGGGGACATCGTTTTCGACAGGGAGAGAAGAGGAAGTTGTAATTTGGATTCTTACCATGAGGCTTCTATTGAGGAGAAAACTTTTTAGAATTTCAGGAAGGTGGCCTCGAAGAACAATTTCAGGTAATTTGGTAGAGATGAGGTGTCTCCAGGTTACGTTCATTGAACTTTGTACGGCAGTTGTGCTTGCCCATATTTCCCATTTACGCGATGTAAAACCAGTACTAATAATCCCTACCGCTAGCAGAGCTACAGATGATTTACAAAGCAGCTTGAAGTATAAAAATCCAGCGAAGTTTTCCATAAGTATATTGTCATTAATTGTCAGCACTACAATACCATTGTGTACAAAGACACTTATATTTACAAGCCATAAACGTAAAATTGGCACCTGCACAACTGTGGGCCAACTTTTATAGCTAAATTCGTAGGGAAAAATCACTTTGGCGGCTGTACCTCAAGAATAATAAAATTTTTCTTTCAATAGCGTCGACTCAATTTCTTCACAGTAAAGATGTTTTACAATAAGTAAATTCGTGGGCTGGACGAGGATAGCTATTCATGGCTTTGTTCATAGTATAGATGGCTTTGATTGTAACTCACATGAAGCAAAAATATACGGCTATTCAAAACAATCATTTCAATGAAGATGAAATCATAATATAAAATGTAGAGTAAAAAAAACCTGATAACATGTTGGCTCAGGAGTGAAGGGGTATTCAATTCATGGGCTGAAAAGCCCTGTCTTTATCGTTCTGCCAATAATGCTGTCTGCGCACGAGGACTCGCGCTCGAGGTTATCATGAAATCTGGACGTCATGACCAAAGTGGAAACAAACCTTCAAGATTTGTACCGATATGAAAGCACATGGTTACTGCAATTCACAAGGCGATTGCATGAAGGTTGTTTTCAACAAATATTGTATTTCTTGTCCAGAAGGTTTGATGTCAAATGTACGTCATGGTTTTTGTACAGGGTTCACTTTCCTGTTTCTTTTATGCCCGCCATTCAGAGAAGCATTCAGCAATCGAGGCAAGAAGCGTCGTATCTTGAGAAGTGTTATACAGTTTACCTATGGTAGCTTGCTGGGAATTTGTAAGTCCGTGTTGCAATCATCACTTTAATTATCATCTAAAGTCAAACCGTTTGAAAAAACCGTAGCAAAAGTTTTCTTTTTTTTTCAAAGTGATTGGAATATGGCCCATTTTCTTTGTTTCAGTTTTCTATTTCTTCATAATTGCTGATTTACAATTAGATCAAATAGCTGCTGCAATATTAGGACTTATAGTGTGTATGTTTCTTGCTGTGGGCAATGTTGTATCTTTACAGGTATGACTTATATTATTCAATTACTATGTAAACGTGTCCCTGGTCGTGTCCAACAGCTCAAATACCTATCATTTTAGGACTCAGTCCTAAAGTATAACGTGAAATATTTATGAATCTTACTGGTTATATGCGGTGGCAGCTATACAGCTTGAACATGGCCGTGGAACATGCACAGAACGTCAACGCTGTGAGAGTAGGCCGACTTTTACATGTGCTCTTATGGGGAAAAAAAGGGTTTTTTCAGAATCAGTGAGTACCTGTTGAATTTGGTGCAAAATTGAAGAGAACAGAAATTGTAGGCCATTAAATTCTCTATCAGAAAATGTATTGAACTCAATTCGCAAAATTTTGCACTAATTTACATGTAAACCAGTCGGCCTACTTAGCTGTTGGCAGATCTGCATGTTCCGGCCTTCCTTTGAGACGGCCATGGCTCGAAAGATCTCACAAGCTTCCGTACTACCCTACTAATTTTGTTCAAGTTCCCTTCCTCGTTTATAATGCAAGTGATTTTTTCAAGTCTCGAGATCAGGAGGTTGACTTCCAATTCCAATAGCTATTCAAGACTTTTGAAAGTTCCTGAAGTAGGTTAAAGCAACCATCCCGGCCCTTCCCCACCCAATAAGCAGTATCCCTGTTCAAAGAAAAGTTTTTTGATATTTGAGTTTGTAGCGTACGTTTTTAGGTCCGCTGCATCTCTTTACTATTGCCTTTGCGTTTGGGCAGTCACACAGGCCGTTCGGTGCTGATCGGTTTCATACTCGTTCATTTAGCTGCCGGTCCACTCGCCAACATCCTCAACAACTTGAAAGAATGCGTCCGGGTGATTGTGTGCCAAATGAGCACCACATTCTCGTTACTGAGTACAAAATACGACATCATGTTTAAACCGCTGCGACAGGCCTTCTCTTTGGCACGGGTGAGTTGCGATGTAATTGAGACATGATGCGTGAATTGATGGGGCTATACATCTGCCTCCAAGTTTTGACTCTCAAGGTTGCACAACTAATGAAGGCGTTATGATTTTCTCGCCTTCTTAATTTTTCGGATTTTAAGAATGGTACTCTGAACACAAGAAAAAAAATAAAAATAGAGGCCATTGCAGGTTTGCAATGGTAGCGGGGAACCCGCAACCTCCCGCGCTCGCTATCACGTTGGCGTGAAAAAATGCCCACTCAGAAAATGAGTTGGCTGGGCTCTTTTCAGTATACTGCAAGCTAGGCCTGATATAATGAAGGCTGAAAATTGAAAATATTGAAAATTTTCCAAGTCCCCTAAAGTAGGGCAAGGTCAAGGTCCTTGATGACGTCATAAAACATCCAAGCAGGAAGTTGAAATTTTTCCTAGTCCCTAAAGTAGGTCAAGGTCATTGATGACGTCATAAAGCGTCACACGTGATGTCACGCAGTTCACAGAAACTTCCGGACGCGGACGATTGGTTCCTTGCTAAAAATGGGAATATAAGGATCAACCTTTCAGCAATTTAAAGTTGTGCTTAGAAGAATCTCACAGACATGTCCGTTTTCTTTTCATCAATTGTCAAAGATCGTGCCTTCATCAAGCACTTGAACAGAAAAACATCGCTTTGATTTTAATTGAGAGCTATACAATGGTAGATGTAGAGTACCTATGTATCATGTTCATGACGAGAATATAGTAATACAAAATTTCTAATTGATATCAATGTTTCAGGGACGAGGAAATGAAGGAAAAGAAATTGTAAAACTAGTTCAAGACGTGATGATCCCTTTGAAAAATGAAATCGAAAACAATACAGAAATCCGCGAGTTGAAAATAGAGAATGATAAAATCGATTCCACTATGGTGAGTGTAGAGGAGGGAGGAGGAAAAAAGCTTGTACCGTTATATTTATTTTATGGAATGCTCTAGGGTTTTAAGACTGAACCTTTAATTGTTTGAGGAAGTTCAGAAAGTGTAGGACGTCTGGAAAGGGGAGAAAATGGATGTTTCGAGCGTCTACTTTTTCAATTCCAACTACTTTTTTTGATCCCCTCCTTTAGAAAAATCTATGACGTAAGTCAAACTGATCAAGTTGAATCAGGAATGCAAATTTGCTCTCGAACAATCAAGAAATATAGCGGCTGCTGTAAATCTTGATGGTGTGATTTGGATTCCATTAGTTGAACAATCCCAATCATGTTTGGACTCATATACTTACTTCTCTGTTATGAGTTGGCGCTGTCACCTTATGTTCTTCCGCTACCCTTCATCATTTTACGATCTTCCTGCATCACACCGGGCAAATCTGCAGCGAATTTATGGTTCTTGGAAATGAATTTAGCGAACTATTGATTTTGTTCATGAAGGGGCAAGCTTTCCACTAATGAGTCTTGAAAATGCGACAGAATGAAACAAGAAGATCTAATCTAACGGAGGAACGCAACCTGATACTACCTTCTGACGATAAAGCTACCCGTTTGAACAAAAATTACAACAAAAAACTGGAATATCGTTGCCAATGTAAGTTCACGCAGACCAACTAATTCATACTGCTTGCCTTAATTTTGCTCACAATTAACCTTGAACACTTTTCCGATAGCCATGATGACAAAAACGTACGTCAAATGTCGAAAATTATTCGAGCCAACTTACAAGAAATGTATGGATGGAATTCCCAGCATGTTGTCTTCGATGTGCCAATTCATGAGCTTACAGTACTTATGTAACACATACGCGTGTGAGTATCATCTCTTATTACCTACATTTTCTTGAATGAAACTTGAAATTTCCCTCCTTTTCGAAATTACGGTCTTCCATACACAAAGAATCATTCTACCTTCTCTTCCAAAGACGCAACTTATGACTGCGGACTTCCTGGCTCACTTATTACATGTCATGGGCAGATCGCCGGTTTTCTCCTTATTGCGCTGAAAATTTCAGGAACTATTTGCAGACGCTTAGCGTAGTCCAATTAACATAAAGTCAAATCAAGTAGCTCACTGTCGTCCTAATCTTTTTAATCTCTTACCCTTTCCTACAATAAAGTATAGCCCAACAGTCGAAATTTTTCAAGTCCTCAAAATCTGGTAGAGGGTTTTTATACTCTTTCCAAGTGGTGCCTTCTCCCTCAGAACCACAACTTGCCAGAAGGACGGCGGATAACAGATATTTTTCCTTGACAATCTCTAATAAAACAGGTCCCTTTCTGAGGAGGAAAAATTTCATTTTTTTCTTCCTGTAGTATTTGGAACTGATGACATGTGCAAATCACAAGGAGTGGTCGATCCAAATATGGGAACGATGTACCTCATGCTGCAAAACAAAACCGAAGAATTACGAAAAAACTTCGCGAACACTCATTTGCGGTATAAATTAATCGATGTACCTCCTGATGCGGTATAAAATTTGCAAATATTGCTAATGTAGATAGATTTTTTGTCCTATCAAATATTTCAGATTGTGGATGAGCATCCGACTCACTTTTCAAACGCAAGTTTTCATTAGCCAACTTGTTGTAAAAAAAAAATACCACAACCGGGGTAATGAAAACAAAGAATGCTCTTTCAGTTGAAAATGGGAGCTGTGTGGTTGTTCGGTACCCTCCCACGCGTCCTCCCTCAAGATACCTCTTGAATCCACCTGGAGCTGCGTCTACAGGAGGATAATAGTCTATCGCTTCCTCAAGTCCTTGGATTTTGATAAACTTCTTATTTTGTAAACTTTTTTCAAGCGAACTCAGAGTCGTTCTCTCACCTGTTAATCTGTAAGGGGGCCAAATTTTGTCGGCTGAGATAACTCACTAGAGACTGATTTGAGAAAAAATGTAAATGAGCACCTTTCTATACAAAGAGCGTGCACTCGATGTTTTTCTTATGAGACAGACGCCCTAAGTGAAGAAAGGTCCCAATGTTCTTCGTTCAATTGTCTGCAAGAAAGAATCAATAATAATTTGTTTTGTGATAACGCATTGTAAGACCGCTAGAGCGCGCTAGGTTCGTCATAGTTGTGAATGTATTGAACAACAGCATATCCAAGAAAATACGATCCTCGAATTCCAGAAACTTGTCACACTGTGCCTGGAGGACAATATATGTTTTTTCCAAGGAACCACGTACCGTTTTCCAGATGGCCTCCATATGGAAGAGCCACTCTCTAATCTGGTTGCCGACGTATTCGTGGACAATATGGAGAATGATATTCTGACCAATGGACCGGGAGCTGAACATGTACTACACTACGCTCGATATGTTGACGATATATTCTGCGTGTGGGACGGATCTGACGATCATCTTCATGATTTTCTACTCTCAATGAATAACTTCCACCCCTCAATGTCTTTCACGGTTGAAATTGGGAACGATTCACTGGACTATCTCGATCTAACCATTCGACTTAAACCTCAACCATCCTGCTTGCCTCTAGACTTCTCTATATTCAGAAAAGACACATTCACTGGAATATCTATTCATAATGATTCCCTACATCCTCGTCCGCATAAACTGGCAATGATCAATTCTGCTATACATCGACTCCTCCGCCTCCCTCTTTCAGAAGAATCGCGGAAATCTGAGATACATAACATCCAAAACATTGCCCTCAAAAACGGGTTAAATATCGATATTCCTATGATGGTACGTCGGAAGAACTTGCGGTTACTCTTGTCTGAATCTGGTAACAATCCTCCTCCTCACCACGCTAGTCCTTCCCCTCGGAAACGTTGACTACGACTTCCATACTTGGGGAAACCATCTAATGAACTTGCGCGGGAGTTGAAAAGGTACGGCTACTTCACCCGTTTTTATCCAGTCACCACACTGAGTCGTCTCATTTGCATCAAAGATAGTATTCCTATGGACAATAAACCAGGTATATATAAATTATTCTGCGGTGAATGTGATGCTCTGTACGTTGGTCAAACGGGTCATGAATATAAGAAGAGATTAAGTGAACACCGTACGGCTTTCAATACAAAGACATTGTCTGATTCTGCTATGGCCAAACACTGTGTAGAGAAGAACCACGATTTTAAAGGTAACTGGGAAAATAATCTACGTATGTTCGAAACGTTCTTTTATGAATCGTGCTGAGGAAATCGAAACTGTTCAAATCTCATGGTCCAAACCTGTTGAATGATCTCAGCGTAACTTTCATCACCCCTCTCACACGATATATCTACGAGTTCAATAATGATTGATGCCGTCACTCGAACCGCAACATGTAAATTTGTGATGAAGAAGATGTTCGACTCTATTCTCTTCGCTATACTCTTCAGTTGCCTGATGATGACCGTCACCATACGGTTGAAACCGGTAGCGTTTATTACCCGTATATAAATTAAATTTCTGTTTGATCTAAAAAATTTTCGATTATTATTATATTAAATTCCTTGATCTCTAAATTGCTATTCTGATCATTCGCGGGTTTTATACAGTTACGTGTCTATGTACCTCGTCTCCAATCAATATTGAACAATTCATTACAATAGAAAGTCCATGTTTGGCTCTTTCTTTAAGCTTATGCGGTTTTTGGGCCAAAAAACCAGAGTGTTGCAGCCGAATGATACGGCTTAAGCTTCCGGCTTAGACTTTCGCCTTAGGCTGATGACCTTGAAAGATACAGCTTCGGCTTTCGACTGCTCCAATTTTTTATAGGTCAGGCTGGCATTTGGCTTTGACCTAATGGTCAAAAAATACGGCTGAATACTGCTTTTTGCTTCCGCCTATCCATGCTATCATGAAGGTGAGGGGTGCGGGGGGAACGGGAGAAATGAGCCAGCTGAAGAAATGTTTTTTTTTTAGCTTTTGGCTTTTGAGAGTGAAGATAAAGCTGGCGTATGGCTGAATGGCCAAAAATACGACTGAATACGGCTGCTTTTGGCTTTTGGCTGGCTGCAACACTGCATAAAATGTTGAATTTTATATCTACGATGAAGTTCGCACATGCATAGGATTCGTCTCGTCGAGACGAGTCAAACCATGTACAGAAAGTATTTTTTTGGGCCATAAAACGATGACCAATAAGGTACCTTTCGAAAAAGGCGGGTTGTACTCGCGACTCCTCGCAGCTTCAAAGTAGGCACACTCCAAAATATTTGGAAAGAGGTGTGCTCAGTTCGGTTGTACCCAAAATGCCACTCGCGTGCTAATTTAAAATTACATGGGTTACGGAAACGAGCGACGTCACCCGGTTCCGTTGTTACATTCAGCGCTGTTGCCAGACTTTCTGAGGCCTCAAGCAAAATTTTCACATGAGGCTTATTTTCAATTTAGATAATTTTATTTTTTTTTCCTGCTCACCGGCGCGAGCCCCACAGTAGTGCAAGACTTGAAGCGGTGATACCTACTCGTAAACCCTTGGCGACGGCCCTGTTTTACATTGTTTTGAATGGAGATCAGCTGATGTAGCGCCTCAAGGTTTACATCGAGCTGAGCACACCTCTTTTCAAACACCTTGAGTGCGCTCTACGTGGATTGAAGAAGTATTTCTAGGGAAGATGCACAGAAGAGTAGTGAACAATCCTTAGACCATAGTAACATAGATCGCCAAAAGTGATAAGAAGTACGTCGGAACACTGGAGATAAAATAAGCTTTTTGGGTCCTACGGCGTTAAACGTATCAATGGGCGTGGTCTGCAATTGTCCTCACCCCGTCGGTAACCGAAACGTCTACGCTGGACTCGAATAGCTTTTTTCTTGCCTCCAGTCTTCCGACACCTGATTACATCGTTTACGTGGCGGTCTATGTTACTATATGGTCTAAGGAACAATCTTACTGCAGATTTTCATTCCAGCTACAGCTCGTCATCGCCTGGTCTATAAAAATGTTAGATTGGAGGAACGTAAGCTCAATTTTGCGACTCACAAATGAGAGCATAATTAGATTTCTCTTTGAGAATTAATGGACTCATGTCATTGTTCAAAAAAAATACTACATAAATCTCGATCCCACTTGACCTGTAAAATGAAATATTACAAAAATTGGTATCATGAATTTTTCTTCGTTGTTTGTTGTAGAAAGAAACAATTGAAAATATGTACGATGCTAGCAAACAAATTGTTAGCGAATTTCGAGATCAAAAATCAGCGATTGAACTATTCATGATGGTATTGATGAGGCTGACAGCGTTCACATTTCTGTTCATAATACTTGGGTACGGGACTTTTCAATTAATTGTTTTTCAACTTCGATGTTAATGGTATGGATCGTACTCCGATGTCAAAATTTTTTCAGACTCTTCCTCCTCCTCTTTTTATATATTTCTCAAAGGTTGTCACCCCGTATTTACTCCCGAATATTTCTTTCCTTCCTTGAAACGTCCTTCATGCCCTTGTATAGCTCGTTGGTCAAAATCTTTCCGAGTCCCTGATCTATTTCGACGATCAAAATTTTCCTACCCAAGTCTGTGGAGAGCTTAGAGCAAAGTCCTCAAAATAGGTCTGTGGCTTCTGTACATTTTACCCCACCACCTTCAAAATCTCAATCGCGCATTTACAGCTCAAAGATCAAAATATTTCCGAGTCCCTGGATCAAGTATATCTCAATAGAAGACATCTTTTTCAATCCTCCCTCCCTCTTCGTGCTCATGACTCGAAAACCAGTGTTTCAAGCAATATTATATGATAGGACAAGGCTGTGCTAAAATTCAGACTCTTTGGTACTCCAATTTTAAATTCAGCTCTCAATACCACAACGAATTCGACCCTTAGAACAGGATCCCTGCGTCCCTCGTTCAGTATGTCAAGGACACCACGATTTTTCAGCTCCATCCTTTCCTTTCTTCTTGTATGTAACTCAATATTCATCCAGTCTTCAAAATAGGTTGGAGGATCCTATACTACAAATAAATTTTTTCGAACAGCTCTAACCCTCCTCGAAACATCAGTACGTCGAGAGGTCGGCGAACATCGGACAGTTTTCTCAAATATATTCCCTTGAAAAGAGTTCTAGGCTCAGCTTATCATTACGTCACCGCTCTAGATTATGTTCTTACTTATGATATTTTCCTTAAGCGAAATAATTGATTTCAAATTGAGAGATTACCTAATTTTTGTCTTCTTGTTATTAGATGTAACAATTACATCTCGAATTACTTGAACGATATAGAGGCGGATAATCGATTTATTACATTGTACTTTCGACGTATCGATTTTAGAAGGCATGTCCAGGGAAAGCTGACTTTACTGCCATATCTAAAGAAGAATGAGAAACGAGAATTATGCGATATCTATGCATTCCGTTTGACTGAAGACGATGTTGGCGAATTGGTAAGTAGGCCTATGCACTTACCTATTTTATAAAATATTTACAGCAGCTTGAAGCTTGCGGTGCTACCTTTATTGAATTCTCATTGATCGACTCGAATTTTCAATGTATTCCATAAAATTTTATAAACATCTAGGGGTAATCCCTTCATCCTTTCCCCTAAAATATCCATCTCTCATCTCTATTGCTCCCTTCCTTGTAAACATAACCTGTCTGATATTTGTTTGGTATCGAAAATTTTCAGGTTCACGCTTTGATAACGACCACTATGCTGTTTCTATTTTCGATGTTGTTTCTCATTATAGACCAAATTTTATACACCTTATTAGATGATATACGCACTTACGGTCGTATCGAATACGCTCAAGTTGGTAAATTGGAAAGAAAATTACATTACATTATCTAATTCTATAAATTTTTTGCTCCGATTCCACGCGACTAAACACAAAATTTCATAATTTTGCAGGACACCACGACCTAGAGTTGCAGGTACAGGGTACGGGTTTCTTGGCATCATTACTACGATCGATAGTCGATTCTTTTTCAGTTAAACAGCGAATAAAAAGAGTCATCTCGAACGACGGTGAGTGGCTTGCATACATCGAATCGCTTTTTTGACTAGGCCTATCATTTTTTCGTGTATAAGTGAAGAATAAATTTCCTCATTTTCTCAATTTTACTAGGTGGATTTAGAATTTTTCATCCTGAATGAGGTCGAATTTGTAAAAGAGGTCAAAACTTACAGAATATGCATTGAAAATATCGATCGCCCAGCCGTTCTAATCCAACCAAAAACCTGTGGGTGGAACGGGATTCAAGAATTCATAATTGGGGGTAGATCAGGAGAAAAGATTTTTTTGAAAGTACTTCACATTCAAAGAGGCCCTTTTTTCTTGTTTCAGTCTAATCAGATACAAAATTACAAGAACAAATTTAGTTCTCTTCAATTTCTCGCAAAATTCGACTGTTTTGGAGAGGAATTGCCGTAAGAGCAACTTTGGTATATGCTGCATGATTCATTCATAATTTTTTCCAATTCCTTGAATTCCAATATAATAAAACCTGTTCAAATAAAGATTTCAAACACTAGAAATTAATGCCAGGGTTTTTGCGAAGAAAGTCGATAGGTATTTTCAAAGGAGAACGCGTTTGAAGTTTCTTTTTTTTTGCAGCAATCATTGTTCTTATCCTAGCACTGATGAAGAAGCCAAATTGAGATGTGACGCTAGCGCGCCACACTGCTTAAAAAAATATCAGAGTGTTGCGGCCGAATAATACAGCTTAGACTTGTATTTTGGGGCCATTAGGCTAAAAGCCAGCCTGATCTATAAAAGATTGGAGCAGCCAAAAGCCAAAGCCAGGGCTGAGATCCGGAACCCGGATCCGATCCCTTTGTTTTTGGGGTCTAAGATCCGGATCCGGAAAGATCCTGTATTTTTTACCAGGGGTGAGATCCCAAATTAAAAGAAATACAGATCTTTTCGGATCCGGATCTCACAGAAAAAAAAATACAGAATCTTTTCGGATCCGGATCTCATAGAAAAAAAATACAGGATCTTTTTGGATCCGGATCTTGATAAAAAACAAAATTGGGATCTTTTAGGATCTTGATCTTAAAAAAAATACGGGATCTTTTTGGATCCGGATCTTGATAAAAAAAAAAAAACAAAATTGGGATCTTTGAGGATCTACATGAAGAAATGACGGGTATCCCTTAAAAAAATAGAGGGTACTGCCGCTATTTTTGGAGTTTCTTAGAGGATATCCGCTATTTTTTCAACAGATCCTCTATTTTTGGTCAATTTCAAGGATATGCTTTATCTCAGTTGGATCTTGAAATACAGGATCTTTTTGGATCCAATCTCACAAAAAAAAATACGGGTTCTCCATAGATTCGGATCTTGATAAGGTAAAAAATACAGAATCTTTTCGGATCCGGATCTCAGACTCCAAAAATAAAGGATCGGATCCGGATACCGTTTTGGATACGGGTTCCCGATCTCAGCCCTGGCCTTAGCTGCTCCAATTTTTATAGATAAGGCTGGCTTTTGGCCTAATGGCCCCAAAATACAGCTTAATACGGCTTTTCGCTTTCGGCTATCCATGCTGAAGGTGAAGGATGGATGAGGGGAACAAACAAAATCGGCCATCTGAAAAAGTATGGCTTTCTTTTTCTTAGCTTTCTGCTTCTGAGAGTGAACATAAAGCTGGCTTATGTTCAAAAATACGGTTGAATATGGCTTTTGGCTCTTGACTGGCTGCAACTTTCCGCCACTTTGTGGAAAATATTGAAAATCAAATTACAGTATTTCAAAAAGCATAAAATTTTTTATTATAAAAATTAAGAAGTTAATCTTTGTGAAGCCAAAATCTCAAGTTCATTTTACATTTCTCAATGAAGGAATTGCGGCGTCGTCACATAAGAGAGCAATATGAGTAAAATAAAGCTGAGAACCATCGGCTTTGCGAAAATCAATTTTTTATTCTGGAAAATGAGTCATTTTTGAAAGGTCAGCTTGTGGTGGCTTTGGTTTTTTTGTTTTAAGCTTGTTTTTTTAGTACAATATAAAAACATTGAAAACCTTGTTTTTTCTCTTATTTTCATCATTATACCTCAATAAAAAATGAATATTTAACAATTTTTCCAGGGTTGAAATAGTAGGTGGAAAAATGGAATGTTGTCTTAAACAAGGTTTAAAATATAAAATCTGTTATTGAAATTTTTTTTTTTGGAACAACTATTTTTTTGCCACCCGGGTCATGGAAAGTTGATCAATTGGAGAAGTGTCAGGTGTATGAGTCAGAGCACGACCACTGACTAACTAGTTATAGACCACATTCAGCTGGATTTCTTTCTTTTATGTAATCTAACAAATATGACTCTTGTTTGCAGGCTGCCTTCCCCAACCAAGCATACCAGGGCAGTACACTTTCAAAATTGTGGGCACCTTTGCGATGTTGTATCTGCTAGCTATATTGAACGCGTGGTTTTTGAAACGAATGAATCGATACGTTTGCAGTATTTTCTTTCCCATAGTAAGTCTTGGATTTTGATTTCATACTTCTAGCAATTATGCTACAACAAATAAAATTCTTTTCTCCTCCAGGCTGAGAAAAGGCGTATCTTATATTTGTACAACGAGACTTTGAAGAGACGCGTCATTTTCTTGAATTATCGTCTAGACCTAGTTAGGCAGGAAGCAGAAAAACGAAAAATAGTAAGTACGCATAATGATATAGACTTCATTTGCCTCACATGGGCTTTGTATCCGTTTGATTCGATGTAGAAAGTAAGATTCACAGATCGACTTTTGAAAAACATTAAAGGACAAGGTCTTCTTTCATCCTCTTCTACTTCGAAGAAATTAATTGATAATGGAAGTAAATTGTGACCTGCTGTAGATGAATGGAATCATGAAAAGTTTGATTGATTGAAATTTTGTTCAAATTTTCAGAATGTCGTGAACTTTCATACTGTTCTGCAATACAAGCATCCTAAACTGTTCCACTGGTTGAAGAATTTCAAATCAACGAGACGAGAGTGCCGCATTTGTGGGAACAAGGAACCCAAAAGAGGTGGGGAATATCATTGTGCCCATATTCGTTGTTACGCCTATTACTGCAAACAATGCTGGGAATTCGTGGTGAAGCGAAAATGTATCGGATGTGTCGAATTTAAAGAAGAAAATGCCGCATCTACGGTTGTACAAGTTGTTTAGTGTGCTATAAGGGTATTACGAATATCCAATAAAGAATCTAATAAATATAAAAATGTTGTACAATTTTTAGGAATGCGTACTTTGATTTATTACAGGAAGCTCTAGAATTTCTTACTCTTTTTTATTTTTCGTGACCAACTGCGTTTTTTCTAAAACCAATACAATCAATATACCGAATTCAAAATGAAGAAAGAAAAACACAATGTAATAGATCTTTGAAAAGTCAAGACATATTCGAACATATCAATTATATTAATAAATTTTCCCAATTTAAAAATTAATATTCTAAGAGAAAACAGTCTTGATTTTTTCCATTTTTTCCCATTGTTTTCAAAATAATAGAAGTAGCATTACACGAACAACAAAAGTGAGTATTTTACGAATCCGTAAACGTAGGATTAGTTTAATGAGGAAATGGGATCCCTCAACAGAGTTCATTTAAATTTTGAAACGGTGAGTAGACATGAATTTTTCCCGATCCATTTCCTCCGACAATGATAGGTTTACTTGGATGTATGGTAACAACCGGAGTATAGGTTTCCATCATCGGCGAACTGAGTTCGTGAAGAATTTTGCCGTTAAACTTGTACGCCTGGATCTAGAAAACAATGAAACAGAGGAAACGTTAGGGTTTCGAAGAATTCAAAATAATATTTCAGACGACGTGTTTACTCGCTAAAAAACATAAACTAGTCAGCATTTCGGTCATGGAACACAGGAGGGACATGGACACTACAATGATCATTTGTCACCGATTCGACTTTTTAATGATAACGACAGTTTACTCGCATAGCACATTAATGAATAGGACAAAGTTTATAGGTCTTGAAATCCCTCGTCTGATGAAGGTTCATGTCTCCGCCCCTTAGATCGAATTTTCAGATAGGTCTGGGATGAACAAGCACTGGATTATGACGCTGAGTTTATAGTTTGTGTTGGCCTTTCTCTCCTCGAAACTTTCGTGGAGATTGTAAACATGCAAGACCTAATTCGGGCAATTAGTTGAGTTTTGAGACAATTCTGGATGGAATCCTTTGTGCTGGTCTTCTTCCCCTCCAATCATCTGGATGGACTGTAGACACTCAAGTTTCCCCTCCCTATTAAATTTTTGACTTACGAACTGGCTGAACATTGTCAAGTTTTTGTTCATTAAAGACGTTACAAGTAAAAAAAGTGAGAAGGATTTCTTGGCGTTGCCAAAAATATAAAGATCATGTTTCATGTCTTTTTGCCAGTCTTCTTAAGCTCTTCATCGTTCAAAAATTTCCAAAATATCCAACTTCTTGTACTAGTATAAGTCAACTTTGGAGTATTTTAGACTGATTGCTTCCTGGGACAAACGAGCGGAATGGGCCTTACTCGCTCCGCTCGTTCGTCCCGCTTCCTGGTCCAGTACATGTCTAGTTTAGTATATTTCAAGCTGATGAGATTACTGGGACTCACTCGCTCCGCTCGTTTGTTCCGCTTCTTGGTCCGGTACAAGTCCACTTTATTATATTTCAAGCTGATGCGGTTACTGGGACTTACTCGCGGGGAGGGGGGGGGGTGGAACTTTTTCAAATTTTCATTTTATTTTATTTTTATTTCATTCTATCTTTATTTTATTTTATTTTAATTTACTTTAATTATTATTTTTTTCAATTTTTATTTTATGTTTACTCGAAGGGTGGTACTCGCAGATTTCTGGATGACCTCCCAGGTGATTTGAGGTTCATTTTATTTCATTTTCATTCTATTTTATTTTAATTTATTTTCATTTTATTTTATTTTAATTCAATTTAATTTTATTTATTTTTTATTTTATTTTTACTCGAGGGGTGGTACTCGCAGATTTCTGGATAACCTCCCAGGTGATTCGAGGTATATTTTATTTGATTTAATTTCATTTTTATTTTAATTTTATTTTTATTCTATTTTATTTTAATTTTTTTTTATTTTTTATTTTAATTCAATTTAATTTAATTTTTTTTAAATCTTATTTTTACTCGAGGGGTGGTACTCGCAGATTTCTGGATAACCTCCCAGGTGATTTGAGGTTTATTTTATTCAATTTTATTTCATTTTTATTTTATTTATATTTTCATTTTATTTTATTTCAATTTATTTTCATTTTCATCTTATTCTTCTTTATTTTATTTTATTTTAATTTCATTTAATTTTAATTTTTTTCAATTTTCATTTTATTTTATTTTTATAATATTTTATTTCAATTTATTTTTATTTCATTTTATCTTTATTTTATTTTAATTTACTTTAATTATCATTTTTTTCAATTTTCATTTTATTTTTACTCGAGGGGTGGTACTCGCAGATTTCTGGATGACCTCCCAGGTGATTTGAGGTTCATTTTATTTTATTTTTATTTATTTTTATTTTCATTTATTTTTATTTTTAATTTATTTTTATTTTTAATTTATTTTTATTTTTAATTTATTTTTATTTTATTTTATTTCAATTTATTTCTATTTTCATATTATTTTTCTTTATTTTATTCCTATTTTAATTTTATTTAATTTTAATTTTTTTTTAATTTTAATTTAATTTTATTTTTATAATATTTTATTTCAATTTATTTTCATTTTATTTTAATTTACTTTAATTATTATTTTTTTCAATTTTTATTATTTTTTTTACTCGAGGGGTGGTACTCGCAGATATTTATTTTTATTTTTAATTTATTTTTATTTTTATTTTATTTTTATTTTATTTCATTTCAATTTATTCCTATTTTCATATTATTTTTCTTTATTTTATTTTTATTTTAATTTAATTTAATTTTAATTTTTTTTAAATTTTAATTTAATTTAATTTTTATAATATTTTATTTCAATTCATTTTTATTTTATTTTATTTTAAATCAATTCAATTTTATTTATTTTTTATTTTATTTTTACTCGAGGGGTGGTACTCGCAGATTTCTGGATAACCTCCCAGGTGATTCGAGGTTTATTTTATTCAATTTTATTTTATTTTCATTTCATTTTTATTTTATTTCAATTTATTTTTATTTTTATCTTATTTTTCTTTATTTTATTTTATTTTAATTTATTTTAATTTATATTTTTGATGACCTCCCAGGTGATTCGAGGTTTATTTTATTTTCATTTTATTTTAATTTATTTTTATTTTTACTTTATCTTATTTCAATTTTATTTCATTTCAATTTATTTTTATTTCTATCCTATTTTTCTTTATTTTATTTTTAATTTAATTTTAATTTAATTCAATTTTTTTTTATTCTATTTTTACTCGAGGGGTGGTACTCGCAGATTTCTGGATGACCTCACAGGTGATTCGAGGTTTATTTTATTTTATTTTATTTTATTTTATTTTTATTTTTATTTCATTTTATTTTTATTTTAATTTTATTTTTACTCAGGGGGTGGTACTCGCAGATTACTGGATAACCTCCCAGGTAATTCTCAATAAATTTTCCAAGTCCATTAATAGGGGGAGGAGGGGGGTGGTACTCGCAAATTTTCGGAAGTGCATAGGGTGTCAAAAAAGACATGAAACATGTCAAAACGATTGTGGGCCAAATGTTTGTGTACTTCGAGGTATAGAAGAGCGTTGAGAAATTGTCGAGATTGAAGGATGAGAGAGTGAGAGAACTGAATTACGGACAAGAACAGGACAAACAAATGTTGGCTATCTCCCTTTGAAGTTCAAAACTCATCTGAATGACTCAAACACGGGTTCATTTTACAAAATTTCACGTAGTATCTTCCCAATTTTCAATGAAACAAAAGTAATCAGATTTATATCGAAAGTAAATGCTCCGACTTACTCGTTTTGGTTTTTGTAACATCGAACCAACATAAAAACAATCCTCTCGTTGAGGCTGCCATCTTGCTTTGAACACAGATAACCAACGACCACCGTGATTATTATGAGGAATTTGCACGAGTTGCTCTATGAATAGAAATGTTACATTACATTTTCTTCTATCAAATACGACAAGTTGAAGAGTAACATTATTAGCGCTAGATGTTATGATCTTAAATAGAAGGATCGTAATTTTGTGCGTATTTCTCTGATTCGCTCCTCCTCTCGAGGATACGTCCCAGAGAATGCACAGTTTACAAAAAAAACCGTCTGTCAGGTAATAGCAAGATTTTAATCGTGAAAATACTCTCTTCGATATCGTGAAACATCACGTTCAATCGTTCTGTTCTACAAGAACTACTTACTGGATTCATCGTTGCGACAATCGTAGATTCTGATTGTATCATCATTTGATGTGGTCAAGACGTAGGATCCGCTCGCTGAGTAAAAAGCACTCGTTAAGGCTTTGCCCAAGTTCTCCAATACAATCGCTGACTGTGGATTCGAATCGATTCTTCGCAGATCGAAAATTCCAAACATACTACAAGACATTAATAACAAGCGATTTAAAAAGAGCACGACTTCGATCATGTTCATCAATTTAAATTGAGAACTTATAACGGAGATACACGAATAAACATCGGGACGATTTTTCTGATGAATTTAACAAAATGTAAATAAATAGGAAGCCCGCAACATATCTCAAAGTTAGGGAAAAATTAATTTTACGCTTTTTATCTCACATTATACTGTAGATATTTGAAACTTGGCAGGATTACATTGGGTGATGAATAGTTGTGATACTCGTTTTTTTTTTTTTTTGTATCGGGCAATTTTCTCATTTCATTACACTAAGCAGTCTTACTCAGAGCATCTTATGTAAATTCACACGCTAAAATGATCACCCAAATATTGACAGTGTTCTTCCTTTACTCACGAAACAAAAAAAAACCATCAAAATTTTCTCAATTATTAAAATAATATCTACCGATAAAGAAAACACAGTATTGAAGAAGTCATTACCCCGTGCTAGAACTCGTGAGAAAATAATTCTTATCTTTTGGATTTGACTGTAGTGTGCGTACTGAGCGTTTATGACATTTATACACAGGTCCGTTTTCACTCGGAGCTCGTAAATCGATTAATTTCACACTTCCGTCACCTAAAACACAGAAAATACAATTACAGCTACTGGTGCGTATATCCTGAATGTTTCAGCACATTAAAACCCACCTCTGGAGATCATTAGCGTCTGGTCCAATTCATGATGCCAGGTTGTATGAGTTTCGTCGCAATCATTGTCAGCCGTCGCTGCATACAACTGTAAATATCAAATTTAAGAATGAGCTAATCAGTTAAAATTCACTACTTCATCTCAAACTGTCACGAATATTCAACAAACCAAGTTCAAATTGTTGTTGTGTACATCACCAATTCTAGTAGTGCCATCCAAGGCAGTGGAGTAGAATTTTGAGCCGTCGATTTTACTGAAGGAAACACAATTAGTGGAATACTGATGAGCTTGCAAAGTTATACCTTGATTTGCCGCAATATCCCATAAAGCTGTAAAATTTTCGATGATTAAGGAAGATTACGATACTGATAGAATTTTTTTCATCGTGGATAAGTGGACAATTGTTCTAACTATTGTAGGTTATTCACCGACCGAGCAAGCTAAATATCAGGAAATTAACTGCTATAAGTAAGGTTGCACTCACAGAGATGTCCTTGTTTATCACCACAAACTAAAAGTAATTTATTCTCGGAAGAGTGAAAATCCAGTGATGTAATTCTCGATGGTATGATTTTCTCAGGTTCATTGAACATGTGGCAAGATTGCACGATTTCTGAAAATCTAACGAGTCAAACATACGTACTAGATTAGAAACATCGAATAAAATGGTTTCGAGTTATTAATATCACTCACTTATCATAATCGCACGTTATGAAATCGCTCACTGAGTCGTACGATACGTGTATTTCCTTTTTAATACGCTCCATGAAGTCTTTATCTTCGTCGTAATTGACCAGACTCAGATTTTCTGGAATTTAAACGATTAATCAGGATCGGTTCCTCAAAATTTCTTCAATTTTATCAAGCGAAAGGTACCTTCTAATGGTATTCGTTTTTCCTCTTCTTCTTCGGGAACATTCACTCCTCCGTTGAGGTCTGAATTCAACCCAACAGCACTGCGTAAAGATAATCGAGTTGATTTCCGTGGTTCGTTCGTTGATTTTAAAGTTTTCGTTCGTAACCTAAAAATTAAAAAATTGTTTAGATGTTCTACGAAAGACTATACGATAATTTATGAAGACAGAAAATTTACTTTTGCGATGGTCGAGTTTTCGGGGGAATTACTGGCCCTCTTATAGGCGACGCTACATGTTTTCTTAATTCGCTCTTATCTTCGTCTAAGTTCATGGATCTGAAGAAAAATAAAGCTCGTAGAATAAATTTGTCATCTGACAGAAGTTCAGTTGGAATTATACCATGCCATCTTCTTTCTTTTATCTGCGGTTACTATCAGTATCTTTTGTTTACTCCTTTGAGTATTCTGTAATTATGTTGAGTTATTTCTATTATACTAGGTACTCACCTCAGAACATTGAGTCGATTTTGCATGTTTTTCTCTCTCTGCTTCCTATACTCGTTTTCTTCCTCATCGTCGTCGCCCATTGATAGAATTGCTAAGTAATTTGAATTCATAGTTGTACTCAACTTTTGTTTCTTCTTCTTTTTCACGTAACCCGAATCATCACCGCTGCTACTACCAATTTCGGAATCATTACCATCATCCGCAGTTTCGTTCACGGTGGTACGAACGTCGTCATTTTGAGATACGTCTTCGTCGGATTCATAGGCGGATACCTTATTTTCCACGACTTCTCGATAATTGATGGACTGTAACGGAAGTTCGCACACAAATTGTCGAGTAGTACCATCTCGAAAACAAGACAATATTTGATATCAAATTAAACTAACTTACTTTTCTCGCTCGAGAGGAACGTCTCATATTGTATCACTTGATTAGACAGATCGCTTGATTCAACCTCTGAAAGAATTGGGCTCCTAGGACTCTGAATCAGATATAACGCGAATAATATAGTTTAAACACAGCGGAGGTCAAGAATACAAGAGCGAAGAAGAATTATTCTTCGAAGTTTGGAACACGATTCCGCGTAATAAAAAATTAAAGCGGGAAAATAATTGCGCAATCCGCATCCCGCATGCGAGCTTTATCGATAGTATTCTCTCAGTGAGGGCAGCAGCTGTCAGAGGGGAGGAAACCTTCACCAACTTGTCGCGTTTATACGCGGAGCCAGAGAACTACAAACAGCTAGACAGACTCAAAGAATAAAAAGTTTGATAGGTCGTCCGCTAGAAGTGCTTCAATCGACAGAATTGAACATGGATTCAAAACGACGGCTTTAGCAAAATTAAACAAAAACAAAGGATCAACGCAGGGAACCTATTCTATGAATGAACGAGGAACGAAAGGAACTTGTTTGATGGATCAAATTAGCCTTTTATCTAGGGCTTGTAAGTTGTAAGTTGTAACCATAACCGTAACCAATAACCGTGACCGCCATGACCAAATCAAAAAAGCAGTGATGACAAGCCGAAGCCGATGAACGGCTTAGCAGAAGAAGAAGCCGATTTTGATCGGCTTTTAAGCCAGTCGATAGCCAGCAGCTGATAAGGCATTAAGCCGATCACTACTCACTACCTAGTCGATCGTAATTGTAGGAACGGCTTACAGAAGAAGTAGAAGAAGCCAAAAGCATAACAGCCAACGATTTTTTTCCCTTTTGTGTTTAAATAATGGCAATGGTGTAGCCTGAGGCGTGAGGAGAGAAGAGAGAAGCGAGCATGCGAGAACCGAGAAGCGGAGGGCTACAGAGTTTTCCAATTATTGTGCCGTAAGCTTGTAACATCAAAACCCAAATCCAAACACAACAAACTCCTCTTACTTTGGTTACAAACATGAAATGTATTCTATTGAATTTCTCCGACTTTAGTAACTGAGAATTCATAAAATATCCAGTCAATTTTAGTTTAATCAATTGATCAATGACGTATGATGCGAAAGGTTCACATTTTAGAACTCTACAGTTCATTCTATACTGAATTGACATATAACTCGAAAATTAAGCAGCTGATAGCCGATCACAAACGGCTTCAAGCGCTTTAAGCAGCTGGAAGATTTGGAAAAAGCCGTTCGCAAGCCGATCGAAGTTGGGCCAACGGCTGCAAGCCGAAGCCAAAGTTTAAGCCGATGACGATCGGCTTGTCATCACTGCAAAAAAGTTCATCTTGGTAACCATAACCCTTCAAACATAGAGATACATGGAATGCGTGTATCTCGTTTTGGTTCACGCTCACATGTATCTTGGCTTCTTACTTTGGCTTGTTGTTGTTGCTGTGTTAAAGTAATGGGAAGAAAATAGTGAGCCGAAGCAAAATGAGGAGCCAAGTACATTACACGCATTCCATGTATCTCTATGTTCAAAGCCATAACCGTGATAACCGCATTGATCATGGATTCCATTTTTGACCATGACCGGTGGTTCTGAAACGGTTATAAGGGTTATGACGGTTATAACCGATTTAATTTAAGCGTTTATTGGTCAAAATACCATGTTACCGTAACCGCCATGACCATATGGAAAAATTTGATATTGACTGTAACAGTGATAACCATTTAAGAGAAATATTATTCATAACCATAACCGTGATGACCGAAACGGCAAAATTTCAGTCCTATAACTGTAACCGCAATAACCGCATTTGTTGATTTGGTTACAAGCCCTACCTACTTAATTTATCATTTAAAGCTTGGATGTAACTGTAAGTATATTTTTTCTCTAGCCCATTTCAGTCACAGGGATGGAAAGCAAATCGTCATTGGCTTAAACCATGGCCGTCTCAAAGGAAGGCCGGAACATGCACAGAACGGCAATTTGTTGTGAGAGTAGGCCGACTTTTACAATGTGCTCTTATGGGGAAAAAGTGGTTTTTTGAGAAACAGTGACTACATGTTGAATTTTGTGAAAAATCGAAGAGAACAAAAATTGTAGGCCATTAAATTCTTTATATCGGAAAATGAGTTAAACTCAATTTGCACAATTTTGCATTAGTTTATATGTAAACGGTTGGCCTACTTAGCTGCTGCCAGATCTGCATCATGTTCCGGCCTTCCTTTAAGACGGCCATGCTTAAACTTAGCTTTGGGCTGATAACATGTTTTTCAAAATTTTTGATTATCTTAGCTTAAGCTTTTCCAAAGGTGAAAGCAATCAGCTATAAGCCGCAAAGCGATTAGATTAGAGCTTCGTTTGCGGCCCAAAATGTGTCAAAATTTTTCGAGAACGAAAGAGTATTCGACCAAAAATCAAGATTGACAAGCAAAAAAAAGAAAAAAAAACCTCATATCTAAACAATTCAACCAAAATTTTGGAATATCAAAAACAGCTTATCAGCAATGGCTTTGAGCTTAATAGAAACCCATTGACTGGATGATGGACTGGCTTAACAGCCAAATAAAATGCCGCTTCCGCTGCTACTTCAGTTCAGATTGACTTGAACTTACCATCCCTGAATTTTCAGAGTATTGCAGCCAGCCAAAAGTTGAAAGCTAAATTCAGCCGAATTCTTACTGATAAGAGCGAAACTGAAAGCCAGCTTTATTGAAACCTTCCTAAACCAAAAGCCAGACTAAGCCGAATTATTTTTTCAGCTTTTTTTGGCTTTTCCAATTTTTTGCAAAATACAAAACAACAACAAAAAAGGCTTCTTCAAATTTTTAAATTCTAATTATTTCTAAATCCCTGTATTGAAGGGCTATGAATCACAAATTCCGACTTGAAGAAAAATATCTTCTTTGATCATGTACACTCATTTCTGCAAACATGTGGATTCGATTTGTGATACTGATAATACATGAATAATTATTTTCTGTGCGGCAGCTACTCCGTAGATTGCACTGGAGCAAGAAAAAACCATGATCCGTGCGGATCAATGCGAATGATTTGGATCAAATCAGTTATAAACAAAAAATTGATCCGGATCAATCACGGATCATAAAGCGCGGGAAAAAATGATCTGAATACGGATCACGGATTCCCAATTTTTGATTCGTGATCCGTGATTTGCAATCCGCGATCCGATCCGTGCCCAGCCCTGCTGCTCAATAGGATCCTCACGGAGAAAACTTGAGAAAATTTAATAATAATCTTTAAATCTAGGAAAATTAGACTCAATGGTGTTTGTCAAAAATGAATAGGCTAACGATGAAACTTGATATGATTATCAGTTACTGTGTTCTATAATGAACCTCTGGTGGAAAGGAAAAATGTCCTAATATTAAAATTTTTTTGCTGCGGAACAACTTTCCAAAAAGTGACCCCAGACTGAAGATCGCCAAGTAAAAAAAAAGACCATGAAAAGAAAGAAGACAGTGACCAACCACAAATATTTTTCATTAAAAAGAATTTTTTTATTTATGTTAAGGAGCTGTTTGACTATTTAATCGGGCCATTAGCTGGTAATGATAATTATTCGATTCACTAACGCCTTTATTTTAATTAAATTGTACATATTTCGGATGTACATTAATGTTAATATCCCTTGAGAGGCGAGTGATAGGCCTAAAATTACTATTATTATTTTTTAAGCTCACAGAGTGACTAATTTATGTATATGAAAATGAGAATATAGAATCGAAATAATAGTTGAATGATTAAAAAATAAATAATCAAATTAGTAAAATATAATAATAAATCAAGAGATTCTATGAATTTTTTTTTTTTTTTCTTAGTAGAAAATTTATTTATCATTTTTTGTTTATCATTATTCATGTATTCATCATTATACTTCTTACTTTTTTTTATAGTTTTGATTTTTCTCAGTTTTAATTCATATTATTCCGATTAATAATAAGAAACTTCTCATCTCATTATTATATTATTTTTCAATTTCATTTCATTTTTATTCATTTTATTTATTTTGTTCAAGTATTCATTTATATTCACGAATGCGTTTATTTTTTTAAATTTCTCTATTTCATTTTTTTTTCCATCTTATTCTCTTTTATGTTGGTATTAGATTGTTATTTTGAAGGAATAATAATAATAGCCTAATCTCCGCATCACTTACTCAACGGTTTGTATTGAGCACCGACCGAGAGAATTAAGATTTTAAAAAAAATGTAGGCATTATTTAAATCAATAAAGTTTTTATTCACATATTGAAAATGAAAGTGTTTTTTTATTATATTTTCATGGGGTGAAAAAGCTTTTCCTACAAATCTACAAAATATTATCATTATTATTATCATTGTAATTATCTGTTACCAGTTGAGAACTACACCTATTCTCACTCACCAGAAAATGACAAGATCCACAACAGCAGAATAAACTTTTGAATTACTTTCTTGACATAATCTATTTATTTCGCTGAGGAAAGATATGATTTTTTAGGTCGGAAATAAATTCTAACAAAATTATATTTTTTCCTGATTAAAGAAGCATTCCATATTCATAAAGTTATTCATCTAATGTTGTGTACCGGGTTAATGGATTCCAACTCACAACTGCGAATGTACCACGATGCGATGAATTCAATAGTAACAAAAAATAATATGGAATTTCCGGCGTACAGTTTGTTTTCGCCGTCGTTCCGATATGGAACTGGAAGCGAAGTAATGAAACGTTTATGTACTCTGCGGGCCCAATCGAGTCATCACCTATTAGACCTAGACAACGTAAGTGCGAAAACGGGAAAATTTGTAATACAGACGTATTTTGAAAGTTGATAATGGCAGCAATTATTTATAGTTTTTGGGACGTACGAATAGGTCTACGCCCTTTGAAGGGTAAAAAACAGGGGTAGCCACCCTCCAAACAAGCTTATCGATTAACTGTAACTCCTCCGCATAGCCCGTCTCGCACACGAGAAGACGATACGCGGCCGCTTCACAACCCATAGTTATTTCCAACTTCTTCGTGCCGAGGTTCGTTTCGCCAGAAAAATCATCTTCCGGCTTTTCTTTCCTTTCATTTCTGTCCTAGATGACGGCTCTGCGAGTCCACCTGTTCACGTTGGAATAATTTTTTTTCTTCGCGATTTTCCATCTCCCTTTGGTCAATCGAATAGTTGATGCGTACGCATAAGCGGGCACGTAAAACAAAATTTTTAAGGTAAGTAAAAGGTTTTAATCGATACAATATACACGCTTATTTATACCGCGCGCGTTATCGAGTTTATTCGGTTCGAATTTTATCGACAAATTTTTACGTGCGGCGCAGCTGAACAGCTGACGAGACCGAGATCAATTATTGTAAAATTTCGACTCAGTTTCTGAAGTCAAAAGGTGGATTTTAAGAAAATGTATAGCGAGCATTTTTTTTTTTTATCGGGATACCGGACGAACGTGAGTATCGATATTTTCTTTTAATCTAGGTAATCGAAAATTCCTCGCCGAACATGATATGTATAGACTGTAGTTTTTGCGAGGAAAATTTCCATCGAACACGTAAAAAATTATAATCTTTTGTAGTCATGCGATTTATCGCATTATAATCGCGAATGATAGAAACATAACGAAGAACGATTTTTCGTCGAACGAATTCCTATGCGAACGCAAAAATAAAGATTGGTCTTCACTCGCTCGTAAAGTAGGGAGAGAAAATATTTTTCGTGATTTTCTTTTGATAACAAAAACTTGCACCCTTTACATATGTTCTACTGGTGCAACTTAATTTGCATACGTATTGATTTTTCTCTCTCTTGGTATGGCTAGAATATTTCTGAAACATACGAGATCTGCTTTCACCGCATGTGACGTACAGTTAGTTTTTCTTTCTCGGGGGAAGGGTTGAAATATCGTCTGAGGAATTTGTAGAAAAATTTACATCCTAACGCGAGGCCTAACGCGAGGTTGAATTGTGTGCAATTTGAAGGAGTTTTTAGATAGATGGTTTTCGAACATGAAGAATGCTGAAAATATTTTTAACGCCTATCGATGAAGGGGAAAGTGAAGAAAATCTTCACACTCGCGTCACGACTGAGAATACCTCACTATTTTTAACAGTCGATACTTAAAATCATCTTTTTCATTGCGTCGTCATACTGATACTGTCACTTGGTAAACTGCATATTATACCTTCTCAAAGTTGCACCCACGTAGGCCTATGGAGAGTTGTACGTAGCGAAACTTTTAGCCTTGTGTAAATTGCATTCTCGATGATTTGCTTAGAAATTTTCGTGCGGGTAGCGTGAGAAGAGCATCTGTTTTCTTGGCATTATGCCAGCACCAAATAGGGACTTGAACTCGCATGTAGATAAGCGTATCACAGTCTTAGAAAATGGTAGCTATGTCTTTGGTTTTTATCGTATACTTATCTTCCTCTGCTCAGTCGGTCACCGCAGACTGTACGTAAAGGCCACTACGTTATTCCTCCAACTCGCGCCTTCGCCTTCCCACCACTTACCCTTTCTCCTTCAACCTTCGAGTCCATTACCCAATAGGGTTACTCAATTAGGGGAATCATCACTACAAACTAGCTTGAGGTAGATCAAGCAACCAACTTAGCTCAGGTTGAATTCTTAAATGCTTTATTTAGTGTCAGGAGGAGATACTGATGTGGTTTTCAGAACATATGGTTGACAGTGGAGTCGTGCCTCAGATTCAAGGTTCCGCCCGTCGCGTCGTTTATACCTTCTATGTGCCCTCATATGGCTCACCAGTCCAATCTGTGATCCAACTGATCTCCGCAGGCAGGGAAGATGACTGGTATGACCACTGTGAACACTTGGTTACTGATTGATCTCCACGCTGTTCAATTCTTACTGAGTGTCTACCAGTCACGGTTTACCTTATGGCGTTCTATCTCTGTACGATTTAGTCTGTCCTCCTTCAGTCCTCCGGCTCTGATCTAGCTCGCTGAGTAGGAGGACCTGCTTAGGTAGCCTGGTATCATCCGCACTAACTATTGAAGTTGGTTCCTGGCCACCGTTTGTTTGATTGGCTTACATTTTGCACTCCCGGAATGTAGTCCCGTCATTTATTCCACAGCATATATTCCAAGTTGGTAGGTGAATGCGTTTAAAAGTTGTGGAATATTATACTGATGTACGAACATACATCACAGTATAGGTACAGAGAAAAGTATTCTATTTATATTGCAGAAGATTTCCGCACTTACATTAACGTTGAGAAAATAGAAAGGAGCACCTCTAACGTGTTACAAATTGAACCGGTAGCGTCCCAATCCGGTTCTCGTGAACACAGGATGAGCACAGGATGTCAGCGTAGGAGAGAAATACAGTCGACAGTTGCGTGCAGGTACTTTTTTTCAATGAATTGAATCGCATCGCGTCAAGTGATGCGTACAGCGAGGACACAATTTTTAATAAGAACTTTCTTTGTATGGGAGCTAAAATTCTCATTTATAACTTAAATTTGATTCCTGAGTGACTTAAATATGTGGCGAAAATTTCAAGTCGATAGGTAAAGCGGTTCTCGAGTTATAAAAAGACAGACAAACTTTCTGCTTTATATATTAGATGTAGCACCTCCTGAGGAACCCGTTGGCTCTTCCTGGTGGTACCAGTAGTTTCAGAATGAGGTGGAGGTTTCCCTTTGTGAGTCCTGTTAACTTCTCTCTCTTGAATATAACTCAAGCTCTAGTTACACGAGTAAGTGGGAAAAGAATGACACGAGAAGCTTTCGAGTAATCTAAAGGCTTTGTAGTCCATCTTCTAGTTAGTACCTATTTGCTCATGTAAATGGTTTTCAACTTAGTTTCACACTGTATTTTACTCATTTTTAATGCATTTACGACGGTCTTTTAAATCTGAGTGGACCGCAAACTCCAGGACAGAGGAATCGGAAGTCTGCATAACTTGGCCAGACTCAAAGGACATGAAAGTGTTTGAACCGGATCTATCACGGAACTGTAAAGTGATCCAGGGGCACTCAACTGAGAAAGCTTGAAGAATAGTAGAACAGAGCCGAGTCCTTCAATCAAGTGTAGAGACTGTAGAGCAGCTTGACAAGTTATAATTGCAGCATAGACGAATCAGCGGATAAAAGACACTGGAAAAGTTGTATTTATGCTGAAGCGAAGAATGCTGGATGACAAAGATTCCAATACAGAAAGTAAAAATTGCGGTCTACAAGGCAGTTATACATCAAGTCATTACAACGGTTTCACCAAAGTTAGCTGAGAAAATAATTGTTTTTGAAGAAGTTTTTTTTTTTATTCGAGTAAAGCTTTCAAATGAATTCCGACGGTTCGGCTCCCTCAGGATGGAAAAGAAATGGACGAAAAACTTGGGGAAAAAACGAGTACTATCAACGTGGTAAAACTATTACTAGTCCCGTGTGTAAGAGAGAGAGAGAGAGAACAGAAAATTCAAGTGAATCCACAGTCTCTTTTTGAATGTTTTTGGTCAAAATGAAGTATTGTCAAAGTACTGAATTTTTGAAAGATGTAGAGAACTAGCAAAGCAGCTCCTTGAAACACAAGTAACCTTTAAAATCTAAATAGCTACAAAACACAGATATCTACTCAACACGCGGCTGGCGGTCAGGTGCGTCGAAGGCGCGCCGCCAACCGCTAGTCTCAGTATAAACTGAAGACAAGTTCCTCAGGAAAAGTAACGAACAGGTAGAGGATCCTCGAGAAGCAGAGATACTGGAAAATTGATTGATAGTATAGATGGTATTTTTACGTTTGAGAATGGCGGCTAGATGCTAGTTGAAGACTGTGGTATAGGCGCAGAACTGCCACTTGCGAAAGTCGTAGCAGCCGAACAAGAAAGAGCTTCCCAAAATCAAGAGGTCGATTCGGCGCGACTGCCGGTTACTTTAAGATTAAATCAAATACTTATTATACATTGAAATTCAATCCTCGCGTTAGAATCGACAAAAAAAAAAGAAGAAAAACGCTACCCTATACTTTCAACTATAGCGATAAAACCGTTCCTAATGCCGATATCTCTTGAACTAATGTAAAATCGCTATATCATCACGTTCATCTCTGGATACACTCAGTTATTAGGAATCTTACAATTGAATTTATTTGAGAAAAACTTTGGGGTGAATCGTTGGACAGTAAAGAGAAAAAATTGAGACTACATGGAAAAGGATAAGCCTCATCTCATAGTATTAGTGGGAATGTCCAGTTGTTTGGATGAAAATTAAAGATATGTTTGAATCATCTGAACAAATACGATCTCATGATCCCCGATATGGAGTTGAAGACCCTAAAACTTTCTGGTTTCCTCCAAAACCCAGAGTAATATTTTTCCAAGCCATTGACTTCTCTATGGCCCAAGTCTCTTCTTCCTCATATAAGAGGACATAACTGATGATATTCAACTCGGGTTAGAACTTGAAAGTAGATTGAGACTATTTTTAAAAGTCTATCTGAGGACGTCACAAATTATCCATCCTATGACGTCATCATATTATTTGTTACTTCTATTACAATATGTGTAAGTGAATGAATTTTTGGAATCAGTTTCCTACAGACGAGGGATTTAGAACTTAACTCGACTCCTACAGCGAGAAGAGAATTGGCGCCAAGCAGGATGGAAAAAATTACAGTATATTTCTCAGGGAAATTGTAACGTCGAGCTTAGAGAAACTCCGAGCTACAAGCTTCATTACCGAGGAAGCTAAAAGTGGTTTTCACGTCATTAGACTAAGTTTTTGGATCCCGAAGCTTGATGTTAACAATGACCTTGACCTAATTTAGAGACATACAAAAATTACAAGCTAAAGTTGGGCTCGACATCAGGAAAAGACGTCATAAGAGGATTATTCTGGTATGAATCCTCACGGAGGAAGAACCGACAAATACCAGGGTGTGACTTCAAGACAAGTTTGAGCAGGATGTCATGTCATCGGGGACTAGGGTGTGATATTATTACTTGGATTTGGAAAAATATAAATTGAGGAGTGGTGAGTGGAAGATGTTTTTTTTTTTATCATAGTAGATCGGGAGGGGGGGGGGAAGGGAGTGAAATAAGAATTTGTCTGGCCAAAATTTTCAACCCTCTGATAAAATTTGGAGTAAGTTTAACCATGATTTTTTAGTTGAGTTCTATGACCTCATACACTATACTAGCATACAGAGCAAACGAGCCTCGTACTATGGAAACCATGTAAGGTCCTGCATTACTACACAACTAGGGAAGACTCTTAAAGCAGGAGTCTTACATGGGCATATGCTTGGCTAAGACTCTGCAGACTGAGGCCAAATATGTGCACAGAGTAGACACGAGTAACATAAAATAACTCAGTTAGCTTAATCCTCGCTGTAGTATACTTTAGACCAGAGAGTGGATTCCATTCGATTACGTCTTAAAGAAGATAATTTGAGACGTCCCACTTTTGAGGTAGCCTCGACCTACTTTTAAGGCTCGAGGAAATATCAAATTCTGACCCAAGCTACCTACGCCTATGAGGAAAGAGATTTAGAGCGTGAATTAGAGGAGTCTTTCTCGTCATCAGAATTCATGATCTTCGACGTAGAGCTGGAGGCTGCTTTCTTCCAGGACCTGGGTGACACAGAGGTAGAGGTCTTTCAAGAATCTCAACTGAGGAACTGAGAGGGAGTTAATTACAGGAAGGAGAGTTAGCAGGAAAAAACGAGCGCTCAGATGAAGAGAGAACTAATTGAAAGCAGACAATTGGAAGCAGCGGAGATTGAGGATTTTCCTTCGCCATTACGAAAGGCACTATCATGCTCGTGAGTTTGTTTCATTGTAGCTCCGTTGATGCTGTATATAAGTATGTCCGGACGTTAGCAATTCAATAATATTTTGAATGATACAGATTGCACATTTTAAGGGCTACATTAGTACCGTCATGTTTAAGGGAGGTACTCCAATATATGAAGCTATCCTGCTGTAAAGTGAAACGCGAATACCATACG
This sequence comes from Aspidiotus destructor, assembly GCA_035079395.1. Classification (NCBI taxonomy): domain Eukaryota; kingdom Metazoa; phylum Arthropoda; class Insecta; order Hemiptera; family Diaspididae; genus Aspidiotus; species Aspidiotus destructor. Next base: position 28,148,339 of record JAVHKZ010000001.1, on the reverse strand, counting down.
AAAATAGTAAGATGGCGGCAAATGACGAGCAGTAGAAAATACTTTTGCATCATTCGAGAACAATTGTTTCGTCGGACAGGATAACAATTATGATGGAGCCGTAGCGCCACTGCGAACAAAAAGATACTCAACCCCGGCTGTTTTTCTCGCAAAATTATTTCTCCTAAATTACCGAATGCATATTTCCAGAATTATCACGTTCGTTATTCCACAAGTCCGCGAACACCCACGCACATTTAAATTTCCACAATATCGATCCAACAGTCTCGTGATAATATAGACCTAAGCGTTACAAATTCTGATCTACACACCATTCATCATGTGCTGCGGGACCGCGAATAATACCTTCCTCCGAGAGCACTTTTTAATTTCGAAAATACACCGCGAGTACACAGAAACTGTAATGTAAATACGAAAACCTTTTTTTATAGGAAGAAAAATCTATAAATTTTTATTCACGTAAATGCGAGTTTTAATTAATCTAATTACTTTGTTCCACGACAACAGAGAATCCACAAAAAAATGTTGGTTTGTTGGTTGTTAAACAAAGAAAGGAAAAAAAAAATAAAAGGAGAAAACAGGCAATTTGATGGGAGTAGCCTTTCACGGGTATAATTAAATTAGTATAGCGAGTCTGGTGGCTATGTGTCTCGTAGTATCTACGTAACGAGGTTAGCAAAAGACGAAAAAAATATTTTTTCAACCCATCGTCCACTCTTGGAAAATCTAGTTATTGCTAAGAGAGTTTTAATAAATCTGTCAGTAAAAATTGCCGTATTTAATTAATTCGTTATCTTTTTATGTATGACGTTTCAGGTTTCCTTGTTTCGGCATAAAGTCGACGACGGAGATAATAATGAACATGGGAATTTCGCAGAAAGATCATACGCCCTTACCTTATTGCGAGTTTGAACTTCGTAAGCATGTCGACCGACTGTTCATAGTGAGTTTTTGGAAATATGTCTTCAAATTATCCTCTGATTAGTGCATTCATCTAATTCAATTGTAAGAAACAAAATATTAGCGTACTTAATCATGGCTCATAACTCTATTTTATATAGAATGGTAAAAAGAAGATGGTGATGACTTCGAGACTGGAAAAAAGTCTACTTCCAAGCTATATAATATTTACACAACTAGGCGAGCCGGGAGCTGTGATACTTAATACGAGAAGCGGGACTGCAATATGAGAAGGGATACTGGAAAAAGGTTCTATTAAGGAAAAGTAATACTTGGAAAAAATTTGAGCTTTGAAACTTATAGACGAGAGGGGGGTTCAAAGAACTTTTGATTCCTCAGTTCCTCTAGTGGATGTCTTCTGGGTAACGCCAAAGGATTTACAAAATTTTTGCCCCTTCATGCTGCTAAAATATCACCTGCGTCGAAATGTCCGTGAACCTGCCTACAATAATATAACTTCAACTTCCTCAAAGGATCGATCCCAATCGTTTATCAGAATCGAATTTGATAACGAAAATTTAAACTGGAAAATTTCTCATTAAGTTGGTCATCTACACGCCTTTATTTACTTGTGTCGTATGTGCAGAGCCGCACGTCTTCCATAGAGAAGTCGCTGCGTTTGTTTCCTCCAGTTCTGGAATCGACCCTTCCGGGTATAACTTCCATGTTGGATGAATCTCCTCAGTGAAACCTCTCTTCTTGGCAACCGATAAGCTGTTGTGTCTCCAGGCATGCAAATCTTAGCCCACACACCAGATATGACTTAGAACTGAGCCGCTGTTGAAGGCTCTCTTCTTCTCCTCTCTTCAAGTCCCTATACTTCCTCTTCTTCAGCTGCAGAGTCTCGTCTGTGGGCGGATGGTACACAGGTTTTCTTAGCGTGGTTTTTGCATTTACCTATTCTCTTCTTCTTCATGACTGTAACTACAAACGCGGTCGCCTAATTCCATACTTCTTCAAAACGAAGCATGGTGGCTACCAGGCTACTCGGAGCAAGCTTTTTATCGACCCCAATGTCTTGAAGAGACCTGCTAACTTTGCCCTGCTCACACTTCCACGCCTCACACTCAAATGAGGTGTGCTGAAACGTTAAGTGTCTGTACCTATTTCTGACTTCATTAATAGCTTATCATCCCTTCCTTGATCGCAATACAAACGCGTTGTCTGCTCAACTTTTTCCAATTTCTATGAAAGTACACCAGAGTCAGGCAAAAGCTCGGTTCATCCACTCATCAAGATTGCGTATTAACCTCGCGGTCGTCCAGAGGAACTCTTGCTTGACACGTAAAACCTTTCGATCTCTTTTGCTTTGGTACCACCTTTCTCTCGTCAGCGAAGAACTCAACTGACCGTAAAATGCAAAAAGCCTCTGTCAATACGGTGCAGTAGGCACTAACAGGCCTTAGCGCAACTCTTCATTGGATCTTTTCCATCATTTTCCTTCTGTAGGCTATATGCATATAGTCGGCCCGTATTATTGGGAAGGATCGACGAAGCGGTGCGCACCATAATCCTTCTTCTACCTTTTCGCGGCTCTCCTAAGTTTGTCTTTAGGCGGCTTAAGTATGTAACTACTCTGCCCACCTTTTCACTGCCCTTAGGAAATGGTGCCTGAAACTCAAGCTTTGAGTCAAGTCAGATGCCCAGATACTTCATCACCACCTTGCCGCTCCCCTGAATTAATATGACCTCGAGATTCGAAAAACAATTGAGGAGATAAAAATCTTGTGGCGGAGCCAAATAGAAAAAGATCATGTTTCATGTCTGCTGTCCTTTCGTAAGATTTTCACTCGTTCGTTTTCATTATTGACCTGGTTTGCTTTATAATTGGTTGAGAGGCTCACGTTTTAGGTCTGAGGGCCAGTTTTACCAGCGTTTGGTGTACCAGTTAGGGTATTTCAAGCCTTTTGATTTGGTAGAAACCTATTCTAGAGAATTTCAAGCTAGTAGCTTTAGAAGCGCTTGTTAGCTCTCTTCCTTGTTCTACTACGTGTCTAGTTTAGAATATTGTCAAACAATAGCTTTTAGGAGGCTTACTCGGCTCGTTCCTCCGATTCTTGGTCTAGTATAAGTCTACCTCAGAATATTTTAGTCCTATGACTTCAGAGGGGCACACTCGCTTGGTCCAGTATAAGTCTACTTTAGAATATTTTAAGCTAGTAATAACTTTAGAAGGTCTCAATCACTCCGCTCGTTAGCAGCCCGCTTCTTGGTCTTGTATAAGTCTACTTCAGAAAATTTTAGGCTAATTGCTTTAGAATAGCTTTCAGGCTCACTCACTCCGCTCGTTCTCCCCCCCCCCCTCCTTGGTCTAGTATTAGTCTAGTTTCGGACTAGTAAAATCCTATTATAATTTCTAGTTAAGACTGCTAAAATTCTAGTAAGCTTACACCTAATTTAAAGCCAGGTCCAGGAAAAGCCAGGTGCTCAGACCTACCACCTTCTTGGTCTAGTTTACTGTACATTTTGGCCTATAGAGAAGGCTAAACCTACTACAGTAACTAGAGGTCCAGTTCAATAGGGAATCCATAAAAGAAATACAATACATAGAATGCCTAAGCCTGCTCGTATAAATTGACTAGATCCGTTTGTACAGATTTCTGATGATTAGCCTACGCCCATAAGCTTAGTTGAAGATTAGTAAAATCCTGGGGGGAGGGTTCTTCTCCGTTCTATTATAGATCTAGTTTAGGGCTGGTAAAATCCTAGCATAAAGCTAGTATATAAACTGGGAAAGGTGAACTCTCGGGGTGAACTCGCAAATTTTTGAATCACCCACGGAGTATCGAGGGTGAAGGGGGACACTCGGAAAATTTCAGATTAGAAGTCAAGGCAGAGTAAAGACATGAATTACGTCAAAAATATTCGCGAATCTCATTTGACGATTTGCGTCCATACATCGTCAACTTTCTTTGGCTAGTTCAATCAATAACTCCAACTGTCCCAATCATTATAATCATTACTTGACTCATCACTCACTCGTTTTCTCTTTTCCTTCTTATGTAGCCCGTTCAGAGAGGATACGACGACGTACATACCGAAGAAATCGTGAATCAATACCATGGAGTACCTTATATACCATGACGATGGGTCGCACTTGCAAATCAAGTACGTAGATCATTTCGGTGCACCTTTAATGTTAAGCATGATTTCCTATCGCTATTCTTCGTACACCCCAGTTCCTTTTATATAAATATCGTATCGTTGTGTACTTCAACGTTGAAGAGTAATCGAGAACAAAAAACGTGTTTCACGAAAATAGGACTGAATTGACCCTAGCTCAGCAACGCTTCGGTCGGTACATCAGCTGATTTGTTTCTCAGCTTTAACGCCCTACATAAAATGTGGTCATCGCTGCACATTGCAGGCTATCGTTTGAACAGCAGAAAAAGGGAGGAAAAGACGAGGTCGAAATACTCGAGAGAGGCAACCCCAATCGGAAACGCTCGCAACTTGCTGGAGTAATTACGATATTTCGTCGACCGCAATTAACGTAACGATGCAACGACGTTGAATTGGAAACGTTGATACCCGCGGTGTTCAGTCGACTATGTGAGGTCTAGAGAAAGAGTGGAAAATATTTCAACAAATAAGTCAAATATAAATAGTAGACAAACACCGACTGTACATGGCTCTCACACGATGTGCGTGTCGAAAAGTTAGCCCGGTCTAATGAAATGATTGGAGAAAAACTACCGGTATCGACACCTCGACATTTTATTCATTATTATTATCCTTCTTCTGCGGACTGAATCTAGAGCAAAGTGATTTAGCACGGAAACCATTTAGGCAATTTATTATACACAAAAGCCTGTATATACTTTCCCGTCACTCGTGTTTTTCAATCTTCCTCCGCTTTGTGCGTGGGTATTGTAGTACCTATATAGGAATAACGAATTCCCATCAAAAACTCTCAAATTGGACGGGAATCTTTTGTTTCAGTTTTCTTTAGAAAGCGAATCGAGTCCGCATAAATTATGAAATAATCGCACCCAGCGAGCACGCACGCGCAACTGCAAGACGGGCCAAGCCTTTCATTCTATAATGAAAAACGACTTTATAGTGATCATATTTAATTAGGCTCCGATTGCGTTCCGCGAGGGATTGAAAATATTGCCCTTGTATATTAATTGAATTCGATATTTTGAAAGTACAGCGCATTAATTTTGAAAAATTACTCGTTTCTCGGCGCGAAACCTACTCGTCTAAAAAAGAATTAAGTACTCGAAAAAAAAAAAAAATGTTCGAGGCTTCGGTTTGTTCATTTCAGTTTTTTGGTGCGCGGTTCCTTCATTGAACTAAAATACAGATTCCTGCGTACAAGTGTTTTTATTAAGTCTCGATTTCACGTATTTGGTCGTATGCGTGATTAAAATTTTAGACAGCGGGTGCACTGTAAGACTAGAACAGAAAATGGACGAGTCAAAACTTGTCACTCAGTTTGCCGATTCCGCCATTATCAAGATCTTATAAGATGATTTCTTGACTCTATGAAAAATACTGTATCTATCTGTCTTTGGGCCTTTCTGGGTCTTGCCAGGTCTGGGCTCTGGAAGATGTCTACTCTATGATGTGATCAGACAAATTAAATCCTATGATCTAGTTTCTAGTATATTTGTGACAGCCGTTCCAAGATAAGGGCTATTAGCATCAAGTACCTGTCCCAGGGAAAAGGTAGCAGTGCTGCCTGATATTTTCAAAAATCCGTATCTGTCATTTTTCGTAAGACCTAAAAACAGATTTTGACAAACTTGGACCGATTTATCAATACCGATCAGGATAAAGGTATCTCTCATAGAGCCAACTGAGGTACTTTTCCCTTGATCGACTCGATGTTTACAGAAGAATGCAGTATCAGCCTATAACGACCTTTCCCTCGAGCGCAAGAAGTTTGTATTTCACGCAAAATCCTTACTTTCGAGGACCAAAATTCATAGATCTGACAGCACTGAAGGGTAGCAATTGAACTCAGTTTTCGCTCTTCTGGGAGATTGTCGTTTTGCTGCTAGTTGCCTTTATCTTGGATTAGGTCACAATTACTGGATATTAGGAGTAAGTTGAACTAATTGGTTGACAAGCTCTTTCGCTCAGCTCGTTCGCCCATTCACATTTTTGGCCTTTTTTAGTCTAGTATATAGGACTGTTTTCCTATGACATCACATATCGATACTCATTCGATAGTATTGCGATAGTATTGCGAAATATCGCAAACAGATTAGGTTTCTATCGAATAACTGTAGCAAAACTACCCAATGTTGCTCCAATTGACTTGTTGACTCCCATATGAATAACATTGGGAGCAAAGATTATTACATAAATAATTCAAAATTAGAAATAAATAAGAAATCAGAGATATGTATTTAAAATCTATTATGTTCTCAGCGTCTGTTCATCAACTTGCAATATTTAAGAAATTCCTTATTTTTAATTAGGAACACGTTGATCTTAGCTCACTGTGTTATTCTTATGAGAGTCAACATGCCAGCTGGAGCAAAGCTCTTAAGCAACTCAAGGCCTGCTAGCGTTCATTTGCTGATTGACGTCACAGAAAACTGGGCTATTATGGGCTGCCTTATTTAGGTGCCTCAAAGTAGGTCAAGGTCAAGCGTTACGCCTCGCAAAATAGCGTGACGCAAATTGCCGACTGACGACTCTCAGCCCAAAGACAAATAGGCCTACAAAACAAAATGAAACAATATTTACAATCGAAGTAGGTATTACTTTAAACTTTTTAAATTCAAAGTTGATGAATAATTTTATCCTCCATGTACAAATCCGATTCTTCGTCGATTGTACGGCCGTCCAGAGGTTGACTCTTTGTCTCTAATAAGTTTGCGGATTCTTGAATGAATGATTCAAAAACTTCAAAGGATTAGTTCCTGTTTCCCTGCTCCCTTTCTTAATGGATATTCTTGATTTCATCGACTTCCATAGAATGGACTTTGATCTTAAATTTACCGTACTGTCTTTTAAACTGCAAAAAGTTCTTCTTCCTTCATCGAAGACCATAAAATATAATAATTTAAAGAGAAACCCAGACGATTTTCTTGTGAGCGAATCCATTGCGCCATTGGTGGCAGGAATATTTGTAGCGTGAATCGAGAGAAATATTATTTGCCCCGGCTGGTCATTGAGTCGACTCCTTGCTATTGAAGATTAATGTCGACAGGAAATTGATGTCGGTAAAAATAGAGGTCAAAAAAAGTCGTTACTGGGTACTAGACTTTGATGTTGATTGAAAATCGACATCATTATTGCGTCGATTTGACCATTGTTGCACTGGTCATCAAGCATAACCGAGATTCTTAATGGTTCTCGTTGTATAACTATCGCTACACATTCTGTCTGCGAGTAGTGAAGTCACCAAACATACAGAACGCTTCTAGGAGATGTCTGTAGATCGCTCTCTAGATCGACGCCGATTTGAGGTCGATTTAAAGTGTCAACTGACGTGACAGAGCCGTCTATTTCAGATTGATGAACAAATTTGGAAAAGTTGACTTAATCTCGCTATCACCGACAATTTTATATTATTGAAATATCCTCACTAAAAAAAAATATAAGTAGAAATTTTGATCGCTTCACGATCCACAGTTTGGGAATCACTGTGTTACAAAACTACAAGTCGACCCAGCCAGAGGCGGATTTATCAGTTGAGCCACCGTAGGCGGACAGGAAACTGACGCCTTTAGTAAAAAATTTTTTGCTCGCTCCGCTAGCAATTTCTTTCTACCCCGCCAACAGCAAAAGAAAAAGAAAGAAGGAAAAATTTGCCACCCTAGGCGGCCGCCTACTCCACCTGCACGTAAATCCTCCAGCAGTCACTCGATTTCAGGGGTCGATGTCAAATCGATAGAACAATTTTGAAGAGTTGACTCGGAATTGACTTAAGATCGACATCGAGGAATACTGGTTTCATTATGCCGACGACATCCTGACGACCTATAGGGCTTTTCCAGTATTCCTAATTGCATACTTATTCTCCTACGTGTTATCAGTCTGGTAGTGTTTTTAACATTGCTCTTATGGCAGACCGCTCCTGAACAAAAATGAATATGCTATCCAGCAACTCCCATAAGAGCAATGTTAAAAACACTACCAGATTGATAACACGTAGGAGAATAGAGTATGCAATTTGGAATACTGGAAAAGCCCTATTGAGAAATTATTTCGTGCTTCTCATGAGATTTATTTGGCCTCTGAAACACCAGTCAGGCCATGTACAACTTTTGAAAATAGATTTTTGACTATCTTAGCGTTTATTTTCCTACAGTCCAGTTGTAGGAATGATGGAGAAACTTGATTACGGAGAAAGATAAGAAGTTATTACAGGAAACTAAGCTTCAGATTTGGGTTTTGCACTCGTTTTTATAGCCGATCTTTTCATTTACATGAGCTAAAAATAACTGCTATAGACAGCTGATGTCACCGCTTATCCCGTACAATTTCTATTTGTTGAGCTTGAAACCTCACGTTGAGTAACATCACGGATTTCTTCTTTCGAAGGATAGTCTTTCAATCCCCCCCCCCCTTCCAAAAAAAAGAGACTACCCGAGATAAAACCGAGCTCAAAAGCTTGAGCCTAATTCATGTCACTTTGTGTCGTCAACTTCGGTATTAGCCCACCTTCATTTTTTATGTAGTTCACCGATATTTGGTTATCAGTCGCCAGATTGAACTTATTTTATGCGTGGAGAAGTCTTCTGAAACGTCCGTTCTGGGTCTGTGTACCGACGAGGGCTGGGTCTTTGACCTTTGTCAGGGAATTGGAAAAATGTTGACCTCTGGTATCTAGGAACTTGGAAAAAAAAGAAGAAAGACAGAATAATATAAAGCGAAGGACTTGGATCGAGAACTAGGGTCGATTTTCGCGGTATGGAGGAGGTTTTATGTCAGGAAAATCAAGGCTGCACCAAAGTCAAGGCCAGACGAGTAGTATTTGGAAAATGTAGTGAGGCTAGGGCTTTGACCTACTTTAGAGACTTCAAAATATTTCTGGAAATCGATTATGGATATCTGAGGACTTAGAGAGGAAGAAGACAAGGAAAAGATGGGAGAGACGCAGAAGAGTTTTCATTTCTGAGATACGAGGGATGAGAAAGACATGAGCATACGGCGAGCAGTTTGGCGAAAGAAATGGAGGCAAAATTTCTCATCTCAGTGACTGGTTATGACGCCTTGATTCGAGCATGCGTGCCCAGTTTCGGGTCCGCATTGAGATTTGTTGGCGAAGCAGAGCTGGTGGATCGGAAATTCGATGGCGATAATTATTTGTAAGGAGTTGTCGGTATAATTATCGTATTGTGAGTTTTTGGAAATATTAGCTAGATCGAATCGGATATCAGAAGGAGGAGTTAAGGCTCGTTGTTGAAAAAAGAGCAAGAAGTAAGAGGTCTTCTTAATCAGTCTGACGAGCCGATGATATAAACATCAGTCTACTTCTAATCTGAGGGCCTACCACAAGCCTTATCAATACTATAAATGGCGATCCAGATACACCTTTATGTGAGTTTTTTTTTCTTTTTTTTTTTTTAGCTACTCGACTACTCTTTGGGTCATCAGCTTTGTTGGGCTGGACATTAGAATAGGTGTTGTACTGTTAGGTTATCCGTTTGACAGTAGTTGCAAGATGAAGGGAAGAGATTTAGCAAGATGTGAGAATGAGTTAGTCGAGTGTGGCCAATTCTGAGGCGGGAGATAATGATTCCTTAATGACGGGAATTTCTGTTTGAAGAGGACCAAGAGGTAGGTGAGGTTTTTATAGATCGGAGCTTGTTGTGCGGTAGGAGAGTCCAAAGATGACACCAGGCATTCAAAGTTAGGGAACGGTAATAGTTTTTTAGATCGTATAATGGGGAAGAATATGGATCTGTAATCTTTGGTTGGTGGGTTCCTTGGCTGCACGGTCAATCTCGTCATGTCCAGAGAGACCGATGTGGCCAGGGATCCAGATCAAAGTCATTGTTGTTTTGATGGAAGCAAGAGTCTTAAGAATAACGCGGATTCGTTGAGTTATAGGGTTTGTTGAATGGATATCCTGTATTGTTAAATGAGAAGAAAGAGAATCAGTTAGTAAGATGTAATTGTGTCTTGGGGATCGTTGCGTTAGTTATGAAAGGCAGTAGTGACAGTAAATAAGAAAGCTGAGTTGCCGAGTCGTTCAGCGATAATGGAGCCGCGGATTGAGAATGCATAAGCTGTTTTAGATAGAGATTTAGAGCCATCAGTGTAGCAGATTTCATGGCTTGGGCAGTGTGCGATAATTTCTTAGGTTAGTCTTCGATAGGAATGATTGCCCAATTTCGGGGTATTTGCGAGGTCGAGTCTGATAGGAGGGAGGGGGGGGGGGATTGCCACGAAGGCGCTGATGGTTTGATAGGAAGGAGAGGCGAGAGTTTAGGGAGGTATCGAAGATCGGATTTTAAAGAGGAGAGGAGAAAGTTACTGGGAGAAAGGATAGATGTATAGATTGGAAGGTCAGGAATTTGAGAAGACGAAGCGAGGAAGTTTGCAGTCAGTATGAGAGTGCGGAAATGTAACGGTGGTTTCGCTGCTTCTGCACAAAGGCTTAGATGGGGGGGAAGTTCGAAAAGCTCAGAGAGCCATGCGTAGGGTGGATTCTCGAATAGTATCGAGGAGTTTGATTTTGAACTCACTTCATTGGCTGTAGATTGTAGCACCGTAATCGAGTTGGGAGCGAATAAGACTTTGGTATGATTGGAGCAGGAGTTTGCGGTTACATCCTATCCGGGTGTTGGAGAGGTACTTGATGATATTGATGGCGTTTAGGCATTTAGCTTTGAGTCACTTTATGTGAGGCATCCAGGAGAGTTTTTGATCAAACCCAGGAATTTATAAGAGGAAAGAATGTTTATTGTCAAGCCTTGAAGAATTAGCGTGAAGTGGGGTTATAGGGCGTCGGTGTTTTCGAAAGGTGACAAGACCTGTTTTATCCGAAGAGAAACGAAGTCCACGATCAGAAGCCTAGAAACCGATATTGTCAAGCGTTTTTTGGAGGAGCCGTGCTGCTCTGTAAGGCTTTGAAGATAGGAGGAAGATGCTGTAGTCATCCGCAAAGAGGCACTAGGTGAATGGAAGAGAAACATATTGATTGATATCATTGATTGCTACTAGAAAGAGGGAGACACTTCAAACTTTCTTTGAGGAACGCCATTCTGGGTGGTTTGGAGAACGGGGAGTTAGTCTTCTATCCTGACGGTAATAAGTCAGTTGTTGAAGCAATTTTGGGTTTACATGAGTTAAAAATTCATGAATGTTAGCAAAAGCTCCAAACGATTCGCAGCATTGTTCTCAGCCTTCATACTTTTAGAACCATTTCAATAACTTATGATGCGAAAAATTTATCAAACATTCCGGCTTAGAATTTGTTTTTCTCTTTCATTCTACTTATTTATACGTCCTCTCTCCCATTGTAACTTCTGTACTGATCGACTACATTAACAACCTTCTATATGCTATTCAATTTCGCGAAATGAAACTTTTGATCACGAAATTACATGTAATTGAAATCGAATCTAGGTCATCAATTCACGTTTCAAACTTTCGAGGAATTCTTCATGAACTTTACAAGTCCGCATTCTTTTTACCAGTTTTTAAACTATTTCAAACTCTTCGAATGAATTATTTTGCAATACCCCGCCTCTTTGTAATTTCAACTTTTTAACAGTCGGGGTCAGTGACGGAACATTGTTCGAAAAAAATACGAAAAAGATGCTCGTCGAGGGATGCGCATTTATTCTCGATAATGTTCCGGTTTAAAAAAAAAAAAGGTGAGGTAGGAAAAAAGAAGAAGGTTTCTCACGATTCGTAAGAAAATTCTACAGAAAAGTTACACTTTCGCGGAATGCGTGCGAAGCGGTGGCTGCTGCAAGTCAGGAAACTGTGTTGTAAAGGGTGGAAGATTAGAAATTTCCAAACACCACAGCTACTAAACCCGGTTAATCAATATCGTGCCCTAGCTGTGCTCGCTGGCTGTTCTTGCTCCAGCATTCCAGGTTTTTCTTATTTTCTTCTCGTACATACGCTGTGTACCTTTTGGGCGAAAACGTGTTGTGTTCGCGAATTTCTAGTCGTCTAGAATCGACATTTTTTCTTTTTTTCGAGCGAGATCTCAAATTTTTAATTCGTTCGTAGTATTCGAATTATTTCGTACTTATCGAAAGAGTTTTTTTTTCGTTTGTCATGTAAATTTATGATAATAAATTGTTCGACGCCGTTCTGGTACTTCCTACAAGTACGAGAAACTAAATTTTAGCGAGTAATTAGATACATTGTGAGTATACCCACTATAGATGAGATTTTCCGTTCGTTTTTTCAGAACTGTCGATAGCTGTCGCGGTGCACTTGCGCGAATTCAGAATCCCGTTAAATGGTATAATTCGGCTAATTTGCTCGAAGAAGTGAGTACCGATAAAATATTCATTTTATTACACTCCGTTTAACGCGAGGATACTTCATACTTACGACAATTTTCAGTCGAACGAGTTTTCGTACCGTGCGAATGATGTCGATAAACTAATATTAGAAGCTACCCACTGCATCAACTTTCCTGAGCTATACGCGAGGTGAGTTCTTCGGAAGATCTGTTTTTAATTTGATGGTGGTACAGTATGACTGAAAATTTCTACAGCTCTATAACACCTTCGGCAGAATTCCTCTTTTCTACCCACAATAGAGAAACCCACACGTTAAGTGGCCCGCGCACGAGGACGCATGAAAAGAGTCTTTCGATGTGGAAGAGAGGACGTGGAATATATTTACAGAGTGCTTTAGCCCTTTAGGAGGCGACGTCGAGAAAAAAGTACAAAATAACGTAACGTGCTGCATGCGTTTGTCCTTTTGTGTTTAAAAGGTTACACAGATAGAGACACGCAAAATGAGACACAGATACCACACGCATTACATCTACACATTATGCCATTGTACGATGCTAAACGAGTTTTTCCGTTTTAAATGCACGCTTTTTTTTTGTATGCTGCTTTCTTTTTCAGTCGAGAACTCGAGGGAAAAAAAGCTATAACGACGAAGACGCGGAGGAAAGAGCGTTAAAAAAAGCACGATACCCTGTCATTTGCTGAACTGTGCTCACACCGAACGTCAGTCATGAATTATGTTCCATTCGCCATTTAATCAGCGTCGACGCTCGCTCTTCGCTATTTAACAGGTATATTTAAGGCAAATCGATTTTTTTTATCTACGAAAGTAGAACAGTTAACCCCCATTTTGAATATAAAAAAGAATTATTGCTTCTATACGCTACCCACGTCGTCGGTCTCTTACACCCTTGAAGTGAGTGACGTCTGTAGGAAGATCTGTTCAAGTAAAGAATCTTATAGAGTTCTGGGCACTTCTCAAACCGAAGAATGAGAAGAATGGCGAACGCACCAACACAAGAGCACTCCACTTGGTATAATCATAACTTACCCAGAGTATAGAATCTAAGAACGGTCAGTTTGCTCGATTCTACGTATTCAGATTCACTGTGCTCAAATCATTAAACGTGAGCGTTCGTGCTTAGAAAAATATTACCGTAGAGCACCTGTTTGGAATGACTAGAGTGAGTGTGTCAGACGAATCTGCGCTCCCAGTGATCAAGAGCAATCAAATTTGCTGAACAGGTCATCGTCACATTAGGCGTCACGAGTCTCTTTGTTCCCCTATGGTGAAACCATTCTGAAAAACCGGTAAAAGCGAATAAGTTTATGACTGGAGAGATCTCCCTCAATGAGCAATTATTGGCCACGAGCAATGTACAATGAGAAATCTAGTATTTGAGCAACCTACACAAAAGATTTTGTTTCGGTTGCCGAATCTAACCTCTTGTTCTGTTCTACGTTGCTGAAATCCCAAAGTCGCAGATAAGAATGATCGCTGGATGGCCCGTTGCTTAATGCTTATTTCCAACTTCTGGCTATCATAAGATACCTCTAAAACTGAAGCATTATTCATTCGCTCGACCAATTTTCTTCGAACTGTATGATGAGGTGCTACAGTAGCCATTTCTGAAAGATATCAGGTTGAAATGAGTCAGAGAATTTTTGAAGAGATTATGTTCTTCAGTAGATCTGATATACGTTAGGTAATCACTATTCAGTGCGATACGTGTTCGTATCCAAAAAAAGAATATTTCACGTTTAGACATCAGAACGATGACAGCAAAATCTGAAAGACTGGTATGAATTGAAGTTGACAAAATTTCAAGGTCTTTGGGGCATGTTTTGAGTCCCAAGGAGGTGATCTGTGGTCGTGAAAAGAAAATTTGCTCAAGCACTTGTCTCTCGAAAACTGATCTGAGGGAAGTACAAGAGAGCATCATCATGAGGTCAAAATTTCAGTATTGTGATTGAAGGCGTCCAAATGAATTGAAATACCAATTTTCACTTTTCTCTCATGTAATTTGCCACTCCCTTATAAAGAGATGTGCTTCACTCGTGAAAACAAGCATTAAAAACTTGGTGCTAGAAAAAATTTCTCACAGCTCGCGTTTTCAATGGATCTTTCTAATTTTTGAATACGTTTCTCAGAAAGGCTCAATTTGAGACGTTATGGAAGCCGAATTTTAAAATTTTCTTCCTTACACTTTTTAATTCTTTTCGAAATCATCTTTAAACTCGTCCATTTTCTGACGTAAAATTATTTTGGAGCAAAAATTCGGATTTCTGCTTCTATACTGTCTCAAGTTGAACCTTTCTGAATTATTCTCAAGTTTTTCGCATCTATAGGTGCTTCCTCGAGAAACTTCATGAGCCTGTCATGCCTGACCGTGTCAAAGGCCTTACAATAGTTAACATTTCTGAAAATCGGAAAAATTTGTCAAAAAATGGAGCTCTGAAAAAGTCTTGTGAAATCATACTTCAAATGAACTACCCACGTACACCTGACAAGCGTCGCGTAGTGACCGCTGGTATGCCGAACCTTGCAGGGTATTTGGAAATGATGTGTATGCAAATTATCATACACTATATTGGAGTTTCTGAACAAGTAAAGCACACCCTTAAAAGATACTCACAAAAGGGGAGGGCTGGGCTGGCTATTTTAAGGATTTTTCACCCATCTAGTTCTCGTAACAGCAGTTCTTATTGCTTCACAATAATTCTCCAAATTATCTGAAACGTATCGAAATTTTCGAAAAAAATATTAAAATAGGCCCACTCAAAATTGAAGGCTTTGTGACCCCCCCGCTCCCCAAGACAGATATTCGACCTCCACTACCCAAGTATCATAATGAAAATCCAATCCTCAACAATGTATCCGACCTAGAGACTAAAACTGACACATTTTTTTCAACGAACGGGAAATGAGCAAAATCAGGCTTCCCTTGCGCTTGGATAATTTTGAAAGTGATGGGATGTTAGAATTCAGGAGAGTCAAAATATACATGATCGACTCCAAGAACGCGAACTGTTTACCTCCATTTTATAATAGGGCAAGAACGACAAAAGTCCCTGCCTCTCCTATGGCGAATTTCTCAGGGCTCTTCACCTAGACAATTTTTCTAGGAATCATAATTCTTATCATTAATAGCAACTTTTCTTTTCCCGAAATTTTTCGATTCAGCCAAATTTTCGTTAGGCAAGTTTCCTTATCTACCTACGCAGATAAATTTTCATAACAGGAGCGAATTTATGAAATGATTTTGGGCGGGGAAATTTTTGCTGTTTGAAAAGTAAAAAAGAAAAGTTTGAAATGACCGGTTTTTCTCTTTCTTTATCTCTTGATTTATTATTGTTTTTTTGTATGGGATGAACTGTGCCATGAGACGTTTTTTGAATCTTTCGTCATCTGCCGTCCATCTGGGATGTCTTCGTTTCTGAGACCATCAGATTTGACGCGATTTCGAGTCTGAAGAAATTTAGCAATAAAGATGTCAAGAAGTCAGGACTTGGAAAAATGTCGGATCTTGAAATATTTTTCTTGGAAGACACTTTTTTTTTGAATAGCCGCGCCGCCACCTCCTCGAAAAATACGGTGTTCATTTTTCTCAAATGACCTCTTTCCCCATGAAATTTAGGGTTCAGTAAGGAAGTTGATCGAGGAGAGCAGAGAACCTGTTTCATAGGATTTATGCTTGGAAGAGATGACTGATCTGGTGGATAAAATGACGTCATCAGTATTTCACGTCGTCATGGGATTCCAACTTGAGGGCAGAGGGGGACCTGTAGAGCTCAAGAGTAAAAATTCTTTAGGATCTCCTTCTTGATGTAATTGAAATTATTCAAGTCATCCCCTTGATAGGTGGGGTTCGATCAAAGGATGACGATTCTCGCTTGAGCCAGGAGATTTTTTCGTCATGATTTTTTTTTCTGTCCTTATCTTGGTATAGCTTGCTGAAGAATTGCCCGCCACCCTTTTCCGTTCAATTTTGAAGTACACCTGATACTAATATAAAACTAGATGGTCGAAATTTCCTCATCTCCCTCCCCTCCCCGTCACAAATATAGCTAGAATGTTGAATCACACAAACGCGTTCGTTGAAGTTCATTTTCGTGTTACGGTACTCAATAATAGGATTTTTTTTGTGAATAAATTCAAAATCGCAGTGAAATAAAAGAAATTGAAAGAATTTCTTTATTTCAGATTACATTGACTTCACTCCGATTTTGAATTTATTCAAAAAAAAAAAAAAATCTAGAATGTTGAAATTCTATCAAACTACAAGTCGCACCAAGATTAAAGAGTCTACAGAGAAGAAGGAAAAGATGGGAAAAAAAATAAAAAACAGTAAAAGTTCTGCTCGAAGGGCGGCCGACAAAAATTTTCCAATAGTTTCTCATAAAACAGGTGTTCAAAAAGAGAGAAACTCATTTTTTCTCAAATGAAATACTGAGAGGGAAAAAGGTAAACAAATAGAGGAAGACTTTGAAGAGAAAAATTAAAAGGAGGAAAGACCAGTGAAGGAAATAAAAAAGGACATGAAAATCACCCCGATATTCATTGGCTAGCTCCCCAAAGAGCCTTAGATAACCGATAAGGAATGATGACGCCGTATCGGAGATGAAAGAGAATGATGTCACTTTGTTCATACTTAATTAAAAAGAACTCCTTCCAAATATCTCCTCCTATAAGAATGAGATTCGAGAAACGAAGTTCTTTCGACACCGTCCTATGATTATTTTATTCGAATTAAAAACTCCGGGCAGGAAATATATCCTTCAAGAATTGTAGATTCAAATATAAATCGGTATGATTCAAACTCTTGATTGACAAGAAGACTGAATTTTTTCAAGATAATATAATTTCTTAGGTATCAACTTTCACAAAATCTCGATAGAGAATTTGGGTAGATTTTCTACTTGAATTTTGATATTAACGAAATTTTGCCTTCCCGCACACCTACTCCTTTTGTTTCAAGGCAATGACTAAATTATTTTTATCGTGTTTTTATTTGACCAAGTCATCTCTGTCTTCTTCTTCCCCAGATTTTCCATTAGACAGTGATTTCAATCTTTAATAGTTATCTACTGGCTTAGACGTAGGAATTTCCTGGCTGTGACTTGTTATCGACTCGATTTTAATACTCTCACCGGAACATAATTCAATAATGCTTTTCCAGTATTCCATAGGTTTAGGAAATTCATTGATCTTTGGGTGTTTGCATAGGCCTACTTTTTTTTTTTTATCCTGGGAAATCAATGTTACCACCATATTGACAACACGTAAGAAAATAAGAAGTACATATTCAATCTGGAACATTGGAAATACCGCAACTATAGTGGATCTCCTTACCTCCGTTGTTCTCTTGATGATGCCTCATGAGAATATTTCGGGAGGATTTAGCGAGTATATTCAACCTGGTTATTGGAAATAACGACAGAATGCCGGATATTTACCCATGTGAACAAGTGAATGTTGATACTTTACTTCTCTAATAGAAGAGTGATATCAATTTCTGTCGTTTTTAACCCAATATTTCGACTAATGAATTTATTTCGTCTTTGAACTTGAAGCAGACGTAATTTTCAGCAAATATGCATGATTTTCTTAGTATTAATGAGAAATATTTTTGTGTTACGATTTTTAAGAGATTTGATTGTATTGATTTTCATTGCAATAAAAAGGAAGAAAAAAAAACACACGATGGAACAAGATTTAATCGA
This sequence comes from Aspidiotus destructor, assembly GCA_035079395.1. Classification (NCBI taxonomy): domain Eukaryota; kingdom Metazoa; phylum Arthropoda; class Insecta; order Hemiptera; family Diaspididae; genus Aspidiotus; species Aspidiotus destructor. The sequence continues at coordinate 28,130,262 of JAVHKZ010000001.1, read as the reverse complement.
AATGCCATCTATTTCTCCTCTCAAACTTTAAATTATTCACAAAATGTACCTACAACAGCCTCTTTTCCATCAAAATGAAAGTGAAATCTAAATGAGGATTTTATTTCATCAAAATCAATGCGTGATTCATTTCGAGTGTAACGATAGGTATTGCATTTGAATTTAAAAATGAAAATCAAATCATTCTTGTATATTTTGTAAGTTACCTACATGCCTTTGACCATTTACAATAGACTTTCTTTTTTGTTTTTCTATACTTTTACCAGTAACACCCGCGTATTATTTTTCTTGCAGATAACATCAATCAAGTCGCTAAAATGATTAAGACTCAACCAAATCGATTTCCAGAGAACGAGCGCTCAAATTCATTGGTAAACTGCTCTTAATGATAATTAATTAAAAATGCGTATTAATAAAGTACAATTTACAGTAGTTAGTCTCATTATTTCTTTATTTTTTGATTTTTTCGTTTTAAGTTTGTTTTGGTAGTTGTTTATCTGAAAAGTATGAGTAGCTATTTTGTATTTGAATAAAAAACAACGATAAAATAGCATACCATTGTCTCGAATCACTTGTACAAAATGCTTCGAACCGCCATCGAGCCAAAATTTCAAAAAAGGTCGCGTCGCTTACCTTACCGGGGAAGATAATTTCGAAGTTTTCGTCAAAATATCTTCTTTTGTGACAATATAGTATGCATTTTTTTTTTTTTTTTTTGTAGGAAGAATCAGCGACAGCTCTCAGTTTTTTCTTCTGCGTATTTGTTCGAATTTTGGCCTCGAAAATGAGTATAATGTGAAGCCTCGAAATATATATTTAACGGAAAATTCGTGAAAATTGATGCGATTGTGGTTAGGGTTAGAGTCTGACTTTGAAGAATTATTTATTCAGTGATTCCTTCAAAAACTTTGAAATTCAACGTCACAACAAGAATTCTAACATCTCAATCACGCTGTAATCGCTCAATTAATTCCAACCGAAGGCGCACAGTCTTCTCACGGGTGCTCTTCTAGTGGAAGGATCTTCTTCAAAATACTTATTTCGTTGGACTTTTTATATGGAGTAAATTTAATTCTTTCTTTTTTTCCGTGACATTGAGTATGTTCCGAGATAAATGCAGTTAAGCGTGAAATCTCTATACAAACTTGAGTGCAACACTGGCGATTTATGGCGGAAAAACTGTAATAATTATCAAGGTTGGCCATATTATTCGTTACAAACTTCTGAAAATCGTTCCATTTAATTCGATATTTGATTAAATTCAACAATTCAGTAAGAGAAAGTAGCCGACATGAATGATATTTGAGGTTCACTATCGTGCAAATTTTTCAAACGAACTAATATTCGCTCATACGAAAGATGCCTCTTTCTATATGTAGATTTGTATTCTGGGCTTAAACTTACATTTTCGGGAATAAAGAATCATTGGACTGATGAAAGAAGGGGGATAGAATACAAGCTTAGGAAAATATGAAAGTGTAGAAGATGGGTGTGGCGGGTTCTAAAATGGAAAAGTAAGTATGGCTTTTCCGTAACATATAAGTCAGGTTCAGAAAGCCGTACGAATCTGTTTCGTGGGTCGTTATTTAAGAAAAACGTCCGCCGTTCTTACTTCATAGAGGACGGGATCTCTGACCTACTATAAAAAATTGGAAAAGTTTTGATCAATGATTTATTTTTTATGTATTAGAAGCGGGAAACTGGGAAAAATTTCTACTTTGAGCTATACACCTGAGAGAGGGGAAGACCTGAAAAAATTCTATCCTTCAAGTTATATAATTATGACCTGTTTTGGAGAGAAGATTGCAAACGTTCAATTATCGATATCTAGAGATGGGTATTTTTCTGCATTCAGGGAAAGACCCTTATCTTCAGTTTGATATTTGAAGTTTACATTCCTTTCTTGGAATCAGATGACAAATTATAGGTCTATCAGGAGAGAGATAAGAAAAAGCTTCATCTTTGATTTGTTTATGAAGGAGGGGGGATTTGTTCGAACAATGAGTTGGGAAGGATTTGGAAAATTTTCGTTTCGAGTTACGAGTTTAAAAGAGAAGGAGGGACGGCTTGGCAGCATTTCAACCATCGAGCTGTGTGTATAAGTGAAAGGAATTTGAAGAAATTTAGATTTTCAAATTTCTACGTACGACCCGACGTGCAAAATAAGGTCAAAACAGAGAAAGTGTGTGACCAGAGCCGTCTCACCTATGACACTGTAAAGATGACTAGATTATGTTGGGTAGTCAGCCAATCAGAATGTAGGAGACGGAGGACACATTTTAGTGTCGATTTAGTAACTTGAGGTAACGCAGGGGGATTAAGCTGAGTCGCAGACGGTGTGGCTTGAGACACTTATGGATTACTCATGAGAAGTATTGCAGTCGCATCAAAGGATTATGGCTACTTTTTCGCAAACAAGCGATCACCTCGTATTTTTCTCAAAATTAATGAGTGTACGCTCCGAAGTCTACACTTGAAACAACTTTATTTTACTTTTCAAGGAAAAAATATTGTCTTCCTGAACCATCATAGTCAACAAACCAGAAACTCTGGGAAGAAACATAAAAATTTAGCGGTCGACACGCAAATTTTTATGTTTCTTTACAGTTTTTTCAAATTTGTTGACTTGGTCACTTCTTCTATTCAGATTCTATTGAATAACATGTCTCATTTGGCTAGCGAGGAAATAAATCTCGAAAAACATTGCTATGATGTCTCAGCTATACCCTTGTATCTTCTAGGTCTGAATTGTTGAATTTTACGAAATTTAAGGTAAAGTAATCACGGTGAACTTGAAACTGGTCTTCTTACATCAAATTCATTCACATTTCGATACAACGCGTTGGTAAAAGCGGACTTTTTGTGGCACTGGATATGGTTTCTTCAAACGAGTAGAACACGGCCAATCAAGTTTGAGAATGGTACTGGGCAGTCCTGTACTACGTGGACTTGTTATTCGAGGCGTTTTCGCGATTTCGTAGGCACCGGTAGTTGAGAACAAGGATAATTTCCTAGTATGTGCGCATACCACGTAGTCGAGAGCAGAATTGCAAACGGTCGGCTCTTCATGATTTCCTCGTGAGGTTTTTCGTAGCTTCCATGTTATCAAGGAGAAGGTTTCATGGATTTGAAATCATTGTTCCATAACTTCTTTCAACTTTTAATATATAGTTCTTGAAATAGGTAACGTTTTGAAATGGAAAGTTTGAAAACACATGAGTCGTTCTCTATGTAACAGATCTGCTACGGATCGAGTAAGTATGTAAATGAATTAGGCCTACGCTCTTTTTCATTTTTTCAGAGTCGAGGTTAGACTGAACATATTTTGACCTTACTTCAGGTACGGGCTATTCTATCTCAACACAGTACCCCTTGTCCATCTCTTACTAGGTATTCACCGCGTACATGGCTTAGGTCTAGTAACAAATTGAACAGCAGATCTGCCAGCGTCACGCACGTGTGGTGTAAAATTCGCACCTTTTGAAGAAAACGCTGTCTGATCTGCTCTTCAAAAAGTGATAATTTTACGTTACGCTGGCAGATCTGTTCAATTTCTTACTAGGGAAGAGATGGGTGGATTGTTAGAGCGTTTAGATAGGTATGTATATATAAATGTAAGGAAACATGACATATGGCAAACGTCGCTGGCTCTTTCATTTTTCCCGCCGTAAAATGTGCATAAGACGAGTAGGTACTCCATACTTGAATTGAAGCTCCGGTATCAAATCTGTTTTGAAGAAACCGACTAATGTGTTCTCAGACATTCCACTCCCTTCCATTTCGTCTGGTAATGGTCGACAGATTCAAAAACTATACCACGTAAAAATCTGAAGACTTTGTTGGACTTGTACGTCTGCTATCGATCCTTCTGGAAAATAACCGCCTTACTTCATTTGTGAATCTCGAATCCTTCGGATAGATCGATTTTCAAGGAGAGGCCGCGACCAGATAGCCAGTCTTCATCTACGTAGGTACGCATTGCTTGCTCGTTTGAGTATAGAGAATCTCTTTTTCGGTGACTTCGAGTTTCAACGGAAACGACTGACTCGACTAACCCAAAACAGAATAATTTGACAGTGGGCTAGCCTAAGATACAAAAAATTGAAATGTTTTCGACATTCAAGTATGGTTACGTGCCGGTCTCTCGGGGCCCTCGTATTAGAGCAGGAATCCCATGTTAACAATATCTGATATATCTTCTTTCGATAAAGACGAGTATACGGTTGAAAAATGATTACAGGCAAATTTGTTCATCGGCGGTAAAAGATGAAGGAAGTTTATCGAGTTGTTGATACAGAGTTATTGCGAATTCTGTTCGCGAGTATTTTTTCGGTGTTAAGAATGAAAATTGTCTAATTGCATGCACGTGGCAAGCTGTATCCATTGATATCTGTATTGTTTTCTTTTGAGAGGAGAAATTTGCGCTTCGATTGCTTTTCTTTTGACCTTGACCTAATTATAAGGACTTGAAAACATTTCAACATCAAATAAAAAAGGTCTTGAATAAATTCCGATTTCCAAAGTTGATGATATACAAAAAGGGAGGAGGGCATTGAGAAAAATTTGGATGATCGAGCTACATATGAATGAAGGGGAGGCTTTAGAAAAATTCCGTTTCTTCAGCGATGTATAAGAGAGGGTTCCTGGAAAATTTTCGATAGAAAGAGGGGATTGGGAATATTTCGGTCGCTTAGTCGAATTCACATTTCCGGAAAGACCCCTCGATAAAACAGGTTCCCTGTTAAAAAGGTACTTGGCTTTAGATGCCCCGTAAACAGAAAATTTGGCCTTTCCAACTGGAGAAGTGGACTTCATGGATTTTCATCAGGTTTTGATCAAAGGTTCCAAAAAATGTATCGAAAAGTTGTTCAAGGTATGTGAACACTTCAAACAGGCCCGTAGACTTAAAAATTGACCAGTAGTATCTTGGGATGCTTGTACGAATTTTTGTGTAAACAATACTCGAAAAATTTTGTATAATTTTTTAGAAGCCTAAATTGATTCGAAGAACTCCAAAGGAGCCGAAAATTTGAACTGGAAAGGCGGCCATTTTTTGGCTTTAGAGCTTACTGCTGAACAAAATTGTCTGTGGGAGCACTCAAATAAGGAGCTAAGAGAAAGTAAAAGAGATACGAGAATGTTGAACGGGAAGCTCACCTACTTACCGTTCTTCGCTACGTGACTCGTTGGTTTCAAAACATTTCGACACTTCACGATTCAATGAGTTTTGAATTGTAGTTGTTTCAATTTTTGCCATTGATTGGAGATTCAGTTTGATGTTTGTATCTTGAAATCAGGAGATAGCAAAATTTTCTCTGCAGAGCGATATTTTGTTGCTTGCTTTTACTATACCTACATACTTTTGTATCTTTATCGGTTTAGTTTCATTTCATTTCTTTATTAAACCAATGAGACCCGCAATTACACTTGAGGTTATGGATTCGGAGTGGGCAGATGGGAACAATAGGCCTATTAGGCATGAATATGATTTAGATGGTCTTGAAGAAGTAGGAGGATGGGAGTGCTAATGATCTTCTTACAGTTGTTTGAGAGGGAGTTTGTGATGCAGAGAGAAACAGAATGGCGTTGCCGGATGTTTTCGAGAGCTGGGCAAGAGGAAAAGTGTTGTACGGACAGATTGCTAGCATGGTAGTATGAAGATGAAGGGAATGAGAAGTGTAAGAAGAGAAAAGGGTGGGGTGAGGTGGGTATGGCCTATTTTGAGAAGAGTTCAGATATTTTCCTCGCGTCTGAAAGAGCGATTTGGAGTACGGAATTGCAGTTTTTCAACAGATTGGGGATTAGAGGGTTCACAAATTGTGCTAGAGGAAGAGGAAAAGGTAGTCAAGATCATACGAGGAAGGAGGGATCAATTATGAAAGGTGGAAGTGGAGAATTTTTGCGGCAAGATCCACTGTATCATGTTTTGTAAAGTGAAAGGTCTCGGTATCGAATATGATTGCGCAAGAATGAGGGTCTTCGATAGCACATAAATGATGAAAGAGAACCGCATATACTCGATCCAACTTAAGAGCTGCCCACGACCTGTGACACTTGCATTACAAGACGGAAGGGAAGTTGTATGTATTCAACACAACTTCCCTTCCGTCTTGTAATGCAAGCGTCACAGGTTGTGAGCAGCTTTGAGTATAGTATGAGGATTTTGCAGGGAGGAGAGAAGTGACTTAGAAGAGAGAGGCTAGTTTGGCGGTAAATATGAAAGCTGACTCATTTTTACGAAATGATGAGACGTTGCCCTCCTAAAGGTGATGAATATCGATAACGTTTGGTATCGATATGTATCGATATTTTCACCGTCAATATCGATACACATCGATACTAAGCTTAACGATACTACTTCCTATGTGGCCCTATAGAAGCGCTCAAGTGGTACACTTTCTTAATCTTGATCAAACATGCACTAAACCAACTCCGGAGCGTAATAAACCTGTTCCAGATCATGATGAACCATCTGAAAGAATGTCCTTTTTCATACTGCATACTTTTCTCGGGAAAATAATGTCTTTTCGGGGAAAACATGTGTTCTTTTAAAAAATAATAAATCTAATTAGTTGATCAGTGGCTGCCCTCTGCCAGGAGCCCATATCAACAATTTGCAGGGAAGGTAGTTTGAGCAAGTGATGAGAATGTTTTTCATGTTTTTTCTCTTGATCGTCTTTTTGCGGTTTTCCGATATTAGTATCGATACTTTCTTTAGATATCGATATATCGGTAAATTCAGAGATATCGATAAGTATTGATACTGGTGTCGATATTAAGTACCATTATATGCCCTGGATGGAGACTGCGTATCCGATACTGGATTAGTCATTCTGGGAATCTCGGTCAGATGGAGGCGGATGTCAGGTACAAGGCTGCCATTTTCGGTCCGCAAAAGAATACGGATTTCTCGTACTCAAGGGAAAAGTACCTTAGTCACTCTTATGAGAGATACTTTTCTCTTACTCGTTATACGCTGATATCAAGGTCTTTCGTCACATTGAGTCGATCAAGGGAAAAGTACTTCAGTCACAGGCCTAAAAGATACGTTTCTCCTGATCGTTGTTGTTAGATCACTGAAAGTCTATGGGAATCAGGTTTTAGGTCTTGGGCAATCTTGGGGAAAAATGGCGGATATGTATTTTTGAAGATATCTGGCAGCAAAGGTCAAGTATACGGGTGGATCAAGGAGAGGTGGAAGAAAGAATATCAAGTAAAGGTCAAAGTAAGAGATGAATGCCCACATGGGTGTAAAGCCACTAGATAGGCTGAGAGTATTCTGAAAGATGGGAAAATTTGGGTGTTGAACGGTTGAAATGATGAGTGAGAGGGCGCGGATGGAAAGAACACATGCTGTCCAGGCACTGAATAACTGATATCAAGTCGGGGTCGGATTGGACGCATGCGGTTAAAGCCGGAACCAGGGTATGATAGGTATTGGAGGACTTGAAGGAATTCAGGCAATTTGTTCCAAGATTCTGATGATATTATAGAGGGTCCAGAAGGTTGGAAGTCGAAGGTGACACTAAGAACTTCAGCAGTTAGGATGTAAAGTACTGTAGACGCAAATTTTGTAGATCGAATTTCTTTTTCTTGTTGCACTCTTGAATGACTTGAGATCACGCACTTGATAAACCCTTTCTTCCTAAATTTATATTTACTTTATGCTAAAACTGCACAGATCATGAAGAAAATTTGTAGAATATTTTACGTGCCCGTAATTGCCCGTCTGCTAATCATTTCTTCGTTATTGATTCACAATGCCTCGAACTTACAGGCTTCTTGTGCGATGGAAAATTTCTTTCTCGACATTTTTACAAGGTCTACATTTTGTAGTTCGTATCTTGCTGGAATAACGGTGTTCGTAGATTGCTGAGTCTTTAGCTAAAGCGCAGCGAATGAGCAAAAATTTCGAAATGTCCTTCTTTTTGTAAGAAGTCTCACTTTAAAATGGTCTCGCTCGCCTATTTGAACAGCTTGCGCGTTTCAAGACTTCCAATTAGAAGGAAAAACATTTAATTGGTAACTGTTAATGCCGTTACGTAGTCTATGGTAGCAAAAGTTCATTCTTAACGTTGAATGTTTTTCGCTTCGTGGAATCCTTTGAAATCGAGAAATTATACCGAATGGAATCAGCAACAAGAGAAGCTGTATTGGTAGAAATTTAGTTTTGAAAACGAAGGATGCGCTGAAAGAGAAATGAAGAAAAAAGAAACACTTTCAAAATGCATTTAAATGTCAAGGCAGATCTTTTTTCGTTCTTTGAGCGAAAGATTCGTATCTTACGGTATTTAGAGAGCTTTTCGTAGTAATCACGTCATTCTTGTTGTTATCTCGTTTTACCAAGCTAGTTACAAGGCGAACAGGATCATTTTTTTCTGTATCATCCACCTAAGTCGAGTAATCTAAATATTGTACGTGTATATTCATAGACCATAGAGGCCTCTACTTTACAACCCTGTGAACAGTGAAATAATTCTTACTACAACACCAGGCGTCTCCAACACACTGACTTCGTACCTTTGTTTCAAAATTCTGCGCGTCTGATTTATTGTACTGAACTTGTAAGGCAACTTTGACATCAAGAGCAAATGCGCTGGATTGCTTGAAGAACCTAACTGTTGTTACTCGAGTTATCCAGTTCTTTTTTGCAATATTTCTGATCGTTTCTTGCGTGTTTGTCATGACCCAAGGCCAAGGTGTTTGATGAGAGGGGTGCTAAGTTTGATTGTGAACACAATACAAACCGCCATGCATATTTGAAAAACACATAGAGAACGCAGAACCGAGAGAATTATTTTAAATGATTAGCTGATGCTCGATTACATTGAGCTGAGTGCAACTCTCTTTAAACATCTCGGCCAAGGCCCTCTCTATCCCTCTAGGATGCCAGATCTACGGATTTTCGGTCCTCAAAAACAATACGGGTTCTTCTTTTTTCTTTTATGGATTTCTTCCGATCAAGGGAAAAGTACCTTAAACACTGGTACGAGAGATACTCTTCTCCTGCTCGTTATAGGCTGATACTGTGACGTCCTGTAATATTGAGCCGATCAAGGGAAAAGTACCTAAGCAACATTTATGAGAGATACCTTTCTCCTGATTGTTATTAATGGTTCAATCAAAATCCGTAGAAATTCGTTTTTAGGTTTTACAAAAAATGGTGGATACGAATTTTTGCCCGGCAGCACTGCTTTCCCTGGCGTGAAATTTGGTTTCACCCACTCCCAACGAAAATTGACGATCGCACTTTTCCGAAATTTTGTGATGGAATTCCACTTGATTTTTTTGTAAAAATGATATCCAAAAGTCCTAAGTCAAGGTCAGACTTTATGACATAAAGATGATTAAAGGCCAGTAACTAGAACGTTTTGTCCGAGGGGGTAAGACTGAATTTCTGACAGGCTGGTTAATTTTTGGCCTCAATGAGGCATCTCATTTAGCCAGCAAGTGGCTCTAGAATATTCACATCACTGTAAAGCGTATTAGATGTTGCTAGTAGTAAAAGATAGAGAAGATATCAATACCGGTATGGCACTTCAATGGAATTATGTTAGTCAGCGCTTTCTAGTTCATGTGTTAATAAACTATAATACGTTACCTGCTCTCTTAGTTATATTATCCCTCTACAACAAATCCTACTTCTACAGGGTTAATTAGTGCCCGTCTCAAAACGAGATTATCGTAGAATGCACGCAATACGATGTCACTCTCCTCACACGGACAATCTCTCTTGAGACGGACGATTAATATAATCCATTTCCCAGCGTATTCACGAACCCGAGAGAGTTTATGGATTACAAAATAGTGCTCAATACATTAAAATAAACTTCCTACGAGCAACAATGTCTTTTACATAATTATTACAATAAATTACGTACAATTAAAGCGGCAGAAAGGCACATGTTTTTCTACTCAAATCTACTTTATTTGGGGGAAAAATACAAATTTAATTCTACAGGTGATCACAACTACACAAAAACTAGCTACATAGAAATCATAGAGAAAGAGACAGAGTAGTAAAGGAGAGAAAAAAAAGAAAGAAAATAAGAGGGAAATTGTCAATCGTTAAATGCTAAATAAAATGTAAGAATAAAATAGATCGAATGTAAATTTTTTTTTTTCATAAGAACTAACACTACACACAAAATGTACAAACAAAAAAAAAAACCGAACCGAAAAAAAGAATGTGGGCCAAATTAGTTTAACGTCTAAAGGCTAATAAGTTATTCGAACACCCGAAAAAGGGAGTAAAATCAAATCGTTAAAACACAACCCTCTTTCGGACGTAAAAATATTAATTATAAATGAAGCGGTTAAACAAATATTACAAATAGAAGAATACTCGCTTTATTATTTTTTTGCCAAAGAAAAATTAAGAGGTGAGTTCTTCCCTCCTCTTTTTTTTTTATAGTACATAAAGTAATAATAGAAAGAAAACTTAGTTTTTATTGCTTTTCTTATATTGTCATCTAATACAAAAAGATTTTCTCGTAAAACTAGAATAATTAGCCAATCACACTACAAAGTACTATCACTTAAAATCTAACTACAGTACTGGTAATCACAAATTTTACTCGCTATGTACTCTCTGATCCGCTAAATGATATACAATCGAAAAATAAAGAAAGAAAGAAAACCTTCAGTGCGACACATTACACGGAGAAAAATGTGACGAGAAAAAACAAAACATCAAACATATAGGTATCATACAGTCTAATAAAAACATTGGGTAGAAAAAAGAAAAACCAAAAAAAAACCAAAACTGATTGCTTCAATTTGCCGTGTGTAAAGTTTTTTTTTTTTTTTCGTTTTCTTTTTTCTTTTAAGCAAAAAAAAAAAAGATAACCGAAAATTATACAGTTATCCACAGCTTATTACATCAAAGATAAAATAACTATATAAAAGCGAAAACTGAAAACGGTTAGCGTTCTGTTAATTAAGGGGAAAATATAGAAGAATAATGAAGAAACTACAAAACATACACGTAAAACATTTTCCAAAAAGAAACACAGGTAAAATTTGCGATGTACAAGGTGTTCGAAGTAGTTTTTTTTTTTTTGTCCAAATAATAAGAGATTACTATACGAAATTTTCTGTATTGTTAAAAATTACAAATTTCGCGTAACAGTAAAAATACGTAGAAGAGAGGAGAAAAAAAGAAGAGAAAACATTGTGAGAAGAAAAGAATATTTCGAGTTGAAAATTTTTTTCTTCTTTTGTCTATATAATGTATAAAATAAATACTCGAGTAAAAAATAGAAGAAGAGTGTACAATAATTTAGAGTTTTTATTATTTCTTTTTTTTTCATTTTTTTTTTTCAAATAATTTATCTACATTAATAAAAATAACAACAAAACTTATACAAGGAAAAATCACATCACAATCACATGTATAAATGATATGACGACTGCTAGACATTTTTTTTTATTATAAAGTTGAAAAATACTGGGAATCCTTGCACAAAATTTTTATCCGTACATGTTTGAATGTGATGAGTATTCATATCACCATTTGGTCCGATTGTTTGGCGTACATTTTTTCTTTTCTTTCTTTTAAAACAAAGAATCTAATAAACTAAGGCTTCTGGAATGTCTTTTTTTTTTTCAAATTCTTTTCATAATCAACGATAATACCTACATGAAAAATGCATTATCGAATTTACAAAATAATAAAAAGGAACATTTTTTCAAAATGATTTTATTCGCGGATGATCAAAATAAAGACCATCATCTATTCCCTCAGCAGATCTAATCACTATTAAGGAAAAAAAAAAAAAAAGTCTTATAATTAGGCGAATAGTTTGGAACTAAATCGTAAATGTTAATGTTAAATAAAATGACTAGAAACGGTTCTTTGTAGCGAATTCGAGAGGAGAACAAAACAAATAAAGACAAAAAAAAAAAAGAAGAATCGATAAAATACGAGGAATTTTCTTTTTAGAGGAAATTTTGTTAAAACTAAGAAAAAAAAAATTGATCTGAAAGTAAGTCGACTTAAAATAACAACAGAAGAAAAAAAAAAACTGATAATTATACATACAACGAGATCAATACAAAAATAGTTGTATTCTAAAAAAAAAAACAAAACTGTTTTCTTCGTTTTCTACGAATTATATGTATAAAACCGTCTCCTAAATGAAAGTTAAGTAGAACTTTTAATCCGTTCCACTCGGTCGAAGAAGGTTTCTCGCTGTTTGGTATTACTAGATAATACAATACTACATCGTTACACATACATTATCGAAATTATTACATCGTATGGCACTAAATAAGTTATGGAATCACCTGCGAACATAAATTGACTACGACGTATTCAGACGTTATCGAATTGTCAAATGAAAGTATCGCTAAAAATCAAACTTTCCGTCAGAAAAAAAAAATATATATCAAAGAATTTTATGTATAATATGATTATAATTTTTATTGCTTATAAGATTTAACAAAGAGAGCGATACATGTCGTGACAAAACGAAAACAATGTCGATGAAAAGGAAAAAAAAAAGTATGAGAAGACAGCACTAAATTAAAATGTAACCAATGAGCAAACTAGTTTATGGTTTGTTATCATCATCGTAGTACAAATTCCCCGCTGACTAAATAAAGAAAACGCAAAAGGAAGGAGAGAGAAAAAAAAAAGGAGTAAATAAATAATAAACGATTTCTCAAGCAAAAACCGCTCAATTTCGAGACTAGACAAAATTTTGACTAAAGTTTCAATTTTCGAACAACTCAATCGAACAGTTTTTGACTTCAGAATATAAGGATAGGGAGAGTGAAAGGATGGGGAAAAGTAGATCTACATTTTACACGTACATTCCCATACCGTACATGGAAGTCCAATCGATACCCTGGAAACTAGACATATCGACATTGGCCAAATTATAGGCTGCTGCCGCGGGAAAAGCTGTCGTCGCTCCGGCGACTGGCGCGGTGCCAGCGGCTGCTTGCGCTGCCGTCGCCGTCGTCGGCACCGTCTGAGCAGTAGGCGTAGCGGAAATGGCCGCGACCGGATACGGCGAATACCTATAACTAGCGAGGCCCGGATATGCGCCTAGTAATTTGCCGTATGTAGCGGCGGCAGCGTTTTGGGCAGCTACGGCGGCTACCGCCGCCTGAGCTTGTGCCTGAGCTTGAGCTTGCACGGCGGCCAACTGCGAAACAGGCGTTATGGCAGCGGCGGTCGCGGATGGAGTCGGTGTCGCCATTCTCACCCCTAGTGGACCCATTATCATTCGCTTACCCAATAGCAGACTAGGTTGAATCAGTTCTTTTGGTTGCGCTTTCTTGCACTCGACTTTCTTATTCTTTATCGTGTGGAAGTGTATTTCGCAGATTCTGTCGACCACCTCTTCGTTCTCGAACGTGACGAAACCGAAACCGCGATGTCGTTTCGTTTGCTGGTCCATCAGCATGACCGTGTCCTCCACTTTACCGAACTGACTGAAATAGGCTTTCACTTCTTCGGCGGACGTGTCTTGACTGACGCCGCCCACAAATATCTTCTTCGTCTTGTTACCGGCTTTAGGTCTATTTTTTGGCGTCGCGTGCTTAGGATCTATTTTCTTACCGTCTAAAGTGTGTATAGGGACTTGTAATACTTTATCAACCGTGTCTGGATCCGAGAATGTGATGAACGCGAATCCCCGACTTCTCTGTAAATAGAAGAAATAATTATGAGTCAAACATTCACAACACTACAGAATTTCGCACATTATAAAAAACTAACCTGCGTTAACGGATCTCGCATTATTAGAACATCTGTCACGTTTCCAAACATACTGAAATACTGTCTTAGTTTTTCGGAGGATGTTGTCCACGACAATCCACCGACGAAAAGCTTGGCCGACGATGATAAATCGTTCTGATTTGGCGTCGATCTACCGGACGACGAGTCTCCTCCGGCGCTGTTGGAACCTCCTACACCGTTGCCGCCACCGTTACTCATTTCCAACGGCAGCGGCACCATTGTGTTAGCTTGACTGGATGGCTGTGTATTGGCAGTCGTCTGCAGAGCCGCGCACGGCACGAGAGGTCCGCTGCTGCCGTTAAGTTGCGAGGATGAGATCGGTGGTGGAGGTGGAGGATCGCGAACCGCCATCGGTTTATTGTTCAATTTTAATAGATTGTTGGTCGCTGAAATGGGCACGCCGCCGCCAGCACTTAGATGCTGCATCAGGGCGGCCGCGTGCTGCGGAGACATCGTCACCTGTACTCCCAGGCCGATACCATTTAATCCCGGCAGTAAACCGTTGAACGGAGCGTCGGGGTGCTCCGACAGTGTCGCCACACCATCCATGCCGATGCTATAAAAACAAAAGCACAAAAAGAATACGTTCTCAATTATTGTAGTCGTTATTATTGGTAGCTTGATTTTTAGGTGGTACGAAAATTGTTTTCATATTTTATTAAAGATTGTTATTTTTTTTTTTCAGGTCAAGGTCAGTTTGGATCGCACGATCAACTACAAAGAACGTTCACATATGTACGAAATACGATTAACTGTGATATTGTCCTATCACAGCATTAGTGCAAGTGAATATAATGCTGTTTCAGGACATACTCATAGTTACGTTACGCATTGATCTAACAATAAACCTATTGAATTTCGACTACGTGGAACGTGTCTATAGCGATGACAAAAAATATCTACATGTATTCATTATGTAATTCGAGAAATGAGTTATATCTTTATCACACGTATTATTTAGACTATATAGGTTTGCAAACTCGATGTATATTGATGAGAAAACGCGTGCTTGACCTTGCACGCAATCATCAAAGAAAACGATTGTTCAAATAGAAGACCATTGCATCAAATTGAATTAAGACCGTAATTATCTATAAGAAACGCTCGAATTGTAATTATGTTGCACTACTTTCTGAAGATCCGTCGAAAATTGTGGGTTGATTAATTCCCATGGTGAGAGTTTCAAAATATTTTATAGAATGTAATATTTCATATTTTCAAATATATTATGGCTTATTTTGAGGTTTTACGGTTTCAAGACCCTCACACGCTCATTCGATGTAGTCCTAGTCAAAATATACGAGTTTTTAATAGGTAAGTGTGGAGAATTTGTAAAAATTGAAGAAGGAAACATGGTAGAATTTACAGTAAAGGATAAGAAATAGAGAGCAGATAGTTGAGCGGGTAGGTGATCGTATCGGAAGACGGAAGACAGAAAAGACAAAGTGAGAAGGGCGGATAATCTCAAGAGCAGGACGCGAAAAGAGGTAATCATGTTGGCAATATTGGCATGAGAGACCTAAACGGGTGAGACACAAGCGACCAATTCTCAAGGCGGGTGAGAATGATTCCTCATAACGGGTGATTCGATTACAAGAGTAGTCCAGGGTTGATTGTTCTGAGTTTGTTTGAATACTGAGTTCCCCAGAAGTCATACCAGAGATTAAGTATTAGGGATCGGTGACAGTTTTTGAGGTCATTGGCAGGAGTAAGTACAGAGTCAGCAATTTTCTGGTAGAGAAATTGAGCTTTGCCGGCAAGATCAACCTCTTCATGTCCTGGAGAGTTGATGTGACCTGAATTTAGGATGTTTGCAGAAGTGAATGAGCGCTTGGAGTCATGAGATTGTCCACAAATAAGGCGAAAACAATCGATTTTAAAGGAAAAGACACGATCAGGAACAAGGTAGCAATAAGAAACAAGATGAAAGAACAGGTCAACACATTTAGACACCTCGGAGTTGACATGCAGGCGCAATTAACAGGACCTCACCAGTGAACAGAGTAAGAAAGAAAACCCGAACATGCGTCTATAATACACTAACGATAGCGACGTGGACATATTATAAGTGCAAAATATACTCATCAAAAAAGACGTAAAAACAGGTGAGCTTTACAAGAATTGCCACAGTAACATTGGAGGACAAAAAAAATCCAAAGAAAATCTCTGAGCGTTACACCCATAATCTGGAAAGTTGAGGTATACAGAAGGAAATGGGAGCACACGTTGGACGCAAGGGTAGAGTCAAGATCACCAAGAATCGTATCGGAATATGCACCAACGTCCGAGCGAAATAGAAGAAGATCTAGAAGGAAGTTCGAGCTAACTTTATTATCTTGGTGTCCAAATAAGAAAACCAAAAAAATTGTCACATTGCTATCAACGGCCCATGACTTGCCAAATCTTGATAACTCTGTCCGGTTACCAGGAATGGTAGATTTTTATAATCAGACAAAGTGTGGCGTAGATGTTTTCGACCGTCTATGTAAGAATTATTCGACTTCGCGTAACACAAACCGGTGGCCATGTGCAGTTTTCTATGGCCTCTTGAATGCGGTGGGAGTAAATTCGTATGTTCTTTGGGAAAAAAATGTAACTGAGCAAATGGCCTCTGAAAGAAAGAGGAAGTTGCCTTTTAGCCGAAGAGAGAGCGAAGCAAGCGAGACCAGAAAAATCAATTTGATGAGAAAAGTATTTTTGCGAAACCTTGCACAAAAGCTGATCCGACCAGCTCTACAGAGAAGGTACAATGAAGGGAGCAAGTTTTTCCACACAGATTTGATTGATCTTATGAAAGATGTGCTGGATATAGGGTCAAGATAACAGCTAAAAAAAAGGAAACTTCGGGACATAAGGCAACTTCTTCAAAAGGTCCTATCCAAGAAGCCGAAGCTGTCTCCACCTGCTCGCAGACCGGTAACACCAAGGCTGAATGCGACTTGTGCAAGAAAGAAAAGGCATCCCAAGTCAAACAAACACGAACCAGGTGCTTCAAGTGTTGCAAATATATGTGTGACGTGCATGAGCACCGACTGTGCCTTGATTGCTCAAATAAATTTTGTAAGATCAAATAAAAGTTGAAGCTGTAGTTGTGCACTTTCATCTTTATTTCTTGTGCAAACAGGTTGAGAGAAGTGAGGAAGGGAGGGATGAGGGAGAGGAGATGTGCCAATACATGTGCGAATACATGAACGCCACCCCTGTTTGGATTGCTGTTGGTAAAATGAATGAAAATTAGACTTTATCTTCATGTCTTGAGAAAGAAGCTTGAGATAAAGGTGAGGACGGGAGGGATGAGGGAGAGGAGAAGTGCCAATATATGTGTGAGATACATGAACGCTGCCCCTGCTTGGATTGCGCTGTCCCTGCTTGAATTATGCAAGTTAGTATAATAAAATGAATGAAAATTGTAAGTTGTGCACTTCTATCTTTATTTCTTTTGAGGAAAAGGTTGAGGGAAGAGGGAAAGGGGAAGTGCAAATATGTGCGTGAGACTAGTTACAGGCCGGTAGGCTGAAAAATGACAACAGCGCGAAGAAGCTGACGTTTACATATGCTCTTATGGGAAATAAGCAAACATTTGATTCGTTCTCAAATATGGTGCCTTTTAGAGAGAAAATGAAGAGAACGTAATTTAAAGAATGAAACTTTTCCTTTTTTTTAAGCCCTAGATCGCAGACATTGGTTTATTAGAAAACGAGATATGATCATTTGAACATGAAAAGTCGTGATAGAGGACAAAGTGCGGTACCCTAACACTTCACCGCACGCCAACCGAAACGTCTATCGAAGGAGGCTGATTGCGACGTTGACTAGTTTAGTCTACCGGCCTGGTGAGACACATGAACAAGCCGCCCCTGCTTGGATTGCCCAACTAAGTACTGTAAAATGAACAAAAATTTGAAGTTGTGCACTTTTCTTTTCATTTCCTATGAAACAAAGGTTGAGAGAAGAATGAGGAAGGGGGTGGGGATGTTTCCCTTTGAATGACCATTTCAACTCATCTAAATGGCGCATAACCGCTTCAATAGTTTTAAAACTAGATCAGAATACTAGAGTAGTGGAAAACTTGAAGTTTATAGATTGAGTGCACTACTTATGTGCCAATTGGCACAAATTTGTGCGCTGGTTTCATACCTTATAATAAATGGTCTGGTGCGCATGAGTTAAATTCAGGGTTGCCACTTTTTTCAATAATGAAATTTACTATTTTTTCCAGGTATATTTAATATTTTTCCATGATTTTTTGGACTCTTTTTTGCAACTTTCTTTGCTCATTCTTTATGATTGAACTTTTTTTTTTCTTTATCGCAAATCGCGCGGAAATCGGTGTTGCCAGATGATATTTTCAAAAATCCGACCACTATTTTTTCTAAGCCTAAAAACAGATTTTCACCAATTCAACAATAACGATCAGGAGAATGATATCTCTCACATCATTGACTAAGGTACTTTTCCCTTGATCAACTCGTAAGGACGAATGGCTATATCAGCATATAATGATCAAGAGAAAAGTATCTATCACATCAGCGACTAAGGTACATTTCCCTTGATCGACTCGTCGTAAAGACGAAAGGCTCTATTGACGGTCAAGAGAAAAGTATCTCTCATTGGTTTGACTAAGGTACTTTTCCCTTGAACACGAGAAATCCGTATTTCACGCAAAATTCGTAGAACAATCCAGTACCAGAAATCCGTAAATCTGGTAACACTGGCGGAAATTGAATTAAACGTAAGGATTTTCCTAACTTTTGAGAAATTTTTCAAAATTTCCCGAGCTTTCCCTAACAAGTCAAATTCCCTGACTTTTCCATAAGTGGCAACCCTGTTAATATAGCTGATTTACGCTTAATTAATCCAGATGAAACGATCAAGAGAATCGGGGCTTTGACATAAATGCGGAAGACACCTATTCTCCAGATTATGTTCATTTTCATAAGATGACTGCGCTACAGACTTCTACGCTGTACGGCTGGACAGCTTAACTGAATCGAAACCAATCTTCCTCATCTTTATCCAATTTTTTGGCACAGCAAATTTAGGCTAGAAAATGGAGCATAATTATGACTTCGATTTTTGAACACTCAAGCAGAGCATTTTCCTGTTTCGCGGAAATTCGAAAATACTGAAAAAATCCGGCTGATTTTGGCTCTCGGCTGGCTGCATAACTATGGTGAAATTTCTTCCGATAGATTGAGGACTCACGCTTCACTTCCCATAGAGCACAGATATTCTGTAGAAATTTTGAAATTTCGAACTAAAACATTATGAGCTAAGGGTACTTGACGAAATTTTCGAACTCTTCTAGAGGCAAGACTCGATAAATTTTGCTGGAAGATTCAGGAAAACTTTGATGAGGGTTGAATAAGTGTGACAAAAAGTACTTTAGAAAGAGTTGACTGGAGATAGATGAATATCTTTGATGAGAGGGGAGGAAAATTTCGCTGCAGGTTACAAGTACGAAGAAGAATAAATTTTGAAAAAATAATCTTATGAAAAAGATCCCTGCATACCTCAATAACCGAAATCGTACTTTTTCAATCATTAATTTAGACTGAGCACAGGCATGCAAGCATTGAATCGATTATCTTTGGGTTACGTTACATTTTTTTAGGAGAGAAGAGGGGGTGTCACCGCAAGAATAACGATTGAATGTCAGGTATCGACTTCCCTTACACCGCTCCTAGGCAATTTGTGTACGATGGCAATGTGACTGCAGTTAATTTTCTCGCATGCTCAGTTTTTTCTCAAACATTCTAAACGATAATACCCCAAACTTCTATTCAAATACATTGAGCGTTTCCCGTCAATCGACGCAGCGCAACTAGCGGCTTTAGGTGAGCAAATTCCGGATTGTTCAAGCTGAAAAACAATGAACTTCATGGTCACAACTCTCACAACTGACGTTAGTTCCATCCGACACCGCTAGTTGCTGGCAACCACGAAATTGACGAGAGTTCTCGGTGTTATCGTTTAAGACTGCTTTTCTTCTGCAAATTAGGCCTCTCTTTAAATCAATGATTGACGAGAAACATCCAGCCTATCACAAAACCTACGTAGGTACTTCAGGTCACGTGTTTGCGAGTTGTTTGCACTTAGTTGATTAAGGATCGACGTAGGTCTATTTTACAGCCGCACTAACAAGGATGTTAATGATGAGAAGAATGTACTTCTTTTCTTCAAGAAAACACTCGCATTTCACGTCCAATTTCGCGAAGAAAACAATACGTCAAAATGTAAAAATTATATAAAAAGAAGACAAAATGGTCTTCATCCATAAAATTTTGAGTACGTCAACGCGAAGTATCCGAGAGAACAAACGACGAAGAAAAAAGCTCACCGATGCGCAAAATAAAAATTCCACATCGCCACTCCGCTATTCTTTAGTCGTGAGAGTCGTAAAAATTGCTATTTTTTTTTAGAACCAAAGGACATAAATTTTCAAAACACGAGACTCGCCTAGATATGAAAACGCAGAAGCTGGTATCATTATTACCAGCCGAACGAATTCGTTCATTAATTTCGCATCGGCTTCTTTCTCTTAGGTATTTTCCACGTTCTTTCTCTTTTTGACGATGACTGCGAAACTAAGAAGATTTTCCGAGATTTAAATTTTTCGAACGACATATTTTACGGCTTTTTACTTCCTTTCCAAAGACTCGGGAGGAAAGAGCGAAGGGGCGATTGGAATATATTTTTCAACGACTCTTTTACGATTGAGAAAACTTTTTTTCCATACTTCTTTATAACCCATTTCTGTCTCGCAAAATTGGGATCCGAACTCGGAGCTAGCTTATTTTGAAAACAGTAACCGTTTATTCCAACATCAAAAATCCTCTCGAAAAGCTCGCACCTATATGGGCTATTCGTGAGCCAGCTGCGCTTCTTTCGACGCGATGAATAAGGATTTACACGACAATTTTACAACTTCTGACGAAATTACGCGAGTTTTTTACAACTTTTTCGATCATGAATAAATCTCGATTAAAATCAGGGCAACGACGAGAAACATTCGCATCAGAAATTTCGGCCACGTTTTAAAATTCTCTACAGCACACCCGAGTTTCTTTTCGTTCATTCTACGGAACGTAAAAATCGTAAGGAAGAATAAGTATCTCACTCTCTCCTTTTACCAGATTCTTGAATGGCAAGATGCTGAGCTTTTAGGGACCGAAGTTCACTACGGCTAAGTATCAAAATTAAATTCATCATTTCTCACACGGTCATTCATATATTTCGAAGCAAGAAAAATTCACTCACCATGATGTCACAAAATTGAGGTATCAAAAAGAAAACGACGATCAAACGAGGCACGCATGGCACCTGTTCTAAATAGAAGATTCCCTCTCTATTGTATAGTTCGAAAGACGAAATTTTCCCAGTACGAAAAAAATGTTCGGTACCCGCCGTTGGCCATTCGATAACCTATAATCTAAATATAGGAGGAGGACTAAAAAACATATTTCCAGGTCTCCGAAGTTCAAAATTCTTCCAAGGATGGTTCGAAAGTTGACATTTTTTCAAAGGGTAGGTCATACGGTGCACGGCATTTTTCGAAATAACCCACGTTAAAAGATTCTTTCTTCAATTGTGACTTGTTCCAAAAATAAGGGCTATTACCATCAAGTACCTGTTCCAGGGAAAGGGTAGCAGTGCTGCCAGATATCTTCATTTTTCGTGAGACCTAAAAACAGATTTTGACGGACTTCATGATTCATCAATACCGATTAGGAGAAAGGTATCTCTCATATAAGTCCCTGAGGTACTTCTCCCTTGATCGACTCAATGTTTACGGAAGACTGTAACATCAGCCTATAACGACCAGAAGAAAAGTATCTCTCGTGTAACTGTCTAAGGTACTTTTCCCTCAAGCGCAAGAAATTCGTATTTTACGCAGAATCCTTACTTTTGAGGACCAACAATTCATAGATCTGGCAGAACTGAAGGGCAGCAATTGAACTCCGTTTTCGCTCGCCTCGGAGATTTGGGTTTTGCTGCTAATTGCCCTTATCTTGGAACAGATCACAATTAACGAGCTCCGCAACTATACTGAGAGTTTTGGGCTCGGAGTAGGCGAATTTGAACAGATGTCGTAGAAATAAGCGGATTGAGGATGAACCAATGAAATGGAGATTTTCCAATAGATCGGAGTTGGATGGAGGATAAAGAAGACCAGAAATCATATCAACAGGAAAGGATGATAGAGCAGTCATAGGATTTGAGGTCATATCAGGAAGAGCAAGAGAAATCAGTTAGGAAGGGTGAACGCAGAGACTTTGTCATGTTCCTTCAGGTTGATGTATCCTAGTATCAATAGAAAAGAGGAGGTTGAGAACGAATTTTACAAGCTTGTAAGAATGAGCTTTTGTTAGACGATACGCTTAAAAGAATGAGAGTCTTGCAAGGCAAGAAAGGATGAGGAAAAGTCATAAAGTGTGAGTCATTCGCGAGAAAGAGAGAAGCGAATAAGAAAGGAGAATCGGGTGAATATTCGTGGCCGTAAATTTGGCGATGGATAATATGCAGGTGGAGTTCCTCATACGAAAAAATAGGATGTTACCTTATTCGGTTTTGGGCACCAATTTGGACCAGTCCGTTCAGTGTAAAAAATAGAAGTGAAATTAGTAACATCTAAAAAGAAGTCAAAGATTAAGGGCAACCAAGGAGGATGAAAAAATGAGGAGGAAGGGCCAAAGTTTGAGATGATTGCTCGATGGAATTGAAGCGACAGAAGGTGTGAATGAAGTACGCTGAGAGCATTTGAAGAGATAGGAAGACGTGAATATCGCGCTGTTGAGACGAGGAAGTTAGTATGAGTGAAAGAGCGTGATAGCGGAGAAGAGGAATACTTGCCTCAGCTGGCGCGTAGTGCGCCAAAGGCTATAGTCGAAGCCCGAATGGTTGAATGGAGCCCACCAATTTCGAGGTCGTCTACGGCACCCAATTTCCAGGGATTCGTTCGCCTACATTACTCATTCAAGTGCGATTTTAGAGACGTTTGTAAAAATCCTCTCGAGTAAGTTCTTGAAAGAGTTGATGTACCCCTAAAACTTCTGGATTTTAGGATTCACTTCTTCCAATTCAAAATTAGGGGGGTGTTGAGAGTCGACCGCTTCAGAGATAATTTCAGAGGGAAATACAACTTATTTCCCAATTCAACAAATGAACTTGAATCTTTCGAACTCTCCCTCCTCCAACCTCCTAGGTTTATAATAACGAAACCAGACTCTCGGTCATCTGACAAACAATCGCCTAATCTTTCGACTGAAGGTTTCCATTACTCTCACTTCTCTTCTTAATGGCACCAAATTCTCTCAGAGTTATACTGCAATACTACTGGAAATTTCTCACAGCGATGGATGATAGAAACCTGACCGAGTTCGCTGGTATCGAAAAATGGTGGAAAAACTCACGGGTTCTCTAACGGAGTTAAATGAGGGGGGCAGGGAACCTGTTTTATGTGTCTTATGGTGTTTGAAATATTGTATATCTGGGTCATTGAAGGGGCAGGCAGGGAATTTTATGAGTCTCATGATGTTTGAAACGTTGTATATCTGGTTCATTGAAGGGGCTAAGCAAATTGGTGAATGGAGTATTGCATATCTAGTTACATGAAGGAGCTATTTTAATCGGGCTACCAGTGCTGCCAGATTTACGGATTTTCAACCCCTGAAAAAAATTTGGATTTTATTGCGGATTTTGGGTAAAATGCGGATTTCTTGGGTTCGAGGGAGAAGTATCGCAGTCGCTGGTATGAGAAATACTTTTCTCCCCGTCATTACAGGCTAATACTGCTCTTCTGTAATATTGAGTCGTTCAAAGGAAAAATACCTCAGTTGGAGGTATGAGAAATATCATTCTTATGATCGTTATTGAGAAATCATTCACCAAAATGCAATATACTGGACTTGAACTAGGCTCTGACTCCTCCTTGTATTATCATAGCTTTATACTAGTATGTATTATAAGAAGGCCGAGCCATTGGAGAGGGATTAAGAAAAAGGAGTGGGAAGTCGGAAAGAATTTCGACCTTCGAAGTTAGGTAATAGGTGGGCGACTTGGAAGATTTTTGACCTTCAAACTAAACGTGATAGTCCAAGCTACAGGTGATGAGAGAGGGACTCAGAAAAATTTCATCCTCCAAGCTATAAGGCATAAGCGATAGGACGAAAACCAAAATTTTTCGAAGTCTCATGGTCATGGTCAAGTTAGGTTAGGTTGTCTCCCGGACGGCGAACGGCGAACGTTTTTTCCGGAGGTTCCCTGTTGAAATTTGATGTTTTGGTAAAAATGCTAACAAAACTTTCATGTCTTCATGGTTACTGAGGGGTAAATTTTCACATTTTTACATCAGATGTAAGCCCGAGAAGTTCCGAATTTCGATAGGGAACTTGTTTTATCGGGATAGGGGGGGGGGGGGGTGTCTCCCGGGAAAATGTTCACCGTCCGGGAGGCAATATTCCCATGGAATTTCCCATCATATATATCCGACAGAGGTCGAAAATTTTTTCCGTCCCTCTCCTGTCATATACAGGGTGAACCAAAATGATGTTACCACTTGAACGAAAAACTCCGCGAGGATTCCGCGAGAATTTCGTGGAGTTCCCCGGTTGACTGGTAACATCATTTTGGTTCACCCTATATACCTATGTACTAGTAAACAGCTGGGATAACGCAAGGAGGGGTTCTAGCCTAGTTCAAGTCCAGTATACTGTATTTAAAGTTTCCTCCCTTTCATATGTACAGCTTGGAAGTCGGTGACTATAGCCTGATCAGAACAGCTCCTCCAAGTAACTAGATATGCAATGCTTCAAACACCCTCCTTCAATAAATTAAAAGTCCCCTTTGTATCATCTGGCAGCACTGATAGCCTGATTAAAAGAGCTCCTTCAAGTAACTAGATATACAATACTCCATACACCAATTGGCCTAGCCCAGATATGCAACATTTCAAACACCAGACTCATAAAACATGATCCCTGCCTCTCCTCATTCAACTCCGTTAAAGAACTCATAAGTTCCTTTGAATGAGGACAGTTTCACTCTTCTTTTTTCACAGTCTGGTAGAGTTTTCTGACTCAATGAAAATATATAATATCTTTTATTTTCACGATCCTCCAAGACAACACACCGCCAACTATTGAAAATATCAGAAGATGATCACCTCTCCACAGCAGATTTACCGCAACACTTGAACTCATTTACTGATCGCCCATGTTTTGCTACAAGAGATGATCAAAAAGTATTCCTTAATCGCTCTACAAAGAACTTCTGATGGTCCTCGATAAGGTGAAAAGAATTAGAAAATGCAAGTGTGGAGTTGGACACTGTGATTCCTCTTCAGAAGTTTTACTCAAATTCTCTAATCTCTAAGAATGTTCAATCATTTCATTAAATATCTTTCTGGCATTGAAGAAGGCGTGATACATAGTTAGGCACCTGTTGGAGTCGGCTTTGCACACCTCCCAAGGAAAAAACCCCCACTGTCTGCCCGAATTTTCCCTGGAATATTGAGTGGAATAGTGCAAAAAAAAAAAGTGGTTTCTACGCAATATTTTAAAATCAAAAAACGAGAGTGCAACAAGACTTACCAAACTTTCAAAGTCCATTGATCTCTTAAACACTCTACATGAAGGACGAATCCACTTACAAAAGACTCTTATTTATTCATTTCGAATATAACTTTGAAACGTTTAATCAAACATCCTGTTGAAAGTTTGTAAAACATCGCAGAAGAAATTAAACAAGCTGATTACAGAGAAAGCTTTTTTCTTAAATCCCGTACATTGCAGTCTTTTCAAAGGAACTATTTTTAGAATCCTGTACTTCCCGACAAATAAATATTAAAAATCTTTCTCGGAATGAAAATTCGTCGACTAATTTGAACGCGAATACAATTTGATGCTCGTTCTTCTATCTGAAATCTCCACTTTATCGAGTATTGCAAACCGATTCCTTCCAAACTGTCTATGATTGATAAAGAGAGAGAGAGAAAAAAAGAAATCACTCTACCAACGGAGGAAAATAATCTACTCTAGAAGAGAAAAAAATGAGCTGCATAGCTTATAAAATGTATACTATATTAATACTCGTGCACTAATAACATCAATATGTATGTATGTATGGGTGAATAATGTACTATGATTTTCTTTGATTTGTTTTTCCCTCTTCATAGCTATACAGGTTAAGTTGCATAAATGATGTATTAGTTTCACTACTAAATTTCTATGTATGAAAAAATTGTACAATAAAATGAAAAAGAACTATTCTAAGTTTGGATAAGTTATACAAAATATAATAAAGTATGTATAGACGGAAGTTTCATTTTAGTTACCGATATAAATTCTCGCTAGACTACGCAAAAACATAAAACTAGTATAGTAGACCACAAATCTTAGGTAGGTCATTAGTGTTTCCTCTAAGAGTAAAGATATCGTAACGATTAATTAATTTGCGTTAGAGAAGGAAGATATTATAGTGTTTGGTAATCTAGACCGTTCTAAGCACGTCGAAACGGTTATTGTCATTTTCGGGAATTATTTGCGCTAGTATATTTCAAGACGGGAGTATATGGTCAAAATTAATGATACAACACGCTATTACAATTTGATAGATCCCTCTCTTCCACTTCTTTCCAACTATAGTCGACACGACGCACCGGGCGTGTTTTTCTATAACAATATATAGTATGGAGTCTGGACAAAATTTAATTCTACTTCAAACGCAACGCACACATTCTATACAACAAGAAAGTTCGACCTAAGGTAGCGGTTCTCCTGTCGACGTTAACAAAAATAATACAGGAATATATTACGATAAAAAATTAGGAAATAAAAAATTTTGAACCGAACACAATAATACGTACCATTACAATGGAATTTAGAACAAAATTTTATACCAAAAAAAATAAGACCTACCGCCGTATTCTATACGTCTAGACCTCAATTCGAGTTTTGAATTTTCAAAATATCGAATTAAGACCTGTAAATTATCTATTTTGTGACCTACCTTCGATTTTCACAGCTATCGTATTACATTACATCGCAGACTTTGTGGAGAAGAGCTACTATTGAGAAATGAAAATTACATCCCTAATTTCAAACAAGATCGATACAAACCCCTACTTTTATGATAAGATGATGAAGAAAAGAGGAATCTGGAAATAAGTTTTAAAAGTTGGTCAAAAATTTAATGAAGTAAAACAATCAGGACAAGTTCTTCTCTCTTATGATAGAAGATTAGTTCGAATACTTTCTTCCGAGATCACGACTACGCCCTTTCACTTTCACGAAGGCGATTAATAGCCTCTAGCTTGGCAAGAATGTAAAAACCATCAAAAATTTCTCTGGATCGTTTTCCTTGGCTTCGATGGTGGAGTAATATACAGCACGAGAGGAGAAAGAGGTATCAACGAATGAAGTCGAAGCATTCGGAATTGAACTCTAAGGAAAAATTGGCAGAAAATGGTGCTTGTTGGTAATCAAAAAGGAAACGTTGTCCATACACTATGTTCTCAGATGGATTGGTAAGTTTTGCGCACGGTTGAACGCGTTCAGCAAGTTACATGAGAACAGAGAATGGTGATACAGCTCAACATCCCATCCCAATGATACACGTCAGCGGATAGCCCACATTCTGGAAAGAATCTGCTGTGGTCTTCCCTTCCCTCCTAGCGAACAGGCCTTGGAACGTTTCCAACGAATGCAATGATCAGTCCTCTTTACGTTAATGTGGGTGATTATTGAGAGAAAAGACAATGACTTTAGGGGGTTTTGGATTTCTCGGCGCAGCCAAAAAGATAAAGATCATGTTTCATATCTTTTCAACATTTTGCCCAATCAGATAATATGTTGTGGATCATGCGAGACAAAGATATTTGAGATTTCCCGTTTGAAAGGTCATTAAAGTGTCTTTTACGACATGAGCCTACTTTAGAATATTTTAGGCTAAGGCTTTACAGCGGCACACTCGCTTGGTCTAGTATAAGTCTACTTTGGAATAATTCAGGCTAATGAGCCTTCTTGGTCCAGTATGAGTCTACTTCAGTATATTTCAGGCTGATGACATTAGGGGGCCTCACTTGCTTCGCTTGTTTGTCCCGCTTCTTGGCCTAGTGTAAGTCTACTCTAGTACATTTCAGATGTTGTAAGGGGGATCAGGATTGACGACTTATGACGTCACCAGCTCATGACATCACCAGCTTATGACGTCACCGACTCATGACGTCACCGACTCATGACATTACCAACTCATGACGTCACAGACTTATGACGTCACCGACTCATGACATTACCAACTCATGACGTCACAGACTTATGACGTCACCAACTCATGACGTCACAGACTTATGACATCACCAACTCATGACGTCACAGACTTATGACATCACCAACTCATGACGTCAACAAATCATGACGTCAACAAATCATGACGTCAACAAATCATGACGTCAACAAATCATGACATCAACAAATCATGACGTCACAGACCTATGACATCACCGACTCATGACGTCACAGACTTATGACATCACCAACTTATGACTTCACCAACTCATGACGTCACCAGCTCATGACGTCACCGACTCATGACGTCACAGACTTATGACATTACCAACTCATGACGTCACAGACTTATGACAACACCAGCTCATGACGTCACAGACTTATGACGTCACCAACTCATGACGTCAACAAATCATGACGTCACAGACCTATGACATCACCGACTCATGACGTCACAGACTTATGACATCACCAACTCATGACATCACCAACTCATGACGTCACAGACTTATGACATAACCAACTCATGATGTCACAGACTTATGACATCACCAGATTTCAGAATCACTGCCACAGTGAAAATTCCCGTAAGGATGAGCCCAGAGCAAAGACATAAAACATGTCAACACCACTCATCGCGAGTTCTTCAATTGTTTTGAATCGATTGAAAGGGTGTAAGGAAACGTCCTTGAATTACGTGAGGCATACAGCGCTGCCAGATGATAGTTTGAAAAATCCGTAACCGACCTCAAAACGACTCTGATTGATCCATTAATAACAATCAGGAGGAAAGTATGAGGTACTTTTCCCTTGATCGACTCAATATTACAAAACACTGCAGTATGAACCTATAACGAGCGCAGGAGAAAAGTATCTCTCGTCTGTTAGTATGAAGTACCTTTCCCTTGATCGCAGGAAATCCGTATTGTACCTGAAATTTATGGAAAAAGAAAAACCTGTATCTTTTTCGAGGACCAAAAATCCGTAGATCTGGCATCCTAGAGGGCATATAGGGTGGAGGAGGACCGGTCGAATTTCACCGAATCTCCTGTAAGAGGAGGAGAATCTCCGCAAATATCGCGTTATTTTTTTCCTAAAAAAATATCGCAAAACTGGGTTCAATCACTAGTGGAAAATGTTTCCTCGACCAAATATGACTACAAATTATGTTTTTGCTAATAAATCTCACGTTAGACGAGAAGAAAGGCAGAAAAGCGTCAAGTCAAATCTCACATCGAGAGAAGGGATCGAAAAATTGTAAAGATCGTCTCACGTAATTCATGGACGTTCCTCAATTGGTAAGAACTGGAACCGAAATAAGATCCGTTATCGGAAGCTTTATTTTGTGGGTCTGAGAGCTGAAAGCGAAAAGAGCCGAGGAAGAACCGTAAATTTTGAAAATAACGGTTCTCAGCCCTCGTCAAGGCCAAAACCCGGAATGGGGCCGGGTTCCAGACCGGAATTCATTGATTCTCGGACCGTAATTAGAAGGATACAAAACATTTCATTCTAAAGACCAGGTCCGAAAAGACCTGGAGCCGTTTGCATTATAGTTGGTACCGAAACCACACAGAGAACCTTTTCAAAAGGTAAAGCAATTCTCATTCCTGGATTGGAAGATACGTGCAATAAAAATTATTGAATTCAAAATAAGGATTTTGAGCAGAGCTTGCTGCTCATCATCAAGTGAGAAATCAAGGAAGGGGGGGGGGGTGATTTAAAAAACTTCCGATCCTCGAGCTGTAAATCATTATGGAGGAAGGAAGGACTTGGGAAAATTACAACTTTTGTGCTGTATACTGAGGGAGTAGACTGGAAAAATTTTCGATAGTCGAGTTCAAGGGGAGTACGAATTGAGAAATTTCCTCTCGAAACATGTTTCATATTTATCTCAATTGATATATAGTAAATAAAGAACATTTCATAAGCTGGCCGCTTCTTCTAAGTGAGAAATCCGCTATCCTCTTTCTTCGAGGAGGGTACATCCTAAGGAAACACCCGTGTTTGTCTTTAATCTTTGTGACGTCAAGTTGGACTGTGTTGCATACAAGGGGGCATCTTTAGGCGTTCGACTTTGACAACGTTGCTAACTCTTGACGTCATCAACCTAAGCCTCATTTGGACTAACGTTGCTTAGGAAAATTGGTCTGGGGATGTTCATGATGTCACAAGTAGATTTGATTGTGCATCCTCGTTTTCCTCCCGACTCCACCGATGAACCTCGATTTCATTTTAATAACCGAAGATTTATCGAACTAAAACGAAGAGAATTGCAAATTTTCCAAATAACATTTCCGTCTCTCAATCGTACTCCGTTGACTGTCATAATTCTCCTTTTTTTTTGTCGATTTATATAAATACCGAAAAAAGGAAATGATATTTTCAT
This sequence comes from Aspidiotus destructor, assembly GCA_035079395.1. NCBI lineage: Eukaryota > Metazoa > Arthropoda > Insecta > Hemiptera > Diaspididae > Aspidiotus > Aspidiotus destructor. Next base: position 28,099,841 of record JAVHKZ010000001.1, on the reverse strand, counting down.
TCTATCTTCGATATTAATACAGTTTCGTACCCGTTGATGAGCTCTTCAGGAAATTGATTCGACGTGTTCGTGCTTGTAAATTTTTCGCGTATTTACTGACATCATTCTCTTTCTCTTCTTGAAAATTTTCACCATTTTTTTCCCTTTCTTTTTTCGCGGGTGCGAGATAGAATCAAAAATATTCGTTACAACTGTCGCCTGACGGCTCCGTAATATAAGAATTCGCGAGTGCTGATTGCAGTTACGAGATAAAATTGTTTTATTAGTCTGCTGTGGAAAAATGTGGCAAGAAACTGATTTTCAGAAAATTCTTCAAGGGTGTATCTTTTTGTTCGTTTTGATAGCGCGTTATCTTTTTGACGTATTATAAAGGTCTTATTTTTTTATTCGCTGCTCGCGTTCGAAACACGCTGTGTCGCTCTGTTGTGTATGTAAAAGTTTATTTCATTTTCAAAATGGCAGCTTCGTTGTTTAATTTAGCAATGATAAAGTTCTTTTCATGCCTGGGAAAAAAAAAGAAGAAAAGTTGAAGAGTATACCGTATCGTGTACAATGTTGAGCATGAAATTGAAGCGTTGGCTGAAAGGACGAGTTACAACATTTGATGTGTTATATTTATACAGTAGACGTCGGTACACTATTTGCTGCGTCAAAGGTGTAGTTCTGCGACTTGAAACGTCAGAAGGTCTATCCATCCTTCAAAGGTTTCTGTGAAACAACTTTTCACGAAATATAAACATTTGCATAAGGGAAGGAATTATTTGTAATTGACAAAATCTCGTACATTTCTTACTCGCTTTCATTAGGGTTGTCCCCACGGCTCTCATTCGGTTGCCTGTTACCAGGATGATCAATATTTCAACTTTAAATTATTCCCACCAAAAGGTCTTTTCCTCTGCTCGCAACGAACTCGAACAGGTATTTTTTCTGAATATCTACCAACTTTAAACTTGTTCTTGAACGAGTTCGACAAAATTATCAACTTCACTTATTTTCAACTCTGAAAAAGCTCTAAACTTCAACTTGCATGAAGAATTGTCAAAATCAAATCCTAATTATATTTATCAAAGTTGTTCCCCGTCCAGCTCTTTGAGCCTAAAATTCAGGACTGAAACGAAGGTCGATCGCTGTATCAATTTTGAGTGTGATTCAATTGAACCTCAAAATAGTTGAGTAAGAGTAAGTAGAGGTGCAGTCGGTGATTAGCCCCGTCTTAACAGTCACTTGCTGCAACATGAATCCCCACCATTTACCAATGCTAAAACCAAATGCGTGCCAAGCTGAGCTTCGCCCACATATTGCAATGTTGGCGGAGCGGATTTCAATATACGCAGTGCGAGTGAGTGCGTAGCAACTCCTCTTTCCGCAATCAACCACACCGTTTATTTTTGAGCCCTCTGCATCATAATATCCTTCCACGGGCAAACTCGTCTTTTCTTTGAGGGGGGGGGGGGGATCTTTACGCTGCGACCGAAGGATTCACGATTTGATAAGAAGAACAGAAAGAGAGGGTCACACCTGACTTAAATTTTCTTATGATCTCACCCGGACAAATTCTCCTAAGCAACGCAACCTAAGAGCCTCCCTACATAGGCTAAATTTCTCCAGCTAGTTTCCCCGAATAAGCCCCAGTCACTCGGATATCATCGTTTGTCCCAGGGAGAAGAAGAAAGTTTGTTTCTCAGTTGCATGTGGATGATTTCTGAGCATGTAATAACAAAAGTAATAGTGGAAAAATTTAGAGGTAGAAGAAGCACAAAAACGTACCCCTACACAGCAAAACTAACAAAGAGAGTCCGGGTGGGTAAACGCGTCCAAGGCATGAATTGAGGCGACATATTCAGGAAAAATGGAGATGTTGAAAATTACTATGAAACCATCTTTGGAATGAGCAGACTCTCGCAATCAATTTCATCATGCCAAAACAAGCACGACCCTCGAACAAAGCGTGACATTCCTTTGTCCCCGATGGGCCCTTCCTAATTGACTCGAACAAAATCGACAACCAAAAATACTACGCTAGTATAGTTCTGCCAACCGTTAATCATGACGTATAGCAGATACGGAAAACAGAGCACACGTGAAAGTGAAAAATTAGCTTCTCAATCAAGCTCGGATTAGTCGACCGTTTAAAATGAACTTAACGACCATCTCTATTTGTGTTGAGTCCTAATTTTTTATCATTCCATCACCCGTTCATGTTTTTTTTTTCAAAATCTGGTAACGAATCCAATACCGCGGGTCAGCGATATCGGTGTCGCCCTAATACGACAATATATATCGTCCACTCCGGCAAAATGTCACTCGATAGACGTGACTGCAATATACTTTCGCACATCGTTGCATTATTATCGATCTCGACATTACAACGCTAAGAGAATAGGTCGTTTAACAACTCCGTCCGGTACCGTATTAACGACATTTTGACCACAGAGATCATCCCAGATGTAACCCATCCGCGTTGTAAATCGACCATCCAACCCTTCTGCGTCCTTCGCGTTATAGTCGGTCTCGAAATATACCCGCGTACACGCTGCAGATGAATGCAGTCATTAATTCCAAATAAATCTGTTAGCCGGGACATTGGGAGGACTATACGGCTCACTCGAATACCCGTATATATCGAAAACGTCATCGCCATAAGCACCGTAAATCACGTCAACGGGGAGCCTCCCACAACTTCGCCAATCCCTTCGTAAAAGTCAGCGGGAAGGGGGAGAAGAAAAAACGATCCGCAGTATGATAACACATACAAAGAAGTCATACTCGTTCGCCATAAACTGTCCTGCAATAGGTAACAGATACCGGCAAGTTTTTCCGCTCTTCTGCGATTTCATCGCTTTTTAAATGCTTTTTCCACGCCGGTATGAGCGCTGCGTATGACAACACATGCCGACTCAGTTAATCATTCTGCGTTAAGCTAGCGCATGATCATCAATAAACCGCGCTTTGTTTCTGACACTTAGGCAACTTGCACGCCTTTCCGGGTCTTAAAAACGTTACGATAGCATCATCTTACTTTCGTAATAAACGCATCAGTCGCGTTATTTTCAAGTATGCATACGCCATATTATTCGGAAAAGGGACAGAGAAAAAAAAATTGCTAATGAAACTTAGGAACGAAAAGAATAGACGGGAATTTTTTTTTACCGGGCTGACGGAACAAAGGCGCAAAATGCGACAAAACTTGTGACTTCAATGCGCGTTTTACTTTTAGAATGCGAACTATCGATCTACCTTTTATTCAAAGGAAAATAATGGCACTTAAAGTTGACGCTCCTCGGTTTTTCTCATTTCCACTCAGCTTTATTTCATTTTTTTTTTCTTCTTTTCGAGAACTGCATTTCTCTACTGCAGAACAAAGGGAAAACGTTGCAAATATACGATATTACGTTTATGGTACCTGGGATAGGAAAATTCATCGTAAATTGCGGAATAATATTGACCCAGAGATCTCTGGCAGAGTTAAATGTGATTGTGGATAATAAGATCTTGAAATGAAAATAACTGCACATGGTTTTCTTGGATAGTCGTCTAGAAGAACATACTACAGAAGTTCTTCAGAGGCCAGGAAAATCATTATTATGGAAAAATTTCATAAAATCGAAGAATACGAAAAATTGCTGGAAAACTGTGAGTATTTTTGGCGAAATAGCTCACACAAATTGGAACTGTGCTATGACGAAAAGAAAATTGAAAGATGGGAAGCAAAACACGAACTTAGACCAGTGGAGACAAGAAAATTAGAAAACCGACCCTCGACAGAGGGAATTTTCAAAACGTAGCGAGACAGCCTGATAAATATAGAATTGATATTTGAAAATCGAGACATGTAAGGCGAAGTCCATCTTACAGGGCGGGGGGGGGGGGGAATTAACTGTATAGAGGTTCCTCTCTCCTTTATAAACAGTCGGAACATTGGACCTTATACAGCAGTCTTCTCTCCACAATGGAAATGAGATCTTCCAATCTACAAAATAAGCTGCGGATAGTGGTTGTCAAAGTTATAAAACACAGGGTGAAAACCAAATGGTTTGAGGAGAAGAGCACAGTAGGATAAATGAACCCATTTTACTTTCCTCCTAAAGTGAGTCATACTCCGAGTGAAAGAAAAAGGTAGAATCCAAAGCATTGGAGGTGAGTTTTTTCTGAACCGTACGATCGACATCAAGATCCAAGCCGTTAGATTGAGCGAGGTATACTAGATGACATTGACTCCTCCGGAAAAGTCAAAGAGCAAAGGGAGCAGGAACAAGACAATGGATGAGGCGATTGAAGGCAGCGACCCTACCATCAATGGAAATAGAGAAGTCCAGAAAATTTATAGAAGTTCCACATACTTCAATAGTGAACTCAACGGTTAGATATCAACTGTTGAGGAAAGGGAGAAGAGAGTGGAGATCGGTATCAGAGCCATTCCAAAGGCATAAAATATCATCCACATATCAGTGCCAATAAACAATGCGGGGAAGGAGATGAAATCCACAGTGAAAGACTCCATTTTCAAAAAGTATGGACGGTGGAACTGACAGGGACCCCAAAATGCCTATAAATAGTTTGTAGATGAGGTATTGCAATTTGCAGAAATTGGGAGAAAGACACACTTTGCGGAATTTTGATTAAAGGTAGCAGGTATTATTGCTTAGAAATCAACTTTCACATGCTTCATGGTATTCGGGTCTCCTACCTCTCGCTAATATACGCTGCAGATTTTTTGAAGTAGCATACTAATACCTCGCCAGCCTACGACGTCATCGGAATGGTCCCTATGTGAATCAGCATCAATCGAAGTCGGTGTGACGTCTGGTCGGGATCATTGAGCTCACCGGACAGGGCTGCCAATCTTGTCTGAAGATCGCGATCAAAAGAGGAGGTAAATTGTGACTTGTTCCAAAACAAGAGCTATTACCATCAAGTACCTGTTCCACGGAAAGGGTAGCAGTGCTGCCAGATATTTTTAGAAATCCGTATCCGTCATTTTTCGTAAGACCTAAAAACAGATTTTGACGGACTTCATGATTCATCAATACCGATTAGGAGAAAGGTATCTCTCATATGAGTCCCTGAGGTACTTTTCCCTTGATCAACTCAATGTTTACGGAAGACTTTAGGATCAGCCTATAATGACCAGGAGAAAAGTATCTCTCGTGTAACTGTCAAAGGTACTTTTCCCTTGAGCGCAAGAAATTCGTATTTTACGCAAAATCCTCACTTTTGAGGACCAAAAATCCATAGATCTGGCAGAACTGAAGGGTAGCAATTGAACTCCGTTTTCGCCCTCCTCGGAGGTTTGCATTTTGCTGCTAGTTGCCCGTATCTTGGAACAGGTCACTATTATACGGACGGAACTTCCATTCACGTTTCTGCGAATTTCAGACCCAAGACCAATTAGTCACTACACAATGATAAATTCAACAAGGTGCCCACTGCTTCTTCAGCTCATTGGTCCTCGTTAGGTTTTCTTCGAATTTTGCAATTTACGTGTAAAGAATTCCAACATTGAGGACTGAAAACCGCAGCATCGATTCTACATCTTCCATTTGGTCCGGTCTTCCGCTAAGAGCGTTACAATCGGCAAAATTCAAAACAAGAACAGGACGATCTTCCCATTCAAATGTTCAGTGAATAATCTCAAAATAACTTGGGAACGAAGCAATTGGGTTGCATTTACGAATCATTTTCTTTTACAATAATTGATTCAGATCGATCAGAGGAAACCTACCGCTCAACAATTTTCTCGTTTTCATAGTGCGCAATACTAGCGCTGTCCGGCTCCCATTGATCAAATGTAACTTGTTCCAAAATAAGGGCTATCACCATCAAGTACCTGTTCCAGGGAAAGGGTCGCAGTGATGCCAGATATCTTCAAAACTCCGTATCCGTCATTTTTCGTAAGACCTAACAACAGATTTCGACGGACTTCTTCATTTAGAACCGATCAGGAGAAAGGTATCTCTCATAGAAGTAGCTGAGGTACTTTTCTCTTGATCGACTTGATGTTTACGGAAGACTGCAGTAACAGCCTATAACGACCAAGAGAAAAGTATCTCTCAAGTGAGTGTCCAAGGTACTTTTCCTTTGAGCGCAAGAAATCATTCCAAGTTGGCCTCTGCTACTATCAAGCCGTCGAACGTCTTCTTCTTTCGCCGTCTTCTTGGGTCAGTTCGACATACAAGTTTTTAGCGGGGAATCCGATTACATCCTCAGACAACGTCCGCGTCCGGGAGTTTCTGTGAACTGCGAGACGTGACGTGTGGCGCTTTATGATGTCATCAATAACCTTGACCTACTTAAGGCACTTGATTCAACGTCCAGCCGGAATGCTTCATGACGTCATCAATGACCTTGACCTACTTTAGGGACTTGGAAAATTTTCAATTTTCAGCCTTCATTATATCAGGCCTAGCATGCAGTATACTGAGAAGAGCCCAGCCAACTCATTTTCTAAGGGGGCATTTTCGCGCCAACGTGATCACGAGCGCGTGAGGTATTGTAAACCTGCAATGGCCTCCAATTTTTCTTCTCTTGGTTCCTCTTGTATTCCTCTACTCTGTTGAATACCATTTCTTCAGATTCTTAGCGGTCGAGCAACGTGTTCAGATGGAAATATTGATCATACGGTAAACCATTCAGCTTGGTGCGATCTCCTCGTACGATTTCTCGAACTTTCGATTAGCTCTCGGTGGGTTACAGTCTTGCAATGCTTTCTGGTGACCTGGATAGTCACGCACAGACCGAGAGGAACAAGTAATCGTTACTAAGCTCTTCAGCGCAATGCATGGAAACTCCCTTGTTTACTACCTAATAGGTGCTTAAAGTCACACCTCAACTCCTGAGAAAATCCCTTTCAAAAATATTTTAGATTTCATCAATAGCGCGTCGTCAGGCCAGGGAGACTTTTTTCGAAACTTCTTGCGAATATATTGAATTAGAATCGCCCAGACTACAGGGCCAAAAATAACAGAGAACAGACCAAGAAGAGTTTCAGACAATCGTACAAAATAATTAGCGTCAGTTTAGGGATTCACTACAGTCAAGAGTTGAACGATACATTGGACACTTTCGAAAGTTTGCAGCAGATTTCAATTCGATTAGCGTTTCGAGCACTCAGGCGGGGCACGCATGCACACCCTCTAATTTACGGTTTTAAAGAACGAGTCTTTCATTTTCCCACACTTTAATCACCTACCAAATAAAAGGTCATAAACGACTTAGGGTAACTGGATTTGATCGTTATAAATTCGCGACATCAAAAACCAGGACGAAGCCTTTTCTATCTTGTTTCAAATAAGTATACTCGTAGGCTGCGTACACGACGATCGTTTTCCATTGCAATTGGAAGTAATTGTGAAATAATGACGTGATTTTATTTCGTTGTAATATGTGCTCTTTGTGCTAGAATTAGATGGATTCCATAGTTGACTTCCTTCTCCATGGATGAAGCCGTACAAGTTTTCTAAACTAGACGCAAAAAGTGGTTACAGAATCGCATTTTGTTTCACGCATACTGTGTTCGTATTGCTACCTTATTAAAGGATTAACTGAAAGTTTACACCTGACAGGTGCAAAGAAGCCTACCATTAATTAGACGCTCGGGAACGGTTCGACGTGCGGAGACGGAAAGTGGGATTTTATATCAAGCGCGAGTACGGCTTCTTTAATCCAATGAGGCAAGTCGAACTACTATTTCGTACTCGGTTGTAACCTCAGCAAATCGATTATTATTGAGAACCACGCTTTTGTAGAGATAATTATTTGCATTATAGTGCTCGGGTATTACCAATAGCGATGGACATGGGTGTGGAAGGCAAATACGTTATGTCGTCTTTCTCTTCTTTCGGAAATTGTGATTAAGAGTTGAATTTTAAATTTTTTACCAATGGGAAAATCAATCAGGAAGTGAACAAATTTTTCTTTCTTCATCTCTCCTGTAACAAAGAACCCACATTGTTCCGACAGTCGTCACTCGGAATAAGAACAATTTGCACGCCGTCAAGACCATCGTTAAATTAATTACGTGGTATGCATCTTAATTCCGAAGATCGAAGCGAGAAAATGGGTCAAACATCGAATAAAATGTAGTCTTGGAACGCGCGTAAACAAAATACATCAATATCGTACGTCCCCCAAGAGAGAAAATCTGATAAACCCGACATAGGGAAAATATACAAATGTAATTGTGAAAGATCGGACGATACAGTCGGAGCATTTCAAGCGTCAGAAACGCACGTTCACACTCACTTCTTCAATGATGACTGAAACAATAATTTCTACGTTTATGTGTCTTCTCGGGACTTTGAATTGATTTTTTCCAACTTCAGCCACGCTAAGATTGCTCACAAGGGAACAATTATGGAGACACTGCTCGGAACTGACAAAGTATCGCTACTCCGATATCGCATTTCACCAGGATTTTCATTTCTGCACTTCATTTGCAGGAATACCTATCACATTTACACAAGGAGAATGGAGCAATATGCTAGAAGAACTCTCGGGGAAAAAAAGGAGAGAAATACATACGTAAAGAGCCTTTCTTCATTAGAATACGACACAGCGGCCTATTTTCCTTTGTTTGACAGTACGGTACGGGTTTCACTATTCGAGGTTAGTATACAAGCTCAACTTTTGAGAATAGAGAGGAAAAAGAAAACAATAACAAAACTGCACACAGAACAGTTGCGAACACCAAATTTATTCTTTCCTTTCCTCCAATATTCTCAAAAAGAACGGAGTTCGAATAAACATTCGTCGTAATGTTTGAAAATAAATTTCTCTTCCGTCATATGCCACCTCCTTGTTTGCAAACAGAACGAAAAAAAAAAAAAAAACAAAAGTCGGAGAACATTAGAATGTGTGAAATGGGAAAGGATTTTCCTGTTTCAAGTTTCCACTATTCGACGCGAACGAGCGCAAGTTTTAGCTTTCTTTTCGACCTCGAATTAAGTCTGCAACATCGACAATATTAAATGGATTTCCCCCTCTTTCATTTTCTCGTCTCAGGATTGAGATGAAAATTATTGTCGCGGCTGCATCACACGAAACAATGATTCCCGAGAACACTCGACGAAAATGTACATTCTCGTGAAAATCACCCTATCAATGAGTAACGAAGAAAAGAAGTACTCGTCATTTTCACGGACGTCAGCTATATTTTCTTCTTTACAGCGTGCGAGATTCGGAAAAATAGAGAAAGAGCAAAATCTCCGCACCTTGAAAATAAAGAAAAATGAATTTCCTTTCGGACGCGGGACTTCATTACCTAAACACAACGACGAAGAGAACAGTACTCTTCAGACTTGGAGTGCGCTCCTCTCGATGATGGTGTGTAACTTTCGAGAAAGGAATTTTATCGATGAATCGAACCGATAAAAATATACTTATTTTTTACACTGCAACACCCCTATAGGAAGGATGAAAACGAAAAACTAATGAAACTTTTTGCACTACATCAAGAGGGAAAAGTGTAGTCGATTCATGCAGCTTGTTGACGAACAAAGGGAAAGTAAGAGGACTGTACGTTGAATTTCTATATCCGGAGTGGGTAGAGAGGGGATTGCACTTTTGAAAGTAGTAATGTCACATACTGACGCATCGATTTTTTCACGTAACTCATTCAATACTTCCCTTATCAACCATTTTCTGATGGCAGCGGAAAAGGCGGGCAGGGTAGTTGAATACCTTAGCCGTCTGATGAGGAACCTAGAACGACCGAGAGAAGCCAGAAGAAGAATCATGATGAGCACCGCCTTGTCGAACCTCCTATATGGTGCACCAGTATGGACCGACTTTATGAAGATATCATATAGAAGACAAGAGATGGTAAAAATCCAACGAAGAGCTACGCTGAGGTGACCGCACTGTCTCGACGGAGGCTCTTTATTAGCACGTTCACCACCAATCAAGCTCCTTGCTCAGGAGAGAGCGGTGGTGTTCAGAGCTAAGAAGACAACGACGACCAACCGTGAGACTCTACGGGTTAAGCAGGAGGCCAGGAGCTTCTTGCTCGAGAAATGGAAAGTAAGAATTGCCTAGAGTGAGCTGGGCAAGTGGACAACCCGTGTGGTCAGCTAAACCTTCACCTGACGCAGGTGTTTAGTGGCCATGGCTGCTTCAACTAGTACCATTGCGAGAAGCTAAGGAAAGTTGAGCAGGCAACGTGTTCGCACTGCGACCAAGGGCGGGATGATGGACCAGAGCACAGCTTGTGTGAGTACGAGGCGTGTAGGTATGAGCGGGACAAGCTCAGTCGGTCTAGCCCTTGTCCCTAGCAGCCTGGTATCCACCATGCTGGACTCCGAAGAAGCATGGACCAGCACCGAACCGGGAATGGAATAGGCAAATCCAGAACCACGCTATGGTCTACTCGACACCTGTGTACCATCCACATCCCCAGGAGGAAGAGGAAGATCATCCCTGAAGAAGTTGAAGAGAAGCCAACAGCAATCCAGGATATCTAAGATAGTGGTGGTGTTATTATTGTGTGTTAAAGTGTATTCAACTTAACGGTTGCCGAGTAGAAGAGGGAGTCCGCGGGGGAGATTCTTCCAACACTGAAGCTATACCCAAAAGGGTCGATCCCGGTGTTTTGGAGGAAACAAAATTAAATGCTTGCGCAACCCGCACCCACTTCACCGTGGAGGAGCGATTCTCCTTATCAAACGATACTAGCGAACCTACAATTTGCTCTCACCGAATTCTCTCAATACCTTCAGGCTGGGTAACAGAAGTCTACCAGTGTTGTATGCTTTCGAGATATGACAAAATTTGCTCGGGAACAAGATACAGTTTCTAATGGAAGGCTCATAATTGAAAGTGGCTATGCACCATTACACACACTTTAATATTTTGTACATTTCCTTGACGTTCTCAACAATGCATTAGAATCTAATGCTACAATCATAGCAAACCGATCACTGACAGCTAGATAGCGCTCAGGTAATACAGGAACACAATAGTCTTGAGTGGTTTTCAATCAGCAGTATCAAAATTTGAAGGAGATGAAACTAGGACTCGAACGTGCAAGAACACGATCAGCTGAAGAAGCAGAATCACGTATCTGAAGGAACTAAATTCACACCAACGCATCAACGCTATACAAAACTAATCCTATAATCCCCTGTTTTACTAATCATTGATTCATTGATTAGTAATCAAGCGATGCTAGCGAACCTACAATTTGCGCGGTCCAAATTCTCCGGATATCTTCAGGCAGGTCAGAAAAGTGGCATCGGTCAGAGCTAGAATCGTACTTATGAAGGCAACCATTTGATATTTTGTACATTTCCCCGATTTCTTATCAATTTATTGAAATCAATTGCTGCCATCAATGCCACAAAATCTACAGGAAACCAAACGAATCTTATCACCTCCCTCTCCCCCCCGACGGGCACAAGTTAGCGAAGATTTAGAACTACTGCTACCGAGTAATTTCTGTCCTGAAGAACAATGAAGAGAAGAAGAGTGAAATCGAGACAGCTAACGGCTCTTTTGGAGGCGTGGTTAAGGGAGTACTTTAAAATGTATAGCGTGGAAGTCGATGAGTATAACCTAATCAAAAACAGCTCCTCCAAGTAACTGGACATGCAATACTTCATACATCAGTTTGCTTAGCCCCTTCAATGAACCAGATATGCAATGCTTAAAACACCCCCTTCAGTAAATTCTGATTCCTTTTTGTATCATCTTGCAAGTTGCAGCACTGATAGCGGCATTAAAATAGATCCTTCAAGTAAGTAGATATGCAATACTCCATACACCATTTGGCCTGGCCCCTTGAATGAGCCAGATATGCAACGTTTTCAATAAAGTCAAAGGAAGGGAGGCAGAGAACCTGTTTCGTGAGTCTGATGATGTTTGAGACGTTGTATATCTGGCTCATTGAAGGGGCTGGGCCAATTAGTGTATGGAGTATCGCATATCCAGTTACTTGAAGGAACTATTTTAATCAGGCTATCAGTGCTGCAAGATGATACAAAGGGGACTCAGAATTTATTGAAGGGGCGGTGTTTGGAGCATTGCAATCTGGCTCATTGAAGGGGCTAAGCCAATTGGTGTATGACGCATTGCATATCTAGTTACTTGAAGGAGCTGTTTTCATCAAATTCAAGAGTCAAATTGTTCTCATTCAAAAAAACTCACGGGTTCTTTAACAAAGTTCAATGAGGGGAAGCAGGGAACCCGTTATGAGTCTTATGGTGTTTGAAACATTGTATATCTGACTCATTGAAGGGGCTAGGCCAATTGGTGTATGGAGTATTGTATATCTATCTAGTTACTTGAAGGAGCTATTTTAATCAGACTGTCAGTGCTGCAAGATGATACAAAGGGGACTTGGAATTTATTGAAGGGGTGGTGTTTGAAGCATTGCATATCTAGCTGATTGAAGGGGCTAAGCCAATTGGTGTATGAAGCATTGCATATCTAGTTACTTGAAGGAGCTGTTTTGATCAGGCTATACTCACTGACTTCCAAGTTATACACATGACAGGAAGGGGACTTGAAATACAGTATATAGGACTTAAGTTGGGCTAGAACCCCTTCTTGCATTATCCTAGCTTTATACTAGCGCATATAGGGACTTGGAAAAAATATTTGACCTGAGCCGGATACGTATATATGATGGGAGGGGACTTGATGAATTTTCAGTCTTCAAACTATAGGTGATAAGAGGGGGACTTGTAAATTTTCCAAGTCCCAAGGTCATGTTGCCTCCCGGAAGGCGGACATTTTTTCCGGGAGATCCCTTGATAAAACAGGTTCCCTGTTAAAATGAAATTTAAAACAGGAATCCATGATAGCGAAGGAAGAAATTGTTCAGGATCAGCACCATACATAGATGAAAAACACAAGCAAGATGACCTCCAAGACATTCAGTGGTCAAGATGATAATGCGTCACTTGACAGACGACACATTATCTGAATCGTTTGACCCAATTTTGCTGCGTTTCAAATTTTAATTAATATCCTTTCGTTTTTTCGCTGTCAGGACGAAGGTTGAAGCAGGCAAGGGAGAAGTGAGTACGTCCTTCAAACTTTATACTTTCTCCATTTCAAAACGTAGTTCGTATCATCTGAAGTTCGTAACGTCCGTTCGATGAAAAAAATTGTTCATAACATCGCAGATAAGCCCAAAAACTTTCATGAAAATCATGGGTTCGGTCCATACACCTAAATATTATCGGCTCGTGTGTACACAGATCCTTTTAAAAATTCTCTTTGCGACACACTGTTTTACTTTTCAAAAGATTTAATAAGGAAGTTCCTACGGCGACAATAAATCATCTTTTCCTCCCAAACGGCGTTCTTCATATACATTTTATAAGCGTACGAAAGTAATTTAGCTTCATCATGAGAGACGAAATTCGTTGTTTTCGAAAACTTATCTCCCTGAAATGTTTTTCAATTACTTACACAGAAGCAAAAAATGCTCGCGATGATGATCTCGAAGTTTCACACGATGTTTGCCGGATGAACAGACACCGGTATTTCGCCCGAGACGTGTAATTTGGTTGGGAAGGAGGAGCGCGAAACCGAACGAATAAAAAGAAACCCTATCACGCACTCCTTGTTCTTTTATCATTATGCAATCTTTCCGCAGGGATGGTAGCAATTAGAGCACGCTAAAAATATTTTACATTACTGATATGGAACTAATTCTCGCCGTGATACCTCGCGAAGTCCACGATGTTCAGCACCCCAAAATGATATCAGAGTGAGGGCGAATCTTACGGAGGGACCGTAACCACTTTCGTGAGAATCGCTCTACTCGTCAATTTTTTACATTTTTTCATGATATCAAAGCGAAGGGTAAATTAATTTCGCATTCTGAATATTCTCATGCAGGATCGAATTCTCTACTCACGTACGATGTAGCGGGGGTTCGAGGATATACAGTCGACGTTTTCGATTCGAAAGTTCAAGAGGGAATGAATTTTCGAGCATTAACTTCGAATACTATATTCTATAAGCGTGAAGTGAATAGAATTCGTATGAGATAGAGACACTTCGACAAGAAATAATTAGGAATTTATAATAAGGAGCGTGTTCATAGCGATGTTAACTATAATATAAAGAAAAAAACATGTTCCCAAACCCATATTCTAAGCGTGATACTGCACTGTCCACCATAGAATGCGATGTAAATGTAAAGTCGAAGCTTCTTAAAAACCTACAGCAACATACAGTATAATATATATGTCTCGGAAAAATTAGTTATGAATTTTCAAACCTCGATATCTACTCTAGGTGTGTAGTTTTTAAATATTGTAATTTCTACGTTAATAGCATGCAAATCAAAGAATGCGGAAAACCTATACATCTATGATCAAAATTTGTAAGAAAAATTATGAAATATAAAGAAACACAGTAGCTCGTTTTAAGACGTAAACTGGAAACAATGCTTTCGAATAAGTACACCCTAATAAAAAAGAAAAAAAAAAATTGGTACGATATATAATAGTGTTCGATAAATTCTACCACAACCCGGTGTTATAAAAGAGGGGGAAAGAAAAAGAAAGAGAAAAAAGAAAAACTAAATTAAGAGAATATATACGCGTGTTTCTGTTAGTACGGTTTCAAAAAAAAAAAATGAGTAAATATTTCAAAAACACAATAAACAACAACAAAACAAAAAAAAGAAAAAAACGTCAACGATAAATATGTAAAATTATAGATTAAATAATACAGTATCAAAATTAACATCAACAGGAGCACCGAACTACGTACACTACAGCGGCAGCATTTCCTAGCTGCAGCAGATGAATAAAGGCTGCTCTCTACACAACAGTATAATAATTTTATTACACAGCGTCCCCAAACCGCAGACACATCAAAGAAAAATTACTGAACAAGTACAACAATAACAATCAACCGAATCGCCGATTTGTTGTTGCAATTTTTTTAAGCCTACCTTCTGGCATGTTCTCGCGCTCACAATTGACGAATATTGTGTGTCCCATCCGTGTCTCGTTCGCTCATCGCATTATCCAAAAATATCCGTCATTCGTTTACCCTAAAGGATAATCCGTCCAGACACGGATCAACCTAAGAGGTATCTGCGCTGGCAACGATCTAGTATTCCCGTTATACCATAATAAAATCGTACTCGAGAGTGTAAAACACCTAATGACGTTATAAATAATATGTAGTGGATAAAATAACAATCGCAGTAATAATTAAAATACTAATATAATATGAAAATTATAGAACGATGACAAATAATTAATCATAATTATAATAATGTAAAATGCCATTTAGAGGAAAAAAGAGCGTTCAGCAAAAACAATGGCGACGATGCTTGAAAATCTGACTTATTTTCAATAGTTTCTATCGATAATCACGATTTCTTAAAAATAATGTTTCGCGATAATAGTTTGAGAATATTTCGAGTTCAGTAACCCCTAACCGAGCAGCATCCACAAAAGTTAGGCGGCTTGCAAAAGCATACGCGGTGGCAATTCACCGCGAGACAACGTTTCTTTCAAGGTTCAAACGAGTCGCCTAAAATCGCGGCCATTACTACCGGTTTTAGAATTCATAGAAATCAAAATCAGACGTTGGCAAATATATTGGTACTTATCTATATTATATATAGTAAAAATTGATAACTCTAGGTAATATGAATCATGAAAATAATATGATGGAATTTCTTAAAATAATCCGCATTCGTACATCGGTAGTAGAAAAGGAAATCACATTGACCATGATACTTATTGATATGCTTAGTTCAATGACGTCAAAAATTTGACGTGGAATATCGCATTTTTTTCTTCGAGTCTCAGGACGATGAACATCCTCGAATAATTGATCCCACCGCAGGTGAGACTATTTCATTTTTACAAGAACTTGGTCTGGTGCGAGCAAGAAGACTTTTGGGACTATTGAGTCTAGGCTAAAACTTTTGTCCCCCTTCAGTTCCACAGACGAGTATTCTCAGATCAAGATTCACAGGTACCGGAATTCCGTTTCATTATCGATCTCATCTTCATCGATCCATCTCTCTAGACCTCTTTACAAACTATAAACCTCATAATACTCAATGAGTGGATTCGCACAAACTGTGCATCACATTAGGAAGTCAGCCTCAATTCTTGCCTTCCACTACTTCCCTATCTGTCTGCGGACGAAATCTTCTTATTCTTACATTCCATATCCAATCACACCACCCACTAACACAACGCATCCTGCCATAAGAAATATACTGATTTAAGAGCGACAAATCCTCAACGACTTAATTTTAAATGTTTTGCGTCTTTTTTGACCCATATTTCTCACCCATATCCGTAGATTCAAGTGCACCTATTTCATTCGCACCTCTAACCTTGATAGATTGCAAAAGTTTGGATTGCACTTACTTCATTTATGAAGAAACGCATCAGGAGTATGTAAATGACAAGGAAAACTGGTGGTATTGAGCCTAATGACCTTGACCTACTTTATTTGAGATTTACCAGTAGAAGGATCTAAGAACACCGAACTTGCCTGCTCAAGTTTCATACTGGGGTTGAAAGAGATCCTGATAAGTAGTGCACTACGCCAAGCAGGTGATGATGACAGAGCCAGCACGAGACATTTTTTGCATTTTAAAGAACATGGAGTGCAGACAATTCTTATATCACTGCCTCAACTGATTCCTGCGAAAACCAGAATTGCAACCAGCATGGATGGCGAAGGAAACTTTTCTCAGGGGGGGGGGGGGGAGAGGAGGGGCAAAAAATTTTCAAAAAAATTCAGAAGAACTTCTGCAAGAGTAATGCTAAATCAAGTACTTTTAATTTTTAGCGGGAAACCCACTATCCCTTTTGTTGGGGGTACTCCCAGGATTTTTTTTGCGAGCACATGCGAGTCCGCAAAGGTTGATGATGTCCCAGAGAAGTTGATGACGTCACGGAGAGGTTGATGATGTCACAGAGAGGTTGATGACGTCACGGAGAGGTTGATGATGTCATAGAGAAGCTGATGACGTCACAGAGAAGTTGATGACGCCACAGAGAGGTTGATGACGTCACAGAGAAGTTGATGACGTCACAGAGAAGTTGATGAAATCACAGAGAAGCTGATGTCGTCACAGAAAAGTTGATGACGTCACAGAGAAGTTGATGATGTCACAGAGAAGTTGATGATGTCACAGAGAAACTGATGATGTCACAGAGAAACTGATGACATCACAGAGAAGCTGATGACGTCATGGAGAGGTTGATGACGTCACAGAGAAGTTGATGATGTCACAGAGAAACTGATGATGTCACAGAGAAGTTGATGACGTCATGGAGAAGTTGATGATGTCACAGAGAAGTTGATGATGTCACAGAGAGGTTGATGACGTCACGGAGAGGGACCTAATAAAATTTTGACACTCTAGCCATATGAAGTGGACTTACGCAAGCGCTTCCGCAAAGGTTGATGACGTCACAGAGAGGGACTTTAAAAAATTTTGACACTCTAGCCATATATGATATGAAGTGGACTTACAAAAATTCCTACCTCCGAGCAATATATGATAGAAGGTTAAAATCTCGAGTTCTGCCCTCCAATCTTGCGCTTGCGAGGTCGATGTCGTGACAGAGGGGGATTTAGAGAACTTGAAGCTGGGGGCAGCGGGATGGCATCCACTTTTTTTTTCAGCCGTTTGTGAGGGAGGCGTTGCCCCTCCTACTTTTTGTCTGGAGAAGCAAGTTGCTCCCCCTAACCCCATTCCAGCCAGTTAAAAGCTAAAAGTCTGTCAGCTTCATTTCTACTGGTATGTGAGAAGTTGAAAGCCAGTTTTATTCAAACGTTTGTACGTCAAATACCAAGATAAGCCTTTTTTCAGCTTTCCTGATTCTTATAAAATTGGAAAAAGCAATGCTTAGGTGATCAAATTTCGATTTAACTGCTCCACTCTCGAAAGCAGACTGATTTTGTCAGAAAACTAACAAAGAATGATAGATTGGTTCCGGTTCAGTTCCGCAGTTCAGCCGTTCAGGAGAGAAACGTGTAGTGTAGTCATCCTATGAGGAAGAAACACGAACTGGAGAATAGAGGTATCTTCACAGGTATGACAAGACCCCAATTCTCCTCGTCACTTCACCTGGACTCAAATTTCGTAAAATCAGCTGAATGAAGCCAACTAACTGAATTGAGCCGAAAGCCAGCGGAACTTTCCCAAAGACCGTAGCCAAAAGCGAACTTCTCCGAGGTCGTAAGTTCAAGTCGAAAGCCGAAGCTAAAATTTCCGGTTGTAATAAAGCAGCACCCTTTGTAAGTTTCTCAGGTGACGCTTTACCATTCTCCAAGTGATGTTTTCAAGTTTTTTTCGTCGAAAAAAATTTGAGTCACAGATCTTGCGCTCAGATATATCATCATGTTCGCAGTATAGATCAAAGAAAAGATAGGAGAGGGTGAGACGTGTGAGACTGATTCTAAAGCAGGTGAGAATGATCTTTCATGGTACATATTTCAATTGGAGAAAGTCCAAAAAACCGGTTTGTTTTTGATTGCTCATTTGAATACTTAGTTTTCCCAAAATCATGCCAAAAGTCGAGTATCAGGGATTGCTAATGGGTTTTGAGATCAAAGGCAGGAGTGAGCACAGAGTCAGAAATTTTCATGGGATGAAAGGGAATCTTCGGCGGCAAGGTCAATCGCGTCAGGTTTCGAAAAGTTGACGAGGCCCAACCCAGGAGAATGATGTTGAGGTGGATGATAGTTTAAGCAGAAGTGAAGACACGTTGAAATGAAAATGAGGACCCTGCATAGCTGGAGATTCGTGTTTTTCTCTCACTTCAAATTTTTCATTTCTTGGATATCTTCCGTTCTCCTCCGAGCGTGTTAAAATTTCTGCGACGCCTTTTTTCAACGGCAATTATTGTTATCGATTTAAGCTCATAATCACTGAAACGTTCAACTTTCCTCACGAAAGTTCAAGTTTCGCCGTCGTCGGGTCATGATTTTTCTTCAAGAGTTTTTGACGAGAAAAATAATATATGGTTCAAACTGTTTAGATAGAGGCTTTATTTCGAAAATGAGTCGCCAAGTTTTCGCAAACCTATTGAAACAAAACGGAGGCGAAATTATGACACTTCCGATACAATCAAATATTATGAAAGATTAGGAAACGACACTGATCTCTCCTCCTTTGTCGTGAAGGTGCTACAAAAAGTCGTTAACTCCGTCAACCAGACACAAGTCTTGAAGAGTATCAAGAATAAACGGATATTCAAGGACACATACGCGTAAACTGGATTCTCCGATTCAATTCTTTTCGCCTAGTAATTATAACGGAAAATGTTGAGCCATTTTACAACATAAAAGATTTCTAATTTTATTGCTTCCTTACGATCTGTTTTATTACTTCTTGCGTCACCACCGAAATTTCAAAATAGAAGCAATACTCGGGAGCGAAACATTTTATATGTTCGTTGACACTATATTTTTTCATTTCTCGAGTTACCCTGACCAACTCTACAGGAATTACATGATGTTTGTCGCAGGTGGTTTGCGGGGAGAAAAATAGCCTCAGGAGACACGTTACTCATAAGCGGAAAACTTGATCGATATTTCTACATAAGAAAAACACGCCTTATCCTGAAAATTGTTGTAATAAAACTTGCTCGAGTTCGATGTGACTTTATTTTGAAATTAGTCCCCTTGAGTATTGTACTTATCGAACACCAAAAATAGGTTGTACAATCAACAGCGGGAAAAAGTTGGACGAAACGAGGGGAAAAAGCGTTTCACAAGCTGGTCACGAGACGTCAAGTTACCGTACGTTCCAGAGAATATGCCAGCAATCATGTTGAATACGATAAGTAATCGATCTTAACATATTAGGTCACTCGATTGGATTCCGAACCAAGAAAGCTGAAAAGGGGAGCGGAAGAAAGGGTCAGATATGGTCAACGTGGTCACAATTTGACTTCCTTGTTTTGTACTTCGTAGACATCGTTTACAATAATACAACTGTCTCGATCTACACAGATTGTATACTTTGACAGAATCATTCAGACCAACTAGAGCGCTTCATGATATCGTGGAAAAAATCTATCAAGTTCTTATATCTGATTCTCTGGACAAAACTCGGTAAAGAGAAGGAAAGGAGTAGAAAACATGACCACAACGTGGTTCTGGACCTATGGTCCGCGGACCACTTGTGGTCCACAAGGCACCCAAAAGTGGTCCGCGAGACTTCTAAAAAAGTCAGAATTTAATAAGATGGAACAGAGCAAACATTTCAGAAAAAAGTTTAAAGGTCCGCAGAAACTTCTGTCCCTTCAGAGTGGTCCGTCAATTCAAAAAGGTTGAGAACCCCTGGTATAAGTGCTCTCAAACTTGAAGGTCCGCGAGGAAAATTAAACGTTTCAATTATTATGAGCTCTATTTTAACGCAGACTCATTAATGTGAATCGATGCCACTAACAGCAGTAGAAATTTCATCACGCTCTGGGGAGAATCCCAAAAAATTAAAAATTCGAAGCGATATAGAGTTTCTCTCGAAGTGTTTACACTCTTCGATGAGGCCTACAAACACAAATACTCTAGCGAGCATCACAGTAAAGTTCGATCCATAGAGGTGAACATTCAGCCATTCGACCTATTTGAAAATTCCATTTTCATCAAATTCATAATATTATGCATTATTGAAACACTAAATCGTATTTTCGTCATCTAACGCAAAATTTCATCGTACATTATCCGAACGACTTTCTCGACGAACGAACACCATTTTTAGCGGTGTTTTTCTCTCATAATAAATTAGAATTGAAACAACAAATAATATTCCATCATCTAGAGGGATTTTGAGACCAGAAAAAAACAAGAGTCAAATAAATACGCTCCCGAAGTTCGACACAGCCATCGTGAAGCTGCTCGAAATTCGGAATGAAAACGAATTTGTAACTTCCATTCTGATGCGTTCACGAACACACATACGAAATAGAGGAAAAAAGTGTTCTTCGTGAAAGAAAGAATAAAACTTTGAAAAACGCGAAATGGAACGCCATCCGAGATCAAAAAGTTGAGTTTTAAAGGATTTAAAAAAGAAAAAGGAAACCAAAACGAAACCTCCAGCAGATGAATTTGACATCAAAGCCGACCTATAGGACTGCCCATGTAAGTCGCAGCATAAATTGTAGCATGGTAACAGGAAAAAGTCGGTGGAACGCAGGTACTTTAGAGAGAGGGGCGAAGGTTACGGTGTACAACGTACGTTGGTTTTGGAAGATGGGAAATGAAAATTAATGACCTCAATTGCTTGATGGGAAGCGTAGAGACCCAGATCGGGTGGTGTTAATCTTGAGACGAGAGAGAATGACGTCTTTGTAGAGGAGGGCCAAGGGATGGGTTTCCCAAGATTGACCGACGTATTCGTCCTCACCCCAACACAATGAATCTGAATCCTAAGCACATTCAGGTCTCAAACCAAAAGTTGAAAAAACTTACGCGTTCATTCGGTCGACACAATTTGAGAGAATGCTCACTCACGTCACCTCAGAAATCCGGCGCCATCGTGTTCCAAAATAAATACGAGAAAACTCTACGACTCATTGACATCTTCAAAACTACGACTGAACCGAGCAAATGCGAAAGTACATACAAAGAAAAACTTTCGAAAAATTCCCTTGTACGTTGTCGCGTATAGCAGCTGATTTCCCTTCCTCCTTGTTTTTCCTGTCTCGTAACTTATTTTATACAACCATACTACCTTTATACGATTCGAGACCATCATTTGCTTAAACAACTATGTCGAAGTAGGTGGGCATATAACTTTTACACAGACGACCGATCCCGTGGGAGGACTACAAAGTTTTATACCAGTCAAAATATCGGCTTCGTCAAACTGTACGGATACACGTCCTTTTCGAATCATTCGAGTAAAATAAGATACTTTCGCGTGTTTTTCAGTTTATTGCCGAGCGCAGCAGAATTTCGCACGAACTAGCTAAAAATGATGCATGCGCCGGTATACTGTCTAACAAGAGATAAAAAAACGTTAAGGATGCGCGAAGTATAATACTAAAATCTTGTAGGCTCAGGTGGCCTCACACAAACAACACGATAAAATTGACTGCGAAATATATACCGTGCACAGATTCAGTATATAGCCGTCAACTCCTACGTTTTATAATACAATTAAATTTCGCCTTAAAACGTATAATATCTTACTTCGATTGTCTTTTGCTTCTTGAGAGAAAAAAAAACAACTTTTGCGATAATTTAGCGCGCGCGAGGAGAGAAAGTGCGAAAAAAAAATTAATCAACACCACTCGCAAAACGCTTTCGTTAACTCATTTGAAGTACACTTGTGTAAGCGGTCGATCGATAAAAGGCTGCGAGCGAGGACCTAGTTTTTCACAGACATGAAACGCGCGTCATTTTTCACAGTCAAACGGGTAGCGTTTTGAAAAGCCGGATAACAGTTTTTAGTTACGCGAAATTACACGGCGTATTTTGAAGAAAGAAGAAAAAAAAAAAAGACGAAATTTTCCTACACTGCAACATAAGCGACGAAATCTGAACAACAGAGAAGGAAAAACTTCACAGACAACCTTTCGTGCCCCGTATACGGCAAAGGCTACTTTAGAAATCGCTGTAATAAAAATCGATTACCGTTATTACGTTTCCATCTTCTTATACGTTAGTGTCTCTAAATTGGAACAATTTTCGCGTCAAAATGAAAATACACAACACTGGCAATACCCCATCACGATCAATACGGTAATGCGAAGTTTGGAATATTTTTCGCGAGGGGTACTTTTATGATTTTTCTGTGTCCCATCATTATAATATATTGAAGACGAAAACGAATTCATTCGCACTCGATCATACCAATATCGACAGTGTAGGAGTAAGTACGCGAGTAAAAAATGAACGCATTCCAGAACATATTACACAATAATATCGCGTAAGGCTGTCTCATAATCGTAACCCACTCATTTTCGAAACACGACACGTCTTTTTTCGAAGAAAATCGAGCGACATTTCTACGGTTTTTACTTATACGAGTAAACCAAAAATATCTTCAACAATGATTTCGTGTAACGAAGCGATTTTCAGAGTCACCGAAATGAGACGAGTTGATAAAAATACCGCATTCGACCGCAGTCTAAGGAGAGAAGAAAATTTCGACGAAGTTTTTAGGGTATCGCAGTTCTTTATACGTCGAAAAGCATTCGTCTGGTTAGAAAATCTAAAATTCATCGAAACGAGAGCGAGATAACGGTTTTCTTTTCTTCAGGACCGCGAACAAAATTTTTGGCTGAGAAAATTCGTGTTTATCACGTGAACTCGGAGTTGCGACAACGAATAAGATTTACGTCATAAAAACGATTTCATTCATAACCTTTTTTTTTCTGCAGGAAGAAAGTATTAGCTTCGACTGGATGGATGTTGTTTATCAGTTCTTAGGGCGAAGTCATTCCATTACAGAGCGCGACGTCTGTTTTCTGTTTCACTCCTCATTCGAATCTGTCAAATTTTGATTTCATTATAGCGTGTCAATATGTAGCCGTTTCACGATACTTCCATCAAATCGTGTGCAATACTGTCGCATTGTTTGATAATTTTCTCATGTAATACAAACATTTAAATGTAATTATGAATGTGTTTTTGACGCTGAAAACTTACTGTACTCACAAAATTATTCGAGCTTTACGATAGCAATATCAATCACTATCTTGATGTTAATACTCACTAGTTCATGCCTGAGTTTTGTTGTTTTCTTGAAAGAGGAGAACCACCAAAGGGATATTTCAGGGGAGGGAGGTGGGGACCAGGAACAAAGTGAATGACCAATTTTCTGCCTAACAGTAAGGACAAGAGGATCAGCAGTCTAAGAGCTTCATTTTACAGGTAAGAGAAGATAAACTCTGACTCAAAACAAAATACACCAGAATATCGAAAATTTGCTGCTCGGTTCTTGACAGATACCCTGTTTTGTGGGCAAAGTCCGCCATCCTAGCCGAGAATTGAGGACCCGAGAAAGACAGAGGCTGCGATTTACTTATAATGAAAAATTCAATTTTCAAGTTACATACATTAGAATGGAGAGAAAGAAAGAAAGAAAGGGGGGATTTACAGGCTCTTGCTCAGGGAGCAAGAGTCGCGGGAGACTCGCGACTTATGGTGGAGGGTTCAAGATTATTAGTTTACGTAGAATGTAAGCCTATAATTTATTTTCAAAAATTTATCCCTTCTCGGTAGTGTCACGACTTTTTTCAAGTCCTATAGACGGTTATAGAGGAGCCAGGAACTAGAATGCCAGATGCAGGGATTTTCGGTCCTCGAGAAAGATATAGGTTTCTCTTTTTATATTATAGATTTTACGTACAATACTGATTTCTTGCGATCAAGGGAAAGGTACCTCAGACACTCGTACGAGAGATACCTTTCTCCTGTTGCAGTATTCCGTCGAGTCGATCAAAGAAAAAGTACCTCAGCTACTCTTATGAAAGATACCTTTCTACTGATTGTTATCAATGGATCCATCAAAGTCCGTAGAAATATGTTTTAGGGCGAATACAGATTTTTGAAACTATCATCTGGTAGCACTGGCCAGGAATTTCTTCAAGTCCCAGCTTTAAGGGTCAACAAAGGTCACGAATTTTTCCAAGTCCCAAAGAAGACTATAGAAGAGCCAGGAATTTCTCGAAGTCCCAGCATACAGGGTCAGGAGGGTCCCGAATTTTTTTAAAGTCCTATAGAGAACTATAGAAAAGCCAGGAATTTCTCCAAGTCCATATACTAGCCCATATAGGGGTATAAGATAGGTATAGGAGAGCCCGGAATTCTCTGAGTCCTCATACTAGCCTATATAGGGGTATAAGATGGGTATAGAAGAGCCCGGAATTCTTCCAAGTCCCTGTACTAGCCCATAGAAGATCACGAATTTTTCTAAGTTCCAGCGTTACGCGTACGCGGACAGAATTCCTCTGAGGGCCTCCAGTAATTAAACCGGATGGCGGGTCTCCCGCCAAAAAGAGAGTGAGAGAGAGAGAAGGAAGGAAGGAAGGAAAGAGGGAGCACTGCTGCCAGATGATGATTTCAAAAATCCGTATTCGCTATTTTTCTAAGATCTAAAAACGGATTTTTACGGACTTTCACTGATTTAACAATAGAGATCAAGAGAAACGTATCTCTCGTACTCGTGACTGAGGTAATTTTCTCTTGATCGATTTGATGTGCAGTTTCAGCTTAGAACGACCAAGAGAAAAGTATCTCTCATAAGAGTGACAGAGGTACTTTTCTCTTGAGCACAAGCAATCCGTATTTCACGCAAAAGCCCTCGAAAAATCCGTATTGTTTCTTCAAGGACCAAAAATTCTTAGATCTGGCAGCTCTGGGAGGGAAGGGGAGGAGGGAAATTTCGACCACCAAGTCATACAGGTCGGGAGGGCTTGAAAAATCTCGACTTTCGAGCTACAAATATCAGAAGGAATAAATGAGGAATTTTAGGTCGGACTTGGAAAAATTTCGCTCATTCAGCTATGAATAAGAGGAGAGGATTGCTTTGATGGATGGCAAATTGAGGGAAGAAACGCGCAAAGCTTAATAAAAATTACAAAAACAGCGGTACAGTTAATAAAATATTTGTGATAAAGGGGCGAAACCAATGTAATTCTACAAAAGAAAATGGTAACCATAAACCCTTCAACTATGGAGCCTTAGAGCTACTTGACTAGATTCAATCTTCTGAGCTTCGACTGGTCCTTGGCGCACTACGTATCAGCTCTCACTCGGTCTAAGCGCTATGGCAGACTCCTCCTCTCCGTCACTCATTGCTAACTTTTTGACCTTGATACAGACCAGTGCCGGAATTTTCCCATTTTTTCAAGATCTCAGCTCACGCAATTCACTTCTTCCGTTGTTTCAATCATATCTAGGCCTCTACTTCCCATTTTTTCATCCACGGTTCCTTAGCTAACCTTCTATCCCTGATATCCGTCTCGATTTTACTGAAACTCCCAAAGCAGATAAGTAGCTGACTTGACCTACAAAATACACATCATCAGAATTTCCCTCCAACCCTTCCTGCAACACGGACAGGTCTGGATTACAGTCTCCATTTAGGGTAACATTGCATACTTCCCTACGATAAAACTTCGCTTCTATATTCACCGGCAAACTATAAAATAACTCACCCGCTCTCTTCTCCTCGCAAATTTCTTATACTATCTAATACCGTCTCATCCTCACTTGCTATCTAAAACCCTCATTCTACCAATCCTATAATCCAATGAGTCCAAATTCGTATTCATCTTACATCAAGGAACATGACGCAGAGGACCCTGCCACAAAGCAATTACCGTATTCACTTTCCATAACTGATTCCTCCTCCACTCCCTCGTACGATCTCGAATCCAATTTTTGCTCCCTCATCTGATCAGGCATGAGTTCTGGTCTTCTTTTTCCGTCAATAAGCCTTGGTCTGCTCCGAACCGCCTTTCTCGACGAGAACGAGGCGTAAGTCATCTTCTGGTCCGAGTCTTCTTACTTTATACTCCTCTCGCTCCCTTCATACTTACAACGAAATGCTAACGCTCTACCGATACCGAAACTCTTACTCTTGATCAGCTCGCGAAAACATTCAGCTCCACCTTTCTGTTTCTCCCTTCTTTCAAATCGCGAGACGTTAATCTTTTTTGTTGGCGCAACTCCGATAGCTGAATTTAAAAATTTTTATATTTTCATCATCAATTTTATATTTTCAATCGAAATTATTTCGAAAAACTGTCGAAAATTGCTCTCCTAAAACTCTTACAAAATTCGACAACAGAATTTTCCATTCTGCAAAAAGGACTTCACAAATTTCTATTGAAAACACAAAAATAGGCGTTCGTACAGACCGAAATACTTTTCTGTTTGCTACATCTTCTCAATCATTTCTGACATTCGATTCAAAGATATTTTTACGTGCTTAACATTTCAGAAGTAGGTATACTTAAAAATAAGTTCAACAATACACGTCATACTTCTATCTAGAAACTAAACCTATATAGACAATCTAATTTTTTCAACCACGCGTATCGTGATTGAACTTTATAAATTTCGAGTTATATTTTTAGTACCTATCCGGTATAAGAAATTAACCGACGTATTATAAGTTTCGGATGTAAACGCGAAGTTAATTTGAAACCGGGTATCCTCGCTCGCGCAGAAAATAAAGAAAAATAATAACGATCAAATTACCGAAGTTTCATTCGCGAGAAAATTAGGATAAAAGCTTATCAAGGTACCTGCTCGATTTTTTTCTCAACTTTTTTCGAAGAAACTTTATTATTAAATAATTAATAGGCCGTACTTTCGCACGTAACAGCGAGACTTTTGAAAAAGAAAAAAAAAACTTGAAAAACAACGCTTCTGCCTTTCCACAGTGACACAACTGTGTTAAATAGGGAAATTACGTAAAAAGGAGCGCTGTGATAGCGTCCGAGAAACTCTCAAAAAAGTTGAAATAATTAGAAACAAAACTAGAAATGACTTTTCTTACGACGCATATAAATTAAGAGTTGAAGTTATTATTCTCGTAGAACACTTTTGAAAATTGGGTTCCGAAATCTTATTTATCATTATTAAGAAGTAATTTGACGAGAGAGGAAACAAAATGTTCGTATTGTTTCTTTTGATCATTTGTAGAATTTATAAGATCTAAAAACTCTTACAGAAATAATCACAGTATGATGAACACATGCAAGAAATAGAGCTTTTCCCAGTGTCAACTCAAACCTCCCAAAAACAAAGATGAGGAGAGAAATTTGATACTTCGGATACTTTCGTTTAATTTCCGTAACAACGATCAATTTTTTCCTCTCGTTCCTTCTTCTCCCAACATTGTAGATCTTGGATACATGATCACGAGTATCACATTTTACTATAAAGTGAAAAGGACGTCCAAATAAGACCTCTAAAAACAGAGACATCAGTACCACATACCGAAATACAGCCGAGGCTAAGGATTAATGAAGTAACAAGAATCGTATTTTTTTACGTTTCCAAGGTAAATACACGCATTATGAGGGTGAATCTATCGCATGACAACAGAAAATTACACTTGAGCTGTTTTGGCTTTTTGGAAGGCAATTTGCGCATAATTTACCTCGTATATTTTCTGTTCGAGCGTATTATTTTACGGCCTCATTTATCTTCAAAAATTGATTTTCCCAATGACGCAGAGGTAGCGAACTCTACAGCTGTTTCTAAAATGTCGATCTCTAACTTCGAGATTATACAATCATTATCACTGCGATGAGCAGCGACAGAGAGAAAAAAGTTTCGTGATTCAAAGCCGAGAACTTTTCACGAAGTAATCACGAATAACCCACGTGAGTCAGGTTTTTTTCCCTCCTACATAACTAAAATGTCGACACCTACAACCATCTTCTCCAGGGAACGAGCAGAAGAACACGACACTCTTTACACCCAATCATCCTATTAGTCTCGCCGAGTTGATAAATTACTACGAATTCGTAATCGTATACATTTCTTTTCTTAATTCACCTATCTTCTGTCGGTATATACGTATAGATTAATCTATAGCTAACCTTCATCACGAGGAATCGCTGGGGCACGATATTAATTTTGCATCGAAATGAAAAGCTTCCTAAAATAATAATAATGTATCGTATACTAGCTTTCAATGGTCGTTTTTGTTATCGTATAACTAAAAATATACATATAGGTAATACAAAACTATAAAATTGTAAGCTTATTTTACACTCCGTAAAAAACTATAAAATTAATAGTCCGACGAAGGCCGTGGCAATTGAAGCTGTTTAACAAAATGCATTATTGTTATCAGAATGAAATCAAATACTATACGTACAATGACATATTGAAAATTTGTACCATAGGCTATATAAAATGGTGTCGTACACAGTACCTAAAGCGAACTTACAAGTTAAATAGAATGTACGTAATATAGGTGTGTATATATGTGTAACGTATAAGTTATAATACTCAAGAATGCGTGAATTTTTGCGATATTTATAACGTAAGGAGAAAACGATCGACGCACGTTCAATACACAAGATCTAGCTAGCCACGTATGAAAGTATATAATACCGTATATTACTGCATATTATGCGTATACTGTTGAAAGTTTATCGTCAACTATTTTTCACGATATAGGTATTACATTACATCGGTAACCCGAAAAGATTACGAAAAGGAAAATGTCGAAAGCGAACCTGTGCGTTCGTTTATTACGCCCATCTCGATATACGTGTAGAAGGAAAAATCTTGGCAAGAAACTTCATTTTTCATCAACACGACGCGGTCGACCATACATGATAAGGAAAATGCCAAAATCGACGTAGAACAGTACGTACAGTGTTGTGTAGTTAAGCGACGCGACCTTACATAGCGATTCTTTTTTTTCCCCTTTTCGATATATATGTCGAACAAACAAAAGGAAGTTACTGTGGCGCAAACGGTGCCTTCCGAAAATTGCCGCATTAAAATTGAATCGCGTTTAGAGAATAGTAACATTCAATTAAAAAAGCTCAGTGCAATCAGCGCTAGTGTAACAAAATGTTTGCTTTAAACGCAAACACAGTACATACGAACGAGTTCCTAGCACTCACGCGATTCCCTCGATGATAATTCTCTTCGCAATTTCCAAGTTCAACGTCATTTTTATTATTGAACGATTCGAGAAAACAATGAATTCATCCATCTCCGCACTCGATACGGGCCAGTGGCTTTGTATCGATTGAGACACTTTGAAAGAGATCTCAATTCAATCTATCATCGTTATAAAATGAAAAATACCCTTTGGAAAAGAAGGGTTTGAATTCAAGTCCAACGACGCTGGGGTTTCTGGCTATGATGGCTTTCGAGAAGGAATCATGGTCTAATCGAAGCACGTACAAACTGATGAAGCTATGCTCTCGAACTAGAAACTTCATACACCAACTTAAAATCGTAAAGAGGAAACCTTTCTCAACTGACAGACTTCTGATAACTAGGTAGAAATCTCAAATTATAAGGAAAATCCCGAAAGTATACTGTTATAGCAAACTAGCACCAATCAGCCTGTTTCCGGCTCCGCAATGTGGAGCCAAATAAGAAGATCAAAACGTGGTAAGCAAAATATTTTTTCCCAACTGGCAGAATTGGCGAAATACTAGCCTCAAATTATTGACATGTTTCATATCTTGGTCCTGACCCCCACCATTATTCCGAAATCAGGGCCCGTACGACCATGACCTTGACACTTGAAAAATTTTTGGCCAACCTCTACCCTACCAAATTCCAGGTTTTGCGTCCGCACGTTCTGACCTTCCTTTGTATTCGAAATTTTGAACAATTTTCAATTTTTGAAAATTCTGGATTATCAGTCGGGTTTTGGCCCATTTTAGTCCCCAACTCCGCTCAGAAAAGGTGAGGAAAGTTGGGAAGGGGCGCAAATTGAAGATAAGTTTGAGATTCAAACTATTCATAGAATTTTTTAAACTTCCATTCAACTGGTAACATCATTATGGTCCATTCGGTATGTATGGTGATAGGGAGCTATATACGGTAGGAGAGGGAACTTGAAAATTTCCAAATCTCGATCATACCTAATGCGTCTCTTCATGAGACTAGCCGTCTCCCCCGTAGTGCTTCCAGATCTACAGATTTCGTTTTTCAAAATCAGTTTTCTTTAGATATTGCGTAGAATGCGGATTTCTTAGGCTTAAGGGAAAAGTACCTAAGCTTTTCGTACGAGAGATACTTTTTTCCTGGTTGTTATAGGCTAATGCCGCAGTCCTATGTAACACGATTCGATCAAGAGAAAAGTTCCTACTTATATGTGAGAGACACATGAACGCTGTCCCTGCTTGGATTGCGCAAGTTAGTACAATAAAATGGATGAAAATTGTAAGTCTTGCACTTCCATCTTTATTTCTTGTGGAAAAAGGTTGAGGAAAGACTGAGGAAGGGAAGGATGATGGAGAGAGGATGTGCCAATACATGCGCGAGATATATGAACGCCACCCCTGTTGCTAATGTGAGAGATACTTTTCTCCTTCTAATTGTAGGCTGATACCGCAGTCCTATATAGGGTGCGCCAAAAAGATGTCAACAGTCAACCGGGGAACTCCACGAAATTCTCGCGGAGTCCTCCCGGAGTTTTTCGTTCAACTGTTGACATCTTTTTGGAGCACCCTGTATAACATTGATTCGATCAAGCGAAAAGTACCTGAGTTGTTGATGTGAGAGGTACTTTTCTCCTGATTGTTATTGGTAAATTGCTGGAAATATGTTTTCAGGTGTAGAAAAATGGCGAACGCGGATTTTTAAGAATATCTTATGACAGCACTGCTCCCACGGTACCTCGAAGCTTTTATTTTTACATGTATAAGCAAATTGAATGCATTATGAAAATCAATATAATAATGTTGGCTTACGTTTCAGAATCCAGCTGAATCTAGTCAGTCCGCTTTAGTTTCCGCAAGGAGTTGATGACCATAAAACATTTGGCCTAGGTGAATAAAATCGATTTGGACATCGATCGTATTATGGTTTGTAGGGAAATCAGAGGAAATGTCGAGATTCTACCTCCTCTCTCCCTCGTAAATTGAACTATGACCCTAAGAAGCGCTGGATTAGGGTCTTATTTCTGGGATAGCGTTCTTACAGCTGGGCTGTGTCCTTCGCCCTTTTAGCTTTCGTCTAGTTTTTCACGATTATATCGCCGTAAAGGGATTGCTCGTCAGGATAGAGGACCTTGATCCGATTATTGAGAAGGGTAGGATGTATAGGATGGCATCTAAAGATTGCGGTGGCGTTTTTACTGGGGAGTCCAGTTGCCATCTTGACATTAAAGTGGACGAGCATAAGGAAGCGTGGGAAAAGAAAAATTTATGGGAAACTCGGCTTTTGCGGATCATTGCTCGAGCATATTGAAATTTATCGTCATCTGAATAGCGACGATGTCACTGTTGTTCTAAGTAGGTACATTCTGATGAAGGATTGATTGA
Source organism: Aspidiotus destructor (assembly GCA_035079395.1). Taxonomy (NCBI): domain Eukaryota; kingdom Metazoa; phylum Arthropoda; class Insecta; order Hemiptera; family Diaspididae; genus Aspidiotus; species Aspidiotus destructor. The sequence continues at coordinate 28,067,904 of JAVHKZ010000001.1, read as the reverse complement.
ATTAGTTTACGAGTATGGTTCACATTGTGATGACTTACTAGTTTCAGTCCTAATCTCGCTGGATGTTCTCGTTTTCAGTCATTGTTAGGATCTTAGTTACTTGCATATTTTGCTAGATGATGGTTGTTGAACCGAAAACGCTCGCGTTTTTCTGAATTCTTTCTGCGATGTTTGCTACTCTTTTGAAAATCCCTCCCTGAGAATCGTATTAATTCAAAAAGGATTTACTTTACGGTCATTTACAGGACTAAATTCCAACCGCGATTCGACTGATTAAACTTCATTCAACACGACTCGAGATGAAAAATCTCCCTTGATGATTTTTTTCTATCATGCTACTCTATATCGAAGCGAATTTTTCTCCGATGTTTAAATTTTCCTTCGTCGCTCGGGAGTTATTTTCGAATGTACCTACCTACAGAAGAGACTCCACGAGAATGTTTCAATTTTAACCGAACAAAAAACCACTTGAAGAGTCTCGCTGAAGTAAGGAAATTTTTTGAAATTTATAAATGACGCGCGAACGCGTAGGAAGTGACTCAAATCTTGACAAATCCTTTTATTCTATATAAAATTCTAATATTACACGTCTCGTCGCTCATAAGTAGCTACGTATATCTTGTACGTACATACTGTACTTCGCGCACAAGAAAGGAATAGAGAAGTGTTACTTCGTGATATTGTATTCAAGAGGGAAAACGTATTCAAAGAAACCACGTACACGGGTTCTTAACTAAGAAATTCGATAAGTTGTCAGAGAAAAAATAGAATGAAAAACGTGAACCGCGGTAGAGAAATATTCTCCCGGGCTACCCTGCCTACTTCCGCCGTTCAAGTGAGCTAAAACAGCTTAATAGAAAGAATGGATCCCATTATAATACAAAACATCGAACGATGGTTTTCGAAACAAGCACTAATTGTTTCGCATATTTTTCTCTCTCACATGGTAAGGGGTGTACAATATATCAGTTTAGATTATTTTAAAATAAAAACTATTCTACACATATGAAGTGCCTCTTAAGTGGAAAAGAGCGAGTAAAGTGAAACCGCTCTAACGTTGAATTAAACCAAAGGATTGCAGACGCTATCAAAATGTCGAGCTACTCTTATACGATTTCTGAAGTCGACGTTTTTGACGACAATAGCTTTGCCGAGAAATTTTCAAAAATTACAGAAGTTATCTCTTGAATTTCTTTCGGAAACAATTTTTCATTGCGCTGACGGATAGAAAATGGGAGTTATACTCTGGTAAAGTGGTCGCGTTATCGTCCAGCATAATATAGAAAGCCGAAAGTTATGCTCGACATAAATTCACTGCGTCCTTACACGATAAAAATATTATATTACACTTGAAATTTTTAAATTTTAAATTCTATACGCGCATTTTTCTGAGTGCTGCAGAAATTTGTTTTCAAAGTTTCAAAATACATAATTCAAATAAGCAACGTACTTTGTTGTAAGAAATATTTTCGTATTTTTACACACACAATGAGATAGAATCCATTAGCTTCAATTTATACAGCGGAAATTCAAGAAGGATGAGATGCGGTTGCCGTGTTGATGCGTCCTGGACAGATATGTTACGCCCCTCGGGTTTGTTTGAACCGCTGTCTTCCCAAGGTCATGAAACAATAAGTAGAAGAGGAAAACGATAATTGATCGAACTAGCCTGGGAGCCGGGAGTTTAGCCTGATCTACTATAGTACCTTACACTACAATGAGGTTAAGCACATGTACCGATGTACAGACGTGAATTCAGGAAAGGTTAATCAAAGGTAAAACGAAATAGGCGATGATATTTCTTCAACTTCCGAGGACACGGTGACACAGAAATACGAACGCAAATCGTAGGATGAGTATCTCAAGTCTAGTACTCTACTTTATCATTTAGCTTACGAGATTACTTTCAGGTTTTACTCCATTTTACGTACTTCTTAGTTGTCAGTTGGGAAAGGTTACCTCTTGACGATTTGTCCTCCTCTTCTTCAAGTTGGTGGTTTGAGATGGCTCTATGATGATAAATAGTATATTACTATACATGTGGGTAAAGTGAGCGTTTACCCAACGAGGCAAAAATTGCGATCCGAGCCGGAGGCGAGTAGAGCAATTTGCCGAGTTGGTGAACGTTCACGATACCCACATGTATTGTAAGATATTTTTTTCTATAAATGATGTTAAAAGTAACAAACATGCAAAAGTTATTGGCTGATTCATTTTTCTTTCACACTTCTAATTTTTCTTTCACGGTAATCCTCGAACGTGATTGGCTAATTCGTTTTTCTTTCACACTTCTATTTTTTCTTTCACGCTAATCTCGGTGTGGGTAAAACTAGTACTTTGACCGCACCTATAGATGCAGTCAAAACGCTGTTTTAACATCATGTATAGAAAAAAACATGTTTCTTTATCTAACATTATTTTTGGCAAGAAAACCAACGCCGTTCGACTCGAAAGAACAGAAAAGACTGGTATCGAAAACTTTTTCAATATTTGGTTTCTTTTCTTTCCATTTTTCCACTTGGGTTATGATGAGCTTGGCTGTGATTTGCTGCTTTTAGAAGAGAGATAATGTTTTGTATGGATGGGAATGGATGGTGGAATTCGGTGGGTGTAGCGAAGGAAAGCTAAAGATGGGTACGTGAAAATGTAAGTGCCTGTGAGAGAGGGGGGGGGGTCTCCAGGCTGTAATGTTCGCATGAGAGCGGAAAAAGCTTGGAAAGAACGAGAACGTGCGTGTTAGTCCTGTGACGGCAAGATTCTTGGTATGATGAAGTCCCCGCGAATGGTGAGAGTTTTCGTTTGATAAGATTTGATTTTGCCAGGTGATCCATTCATCCGTATTTTGAGGTGGATGGTGCGAATACGAAGACGAGAGTCGATTCACAGATGCAGGTTTGGTGGCTAAATCGACCTTTGATCATCCCCGTATGGCTGGAGACCCAGATGAAAGTTATGTCATAATGAATGAAAAAAAAACCGGGAAAATGAGAAGAGAATAGATGCGTGAGACGAGTGGGTGTGTAGAGTGTACATTGTAAGAAGTCGTTAAGGCGTATAAAAGGAGTCAGTGGCGATCAGGAAAGAGCGGCTTGGTGGGAAAGAGAGGGTGAGTACTGTTTCTAAGCATGAAAAAGAAATTTAACGCCGATTCCGGAAAAAATATGTGAATATCTTTCAAGTTGCGATCTGATGACGTCATAGAGAAGTCTCTGGTACGTCGAGATCTAATAACGTCATAGGTCAGTCCTTGTGATGTCGCGATCTGATGATGACGTACGCCATAGAAAAAGAGGGGAGGGGGGTGGTATTTCGACAAAATTTTCCGTGTGCCGTGTGATGTCGTAGCATGAGGTCCAGGCCGTAAAAAAGACACGAAACATGTCAAAAAGAAAAAAATGCATGCACAATACGGTTGAACTGAATCCTCTCCAATCCAAGCTATGCGTTAACTGAATTCTCTTTACATTCCACCTTCTTCTCCTCCAATAAACGTGTTCATAGGAGACGAAGGATAAAGTATGAATTTCGAGTTTCACGTTCATTCCAAAGTCAGAGGTAAGTTCGTTTCTCAAGCTCTTCTAAATCTCATCCATGTAATGCATTAGGTATACCAGCGAGATTAGGGCGGATAATAGAAACTAACAGCGACAAAACATACTGCACATGGTCGTCGAATACATGCACGTATAATACATTCATTTGATAACAGCGATAGCGCAAGCACAACCGCATTAATCTCGCATTATATTTCTTAATACTGTATCGCGGCAGTTCTACTCGAGATTGGAAACGCAATTTAGGTGTGGCGCTGGAAAAGGGATTTCCAAAAAAAATTTGCCAAGTTCTATTCTCTCGCGGTAATTTTTCTTGGACGTAATCCATTCACATATAAATGATACAAGTGAGTTCCTCGTATATAAAACCAAAACGAGAGGGTTGTAACGGGGTCGTTTATTCGTTATAATCCGCCGGAGGACGTAGACAAATTTTTCCATTTTCAAAACCTTTGCCAGGGACCTTGTACGCGCCGCGAAGGTACATACAAGGTAACATTATAGCCGACATGTATACACATGGCATATTATAGAGGAGTATTAAAGTAAATTTATGCAAACTCGGGTAAGTCCTACGTACATTGTAAATGACCGCATCATTAATAACCGGCGCGACTGTAAATACGTCTCAAAGCCTTACAAAACCACCGTGCTAGTTTCATCGCTTTTCCAACGACTGCTGCCTGCCGCGAACGCGCGAGTATACCTATCATTTTTCATAAGTTGTAACTTATATTTGGAGGCTAAATGCAGTATAGGTCCATGATTAGAAAGATAGATTCTGAAAGATTTTTCCTCGAACTTTTAGTTACCGTAACCGCCTACGGATGAATGAAAGTACATAGACAAGTCAATGACTGAGGGTTTGAAAAAAATAAATAAAAAGAAAGTTTTCTGTGCCGGACTCGCTGGTCTCGAAATACAACCCTGAAAAGAGCTAAAACGAGCGACTCTGTCTATAATGACTTTCCGCTAAAAGCAAGTACCATTCTATAAAAAACATTACTCGGCCATGAAGTTCTATAGCTGTAATACATCAAATTCAAGAACTAGGGTGATCGAATTTTAAATAATTGTCGCTCAACCTGACAAGGATCAGTCAGCTGATGAAGGATTCATCATATCCTTGTAACAAGTCGTGTCCATCCTCACATTTGACTCGTGTGCAAATGCTATGAAATAAAATGTTATTCTATAAGTCGTAACAATGTAGGCATGTAGACAGAGGATTTTTTTTTTTTCTATCTACAAACGTGACACACGAATACAGTAAGGGTGAAATTATACAGCGATCGACGACACGCTAACTGGTCATAAAACGAAAAGTTTTTCCTACGATAATGTTCGCGCACCGAAAGGTATAATTCAATGCTCGATACATTATAATATGACTTTACGAAAGAAATCCCATCTCGAAATCGTTATTTCCGAAACATTATAGAGAAGGAGTTCTTACAAAATTTGAAACAGTAAAAAGTACGTTGTTTGCGAGGCTGGAAGTCTGGAATTTTCGGAGACGTTAAGCCAAAGTGATATTATACTCGTATGCACAGTACAGCGTCATGTGCGAGAAAAGCGGGAAACATTGAAAACAACATTTTTCATCAGCCATCTTGTCTTTTAACGCGCTGAAGGCAAAATAAGAGATACTAACTTTTTCGATGTCTTTTAATTTTTTGAAAATCTTCACGGTTGGTTTACTCATCAAAAAAGAAATAGTTGTAAATAACCATAATTGAACGCACTACAAACAAAGTTGCACATCCTTTTAGAGCTCCGTGTACGAAACAAGAGAAGAACAATTACGATTACTTTTCCTTTACAGTAAATGTCTGAATGATCTTTTGTTTTAGAACATTAATGAGAACGGATTGGTCGGCGAGACCTTTCCCCTGAGAAAAAAAAAAAGACTCGTTCTAAGAGGAACATTTTAATGACTTTATATTGGCAATGCCATCAACAAATTATCCTCAGAAAATTACATCCATCATAATCAAAATAGATGAAGATTACAAAAAATTGGAAATAAAAAGAAAATATTAGAAAAATACATTTGATAATTTTTTTCCGCCATTTTACAATACTCATGATTTTTTTTTTTTTGATTCTTCTTTCAATTTTGTTACAATTTGTTGATGAATCTTTTTTTTTTGATAGATGAAACAAAAAGAAGAAAAAAACAGTCGACAAGTATAAGATTTAACACAAAAAACTTTCCTGGACATGCGATAAGAATTCAAAAGTAGTCCATAGACAAATCAAAATGTACGGAAAGTCGCAATGCGGCTTTTTTTCCATCCGGGAAAAAGTAGTAAAAAAAGTATTCGTCAACTAGCATTTATTTGCCATCGCGCGAAGTTTTAAGAAAACTACATAAATTCGTTTCAAGTTATACATGTTATGCGTATCAGTTTACATCGCACAACTTTTAAACGATCCCTAGGGAATACGGAAAAATATATTTATAATTTCCAAGGACGAAATTATCTGGAAATGTACAACTACATGCGCAATAACCGTTCTATATAGAATTCCTATAATATTACGAAATAGCGCCTATTAATCATAATTCGATTATATTAAAATGAACAGAACAAGGCATTTCCTTTCTAATAATATCGGGCGGCGCGACACTGCAGCATGAACCCGGATAAAGAATAAAACTCGTGTACAAACGTGATTGTGTACACCTTAAAACAGAGAAGGACGTAAAAATTATGAGATGGATAAATGGAGTCCGGTTTCTAAGTAGTCTTAGTTTGAAAAATTATTGTAAAAGTCTGTTTTACGGTTCAATGATTCAAATATGTAACATAGCGCAAAGGGAAAATTTAGTACAATCTTGCAATCAGGTAGAAGACTTGGATACTAGTTTCGAAATGTGCTTAGTCTAAAAGTGAAATTTTTGTATCGAATGATAAAAAGCTCAGGAAGGTAAACTGAAGAAGTCTTAGAATCTTTCACTGGGGTAGAGTTAGCACTACATATTCTTGTAAAGTTGTAGGGAACCTTTTTTTCGCCAGGTAGCGCTCTTAGCTCAAAAACTTTTTTTGGACCAAGCACTTTTTGAAATTGGTATCTCCATATGTAGGTCGAGTAAAGTTTTCCCTAATTCTTCATTAGTGAGATATTTTACTGTGAAATGGGCAGTGAAATTCAACAAGGAAGGGTCAAGTGTTACAATTCTAGGTCTGGGAGAAAATTTTACTATGAAACTGCGAATTTTTTGCGAGGAACCAAGTCATAGTCAATGACGTTTTGTTTTCTATTTTTCTGTCACGAGTTGAGATGTTGTTCACTAGCCGCAGAAAGTCACGGAACTTATCAACAGCAGTAATACCAAGGCTTGAGAACTTACGTTGACGTTTTGCGACCAACCGCGGCATTTAAACGGCATTAAGCGACTCCACTCACGAAAAATCTCAGGTTATGATAGAAAAATGGAAATCAGCGTTGAAAATACGCATGTTGGTGAATTTTTTTCCATTTTTTGAAATGTTTCATGTCTTTAGTCACATCTTATTTCACCCCTCCCCCTGCGAGTACCACCCTTCTCACCCCTCTTACTCTCAAATGATGGACCTTTTTTTTTTTTTTTTTAATTTTTATATCTGGCAGGTGATTGAAGAGAAATCTGAGAGTATCTCCCCTCCACACCTCTCAAGTAATGGACTTGGAAAATTTTTCGAGAAAAATCTTTATACCTGGTACGTGATTCAGAAATCTGCGAGTATCACATCCCCCTACTTTTTTGGTGAGGTTAGGTTAGGTCCTGATTTCTATTTCCAAGCAGTCAGCAAATTTTGATAATTCGCAATAAAAATAATTTTCTATCCGCCTTCAATTTAAACTTTCCTTGTAAATTATATTCATTACACTACAGTATGCGCGCAACGCGACTATTTTTACTGACTAGAAATATAGTTTTCAAACCGTCAAAATGGCTTGTGCCAAATCCGAAACAATGTCCACAATGTCGAGCACTTGAAATTCAATCATTCAAGAGATTCGTTGGGGCTGGTTCAGCGGAGTTTGATCCCACAGTAGACTTATAGCAGACCAGGGAAGGAGGCTCGACCAAGGACGGGGGCTCATTCGCTCCGTTTGTTCGCCATTAGCCTAAAATATTCTAAAGTGAACTTATACTAGACTAAGAAGCGGGGCAAACGAGCGGAGCGAGGGAGTTCCCCCAAGGTCACTAGCCTAAAAAATTTCAAAGTAGACTTGTACTAGACCAAGAAGCGGAGCGAGTCAGCCACCCACACCCCCCCCCCCCTCCAAAGCAATCGGCCAAAATTTGCAAGTATACTTATAATAGAGCAAGAAACGAGCGATGCCATAGAAGACATGAAACATGATCTTTATCCATTCGGCCACGCCAGAAAATCCTTTACTTTTTAATCACACGAGCTTTTGAATTACTTTAGGAAGACAAGGAGTCATCACTTGGACGTGTGGTAGGTAACTGAGACGAGTTTGTGAAAATCGAAGTAGAAAATAAAGGAAGATTAGAGACTGTAGTAGAGGGTAAAAGTAAGTGCAGCACAGATAGGTATCGGAATTTTTAAAAAGGGTATACCTGCTGAACAAAGTTAAATTGACACATCTGCAACATAAAGATCACCGAGACGAAGTCTCCCGCACAATTTGTGGTAAAAGTGGGTTAGTGACGAAATGAACATTAGAATCTACCCATTTCACTTTCGCAAATTTTGAAAAACAGAATCGCGATTTCTGCTACTTTATTGACAATATTAGTAATTCGTGGCGTGGATGTGCCACTGATTAGCCAATCACAGCCGAGCAAATAGGCAGAGAGAACCTTCACAAGTGAAGAACATTTGCGGAACATAAACCAAAAACTAAATTACGCGGGTGTATCGAAGAGATAATAAGCTAGGCGGCTCAACAGCGGTACAACCACGACAAATCCGGGTTTGAAGACTTAGCTGCGACAGTATTGCGCTCAAGTGACGCCACATGACCTGCGTGGTCCGAATAAGTGTCTATTAAAAAAACTTTCTCATGAAAGAGATGGGACGGATATGTCTCACAAATGAGTTCGTGAAATTTTGCCATATTTATGAATGACTCCCAACATATGTTGAAGAACACTGTGCACTAGCACATTGTTCCGCAAGGGTGACTCTCTTGTGAACCGACATAGCATAGAAACGAAACCTCCACAACTGCACCTTGAACAAAGTGGGCGTGGCCAAGAGCTGTTCCGCCAACGTTCCTCAAATGGGAGATGCCTGCGCCGCAAGTGGAAGTTTTCCACGAAGAAAGAAAATCTATCAAGTTTGGATTCCTATTAGACATTTCTGGATCGATTTTTCCTCTTTTTCAGTTTAGGATCCGATACACAAACAGGCCAATAGCAGGACATTATAATAAAATTGTCCATAGCCGAAGTCTCAAAGCAATTGAAAAATAGGTAGTCCAATATCTAAATATACCTATATATTTTCTCTCAATTTTATAGATCTAGATTACTTCGCGTTTACGTTAGAGTTATTTATGAACAAGAAAGCCAAACGGAAGCCTTAAAATCTCGTTAAAAGCATTATGTTGAAAAGTATACGAAGATATACTTGGAAAATACTGCGCGCATCAACGCTGAACAGCGGTTAACCTTATTTCGCTCTCCTTCAATCGATATTAAACGTAAAGATATTAATCACTCCCTATAGTATATTATAAATTAAAATAGTACACTGAAGACTGCTCCATCTTCATCACACATCATTTAAGCAGGAATTTAAGATAGGTGGGTCGGTCTTTGCACTAATTTCAACGTTTTCTTCTTCAATGGAAGTAGAATGAGTACACTTTCAACTAACTGTACGGTAGATTAAACACTTATGTCCAACGAAAAGAAAAAAAATCGTTATTAATACTCTACCGGACTTTCTTCAAGAATACCCTTTCTTTACTCGATAATCTTTCTTTAATTATTAACAGATTATTTTCTTGACAAATTCTCATCGCTGATACTTATTACTATACGAGTAATAGTTGTAAATATAGATATTTCAAAAATAAATAAAATTATAAAAGCAAATTATTTGCACGTGATATTTAAGAAGGTGTAGTATAGATATTTTTCTGTATTTTTACACAGCTATATATGATGATGATGCTAAAACGCACGAGTATTTCCGCCAACGATACCATTAAATCATCATCAACTTTCAAATTTCGTATCATACAAAACCTTAAAAGATAATACCTTATTGCCACGGCCTTCTACATAGTACATAATATGAAATAAAGTCAATTACACTTAAAAATAAGGTTAAAATTTACGATTGTGTTGTAGTTATACATAATTATATCTACGAAGCTAATGGTTTAGAAATTTACCTGGCGGGTGGCAACCGAATGGCGGTAGGACCGCCGGCGGCGGTTGTTGCAGCTTGCGGAAACAGTTTGACGGGCAGTTTGGACAAATTTCAAACTTCAATTTGTCTGTAACAAACAAAACATCGAACGGAACTTGATTAATATATTGACGCATCAGGATCCAACAGACAGAACAAATTTATAAAATTCGCTTTCCAAATCGTCACACTCACGTTCATCTTATTCGCTATTTTTTTAATTCCAGAAGCTCGTGCGAAAACACGCCCGCTTATGTATTTGACACAGGAACGATCTCATGTCAACTCCTGTTCTCACTCTCATTTCTCACCTGGTCACTGCCTGTGTGCTTTCATCCGATTCTATCAAATTCAGTTCATTATTCTAACTCATCAGAGTGAATTTTGCGAAATGGCCGAAGAAGTCGACAGGAGCTGATCCGAGAAAGTTCTTTCAATCACAAGGAACTTCGATTATTGTTCCTTTCAGAAAGGTAGGGTTCACGAATTCTGAGAGGAAATTCGAATCATTCATTGGAGGGAAGGTTCGATTTAATCCTTTTCCTCCTTTTCGTAGTTTTTTTTCTTGTTATAGAGGGATGAGGGAAAAACGGAGATTACATCCTTATCTCCCTCACAGATCCATCATAAAATATCGAGCGAGGTTCGGAGTGTTTGCGAGTACCCAATGGCTAAAGGAGACAAACGTGATGATATTTTAGAAGGTGATGGATCTAAACTTTTCCTAAGCGAAGAAACATGAAAAAATAATCTGAAAAATCCACAGGCGAATGAGTCGAGGAGAGAGAAACACTGGAATATTTCACTTTTGACGCTTTTTCGACATAAATATCTTTTTTGAAACGGATGCTAAATTATGCCCACACAAAAAATGTGACGCGGTGATGACGTCACAAAAGTTTACGGTCATTGGGTAAGGGTTACGGGTGATGACGTAAGAAAAGTGTGCATGTTTGGTTTTGATCTCCACTGAACAGTAAAGAAAAATGGAAAAAATAAAAAATAAAAGAGAGGAGGAAAAACTTCTAGTTTAAACTTTTCTTGACGTATCTCAAAAAATTCCCTGACCTTGGACAGAATTCCCTGACTATTCCATTAACACACAAATTCTCTGAACTTTTCCCGGTTTTCCAGAAACTAGTCACTCAGCTTCATGTTAGAGATGATGACGTCACCAAGTTTTTTAAATACCAAAAAATGTACCCCTCTTCTTCCTGTACACCTCTGAATGGTCGAAATTTTTCCTAATCTCTCTTTTCCTTTCGTATTCATAGCACAAAATTTGACCGTATACAGCTCGAAGGTGAATATTTTTCTCAATCCCCCCCGCTTCCTTCATACATGAGATCAGAACCTTTCAAAGTCCAACCTCTATCGTTGAACGAGATGGTCGCAATATTTGCAAATTTGTTCTCCAGAACTCGAAGTAAGTAAGTGACATGTTTCATGTCTTTTCTCTAACCCCTAAATCTCGAAGATGCGTCCGGGCGCCTGCACGGATGACCTTCAGACTAGCAGACCAAGAAGTGGGCCCACCCCAGGCTGCTATAGTGGGTTTAGCTTTCATCACATAGACTGAATATACAGCATACTAAACCAAGGAGGCGGAGAATGAGCGGAGCCAGGGAGCTCTTGAAAGCTATAGTGGCTTAAAATATTGTAAACTGGACTCATACTAGACCATGGAGGCCGTGAGTGAGCCGTTAAAAGCTGTTGGCTTGAATTCTCAACGACATCCACACTAGACCAATGAGGGGGATGAACAAGCCCGAAGCTACGAGCGTGAGCTACCCAACAGCTATCAACTGAAAATATTCTAAACTGGCCACATAGTAAAGCAAGAAGGAGCTCTTTCAAAGTTATTAGCTCAAAATTCTTTGGACCAGACTTTTACTAACTCAAGGAGGGGACGAACAAGCGGAACGAGTAAGCTACACAAAAGCTATGAGCTTGAAATATTCTAAAGTAGGCTCATACTAATTCACGGAGGGGGCGAACAAACAGAGCGAGTGAGCTAATCGAAAGCTATTAGCTGAAAATTCCTTAACTGGAACCATACATCAAGGAGAGCTCTCTAGAAGCTATTAACTTGAAATAGTTCAAAGAGGACTCATATTGGACTAGGAGGGGGGAGGGGGAACCTGCGAAGTAAATGAGCTCCCCAAAAGTTATAAGCTTGAAATAGTCCCATTTACACGATCATACTGACACTCAACAACAATAATTAAAATGAGAAAGGAAGGACGTGAAATATGATGTACATTCCAGAAAATTTTTCTCAGTCCCTCCCACTCCCCTCATACATGAGATCAGGACCTTTCCGAGTCCAACCTCTATCGTTAAGCTATATGGTCGAAATATTTGCAAGTTTTGTTCTTCATGTACAGAACTCGAAGTCAGTAATTTTTCAAAGTTTTCCTCTCAATTCTACGCAGCGGCATGATTGTCGAAATTTTTTCAAATCTTCCTCCCCTCGTGAAACTATGAGTTGCAATTTTTATGAGTGAGGTATTGTGATGCTCGAGAAGTAGATGCAAGGAAATGTCTCGTAGAAGGAGGTATTTCGAGACGCTGAGCGCTTCTTCATAAAAATTTTGAGCTCGGGGTCCGTAGAACGTCTCATTTTCGTTCGAGTGGTCCGTGAATTCATGAAGGTTGAGAACCTCTAATCAATTCTTATGAATACCTAGATGATAATGCGTATAAATAAAGAAGAACTATTTGACCTTTGTCGCGCTTGTTTCACCGAAGTAGTCGACGTATCATTCTTCGATTGTACTTTTCTTGTAACAAACGTAATTTTAATTCATTCACAGATTTGGGATCGAAGCTGCTAAGCTCTCGAACATTCATGCTCACCGTGATCAAGTTGTTTCCAATAAATCGACTCTACGAGTATTCTCTGTCCGAGGATGTCAGCGCCCTCGGCAATTGTTCGGCCGAAATTTGGACCGACCTTTTCGAATGAAGACTTTTCACGTCCTCTTCTTTCGAAAAGCCGATTCTATCAAACTTCGTGAATTCGAAGTATGTACTTTAGGACAAGATGGAAATAGGACCGCGAGCAGCGTGAGGGCTGAAAGCGAGAGTAAATTCCGTCTCAAGAAAATTCGGCCTCAAATGTCTACGGCGAAATGAGATTAGCGCAGCTGTATGATAAATTGAACCGTGCAATATTTTGTTAATTAGGAAATTATGTTAAACTTATACGATGGTGTGCTCGGGTGGGCGAAGACAAATATGTTTCTTTTTAGATTTGACAGGAATATTACGCATAGCGTATAGCTCGTACTCGTACGTATATGCAATCTTGATAATAGTGGCAATTAAAATACCATACTACACACTGGGCACATCATTTTCATGAAATTCATTTTATTCGATACTACAGTTGGTGTCTATTCATTAGACGTGACAAAGTCAGGGTTTTCTACCTCAAAAGCCTCAAACTTTGTCGTCTGATTTTTCGCTCTCAAGTCACGTCACACGTAATGAGAAGCAGAAAGAATGTTGACAATATACCATGAGTAATATAGGTGGAATTGCCAGGCACTAGGTCATCTTTTTGTGGTAAATTTTTAGTTTTTTTTCCCGAATTTTATGCATTAAAGTGAAATTTTCAGAAACTCGTCAATGGATAAAATTAAGATTTAAAAAAGCTCTGAATTTATAGCTGATAGTAAACTGTATAAAATTGTCGTACCGTAACGTATTTTCGAGTTGAAAAATAAGGTGTGATGTACAATATTTTCGAAACTCATATCATCAGGGTTATTTATTTTATTATGGTAAGCTCTCATGAGAGGGATTCGTGCTTCGAACGACTCTAGATTTTGTTGGTACTTCCGTTTTACATGAAAGAAAAAGGTACCTATACTTTGCGTGTGTCATTTTCCATTATAAGCGGGTGGCACGTAGTGTGCTCCAAAGTCAATTCGAGTTAAATTGTACTCCAGAAGTCTATTGTAGGCTTATTGTACAAGCGTTTCCAATGTTGAAAATTCACTGTAAATGTACTGGTTCTAATTCCAACGTATCGAAATAATGATTTATTATTAATTGACATTGGCGGCTCATTCTGTCTGCTTGTATGCATGCGTTATATCTCCGAAAATATTTATCTACCTATTCAAATTTAAAAATTTGACTGGCAAAGTAACGGCGTTTGGTTTTTGGCTGGTCGCCGACTTACTGTGTAGTATCGTCACGCCGTGCCCTGAACACCGTTCAAAATTTCGAACGTCTGACAAAACATCTCTCGTGTCCGTGCAAAGCTCGTATAATTGAAGTATGCTGTGGTGCACCTATTGTTTAAAGATATTGAAGTTTTGGTATACGCTCGCTAAGTGCAATGCGGATGCATTCTGAAAGCTTCATTTTTACATCGGCGAGTGTAAGAGGAATGGCTTGGATATTAGATTGCATGGCGAACTTTCGATCAATGAAGGAAGAAAATAGAACAAATTTTATGTACATCGTTATACATTCACAAACTGTTACGGTTTTTATGCGAAGATCATGCAATATTTTCCGGAGCCAACATTATAGTATAGGTTGTTAATGTCTGATATTGGCTCTAAAACGTCGAACGCGAGATACAAAATATTTATTGGCGATGAACGAGATAAAAAATTTGAGAAACTCGGATGAAAAGAAAAAGTAAGAGGGCTGTACGTTTTTTTATCGATAAAATATCGCGGGGCACGACTGGCAAACATTGTCGCGTATGAAATTGAGAAAACATCCGGTATCCATACCCGCGTGTACACATACAAAAGAATAGATCAATAAAATTGTACGTGAGCATGGATGGAAAAATGCTACTTTGTTTGAAATCCGAAAGTTCTCTCTATTATACGTATCAGCGACTGGAATGAGAAGCTGAATAATGAAATCAATTATTAAAAACCTCCTACGCTTTCTTTTCGATCTGATGAAGTCTTCAGGAAACTGCACCGAAACAAATTTATTCATCAGGGAAGTTTTAAAGTTTGCTGAAACCCAATTAATGTCAATTCCCATCACTAGGGAAGTCTGTTAGCGAACAAAAATCACTCCAAAAAATTTTAATTCTCTCTCGGAATTTCAGTGAAGATAAAAACTAACTGAATAATGATAACAATTTGTGCGGGGTGAGCCTATATTTTTTATTTTCAATTTAAATTAATAAATTTAGTGTCGTCGCACGCATAAAATTTCAATTTTTCGTGAATTCAACACCGAGGAGTGGAAAGATGAGCGAAACGAGCCATTTTTTTATGATACGAGACTACGGAAATTAAAAATAAGTACCGTACCCACACTCTAAAATCATTGTCGCAGTTCTGGCCCTACCTAATCGATAACGAACTTCGAAAAGTGTGAAGTAACAAACTTTTTAGGAAAGAGAAGCGGCCAATGAATCCGGAAAACGTAGAAGATTGATATTTCTCGCTTCGTGGTTGTAAAAGAAAACGGATTGTCAGGACCGGATTCAAAAGATGATCTTTAGAAGGAAAATTTTGCGGATTTTTGCCATTTGATGGGGTAAAAGGAAATTATAAGTGATGGGAATCGATATCTTGATGATAATAGAGGACATCTGGGCAACAGAAAAAGATTTTGAAAACGTTCGGTGACAGGCTAAATGTGTATCGTTGGAAGGAAACCTGTTCTATGAGTAGTCACTTATTTGAGAAGATCGACCACCTTCTTGGGAGCGCATGGTATTCAGGAGAGGATCATTTGAAAATTTTCAACCACTGAGCGATACATATTACGTCTTATATCAAGGTCTGCATTAATGGTAATATGGAGGGTTAGAAAAATTAATTTGACGCTGGAACTTTGCAGAGAAATTTCAACCTAAACCTCAATAAATGGTACTTGTTTCGACATCTCTAACACGTTGATGACGTCATCAACATGTGACGGTATCACACTCAACTTGAGTGACGCCATCAACCCGTGACATCTCCACCTTCAACCTTAGTGGCATCATCAATTGTGACATTGCTATCCCTATCCTTGAAACTGTAGTACACTCGGGTAACGTCATCAACATGTGACGGCATCACCTTCAAACTTACTGGCGTTATCAACTTGTGACGGTTTTGCACTCAATCTGAGTAACGCCATCAACCCGTGACGTCACCACCTCCAACCTAATTGACATTATCATTTCAAAAGGGACTCACAGACGTGCACAAATTTTATCATTATTACGGGGACGACCGGTTTCGAACCGTATGTAGAATTCATCATCAGGGTAAGTGTCTCTTTTAATGAACTAATGGCGTGTAACGTAGATCACACACTTTCAATAACATTATCATCCCTAATCCTGAGACTATACACTTGGGTGACCTCATCAACATATGCCACTATCACACGTAACCTTGAACACGTCGTCACCTCCAACTTTACTGACGTCATCACCCTGTGATATCATCATCTTTAAAACTACATATTTTGATGACGTCATCAATGTCATCGCACTTCATCTGAATGACGCCATCAAACTGTGACGTCACCACCCGTGGACTCTATCATCTTTAACCCTGAGACTAAACACTTTGACGTCATCAAGATGTGACGGCATCGCATTCAACTCTAGTGACGTCATCACGTTGCAATATCATCATCCCTAATCCTACGACTGTACTCTTTGGTGACGTTATCGCTGCGTTACATATTTCAGGTGAAAAAAGTTTGGCAGGTACCGCCCGCAGAAGAGACATATGTACGTCAAAATGGAATGTGAATAACAACAACCGATGGAACAAATACACCTCCTCCAACAGTATTCTTTAGCGTCACGTTGGACTATGTATTTAGCCTAGTCAAGCTTGATGAATAACCTTGCCTCTAATATCCGGTTATTCGCTTCAACCCACCTGACCTAGTTTGGTCCTCTCCAATAATGTTATGGGAGCAGCCTAGTTTAATGCTCCACACTTACTTTTATATGCGCTTTTGGCTTAGTTCAGCCGTCCAGACATCATCGTCGTTCAGCCTCCCATTGGTGGGTGGATCCGTCTCTCTTCTCAACCTCTCATATGAGTCCGATCCGAGATGTTACAACTCCTCCGCAGATATCACACTGGAACACTAGGGTATCAGCGGCTGCATTACTACTTTGAGGGTTACGTTCAGCAAACAATCCGAGATTGTCTTTGCCGGAGTCCTCCATGAAGTGCGGTCGACTCGTTTGCCTCAAAAAGGTAGTCAAGTCAACTCCCAGTGCACTAGACTTATTCTAAACTGGAGAGAGGGCGAACGAGCGGAGGAAGTGAGCACCAAAAGCTGATCAACTCAAAATATTGTATATTAGACTTCTACAAGGTTATAATAATCGAAGTGATAACACACCGATACTGTACCAATCAATGAAACGTTATCCAGCACTGTACTTAAAGCTGATTCGACACAAGACGATGCTACTTTTCTGTCTCCTAACAAGTTAGTCAGGTATTTCGCGGGTTGAAGAGCAAGTTTGAGGAGAACATCTCCTGTCAAAAATTGCGCAATGTACTTTGTAAGCTTATTTCTGATTATGACGATCATGTAAGGACCTTTGAAATATTTTTCGAGTAAGTTGAAGAGGATGGGGGCACTGTCAACCCTGTACTAGACGGGGACGGTAACGTTCCAGTCTTGTTTGCGTCCACTACGAGTATAAAAGCAACATTTTGTGAGTCTGCTTGTAGGACTGTCCAAATTACAACTTTTAATATCGTTTCAAGGTTTAAGATTCCGGTCGAAAGCACGAGGTCGCCCAAAGCGTTCTCAGCAACAGCTGTGCTCTTCCAACAGGATAAGGAAGTCTCAGAAGGGTCTCATCAGGGGAGGAAACGTAAGGCGACTGCGGCAGTACCAGGCTCAAAGAAACGACAGCGCCGGTCTACTCATCACTGCCCTGTCCGCACCTCTGCGATTGAAGAAGTTGAGACTGGTGTAATATTCACGCAATGCTACTGTCTCCTGTGCATTTCGCGTGAAATAAGACGAAACCTTCCTCAGGGTGGATGAGACAGGTGTGCTACGTTTTCGTGAACAATGACGAAACCCCTCTTCCGGTGGATGGAAGACAATTAAGCTAATTTCCACTTACTGTCATCGGGATAACACCAATTGGCTTATAACATTAAGTACATTACCGGTGTATAACGTTCAACATAATAATAGACCTATAATAGCAGCCGAATTTCGCTACAATTGAGATCAATGAATCGATATAATCGCGAATGGTAAATTTCTACTTCGTATTTCTTTGCAAACGCTTAAAGACATTTGAAGACATATCGAACTAAATAACGTCCACTCAATGCATTTCTTATGGGACGCCCTTCTGCCAGAACCCTCCTCTTATAATTGATTCCATGTTTCTCCATGAAGTAGAGAAATTTACTTCTGCCAGAAGCCTCCTCTCATAATTGATTCCCAGTTCTTCCATGAAGAAGAGAAATTTACTTGAACTTTTTTTTCACGATTTGGCAACAAATCTTCAATCAGCCATTTCGAAATATCCGATACGAAATAAAGGTGAAGCTTCTCATGAACGAGTAAAGTGCCCAGCCGCTCATAAGACCTGGCTAGCCACGGCACACACTTAAAACGATGAAAAGAATATTGACAGTATATTCTGTGTAAACATACGTAAGCTCTAACCTTTTCATAAACGTAAGTCACAGTCTACTAAGAAATATTACGTACTTTTTAGCGAGATTGTCTGTCAAGATACACATTGGACAGCATTCAATAAAAACATACCATCACTTTTGATGTATACCATATTCTTTAGAGACGCGATTTTCAAATTTACTTTGGGTAGCGACGACAAAATAGATAACAAAAAGCCCACTCATTGTGCCGGACATTATTGAATATTCATACGAACTAAAAGGTCGCACATACTAAAATGTTCGAAGAGAAAATGACGGAAGTGGTTAGATCGGCTTAGCATATAGGTATATGTCATCTAAATCGAATTTTCAAAATAACAATTGTAATAACAATTGTGGGCGAACATGGAGCAATTCGATCCACTCACCTATGATTCGAGATCACTCTCTCGGGCCATAGACAATAATGGAAAAACTTTCGATCGTTGATTCAAATTGTATGCTTTTCTGGATAAAAGTTTAATTTTCAAGTAGAAAATTCCTTGTATTTAAGGGTTTTTAAAGTAAAAATAACTCATTATTTCGGTCATTTGGATAACTTTACCAATCAGTGGGTCGTAAGAGAATAAAGTACGATGCACAGCATAATATACCGTGAAAAGTTGACGCACATACACGATAAAAGAACCGTGCAATAATAATATTATTGTGGATTTCGTGCGCGTTCATTTTGCATATTCAACGTAGGTAAAAGTGCTATCAACTTCGTCCGATAGCTCGCGGTTACGTCTCTCGTATAAAGGTTTTCTGATTTTCAAATTAAAACTATCGATCCGAAAACTATTCTGCGATATTGTACAACTTCACTATCTTATTACGAAATGGTAAAGCTCGCTCCCACACTTTCTGTATACATATAACCAGTGTGAAGCGTAATACACTTACTACTTTCCATACAAACGAATACGAAATGTCAAAATCAAAGATTAACAATTCCCTATTTTCCGACATTATACGTTCTAGACATGCATCGCAATTTCAAACTTTGTGTGCGGTATAGGTATTTCCAATGTAATTCTCATCAAACGTTCGATAATTATTTAAAATGTTAATACAGGTAACATCTAGGAGAAAGAAAACCTGACGGGTAAAACGCACACGCGAAAAATTTGATTAATTTTTTTTTTTTTTTTTCGTATACAAACACGCAAAATGATGTTCCGCAGTACTGCAGGGTAATTTTTGTGGATAAGATCATGGGGGCGCTGAGGAGGAGGAAAAGAGAGTACACGATGAATACAAATTTTCAGTGAGCACGTTTCCGACCTCAATTGAAATAAAGTTGGAACTGACGCAAGTAGATTAAATTTTTACGTTCTTTTTAATCAAACTTTTACTGCCACGCTGTTCGGTTTATTCGATGTAGTTCATTTCTGATTGTAGAATAAATCCAAGATTTGCACTATCATTGGATTTTTTCCGGCATTTCCTACCAGCGTACGAACCTTTTGAACTGCGTTCATTTCCTATACGTGTGTATACCTCGAAATCTGCAGGGGAAAAAATATTCCCTTTCCCGTTGGATCGGATCCAACTTCAAAAACGCGTTCGTTAAGCTTATGGTTCGTAATTTTCTTCGGAATTAGCCGCACTGTGTAATTAAGGCTTACATTTCGAGTTATAGTAATCCTTTCTACAATTAAGTTTGCGGAAGAATAATATAATCTAGTATCTATTCCGCACAATATTTCAACAGTAGTTATGGTATACACGAATGCAGAGCGTACATGAGAATCGATGTACGCTCTGATTTCATCAGCCTAATTATGAAACCTTTCACGTCACTGAAGCTGAGAAAACTCTGTCATATTCGAAACAGCTCTCACAAGATCTTCATACTGTCCATGGCGGCATTTTCTGCGTACTTCAGTGAATACGGGAATCGAACACATTACAAAGTTGTGAAAAGTTCTTCCTATTACGCACGCTTTGAAAGTTCTCATTTGTAATCATTATAATATGAAATCGTTAACCAAGAAAACTACAAACGAAATACCCAATCAATGACAAATCTAAATGATCAAATTTATTCGATGCGATTTACAGAAAGAATCGAAATAAATTGTCCGTAGCTAATCACAAACGTTTGAATAACAGTATGAACGAGGTACTAAAATAAAACGAGGTACTCGAAATAAAACATACGCGATAAAGCATTCGCGGTGCGGTGCCTACAGGTAGAAACTGGACTACCCCCAAACGCACGAGATAAGCTAAGAAGGGAAGGTGAGCTGTAGCTCATAAAATAGGTGGCGATAGGCGACCGTAATTTTATATCCCCCCAACAGGAACCATCTTACTGACATGGAAGAGTCGCGTCTCCCGCAAGGAGGGGCCGCACCTAACTGAATACACGTGGTCCGATTCCTTTTTAATTATAGGAAATGGACCAATGCGAATTGGATCTAGTTTATTGCGGTTCAATTTATTTCCATTTTCAATAAAGACCTTGTCTCCAACGTTAAAAGACACATTCATCCTGGTTTTGTCGTAGCGGGACTTATTTGCTTCATGATTGCGGATACTGTTTTGTAAGGCAGTGACCCTATCTTGATTCAGATTTTGATTAGGGAGTAACTCAGGTGGTATGACATTAGGATACTCACCGTATAACAAATAACGGGGTGAAAATTTTGTTACAGAATGCACGGTATCATTGTATTCATTAGTACAGCGAAGGGCAGAAGTTGCCCAACTTGCCTTGTTTTGGGGTGAATTTGTTCGACACCTAATGCGATTAACGAGAGTTTGGTTCAAACGCTCATTTAATCCGTTAGAGAATGGGGAGTCTGTAGCTGTAAGAATGCGAGTGATCCCTTGAGCGTTTAAATAGTTCTCAAATTTACCAGATGTTAGGCCGCCAAACTGGTCAGTAAGTAGGAGACCTATTTTATTAGTATTTTGCACACGAGAAACTAGTTTGATGAAATCATTTGCGTTTTGTGTGGCAGAAGTAGAGATGAAAGCAAACCGGGTGAAATGGTCAACTAAAAGATGAATATACTTTTTTGACGAAGACTCATCCCCAAACCCGCCAATAGTATCCAATGACATAATTTCAAAGGGTTTTGAAGCAGGGCCTAAGTGTCCCAATAAACCCCTTCTTCTACTAGTTCTTGTTTTATTTTTTATGCAAATTGTGCACTCAGACGTGATCCTTTTAATTATTTTATTAATAGAGCTCACGTTCAAAATTTTTTACATCATACACAATTTTTATTTCTTATTTGGAAGGCAGTTCAAAGTATAAAAAATATTTTTGAACATTGTTAAAAAAACGTTTCAATTTTTCTATTCGACCCTGAAAAACATCGTATTTTCTGAAATATAATAGCTAGATTACTGAAAAATAGGTTGACCTTCCTTCTTTTCATACACCAATACAGCTTGAAGGTTGATTTTTTTTAGAATTTTTGTAATTTGTCGAGATTAGTCAAATTGCGAACTCAAGTTAAATATTTGAAGAAAATACCTAGTAAATGTCTGTAATTAGTCAAATTGCGAACTTGAGTTAAATAATATATTTGATGAAAATACCCATAGTAAATGTCTATCAGTTTATGGGTAAGAGAATGTATTTGTAAAACTGTAGCAAAATTCCAGTGAGATCATTGAAGTAGTAGGAGACGCAATCCTAGTATACTAAGGGATCTACGGGAAGAAGAAGCCGATTGATCCAATCAGGCAGAGCTAGCACCTCTTCCTCAAAGTAGTCTATCAATGTACTACAGTAATAGGGTACACTACGGTGGCAAAACACAGCTCTTGAATCAGGAAAGACTCCCCTCTTTCCTTTGAAGCAAGTTTTCTCCAAACCCACCGAGATGACCCAAAGTTATGCCAAGTTATTTCCTCCAGTAGGTCAGTCAACTCTCAGACCTCTCTAGCTTCTGAACTCTTTCTTTGTACAGCTTAATGCTCAAAATATTTCAAATTGAAGGGCGCTCTCTTCCAAAATGGTGCTTAAGAATTCACGGATAAAAAAATAACGCACAATTTCCTAAATTAAATCCCCCCCTCCTCAGGCCCTCACATTATGTAGGCTTTGCTATGCCCCTGAAAACAACGGATCAGAAGAAGATTCACAAATTAATTTCATCGGAGGACTTCGTACATAGACTCTTTCAGATATCTTATTCAAATTATCAACCAAGTATTATTCAAATGAATTTTAGAAAGTAAAAACAATTACACACCATATAGGTTAAGAGAAAAAAAGATAGTAGGAAATTCAACATAGGCTCTGAAAGGAACTTTTTCTACATCACATACCATCATTAAAATCAATTATGGAAAGTAAACCATTAATATGAACACGATTAGACATCAGCTACAATTATTATCAATTGGTGATCATATTGTGACTATCATCTCTTCCTAGGGTTTAAAAACAACAACATCATCTGGATAGTATTTTGATACTTCAGGGTAAGCGCGTGGCGATTGATTCCATTCTCCAACCGAAGTATTATATACTCGTACTTCAATTACCAAGGACTCTCGCTTTCTACCGAGTCCCCATAGCCAATTTTCATACGATACAAGGTTTGATAAACACGTCATGTCATTTGTAAACTTTAGTTCAGACCATTTTTGAGCCACAGGATCGAAACACTCAAATTGTTGGTTGTTGAATGTATAAATTCTTCCTTTATGAAAACAACAACCATAATAAAATGAATTTTTGTGAGTTGTACTCAATTTTTGCCATTTAGATGATGTACGGTCATCAAATATCTGCACAGAATCATGTCCCTGAGCAAAGAAGTACAGCACCTTATCAGAGGCTGCCATAATTGACGATTTATATTCCATTTCAGGGAGAGGAGTTGGGAACCATTCATCCCTTTCAATATTATAACAACACAGTTGTTGAGAAATTATTCCATTCTCGGAAAGCGATTTTGTAGTAGGATCAGTTCAAATATATGAATAATAGCGATTGTACAAATAAATAGAATTCTTTATAGCACCTAAATTAACAGACAACTGGAAGCCACCTGTAGCTGATGGTGGAGATTTTAATGAACGGAATGCGATATCATCAATAGAAGAATAAGCTCGAAAGGTTAACTTGTTATCAAGGCAATACAAGTAATCTTCAACTCCAATACCTATCAAACGTTTCTCCGGTGAGCGGTACTGCTTCCATTCAGACGTGTAACGATTTATTGAGTAAATATACGCTCCTGTATACACATGTAATCCTGATCCAGGTTTTCCATAGTTCACAATATTTGTTCCTGAGGATTTGATTGATAACACACCAACAATGTTGTCGTCAGGTTTCCCCGTTTCAGAGAGACATCTTGTCAGAAGAAGTTTTGCACAGTAGGCCGAGATACATTGAAAATCAATGGCATCGATAAGTTCCTTGGAATACTTCCTCCTATTTTCAGGTTCATGGTCTACCCATTGAACTAATGCATCTAATAACTTGAATTCATTTCTTGGAGACAAATACCAATGTTGACTCACTAGTACATTTAAATCTTCGTACGCAAGTTCTAGGAACCTGATATCGTCATAATAATCTTCAAAATGTTTCATAATACAGCGGCTCAGAGCAGTCATCAAGTATTTCTTATCATATGAACACGCCAAAACAAACAACTCGTACATTGTGGATGCAGACATTGGCAACTTTTTTTCGATAAATCGAATGCAGAGTTCTTGCATCCGATCTAGTTTGAAAAATTCGCTTGCCACAAAAACATCAATAATATTATCTTCGGAGAGTAAAATATCGCCCGTATACACAAAACGAAGAATTTCTTCAAATGCAATAACACTCACGTTCTGTAAGGCAACGTAATCTTCTTTGCCCTCGCGAAAATTACCGTAAAGCAATTTTTCAAAATATTCACCCGCGATACTGAGGGCCAATCGATGACATCTGAAGGATTTTCCGTCCACATGGATGGTGACGTCGAAATATTTCTCATTTTCTCTGTATTCATTCAATTTCGAATGGAACGCAACAATATTTTCCCGAACATGAGACATACTAGAAGAAATTCAAATGCGCAAGAGTGACTTTTGTACTACTATTAATCTTTGATATTATTATTTAATCATCCCAAATAATCCGGAAAGTGATAACAAAACCCGGGAACCTGGCCTCAACCGGTTGGCCATGGAAGGTACCAGAAAAGAAAAGAATAATGCACAAGTGTAGTTCACTGGTTCTACACCATACGCATCTGAAAAGCTAACTCTCCGTCGCTCCACTTCAACAGGGAATCTGATTCTAAATCAAATTTTCTTCTAAGTTTGAATTCAACACTAGACAAAAATATTAAATCATTTTTTTTTTGTGGAAAAGTGAAAGCATTCAAATTTATCTGGCTAAAAATTTTCCAAGCCTAAAAATCTCCGAGTGTGCAAAGATTCAACAAAAAACCCTTGTTTTTCTCAAATTTTTTTAACATCATACACAATTTTTTTTTCTTATTTGGACGGCAGTTAAAAATATAAAAACCATTTTCAAACATTGTTAAAAACATATTTCAACTTTTCTATTCATTCTTGCAAAACTCCGTAATTTCTAAATAATTTGCCAGATGACTGAAAAGTAACTTGCCCTTCCTCCTGTTCATACAGCAATTTGGCTTGGAGGTTCATCTCTATAGAATTTTTGTCATTTGTTGAAAATAGTCAATTTGCGAACTCAAATTAAACATAAAAATACCTAGTAAATGTCCATCAGTTCAGAGGTAAGTGAATGTATGTATTTGTAAAACTGTTGCAAAATTCCATGGAGATCATTGAAGTAGCAGAAGACGCAATCCTTGTATACTAAGGGATCTATAGGAAGAAGAAAACAAAAGATCCAATTAGGCGGAGCTACCATCTCTTCCTCAAGGTAATTGATCAATGTACTACAGTAATAGTTTACATTAGGGTATACATTGGCAAAACACAGCTCTGGAGTAAGGAAAGACTCCCCATCTTCCATTTAAAGTGAGTTTTCTCTAAACCCACCTTGATGATCCAAAATTATGCCAAGTGATTTCTTCAAGTAGGTCAGTCAATTCCCAGACCTCTCTGGCTTCTAACCTCTTTCTTTGAACAGCTTAATGATCAAAATATTTCAAATTCTTTAATAAGGTAAAGGTCTTCTAAACGTGGAAGTCTCTCTTGAAGGGTACTCTCTTCCAAAACGGTACTAAAGAATTCACGACATAACGAACAATTTGATAGATTAAATTCCCTCCTCACATCATGTAGCCTTTGCTACGGCCCTGAAAACAACGGATCAGAAGATGATTCACGAATTTATTTTATCGAACGACTTCATACATACACTCTTTCAGTCATCATATTCGAGTTATGAACCAAGTATTATAAAAATCAATTTTAGAAAGTCAACATAATTACACACCATATAGATTTAAAAAGAAAAAAAATGTAAGAAATTCAACATAGGCTCTGAAAGAAAGCTTTTCTAAATCACATACCATCATTAAAATTGATTATGGGAAGTAAACATTATTACGAACACAATTAAACAATTCTTCAACACAAAACATTAAAATCAGCTACAATTATTATCAATTGGTGATCATATTGTAACAATCATCTCTTCCTAGGGTTTAAAAATAACAACATCATCTGGAAAATATGAATCTGATATATCACTGCCAGCAGTGAAAATATTCCCACATGGTGATTGATTCCATTCTCCAACTGAAGTATTATATACTTCCATAACAAATGAATTTTCCTTCATACCAAATCCCCATAGCCAATTTTCATATGATACAAGTCTGGATAATTCGGGAATGTCATTTGTAAACTTTAGTTCGGACCATTTTTGAGCCACAGGATCAAAACACTCAATTTGATTGTAGCCGTGGGTGTAAATTTTTCCTTTATGGAAACAACCATATTGATGATCTGAATTTTGATGAGTTGTAATCAATTTTTGCCATTTAGATGATGCACGGCCATCAAACATCTGCACACAATCATGTCCTCGAGCAAAAAAGTACAGCACCTTATCCGAGGCCACCATAATTGACGGTACATTTTCCATATCAGGGGGAGGAACTGGGAACCATTCATCCCTTTCAATATTATAAGAAAACATTTTTCTAGAAAATATTCCATTCCCAGAAAACAAGTTGGTAATAGAATCACTTCGAATAATTGAAATATGGTGATGGTACAAATAAATGAAATTCTTTATCGTTCCCAAATGAACAGACAACAGTCCATATTCAGTAACAGATGGTGGAGATTTTAATGAACGAAATCCAACATCATCAATAGAGGAATAAGCTCGAAAGGTTAAGTCGTCATCAAAGCAATACAAGTAATCTTTAACTCCAATAGCTTTCAAATGTTTCTCTGATAAGTGATACTCCTTCCATTCAGACGCGCAACGATTTATGGAGTAAATTTTTGACAATCTGGCAAAGCGCGAGTCTAGGAACACATGTAATCCTAATTCAGGTTTTCCATAGTTCACACCACCGTTCACACTATTTGTTCCTAATGACACAGCCCCAATGTTGTCGTCATATATCTCCGTTTCAGAAAGACTTCTTGTCAAAATACTCTTTGAACAGTAGACCGGGATAAACTGAAAATCAATAGCATCAATGAATTCTTTGGCATACTTCCTCCTAGTTTGAGGTTCATGAAATACCCATCGGACTAATGCATCCAATAACATGAATTCATTTCTGGGAGACAAATACCAATGTTGACTCACTAGTAAATTTAAATCTTCGTACGCAAGTTCAAGAAACCTGATATCGTCATAATAATCTTCAAAATGTTTCATAATACAGCGGCTCAGAGTATTCTTCAAGGATTTCTTCTCACATGAACACGCCAATGCGAACAATTCGTATGTTGTAGTCGCAGTCATTGGCATATTTTGTTCGATAAATCGAATGCAGAGTTCTTGAATCCGATCAAGTTTGAAAAATTCACTCGCCTCAAAAACATCGATGATATTATTTTCGTTGAGTGAAATATCGCCCGTATACACAAAACGAAGAATTTCTCCAAATGCAATGACATTCACATTCTGTAACACAACGTTATCTTCTTTGCTTTCGCGAAAATTACCGTAGAGCATTTTTTCAAAATATTCACCCGCGATACTGAGGGCCAATCGATGACATTTGAAGGATCTCCCGTCCACATGGATGGTGACGTCGCAATGTTTCTCATTTTCTCTAAATTCATTCAATTTCGAATGGAACGCAACAATATTTTCTTGAACATGAGACATTCTCGGAAAAATTCAACCCACAAGTGTGACTTTTAGGCAACTATTAAGAAATTCTTCAGAACAATATTAATCTTTGACAGTATCGTTTAGTCGAGGCGAATAATACGCATTCAGATGAAAAAGATAACAAAACGCTATGCTTCAACCGGATGGAACTAGAAGAGATAAGAACAATACCATTGACTATGACATTATTTGACGTGTATAGTCATAAATTTAGTCAATGACTATGCACAAGCGTAGTTCACAGGTTCTCCACTGCACGCATGTAAAACGCTATAGTCTCTGTCGCTACACTTCAACGGAGAATCTTTTTCTGAATCGAATTTTCATTTAAATTCAATTCTGATTGCAAATACATCATTTCGTTTTAAGAAAAAGTGAGAAAAATTCAATATCTGACGAGAAATTTTCCAAGCCTACATAAAAATCTCCAGGGTCGCGAAGATTTGACATAAAATACTTTTTTTCTCCTTTTTAGTTTCAAACAGATTTCATGTTCAAAACATTGTTATATCATAGTTTTACCGACTTTTCCTAGTGGAAAAGTGAGGTATTACACCCGCCCGTTCAGGTTTCCTTATATAAGTTATGTATTTATTATTTATTTATTGTTACAGATAATTTAATTGAGAAAGCTGGCTTGTTTAGTTATCAAAGTAAAGAGGAAAGTCAATCTGGGGGAGCGGATCCGAGAGCGGGTACAGAGAATGGGTGTAGTCAGATCCTGGATGGATTTTGTCTGACATCTGATGACGTTGAAAGAGCAGTCTGGTCTCTTAAAAACAAGTTTAGTGTTGGTGCCGATGGTGTCTCTTCACACACTATCAAAGAAATGGCTAAATTTTTCTCGAAACTTTTAACACCCCTTTCAATAAATCATTGAAACAGGGCATCTTCCCTGATAAATTGAAATTGGCTATTATTGTCCCAATTTTTAAAAGTGGCGATGGAGCACAAATGACAAATTACCGACCGGTGTCTCTCCTTCCGTGCATTGCTAAAGTTTTCGAAAAATGTGTCAAATTCAAAATTCAAAACTATTCAGACCACATAAATTTTTTGGCTGATAAACAATTCGGTTTTGTTAAAGGTAAATCAACTGACACAGCACTATTCACGCACATTTCAAATATTGTTGAAGGCATAGAGATAAACAATGCGGTAGTGGGGGTGTATCTTGACCTGGCAAAGGCTTTTGATACAGTGAATCATAATTTATTGATTAAGAAATTGGAAGAAATTGGTCTTCAGGGGCCTTTGCTGGGTTGGTTCGCTTCCTACTTATCAAGAAGGGAACATTGTGTGAGAATAAATAATGTAAAAAGTTCTTTGCTAGAAACAAAGCACGGTGTCCCTCAAGGAAGTGTTTTAGGACCCCTACTGTTCATAATATACATAAATGATATCTTTAATTTTCCCTTAAAGGGCACAGTCATTGCATATGCAGACGATACTTCCATGCTGTATAGTGCGGCCACTGCAAAGCAAATTTATGAAGATTTTGCTTATGATGAAGGGATATTGAGTGCATGGTTAAGAGAAAACTTCCTACATTTAAATACAAAGAAATGTTACAGCATAATTTATTCATACAGGAAGACTAGTCTGGCGGGGGGGAGTGAATTTGAAAATTAATAGTGAATCAATTGAGGGAGTTGAAAAATTAAAGTACCTGGGATTAATATTTGATGAAAAGCTTACATGGAAGGAACATTCTTTGGAACTCCAATCTAAAATTAGAAAATTAAACTTTCTGTTCTTCCATCTAAAAAACTTCTTTAATGTGAAACATTTAATAAAAATCTATACACCCCTCTATGAATCGGTACTAAGCTATGGCATAATTCATTGGGGAGCCTGTAAGCACATAAATCCCTTGAAAGTACTGCAGAATAAGGTATGCAGGACCATTCTTTCACTCCCTCCTAGAACCTCTGAGTCCATTATCTACTCCAAAATAAACGTAGGGAAGCTGGAGGAAGTGTATGGGCGAAGAATGTTAATGTTCATTTTTAAAAATAAAGACTTCTTCCGGCTTCACTATAGTAAATGTACACGCACACGTAGTACGTTTGCTAAAGTGGCTGCCTATCCAGCATGGAAGAAAGAGCATTCAAGGATGCAGGGGTTGTACCAAGGGGCAAAGTTATTTAATTTATTGCCGCCACAAACTAGGGAAGAAGAGAGACTGTCGGCTTTTAAGAGACAGATTAGGAGTCAGCGGCAGTGAGCTATTTCCTTAACACTGAGCTATTTGCTTATTATATTATGTTGATTATTTGTTTGTTTTGTTTAAATCATTGTATGCTCTATAATTGTTTAACAATTGTTTTATTTTTGAGGCTTTCATTGTTATTATTGTTGTGTTGTCCCATGATTATAGTGGTTGTTAACATTGTCCTTTATTGATTTGTTATTACATTATGGCCTGTTATTTTTGTTTGTTGTAGCGCTTGCTTTTGATGCCCCTATTACCATTACCATTATTTATTAGTTGTAATGTTTGTTTCTGTGCCCACCCCCCCTTTTTTCCCTTTTTTCCATATAACCCTATTATTAATAATAATCGCCGTTGGCCCGCTCGCCCATCTCTGGGCACAGGGCCCCTAAATTGTTAATCAAATTGTGTTGTATTATATTCCAAATAAACGGCTTATTCAATTCAATTCAATTATTTATTATAAGACTTTTTTTTCCGTCGAGCTCCTCCGAAACTACCCGACGAATTTTCTTGAAACTTGGCCATATTGTAGTAGTATATCTGAAGATGTGCACCCGCAATTTTTTTGAGAATCGGGCGAGTGGTTCTTGAGAAATTTGCAATTTTTTAATTAATTTCTCACTCATTAGGAGTATAGTCGCTCATATTACCTGAAGCAAACCTCTATCCTTTTGTTATCAGTGCGTCTATTGTTATGAAGAACCTTTTATTTGACAGGTTCATTCTTGACAAAGGGTTCATTAAATTAGTTCAGAAGAATGATTTTACACAGTGAGGGCTTCTTTAGGTTAGGTTTGGTTAGGTTCAGTTATTTCCTCGACTAGTCACATGATCTTTATCCTTACTAGCACTGATCCTCTCTTTGAGTTTTCATTATAGTCAAAGGAAAAGTCGTGTATTACTCACGCGACTGCGTGAGTGTTTTTTATTCCTCATTTGGAAGGTTAAAATCAGCAGACCTCCAACTATGAAAGATAGAGATTATGCAAATGGCACAAAGAGGAACACCCAGACCCCTTCCAAGGTGAATAATTTTGAACGGTACGATCATCAGTTCTTCAAATACTTGAGAGTCTATCTTGATTGTGGATTGGACTGGAAAATGTATCTGGATTGCACCGATAAGAAGCTGGCGTACATAATGTTCAAATTGACTTTCATACGAATCATAGACTCATTCCCCAATTGACGACACAGTGCTGATAATATCTTTGACTATACATTTTATATGGACTGCGCGAAACCCTCGAAAAAGTGGTAGTGAGATCTTACCCGTTTAAAAACACGTCGTTCGGCCAACGTGACTGAGAGCTGCCATTTGATTAACGTTGCGGCCAAAGTGACTGAAAGAGATCTCGCTACCACTTTTCAACGAGCGTTAACACGCATTAGCGCAGTCCATACAAAGTACTATATGGTCAAAGGATAATATTAAGTCAAAGTAACCATATTTGCAATCGATTGATGTCGATTTTTATAAGAATACACAGGGAACAATTCAAAAAAATGATGTTCCATGCATTATAAAGATTGCTATTTAGAATCTAGAAGTTCTGCAGAATTTAAATATGTAACTTCGATTGCTACTGTAGTTCTTATTCATGAATGCTAAAACGATTAAAACATTCCCGGCGGATCCTTATGACAATCTTAGATGGCTGTCCCAAAGCCAGCAGCAGAGAACACGCATCCAACCAAAATTGAAGATGTTGACGTCACAGAGAATGGTATCTTGATCGCGTGGGTCAATGCATGTTGGGCACACAGGCCAAAGGTCCAATTGCACAAAAAAGGTAGTCGACCATATGCATTGCCTTATGGCGAAGTGTTATGGTCGACTATACCGCTCAGTATCATACCTGCCTGCTACAGTTGTACGCGAATATATCTACGAATCGAAGACGCAGTAGCCCAAAGAGCTATCCTCTGGCAACTTAAGATGAAAACACTCCTTCATTAGGTGTGGAAATGCTGAAGGTCCACCGAGGAGGGGGAAGTTCAAGGCAGAGAAGGTTGCATGCGAGCTCAAAAAATGGAGGGCTCGGTGCATCGAAGGACTTGGGACTAAGAGCTAGGGCCAGTAACACGAGAACATCGCAGAGCAACATGATTGCTAGGTATGGCCCTGACTCAGCACGGTAGCTTTTCTGCATGCATATAGACACCGTGTAGGGGAAATAGACTGGTCCAGGAGGGACCGAATTCCAGGAAGCTCGACACATTTATAGGAAGTGCTAAATCTGTAGACATCATGCACTGATAGAACAAACCAGTCATCTCTCACCAAACTGAGACAATGAGGAAAATTTGGATGGAGCTTGGGTCAGCCAAAGGGCAGTAGGAGGCACAATAGTGGCAGGCTAAATGATGCTGGTAATGGGGCAATTAAGAAGCGAGTCAGCCTTGAAAAACGAATGGTACAGGTCCAGGCTAGAAAAAAGGCATAAAAACATGAGCACTCAAGCCAACAGAGAAACAGTTTTGAATTTAATAATCTCGATAGGTTCTACGAGGCCCAATGCCTCAGAAATCAAGTGCTAGAACTTCAAATCGACAGACTAATATAGTTTCTGACGTAAATGATTGAAGAATAGAAAACTAGAACGAAGGTTGTCTTTGAAAATATAAGTCTTCTTTAATACCATATAAACTGATGTACGATCACAAATACGAGTAGAGTACCATATGAATAGCCACGATTATACACACATATTCTTATTCCAAAACAATGAGAGAAACATGCAAAACAAATAGGCTATTTAACGTGGGAAACCGAATGTCTCATTCCATAGAAGACCGCAAATCTGAGATTATTAGACGTTGAAAGACTCTTCTTATTCGAAGGGACTGATGGAAGACATAACGTAATAATAATGATGAAAAATATTATGAAAATAATCCTTCCTTTCTCATGTTGAAAATATTTTTTCTCTTTTGTGCGCAGCAAATTTTGAATCGACCACTCGAACACAAGCGAAAAATGGATTTCCTTATTTCCGGAAAAGAAAAGATGGACAAGAATTTTGAATGATCACGATAATTTAAAAACACTCTTTCGAGCGGGAAGCTATCTACCAACCTATATAAAGAACGAAACTCGTTCAAAAAGAATACGCCTTCGGTACATTTTGGAAATCCAATTTAAAATTCCTAATCTTGACACAAGTATCACTCGAGTATGTTTTCTTCCAGAAAATAAATACTTCCTCGACGAACTACATTAACGGAAAATGAAAGCTCGAGGAGCACTTTCATCATTATAAATGAAATAAAACGCCGCGCTTGCCATATTGCATTGTATAGAGAGGAAAAATGATGGAAATATTCCGAGGTTTTGTCGAAACGATCACACACCTAATTCATATTGCTTGCACGACATATACGGACGCGAAATTAAGACACGCAGTCGCAATTTCATTTCTATATCTCTCGATAATACCGGTAGACGTACCTAGAGACCACATCGAGATTACCATTTCGCATAACCGCGATGGATATGTCAAGAAAATACACGCATTAATTTTGAAATTTATAAGAAAATTTTAAACGTGATGGGAACATTTAATATTTTGAAAGAAAAGAAAAATTGGCTTTACCACCACTTTTTAAGTGGTGGTAAAGCCAATTTTTCTTTTCTTTCAAAATATTAATTTTGAAAAACGGAATATTGTTCGAAATAATTTGAAAATCACGATATCCGGAAATATTCCGCGGGTAAACAATTTGTCTTTTTTATCGCAGCAACGAGCTTTTGCTATAGATTGATTACATAATAAAACGTCGTTCGTGTTGAGAGCCATGCGAATCGACATGAAAAACGGACTAAAATTTCTTAGGTTGTTATGAAAGGCACCACAAAAAGGTTGATTCGGCAGTCCCATAAATGCCCTAGATTATCATACTGAGTTTACTTTTCGTTCGCCCAACTTTCGTTTCATGGATTTATGATTGAGATCTTTGAAATGTAGTCTCGTAGAGTAAATGCAGACGAAAATGAATAATGCCATTCATCGGACGTGTGTCGTCTCGCCCATCAAATAAACACATACGAAGGCATCATGAAAATATAATTCAACGAAATACTTGAAAAACTGCACCTCTCTTTAATTAAGGGATGTAATTGCACGTAATAATTTGAAGACAATGAGAAAATCTGTATACATCAAGCAGAAACAAGAAAGCTGAGCATCATGATAGACCTCCGAGATAACAAAATCTGAAATAATATTCTGATTTCAACGCTGGAAAATTCAACAACAATAACGAGAACCGTACAGCTACCCAAACCTTCGGTGATTGAGCTGACATCCACCTACCTTCTGACATATCTTGGTTCCGAGGAAAGAAGTCTCTTAACTTCTTGGCTTGAAAAACTCTTGACCTTCAAGCTACATATCCGAAAAAGAATGAAGGCTGACAAATTTTTGACTATCAAATCGAATAGCATTCAAAAAAAGCACGCACATGGAAGGAGGATGAGGGGAAGATTGGAAAAATTTAGACCCCTGAACTACGTATATCAGAGAGATTCGGGATGGTATAACACAGGGGGGGAGGAGGGAGAGGTCGAGCTAGATTAGGAGAAGAACTGAGAAACACCTTGATTAATTATACTTACTCTTAATCGAAAGAGGGATACTTCAAAGAATAACCTCGAAATGGCACTTCCAGTTCAATAACCACCATCGAGCAACCTTTGAAAGCAATTGAGCCAACAACGACTGAAAACGAGAATATCCAGAGAAATCAGGACTGAACTAGCGAGTCATCACAATATGAAACTCACGCGGGGGCGATTTGCGGTAGGATAGGTGGGGTGGTCGTGGCTCTGCTTGATAAGGTTGGCATTCAAGGGCCATTCTGGAAGTCTGTTGTAACCCACCCTTTGTATATAGAGAAGAAAAATTGTTGGTAAATGAAAAACTCAAGCGAAAAATTTAGATCACCTTATCGTGGAATCCGAATCCGAGACCTTCCGTTTTCTGGGCGATTGCTCTAATCACTGAGTTACAAGGACGATCAAATCTTTCGCGGATTTTCTCAACTACCAACGACAAGAACAACCCGCAACAACGACGAACACTCATCGAGTGCATATTTAGAGCTAGCGAGCATAGCTTGCGTCAGACCTCAACCAACAGACCTGACTAAGAAAATCAATGATAGCTTTCCTTCTCTATTATTACCTCCGCACGTAAAAATAGAGTCTACCCTTGTATATAGCCACTTGCCTTCTGAAAGGGCGAGGCCAAGTAGTTTTTTGTGTATCTGGTCGACGACTTGGCGCCTTTCAATTCCGCTGCAAAAGAACCAATTTACTTAGCCAGTTAAATAATTTTCGACAATGTCTTCCCACATAAGAAGGAGTCTATGAAGGTAGCACTGGAAGTTCCTTTGGTATTGCTCTAGATGGAACTGCGACGAACTGAGATTTCTTCTCAACAACTAATTTTCCCGCTTCTCCCAGGTATTGGATCAGTTGCATCTCAAGACGCAAAACGAAGGAAAAGGCTTGTCCCAGAAGCCTAATGCATGCTACTAAACGCTTTCATTTCCTAATGTTTCTTGTGTCACGGAGTCGCGCAGACCTTGGGACCGCTTAAACGGGTTCTACATTCCAGTGTGAGAGGGATGAAATTCAGAAATTTACAATTATTTGGCGGAATTCGAGACTTCTTCAAATTGCCAGCCCTTTCTCTTTCTAGCAACTCTTATTCTTCGGGCTTATTCTGCAGAATGAGGTTGATCCATCAGAATCTGAAGGATATCGGCACATGATTCAGCTTCTCCCTCATCAGTCAGGTTTGAAACTTTTAATGAGTTTCGTTAAGGAGGGTTAGTAGATCGAACAACCATACAATGCAACTTCTGATGAAAGAATCTTTTTGGAAGGACCACTTCTGAGAAGTGGAGAACGGTTAAAGGTCACACGTTCTTTGTTCACTTCAATCGGCGTATCCGCGAGCGGTAAACGAAGCGAGTACCAAGTTTAGTTTTTCATTCGCCAGTCAGTTTGTAAATATCAAATTCACGATTAAAAAATTTTGCCTCGACGGATACAATTTTTCGTCGTGATATTTCCATATCTTCTACAAACATGAGACACAGAATTCTTTGCAACCATAAAAAGGAGTGTCATAATGCACTTTTCTACATTGATGATTAAGAAATAAGACAAACTATAGATCATACATCTATCCATTCAAAATTGGCAATATGACATACGAACCCACGTCAATTTTTCACATTAAGGTCGCCGTCGAAATTAATGGCACTAAACGAGTAACAGAGAATGTATAAGTTTGAACTGGTCATTATGCGCGAAAGTAATGTCCAATTTAATTACGGTACATAGAATTTTAATCTTGGGTCCTAATTTGGAAAATTACAACACGACGTCTGAGTACCTTATAATACTAAAATTTTGACAAGACATGATTCTCTCTAATAAATAATTGCTTAGATTATAGACCACTAAATTGTAAAACAGTATCGCACGACAAATTTGCGAACTGAAAACAGTTGCGTAGTAAGAAATCTTGCTTGTTAAAATTTTCGATAATTATGCTACTTTTGGGGTCTCCTCTACAACTCGCTCTAGATGCAAGTATCGTTAATTATCCACCTTTCGAACTATAACCAAAAACTTTAAATATTTTAACAACCAGTGGAAAAGCTTCTACAGAAATAGTTCCATAGAAAGATGATTTCAAGCTGAAAATGTGAACGTATCTCAAGGTCATTCGAGACTTATAAGAATGAATTATCCCAGCTCATGTGTCTAGTAGCTTACAAGCTTACGAGTAAATGACCATGTAGGATCATAGGGGTGAGGAGGCTATTGCCACAGGTTTTTTTACCCAGCTCCGCAGTTGAATGATGATAAGAAATAACAAACACTGAAAGGATCCACTCGCCAAAATTTGACCTCAGAGCCCACAAAAGCTCCATTCAATCTTACGTAGCATTGAACTGTACGGTAAATGAATCGACATTCTACATTAATTCGATGGGTGCACATTTGCGGTCGTGTGATGATGATTTTCCAACCGAAAGCACATGATTTCATAGAAAATGTTGCAGTCGAGCAAATTTACTCTCAATTTTTGTTTTTAATTCCGAAGTTTTACAGATATTCTCCGTATAATTCGAAAACTCAAGAAGAGAAAATGTACGGAAAATCCGAGAATTACTTCTTTTATCAAAGAGGTAAAAGCATCGTAAAGCGAGTGAAATTACATGAAGTTCCTCAGAAGTAACTTTCATAAGAACACTTCGAGGTGGAAACATATTTTTTTCCTAAGAAATTCGCGTAACCCTTTGAAACAGACCATAAAGCGGTCTTATTAACATTCTTCCTTTTAAAATTCATCGCCGCTCTGCTGTAATAATAAAAGCGCGAAACGGAGAATGAAATTTCATTCCGTCACGAAAAATTTCTCAACAAATGGGAACTACATATACAGCGTTGTCTACGCACATGCTACCTACATCAATTTTTGAAGCAAACGGGTCGCTAATTTTATTGATACATCTAGCATGGAGTTCAAAACTAAATTCTAGCTACGGAAAGATCGGGTCAATAATTTTCGCACTTTCATACACCTTTCACTTTAGTCACAATTCCATTTCATTCGTAACTGCCGACGAATTCACCGATATACAAGATTCCGTAAGTCTGCGACTATTCTTCTACTGCAGGGAGGCTTTACGCACATGCCCGGCAAACGATTCGCCCTATTAACGTTCAGCAGGTAATTAGAGAATTGGCATTTACCAAAACTGAATTCAAACGTAATGCCAACTTTTAGCGTACAGCGCAGCGGCAGCAAAAACGCGGACCATGCGGCAATTTTATTTTCGGAAAAGAACGCGCGTACGACGTCGCTCCAACACCACGCCGCCACGCCGCGGTTCATCGATAGCCCGAGCCGAATATAAAATTGTCTTACCTTGTACCGACAAAGCATCAGCCGCCCGAAACGAACTCATTTCGCCGTCGCCGAATAAAATATGTCAACACTCGTTAGTACAAAAACCTCTTAAGCAAAACATTAAAATAAAAAATTAAGATTAAACGTTCGAACATCCATTCTTTCTGTCACAATATTCTCGACGTCTCGAAAGCGGAAGCCTGATCCAAAAATTGTTTTCGTTTAAATGCCGCGCACGAAAGAAACCCTGTCGCAACCCGAGTGTGTCATTAGAAAAAGCTTTTGGGCTCGAAGAAAAATACACCAATTAACTGTACATTGAACAATAATCACAAATTGAAAATGATCAGAATTAAAATACTAAAGAATTGGGTAGAAGACAAAAGAGAGAAAATTATGAAAGGCGGTCAAAGAATTTGGGCGCAGTAGAAATTGATTTTGGCCTCGAAGCAAAATTTTTAAAAGGATTTTTCAAAATCAAATATTGCTAGCAAAAGAAAAGGAGATCCCACAAGTAAGAACATAGTTATTCTTCAAGCTTTACGGCATTTTTAGGTCCTTTGTCTAAGCAAATTGCAGCTTAAAATCGTTTGGTGAGAAGTCTTTCAACCTTTCATAATTTAAGCCCTTAATTTTTTTTTCGAGTTTTGGAGGGGGATAGGAACGACTTAAAAATAGACCTTTACCTTCTTCCACAAGGACTAAATTAGCTACTAAGGATAAACTATAAGAGGAAAATTTGAAACAAAACTTGGTCTCAAGTAATTTCAATTCATACCTACTCAAATCTGAAACGAATTTTTACGATATCGATCCTGAAGAAATTTAAATTTCTATCTGCAAATCAACTTGTCGTCATTTTATAATTGCGAAGGAGCGGAGGGAAGGAGTCGTTTTCGCTTACTCCAGAGAACAAAAGGAAGAAAACTTACAACAAAACCCTGGGAGGGAAGATCAAGCTAACCAGATTCGTAGGACTTGACACATGTAGAAGCGCACGTCTCGCCTGTTCGAAGAGGGATCCAAGACATCACATACGGCCATGCATCACAGCTGATTTGGATATTCACACGCCTAGTGGAACCGTAAATGGGAAACATTGAGCTGGAGGTACTGATTACTCACGGATTTAGAATACAGTAGGAGCGCTAGGGGCAATATTATCCAGAGTTCACTAGAAAATGGAAACTGTGTTTCTGACCATAAGAGGTTGAACAAGTAAAATCAACTCCACTGCCATGAATATGGTTTTATACAAAAAAATGAAGAGAGTAAAAATATTCAGATTTTTTGGAAAACTTTTCGCACATCTTCCTTCAACTTATCCAAATTGCGTCAATCGGCAAACAGTATTTGTTTTACCGCCAACGGACAGACCCTTCGTCCGACTTCGCGAATTGGAGAATCGACAAACTATCCATGATGGTGACGAAAAAACTACACTAGTTTTGTTTGAACATCGAGATCGAAGATCATCAGAGAGTGGAAGCAGAGCTGATAAGAGTCCTTCGTTTGCAGAAAGCTATTGAGAAAGACGGATTTCGAAACTGAGAATATTAACCGATCTCAATGATGAGAGAGTAGAAGGTACCGCCATTGAAGCAGCTTCCGCAGAGAGATGTGGCCAAAATTTTTCAAGTTCTCACAAGTATGATTAATACTCAGGTAAATGAGATCTTGGAGCTACTTGGAGCGCCAATGAAGACTTTTCAAGCCGATGAAGACAATCATAAAAATGTCACAGAGGCAGCCTAACAGCAGGCCGCAGGAGGATAAGAGTTTACTGACAGAAACTCCACCAGCTTTTGGCATAGCAAAAAACAAAAAGAAGACAAAACGGCAGATTCGGAGAGCAATATTGTTCTGGATAATGAGCAGTTTATGGATTCAAAGACACTGATAGTGGATCTGCTTTCAACAGAGTTTGAAGAAACAGCAAATTCAATCCAAAAAGATGAAGATTCAAAATTCCATTCAAGAGAACCAGAGCCCAATAAAACGACTCTTCAGGAAACAGACCGATTACGGTAAGCATGAGACCCAGAAGACGAAGTAAAAACCCGAAGTTTAATGAAGGAACACTTCAACAGTCAGCGCCCCTTTCTGGTTTCAGTAAATGATGAGGAACCCTCAATTGAGATAATGGAGCAATTGACATTCATTCTGTAACGGCATTCAGCAGATTATGTTTGCAGAACCCTTCTTGGTTGGGCCAAACGCACGATTGACTCCCGCAGGAAACCACAGGTAGCTGAGATTATCATGTTGCTAATTGAGAATACAAAATTTCTCAGTGATTGAAGTAGTAGATTTTCCAGGTAGTAGGGCTTCAGCAGTAGCAAATGTACTTCTAATAGCCAAGATATTTCTTATTGTCAATCAGTAGTCCAATGATCTTTGCTCCTTGCATTTCTCTCATGAGATTCGACTGCCTCTTTGGCCTAATTGACAAGGTTTCTGCTAACTGTAACGCGCTCTCCATCAGCGATTTTAGGAATATGACCAACATAAAAACAATTACCCAGCCAAGATGGTTTCTGTAATGTGAAAGAAAAAGAGTAAAGGGAATCAAACTACAGTCTGAGAAGAGAGGAAATATAAGAGAGTACTTGCAGATGGGAAAGATCATCAAAAATGCACCACTTATGAAGATTATTCTGCAAAGATTGAGATAGCGGTGAAGCATGTTGAAGGAAATAACTGTACTTTGGATAGTTGCAGGATATTGGTATAGCCGCAGTCAAGGAATGCACAGTCCAAGGAAGAACTGTATCGCGCTAGGGATAATCTGTCAATAACGAACTGTGGGCGAAAAGATGCCAAATTTGACAAAATACTGGTCTACGAGAATTCCCCGATGCGACTTTCTAGATTGACACATAATGACCTAGCAACTACATGATGAAGAAGATTGAGGCTGCTCACAAAACTACTCGCACGAATTGGTAATGCTGGATGAATGGATATGTTCTTCCTGCCAGCTTGACTGCATTTCGGGTATCAGGACCAGGGCGTTGGCGGTTCGCACCACTTCCGAACTAAAACGACTTCTACTCTAGGTCCTCAGAAAAAAATTATTTACCTTTGCAAAGCGGAGTTGCTGTGCAAGCTTTCGATGAAATTTCGTAGCATTTCGTTTAGTGATAAGCCCACATGAGTTGGTATGACAAACTATATGAATATATTCCTAATCAAGACACAAACCAGGTTTGTTGGAAGTCGATTGCGTTGTGTGAGGTAGCAGAAGATTTCTGTACAAAGTATAAACACCCATGAAACGGCGATGTGTTCACCGGTTATGACTTCAAACATTAAAACAGCAAGAGAAGCTCTGAACGTACGTTCGAGGCAACGGAATCGAGAAAGCAAAAATCTGGAATAGTGTTCGCGGGTGCCTAAATCCGCGGGAAATCAATACTGAATTCGCGATTGTGCTTTCGCGTTTGTGTGATGGTATACGGTGCTCCCAGTGTGTAGAAGTTTAGTGTAATTGCGGGGTCTAAGTAATAAAAATTGGTTATTCGCAGCTGTTCTTTATACAGGCGGAAAGTTAGAAGGGTGAGAGTTTCTGAAATATTTCGATCGATTGCACGCACATTCTTGTACACCGGCATTCGTGAACCAAGTAGGTAGTCAGAATGTATGCGTAAAAGGAGAAATTGTTCCGACCGTTCAAGTTGTCAGTTGATTTCCCTGTTGTGCGAATTTAGGGCGAACAAACACGATCATTTCATTTTCACACACAGAAAGGGGGGGGGCGGACTGGGAAAAACTTGAAGAAATGTCAACCATCGGTCGATCAAATAATCGATCCCAAAAGATGATCGAAATCAATTATTAAGACTTAAATCGAAAACCCCTTTACGACACAGTTTTCCCGCTCGCCTCAATTAACGTAATTGACGAAAACACCTCCCAAGCAGCAAGAGTCCTTCCTTCTTCCTTGAACGCATCAACGTTGCCACCCATCGACGAGTTCTCAGAGCGAATTCCCATCCTGCAAAAAGTCGCTGAAAATAATAACGGTAAATCTTGTAAAACATAAGAAGAATTGAAATGTTTCCTGTCTCGAACTCAGTATCGATCTGAATCGGATAAAATTACTATTGCGATGTTTGTTTGAATTCCGACGACGTTAAAGTTTCTATTACAAGAAGGACGATAAATAATTCACGATTCAAATTCGCATTACTCGCGTAACACGACAACCTCATTATCAAAATTACGTATACGAATATTTCATGTTTCCTCGTCGCGCCGCGCCATCGTTATTGATTGCTAGACGCTGCGACCAACATTTTCAGCTGCAAGACCCACAGCATAACACCCCCGTACAGTACGACGATGTATTGTACAGTACACATACTGCACTATACTGTACTCTTATATACTGCAAAACCCACCTGATAAAAGGCGGACTACAAATTTCATCCCTTGTGGCCACTGTTACAATTTGTTAGAATCGTATACGTGTGTAATCTAACGACTAGGAATATAAAATGTTATGCTTTCGAAAAAAAGTAAATGAGGCTAGCGAAGAAAAATAAATTAACGCATTCTTAAAGAGATAGTGACGACGTTATACGTACTTTTAGTGCTGACCCAGTGAAAAAGAAGTTAATGGTGTTTGCCACTGCCAGATAAGAGAGAGTTCCGACTATGCAGCGTGGGTAGAACAATATTGATTTTAAAGGGGTAGAAGCCTAGATAGAATACGGTTTTATGAAAATTCCTTCTACACACACACGTATTCATACGCGTTTCATTAAAATATCGCAACAAAAACAGTAACGTGTTTATCCGAATTTTCGAGTTAACGACTCGGCAATTTTGTTTTCTCGCGAATGACGTTCGCCAGAGTCCGCCATTAAACTTCTAAGGCGAAGATTTTTCCTTCCCCTTTCTGCATATCCACACCAATCCCTCGGAGAATCGTACAGCCCGAACTTTCTCTTTTTTGTATATACGACGAACTGAAAAACATTTCTTTCCCTTCGTCGTCTTCGTATACACAGGATAAGTAGTTACTCGTCTTACAAGAAATATATTTCCATATATACTCGTATAAACGAATACATTTGTGTGATAATATTTATGACTCCCAATGTATAATTCCCGAGAGACTATTACGAATTCGCTCATTCAGATCTAGCCGGTAAGGTTTCGTTCTTGCGGCCGAAGCTCGTTCATCGCATCAAGGACATAATGATTCTTTATAATACAAAT
Organism: Aspidiotus destructor; assembly: GCA_035079395.1. Taxonomy (NCBI): domain Eukaryota; kingdom Metazoa; phylum Arthropoda; class Insecta; order Hemiptera; family Diaspididae; genus Aspidiotus; species Aspidiotus destructor. The sequence continues at coordinate 28,024,673 of JAVHKZ010000001.1, read as the reverse complement.
TTATAGTTTCAAACATGATAACTTTGCAGTACAAAGTACAAATTTTGTACTTTTTTGTCTGTTGTCCAGAGGGTATGACTCTTAGAGATCACTCGGTTTCAGGTCTATTCAGTGCTCGAAGAAGAACGATTCACAAATAGGGAACTTTGACGATAGCAAAATTGATTTCTTTCGGTTCTGGACAAACGATAAGCTATTTTATTTAAAGGTATTGCGCGATGAAATGGAGGGCAAGTGGATCTAATTTGAATAATTGGTAATGGCCTAAATTTTGAACCTCATAGTAAACTGTCAACAGCTTTACTAGCAATGAAAAAATGATGGATGAAGTCCTTCAGAATCAGAACGTTTTTTCTGAGGCATTAGATGTACGTGCTACGTGTTTTGAGATTCTTGCTGTTTTCCAAGGGAAATTCGTGAGAGCGAGCATAAAACTAAACAAAGAGTGTGAGGCTTAGTATTGCTGTGAACATGTCCGCTCTCATAAATTTAAGATGATGGCACATCCGAACTTTTCAGACTCGACCTTAGACTTTGGTAGGCTCTTGAAACAGCTTCATGTGGCCTTTGAACACATTTTCACCGTTAAGGAACGAAACAAAGCGGTTCTCAAATCTTTGCACACCCCAAGAAGGGATGGCTTTTCGGTGACGAGTATTTGGACTTTTATTTTTTGAAATAATGTTGGGGAAGTAACGTTTAAAATTAAAAGTTGCAAGATTGCGCCCTCCATTTGAAGGAGTTCGAACAGGGTAGCCACTTTTTTCTAAGAATGATTTTCCCTGACTTTTCCCGGTTTTCTAGACAAATTTTCTGAATTTTCCCTGACTTTTTTCAACCAATACAGTACAAAGTACAAATAGAAATTATATATGCAAGGAAATTCAAAGACATAAAGATCATATATAACAATCTCGATAGTATCCATATATCAATCTCGATAATATCGATATATCAATCTCGATCATATCGTTATATCAATCTCGATGATATGGATGTATCAATCTCGGGATATCAATATATCAATCTCGATAATATCCATCTTGATAGTATCGATATATCAATCTCGATAATATCGATATATCAATCTCGATAATATCGATAAATCAATCTCGATATTATCGATATATCAAGCTCGATAATATTGATATATCAATTTCGATAATATTGATACCGATAGTATCGATCTCGATCGTATCAATATATCAATTTCAATAATATCGACATATCCATCTCGATAATATCGATATATCAATCTCGATAATATCGATGTATCAATCTCGGGATATCAATATATCAATCTCGATAATATCGATATATCAATCTCGATTATATCGATTGCTGATCAAGTGTATCGAAATCTCAATAATATCGATGTTTCAATCTCGATGATATCGATATATCTATCTCGATTATACCGATTACTGATCTCGATTGTACTGAAATATCGATTCTATATTTGGCTTCAACAACTAGTATACTGTACACTAGGTCTAGTACAATGAAGGCTCAAAGCTAGAATATAGCGATCTTAAAGCTAGTATAAACCTAGTGCATAAACTGGGCAAGGTGAATTCGCGGGGTGAGCTTAGTTTGATACAAGTAAAATCATTAAAGGGAAGGGGGGTCTTCTCTGTCTATTACATGTCTAGTGCTAGAGATAAAGATAGTATACTGTTTAGCTATCATAAACCTATAGTATACAGGGTGCGCCAAAAAGATGTTAACAGTTGAACCAAAGAACTCCGGGACATTGTTGCCAGATGATAATTTCAAAAATCCGTATCCGCCATTTTTTGTAAAACGTAAAAACAGATTTCTACAGACTTTGATTGATTCTTCAATAACAGTCAGGAGAAAGGTATCTCTCGTATGAGTAACTAAAATACTTTTCCCTTGATCGACTCAATATATCAGCCTATAACGAGCAGGAGAAAGGTATCTCTCCCACGAGTGTCCAAGGTACCTTTCCCTTCATCCTAAGAAATCCGTGTATAGAAAAAGGAAAACTCGTATCTTTTTCGAGGACTAAAAGATCCGTAGATATGGCAACGCTGCTCCGGGAGGACTTCGCCACAATTTCGTGAAGTTCCCCGGTTGACTGTTAAAATCTTTTCGGCGCACCCTATATAAACTGGGAAAAGTGAACTCGCGGGTTGAACTCGCAAATTTTCAAATCACCCACGGAGGAGAGACGAGGTTGAAGGGAGGAAGGGGGGGGGGGCACTCAGAAAATTTCAAATTAGGGTCAGGTCAGAGTAAAGACATGAAACATGTCAAAAAACCTCATTGAATTTTTTCTTTGTCTCATTTTTAGAAAATTTTCTGACTTTGAATGAAATTATGCCATTTTCCCTAACTTTTCCAGACTCACAAAATTCCCTGACTTTTCTTGGTTTTCCAGGTTTTCCAGAAAGTGGCTACCCCGTCGAACCCGAGGCACGAGTGACAATCTTGCACTAGAAATATACAACTGCGATCTCGAAATGGCCATTATCAGATAAATTCTTCACGCTTTTTGGACATGTTTCGTAAGAGGCTGTTTTTCATCAGTCGCAAATTATACAACAGCGAGTTCGCGGACGTGTAATACAGGAGGAATACAAACAGAGCGCCACCGTTGATTAAACGTCAGGATGATAGTCACACTCGACTTCCTTCCAGTACGCGATAATGTTGCTGAGTTTGACGAGCTGGGAGCCTGGCAACCTGTGTTCGATACCGTCGAGGCTGACTACACTCGACGTCGGGAGAAGAAGACCTACGTTTCGAAAAAAAGTGGGGAAATGTTCACGAAAGGACAGTGAATGGTGATACCAGAACAAATAACACTATTAAGAGGAGTCATTGCCAATGTTTAACCGCATTGAAATATTCACATCCAACGCTGAGGACACGTCCCTTGCAACGAAGTACAGAGAGGTGAAAACGCCTACGTAGTTCATTAAGAATAATTATATTGTTCATCACTATGAAGAAGTTCCCCCGGATCTGAGAAAGACTGATAAATAAAGCTCCTTGTGGTATCTTTTAAGCAAGATCAATAGACTTACAAAATTCATGCCAGTTCGCATCGAAACGTCTGAACCTTGGTCAGCCTCAGGTTTACCCACAGACACAAAAGGCACCGGAATGGCCGCTTTTTTGGGGCGGCCAAATTCCAAGACTGTTTGCCTCAAGCGCGTTATTTTGCCGCCTCAGACAGAATACGCAAGGAACTTGAATGGGCACGGCAGCTTATAAAGAACTGTTTAAGATAAGGATAATGAGGAACATGACTCGTACTCTCGAGGACAAAATAGAATTGAACTGTTTAAGAGGTTCAATTTTTTCATAACTGCCCACAAAGATGAGCAAGATTTGACCAAGTTATTCTCGAGAATGGTAGAAACTTTCAACAGCTCTACAAAGATGAAGAAAGCTTTCCTGAAGAATGTCTACTTTCGCGATTTCATCAAAATGACGAGCAACAAGGACAAGCTTCGAAGTCTTACTTTTTCGGTTTTCTTACACAAAAATGATCTGGATAATGTCTTCTCAAATGTAAGTATGTCTTTCGAGATTTTTTTCAACATTCACGGTCTCAAAACGCTCAGCAGAGCGTTCATTTTTCACATTTAAAACGTTTGGAAAGTGTTGACCGGGCGACCTTGCTAGAGGAAAACTTGAATGGTCTAGCTATTCTGGCCATTGAGGCAGATCTATTTGATGGGATTAATTTTGAAGGAGTGATTTCGTACTTTGCGCAAATGAAGAGTCGATAAAAAATCATGCTAGCTGTGTTCGAGGATCTGAGTATTATCACTAATTAGAATAAAAAGCACCTGGCTGCAGCCGAGCTGTATTCATGTTCGTTTTCCCAGATGAAATCGATAATAATAAGTGCTGCAGACAGCTCATTTCCATGGTACGACCAGGTAAGGTAAGGAGAAAGTAAGAAATAAGTGCAAAGTTGAAGTTAGAACTGAAGAACAAATATCGAAAAAAGAATAGGATGAAAGAAAATGAAATTGAGCGAACAAGAATACGCGTAATATTGTCGAGTAATTTTGAAAATCTTGTCGCAGAAGTAGTATAAACGATTTGCCGTATTCTAGTTGTCAATATCCGCTCAATGATTGAAAAAATTGAAGACCACCAGCCCATATCATAATTGGTAGGGAAGAAACCATAATATTAGATCTCCGGTCCTTTCATTTAGTGCGCCAGCATCTTTGTGATTGTTCGATACCTTGCAGATGATTCGTCGAGGTTTCTTTTCCCCGAATAGGGTGGATGGTGGTTGATTCTGATGATAATATTTAAATATTCATGCAAATTGGTCTCCCACTATTTCATAGGCTTTTTCATTTGCTTCAGATAACAGATTTATAATAAGAACCTACCAGAACATGTTCTAGAACTACTTCCATTCATCAACATTTTTTCGACAGTTCTCACACAATACAAAAGCTGATTCCAGAGCACTTTATAATCAAGCTGGAATTGCCGCCACAAATCGAGCCGACTATTATGATGTTATGGTAGAAAAATTTCAAGAAGAAGGAAATTTGGCTCACGACTAACCGACTTCATAGCATCTCCCCCGTCAGAAATTCTAGCGCTCAAAAAAACAAAATATTTCTATACAGATTAAATTTTCAAAAATGTTCTCGAGTTTTAAGAGTCACCTTCCATTTTTTAGATTGTTCTAATATACGTCAACAAAAACCTTCCTATACTTGTGAACTCGAGCGAGAAACTACCGACCCGTTTTCTTATCACGCGTCGAGCTGTTCTTCTTTTCATTCCAAAATTTAAAACAATAAGACGAAAATAAAATTTGTTCGTTGGCCCAGTCCATGAGGAATAAATCTTCGATACAAAAAAATAAACAAGTATAAATTTTCGAAGTTACAAGCAAAAGAAAAAATCAAAAATGAAAGGAGTAGAAATACCAGAAAGATACGAAAAAAACAAATGGGTAAGTCGAGAAATGTACAAATTACGGAATAATTTCAAATGTTACAGTCAACATTTACCATTTTCACGAGACAATTTATCATTTCCAAAATGTACGAGGTCTACTTCACAACAAATAAATGGTCACCAGATTTCGAACATTCTGTCTCCCCCTTCGGTTCACGCGATTCTCCAAAAAATTAGTCACCTTTCATAGACTTTTTTTTTCTCCTTCAATAATTACATCGCATTCACAATTTGCGGACCAATTTTAATCATTACTTTCTCCTATCCCTTCTCGTTTCTCAATGAAGGATTTTCCCACATGAGATATGCGGCAACAGCGACCCTATACAATTCGTAATCTCAAAATCAAAACCTACATTCGAATTGAAACGCTTAGCAAATTTACTAAGCACTTCGAACGCCGGCGTAAATCTCGTGTCTTGAGTGAATAACGAGAAGGTCGTCTGAAACAATTCGTACGCATTTATTCCGAACAAAATCGTTATGTTCATTTTGACCCCGCGCGCACAAGTTCAATAAATTCTTCAGCTAATAAGCAAAGCGTATACGTCACTAGTATAGTGCGAAGAGCTATAGCGCTTTTAATGAATTAAAAAAAAAAAAGCAGCGAAGCTTCGTCCACTTTCTCAACAAAATTTGCAGCATTATCAGATCATTTATACGTATGCGCACGTATATGAGGATAGCCGCACAAAGACGTCTCTGACATCCAATTTTCTAGCACTAAAATGACACATGTAACGACAAAAGTACACTCATTATCGTCAAAATATTTCAAATCTTTCAATTTTCGTGTTTCGATTGTGGCAAACGGCCAGCGAGTATAATATTTAAAACGGGTACACAAAGTAAACGGGGAAATAGTCCCGTATACGCGTATTTCATTATACAGAATAGAAAGAATACGCATACGTATACGTCAGACAAATTAAATTTATTCCAAGGCTGGTAATTTTTTCACCTCTTTCTTCGCACACACTAGGTGAAATTTTCACGCAGAGAATCAAACAAGCGATAGACGTAAGCAGCGAAGGGGGAACGATAATCAACGATATTTATTAGAGGATTCAATTAATCGACTCACTCCCCACCTTATCGAAAGGCACATGTATGGTACAGTCGAAAGGTCGCAAGATGATGAATTCTCATTAGACGTCCTTGATGCTTCCAATTTAAATTCCAGCTTTTTCCGGACCGTTCACTGCATTATACAATAGCAGGCTCCACTAACGACATCTAAAAATGAACAGGGGTGAGTTGATGCTCACAAAGCTACCGTCAACTTCGTCCTCGTTTCCTACACCTGATACCAACGGGAACATTGGACATAGATTTTCGATGAACCATTCGATTTTTGAAGAATCCCCCTCTCTTGTCACCTTCCAAATGGAAACTTGAAAGTAAGTATATACTTTTCGTCTCCTTTTTGAATGAACAAGGGACGTCGTGAAAAAAAGTTACGTCATCGAAGAATAATGAACATCCTTTCTCTGAACAATGCAAAAGATTCAACGCTGGTGACTTTCATATTCACTTGGGTTTTACGGAAACTATCAATATATTTTGTTCTTGTGCAGAGAGGAGAGACAGAAAAATGTTATGGCAGAGTTGATGAAATGAAGACCAAGGTTTATTTCTCCTCTTAAGTATTTGAGATGCCTCGATGATTTCTATCCCTGGATTGAGTGAAGACCACGCAATCATGAGCGGGTCGAAATCTCAAGACTAGTTTATGGACCTATAGAAGACTCTATATTTTCGTTATGTTTTCTAAACTCAGAACTCAAAATTTTTCCATGCCCCAGCAGTAGGTCAAAACTTAGCTCACTAATGCCAGGCTAATTACTGTAGTTGTCGGGCATACTCCAATTGTTCACCCCCCCCCCTTTAGCCTAACATGCTGTATATTAGGCTAATAGCTAGCGAGCGTCCTAATCTGACTCGCTTCACTCGTCTCGTCGTCCCTATAATCAGAGTCTGATTTTCGAGCCGACCGGCGCTAGCGTCGCGCTGCATTTTTCCAAATTTTTGAATAAAATATTGTGCGGATAAAGCCTTTTATTGTTTCTATAAATTCCAACCTTGCACGAATAAAAAAAATTTACTTTAATTAAGCGGGGAGAGATTGAAAAGGGAACCCAAACGATAGCGGCATATGCGAGGAAAGTAGAAAAATTGAAGCAGATTTCGCTTTCGGACGTCTTACGATTGATGTTTGCAATTACGGATTCTACAAATTAGGTGAGATGATAAAACTTCAACTCCGCTCTAGTCGAAAGTTATTTTTCACCGCCATAGTTTAGTTCCCATTAACGAATTCGGACTTTTATCGTTGAGCGAACTACGCGCGTAAGTAGCAATGGTTGGCCCGAAAAGATGGGTTTCAGCACTAAAGGTCGGAAAAGTGCTAGTATTCGTTTCCAGTTTGGTTTTGAAGGCAATCAGTAGCCAGCCATTGAACCGGAATCCAAATCACGAATCAGCAACTTGATTGTGAAATAGGTGCTTTCAATATTTTCGATTTTTCAGCAATAGAAGCCAATGAAATAGCCAGAAAGCTGACGTAAAGCTCAAGCCAACAGTGAAGCAAAAAACCGGTCAAAAGCCAATTTATTATAATTATCACCCCCGCCAAGCACAGTATGTGCTCACGGACTCACTCACTCTCTTACCTTCTCCCCCTTATATGTTTAGAGAGGTACCGTTTTACGGAGGGGGGGGGGGGGGTTTGCAAAATTTTAAGGAAGATTCAGCAAATTTTTTCCAAGTATGACGTCTGAAAATTTTGGTAAATCCCATCTTCTGTGGGTACTAGCATCGAATAGGGACGGGACAACTCAAAAAATTTCAGGTTCGCTCCCTAAATTTTGAGGAGCCGGAGCTAGGAGCTGGCGCCATAATTTGATCTTGAAAAGAGCCGAAAACTCCGCTCTTTTGGTCAGCTTCTCAGCTCTTTGGGAGCTGCTCCGCTCTTTCCTTTTCAAGGAGCTCGGGAGCTGCTCTTCAGTCAAAATGAGAAGAAAAAAAAAAGAGGAAAAATTCGACAAATTTCAAAATCCAAAGCCCTTAAAGTCCGACTAGCGACTCAAAATTAATAATATTAGCTCTGCTTGTTTTTTTTTTTTTCTCTTCGAGGCTCCGCTTAAAATATGAAGAGCTTCAGCTAGCTCCGGCTCCGCTGCAAAAATCCAGCTCTTTGGCTCCTCTCCGCTCTTTGGGAAACTGGAGCCAGGAGCTGGAGCCGGAGCTGGCTCGGAGCCAGCTCTTTTTTTTCTTCTGGCTCCGCTCTCAAGATCGTGAGCTTCAGCTCCGGCTCCACTCCGCTCTTTGATTTTCGAGGAGCAAGAAATCACTGGCTCCTCAGGCTTGTTTTTTTGAGCAAAGAATTTTGGAAAGCTAAGAAAATTGACAACTTGTTTCGATCTCTCAAGAAAATTCTTCTTGGCTCACAGTTGCATCCCATTAATCGTAGTCCTCCTCGTTATCTTCTGGTTTCCATTCATCTTGTTATTCATTTTTACGATATCTACGGCATGACTGTCTCTAGAGAAGTTGACTCGAAGTTTCATCAATAAAACTCAACACTATGTAATAAAATTCAGGCTTTTTCTTTAGTAAGGATTAGAAAAGAATTCCAGCCTCTTCCTCTTCGTTTTCCCACCTAATTTTCTCTTTTTCTATCTTCATTAAGAAGTAATTTCTCTTTCTTTCGTTCTTTTACAACTCATGAGATTAGCAGTGAACCTCAAACGCTTCACTCCAAAATTTGCGGATTTTCCTCTTAACGGTAAAGAAGTATCCGTAAATTACACAAAATACTCATTTTCATGATGATGATAAATTCATTAATTCTAGAAAACCTTCAATTACTAACATTTTGATCACAATATTTTTAATGATTAATGCTTTTTTGTTCATCAGACCAAAGAAAGTTGACATTCTTCGATTCTACTTCATTAGAGGCTCCTGAGACTCCTTTCTCCTCTAAGAAAAAGAATGAAAATGCATTAACTCCTTCCCATTCTTCCATATTCCCATGCGCTACGTGAATGATTCATATCAGGACTTTCGAAGCATGAGAAAAAACTACACTTCAAGAATACCAATTCATTTTCTCATTCCCATTTATGATACAATTTTAATCAATTTTTCTACTTCATATGATTGAAGAAATTCAGCTCGGAACAAACAGTCGTTCTTCCGAAGGATCTCTATTTTTCACAAAGTATATTTCCCAAGAGATATGTGATTTTAAATCTTATAAATTGCCTTTTGCGTGGGTCAGACATCCAACTTTTCCAAGATATCACACGAGGACAAGTGATGCACCTCTACGGACGCAATCGCAAAATCCATCCCACTCAGCAATATCTTACTTACCATTCATTCCAACATTGATCTCCCTTCTACTAGATACGAACTGCAATCTGAGCGAAACTTTTCTCTTTCTCGTGGACAAATCTCGTCTCCTTTCACCTTCGACTCACTTTTCCAGCACGCAGCTCAACTTCATCTCACCAGGGTCATCATTATTCACGGCTCGTCCACGGTCTTTCAGATAACATTCGCGATGCATTATCACCTTGCATTCGAATATTATCAGTTTCGTATTCATATGAAAAAACCTTACCTGTAAAAAAATAATTGACTTCAAAGCCGAAACATATATGTTCTTTCTTCTTTCTTTTTCAGAATAAGCAATCTG